>CM073600.1:6193571-8593571 GCA_037074985.1 Solanum bulbocastanum
ATTCCATTGGATAAAATCTCTAAAAAAATAAAAGTGGATTGCTTGCAAGTCCATTTCTGACATGACTCAAAAAATTCTAATATAATTTCCAAAAAACTTGGTTGTCACGTGTATAAGTCACTAATACATATAATGCAGATGTGAAAAAATAAGTACAAGTCTTAGTGTCATTGTTTCTCAAGTAGAACAAAGCATAACATAAAAGAAAAAGAGGGTCCATGGGGATGACAAACAACTACCTCTCATGGAATTATTACTCAATGTAACCAAAGATATTGAGAATCACCACATCAAGTGATACATAAATATCATACATTTGTTGGGACTCTTTGAAAATGTTGACGATTGTATGTCGGATTCTTTAAAATAGTACATTTTGAAGAAATCGATATGAATATGGCAACATTTTTCAAAAGTTGAAGCAATGTATACCAAATGCTTGGATTTAAGCTGTTGTCTCAAAGTCTTGTAATAATTTGTGTTGTTATTAGCGGGTGTGCTTTGAAATGTCTACTATATATATGTAGCAAAAATAAAACGAGTGGATATCTAATTTTTATAGATAAATAAAAATAAAAGTTGTTATTTGAATTGCATTATAGTTTTTCTTTTTTCTTTTTGTTTTCTCTCTGCTGAAAACCAATAGTATGTGCTTTTCTTTCAACTTTTCCATTTTATAAACAGGGAATTTTATTTTTTCTATATATAAGTCATGATAACAAGTCAATAACAATATGCATAGAGAAAGGAATACAATTATGGTTTAAAAGTAAATTGTTAAGGGACTTTAAACCTTGAGAAGAAGTAAAGAAACTTTGTCTTGATGGCTAGGCGGGAGCTAGGTGAGGCTGAGAGGTTCATTTGAAACCTCTTTCGTTACAATGTTTATGTATAGTTAAAATTATATATTTTATTTATATACAGAAGATTCAGTTTATTGGCCATAATTTTAGAAATAATTTTAAATTAGTATAATTACTCAAGCTAATATGTTTAATATCAGCAGAGGTATTAGGATAGTCGACTTTGCGAATAAGAGCAAGACAAATTTAGTGAGGGTTAGTTTTGTTATTTTGTAATTTTAATCCTTAGATTACTAATCCTCATATTCTCCTACATTCTAACCAACAAATTGAAACGAATGAAAGTATTATTCGTAAGGAAAAGAATAAGGAACAATCAATATTGTATAACTTTATGTTGATTTCTTATGAAGATTAAATCTTTTCAAATTCAAAGTCTAACATTATATAGTTTTAAACTGATCTTAAATTTCATGAGACATTTAACTAATATATGTTGTATGTTCTTGTAACATCCCGCCTTAGAAAGAGCTATATTTAGAAAGCGCTAAATTGGAAATAGCTAAATTAGAATTTTTTCAAGTTATGCTAAGTTATAGATTTTATGTCAACTTCAAACGACCATAACTTTAAGTAGAGGATGAGTTAGGTGGCTCATAAGATATCAACTGAAAAGGTCTTGGAATCCTCTTTGCAACGCCACCGAGTTGCTAATTTTCGAGCTCGCATGAGGGAGATATGCCCATTTGAAGTTAGCCTGTCCAATTAAGGAAAGTTACCATAATTAGTGAGGGGTATTTTGGTCTCTTCCTTACCCAATAAGATTAAAACGAATTTAGTATTATTTTTGGGGTCAAATCTGATTTAGGTCTGTTTGCATAAATCAAAATAAGTTAGGGTTTTGAGAGGAGTTCAAGAAGAGGAGAAAAGAGAAAAGTCAATGCGTTCTTCAAGATTTCTTGCAAACGAAGGTTGTTTAGCCAAGGGTTTGATCCCTAAGAGATATGTAAGGCTATCACAGTGTTGGATTAGTTCGTCCTCACTCCCTACATCTACTTTCAAATTAGTAAAAGAGAAATCTAGGATTTTATCCCTAGATTTGAGTATTCTTGAGATAAGTTGTACACCCCGTATTCGAAAAAGGGTAATAAACCAAAAATTTAGAACTTATAGGTGCCATCCATGAGGACCAACGATGGTCTGTAGGTTGAACCATGGACCGTAGGTGGGTCCGTGGATTGGCCATCCAAAAAGTTGTAGGGGCAGGAACCACGAATGGACCTACGTGCCGTAGGTGGGTCCACGGTCCGTGATCCAGGGGTCCGTCGATTGGCCAAAAGTCTCTGCACTTATTGACTGTTGTGCAGGACGAACCATAGGTCCATCCACGGTCTGTTAATGGGTGGTCGTAGGTCATCACCTAACAATTATTTTCAGGGTTGGTTGGGTCTTTTCCTAATTAATTAATTCCTATACTATGTCATTTTGCCTATATTTAGGACCCCTATATAATCCTTTTTACCCCCAAATTAAACTCATTTACTGCATTCTTCTAAATTCCCCAAAATAAATCAAATCTCCTCTTAAATATTCTCTCTCTAAAAACTTGAAGAAGAACAAGAAGGATCCAACTGGGCTTTCAAGGCAAGGTTTCAATTCCTCCATTGAAGGCTAGCATTTGGACTTGAGGTATGGTAGTTTTCATCCATGAATCTCTTTAATTCATGAAGTCCCCAAATTCCTCTATTTCAAAAGGTAGAGTTCCCCAATTAGCTAGGATTTTATTCAATTACCATGGGTTCCTTTGATTATTGATCTTAATAATTTAATTATGTTTTAATATGCATGAATTGATGATTTTCAATGCTTTCATGATGTTTTTCCCTATGAACCCATGAAACCCCCATGTTTTTCCCAAATAATGATCATATGGTGTGGGTTGTTGATTATAAAAGAGGAGTTTTACGAATTAATGCATAAAGTGATGGAATAACATGAATTTATGATATAATCCTTGATTTCTAGATTTGGTGATTGAAAGTAAGCTTTCAACATTGAAAGGGCAACGCATAAGTTTATGCATGATCTTATGAAATATATGTAAAAGTTTAAGGGTGCTTTGAGAGTAAAGTGTCAAATGATGATGTTTTATGTTGTATTGTGAAAGGCTATTCTCATGAACACATAACTAGCATGATGTGAAAGTTTTTCTCACATAATATGGATTATTAGGTTGAAAGACTATTCTCACCTAATTGAATCAAAGAGTAAGTTCTATCCTAATGAAACTAGCTTGGATTGGTTGTCAAGGACACCTTTACATGAATGATAAGAATAGGTAAGAAATGAATATTTCGTGGGAATTATGCTTAGGATCGAGTGGATATTGATGTGGGATGGAAGCTCTACTGTTAGTAGATGTCGGGTTTCTAGAAGCAATCTCTTGATATGGAAGCTCCCCTGTTAGTAAAGGTCGGGTTTCTAGTAACAATCTCCTTATCTCACAAACTATGTGCCCCCATAGGATGATTAGCTAGTGGATCCACTTAAGCTAGAAGTTCATGGTTCTACCTTAGGCAAGTAGAACAACCCTTTTTGGTGTATGAGACACCGAGGGATGTTATAGCTCACATGGTCTCTATGTTGGTTAAGACTAATTTTCCCATAACAAGACTAAAAGTGAACTAAGGTTACTCAAGGAGTATATCATATGTGTTCAAAGATTTAAAGATGAGTCGGCTCGCATTGACCATGATGTTATGGCTTATGTTTTCTAACCTTCTTATATCATGTTTTACTTGGTCAATTGCATGAAATGAAATGTACCTTTTAGCATGTTTTAAATGATTTTATGCATAACTATCATACTTGGTACATTATTTTGTACTAACGCATACTCTTGCCTACATTTTCCCCAAATGTAGAGTCTCACAGATAGGGTTCCCAATATTGTGGCTAGAGCTTGGATTTGAGTGTTCCCGAGCTTGGTGAGTTGTCATGGTTCGAGGACGGATTTCATTGTTTTAGTTTCTTTCTTGTATTTCCTTTTTGGACATGATGTATGGGCTAGGCCCAATTTCATTCTATTGTATTAGATGGCTTTGATAAGACATGAGTTTTAGACTTCCGTTTCGCTTTATAAAATGTTTTGGACTTGGATTATTATTTTACCCTTATTGTTCTATTTCTTATGTGATGAAAGCTAAGTGGCTTGTATGGAGTACTTCGAGGTTTTATACGCCATGTTACATCTAAGAGGTACCCTTAGGTCGTGACATAAGTTGATTTTGAGTTCTTGATTCTTTTTGAAATTCTATTCCTAATTATTGAATTGCTATGTATTGCTATTAAGATTCCTAATTTGAGTCGTTCATGTCCATAAATCCTCATGAACCCTATGAACTGAGTTATAAATTGTGAGAAGCTTTTTAAAGCCAATACTTGAGTTTTAAACTGAGTTTTGAGAAAGAGTTTCTAAAACATGATTAGTATGACAATCGAGTATGTCATCAATGTTTAAGCAATATATATCTAGATATACCATCAATGTTTATGTAGTATGACTTCTCGAGTCATAAATGATCATATTAAAATATGATTTAGAAATGTTTTTGAGAAAGATTTTTGAAGTTTGAGTATAATGTATTCCAGAGGCATCAATTTTTACATTGATAAAAAAGAAACTGAGATTTCTAAATGAGTTATGAATTTAAAAGTTATTTCAAGAGTAGTTACCTATTTTAAGAGGGTAGTTTGAGCAATGATCTCAAACAAGAGGAAGAGTTATGTATTTTTTAAATATATGAGCATGAGTATATATTATTGGGAGTAGTATTGAGCACCGATATGAGGGAGAGTTAAAACAACTCAAAGCCCCCATAAACCATGTATGACAACATGGGTAAAGAGTCATACTTTTTAGATGATTCCTTATTGCTTTTAAGTATAGCTTAGTGGATCCACTTAGTTAATAGTTCATACGCCCCGGCAAAGTATAGGACAGTTTTGATAGCGTGGGCTAGACGTTGTATCATCATATAGCTCATAGTGATGGTTGTCGGTTAGAGAATCTCCCACAGAGTTTATTTTGTATTTTCATATACAAACAGAGTTTATTTTATATTCTTGCATACAAACTAAGTATATTGTATATTCGAATACATGGAGTTGTTATCTACTATTTTAAAAGATTTTCCTTATAATGCATATTTACTACTGCTTTATATTGAAATGAGTTGAGTAAGTTGAGTATCCTTGAGTTAAGTTGAGACAAGGTAAGTGTTTCTTCAATTCCAGTTCAAGCTTATGTCTTATGTTTAGATTTCCCCTCACATGCTCGTACATTTCATGTACTAACGCCATTTGGTTTGCATCTTTTATGATGCAGATACAGGTAACCATGATCAACATCCAATGCTTCGTTGATCCAGTTGAGTTCCAGAGTTGTTTGGTGAGCCTCCTTGCTTCTGGAGGATCCCTTGTTTACTTTTAGTTATTTCAGTTGTTAGGATGAAAAGGGTCTTGTCCCTACACCCCTCATAGTATTAGAGGCTTCATAGATAGATAGACAGTAGTTCATGCATCTTTTCATTTTCAGTTACTTATATTGAGACTTGAGTTGCCTCTTTGGCTAGTTGAATGTTTATTTCTAGAACATTCTGAGTTTATCTTTTGAGACAGTTGAGTAAAGTTTATCTTTTAAGTTCATCTTATTTATGAGTAAGTCTTCCGCTAAGAGTTAAGTTAGGCCAAGGGTTTGCTTAGGACCAACAATAGTTCTTGAGTGTCAGTTGCGTCCAGGGTGTAGGCTTTAGGCGTGACAGTTCTTTTTACACATATACCCAATATTAGATAGCTTTTAGGCAAAAGTATGAACTTCTTTTTAACTTCTTCTGTTTATGCATCTAAACTAAAATTTGTGAAGAATAAAATTTGGATATACTAGTGGAATTCAATAAAGTGGGGCATGGAGATGGTAGAGTGTACGCAGATCTTAGTCCTTACCACTATCTCGTAGATATGGAGAGGCTATTTTCAAAAGATCCTTGGGTCAAGTGTATCACACTCAAGCAAAAGAAGAAGAAAATAGTGAAGAAAGCATAACAGTAAAAAAAGAAAAGTAGTGTGAAGTCAACAAGAAAGAAACAATAACAACAACAAAATAATGTGATAATCGAAATACAATAAACAACATATGGCCAGAAATTCAAAGGGCACAACTAATGCTATGACATGCATTAAACCTTCGCAAGGCAAGACAACACTCTATCCTTACTAACCTTCTACCCTAATACATGACCTCCACTCTTTCCTATGTAAAGTCATGTCGTAGGTAATATAGAGCTCCTCGTGTCCTATCTAATTACTTCTCCCAAATACTTTTTTCGATCTACCCCTACCCCTCCACATACCCTTTACATCCAACCTATCGCACCTCTTCAGTGACGCATCTCCTCTATAGATGCCTAAACCATCTCAATATAGCATACCTCATCTTGTCCGACATAGAGGCCACTCTAACCTGAATGACCTGATTTCTAACCTTGTCACTCCTTGTATGCCCACACATCTACCTTAACATCCTGATCTCCGCAACATGCATTTTCTGAAGATGTAAGTTCTTGACTAGCCAACACTCCACCCCATACAACAAGGATAGCCTATCCACCACTCTGTAGAACTTTCTTTTCAATGTAGGTGGTACCTTCTTATCACACAAGACTCTGAAAGCAAGACTTCATTACATGATACCACTCGAACTAAATACATGTATTAGCACAAAAACTAAATAATTAATGAGTAACAATATAACTAGCCAAATAGAAATATCAACTTGTAATATCCATATACTTTGGTTTAAGTAGATTTTGAGTTAGAATTCCTTTTGTATTTACTTAATTTTAGTATTCTACTTTATTTTTATTTTTTATTTGGCCTAGGAGTTAGTCCAACCCACATTAATTGGTCAAGCCCCACGGACTAGTGGATTTACTCGGGCCAGACTAAAAAAATTCAATTTTTAAATGAGCTCCAAAAATCTTAGTTCAACTTTATGAAATCACGGATTAAGCACAGCTCTAACCAACATAGACCACTATTGAGGTATTGTTGAAAAAAAAATCTATGTGGATGTTCATGAAGGTGAATGGGCACCAATGGCTCTGTTATCTTTTGGAACTTCATATCTATGGTAAACCTTTATTATAAGTCCATGTCATTTTTGAGTAATCGTTAATCAAAGTTATAAAGTGCCTTGCACTACTTTCTGAGGAAATTCTGTTTGGACCCCACAAGTGTGAATGTATATAATCTAACTTTTCTTTGGTCTTGTGCTCTGCCTTCTTGTTAAACTTCACCCTTGTTTGCTCATCAAACACACAATTCTCACAAAAATTTCAAAGCTTGATTTCTGTAACCATCCAACAAATTATGCTTGTTCAACAAAGACAATCTTTTGTCACTCATATTACCAAGTCGGAAGTGCCACAATTAAAACTAATTCACCACACTCTTCCTAGAAGCTATAATTATTTCCCCTTACCTGTATAATACAGTCGAGAATGAAGCTTACCTACATAAGTATCATGGAGATCTTACACACTTTAAGTGTTTCATTATCTAAGTAAAACTTACACCCTTGATCATCCAAAGTCGAAAGAGAAATCAAATTTCCCTTCATTTGAGAAAAATGCCAGCACTTAATATATAGTTCTGATAATGCATAAAATATTCTCAATTTGATTTTATCAGTTCCCTATATATTTAATGAATTATCTTCACCTCACTTGTGAGGACATATGTGAAAAAATGCACCAGAATTAAGAACTTAAAGACCTCTCCATCAGGTCTGCTTTGTCTCATTCTTTTGACTTTTCTGAAAAGGTCTCCTCCAAAGCCTTTCATAATCCTTGTAACACCAAGGACGATCTCATTCTAACCTTCCATAGACAGAAACTAGATCGTCCATTGAATTTCTCTATTTCATACTTTGTTGAAGATGATGAAGACATTTTAACCCTATATTATGTGTAGAAGCTGTTACCAAGCTATATACGAAACCAATTGTGTCAGAAGTATCGTGGGTTACCTAGCACACAATCACAAATAAAGAAAATAGAGAAGAAAAATAACACAAGAATTTAACAAGGTTCATCTAGGTCTAATCATTCAAGCAAAAACAGAGAGAGTCTTCCACTATGAGATAAAAGAATGAGTGTACAAATAAATAGTCACAATCCTATAAGGAAAATGTTCTTCCATTCCTATAAGGAAAATATATTCCTTTTCCAAATCTATTCGGACAACAAATCTCTTAAATCAATAGAGATTATGAGTTCCGTAAAATATATAAGAGAAAAATTCAAGACATAATTAACAAATACTTCCTCCGTCCAACAATAGTTGTCCACTATACTAAAAATAGATGTCCAATTTAGAAATTCAAGAGATAATTTACCTTTTGTGTCTATTTTATGCTTGGTATTAAATATTATTTATCATCTAATACTTTTTCAAATAATTAAATTTAATAAAGTCAAAGGATAATATAGTAATATTACCCCTATTATTTATTGTTTATTGACTCAACCCGTTTTTAATCTGTTCAGATTCAAACCAACTCGCACGATCAATTAAAAATGAAATTAATAGTATGAAATATTTACTATATTTGTTTTACAGATGGGAAAGAAGTGGTGGGAAAGGAGAAAGTCGAAGAAATAGATGAAGAAATGAAGATGATGAAAAGAAGGATAATTGAAGGAGATATATTGGAGGATTACAAATCATTTTACGTCACTGTTCATGTTGAGTCAAAGGGTGAAAACAACTCAGTTACTTGGATTTTGGAATATGAAAAGAAGAATGCTAATGTGCCAGATCCACACACGCTCATGGAATTTCTCCTCAATATAACCAAAGATAGTGAGAATCACCACATCAAGTGATACACAAATGTTATTGGGACTCTTTGAAAATGTCTACGAGTGTATGTCGGATTCTTGAAAAGTTAGAAGCAATATACCAAATGCTTGGATTTAAGATGTTGTCTCAAGTCTTGTAATAATGTGTGTTGTTATTTGCGGGTGCGCTTTGAAATGTCTACTATATATGTAGCAAAAAATAAAAAACGAGTGAATAAGGAACAATCAATATTGCATAACTTTATGTTGATTTCCTATGAAGATTAAATCTTTTAAACTAATCTTCAATTTCAGGATACATTTAACTAATATATGTTTTTTGTTCTTTTTACACATATACCCAATATTATATAGATTTTAGGCAAACGTATGAACTTCTTTTTATATTCTTCTGTTTATACATCTAAATTAAAATTTGTGAAAAATAAAATTTATGAAAAAAATAAGGCACAATCATCAACAACAATATACCCAGTGGAATTCAATAAAGTGGGGAATGGAGAGGGTAGAGTGTACGCAAAGCTTACCACTATCTCGTAGATATAGAGAAGCTATTTTTGAAAGATCTCCGGCTCAAGTGTATCACTGTCACGCCCCGAGCCTACACCCCAGACGTGACCGGCACTTGAAGACCATCGCTGGCCCCCAAGCGAACCCTTGGCCTGGCTTTCTTAACTCAACGGAAACTTAACTCAACAGGATAACTCAATGCAATGAAAAGTTATAAAATAACTCAACTGAAAGTAATTTGCCAACAAGGCATCTCGAGTCTCAAAATAGGATATTTAAATATATACATGCATGAGAGACTCCAAACTAACTGACTGACTGTCTGACTGTCTATGAAGCCTCTAAATACTGAGATGGATGTTGGGACAGACCCCGCAACATCCTAATAAAACAAAAACTAAGAACACAAAATAATTGAGTCCTCCGAAATGCAAGGAGGCTCACCACTGACTCTGGAGTGCTCAACTGGATCAACGACGTGCAGGATGCTGATCCGGGGTACCTGTATCTGCATCAAAAGACGATGCAGGCCCACTGGCATCAGTACATGGAAGGTACTAGTATGCGAGCTGGAAAACTAAACAACAAAGGCTAGAAGGAAATTTGAAAGAAACTGAAAAGTTTACCTTGTTCAACTCAACTCAACCTGACTGACTTCTTTCAATATAAGGCAATTTAAAACAAGTGTGATATAAAGAAAGACTGTTTAAAACATGCTATAAAACTCTGTGTGTATACAAGGATACAATAAACCTGAGATGTATATAGAAATACAATTAAACTGATGTATATAAAATACAATAATTTCCATGTATAAAAATACAATAACTGCTGTGGGAGTTTCTCTAATCGACAACCATCACATAAGAGCTAAAGTGATGATACAGCGATCAACCTCACGCTGCCAGAGCATCCTATACCCGGCCAAAGGTATAAGACCTGAACTGCCTAATGGATCCACTAGTCTAATATGAAAAGGATTCATCTAAAGAGTATGATCCTTTTCTACCCATGGTGGCTAACATGGTTCTATGGGGGCTATGGGTTCTTTGAACGCTCCCCCAATTCGGTGCTCGATACTACTCCCAAAAATGTACTGGCTCTTATGCTTTTAAAACACATTTCTTCCTGCTGACATGAGATAATTACTCAAAAAAACTATCCCGAAGGCTCTTTGGAAATTTCAGTTTCCAACCTTGTCTAAATGTAAAGATAATTCTTTAAAACTTCTTTGGGAATACATAGTTCCCTAATAACTTTGAAAAAAATGAACTCAACTTGAAACTTGAAACTCTTTACTTAGCTTGAAACTCTAAGCTCTTTGCTTGACTTGACACTTGAGTCTAAAAAAAAATAAAGTTAAAACGTTCAATAAAGACTCTTGAACAACTTTACAACTAGCTTGACTTACTTAACTTCTAAGCTTAACTCTTAATTTCTAACTTCACTTGACTTCTAACTAACTCTCCTTAAAATGGAATTTGGATTCAAGGTGTTTGCTCACATGTTACGGATGAGTTCTTGACTTTAGAAGTACCTTGGAGTGTTGGAAACAACTAGGAAACATAGGTATAATACCTAGGAACAAAATAAAATACAAATGGGGAATTAAGGTAACGGGAAGGATTGGCGTCCTTGGCGCTCTAAGAGGCGCGGGGCGCCAGCCCTCAACTTCAACGGGACTGCTGGCCACTTCTTCCAGGCACCAGCCCCTGTTCCCAGAAAAAAAAAAAAACAACTTTCCTCCCTCTTTTCTTCAACTCTAAACCACCCTTACTTCAATGGATTTAACCCCAACCACTAGGGATCATCAATCTCCCAACATACAATAAATTACAACTCAAATACACAATCCAATCATGTCCCACAACCAACAATAACTTCAACAACACAACTAACAACATCAACAACAACTAACAACTTCAACAACTTCAACAACAATCCAATCTTTTCTCAAATCATAAAAAAAAAAGAGCTTGGTGTGTGGGGGAAAGGATCAGACCACACAAGAACTCACATACCTTGAAAGGGATCACCCCCGACGAAAATCCACGACGGAAACTTGTTGATCTCCTTTCTCCTCTTCTTCTCCTCTTCTTCTCCTCTTCTTCTCTTCTTCACTCTCAAGAACCCTAACTCTTTCTCTTTTAAAACTAGGATAAAAATGATCCAAAAACAGCCTAACACACAATATAACCTCAAAAGAAATGGCTAGGGAAAAGACCAAAATGCCCTTAAAATTTCCGGACGGATTCCCTGCCAACTGCCCAACTTTCAATGGCCATAACTCGCTCATACGAACTCGAAATCGAGCAATCTCAGTGGCGTTGGAAAGATCATTCCACAAGCTTCGCAACCATAACTGGAACTACTCCTAACTCATCGTGATCTAGGAGTTACGACTGCTCAAAGTTGGCCAAAAATCACTGATTTCCACACTTAGCCAAATTTTCCAGATTCTGTAATTTTTCAAAAAAAATAGCTACTTTCAAATTTCAAGCTTCTTCATAGCTATTATCAATTGTCGGATGTTACAATCACGCTCAAGCAAAGGAAGAAGAAAATAGTGAAGAAAGCATAACGATAAAAAAAGAAAAGTAGTGTGAAGTAAGCAAGAAAGAAACAATGACAACAACAAAACAATGTGATAATCAAAATACAAAAAACAACATACGGCCAAAATTACAAGGGCGCGACTAATGCTATGACATGCACTAAACCATCGCAAGGCAAGACAATACTCTATCCCTACTAACTTTCTACACTAATACATGACATCCGCCCTTTCCTATTTAAAGTCATGTCCTAGGTAATATGGAGCTCTGTCATGTCCTATCTAATAACTTCTCCCCAATACTTTTTTGGTCTATCCCTACCCCTCCACATGCCCTCTACATCCAACCTATCACACCTCCTTACTGATGCGTATCCTCAACACATGCTTAAACCATCTCAATATCGCTTACCTCATTTTGTCCGCCATAGAGGTCACTATAACACCCCAGAAAATTTTCGAACTAAGATTCGAACCATACTTTCCTGTGAGTAGGATTTTACCGAGGAAATTAAAATTTATTTAGTGTTAAGGTCACTAGATGTAGCACCTTGAGTTCCAAGAAGGACTAAAGAGAGCTCATTCAAGTCATTCCTAAGTTTCTTTAAGTTTTGGGTCAACTTCAAACGACCAGAACTTTCAGTACAGAATTAGTTAAGTGGACTAAAAGGTAACCAATGAAAGGTCTTTGAATTATCTTTCCAACTCCACTGAGTTTGCTAAGTTTTGAGTTCGGATGAGTGAGATATGCCCTTTTGAAGTCAGGCTGTCCAATTAAGGAAAGTTATCCGAAAATAGTAAGGGGTATTTTGGTCTTTTCTTTACCCAATCAGATTTAATTCATTTTTAGTAAGGTTTTAAGGGTCTAATCCTATTAGTTTCTATTTTACAATCCTAAAATACGCCTAGGGTTTTAGTTAAGGGTTCAGGAAGTGAAAAGAAGAGAAAAAAGGAGAAAAGAGGAGAGGATCAAAGTGTTCGTTGAGAGTCTTGCATTTTGTTGCCGATTTTAGCCATGGGTTTAATCCCTAAGAGGTATGTAAGCTTCCATAGTGTTGGGTTAGTTCACTCACATGCCAATCATGTTATTTTCAGTGAAATTTCATTCTTCAAGTTGAAAGATTAGAGTTTTTAATGATTTCTTGAGAGGTGTTCTTGAAGTTCATTCTAAATCTTGTTGTGTTGGGGTTTTGAAGATTTCTTGAGATGAAATTTAGTAATTTGAGTGTTGTTTTGAGTAGATTAGAGTGTAATTATGTTAAGTAATTAAATCCAAGTGATTGGGGAAGAAACCGTTCGATTCTAGGCGAGTAAGGGTGAGAAAACGAGCAAAGAAAGTCGTCTAAGTTTTCTGGGCTAGGGACTGGCATGCCAGCCAAAGCGCCCCAACCACTTCTCTGAAGTTTAGGGGCTGGTGCCCCGTGCCACTTAGAGTGCCAGGGTCGCCTGCCCCCATCCTTTCTTCATCGTTTCATCCGTTTAAGTTCTTTCAAAGGGTATTTTTACTCCCCTTTGATTCTATACAGCTAGAAATCATTCATAACCTTGAATTCATAATTCAATTTCAAGGTAGAGTTAAGAGTTAAGTTTGAGAATTCTTTCGAATATTCTAAGAAAGTCCCTTGAGTCCTTTTGTGGAGTCTTTTAAAACTTCTAGTAACTTGTTTTAAGACTCAAGTAAGTGAGAATGAGAGTAAGGAGAATTTAATCATGAGTCTACATTGTCATCACGATATCCTTCATATCATGAACCATAACACTTAAATTTATAATTCACATTCAAGAGAGAGTTAAGAGTAGAGTTCAAGAAAGCATTTGAGTGCAATTGTGAATCATTTGAGATCCATCATCAATTTGAGTTAAGTTTTGAGAAAGTAAATATGAGAATGAGAGTAGTCGTATACATAAATTCCTTATTGATATTTGACCCTTAAGTCGAGTCGTTCATGCCCATAACTTCCACAGGAACTCCATCAGTTGAGTACCTTTGAGAGAAGTAGTATCTTTAAGTTCTAAGTCTTGAGTTTTAAGTTCCTAATCCCCTTTGATTTATATTTCTAATCATGGGACTATTACATGTTACCCATGAAGTCCTTGAGTTGAATTGTTCATGCCCATAATTCCGCATGAACCCTATAAGTCGAACAGTCTTGAGATGAGAAGTATCTTTGATCCCTTGAGTTGAGTAGTTCATGCTCATAATTTCGCATGAACCCTCTGAGTTGAGCATTCTTAAATGAGTAGTATCATTAAAGTTCTTGAGTTCCAAGTATTGAGTTCTACCTATCGTTATTGAAAACATTGTATTGAGTCATTCACGTCCATGATTCGGCATGAACCATATCTTAAGAAGTCTTTTACAATATTTTAACTTTATTTTAAGACTTAAGCTTTGAGTTGAGTAAAGAGTAAGAGTAAAGTTCATTTTTTCAAAGATTATACGAGAACTAAGTATTCTCAAGAGTTAAAATGTTTTCACATCTGAACAAGAAAGGGAACATTGATTCCAAGAGATCTTTTAAGCTAAGTTTTGAGTAGTTATCTCAAACCAAAGAAAGAAGTTTTGTTTTAAAAACATTTAAGCTAAGTATATTTTTGTGAGTAGTATTGAGCACCGATATGGGGATGCAAGTTCATAATAACTCAAGTCTTCATAAATCACGTAGCCATCATGAGTAGTAAAGGATCATACTTTTTAGATGATTCCTTAAGTGTTTTTTAGCATAGACTAGTAGATCCACTTATTTAAGGCGTTCTATATGATAGCAAAGTATAGGACAGTTCTAGCAGTATGGGAAAGATTGTTCCAAGAGCTTTCCAACCATAACTGGAAGTACACTTAAGTCATACTGAGCAAGGAGTTATGTCCATTTGAATTTGACCAAAAACTCACTTTTTCCTAACTTAACAAAATTTCCAGATTTTCATTCTTTTCAAAAATGACTATTTCCAATTATTGGCTTCTTCCTATTTATTTCAAATTACAAGATGTTACAATATCTCCCCCTTGGGAATATTCGTCCTTGAATGATATTACTCTTACTAGGCTAAAGGTGTAACATGCAACATTCAGTTCCAACACCCACAAGTAAATGCAAAACAACACGCCACCTTATAAATAAATACTTAAGAAAGGATTAGTACCTTAATCAAGAATTTATCCCGGATTCGAAGAGATGTGGATATCTTTTCTTCATATCTTCCTCAGCTTCTCAAGTAGCTTCCCTAACAAACTGGTTCCTCCAAAGAACTTTGACTTATGCTACTTCTTTTGTTCTCAACTTGCGAACTTGAAAATCTAGAATCTGAACAAGAATCTCTTCATAAGATAAGCTATATTTGATCCCAATATCTTCGATTGGTATTATCAATGAAGGATTGCCCATGCACTTCTTCAACATGAAGACGTGAAATACTGGATAAACTGCTACTAACTCTTGTGGTAGCTCCAACTCATAAGCTACATTACCTACCCTTTTCAATATCCTGTAAGGACCAATATACAGGAGACTAAGCTTCCCCTTCTTACCCAAATCTCATAACGTCCTTCATGAGTGAAACATTTAAGTACACCCAATCATCTACTTCAAACTCTAACTCCCTTCTCCTAACATCAGTGCAGGATTTCTTACGACTCTTGGCTGTTCTCAATCTCTCTTGAATAACTTTCACTTTCTCCATAGCTTAACAAACTAAGTCTGATCCTATTAACCCAACTTCATCAACTTCAAACCATCCAATAGGAGATCTGCATCTTTTCTCATAAAGAGCTTCGTAAGGAGCCATCTGGATACAAGAATGGTAATTATTATTGTAAGCAACTCAATAAGAGGTAGGTGATCGTCCCAATTACCCTTGAAATCAATCACACAATCTACCGTGATACCTCAAAACACCATCTCCCCCTTGTTCAAAAGCCATCACTTTTGCTTATGAACACTTGCATTAATTCAAGCAAAACAAGATCTTAGTATTGCTTCTATTTTACTTCTGACACTAATGATGATCCAGTCCCATTCATCACCACCACTCCTCTTTTTGTGAACTCCATCAGTTGGACTCCTAAGCGTGCAAGTCTATGCACTTCTTTCGCTAACTCCTTCTTATCTTCTTCAAAATGGGCGGTACTACCCATAGGCAATCTACTCAAGGCATAAGCAACAACATTAGCCTTACCTGGGTGATAAAGAATACTCATGCCATAATCCTTGAGTAATTCTAATAACCTCATCTTTCTGAGATTAAGCTCTTTTTGACTAAACACATATTGAAGACTCTTGTGATCGGGGAACACATCCACATGAACACCATAAAGATAATGGCGCCATATTTTCAAAGCAAATACTACAGCAGCCAACTCTAAGGCATAGGTTGGGTAATTTTTCTCATGAACTTTCAACTGTCTGGAGGCATAAGCTATAACTTTGCCATTCTGCATTAACACACAACCCAAACCAACTCTAAATGCATCACAATACACCACAAAACCTTGAGTATCTTCGGGTAAGGTCAAAACTGGGGCAGTAGTCAACCTCTTTTTCAATTCCATAAAGCTTTTCTCACAAGCTTTAAACCATTGAAACTTAACTATCTTCTGAGTCAAGTTGTTCAAAGGGGATGAAATAGACAAGAACCCCTCTACAAACCTCTTATAATAGCCAGCCAAACCCAAGAAACTCATATTATCAATTAGAAAGGTGGGTCTAGGCCAATTCTACACTACTTCATCCTTTGAGTATCAACTTTACTTCCCTCTCTAAACATAATGTGGTATAGGAATACCACAGATTCAAGACAAAACTCACACTTAGAGAACTTGGCATACAACTCTCTATCCTTTAAAGTCTGGAGAACTACTCTGAGATGACTAGCATGATCTTCTTCATTCCTTGAATAGATTAATATGTCATCAATGAAGACGATAACAAGCATATCTAAATAAGGTTTGAATACTCTTTTTATAAAGTCAATGAATGTTGCAAGCGCATTGGTAAACCCAAAGGACATAACCAGAAACTCATAATGACCACAACGGGTCCTGAATGTTATCTTTTGAATATCACCTTCCCTCACTCATAACTGATAGTAGCCTGATCTGAGGTCTATCTTAGAGAAACAAGTAGCACCCTGAAGTTGATAGAAAATATCATCAATTCTCGAAAAAGGATACTTACTCTTGATGGTAATATTGTTCAATTGACGACAATCTATACACATCTTAAGGGAACCGTCTTTATTTCTCACAAATAGGACCGGAGAGCTCCAAGGTGATATACTTAGTCTACTAAAACCTTTCTCTAAAAGATCTTTTAACTCTATCAACTCTGTTGGTGCCATTCTATATGGCGGAATAGAGATAGGACGAGTATATGGAAGAATGTTTATACCGAAGTCTATTTTTCTCTTAGGAGGGACTCAGGGAAGATCATCATGAAAGATTTCTGGAAACTCTATTACTATTGAACTGACTGAATAAGAGGTATCTCAACACTAGAAGAGTCATTAACTCGGACTAAGTGATAGACACATTCCTTGGAAACTAACTTTCTCGCCTTAAGGTAAGAAATAAAATGACCCTTAGGCACTACTAAACTGCTCTTCAACTCAATCACTTGTTCACTGGAAACTGGAACTTGACTACTCGAGTTCTATAATCTATTGATGTATAACAGGCATAAAGTCAGTCCATACCTAGAATGACATCAAACTCTACCATGTCTGGCTCAACTAAATCAGTCATGATACTCTTGTGATTGACGAAAATGGAACAAACACGATAGACTCTTTCTACTAGAATAGACTCACCATCAGATGTAGAAACACTGAAGGCTTAAGAAGTTGTTCAAGAAGAACATCAAAATTTAAGATTTGGGTCATACCAGTGACAACATCGGGCGAATCCTCTTGCTCTCGGTGACAAGCGATAGCATAAAGATGGTTTCCTTCTTCGTCTGCCCTTGAAGTAGCTTATCTAGTTGCAGCTCTATCTGGTGGAGTAATTGAAGAAGAATGGGCTCTATTGCCCCCATTACCATTACCTGGCATATTCTCAGGACACTCTCTCATAAAATAACAGATCTGACCATACTTGAAACAACCAGTGGAACCTTCACGACAAATACCTAAGTGGTTCCTACCATACTTAGCGCAGGCAGGAGGCATACTACCCCATTGCGCCTTACTACCCTATAAACAGGCAGGTTTAGCTCTGAAATTCTGACTATTGTATCCACTTTTGTTTCTAGGTGCAGATGCACTAGCAATGATGGAGCAGGTCCTTTCTGCTTATGTTGGAAAGAAGACCGGTTCGCACTACTCTTTTGCTGCCTGAACTCGTTTCTTAATGTCTTAGCCCTCTTATTCTTAAACTCTTCTCTATCCTTCAGCTTAATTTCCTCAACTTGTTGCACATGGATCATTAGCCTTACTACGTCTATATCCTATATCAGCATAGCTTCCTTACTTTCCTCATCTGACAGACGAGGAACAACAAATAAGCTCATCCTGCTCCTCATGTCGGCAACCATCTCTTTGCTTCTCTTTGCTCATGAGGAAAGAAACGCCCCATGAAAGCACTATCAAAATAGTCCAACTCACAAATGGTTATGCGCAAGCACGAGTTAGAAAGAAACTTTTTAGAGATAAACTCTAACATATGAAATGAGTGTGAAAGAATTGAGATATTTCCTAAATGTTGCAGCCTCCTAGTTATAAATGTGATGCACTTCACACCGATAAATAGGACTCTACAGACACGACTTCATAGACTCCCTAGGACTCTTGAACTTTGTGCTCACATACAAAATTTGTCATGTCCCGAACCTACACCCTAGACGTGGCCGGCACTCGAGAACCATTGCTAGCCCCAAGTGAACTCTTGGCCTGACTTACTTACTCAGTGGAATACTCATGATAAATACTTTAAAGAAGTAAACTGAACTTCTCAATATATACTAAGAATGTTTCAAAGATCAACATTCAACTGGTCAAAATGGCAAATCAAGTCTTTAATTCATAAGATAATGAAAATGTAAAGACAATTGCACTACTAACTGTCTATCTATGAAGCCTCTAATAACTGAGATGGATTTTGGGATAAGACCCCCGATCATCCTAACAACTGAAATTCTAAAACTGAAAGCAAATGAAAAAAGAGCTCTCCAGAAAGCAAGGAGGTTCACCAACTGACTCTAAGTACTCAACCCGATCAACAATGCGCTGGATGCTAATTATGGTTACCTGCGTCTGCATCATAATACGATACAGGCCAACATGCATCAGTACATTGAATGTACAAGTATACGAGTTGGAATGCTAAACATAACATAGACTTGAAAAGAATCTGAAAGGAACTAAAGAACTTACCTGGCTCAACTCAACTCAACAAAACTGAACTCATTTCAATATAAAATAGTTTAAAACAAGTGCAATATAAAGAAAATATGTTTAAAAACATGATGCCAACTATGTGTGTATGCAAAGATACATATAACTCTGAGATGTATGTAAAAATACAAATAATCTGATCTATATAAAAATACAAAATATTGTTGTGGGAGTTTCTCTAACCGAAAACCATCACTTAAGAGCTATAGGGATGATACAACACTTTACCTCACACTGCCAAGGACCATCTTATACCTTGCCAAAGGTATAGGACCTAACTCACTAAGTGGATCCACTAGTCTATGCTAAAAAGCATTAAAGGGTTCATCTAAAAAGTATGACCCTTTTTTACCCATAATGGCTACATGGTTTATGGACACGAGTTATCTGAACTCAAACTCGTCCCCATATCGGTGCTCAATACTACTCCCAAAATATGATACTAGTTCTTTATGTTTAAAAACATACTTCTTTCTGAGATTTAAGATAATTGCTCAAAAACTTAGGTCAAAGGCTATCTTGAAAATCAAAGTTTCTCCTCTTCTTTTATTGTGAAAGCATTTACTCTTCAACTGAAAACTAGCCCAAAGACTCCTTAATGAAAAACTAGCTTGAAGGCTCTTTACTGAAAAACTAGCTCAAAGGCCCTTTACTGAAAAACTAGCTCAAAGGCTCTTTTGAAAATCTCAATTTTCGTTCTTATTTAAATGTGAAAATATTTTAAACTCTTTTAGGAATAAATAGTCTCCATATACTTTTGAAGAAATGAACTTCAACATTACTCTTTACTGAACTCACAACTTAAGTCTTAAAACAGAGTTAAAATGTTTGTAATAGACTTTCGGAGAACTTTATGAATTTCTCTTGACTTGACTCTTAACTGGTCCTTAAATTGAATAATGGATTCAAAGATTCTGATTTGTGATTCGAAGGATCTCATGATGTTTAGGAATGAGTTTAGATAGCTAAACATGAGAAAATGATTAAAATCGATATCTGAGGGTGGGTCCGCAATGCGGAGAAACATTTAAAATTTAGTTTTGAAAATGAATTCTAAGGCAAAACACTCTGTGATGGCTCCGCGATGCGAAATGAAATTTCCCAGATTTGGGGAATGGCTCCGCAACACGCTACCACCTTCTTCGTTTTTCAGCTTTAAACCTTCTAAACTCCATGGGTTCTTTCCCCAAACACTTAAAATTGATTATATGATCAAAGTACATCAGATTATACTCAAAAATACAACTAACAACGTGAATCAATCTTAAGAAACTCCAATCAACACAACCCACAAGAATTCAAACAAAATTTAGCAAGAACTCAGGGAATTTACTTTCAAATCAAACATATTTTGCTGAATTGAATCATGATTAGCGTGTGGGTGAACTAACCCAATGCTATGTGATCTCACATACCTTGTAGGGATCACCCCTGATGAAATCCACAAGCTAAACTCGACAAACTTGACGATTTCCTTGCTTTTCCTTCTCTTTTCTCCTCTTCTTTCATCTTCTCTAAAACCCTAACTCTTTTCCAAAAGCGTAAAACTGACCAAGTTCAGTTTAGACCCTTAATTAATTCACTAAAATGAATTTAATTAATTGGATAAGGGAAAGACTGAAATACCCTTCGAAAAATCCGAATTGGACATTTCCCTATTTGAATAGCTCAACTTTCAATGGGCGTATCTCACTCATACTAACTCAGATTAACGTAATCTTGGTGGAATTGGAAAGATCGTTCCAAGATCTTTCCAACGATACCTGGAAGTACACCTAACTCATCCTGAGCTAGGAGTTATGTCCGTTTGAAGTTGACCAAAAACTCACTTTTTCCTAACTTAACAAAATTTCCAGATTTTCATTCTTTCCAAATATGACTATTTCCAATTATTGGCTTCTTCCTATTTATTTCAAATTATGAGATGTTACAATAATTTCGCATAAACCCTATAAGTCGAACAATCTTAAGATGAAAAGTATCTTTGATCCCTTGAGTTGAGTAGTTCATGCTCATAATTCCGCATGAACCCTCTGAGTTGAGCATTCTTGAAATGAGGAGTATCATTGAAGTTCTTGAGTTCCAAGTATTGAGCTCTACCTATCGTTATTGAGAACATTGCATTGAGTCGCTCACGTCCATGATTCGGCATGAACCATATCTTAAGAAGTCTTTTACAACGTTTTAACTTTGTTTTAAGACTTAAACTTTGAGTTGAGTAAAAAGTAAGAGTAAAGTTCATTTCTTCAAAGATTAAACGGGAACTAAGTATTCCCAAGAGTTAAAATGTTTTCACATGTGAACAAGAAAGGGAACATCGATTCCAAGAGAGCTTTTAAGCTAAGTTTTGAGTAATTATCTCAAACCAAAGAAAGAAGCTTTGTTTTAAAAATATATGAGCTAAGTATATTTTTGGGAGTAGTATTGAGCATCGATATGGGGATGCGAGTTCATAATAACTCTAGTCTCCATAAACCATGTAGCCATCATGGGTAGTAAAGGATCATACGTTTTAGATGATTCATTAAGTGCTTTTTAGCATAGACTAGTGGATCAACTTAGTTAAATCGTTTTATATGACGGCAAAGTATAGGACAGTTCTGGTAGCATGAGAAAGACGTTGTATCATCACTTATGCTCACAATGGTGGTTGTCGGTTAGAGAAACTCCCACAGAGTTATATTGTATTTTTATATACACATTGAGTATTATTGTATTTTTCAATACATTGAGTTGCTATCTACAGCTTTCCATATATATTGCATCTTTTGCTATTGCTTTATCCTTGAGTATCATGAGTTGAATCTTTCAAGTTGAGTATCCTGAGTTGAGTATATTATTCTTGAGTACTTCTGAGTTGAGTAAGTTTGAGTAGTTTTGAGTATCCTTGAGTTGAGTAAGTTTGAGAAGAGGTAAGTATGTTTCCCTTTTTATCAAGTTTCAAGCTTATATTTATGTTTTAGAATTCCCCTTACATACTCGTACATTCTACGTACTGAGCCATTAGGCCAGCATCCTTTCATGATGCAGATATAGGCATTCAGGGTCATCAACTGGAGCTTCGTTGATACTACATGGAATTCAAGTTAGCTATGGTGAGCCTCCTTGCTTCTGAAGGATTTCATTTACTTTTCAATTTTGTCAGGATGGCATGGGTTTTGTCCCTATTTCCATCTTTGTCATTTAGAGGCTTCATAGATAGATAGTAGAGTTTCAGAAGTCTATTCATTTATTTTGTTAAATGTTTTAAAGACTTAAGTTGCCTATTTTGGGGAGAGTTGAATATATTTTATTATTTAGAGTTTCTTTTGAGTTAAAGATTTGCAAAGTTGAGTTTATTAAATTTTTATTCAATTTTTAAGCTTTGCATGCTTGAGTTAGTCTTCTGCTTGTAGTCAGCCAGGATGAGGGTTCACTTGGGGACCAACAATAGTTGTCGAATGCCGGCCACATCCAGAGTGTAGGCTCGAGTCGTGACAATCATTCTCACTATCCCCTGAATGACCTCATTCCTAGTCTTTTCACTCCTTGTATGCCCACACATCTACCTCAATATCTTGATCTTAGCAACATGCATTTTCTGAACATGTAAATTCTTGACTGGCCAACACTCCACCCCATACAAGAAGGCTAGTCTAACTACCATTCTATATAACTTACTCTTAAGTTTAGGTAGTACCTTCTTATCACACAAGACTCCAAAGATAAGCTATTCATTTCATCCAAGACATGATACTACTCTAACCAAATAGAGATATTAGTATAAAAACTAAATAATTAATGGGTAACAATATAACTAGCCAAATAGAAATATCAACTTGTAATATCTATATACTTTGGTTCAAGTAGATTTTGAGTTAGAATTCCTTTTGTAATTTACTTAATTTTAGTATTCTACTTTATTTTTATTTTTTAATTATTTTTTATCTGACCTACGAGCTAGTCCAACCCACATTGCTCAAGCCCCACATAAAGTTGGCAATTCAGCCTTAGGAATAACAGAAATCTTGAGTTTTGGCAACGTTGGAAGTTCAGACTTCAGAAATGGTGGAAACTCTGACTTTGGGAATTCTTGCAATTTAGGCTTTGGTAGAGTTGACAACTCACTTTTCAAAATTTCAGGGAATTCAAGCTTTGGTAAATTTGGAATTTCAGGTAAATGCAACCTACCCAATATTTAAGTTATTGAAACTGTTTTTGTAGAATAAATATTTCTAGTGGCAACCATTATCGCCACAACAGGATTTTCTAGTGGCGTCCTTAAGAAGTCATCATAAATAACATTTAGTTTTGGAACTACTTGCCAGTTGCCACAGCGCTCAGGTTGCTACTAAAATGATTTTGTTTCGACTTTTTGGGCTTCAATAGCGATAAGTCGCCACTGAAAGCTCAATTTCTAGTAGTTGCATCATGAATGAGTTTCTATAGTCAAAGCATTAGATGATACCTCACACAATAGGAAATCCCTCTTCTATTGCTCTTGATAGAAATTAGCATTGGCATGGACAAGGTCCCCTCTCTAATTCTAATACAAAACATGTCTATAATTAATCTTAACAGCAAATTTGCAAAAGAGATACTGTGTTTAGTTTGGGAGGGGGGGGGGGGGGGGTGGGGGGGTGTAGTCATCATTTCCTTTATAAATACGTAGTTACATATAGGGTGCTAAAATTTATCGTTAAATCTATTTACAATTTTTTTAAATTTAATCAAAAGTATCTTCATATAAAAAGGACAAATGACGGAAATAAATAAAGGGATAATTAAAAGTTATATTCTAGGAAGAACATTTTAGGGAGAACAAAAAGATAGAAAAGGTAAAATTGTAAATTATTGGTCAAATTAAAAGTGCTTACATGTTGTAAAACAATAAATTAAAAATGACCAACTTATAGTTGATTTCGGATTATGAAGAGTTATAAGCACTTTTAGTGTTTGTCAACTATATGATAAGCTTAAAAATATACTTATGAACTAGTTTGAACTAGTTAGAAACTTAACCTAATACCTTCTTAATATAAAAATACCTTATTGGGTACTAGATATAGTCTTTTTCTGTAATAATGGTATGTAGTTACATGCACACACCTAATTATGTATAGGCTATAAACCAAAACAAAAAAATTATGTATATAGGAATAAAAAAAAATTCGAAATTTATAGTCTAAAGTCTAGACATATTGACATTGCCTAACTATAAAGGGGCAGAGCTACTCATGTAATGATGAACCATATACTTATTATCATAACTTTGTGATATATCATACCAAAAAAATGAATCTTCAAGGAAAGTTGATTCTGAGATAAATATCAAATGTGATGGAGATGTGTTTCATGAAATAATTAAGTACAAACCACATGATATCTTCAGTATGTGCTCTGATAAGATACAAAATATGGATATTCATGAAGGTGAATTAGGCAATATTGGCTCAGTTAAGTCCTGGAAATTCACTAATGGTAAACTTGTATTATATTTGATTTCATTATTTATTTTTGGCTTCACCAATATTGATTTTCGTTGCATATGGCCAATTAAAGGGGAAGGGATCTATTAGTTTTATAGTTTTATAAATTTGTTTTAATTATATATTTCTTATATGAACGCACATGAATAACATATATACAAGGGATCTTTAATTTGTAATGTCATTTTTCTTGTTCAAATTGTAAGTAAGTTATAGGAGATCATTTCCTCAAAAAAAGTTTAGATATCTAGCTCAAACTTATCCGTTCATTAATTTAATCCAACATTTTTATTTAATTCAAACCGTTTTTAATCCATTCAGATTCAATTCATTTCAATCGAAATTAGTAGTATGCAATACTTACTACATTCGTTTGCAGGTGGGAAAGAGTTTGTTGTAAAGGAAGTAGTTGAAGAAATAGATGATGAAAAAAAGTTGATTAAAAAGAAGATAATTGAAGGAGATTTGTTGGAGTACTATAAATCATTTTACGTCACTATTCAGGTTGAGACAAAGGGTGAAAACAACTTAGTTACTTGGATCATGGAATATGAAAAGAAGAATGCAAATGTGCCAGATCCACACACTTTGATGGAATTTTGCCTCGGTGTCACTAAAGATATTGGACTCACAATCTCAAGTGATACATAAATATTACTATTATTTATAAATATGTACTTGGAATAAAAGCCTAAGTCGATGGATATTGATAAACAAAAATAAAAGTTTCGAAACTAATTCTATTTAATTCCATATATGTATGCAAGTCTGTAATGAAATCAATAATATTATATTGAATAAAATCTCCGTAAGTCAATTTCTATGATAATATTCACCAGTGTTAGAAGATTAAATTGTTTTGCTATTTGGCTAGAGAATATATTTGTCCGTCAACAATTTCCTATTTTTAGTAGTGATAGTGAACTACAAAATTAGCTAAGGTAAAAGCCACCTCAAGGATTCAAAGTTTTCAGAGTACAAATGTGTATTATGCCACTAGAAACACAAGAACATTATATTAGTAATTGATGGCAGAACTAGGGCGTGGCAGAATGGGTAATTTATATGGGTATCTATTCATATTTATTCATTTTAAATGGGTTGGGTACCCAACTCATCTAAAATGAGTAAAAGATGAATAATACTCGTATTACTCATTTAAAAATGGATAGTTAAATGGGTAAAATAGGTAAAAGATGTTCATTCATAAAAGAAAAAAAAATGGTAGGTGGGTCGTAAAAAAAAAAAAATTACATTTTTTGGGGGATAGGGGGTTATGGGGTGGCAAGGGGGCTAGTAGGGGATGGGGGGTGGGAGGTTGTGTGACAAAAAAAACTTTTAAAAAATTATTATTATTTTTATAAAAGAAACAAACCAACTTTTTCTTTTACACTTTTTTGGGATGAGGGGAAGGGGGCTGGTAGTAGGTGGAGTGATAAAAAAAAATTAGAAAGATTTTGTTTCTAAGGCTTTTAACAAGATCCCTACTATAATATGAGTATCCATATTTACCCATATTATCTATTGGGTAACTCGTTTTTACCCATTTAAAATAGGGAAACTTTCGCAAGTAGCCACTATAACAAACTTAATTATGCTTCATAGCTATATTTTACATATTTACGGGTTGTAGCTACAGTTTAAAGTGCATCCTTTGTATAATTTGCGGATTTCAATAATTCGTAGGTTTGTATATATTGCGGTTACATTTGTATAATTCAGTTATTTTTGTATAAACTAGAAATAACGAATTATACAAAAGTTATACAAATTATATTATACAAATTCTGAATTATACAAACGTGCAAATTATACAAAACTAAAAAGTTGAGCCAAGTAATTGTAGCTAAAAGTAGGTTGCGAATTATAATTAAGGCAAACTATAGCTATGTTAAATAATTAACTAGTATATGAATATTTAATTTATTTTAGATCAACTCATATTCGACTCGTTGTCACTCCTAGGCAGAACAATTACATAAACAATCCTTCCAAAACAATGGATTGCTCCCTAGTATGCCATTTCTGGAATGGAGGGCTGATTCTATAGTCAAAGGCATTAGATGATATCTCACACAATAGGCAATCCCTCTTCTATTGCTATTGCTTCAACACAAATTAAAGATTAGTAGTTATAGGGATATATAGTATTAGCATTGGCATGGACAAGGTCCCCTCTCTAATTCTAATACAAAACATGTCTATAAAAAATATGCTAATGAACTAGTTTGAACGACTTAGAAACTTAACCTAATACCTTCTTAATATAAAAATAGCTTATTGGGTACTAGATATAACCAAGAGTCTCTTTCAGTAATAATTACATGCACACACCTAATTATGTAAAGGCAAAAAAAAAAATATGAAATTTATAGTCTAGAGTCTAGACATATTGGCATTGCTTAACTATAAGAGGGTAGAGATACTCATGTAATCAAAATTTATAATCAATTAACTAGAAGAGAAATGAGTGTTGAAGCAAGAAAATTGGTTTCTGAGATAAACATCAAGTGTGATAGAGATGTGTTCCATGATATGATCAGGTATGAACCACATCATATCTCCAGCATATGCTCTGATAAGATACAAAATGTGGATATTCATGAAGGTGAATTGGGCACTATTGGCTCTGTTAAATCCTGGAAACTCATCCTTGGTAAACTTGTATTATATTTGGTTTCAATATTTATTAGTTAACATCTAGCTCAAACTGATCCGTTCATTATTTTGATAAAATATTTTTATTGATTCAAACCATTTTTAATCCATTCAGATTCAATTCAATTCAATCGATCATTTAAAAAGCAAAATTAGTAGTATGAAATATTTACTATATTTGTTTGCAGATGGGAAAGAGATCATGGCAAAGGAAGTAATTGAAGAAATAGATGATGAAAAGAAGTTGATTAAAAAAAAGATAATTGAAGGTGATTTGTTGGAGTATTATAAATCATTTTATATCACTATGCATGTTGAGACAAAGGATGAAAACAACTTAGTTACTTGGATCATGGAATACGAAAAAAAGAATGCAAATGTGCCTGATCCACACACTTTAATGGAATTATGCATCAATGTCACTAAAGATATTGAGACTCATCATCTCAAGTGATATATAAATATTATTATTATTATTATATGTACTCGAAATAAAAGCCAAAGTCGATCGATATTGAATAACAAAAATAAAAGTTCCGCAGCTAATTCTATTTAATTCCATATATGTATGCAAGTTTGTATTGAAATCGATAATATTCCATTGCATAAAATCTCTGAAAAAATAAAAGTGGATTGCTTGCAAGTCCATTTCTGTCATGACTCAAAAAAAGGGATGTGATCACTTGTCTATTCCCACCAAGACAAGTAAGTCTCAATCCAACGAAATGAAAAAAATGCAGAAAGTAAAGCAAGAATAACAAAAGGCAGAAAACTTAGTCATTCTAATATTATTCCCAAAACTTGATTGTCACGTGTACAAGCTAGTAATACATATAGTGCAGAAGTGAAAAAATAAGTACAAGTCTTAGTGTCATTGTTTCTCAAGTAGAACAAAGCATAACATAAAGGAAAAAGAGGGTCCACCGGGATGACAAACAACTACCTCTCAAAGTCCTTTGACAAGCCTCGGGTATAGAAGAAGAAGATCGAGCAATCACACAGAACTGGGCATGGAAACTACACAAGTGTAGAAGCAAGGATCGAGCACCAAACAATATGGTACCCAACAAGTAACCTGAAAAACAAAGCAAAACTAGCTAGAAAACGAACACAATTTTCATCCCAACCAAACCTCCTCAAACTACAACTTGCATAAAAATCAGCTCAATCTAATCGTTCATATTATACCATTCGCAAGCTTTCATGATCATAGTCCAATAATCACCATTCAACAACCATCAATTAGCAAATATAACAATCACAAGTGTCACATAGAATATAGATCATGAAATTGCAGATGAATGTGTGAAGCATATATTCAGTGGCAATTCTTATTTGATTTCATATCATTTGGATATACAACTATCAATTCTTAATATATCTTCTCTCTAGAGACAACATTTACTGTAGAAAAAAAAATAGTTCTTTTTTTTTAATCATTATCAATTATTTGATACGGCAATGTCAATGACGTCTATCTAAAGTCACTCAACTTTGAGTTATTAGCCTTTATAGTCGCTGGACTTTGTTTTATCTTTTAAAAGTCCCTCAATTTAGCCAAGTTAGCTTCCATAGTCATGATTCCCCAAAATATTATATTTGGTACCAATTTTATGATGTGGCAACGGTAAATTTTTAGAAAAAAAATGTTTTAAAATTTTAAAATGCATAAGCTATGATGAATACTGAAATATCACATTCAACCGTCAATAAAAGATTTCAATGCAAATGACTACACTACAAAATCTAGAATGACCGACGAATGTCATAGTTAATCTGCAGCTAAATTGCTCGTAACTAACAATATTTTTTTTTATAATTCGTAGCTAGATAGAATTAGCGATGATTTATGCTATTTGGCTAAAGAATATATTTCTCTGTCAACAATTTCCTATTTTTAGAAGTGATAGTGAACTACAAAATTAACTAAGGTAAAAGCCACCTTAGTTATTATGATGTGTATTATGCCACTAGAAACACAAGAACATTATATTAGTGAACTGATGGCAGAACAATTACATAAATAATCATTTCAAAACAATGGATTGCTCTCTAGTATGCCATTTCTGGAATGGAGATGGATCATTTCTTTTATAAATTAGTGGTTAAGCATAGGGTGCTAAAATTGATAATAACAAATAATATTGATAAGATTTTTGTTCTAATTTAATAACTGAATTAACATCGTTAAATCTATTTACAAAAAAATTAATTTAAAAGTAAATTCACATTAAAAGGACAAATGACGGAAATAAAATGAAAGAATAATTCAAAGTTATGTTTTAGGAAGAACATTTTAGGGAGTACAAAAAGATAGTAAACGTAAAATTGTAAAATAATTAGTCAAATAAGAAATAACTAACTTATGGTTGATTTCGGATTATAAGCACTTGAGTTATAAACACTTTTAGTGTTTGCCAACTATATAATAAGCTTTAAAATATGCTTATGAACTAGTTTGAAAAACTTATAAACTTAACCTAATACCTTTTTAATATAAAAATAACTTATTGGGTACTAGATATAATCAAAAGTCTATTTTCTGTAACAATTGTGTGTAATTACATGCACAGACCTAATTATGTATAGGCAAAAAAATGAAATTAATGATTGGCAGTGGACTAATTTATTACAGTCATATAGTATATATAATGAATAGAGTTGCACGAAAATGAGGGTCCTGTATACTGCACATAATTTTTTATATGTATCTATTGTTATTATTTGACGTTTTGATCTCTTTAAGCTGATAGACAAAAGTGTGTAAAAAAGTGATTGTTACGATATTTTTGTAGTGATTTACTAGCTTGACTTCAAATAATTATAATTTCACTCTTTTCCTTACATTATATATTTATACCAAAAACAATAATTTGACATTACATTTTTGCTTTCACTTCCGTTACTCCTATTTAAATTGGCTTTTCTTGAGCTAAGTGTCTTTCAGAAACAGTCTCTCTACCTCTGAGTTAGGATTGTAAGGGTAAAGTCTACGTGCACTCTATCCTCTCCAACCCCACTTTTGTGGACCGAGTATATGTTATTATTTGTATGGTAGTTAATTTGATTTTTGGATGGACAAAATAGTTGTTCAACTTTTGATGGCTATTTTAGTCTTTCAATTTTTTTTTTTACTTTTGTATATAGGCAAAATAAAAATTACAAAATTTGTAGTCTAGCTAGAGCAAAGACATATTTGCATTACCTAACAGCTATAAAAGGGCAGAGAGCCATGCAATGATGAACCACACACTCATTAATATATATCATATCATATCATAAACATAAAGAGTGATGGAAATGTGTTCCATGAGATAATTAGGCATAGACCACACACCATATCTCAAGCATGTGTGACAAAATCCAAAATGTAGATATTCATGAAGGTGAATGGGGAACTATTGGCTCTGTCATTTCTTGGTACTTCATTCATGGTAAGCCACCACCATACCACTTCACAATGATTCGAGATTAAATATTTATGAGTTTCAAATTAACGTAAATTCACAATTATCTTTTCATAAAGAATTCCTTACTAATTAGAATTAACAATGAGTTTTATTGTTTATTTGCTATAAAAAATTTCGATAGCTAATTACCATTTCAATTCATTGTATATATACAATAGATGGGAAAGAAAAGGTTGCAAAGGATATAATTGAAGCCATAGATGAAGAAAATAAGTTGGTTAAATTCAAAGTGATTGGAGGGGATATATTGGAGGAATACAAATCATTCTCTTTTACTGTTCATGTTGAGACAAAGGGTGAAAACAACTTAGTTACTTGGATCCTCGATTATGAAAAGAAGAATGCAAATGTATCAAATCCACACACATATATGAAATTTATTCTCAATATGTCCAAAGATATTGGGACTTACCATCTCAACTGATAAATAAATATTGCTACATATGTATACATATGTTGCTTGGACAGCTCTTTGAAAATACTTATGGATGTGTGTTGTTGACGCACCAACATTTTTATAGAGTACAAGCAATGTATATGTACCATATGTTTGGAATTAAATTGTTGTCTTAAGTCTTATAATAATGTGTGGGGTGCTTTGTAATGTCTACTATATGTAGTAAAAAAAAAGTGTATAATTTTTAGTTTCTTTGTGGATTGAATAACAGTTTGTAAAATTCTGCTTAATGATGAATCAGTCTGAGTCTATTGATAAATAAATGCTATTTGGATTGTAACAGAATGTGTGTATAGTGAACTGATGACAGAACAATTACATTAACAATTCTTGTTATTGATCATAAAATATCATGACATAAATAATCTTTCCAAAATGAAATTTTTCTAGCACAACAAAGAAACATGACCATATGACACAATAATAAAGTGTAAATGCTGCTTCAATGAATCAAAGAGCATTTGATATATATGCATCGCGCGCCTTCAAAGGCATTTTAGGCACTTGAGGAATTTCAGGCTTTGGAAATGTTGATAGTTTAGGCTTGGGAATGACAGGCATCTCGAGTTTTGGCAATGTTGGAACTTCACGCTTTGGTAGAGTTGGTAGCTCGGATTTTGGAATTTCAGGGAATTGAGGCTTCGGTAAAGTTGGGATTTCTGGGAGTTGTGGCAATTCAGGCTTAGGAAGCTCGGGAATAGTTACTTCAAGAAGATGGCGCGCTTCTACTTGAATTACATAGCTACTTGTTTTATTGACAAAGTGAGAAGTAATAATAAACTATTAAGAATCATTGAAGAGGTTCAACATCTGAAGAAACTAATGTCAAGGTAGAACATTGTTTCAGGGAGGTCAATACGGTTGCAGACCATCTTGCTAAATTAGCCACGAGCACAGTCAGAATGAGGCATAATATGACACCTATCAACAACTTCCGATGGGGGATAGGGGTCCATTCCAACTTGACAAGAGCCAAATACCTTCTATAAGGCACGTACAAATATGACAAGGCAAATTTTTTTGTTAGTTTTTTGCGAGGGTTGGACGGTCCATATTGACATTGCCTAACTATAAGAGGGTAGAGAAATTCATATAATGATGAACCACACACTTATTATTAATTATTACTTTGTGATATATCATAGAAGAAAAATGACTCTTGAAGCTAAAAAATTGGTTTCGGAGATAAATATCAAAGTGTAATGGAGATGTGTTTCATGAAATGATATATTAGGTACAAACCACATCATATCTTTAGCATATGCTCTGATAAGATACAAAATGTGAATATTCATGAAGGTGAACTGGGCACTATTGGCTCTGTTAAGTCCTGAAAATTCACTCATGGTAAAGTAGTACTCTTATATTTGGTTTCAATATTTATGGTTAGCTCCACTAATATAGATTCTCATTACATATATGGCTCATTAGAGAGGAAGGGATCTTTTAGTTTTATAGTCTTTACAAATTTGTTTTTAGTTTTATATTTCCTACATGAACGCATAAGAATAACATATATTCAAGGGATCTAGACATGATCTCATCAACAATAATAAAGAGAGTGGATCACGTACTTTTAGCTTTGAGAAGAGGTAAAGTAACCTTGTCTTGACCAAGCGGGGAGCTAGGTAAAGCCGAGGAGTTCATCCGAATCTTTTTTTTTCATGATTAAATTACATTGTTTATCATTTTGTAATTTTGATACATTTATTACCAATCCTCATATTCTCCCACATTCTATCCCACCGGACACCGCATTAAAAATGCATAGATTCCCATTTCCAGGGACGAATTTAGGATTTTTTAAATCAAATTTTTTGTGTATATTTAATATTTATATTGAGAAATCTACATAAGAAATGTGAACGGAAGATCTAGTAATTACAAAGTAGTCTCTAGATCCAATGGTGAGAATCGAGCCCCCACTTAAGTATAGTTGACCTCCTTGATGAGAGTTTGAATCCCCCTCATGCATGCACTTATTATAATATTTTTTATATATATAATTTTAGATCTTTAAAACATAAATTTCAAATATTGAATCCGCATTTTGACTTGAAACGGAGTTTAATAAAATAAAAAATACTTTTAAATTTTGTGGTCTTAAATTAAAGATATATAAGATGTACCAAAATGTTTTTTAATCTCATGATCTTTAACATATCTTGTAGAAAATTCAAATTAAAGCATTTTTAAAAAAGGAAAGAGACTTTTTTAATACAAACTAAAAATTTAAAAGGTAAAGTAAAACAAACAAATTGAAACGACTATTATTTGTAAGGAAAGAAAAAGGAACAATCAATATTGTATAACTGTATGTTGATTTCTTATGAAGATTAAAGAAGACAATAATGGTGAATTTTGTTAGTCATGTGAGATCCACAGTTAAGTTTAATTATTTAATTACTTTTTCATAAATATGTTAAGTTTAGGGTAAAGGATTAGAATGAACACATTTTATATACATTAAGGATCATTTCAATCAAGTGAAATATATTAAGGACCAAAATGAACATTTTTATTATACATTATGGATCATTTCAATCAAGTGAATTTTTCTGCTAATAGTTCATTTATATACCTTTGACTTATCTTTTTGTCAATTTTTTCTGTTTTTTCTATTATATTTGTTATTCTTCCAAGAAGATTTTCTTTAATCTATTTTATTTCAATTTCTATTAATTTTAGCCTTAGGGCTATTTGTTAATGACTTTCAAGTCATGCAGTAAATCAATAGCTTCTTTTAAACTCATTCTGAAAAGTAGTAATCAGACGTATCCCTATTATTTGTTACTTCTGTAGGAATTATTATTAATTATTATTAATTAATTCTTACTTATGGCCCAAGTCTACTTGGAAACTAAGTAATACCATAAATAATATTTAATAAGGAATAGATCTCGTCCGTACATTGGTTACTTGATGGACGTACCAGATTAAGTCATAACCTCTATAAATTGGTCCTCCCTCCACCCATTAGGGTTACCACATATTCTCGACAATAATTCCATCGCTGACGGTTGTGGTAACATAAAGTTAGGGCAAGGAGGTAGAAATCAATTTACGACTAGCGCTTCCGCTTCTCTCTGTGATGATGTCTTCCTCATCAGGTATGTGCCTCCTAACGATCTCTATGTAAGATTATCGTGTTCAAGATCCTAAAATATTTAATCTTACATGTGGTATCAGAGATGGCCGATTTTCTTTCTCTTTGAGATTTTCTTAATGGCACTATTTGTGGTCCATTTGCGTCAGATATTTGTGAGTTAGTTCCTTCTTGAAGTGTTTCACCCAAATATTGTTCAACATTGTTAAAGTGTTCTTCAACAACAGGAACAACATTTGTTATTGGTGTGGAAGTAGGTACATTTATGGGCAATAAAATATTTACCCTTACCTCATTAATTTCCAGACTTTGTTGTTCAACACTCCCACTAACTTCACCATTCTCAATGAATTTTGCATTACTGGTTTCAACAATTCTCGAACTATGATTTGGACAGTAAAACCTATACCTTTTAGATTTCTCTGGATTACCAATAAAGTAACCACTTACCGTTTGAGAATCTAATTTCTTTTCATATGGATTATAAACTCTAGCTTCTGCTTGACAACCCCAAACATACAGGTGTCTTAAACCAGGCTTCCTTCCCGTCCACAGTTCAAAAGGGGTCTTTGGAACTACCTTACTAGGAATCCTGTTTAATAAATATACAGCAGTTTTAAGAGCATACATCCACAATGATTTGGGTAATGAGGAATTACTCATCATACTCCTAACCATATTCATAAGTGTTCGATTACGCCTTTCTGCAACACCATTGTTAAGGTGTTCCTGGCATAGTATATTGTGCATATATGCCATGTTCTTCAAGGAATTTTGCAAATGGACCTGGACATTGTCCTGATTCGTTATACTTTCCATAATATTCACCACCTCTATCTGACCTAATGATTTTCACTTTTCTATCTAATTGTCTTTCAACCTCATTAACGTACACTTTAAGAGTGTCCGCTGCTTGAGATTTTTCTTTCAACAAATAGATAAATCCATAACGTGAAAAATCATCGATAAAGGTGATAAAATATTTTTCTCCACCAAAAGATGGAACATCAAAGGGTCCGCAAATATCAGTGTGTATAATTTCAAGAAACTGAGTGCTCCTTGTGGCACCTTTCTTGGTATGTTTGGTTTGCTTTCCTTTAATGCAATCCCAGCATATATCAAGATCAGCAAAATTCAAATTCGAAAGAATTTCATTATTTACTAATCTTTTTAATCGTTCTTTGGATACATGACCCAAACGTTTATGCCACAAATAAGCAGAACTTTCATTTAGTGAACTAAATTTAATTCCAATATTTTGATGAATAGTAAGCAGCGATTCAGAAAAATTATTATCGATTTTCAATCTATATAAACCATCAATAAGAACACCAGAACCATAAAAAATAGTATTCTTATATAAATTGAAACATCCATGTCCAAACTTAAAATCAAATCCAGAAACATCAAGTCTTGAAAGGGAAATCAAATTCCTAGAAACTAAAGGAACATAAAGAATCTGTAATAGATCAAGGTGATGTCCAGTCTCCAAGATCAATCGATAAGTCCCTATGCTTTCAATTTGAGCCTTCATGCGATTTCCCATGAACACGAAATCCTTATTTGAATTTGTAGTTTGGATCGTAGTGAATCCCTGCAACATAGTGGATACATGAGTAGTTGCACTAGAATCAAGCCATCAAGTATTATTAGGAACTTCTACTAAATTTGATTCGAAACATACAAAAGCACTAAATGTACCTTTCTTTTCAAACTAAGCTTTACGTTTCAGGCGATCTTTCTGATAGTGTCTTTTCTTTCTACAGAAACGACACACATCAACCTTGAGTTCCTTATGAGCATCCTGTGGAACTTTAGCAGGTGCTTTCTTTTTCTTAAACTTGTTGGCCTTCACTTTAATTCCTTTACCAGCTCCTTGACCTATGAGGTTAATGGAATGACCTCCTTGTTTCTTAAGTCTTGACTCTTCTTGAGTAAGCATACTGGACAATTCACTGACATCCCACTTATTCTTAATAGTGTTATAGTTAATTTGGAATGGTCCATACTCAAGAGGCAATGAGTTTAGAATGAACTGAACTAAGAAGGTGTCATCCACTTTCATCCCCAAGATCCTAAGTCTTGCTGCAATGTTAGTCATCTCGATGATATGATTTTGCATACTACGCGACCCATCAAACTTCATGGTCGTGAGTTCAGCCATTAGTGTACCAGCGAGAGACTTATCTGTTGCGTCGTAATTTTTCTATTTGTAGAAAAAATTACCTTTTGAAATGTTCTAAGTATAAAACAACTTAAGAAAAAAAAAGAGTCGCCACTTAATTTTTAAAGAAATTAAGAAAACTTATAATTTTCAAAGATTTAACAGAAAAAATCATTTGAAAATTCCAAAGAGGGTATGGGGTTCAATTTACACTTCGAGAAGGATTTAGGCATTCGAAGTGTCCACTAACATGCGGTTGACCTGCGATTTGACTAAAAATATTTGACTAATTATGATTTCATAAAAAGAATAATAATTTACAATGTGATTAACTTTTAGAAAATAATTAAATAACACACTTATTTCATTTTATTTACTTATTTTTAAGAGAAATGGATTAAAAATGAAACATTCAAATTAAATTGCATGTAATGGGAATATTAATAAAACTAAATTAATTAGACTTCATGTAATACATTTTAAAATAATAAGTTAGACCAATTTAGTAAATTAAACATGCAAATCAATTCTAATAGATTAGCTAACCTTTTTGCAAAATGACCAAGTATAGATATATATATATATATATATATATATATATATATATATATGTATTTAATTATTTGAAGGATTTTGACTAACATTTTTTAAAGTTTATTTGAGAAAAAAATACTTTAACTCAAAAACAAGTTTGAAATGAATAACATTTAATCAAGTGAAGAGAAGGTTTATCTTAAAAATGTATAATTTGAACGACATATTTGATTGATAAAATGAGTGAACATTAAAACATGAAATATATTAAGATTAAATCAACAAAAAAGAAATAGCTCATCTTTTGGGGAGTTTCTTAAGTTATTCAACAATATTAAAGTTAGAGTTAATCAAACAATAAATAATCACAATTAAATAGTTAAAGAGTAAAGGAGAAATTAAATTTGGGCCTTTTGGGCCTATTTCGTTGGGATTTTTTGGACTTTTGCCCAATCCCGTTTTGGGGATATACTGGTTGTATATCAGTGTATATCGGATGTATACAGCCCATTTTTCATGTATATCCTGCTTCCGAACACCTGCATTTTTGTCTCAGCCCTGTATTTCACGTTCTTGACCTGTGTTTTCGTTTTTAGTCACGCATTTTCTGCCTTAAACCTGTATGTCTGCGCATAATGCTGTATACAGTGTGTATACAGCCCCTGTTTTAACTGATTTTCGGTTATCCAGACCTGTACATCTCAGTTCATTGGGACTTAGGTTTGAATGTGACCCGAGGAAATGCAATAGGGCCTCCATGGCCCATTGAAATGAAAAGAAAAGGCAATAGAGTTCCATGAACTCGCTCGACGTCACATGAAAACAAGAAGAGAAGACAAGGATTAATATATATTCATATCAAAGAAACTTAGGAATAAATTGATCAATGAAGCAACTATAGCAATAGAACAACTTAACAGTAGCCTAGTAGCCTATAAACCATGCTTAACATTCTAAATTTGAACTAATCGAGCGCAAATAGATCATTGAAAAATCAAGATAAATGAATTTCGACCCCTCAAAAAGATACAAATATCTATGAGAAGCCACATCTTAATAACAAAATCAACTTGATACCAAATCAAAAGGGAAGGGAAGTAACGATGAAAACAGAAGAGCACTCAGATGTGCAAGCAACATTTTAGCTACTGTAAACAAAAGCAGGGAAATAACAATTAAAGTTTTTAATACATTTCTCACCTTCCATATTCCAAGCGAAAGAAAATCATGAGAAATGAAGTCTCAAAACAAAAAAAAGAAGAGCATGACTAGATTTAGATGATGAGGGCTGAAGAACGATATTCTTAACGACATTCTTAACTAGATGATCACTAATTGAATTCAAGAACATGAAGAAAACAAGCATGGAGACAAGAACACAATGGTTGAATCAAAAAGAAAAAAAAAACGTGGACATGTATAACAATGAGACAAACTATCAAGGCGATTCCGAATGCGAAGAAAATTTAAACCAAAGCATACTAAAAACACTTGAAACTTGAACCAAAGGGGAAGGGGAAGTGAACAAAACTATGCTACAAATTTGAGACAGCAAATATGAAACACTAAATGAACTCGAAATATTAATGTCTGGGTTCATCCATCCAACCAGGGGTGAAACAAAAAAGAATATGACATTGAGCATTAAACATTAATGTTGTCTATGAGAACACATTAAAACTAATACAACATTTCGAACTCAAACATGACAACGCTATGAAAGCTAGTAGACAGTGACCATCCTTCCAACATCCACATACATATTCAAATCACTTTCAAGATTAAATACCACAGAGAACAAATAGCTCCAGCTCTTATTAACAGCCAGAAGCAAACAATCACACTGAACGGAACAAAACGAGTTGACGCGAGAGGGAAGGAACCGAAAAATAACTTGAATAAACACAAAATATACACTATACCACTGATTTGGAACCAACAACAAGCTGAAACGTCATCCCAAATAATAACATATGGACAGCCTCACATAGTCAAAATTCAAACAACGACATATCAAAATGAAATGTTTGAATTGAAAGATGAGTATTACCGTTCACGGGGCAGCGAAATAGGGACGACAAGCTTTGGACAGTAATTCTTCTACCACAAGATCCTAATACAAACAGCAAGCCAAGCAGTTCAAAACCGACTACAAACGGAAATTTTCTCGGGACTTAGAATAAGAAAACTAAGTATAAAAATTTGAAGTGTCCAACCACTATCCCCCAAAAAAAAAAAAAAAAAAACCTCCCACTCTCTTCTTCTTCAATGCCTTTTATAGCAGACCAAAATTGGACAAGGGCAAGGGCGTAAACGGTAACCCCCATCCAATCTTCAATTCAAATCTTTTCCCTAAGACCGAGGAACTGCTGCTTGCACAAGATTTCAATCGAAATCCCCCGAAATCCGAATGAAAAGATCGAAGTGGGCGGATGACTGTTGCAGCTGTGAATTCCTGCAATTTTCGGCGAGGAGAAGTGCACGTGAAGAGGAAGAGGGGCCGGTATGGACAGTGGGGTCGGGTACTGTTGGACTGCCCGATTTGCAGGTCTGCCGGACTGGGTTTCGTTGAATTTTGGAGAAGAAGAACAGAGGGTAGGGGTGGGGTTATTGGAGTTGTGTGCGTATGTTGTATTTGCTGGGAATTGGAATTGGAATTGTTGTATTATGTTGTGGGTCGTTGTTGTTGTTATATTGTGGTATATATGATGGACATTATAGAAGAGATTTATTGTATGCACAACTAACGTTTATTAAATCTTAATGTTATATATGGTCATTGGGCCAAGTGGGAGAATGTAGGAATTATTATTAATTATTATTAATTAATTCTTACTTATGGCCCAAGTCTACTTGGAAACCAAGTAATACCATAAATAATATTTAATAAGGAATAGATCTCGTCCGTACATTGGTTACTTGATGGACGTACCAGATTAAGTCATAACCTCTATAAATTGGTCCTCCCTCCACCCATTAGGGTTACCACATATTCTCGACAATAATTCCATCGCTGACGGTTGTGGTAACATAAAGTTAGGGCAAAGAGGTAGAAACCAATTTACGACTAACGCTTCCGCTTCTCTCTGTGATGATGTCTTCCTCATCAGGTATGTGCCTCCTAACGATCTCTATGTAAGATTATCGTGTTCAAGATCCTAAAGTATTTAATCTTACAACTTCTTCATATCCGAATACTATATATTCCATTGAAAATTCATTTTAGAATTCTTTTTCAGATAGTTCATAAACTATTTTTTGTATAATAATTTCTTTTAAATCTTTATTTAAGATATCCATTACTTTTAGTATAGTTACTAAGGTTTTTTGTTTTAAATACCATAAAGGACTTATCATTGTCTTTTTTTTTTAATTAAGTTTAATTAATTAAGTAATTACCTTGTTCTGATACCAATATGGGGGTTGTGATGTAATTAAACATATTTATATGTAATATATATATATATATATATATATATATATATATATAAATCTATTAGGGGATATTATTTAAAAAGAATTAATAAGTGATATTGTAATTGAAATCTTATCAAGTATAGTCGAATCTTATTATATATATAACAGTAATGTTTGTCTAAAAAAATTATGATTATTATAGTGATGTATTATTATATATGTATAATGTTATTATTTGACGTTTTGATTTGTAATGATTTGGAAGGTCATTTTCGAAAGTTTTGAATGGTAGAACCCTTGCTTTTACAAAAGATCATTTCCATAAATTCTAAATGACAATTTTGCATTACCTAACAGCTATAAAAGGGCAGAGAACCATGCAATGATGAACCACACACTTGTTAATATAACTTTGTGATATATATCATATCATAAAATTAAGAGAGATGAGCTTCGAAGGAAAGTTGATTTCAGAGATAAACATAAAGAGTGATGGAGATGTGTTCCATGAGATCTTTAGGCATAGACCACACCATATCTCAAACATGTGTGACAAATTAAAATACAAAATGTAGACATTCATGAAGGCGAATGGGGTACTGTTGGCTCTGTCATTTCTTGGTACTTCACTCATGGTAAGCCACCACCGCTTCTATACCACTTCAACTAATTGTTATTGAGGCGGATTCGAGATTTAATATTTATGAGTTTCAAATTAACGTAAATAATAACTGGATTCACAATTATCTATATATAAGTAATTTGTTGCTAATTAGAATTAACAATGAATTTTATTGTTTATTTGCTACAAAATTTGTCGATAGCTAATTACTATTTCAATTCATTGTTGTATATAATAGATGGGAAAGAAAAGGTTTCAAAGAATATAATTGAAGCCATAGATGAAGAAAAGAAGTTGGTTAAATTCAAAGTGACTGGAGGAGATATATTGGAGGAATACAAATCATGCTCTTTTACTGTTCATGTTAGACAAAGGGTGAAAATAACTTAGTTATTTGGATCATAGAATATGAAAAGAAGAATGTAAATATGCCAGATCCACACATATATGGAACTTCTTCTCAATATGTCCAAAGAGATTGAGACTGACCATCTCAACTGATAAATAAATATTGCTACATATGTATACTTATGTTGCTTGGACTTTTTGATAATACTAATGGATGCGTGTTATCTCACATGAGCGCGACAACATTTTTAAAGAGTACAAGCAATATATATATATATATATATATATATATATATATATATATATATATATATATATATCATATGTTTGGAATTAAATTGTTGTCTTAAGTTTTATAATAATGTGTGGTGTGCTCTGTAATGTCTATGTTGAAGTGTCGAGAATATCACTAAATAATAAAAGTGTGACCATCTCATCTAAAAGGTTAAGCTGTTAGAGAGCACATTTTTATTATTTAATGATATTCTCAACAGTCTACTATGTAGTAAAAGATAGAGTATAATTTTTAATTTCTTTGTGGATTGAACAACAGTTTGTAAAATTCTGCTTAATGATGACTGATCAGCCTGAGTCTATTTATATTGATAAATAAATGCTATTTGGATTTTGGATTGTAACACAATGTGTGTATAATGCATGCCACTTGAAACACAAATGCAATAGTGAACTGATGACAGAACAATTACATTAACAATTTTTGTAATTGATGATAGAATATCATGACAACTATAATATATCCAACATGAAATTTTATAGCACAACAAAGAAAAACTCATGACCATACGACACAATAATAAAGCGTAACATTTCAAGAAAGCTTTCAATGAATCAAAGAGCATTTCATATATATTTCCTCAAGGCTTTTTAGGCACTTGAGGAATTTCTAGCTTTGGCAAAGTTGGTAGTTCAGGCTTAGGAATGACAGGCACCTCGAGTTTTGGCAACGTTGGAAGTTCGGGCTTTGGTAGAGTTGGTAGCTCGGGTTTTGAAATTTCAGGGAATTCGAGCTTTGGTAAAGTTGGGATTTCTGGGAGTTGTGGCAATTCAGGCTTAGAAAGCTCGGGAATAGTTACTTCAAGAAGATGGCGCGCTTCTGCATGAATTACATAGCAACTTGTTATTGACAAAGTAACAAGCAATAACAAGAAAAAAGATTGATTGTGGTTGTAAGACATTGTTGAAGATTGATTGTACTTTTAAGTTTCACTTTTAACAAGTTTATATAGATATGTGAATGTTTTTGGTTGTGATAATTGGTAGGAAAAATTGTGTGTTAGGTCATCTTCTCAACCAATAACATCCTAATTTTAATTTAACACAAACTTTCCATGTACATATTTTATGTTAATGGTACATGGTCTTTTAGTTGGCAATCTATTTTTAGCAATTCAAAGTATAGTAGGTCACCATTTTCCAATAATGGCCATACCTCTTGTACAGATACTCTCTCTCTTTGTTTCATTTTACTTGATCTGTATATTAAAAATAAATCTTATTTTAGCAAATCAAGAGAATTTTATTACTTTTTTTCTATACGGCCTTTAGTATTAAATAATTATATAAAGTAACAGTAGTCAAATTTAGAGTTTCCAAGCATCATTAATAAGATTTATTTAATAAAATACATCTCTAATTAAAGTTTTTTAAGAATATGTCAGATTTAACATGTGTTAAGTAATATGAAATAGAGTGAGTAGTTGGTCCAAAATAGATATCATTTTAGATTTTTAAGATATAACTAATTATTTATTATTCAATAAATGTAAAGAGATTAATATCATGAAAAACAGAATAATAATATTAAATTAAAATCATAGAAATTAGAATAAATGAATATAAACTTTAGGAATCACATACTTTTAATATGAAATTACAATCTATCCCTCTTTAGTTTGTAATTATATTAATCCCTTAAAAAGTAACACAAATCAAATACATAATATGTAGCTCGGTTACATTAAAGAGTATCTCGAATACATTATAACATAAACCGGATACATAATATGTAGCTCAGATACATTAAAAACTAGCTCGAATACATAATATGTAGGGATACATTAAATACTGGCTCGGATACATTAATATGTAGCTCGGATACATTAAAGAAATACGGGATTTTAGAAGTTTTTAGAATAGAAGGGGATATTAGAAATAAGGGAAACATAAGACGTGTATTTCAGTAATTTTTTCTATAATTTAATCAAATTACTCTTTTAGTTAATATTTTCTTGAGAAACATGTAAAGAAAAACATGATAAATAAAATGGATCAAAGGGGTACAATAACATACACAGTATAGTCTTACAGGTAAGGTCTAAAATATGGAATTTAGCTCTTTGGTAATTTTTGGTTACATAAAACTATCCTTATTTAAAAAGGGTAAAATTGGAAAAACATCCAATGTCTTATTGATTACGTGAAACTCCATTTATTTTGAAATGAAGGAATTAGTTCTTAAATTGCGCTCCACGAATGCGTTTTATTCTCTCAATGCAAAATATGTTCTCATAGCTAAAACTACATTTTAACTTATCAGTCTAATCCAAACACACCCATATTGGTCTTTGTTTTTTCTTTTCTTTTAGCACTAATTAATGCTCTTTTTATTTATTTTGAAATGAATTGTACATCTTCATTTCAATTAGATCAAATAGTTCCATTTTTTCCAAATTTTTGTGAGTAGTACTTAACAGTTATGAAGAATCGTGATAAAAATAGAATGAATTGGTTCTGCAAGCCACTTAACGAAAACAATGAACAAATTACAACATATTAAATTAGCATAATACATAAATGTGTCTTTTAATTTGACCATAATCTATATTTGTGATTTTGTGTACTTCAACTTTTACTGTGCATGGGTAGACACTTAAACTTGTATAATTTGAACAATATACACACACTTCCTATGTGGTGTTCTACATGGCAGTTTGGCATCCTATGTGGTGTCTTACGTGTATTATGCTGTCTACTTATTCAACTTTATACAATTCTAAATGTTTACTTGTGCACAATCAAAGTTTAAAGGCATAGATGTTAGTTAAGATCAAGTTCAAGCGCATATTTATCTATTATCCCGATTAAATTTTTACTAGGTACAAATATTCTGAATTCTAATTGTGACTAGGAATGTGGGTTGTAAACTAGCCATTTTTTGTGCCAAAAGACTAAAACACATGACAAGGAATGGGACATAATGCCTTGTCTCCTCAAAAAATACTATGTGAATAGGAGTGGTCAAGGGGCATGTCCACCCCTTGACGTCGGGCTAATTTTAGCGCACCTCGACTAATTTTACGGGATATCTATTATCTCCCATCAATAACACATACTAGGTAACTATGTTCATCAAGGCTAGAACATATGGGAAGATCACCTAGTGTTTTTCAAACCTGATACATCATGATTCTTAACTCATTTCGTTGACCACTAGGCCACAACCTTGGGCACTATAGAAATGAATATACTTTCTTTCCAAAAAAGTTGGGCAACCAAACATGGGAAAGAACTTTTGCCAGTAAGCTAGAAATTCATTACATTTTAAGAAAAGAAGTAAACTGTTAGTAACAATCAGTCATTGCATAATCAACCAATATCTATTTTAACCTGAATATAACAAATAGACTTGACAATGACTCAGGGGACTCTCTACCAAGATTTGCTTTATTCGAACGACTAATTTCAACAGACTACAAATCAAAAGAACTGATAAAACGTTTAATTTCTCATTACGAAAACACCAAGAAGATCAAACATAGAGACATGAAAAACGAATAGAATTAAAAAAAAAAAAAAAAAAAAAAAGACAAGAATTATAGATTACTTCAGGTCGACTCTGTGAATTCAGTAAGAAACTATCTTGCGACTGAGTGATTTATTGAACCATGCCTTCCAACTTCCAGATCCCTTCCGAGCCATAACTACTTGTTTCCCATGAAGAATTGGTTGTTTCGCATCAAGAATTGGATTCTCAGACTGTGGCTTCTTGACCAGCACAAAGTTACGAACACCAAGCGATCCAATTGTCTCCCATGGACTCAAATCTGAAATAACAACACAATGTAAGCAAAAACACATATTACCACAGCAACAACCACAAAAGTCACAACCAACATAACTCTACAATGTTGAAAATCATCTTAGACAACAAGCAGCAATACAAAGATAGATACTTCGCAGCAAGTTTAGGGATAGCAATGAGGCTGAACGAGGAGGGGCGGTTTAAAGACTTAGTCGATATGAATGGGACATTTCCTTTCAACGTTCTCAAGTCCTTTTATTCATATATACATGATTAACTAATCAATTATACATGTGAACTGAATAAGACATTGATCAATACACGAAAGCAGAATTGGAAACCGTTAAGCTAAAACATGTTTAACATGGCAATAAGAAGCAAATTTAAACTAAACATCATGCCAGGACGAAGCTATAAAGCTTCATTTTCCCTGATCTACCATGCCCCTACCTGTTAACTCGAGCAATATCATAACAAATCAATTTCAGTTAAGCCAAATCAAAACACATTTCTCAAAATGCAACTAATCAACGAAATATAAACAATAACATTACAATTAATACCTTCTGTTACCACGGTTGGACAATACAGCACGAAATTATTAAAATTTGATCCAAGAACAGGGAGCCTCTCCTCACGAGCATAATTTTTCAACGCGATATCAATAACATTAGCCACAAGCTCCTTTTCATTAACAACAAATCGGATCGGTCCAGCACTCCCAACAACAGTTATACTAATCAACAACCGATTTCCTTTCCCGGATTGAATCTTCTTCGTCTTATAAAGCAACATCTTGTTAATTAACCTCAAATTCGTTACAGATAAACAAAAAAAATAATAGTTTGGATCTATCAATACGATAATGGCCTACGAGCCACACAAAAACACAGTTTCTCTGGTACGTAGGCCAAATTATGTTCACGTAATGGATGGTTCAAGGATCAAGACCAATGGAACGATAATACCAACCTTCTTTGCAAGATGCAAAGCAAAAAGAAGAAGAAATTGAAATCTCCCTAATTGGAGATGATAAAGAAGTAATCATCAACAAATTCTTGAAAATTTCCACCATCAAAAACGAAAATTTGAGCAAACCAATGTAAAATTTTGTAACAAAAGAGATCAAATCTCAAGAAAAAACTGGAAAAAATATGAAGAAGATGAAGGAAATTTATAGGTTTTTGTTTTAGGGTTAGGGATTTACCAAATTTGGGATTTTTCTATTTTTGGAAGAGAGAGGTCATTTATTCGGATCCTTTACCGTACGACCCGGGTTTTTTTTTTTTAATTTAACCACTTGTCCTTATTTTTCTCTTTTCCAAGTCATTAAATTTTATTTAGAAGTGGGACAGTAGATATAAAAAAAAAAATATTGTGAAAAAGAGAAATAAAACTGTCCCTCTAATAAAAGTGAAGTAGTATGATACAATCCACGTGGGATGCGCGGACATTATTATATTAATTTGTTTATGATAGAACTGAACTTTGATAGAGTTATATAAGACTATCAAACGGAAAAAAAAAAGGATAGAAGTAATAATTTGATTAAAAAACTCACATCGCTAAATAAATAATTAGTAACTATTTGGAAAAAATGTGTGAATATATACTAGTAAGAAATGTAAGTAGTTCTTAATTCATGATTATGAGGAATTTGTGTGATAGTTTCTAAACAAATAAAATGATAACCATTAATATGAAACCAAGAAATCATTGAATTTTCCTAATCATTGCACCCTTTTTGTTTTTCCATTATTTGCGGATAGATTTAAAATAAAGCAAAAGGAAAGTGACTTGAAAGTTGAAACTAAAAGGTTTCAAATTTGTTTAACCTAAAATAACATTCCAACACGAATTGTGGTGCAGTGGTAGAACTGCTTCACCTTTAGCCAGAAGTCTCGGATTCGAGACCTAAGTATGGAGAAAATATTGGTGGGAGTACCACCTGGTCCCTGTAATGCGCAATCCAGAATTAGTCACAGCTCCAATGTTGACTCCAGACGAAACCAAAGAAAAAAAAAATCTGGGTAAGCTAGATACGGTCCGGAGAGCTTCTGGAAGCAAGCTCCCCGGACGATGAGTATATAACAATTGTTATAATGAATTGGTGAAGATTGAGATTGAAAAATGTACACAAGAAAATTAAGATCGTAAATATGTGAAAGAACTTAATTCAAGAAACTCCATAAGGTAAGATCATTACTGAATACATTTAATATATCTGTCAAAAAACAGATTACTGCTTTCATGTCCAACTAGAGGCATCGAGTAGCAATCCGTATAACTTCCAAAGGCGCGTCAAATCATCACTGGTCTATTAAAGAGTGCAATTTCTGTCGAAAGACAGGGATGTTGCTTGCGTCTATTGCCATTACCAAGCCAGTTAGCAGATAATCTTTCAGCTGCAACATTAGGAGACGAATAAGTGTTTTATTCATGAATAGCAATCAGATGGCAAGTATAATCACACGAGACTAAGTAGAGAGGTTTCCGATAGACCCTTAGTTCAAAAGCAAAGTTTGAACTAAGGCTAACATGTTGCAGACATGGTCTCTCAATAAATAAGAACAATTGCATTTCTACAGTTCTGAGCTATGGACTTTGAGCACTGATATGGCAAATTATTTACTGTTTTATAAACAATTTGTTCTTAGAGAATAACAGAGTGATGCAGTAGACCCTTTCAATTAATCTTAGCCTCTATCCCAATTGAATGGCAGTGGAACATATATATACAAGTGACATATTACGTTGGCATTTTCTTTGTATTTTCTCCAACATACAGAATTTAACGAATTGCAGGAAATCAATATATATATATATATATATATATATATATACTAACAAACATAAACCGCCATCAAAAAATACATAAAGCTTTGACACTATGAGAAAAGCACTTGCCTCGTCAGTCCTAACCAGCTGTGTATGCAAAGGAAAACTGAAGGACCAAGAGCTTAACTGAAGAAACATTTAGAGGAAGAATCAGAGACGTTGCAGCAAAAAGGCAAGAAAATAAAAATAAAAGTAAAAATAAATGATGGTACCTCGTAAAAGATTTCGTCTTCTGCCTTAATGTATACAATAGTTTGATCACCACTTGGTCCATTTTGCTTGTCCGCATTCTTATGCTATAAGAAAATCCATCAAGCAGTGGACAATTTAATGTCTACTAGACTGTAATAAATCCATACTCAAATGCCAAAAAGGTACGAATAGGCCTTACCTTGTAGATTTTACTGATTACTAGGTAAAACTTGAAGCAGAAAGAACTCCGGAGCTCCTTTGTAGGCTTAAAAACATAAGAATGACAAAAGTTTCACTACACCAAGGTAAAGCTACATTCACGAGAGGAGAAACGGCAGACAGAAAACAATACGAGTATGTGAAAATAATTCATAAAGCTCATCCATCTAATATTCTCATCTAACCTCATCTTCTGTAGCCCAAGAGACTTCATCAAAAAGTGCATCATAAAGGGGTGGCAAAAGCTGGGGAGGAAGATTCACAACACGTTGAGAGACCAAGAGACCAACATCCTTGGCTTGGTCTCCCACAAATAAGCTCAATTTAGAGAACACATCCTTCTGGCGGCATGCTTTAAGCAGGAACTCTTTAAGGGCCGCCATGCACGCTAGATCCTATTTTTAGACAATCAAAGCCAGACAAACAGTGAATCTGCAAGAATACAAGGAGTATGACACTAACAACATTATGAGCTCCTGTACAGAATTAGCAAATTTAGCGATGGACAAACAAAATGGGAACTCAGAAGCATCTCCAAACTCGGATGCCAAATTTGACATTACAGGCCGGGTGATGTGGTGACTAAATTTTAGCATAACATGGATGTAGCACATAAAGTGGTAGCTTCTTACCTTATATCTACCCAAGTTAAGAGCAGTGACAATGGAGTAAATTCCATCATCGTCATCATTCTCTATTTTAATAACAGTTCCCACTGTGGGTTGACCCAGTATTACATCCACAAAACCACTCAAATCCCATTGCTTATCATCAAGGTAGGTCTGCAGCAGGATTTTCACCCCATGAAAATCACTTGGTTTGGGATCAAAGAACTCAAAATCTGCTTGAACAGTGCCCTTTCAAAACCAAAGGAGAAGCTGTTAGTGTACTGACATCACATACGAAAAATCATTTACCAGCAACAAGTAATGGAATGTCCTTACATCAAACTCTTCATCATCTGAAGAACCGGAATCTTCACTCTTGTCTATTAGTTCGTGATTTACCATCCTTTTACCTAAGATGGAAAACATTCGGCTTCAGAACCAGAAATTGAAATGGATCACTGTGCTCATAACAAGTTTTCATGAGATAGAAACTACATACTATACACCAAAATAACAACTTAATCAAATACTTCACCTGAAGAGGTAGGTAGATTATTTCCTGGAAATCTGGGATTTTGAACCTTGTGTGCAACCTTGTTATTTGAGGCAATCTGTGCCATTGAACGAGCAAATGGAGAGAAACTTAAAGGTAGACATCGCGCTGGTCTGCAATGTCTTACCGGCTTTCGGGGCATTATACAAATTAGGCAAACCTGAATACACAAGTTAGCATTTTTTAATGGTCTATAAAATAATGTTGAGAAGCAGCCTCGGGAAGTTGCAGAGCTTAAGATACAACGGAAAGCATAGATGACTCATATAAGTTTCAAAGATTTAACAGATTGAACAGTAAATGGACATTATAATTAAATTTATTACTTATTGTGGTAAAATAGCCTCTCAGAATATTCACTGATATCAGTTCAAAAAGACTTGAGAGCAAATTGTCTGCAGAAACGAAGTATAGTCTTGAGGCTCATTGCCCTCTCTTTTTCTCTGTAATAACCATCCAAACAAGAGTATTAACGATTACGTTCTAGGGTAAATGCTCTATTTCTATTTGTCTCTTTTCTTGCCCATCCTATATAACTCCATCACATCAACTGGACTGTCACTCATAAAAATACAATAAAAGCCATCTCTTTCAGCAGGGTTTAGTGTGTCGTATAACACAAGAAGTACACACAGAGATATGAGCTTCAAATAGGAGGCACATAAGATAAAGGAGCAAACTTTTACATGTCATAAGCAAATTAAGAACTTTATGATGACAAATTCCCTTTCTCTAAGTACAACAGCATTCTTTACATAACAAGATAAGAGGGTAAATGGTTTATGCTTCAGCTGAAAATCCACTCAGAAGAACACCAAGATTATTTACAACTTAGCTCCATTACCAAATGCAACAATACAATTGCGGGTGTGAGGTGACATGTATCTCGTAGAACTAGTCTAGGTGCACAAAAGCTAGCGCAAACACCCTGGTTAAAATAAAAAACCCCAACAATTCAAACTCCAACTTCAGCAAAAATCACAAACCCCAACACCTAATTTTAATTCTTGACAGAAAAAAAAAACAAAACTAAAAGCAAAAACTGCTATTAGAAGAGAATCATACCACAAAGAGAATTGCGTACTGACAGAATGGTGGAAAGGATCCGCCGGCGGGGAAAGCTCCGGCGAGGAGGACGGAGGCTGGAGGGAAGTACGGCAGGGTTTTAGTTTCTCCTGATTCGGTCGAGGGGGCGGGGGTTTTAAGAGTCCTCAAAGTTTTCAAACAAAGCAAATTTAGTCCCTTAATTTGTACTTATTACTCTCGTGGTCTCGTTATTTTTGTATAGTGTCACTTATTACTCTCGTGGTCTCGTTATTTTCGTATAATGTCAATTTTAAAAAAAAAAAAAAAAATTTAAACTTCACAACGAAACATGATCAAACATTCACCAAATGGTTCATTACAATTTACATTAATTTTATCAACTATGTTTGTAACTCACTAGAGGCTCGAGAAACAACGGAAAAAATGTGGATGACGAAATACCAACAATAAGAAGAAGGAAAAGGACCGAATAGAGGAAGTCCTAAGCATTTGACGATCTCGAATGTAAATGATCTTAAGCAAAATAATTACTTGAAGAATAAGTGAATTTATTATTTATTTATTTTTAATATTTGATAAGTAAGCAAAAAATATGATCGCAATGTAAAATCTAATAAAATATTATAGGGTGAGACTAGGGTTTCGGAGGTTGTGGATATTGATGGCGTTGAGTTGGGAGGAGACACCGAACTTGAAATATCACTTGCTTTCCTTATATTCATTTTTTAAAAATGTCATTTCCTTCATTTACGAAAATACTTGTTTTCTTCAATAAAATAATATTTTTAAAAATATTTTGACTATTTAAATATAATAAATATGTTTAACCCATACCATACCAAACAACCATTAGAGTAATGTTGTAGGCTTGTAGAGAATGTTAATCTTGGATCTATATATATATATATACAAAGCTCGGGCGCTGCTCGGGCCCAACATGGATAAAAGTTATATTATTGTTAAATAGCAAATAAATGTAGCGATGAAATTGAGGGTAGAAATAAAACAGATCTTAAAAACAAACAGAGGAGAAGTAGCATTAGGACTAGGACGGTTCAGTAGGTTATTTTTTAAAAACTATAGCATTTCAATTTTTCGGCTATTTTATAAAGTATAACCAAAATTAAAATTTTAAAACCATCCCAATCCTAATTTATGTGACAAAAGCAGTACAAAAATTAGCTTTTTTTGTTGTCGCGTGGATATTTTAAGTTATTAATTATTGTGATTTATAGTACTTTTTATTTAAGTTCTTAGTAACATATGTTACTTTCTATGTTCGAGAGTTAAACCAATTTTTTTGTGTTTTTTAAATATTTTAAGTTGATAATTATTGTGATTTTTAGTAATTTTTAGGTCATTTTCAAATAATATATGTTACTTTTTTAGTCCCATTTTATGAGACACAATAGAATTTCGAGAGATAACTAAAATTTTGTTAGCAAATAAAGATTGACATTCACAAGAATGATAGCTGAAGAATTTAGGGTCAAATGTACTAATTGAAGTCAGTAATTGTATTAATTACTACTCTGTCCATCCACTTTTAGTTGTCATGTTGCTTTTTTCAAATGTCAATTTAATTAATTTTCAAAGTTAAATTAAATTACATTAATTCGACCCTAAGCTGCTGTTGTAGCCCTTATATATATATATATATATATATCATGTATTTATTTTTTTAAAATACAATTACTATATATAAATGATTTTTTAAGTAGTCAATGACATTTCTTCTTCTAGAATATAGATATAGATCTAATAAACACACAAAATTTAACTCCCTGTCAAATAATATTATACTGTAAATTCAAATTTCAAATTTGATGTATATATCATGTATTTATTTATTTTAAAATACAATTAGTATATTTAAATAATTTTTTAAGTAGTCAATGACATTTTTTCTTCTAGAATATAGACATAGATCTAATAAACACACAAATTTTAACTCTCTGTCTAATAATATTATTTACAATTCAAATTATATACTATGAATAATCTCTACATTTACGAGCCTATGTTTTCCATCTTTTTCTTTTAAATGGGCATTTGTTCAATGTTGACTATCTTCAATACAATGAATTAAGAATATTACTATCATATTAAAACATGAGTATTTGTTCAATGTTGACTATCTTCATCACGACCAATTTCAAATAATTTCTCTTTTGATATTTAAAGAATAAAGAAACATATACAGAGCTAATAAGAAATTTTGAAACTAAAAGGTTTTATTTTTATTTAAATAAACCCCAAAATAAATTTCATTAAGTGAGGATGCTCGTAATGATTCGGTAGGTCATTTTTAGAAATTTTAGTACAATTACCGTTTACCCTTTCTGATTTTGGCCCTGAGTCATTTTTGAATGAGTTTTGAAATTGGTTTCAGGTTTTGAGTTAAAAGTTGTGAATTTTGAGAATTTTGGAATTTGAAAGGCTAAAGTTGTTAAAAAGTGGTTTTCGGTGTCTTTTGGAGTTTACAGAGTCATAATTGAATCCTGTCGATTCCATCAAAAAATGTGAAAATATTTGTCCTAAGAGAGTTGTCGGTTTCAGATTCAAAATCTTTTTAAGGATTTGAGATCCTAAGATGGTAATTGTTAAGATTTTAGCCTTTGGGTTGATTTTGGTCAATATTCGGGGTTCGAATGCTCGGATCAGAATTTCAAGAGTTTCATTGGATTCAAGGGATGATTTTAGGCCTAGACGAGGTCTTGGTTGAACTTTAGATGTCCCAAGCTTTATTTAGCCTTTTTAGGTGTTATGATTAGTTTCTTGTGACTTATACGGACTCGGGTCAAGTAGAACTAGGATTCATGTTTCGATGGTTCCATTGTGTCGGTAATGTCGAGTATAGTCAATTTGCACATATGATTTGTGTGTACGGAATTTCGAACGAATCTTGAGAGTCATTTTGGAAACATTTTATGCCTTGTGTGATTTTGGTGCAGTGTAATTTGTTCATTGCGATCGCAGGCCAACCCACACAATTACAATGGTTTGTGTGTTATGCATAGCAATCGCGTGGATGGCTCTTGCGATCGCGTAGCTCTGGGTGAATTAGGTATAGGGATCGCGTGAGTCCCATTCATGATTGTGATGGTCATGTTTTGATGAGTTGACCCATTTAACTCATTGCTATCGCAAAGCCTTGGTCATTGTGATAAGCATTTTTTATCTGGGTAGAATCAGGGTTTCAACCCCATTTCACCATTTTTGAGTTTTGAAAGCTTAGGTGTTGCAATTTGAACAAGATTTTTAAGAAAAAATGGGTAACCATTTCTAATCTAAAATCTTCATTTACCCATTATTATTAATGAATATACTTGTTCAAATTATGATTTTTGGAATGGTAATTTGGCCAAAAACTTGGTAAAATGGCGATTTTGAGCTAGATTCTAATCTTTTTTTCAAAATGGTTTTCACTGATGAGTTCTAAATGTCTTGGGTAATGTTTTCAAGTAAAGAATTTCGGATTCAAACCTCATTTTTAAAATTGGATTTTTGAGCTGGTTTAATTTATTTTGCCAAATGTATGAATTGAGTTTTGTTATTTTCGAAACTTTATTGTGATTACTTGATTTAATTAAATTTTGTGGCTTTGGACATTGTTTGGAAATGGAAGGCTCAAGTCTTGGATTAACTTTTGATTGAAATTAAGGTAAGTGATCTTCTAAACCTTGTAAAACTTGTAGACTTTTGTATTTCCCTTCATTGTGTGTGTTGGGGAGTAAAGAGAATGAGGTGATGGGTTCACTGGTTCCACTTGATTGAAATTATTGGGAAAAATGGATTAATGAAAAGACAATGTGTTGATCATCGTGTTTTGTGAATTGCCTTGTTGTGAATCCAAAGGTGTTGATTGATGAAATGCTTTGATAACATTATTGTGGACTTGAGTTGCTTGAGTTATTGTCTCTTCCTTGTGGTGTGAAATTGCTTATTTGCATTAATTTTTGTACACTGTGATGAGACAGGTGATGATTGTTGATGTCGAGGTTATTTTCGACAAATATATTGATGTTGAAGTCATTTCCGACAGATGCTATTGATGTCAAGGTCAGTTTTGGTAAGTGTATTGATGTCGATGTCATTTTCGATAAGTGTGTTGATGTCAAGGTCATTTTTGGCGAGTGTTATTGATGCCGAGGTCATTACCATCGAGTTCATGAACGATGGGCAGTTCACATGAGTTCTGATTGATAATATGCATGATAAATCTTGAAATTATGTTCGGTGTATTTGATTATTGTGTCTTGATGATTTGATACTTGTGATTGATCTACTTGTCACTTATGATTGATATCCTTGATACTTGTTAGTTGTTGAACTGTGACTACTAGACTGTAATTGTTAAACCCTGTGAACCGTATATTGTGAAACTGTTAGGTTGGGTGATTTTTAGGCAAGTTGTAGTTTGAGGAGGTTCGGTTGGGATGAAAGGTGTACTCTTTTTCTAGCTAGTTTTGCCCCTGATTATTGTGTTGCTTGTTGAGTACCGTGTTGGTAAGTAGTCACTTCTTGTTTCTACACTTGTATAGGTTCTGAGTCTGGATCCGCGTGTGCTCTTCTTTTTATTACATCTGAGTCTTTTTGAGGATACGTTGATAGGTAGTTGCTTGTCATCCCAGCGGACCCTCTTCTTCCCTTATGTTTATGATTTGTTCTTCTTGATATCTTGAGACTTGCAATTATCTTTTAATTTTGTATTTATATATTAGTGGTTTGTACACGTGACACCAAATTTTGGTGGTTAAATAGAATGACTAAGTTTTCTATCTTTATGTTATTCTGATTTTACTTTTCGTATTTCTTTCGTTTTGTTGGATTGAGGCTGACTTGTCTTGGTGGGAGTAGACAAGTGTCATCGCGTCCATTTTTTGAATCGTGACAATGATTCAAAATTATATAACAAAATTAATTGCCTTATTTCACTCTATATAACGCGGGACTCTAACATCATTCACATGTCCAAAACGAGACTTTGAGCATTGACCATTGGCCAATATAAACGACAACTCAACATTCAGTAAATTAAAAATGTAGTTAGATCTTACTTTGATATCACATGAAAAAATGAATTTTAAGTTTAATTCAGCTCAAAAAACAAAAAGAATTTCACAAGGGCGATATGGTTTATTGATTTTTGTGAGACATTAGATAGTAGGTAGACAAAGAAAATAGTAAGGTGAAAAAGTAGATACATATAGATAAACCTTATATAATATATATATATATATATATATATATATATATATATATATATATATAGAGAGAGAGAGAGAGAGAGAGAGAGGTACATATATTGATGGAAGACATATCCTACCCTATCTTCAAATTCAATTATCATACCTTTTATTTGGCAAAAAAAGAAAGGTAAAAAAATTGTTGACATTGAATAGTATTTAATTATTTAATATTCCAAAAACTGCTTTAAAAAATAAGTAGGTGATCTGTCTAGAATCTCATTGCATTTTCCCTTCCCTTTTTCAGAAATAATAAAACAATTAATGCACTTTAATAATTCCAAGCATGTCCTAATTTATTCTATGATACATTAAAGTAAATTAAAATCTTTTAAGAGTCTTACCTGTTAATCTACACTTTATTCTATTCTTCTTGTTAGCTTGTTCATGTGCTTCTCCAAACTTTTACATTTTCAACATTATATTATACACACTATAATTATAAAACATATGAGCTATTTTCTACATTATACTGTAAACACTATTTTATTTAAGTATATGCGGTATGTCCAACCTTATATCAAACACTGTTTTATTGGTAAGCTCGTGATATTTTAATCTCTAATCAAATTTTTCTTTATAAGTTGGATAATCTAATTATATATAATATATATATATATATATATATTTTTTTTTTTTATTATTATTTTTATTTTTATTTTTTTATTTTTTTTTTTTGATGACCCAACATTTTATTATTCCTTAGTGAGATATTACCTTAAAATGAAGAAAAAATATATTAAAAATCAAGGCACAAACAATTATAGTTAATTTTACCCTATCCCCCTTAAACGTTTGAATATGAAAAAAGCAGAATGGTATGGTAGATCCCTTATATTTGAATTCGTTTATTAATCGGACTCTCCTACTCATCACCTTTTGAAAAAAAATAATAAACCTCTTTAATCTTAAATCAACAATCAAACATGGAAAATAGAAGATGAAATAACCAGTATATGTATATATTATGAGAGAAACCACACATAATTTTTCAAAGAATAGGAGATGAAATAACCATTATGAATAACTTAGACATAATACATAAATATGCCTTTTCAGTTGGTTTTAACTCACACTTATGCCCTCCAACTTTGAGTGTGCACAAGTAGACACTTAAACTGCATAAATTTGAACAAACAGACACACATATTCTACGTGATATCCTACAAGACAATTTGCGTCCTACGTGCATTATTCCACCGAGGACTCATGTGTCTACTTGTTCAATTTTATACAGGTTTAAGTGTCTACTTATGCATATCCCAAAAATAGAGAGGATGAATGTGAAATAATGTAAGGTTGTTCAAAATCAAATCGAAATTGATAATGTGAACCAACTTTTTTTATTGGTTTATCAATAATGGGTTATTGATTTAGCGGTTTCAATAATAATTTTTTAAAAAATATATTATCGAGTTATCAATTCTTGGTTTTTTTCTTAACAGATTAACCGATAAACCAATAGTAAATTATATAAATATATTTATACCATTTTGTATATAAAATTCTTGACTTAGAGTTCAACTTCATACTTTTATTTCTGGTTGTCTCAAATTCTCGGTTATTCTACAATGTAACGATGTATGCTTTTGAGCAAAATGCAATCTGTCAACTCTCGCGAATGGTTCATTTAGTTTGTCATCTTATTTTCAGTGATACTCAATGATTTTTTTGTGTCATATCTTAACGATTAAATCGATAATCGACCTGATAACGATTAATAAGCCTTAATAATTTTATAACAGTTTAACATATCTACAAATCGATAATCAAAAAGTCAAACTACACTCAAAACTTATTGGCCATAACTTACTATGCCAAACGACCAAATTTACTCGAAGAACAAAAATGGGACCAAAAAGGCAAAAAAGTGAAATGATGACAAGGCCAAATTGGAAAGAGCCCTTTCACAATACAAAGTGTCAAAGTGCCAACCGTAACAGAAGAAAAGAATAGTAACCTCCCATTTGAGAGAGAGAGAGAGAGAGAGAGAGTATCAAGGGGAAAGAAAGGTCTGAAGAAATCACCGATTTTCAAGGACAAGAAGAAGCCGATAGACAAAAATGGGTACGCTTCAAACTTGGAGGAAAGCTTATGGAGCTCTTAAAGACCATACAACTGTTGGCCTTGCCCATGTTAATAGCGATTTCAAGGTCACCTTTTCCCCTGAATTTTCTCTTTTATATATTTGGGTATTTCAGATTATCTTTTCTGGATTTTTTTCCGCCCTTTATTTGGCGTAAAATTGAGCAATCAAGACTGAATCTTGGATCGTGGCAGTAAAGCCGGCAACTCTTGCACTTTATACTTGAAAATTACTTCGATTTTTTGATGATTTGGTGGTGGATTTTGTTGATTAGGATGTGGATGTGGCGATCGTTAAAGCTACCAATCATGTTGAGTGCCCACCAAAAGACAGACATCTTAGAAGTAAGTGTTTCTTTACTCTTTAACAGATCCAATACTATGGAGGGAAATCTGAGAAATTTTGATTTGGGGTTTTCATATTTTCTGAATATTGTGTTTGGGGTACTTGCTTTTAGGGAAATCATGTGTGTTTTCTAACCTGGGTTTCTTTCTTTTTTGGTGTAAAAGTTGTTTTTTTAGAATTTGGTTAATCACTTTAGTTGTTAGGGATTTTACTTGTAAATATTCATTTAGGTTTGTATTTGTTTTATTGTTATTGATTTGTGTTTGTGTTGTTACAGTAGAAATGTTGGTGGTAATATTGTGGTATTGGTTCTTGCAGAAATTTTGGTTTATACATCAGCGATGCGACCTCGTGCTGATGTTGCGTACTGCATACATGCACTTGCGAGGCGATTGGCGAAGACACATAATTGGACGGTATGGAGTGTGATACAGTTGGTTTAATTGACTAAATCATGTACTTGACTGCCTTTTCGCGGATTCAGTTCATATATGGGAGTGCATTTTTATTGATGTTTTGATACTAATGAGACCATATTTTATGATTGTGGCTCTGATTATTTGGATTTTGGAGTGTAAAATGGAACTGTTTATGTTGTTCTTAGTACTATTGCAATATGTTCCACTCCCCCCCCCCCCCCCCCCTCTTGCACTGTACACCTATGGCTATATAACTTGTTAGCTATAGGGAAAAGTACATCAATATGTTTCACCAGGGATTTGGGTGCATTAAAGTAGTCCAGAAAGATCTTCACTTGCAACTTTGAAGGCTCTAGTTTAGGTGGTGTCTTGGAATTTGTCAGCACAATCAATGACCTGCATTCTTTGAATTCCTCGCTCTTCTTCTCCAATCACCTCTTCTTTGTGGTTTACTATTTTGTGATGTACTTTACAATTAAGTTGCTTAACTAGTCATTGCCCTTACTGATGCATTTTACATATAAATATATTTCCGCATTTTCTGAAATAGGTAGCGCTGAAGACGTTGATAGTAATCCACAGAACATTGAGGGAAGGTGATCCGACATTTAGAGAGGAACTATTGAACTTCCAACAGAGAGGACACGTTCTCCAAATGTCCAATTTCAAGGATGATTCAAGTCCAATTGGTTGGTAAAATTACCATAAATGTTCTTTTGAGTTTTATTTACCTTTAGATTCCATCAAGTTCAACCAGAATGATTCTATCTTTTCCACTCCTCCAGCTTGGGACTGCTCTGCCTGGGTACGAACATATGCACTCTTTCTGGAAGAACGACTTGAATGCTTTAGGGTTCTGAAGTATGATATTGAAGGAGAGCGCCTTCCTAAACCTGCCCAAGGGCAAGAAAAGGTTAGCATAACACTGCTGAACTTTCTGCTTGCTATTCTACATAGTTCAAAAAGTTGTCTTTCTTCTGTGAAGAAAATTGAATAAATTTAGCCTACTAGAAGCAAAGTCATTTCATAAAATGTTCATTCCATGCTTTTCCTCCCCATGAATTGGATAAATCATGTGGTCCACACTATTGGAGACTTCAGTTTCTGAAACATTGTGGAGAAGGTGCTTTGGCTGTATATCAGCTATTTTATACATCTCCCCTTCCCTTGTTTCTTGCACTAAGTTGAGGATCTGTTAACATGCCTAGTTGCAGGTCCACAGTTTCTCTCAGATATATTGGGCATTATTAATTACTATGTAAAGATGATTAATAGAACCACCTTAATTTTTCTTACTTATTGATACTTATGATGCTTTGGAATATTAACAAGAAAAAGAGTTATGATGCTTTGGAAAGTGGAACTTTTCTTCCTGTGTTACTGCTGTCTATGTTGTGTTGACATGACATACAAAAGCAGAGCCAGGATTTGAGTCTTATGGGCTGAAGATTCTAGTCCTTTTAAGCTATTGGGTTCCAAATAAATAATTTGTACCTATGTTGCTCGGACTCTTCAAAAATGCGAACAGGTGCGAGTTGGATTCGCCAAAAGTAGTGTATTTTGAAGAATCCGAGATGGGTGCGGCATCAAAAGTGAAGAGTCCGCGCAACTAAGATTTGTACACATTTCATGGGATTTCTTAAGGCAAATACATGGTTTTTGGATCAAAGCTACTGGGTTCGGCCAAACCCCTAACTAGTATTCTAGCTCTGCCAGGGATGACATATAAGGCTAATGAAGGATAAAGGACTTGGTACTCACCTAACAAGTTGTATAAAGAAAAAGAGAATGCCATGATAGTCCAGACACAACAATTTAAGTGTGGGTGTTTAGTAGATTAAGCATTTCAGAATACCACAATCTTGAATTTGAAGCAAAATTGCGTTTGGTGAATCAAAGTAAAAGCAAAATTGAAGTCACTTGTTAGATAAAACCATAGAAGTACAATAACCCACTTTGAAGTTCCTACCATAAAAAAGAATATATTAACCAAAAAAATTGTTATCTATAATAACAAAATTACTGTGATTATTGAGACTTCAGATGCTCTATTGGTGCCTTTGATACAAATTAGTTTCAGAAAAGAAGATATTTCTATGGTATGTATGTTTTACAACTTAACAGTGGGTTCATAAAAGTACGTCGTACCAACTCCAAAGGAAACCTCTCACACTTCCAATAAAGTCATGTGGAAAATGTCTATTTGGTACAACATTTAAAAGAGGACATTGAGAAGAGCCAGGACTTAATTTATTTTCCTGCAACCTTAGGAGTAATTGATTAGGTCCTGGTCTTTGATACATTTAGGATATTTTCTATATATCGTTACTTGAAATTCGAACTATCATGTGCTTTGCAAATATCTTCATACTAGTTATATATAAGAATCAATTAATAGCTCTTATGAGTGATTAACATTTGGCTGGTGAGCAGCTGCCACAGTGTCATTTTCAGTGAATTTCTGTCACACTGACCTAAATGAACTGTCTGATTGCAATACAGACACTGCTTGTCTACCTGCTGCAAGAGACACTAAGTTTGGTGGATTTAGTAAGTTTTAATCTGTTGCTCATTAGTCGGTGTGAATGTAACTTCCAAGTGTCATTTACTTTTGACCAGGGATACAGCAGAACTAGGGAGTTGCCCAGTGAGGAACTTTTGGAGCAGTTGCCTGCTTTGCAGCAGTTGTTGTATCGTCTTATTGGATGTCGGGTAAAGTTTTGAAGATTGATAAACTCTCTTTTTATGTCTTTCGGATGACATTCGAAGCCTGATTGAGAGCTCTATATTTCATCTATTTGGGGTATAATATCTAAAAGTCTTTACTTATATTACAGCCTGAGGGAGCAGCACTTGGAAATTATGTGATACAATATGCCCTTGCTCTGGTATGTTTTTTTATTTTGGCCTACCCTTTTATTTTTGGTTAAATATTCTGGCTACCTGTGTTAAATTGATTGATATTTTATACTTATCAAAAGAGTTCGTTGATACTCATAAATTGAGTACCCAAGAGTTTGACCTAATAGTTGATGAAGTGGATGAAAACCACAGAAACCAGGATTCAAATCCTAACAGAGACAAAAAATGATAAGTGAATTTTTTTTTCTACCTAAGTTTTTGGTGGGAAGTTACCTAGACTTGTGTTGCCTAAGCTGACAGCTGACATCAATTTGTAGACTTTACGGTTGAATAAGTGGTGGTGTAAAGATTTATTCATTTTTCATTCCAGGTCCTCAAGGAGAGCTTCAAAATCTATTGTGCTATAAATGATGGAATAATTAATCTTATTGACAAGGTGCATTTGACTTTTAGCCTCTTCTATAACATGACCTCATCAAAATATTGCTCGTTGCTGTCGTATCTGTTTCATCTGTTTGACATTACTACTGATTTTAATTCAGTTTTTTGACATGCCAAGACATGAAGCTATTAAAGCCCTTGATATCTACAAACGAGCTGGCCAACAGGTGAACACACTGACAAACTTGATAGAATATTTTGTTTCTTTGCTATTTTGGTAGAATATTGTTTTTCTCCATTTTAAAAAATATTTTGTACCCAATACTTTTGTTTCTTACTGCTTGTCTATCACCATGGGACATTTTCGTGGGTTTATGGTGGTTATCTGTAAGTTTATCATCTTGTTTCAGGCCATGAACCTCTCTGACTTTTATGGGGTATGCAAAGGATTGGAACTTGCCAGGAACTTTCAGTTTCCTGTTTTGAGAGAGGTAATCATACTACCAAAAATTCTGTATTGATTGATTTGTCTTCAAATTTGATGGTCCGTCAGCTTGACACGCTATTCTGGTTTTCAGCCTCCTCAGTCCTTCCTTGTGACCATGGAAGAGTATATAAAAGAAGCACCTCGGATTGTCTCTGTGCCGATAGAAACTCTGGTACTACATTTATTTATTTCATATACATGCATATGTTCTCCAAACAAATTATATGCCAACTTCTGTTTTTCTTTTGTTTAGTGCTGATCTATGTTTTCCTTTCTATATCTTAAAATAAATTGTATAAAGCTGGTTAGAGTGTAGCAATATACATGTCTATTGTCTAATATCACTGTAGAATACTAACATTATTAACTATAACTAGGATTATCCGGAGAGGCTTATGCTTACGTATAAACAAGAGGATGAACCTTCAGCTTCTGAAGATGCTCAAGATTCAGCTAATGAAACCCCACCGCCTCTGCCTTTAGATGATGCTGTTGTTTCAACCACCGAGGCTTCTTCCCCGCCAATGCCTCCACCCCCAAGCAGCTTGGAATCTGATGATTTACTGGTGACCTCAGCTAGTCTTATTGAATTATTTGTTGTTTATCTGGAATTTGATGGATACTGTTTTGGGATATCTCTTTTTGTTCCTATTGTTACTAGTATTTTTGTTGTTTCAGGGGCTAAATGCACCAACTGGTTATGCATCAGCAATTGAGGACAGCAATGCTTTGGCTTTGGCAATAGTTCCATCTGGTAAATTATCTAATTTCACATACTAATATGTAGAACACTTCTTGAGAAAATCGGGTGTTGGTTTATTTTAAATGAACTATTATTACTTCTTGCAGGGACAACACCGTTTGACTCAAATCCCGCTCAGCCAAAAGATTTTGATCCTACTGGATGGGAGCTTGCCCTGGTCACTACTCCCAGCAGCGACTTATCTGCAGCTCAGGAGAGACAATTGGTAAGCCCTTGAAGTTTAATTCTTAAAGGTTGTGCTTTTTTTAACTGCAAGGGTACTGAATCTGGTCCTTGGTGTCAGACTTCCAGGTCTATGTAGTACTGTACCTTCATGTTTAAACTCTCTTCATCCCATTTTTTGTGATTGCTGTCTAATTTATCTTTTTCTCCGCAAATTCTTGATAGAAAAAAGGGAGATTACAGAGTGCTAATCTCAACTGTATTTTACTTGATTGGATTTTGTAATGCAATGTTGATCATAATTGGAGAGAACTCTTTGAAACCATTTTTTATAAACTTCTCTTAGTGGCTTCTCTTTGCATGTTCATTTGCAAACGGAACTGAGGGAAACATGTAAAGCATTGAAGTTAGTTAACCATGGAAATGTCGCTCAAATCTATATTGATATATGTTGTCTATAGGGGGGGTGTGGCGTTCTGATGCTTAGTACTGATAACATTTCTTCATCTTTTTATCTGCTTTGTTATATCAAGTAAATATCTTCTTTGACATTTGTTTTGGCATCTCCCTAACAGGCTGGTGGATTGGACTCCCTCACACTGAATAGTTTGTATGATGAAGGAGCATATAGAGCATCTCAACGACCAGTATATGGAGCACCAGCGCCTAATCCATTTGAAGTTGCTGATCCATTTGCCATGTCTACCACCATGCCTCCCCCTCCGTCAGTGCAAATGGCTGCGGTGCCTCAACATCAAATGAATCCTTTTGGACCATTCGAACCTGCCTATCCACAACCCCAAAATCCAATGATGAATCCCCACAATCCTTTTGGTGATGCAGGGTTCAGTGCATTTCCTGCCAATCATGTTACTCATCCACAAACAACCAATCCTTTTGGGAGCACCGGCCTGATATAATAGAAGTTGTGCGCATCCACAAGACATATCAGAGTGCTTGGCAGTTCAGTGTATCGCCTGTCAATCGTGTTGCTTTCCCACAAACAATCATTCCTTGTGTGGAGCACTGGGCTGCTATATTCAAAAGTTGCACATACATGAGTTGTAGCAGACTTGGCATAGTCGATTTTGTTAGTGAATCTGCGGTTGTGTAAATCATTCACGTGATATAGTTTTCGACTTTTCAAAAGCAGTCTATATGTTTGCTTTTAAGATGTAAAGAGTGGTTATAATGGTGATTCATCTTTTTTTTTTTTTCAGTTGATTGAAATCACTCCCTCTATGTTATGGACTTATTAGATACCTTGCTCTCTTTGTGCATTTTTTTTAGTATATATCAACATGTATTTGTTCCATTGCTATCATGAGTACTAGATAGTACCCAATTAGCAATAACAAAAAAAGGGAAGATAATATTTAGTAGAGAAGTTATATAGTACAATAATACATTTAACTTGTTTCAGTTGACATTTATGAATTCCAATTTTGGGTGTGCACAAGTAGACATTTGAATTTGTACTGAATTTGTACAATTGAACAAGTAGACATAAACGTCGTATAAATGTGTTTTATCTATTTGTTCAATTTTATGTAAGTTTAAAAGTTTGTGCACGTTCAAAATTGAAGGATATAAATGTTAGTTGAAGTCAAGTTAAAGAACGCGTCTAGGTTTTATGGGTACATTATTTGGTATCAATATGTGAAGATGAGAATGGTTCTTGTTCCACTCCCTACCTCCTCTTGTTCTTTTCAGCTCCCTACAATTGCTGAAAAAGCAAAAGAAATCTGCAAGTCAAGTTTTTGATTTTTTTGAAGGAGACCAAAATGCTTTTTAAAAGGAGTGAAAGTATTTATTCCACATGAACTATCACTTTCTGTAAATTTCACACCACAACTATTAGTCGTTCCTTTTTCCTATCTAAATTATCACCAACTTATCCATTTCTTTACCTGAACTATCACCTTGGAGGTATGTTTTTATACATAGATGATGATAATTAAGATATAACAAATGAAACATTTGATAGTTAGGATATGAAACTTGCAAAAACAACCCTTCAAATGTGGTTTTTTCCATTAATAACTCATATAAAAATGAACCACCCTTCCTTCAAAATTCTTTATATTTCATGTTGGGGTGGGTAAAAAAAAACAAAAATTAAAACATGATAATCAAACATTAATTTGGATATATAGGTGAACCATCTTTAGTTATCCCTCTTTGAGCAATCAATACATTTCAAGAATGTTGACCACTCCACCTTACATAGAAAAGAAATAATACTAACCTTGGGGGGTCCCCTAGTTGAAGGTCTAAAACTTTCTCTAGTGCAATAATGTTCACATTAATTTTCACACATAATATTCTCAAGATTTTATTTTAATCTATATTTGCTTAATGTTTCAACTTTATAACCAAGAACCTGGATTGTGTTTTCCATAATTAATTGCAATAAGTATGTAGGGTCCCCAAGTATGGCTATAATTATTCATGTATTAATTGCATTCATTAATTAAAATAAAATAATGGAATAATACATGATATATAGAAGTTGGGGAATCTGGTGGTCCGCCATATCTATCTATAAGCAAACAAAGTAGTAGGCGTTTTGTTCAGATTAGGTTTCAAGGTAACAATGACCGATCAACCGTTTATCCTACTAACTCCTCCAAATGCTGAAATAGATCAACTTAAGACAGACCAAGATGAAGAACTATATAGTAAACTAATATTAAGGTCAACATGTAATAAGTTAGCCTATTTTGGTAATCTATCTGTAATCACTAGTACTAACAGTGATAGTGAACCGTCTAATGTTTAACAATATACAAAAGGGAAAAAGGACAAATATACCCCCGAATTATCATAAATGGTGCGTCTATACCCTTCGTTATACTTTCGGGTTGTGTATACCCTTACCGTCAATATTTTGAAATGTACATACCCTTAAAATAAACGGAGGGATACCATTAAGATCATGACACGTGTCCCTCCATTTATTTTAGGGAAAAAGGACGAATTTACCCCCGAACTTTAATAAATGGTACGTATATGCCCTCCGTTATACTTTCCGTCCGCATAAGCCCCTGCCGTCCAATTATAGGTACACATATACCCCTCTAACTAACGGACCCCTAATTTCTTACACGTGTCTTAATCCTATTGAACAACCCGTCCAATAGGATTAAGACACGTGTAAGAAATTAGGGATCCGTTAGTGAGAGGGGTATATGTGTACCTATAATTGGACGGCAGGGGCTTATGCGGACGGAAAGTATAACGGAGGGCATATACGTACCATTTATTAAAGTTCGGGGGTAAATATGTCCCTTGTCCCTTTATTTTAAGGGTATATACGTTCCAAAATATTGACGGTAAGGGTATACACAACCAAAAGTATAACGAAGGGTATAGACGCACCATTTATGATAATTCGGGGGTATATTTGTCCTTTTTCCCTATACAAAAATATCACTTTATCCAAAAATAAAATTAAATTGTTCTTTATGCAGACAATTTTGATTTGAGAATTATTTGGATTTTTCTGTTGTAGTTAATAGAATTCAATAAATCTGTGTTTTAGCAACTTTTGAAGGAGATATTTTGATAGCTACGTGAAATAAGCAAAATATCACTTAAGAGGCGTAGTAGGATGAATGGAATTTCTAGTGAAACTTTCAGTATCGATCCCTTTATAAATTTTATGTAATGTGAATTTGAATTTAGTCAGGTTAGTAAATTTCAAATACGAATATGAAAGAATATGAAATATATTATCATTTGGGTCTTCTATTTATTGGACGGAGCGTAGAAACTAAAAAGTAATTAGACTGCTTTATTGTTTGCTAATTTTAAAATTGTCTACCAAATAATTAAAAGACTAATAGCTTGAAATTGAAGATTATTGAAAGTGGTGTGGGCCAAAACATAAATATGGTTGAATTAAATGGCCACTAGAGTATTAACAATTCTTTTAATAGAATCTTATATTGGTTAAGCAACAGTAAAGTAGTCCACGTGTAACCAATAGATCACGGATTTGAACTGCGAAAACAGTTATTAATGTTAGCCAAAATTGAATTTATTGGACCGAACTTTGAAAGTTTGATATTTAATATCTAGCTTCATTTATCAATTATAGAAGTATTCAAATCGAACTATGCAAATACCAAACGCCCATCCCTTCGTAAAGGGGAAGAAGTACTTATTAGAATGAGGCGATCATAAATAAATTCGAGATTTAAATTTTTTGAATTTATTTTTTTATTATATCTTTAAAATTTGGATTTATACCTATCATTTTTTACAAATTTGAATTTTTTTACATATAAATTTATTTCAACATTGAAAAAAATACTGAATTCAAATAAATCTATAATTATATAGCATGATTTAAGTTTTCCGATACACAACACATTATTTTGTACAAACAAAAAAAAAAGAATCTTTTTAATGCTATGTTGAGAAGAGTGAAACATCCCATATTCTTAAGTTAGCATAATTGATAGTGAGATAAGCATAAAATTCTAATTAACCTTCAAAATAAATCCATCATATAAAAGTAATAATCAAATCAAATACCTATCAAAAGATAATAGATCATACCCAATCTTTTTGAAATTTTAAATCAACAATGATTATATAATAGTATAATATCTCTTCTTTATTCATTAAATATAAACATTTAATTATCGTTCATACTATTAAGTTTTTTTCAAATTCCATTCATTGAATCAAGGACATTGAGGTAGGGCCTTACCTACATTCATATATCAACAATATTGTTAGTCAAATTTAATGATCAAAATGTCAAAAGAAAAAAATAGTATCAATGTTTGAATTAATAATAGCAAAAATACACTTAGTAAACTACAATTAGCACATAGTATTTGATAATTGAGCACCAAAGTACACAAATACCAGACTTTGAAGTCACCTAACTCATCATTTTAAAAAAATGTAAATTTTTTTCACTATAAAATAACGTCACACACGTGGTATCTAAAATCAAGTTATATAAAATTAAATTTGAAGAAAAATATTTGAAATTTTATATAACTAAAATTCAGACACATATAACTAAAGTGCAATTTTTTTTTTACATGAACTTCAACTAATCTAAAGTGATATTTTTATTAAACCTTAATTTCAAACACTCTGGATATTTAGAATTGTTTCAAATTATATAGACATACACAAACTTATAAAATAAATTCAAATTAAATAGGTTAAGCTATTGGACATGAGGTAAAATCATGATTTGATTGATTTTAAATCAGTATTTGAATATGTGATTTGAAATTATAATTTCAATACCAAATTCTTAAAAAACATGATCTAGAATTCTAAATTGTGATTTCATTTTTTAAAAATGTACAATTTGATTCATAAATATATATTTTGTTTGTAAAAAAAAAAAAATTCCATCATTTTAGATATTTGTAAAAAAAAAAAAAATTATGAAGAAATTATCCCTATCATATAAAAATATTATATTAAAAAATAATTAGTTACTACTATTATTGACTAGTGGATCTTCCTGAAATTATGTGTATATGGAAATTTATAATCACAAATATTTATTATAAAAGAAACAATAAAATATGCTATATACAATGCGACACTTTAGAATATTCTGATATCTCGTATAAACTATCATATGCTCATTTGGTAAGACTATATAAGGAGCAAGAAAATTTTAATGAGTTTTCATTTTTATGAAAAAATATATAATATTATATGTCTAAATAAATAACTTTAGTATTGAATCAATCTATTTTCGAATTATAATTTCATATCATATATCTAAACATAATTTAAATAGCGATGTCCAAATAACTTTAAAGCTTTAGTATGTAAAAAAAAAAAAAAAAAAAAAGCAAAAGAGCGTGGGAGTGTGACAGACAGATCTACATGATGAAATCCAGCATCTGATGGGCCCCAAACTTAACTTTTGTTGGTGGTCCAAAATTGATGGGTGGGCCCATTTACATGTTTTTGGATCCAAGGCCTATACTTTCTCAAAGAAAATACAATTTATTTTTTAGAAAATAAACTAAAAAAAGAGAAAATAAACAACTCATAATAATACTTTTTGACTTTTTTGAAAAACCAAATAAATTTGAAAAAACAAGAATAGTATTGATAAAATAATATAATTACAATTTTGTTCTTCTCTCTCTTAATATTTATTCGCAATTTAAGGGTCATAGCATATTTCTCGAACTAGAATGATATAGACCTCCTTGAGATTTATTTGATGTCTATGAATGTTTCATGAATTTGTGGAATATTTGAGATTTTTTTGATAAAGACAGTATTTGATGTCATCGCGATCTCTTTGTGATATCCAAGAGTTATGAATATTTGAGATTTAATTGAGAAAGACAATATTTGATATTTTCATGACCTCTTTGTGAATATTCAAAATTTATGAGATATTCGAGATAATAATTTTTGCCTTGTCTTTAGTTATTGAAATATATTTGAAAAAAAAATTTTATGGGAAGGTAGTTTGAAGTAACAGTATAATTGTCTTGAGTGATTTATAAGTCACAAATTTAAATTGTGAGATCAATCAATATGTTTGTGATAGACTATTTATATCACATCCATACGATAATTTCTTTGTACTCGAATTTGATACATTTGAGTCAAAGATCTATTGAAAACAGTCTTTCTTGATAAGATTTATATACAATCTACTCTTTTCAGAACCCATTAAATGAAATTTCACATGTTATTATTATTTGTTGTTTATACTTTATACAACAATTTCTTAAATTTCTAGTATATGAATATGAAATGTTTCTTTTTAGTAAAGTTCTTTCTTCTTTTTAAAAAAAATGAAGACCAAAACTGATAAGATGAAGATGTAATAATTACTAGTATAAGCTAATTAAATTAAATAAATGAATTGGTACGAAAAGAAGAATCCAGCAAATGTTAGCTGTTGAATGTGTAAAATTATTTATTAAACTTAACGATGCTTTTCTTTGATCGATTTATTTATTTTTGTTTGTTTTTTCCATCATATCTTTATAGGAATATAATTCTTTTCTGTGGACTCTAGCGGTTGAACAAGATTTTCTTCATTAAAAAATTCAACATATAAAAATTTTATATGAAAATTCAAGAAATTCAAACTTATTATTATTATATGTTGAAATTTTTTTTCCTACTAAGAAAGTTTATTGAATCATGAGGGAGTTAAAACCCTGATTGTGGTTTCGGTCGAATTTAATAATTTTTATTTATCAGATTTTAGAACACAATTAAAATCAATTATAGTTGTTATTCTTAAATTTAGAATTTATAAAATTAATATTTTGACTCCGCTTTTAGATTGAACCCCTAGATTTACCTTTAACAGCAGTGGCGGAGGCAAAATATTTAGTAAGAAGTTCCGAAATAAAAGGAGATAAACATATTATAATAGAGATTAAGAGAATTCAATATGCTATATATATATAAAAATAAAATTAACCTTATTCTAATTGGATTGTTATTACTTATTGCTTCATAATGTATTATATTATATTATATTATTTTAATAAGTATAATATTTGAATAGATTATATCGTCCTCCATCGTTATACAATGTCATACATCAATAATTTGAACATTAAACCTATCAAAAAAGTAGAGACGAAATAAAGCTACTATAAAAAGGTGGGATAAAAAATAAAACATAATTATTAAAAAAAAAAATTAAGATAACGACATGATCACACCAAATCAATCATTACATAAAATAAGACTTCTCGTCAATATCTAGGTTTGTGCATGAAGTACCAAAAACCGAATCTAAATTTTTGGTAATTTGATAATTGGTAATTAGGTATTTGGTAGAATTATGATATTTTGGGGTTTGAGTTTTTTATGAGACATTAGTACCATTTGGTATTTCCCAAATACTAAATTTCTTACTTAATGAAGTTCATGTATGAACATATCTATTATTCACTAGTACAAGTTCAAAGAAGAAAGTTAAAGAATTAACATAACCAATATAAATACATGTCTTTTAATTGTATCAATTTGTTTTTCTTGATGTCTTCTTATTATATCGTGCCTCCACATAAAAAAAAATAGAAATGATTGAAAAAATAGTATTAACTTTATAATACAATCGGCTACAACTTTAATATGGTATTATCGAACCATACCAAACCGAAATTCAAAAATTTGATATTACCTCAGTCCCTAATTACTTGTCTGCTTTTGAATTGATACACCTATTAAGAAAACAATTATTGACATAGTGAGTTTACCATTTTACTCCTATTAATTTTGAAGTAGATGAATTAAAAACTTAAGATTTTCAAAAAAATTTACCTTTTTCAAAGTAATTAATTAAGGGTATAATAGGTAAAAAAATTGTCCTTTCTTGATTTGTCAAAATGAACAAATAATTAGGGTCAACTAAAAAAGGAAACGTGACATGTAATTAGGGACAAAGAAAGTAATCGGTATCTACTTTTAACTACCAATTATCAAATTATCGAATCCGAAATTTGATAATCCGTAACTGAATATCGAATGCCAAACCCTATTAATGCCTAATAAATTTAAACGATACGATACTAAAGTTTAAGTAATCATCAACACAAACATAATATTTAACAATATACCACATGTAACAACCATTCAAACAAGTTGTAATACCCTGGCTCCCTTACTTTGACAGATTCAGGTCTCCTTTAGCTACCCTTTCTTACTATTCAATCCAAAATAAAAAATCTTTTTCTTCATTTGTCTACTTTAAACTATTTTCCCTCTTTTCCCCACCTTCACTCAACATTATCTTCCACTGATTCTTCAATTAACTCACACTTTGTGTATATTAAGTTTGTGTTATTTTTTTGTGTTTTTGTATTTTTTCATTTTGGATCATCAAAAAGAATGGCTGCTAACAAATTTGCAACCATGTTACACAAAAATACCAACAAGATCACAATGATCCTTATCTATGCAATCTTGGAATGGACTCTTATAAGTTTACTTCTCCTGAACTCTTTTTTTTCTTATATGATCATTAAATTTGCTGACTATTTTGGCCTAAAGCCACCATGTCCATTGTGTTCAAGAATTGATCATTTGTTTGAACATGAAAAGACTAAAACTTTTTTCAAAGATCTTCTTTGTGAAGCTCATGCTATAGAGATATCTAAACTGGGGTTCTGTTTAAATCATCAGAAATTGGTTGAATCACAAGATATGTGTGAGGATTGCTTGTCATCACGCCACGATGATGATCGTGGCGTTATGGAGGATTCAATATTTGAATTGTTGAATAGTTGTTGTTCTTCTTGTGAGTTGGAGAAGAAATTTTCAAATGAAAGTTGTGATTTGATTAAGCCTTGTTTTGATGATTTGGGAGATACCCAAAAAGGGAATTTGGTTATTGAGTCAACTAATGATGATTTGGTTAAAGAAAGATCAGATTTTGATGAAGAAAAAACTGATCTTGATGATTTGGTTCTTGAAAGAGTAATGAAAGATCAAGGTGTTCAAGTTTGTGTAATTGAGGATTCATCTTTTGAGTTGTCTTCTCAGCATTTGGAGTTTTTTGTTGAGTGTAGTGGTCATAAGTTGGTTCCTGTTGAATTGATTGATTCAATAACTGAGGAAGATCATAGTAAAAACCATGAAACCGACGAAAATTGTGAAAAGAATGATCAAAGAGAAGTTGAATTGGTTGTTGAGATTAACAAGATTGAAGAGGAAGATAAGTTTGCAGTTCTTGATTCCATGGAGATGGAAGAAGATGAAAATGGTTTTAGTTTTTGTGTTGAAGAATGTCATTCAGTAAAGGAGTTTGATGAACAATTTGATGTTAATACTCAATTTCACCAAGAATCTGCTAGAGATAATGTTCAAATTGAGGTTGAAAGTGTAAGGGAAGAAAATGATTCAGATGTTACACCAGGTACATATTCATAATACTCTAGTAGTTTCTTGTCCTTCGATTTTTGTTACTATCTGTTGATTCCTTGTGCCTCGATTATCGTATTTTTTTGTTGTAGTTCTTGTTCAATTACTATCTATTGTTTCTTGTACTTCCGTTACTTCTTTCTGGACTGTTTTTTCTTGAGTGGAGGGTTTAGTGGAAATAGCCTCTCTAACTTTGAGGTAGGAGTAAGGTCTGCATAGCCTCTATGGTCCTTAAACCTCACTTTGTGGGATTACACTGACTGAGTATGTTGTTGATTGTTTTTGCTTTTTCCCAACTGTTACTATCTGTTGATTCCTTGTGCCTCGATTGTTGTATTCTTTTGTTTATGTTTCTGGACTGTTTTTTTTTCTTGAGTGGAGGGTCTACTAGAAATAGCCTCTTTACCTCTGATGTAGGGGTAAAGTCTGCGTACACTCTACCTTCCGTAGACCTCATTTTGTGGGATTACACCGAGTATGTTGTTGATTGTTTTTGCTTTACTTTTGTAGTATCAGAAGAGGTTTCCGAAATACTACATATTGATGAAATTGAGGCAGAAGTGTCAATTGGAAATGAAATTCCTGATATGGATTTATCAGATGAAATTCCATGTGAAGTATCTCTTAATTGTTGTACACATGAAGAACATTTCACAAGTTCTGCTCATTTCCATGAATTTGATCAACATGGTAAGGTTTAAGCAAATCTTTTGTTTAGCGCGACGAAAGAAAAGCTTTAAGAGTGTTTCCTATGGTTGTGCTGTTGTGTATTCATTTATTTATTTTGTTGTATCATGTTAGGTCTTAAAGAAGATCAAGACAAATTAGTAGAATTGAAATTGTTATCGCTCGAGTTTGATGATCATGTGATGAACAACGAATCATTGATATCTTCAAAATTGGATGAGATTGAAGAGGAAAAAGTTCCAGAGACGCCAACTTCTATCGATAGCTTCTATCAGTTGCATAAGAAGTTACTACTCCTTGAGAAAAAAGATTTTGGAACTGAGTCTTTGGATGGGAGTGTGGTTAGTGAGTTAGAAGGTGGAGATGCAGTTTCATCAATCGAACATCTGAAATCAGAGTTAAAAGCTGAGAGAAAGGCTCTACACGCGTTGTATACAGAATTAGAAGAAGAGAGGAGTGCTTCTGCTGTGGCTGCTAATCAAACAATGGCTATGATAAATAAGCTTCAAGAAGAAAAATCAGCAATGCAGATGGAAGCATTGCAATATCAGAGAATGATGGAAGAACAATCGGAGTATGATCAAGAAGCGTTGCAACTCTTGAATGAGCTTATGGTAAAGAGGGAAAAGGAAAAGCAAGAGCTAGAGAAAGAATTGGAAGTATATAGGAAAAGGTTATCGGAATATGAAGCAAAAGAAAAGGCGATGAGGATGTTGAAGAGAAGCAAAGATGGAAGTGTTGCAAGAAGCGGATTGTTTTCATCAGCCTCTTGTAGCAACGGTGAGGACAGTGAGGAGTTGTCTATTGATTTGAATCAAGAACCAAAGGAAGATGTCAACTTTTATTGTCATCAAGAATGTGATGATCATGATCATAAAGTTCAAGTTGATGCTTTTCTAGAATTGGAGGAATCGTTTGTTGATTTCGAGGAAGAGAGGATGTCCATTCTTGAGCAGCTAAAGATGTTGGAAGAAAAGCTTATATCTATGGATGACGAAGATGCAAAAGAATTCGAGGATGTTAGACCAATGGACGATTCATATAGAGAGAATGGAGATCATACAGAGGAAAATTCTCGTTTAGATGGAGAGATAAATGAACATGCCAATGGTTTTTTGAGTGAAATGAATGGGAAACTAATTATCAATGCAAAGGGAAAGGGACTTCTTCCACTTTTTGATGCAATGAGTGATGAAAACGGAGATGTTATGATAAATGGACATGAAAATGGCTTCCATTCCAATGGCGTTGATGAGGAAAACAAGAAGTTTGATGTAGAAGAGGAGTTGGATCTTCTACATGAAAGGCTACAAGCTCTCGAGGCAGATAGGGAGTTCCTAAAAAACTGCATTAGCTCATTGAAGAAAGGCGATAAAGGAATGGATCTTCTTCATGAAATCTTACAACATCTTCGTGATCTAAAGAACGTTGATCTTCGTGTAAGGAGCTCAAGTAATGGTCTCATATTATAGTCAAGTGCTAACTCACTTGTCGCGCCAAAGAAGATAAATTGGTAATTCTTGCTCTCTTTATCTCAACAATGTCTTATATTCTTGTAAGTCTATCACATTGTCTAACTTATTTCATCTTCTTCTTCTCAATTTCAGACCATGATCATATTAGAAACTCAACGATGCAACCGAAATCTATGCAATAGCTGATAAAACTATGCTTGGAAAATCCCTTGACAGAGAGATCAGGCCTTGGAAATGGTCTGGTCTAAGTTTTTGTTCTCAAGCTTCAATGATCATTTGTCAAAGTTGAACCAAATTGTTTTGTATGAGTTGGTGTCAATTCTCCAACTTTTGAGGGCAAAAGAGGGGGAATGATGAATGTGTGTGTAGTCCATTTAGGGTGAAGCCATTCATGGTGTTCGATTCAGTTTACTTCTTTATTATTTCATCAGGTACCTGTTATCTACCACCAACACTGATCTAGCTTTTGTATGTTGTGAAAAGGACAAAGCACTAGCTTTGCAAAGCTGGAGAGGGTCCAACAAAGATTCCAATGCCAAGAAATTTGTCTATGTTTATTGTAGACAAATTGGGAGTAGCAACAATTTTCTTGTCCTTTTTTTCCCTCCCATTATCCTTTTAAAAGGGTTTTAAGGCATAAAGGGGAAAGTAACTTCTTTTTTGCCTAATATCTCATTCTTTTTCATCATTTTATCATATGAGAGTTATAAGTATTTTTTTTTTTTTATTTGTTTTAGAAGGCAAAGTTGTCTAGTTGTACACTACTTGTCTTTGTAAGAGTACATAAATGAGTGAGTATTTTAATTTTGTTTTGTTTCTTTCTTTCAATTATTTTTGACAACCAACTTTCATTGTTTTCTTTATTGTAAAGTTGGTATAAAAAAATATGGATATTCACAACTTACACTATATATTATACAATTGAATAGTAGAAAGAAAACCAAATATTTCTTTTCAACATATTGTTTTGGTTTAAGCAAAAAACAGAACTTTGGTAGGTTGAGTGAGAATAACTTATTCAACATTTAAAATTTCTCTTTTAAAACCATTGGAAAGGACGATGCAAGAAAAATCATACAAAGACTATAAAGACAAAAATGATATATCTAATATTATGAATGATTGGTTCTAGATGAACCATGTTATTTTCGTAGGCCGTTCTCACGAGTCAGAGATTTGGCGCAAAGTGTGTAAATTTCTTTTCAATTCAGTTATGTTAAGGACGTGAAAAACTAAATATGCATTTATAATACCTAACATTTAACTTGTATACGTTAGGCCTTTCTTGATTGGTTCAAGACTTTAGAAATACAACCTTTGTTACTAAAAGAATTGATGTATAATTAGTGAAACAAAAAAGGGCTATAACAGCTAAGAAGGTGGCTTTAAAACATGATCACAAAGGTAAAGTTTGTGTACATGCATATGCAAGCTAAGTACCTAATCATTATTAACATATTTTAATGATAGTTTAAGACACACTAAAGGTGAAGGTTTGAGACATAATGATGACTAGTGTCATGCTGGTTTTCAGCTCACCTTCCTCTATATATCTTTATTAAAAATTACTTTATATTATATGATAAAGAGAAAGTTGGTGTAAAATATATATCTTATTGTGGTCTGGTCCCTTAGTTAGGCAGATTGGGAGGACCATATGAATAATATTACTTAATTAGTATATTAGAAAAAAGGGAAAAAGGACAAATATTCTCCGAAGTAAATGGTATGCATATACCCTCCATTATACTTTGGGATATTGGTGTTCCTGTCGTCTAAAAACTAGAGCATATATGCCCTTCACTCTAACGGAAGACTAAATAGGGACATGTGGCGCAATCTTATCCGTATCCAATATTTAATAAATGTCGGGTTGGTGGATAAGATTATGACACGTGTATGTCTGTTAGTATAAAGGGTATATGCTCTAGTTTTTGGATGGCATGAGCACCAATGTCTCAAAAGTATGACGGAGGATATTTGCATACCATGTATGATAGTTTGGGGATATATTTGTCCTTTTTCCCTAGAAAAAATTACAAAATATAGCATCATGAGTTTTGAGAAAATTAGAAAAGATTGTAATTTTTTTTATTAAAAAATGAGAAAAGTAGTTATATAGAGGATTTGAATGAGATCAATCTAGAATATTTAGTGGAAGAGTCTAACGATATCTCTCATAAATAATAAAAATGACCCTTATTTTGCGATATGTCAACAAATAAGATACAAATATTATTAAACCATTTCTTAGAAGTTTTTTGTGTTATTATTAGTTTGTAACTTTTAGAGCTTACCAATTATTTTAATGAAGTAACTATTGAAGTTTTTTTAAAAAAAAAAAAAAAAAAAAAAACTTGTAAGGCATACTGATATATGACTTTTTAATCATTGTATAGTTTGTTATATAAAGAATGGAGTATTTGAAAGGGTATCTGATGGTGGTGAGACATTGATTGATAATTTTCAAAATATTATAAGTCATTAAGTGAAATTGTAATGAATATATTATTAATATTCATATATAGTATTGTGTTAAGTGGTTCATTATTATTTTTAAGTATATATTAAATATTGATATACTCGTTTTTTGTTTTGTTATAGTTATACATTAGTTTGAACTCGTTGTCTTATCTTAAAAGTTAGAATTCATAACTTTTAAATCGTTACACCAACTCTAATTTCATATGTATATTTGTTTCAAACTTTGAGAAACTTGTTTTAAGTTCCATTTTTATTCAATCAAGTACAAAAAGAAAATACATGCAAATTTCATTATAACAATGTTTGTATGAAAATGTCATGAATAATATGATCAGTTATTGTTATATATGTAGATATTAAGATCTCATTCAGCTATTATAAACAAAAATATGCACATAATTAGTTTAATAATTTTGTGTATGAAGAAAAACGAATTCCTTTAATTTCGATTAAAGATTTTGGGCATCTAAGCCTTTGCCCTTTAGTACTCTAGCTTCTTTTTTTTTTTAAAAAAAATAGATCTTACACAACACAAATCTGAATTAATCGATTAATATATTCATATTCCATATGATTAATCCAAAAAAAAAATTATAAGATGAAGCTTCCTTTTAACTAAGGTGAAATTCCACTCTAGGGTGATTCCACCTTTATGAAAACAAGAAGAAACAAACTTCTTATAATATGATAGTACCTAGGTAGTGGCCCTCAAGATGGGGATAATTGACCATAACTTGATTGTTGGGAACACTATCAATTTATTATGTCCCACATTTGGCTCATTTCCTATAAGGCCACACATAATTTTTCCACACATTGAGATAAGGATGTACTATATGTGATAGAATACCAAACTGCCTAAAAAAATGAAATTGTATCAACAAGAGCAATTGCCCCTTGTCCCCGAATATGGGGAATATGTTCTCATAAAATCTTGCTTCAATCTGATCAAGATCGTCTCAAAATATTTATCGTATTTTTCATTTGTTTATCTGTGAAGAAAATATCAGTTAGAAGAGATATTTAATTATTCCATCCTTGTTTATATTTTTGAAGATCATACTCTTTTTATTGATTATTTATTTTATTTATGTGCAATAATTGAGATGTTTATATTCTTCAAAAATAATTACTACTATAAATAAAATGAGAAAAAAATAGGACTGTAGGAGTAATAATTAGTTTTGTCTTGAATTTTTAAAATAAAAAATATTTTGAGATAATTTTTAGAAAAATATATGGACAACAAGCACTGACTTTGTTATTGAGCTTGTGAATTTTTTATTATTTTGATAGAAGTGAAACCAAAACGTGTATTTGTTAGAAGAAAAGAAAACCATTTTTTGATATTTGGTAATAAGAAAGTCATTGTCATAGAAAGATTTTCACCAAGGAAAATAATTTCTTTCACTTAATTATGGGTGGAAGTAATTTTTTTTATAATTATCTTAACTCTAAACTTTGTATTACTTGTATTAATCAAAACTTAGATATAATTTTTTTTTTTATCTCTAATACTCTCTTCATTTTTCTAATCTTGTATTAGTTTTTAATACATTCACTTATAAAAAAAATAATATATTTTTCATTAACTCATCTAATGATTGTTTTTCTGCAGGAGCAAGAAAAATGTGAAAATAAAATCAATATATATTGTCAAAATACATGAACCACAAATTACTAAAGAGGAAAAGTTGAATATTGAAAAACAAGACTAAGAAAAATAAAAGGGAAAAAATAGGAATTCTTCTATTCGTTTGGACAAAAAGGCATATAAGACATCTAAAAAAGGTACGTTCGTGAGACAAATTTTAGGATTAATTGTTATTTTTTACGTATTGAAGAAACTTTGTAACGTGTGAATTTGATCCGTAGGTCCATTCTAATAATTAAAGCGAAGAGTTGATTTTGAACTTAGGTTATCATATTTTGAGACCAAATAAATAAAACAGAAACTCAAAGATCATAACTCATAAGAGAAACCTACATTCTAATTTGAAATTTCACCTTTACCTATTAAAAGATATAAAAATTCCACCTGTATGAAAACAAGAAGAAAAGAAAACAAATAATTTTTTAAAATTTTAAAAAATAAGGAAATAAATATTATTTTAAAAAAAAACATATTTTAATCTGTCCGGCTGTCACACAGGCTACATTATTCCCCAAGGTAATGATTTGAAAATATTCTTAAATTTATTTAATAGTAATTATTTTATTTTTAATATGGTACCACCATAAGATGTTATTTTATTTTTTTTGGTTGAGAAGTGAATCCACAATTTTTATTTTTGATTGTGCACAAATAAATTTCACTTTAATGTAATAGTCTGGATCAGACAAGCTTTATGTGCGACAAATTCAACTAAAAAAACATATAAAAAAGATTAAATCCGAGCCCTCCAATCTGAATAATCGTCTACTCAACCAACTTGATCATCACAGTAATTAAAAAAAATTATTTTCTTCTCTTTGGGCTGATTTATGTTTATTCCATACACGTGAATTGACAATGTTACTAGTCTCTAGTGCAATTAAAATTAGAAACACATTTTAAAAGAAGAACAGAAAGAAGCTTATTTAATTTATTTTATATAAAAAAAATAAAACATGACATGTGTTAATATGTTAATATACACTTTCCATTATGGAGTTCCTTTTCTAAAATTTGAAGTGGTTCTGGAGCTAATTTTCATTAGAATATTGAAGTTTATCGATAATTTTCTTTATTTGTTTTCAAAGTTTGGTTACTAAGGTTTTTCCTCCAATATCCTACTACATCTAAATATTTTTTTTTAAAAAAAATGTCATATAAATTAAAATAAAATAGAGAAAGTAATTATTTGCAATGACGTCTTTAATAATCCAACAAATAAAGTATATTACATGATTCAGAAATGAACGACTTACCCATTCAGTGAATTAGATAAAATGGGGGAAGCTAAAATCAAATCATCTTTTTCTCTTTTTAGGCAAGCTTTGAATCCTGAACAATTTTTATCAATAGTTATTAAAATAAATAAACAATAAGAATTTATTATTATTATTATAATGATCAAATAATAAAACCGGAGGGAGAGTAAAACTGAATCAGTATATATTATTTTTCAAATACAAGAAGTCAAAAGCCACAAGTAAAGAGGAAGAATTGAATTAATATTGCAAAAAAAATTAGTCTAGATAGCAAAATTTTTTTGGTCAAATTGTAGTTGGTAAACCTTATTTCACACATGAATAATATCCCTATTCAATGTTTTACTTCAATTTTTAGTCTTCTAATAAATAAATATTATGAGGTTGTTGTATTTTTATCGTCCCATTTATTTAATATATAAATATTTATGAAGAATCATGACCGCAACTTCTCATTTGTTCCCGAGTCTTTAACCCCAATCCTCCAACTCCATGGATTTTTGGTGATACGTGATTCTAATTTATTTTTAGTCGAATTTTTTCATGAAAGTCCGTTACAATCTCATTAATGGTGTTAGTTGGTCCCAATGGACAAACAGACTCATTTTCAAGTTCAAACGAGCCCCAATGTAGGAAAAAACAAATTTACCATTTTTAGTATGCTACAGTCGTCCATGGATTTTTTGTGATACGTGATCCCGACTTGTTTTTGACCGAATTTTTTCATGAACGTCTGTTACGACCTTATTAATGGCGTGAGTTGATCCCGACGAGCAAACAGATGCATTTTCAAGTTCAAATGAGCTCAAATGTGGGAAAAACCAAATTTACCATTTTTCATGTGCAATAGTCCATGAATTATTGGTGATACGTAATCTCGACTTGTTTTTTGCGGAATTTTTTCATGGACGTCTGTTACGACCTTATTAATGGCGTGAGTTGGTCTTGAGGGGCAAACTGAAGAATTTTTAAGTTCAAACGAGCCCCAAATCGGAAAAAACCAAATTTACTTTTTTTTTGTGTGTGCTACAGTCCATGAATTTTTGGTGATATATGATCCCGACTTGTTTTTAGCCAAAATTTTCATAGACGTCCATTACGATCTTATTAATGACATGAGTTAGTCCTGATGGGTAAGCAGATGCATTTTCAAGTTCAAACGAGCCCTAATACTGGAAATTTTTTTTTACCATTTTTCATGTGCTATAATCCATGGATTTTGGGTCGTGATCCTGACTTGTTTTTGGCAAAAACTATTCATGGATGTCCGCTACAACCTTATTAATGGCGTGAGTTGGTCCCGAGAGGCAAACTGACGCATTTTCAACTTCAAACGAGCCCCAAAGCGAGAAAAACCAAATTTACCACTTTTCGTGTACTATAGTCCATGGACTTTTGGTGATACGTGATCTCGACTTGTTTTTGGCAGAAATTTTTCATGAACGTTTGTTACGACCAGATTAATAGCGTGAGTTGGTCTCTAGGGGCAAACAGATGCATTTTCAAGTTCAAACAAGCCCCAATGCAAGAAAAAACAAAATTTACCATTTTTCGTGTGCTATAGTCCATGAATTTTTTGTGATACGGCTTGTTTTTGGCCAAAATTTTTTATAGACGTCCGTTATGACATTATTAACGGCATGAGTTGGTCCAAAGGGGTAAACAGATGCATCAAGTTCAAACGAGCTCCAATGTGGGAAAAACTAATTTTACCATTTTTCGTGAGCTATAGTCCATGCATTTTTAGTGATACCTGATCTCGACTTTTTTTTGATCGAAAGTTTTCATGTACATCAGTTACGACCTTATTTATGGCGTGAGTTGGTCCAGAGGGGCAAAAAAGATACATTTTCAAGTTCAAACGAGCCCCAATGTGGGAAAAACTAAATTTACAATTTTTCATGTGTTATAATCTTTGGATTTTTAGTGATACGTGATCCCGACTTATTTTTTGCCAAATTTTTTCAAGAACGTCCGTTACAACCTTATTAATGGCGTCAGTTGATCCCAAGGGGCAAACAAACGCATTTTCTAGTTCAAATGAGCCCTAATGCGGAAATAATCAAATTTATCATTTTTTGTGCTATAGTCCATGGATTTTTTGTGATACGTGATCCCGACGTGTTTTTTATCAAAATTTTTCATGAACGTCTGTTACGACCTTATTAATGACGTGAATTGGTCCTGAGGGGCAAACAAACACGTTTCAACTTCAAACGAGCCCCAATTTGAGAAAAACCAAGTTTACTGTTTTCGTGTGCTATAGTGCATGAATTTTTGATGATATGTGATCCCGACTGTTTATGGATGTACTTTCATGGAAGTCCGTTACGACTTTATTAATGATGTGAGTTGGTCCCAAGAGGCAAACAAACGCATTTTCAACTTCAAACGTGTCATAATGCCAGAAAAGCCAAATTTACCCTTTTTCGTGTGCTATAATTCATGATTTTTTGGTGATACGTGATCTCGACTTATTTTTGGCCGAATTTTTATTATTATTTATGAATCATATATATATATATATATATATATAAAGAAACTAGCTAATTATTTTTCTAAAAAATATTTTTCATAGTATCACATACAATCCAATGTGCACCATTTTTGCTGGCTGTATGGCTAGGCTAATAAGGCAAGTGTTTTACACCCCCAATTTTTGGGATTTTAAATTCTATGAAAAATCAATTATATGTTAATGTTCTTTGAAAATATATGATTATTATGATAAAAAGTACAACTATTTTTATAAATGTATATTATTTTATTTGCTTTAACCTTTTTCAAGTAGAAAAAATTAAGAAAATGTTGTTTTGATTTCTTATATTATGTCCTTGACATTAACATTATTTTATCTATTTCTCTTTTTGTATTTTTTTTCTTCAAATCTTTAGTAAGTTTGACTGTTTGAGTAATATTCTGTTAAAAATAAAAGTTAATAATCGAAAAGTGTTGAACGTTATGATTTGCAATTTTCTTTTGTTTCTTTTTAGGCTTTCAAGAATTATAACAAACATATTAAAGTGGAATATACAAATTTTTGAATCAGATTATGTCATTTTAACTCTACTATTTCTATCTAAAATTTGTTAATATATTATATTATTTTAAAATTACATTAACAATTCATGTAATGATTATTCCGATATTGAGAAAAGTTTTTTCAACCTAATAAGTGAAAATGACATCAACCAAGCTATATAATATTGCCAAAATACAATGAACCACAAATAAAAAGGAATCCTGCAAAACAATTTTGTATTCTTGTAAAACTCGATGAGAGACCTTTTTTTTTAAAAAATAAAATAAAATTTTACTCGATGAGAGATGAAGTCCATTTCTACGCGGTTTTATTATTTGATACATGAAGAAATTAAAATATAGTATCGGATCGATTGACATGTAGGTCTATTGATTAAAGCAAGAAATTGAATCTGAACTTACATTAATTCTTAAATCATATTTTTCTTACCGCTAACACAATGTATATATCGAGATCAAGTCCAAAAACTTGAGAAAACAGTATTATTAATTTCCTTGGTTTTCATGTGTTCCTTCTTTATGATTATAAAATATTGAGAAAATGGCCAAAAGCCCCCCCAACCTATAGCCGGATTTCCAACTATACACTCATACTTTACGGGGGTCCTATTACCCCCCTGAACATTTTTTTTTACTTATTATCACACCCTTATTTGCTGACATGGCCAAGAAAGTGAGACCAACTCCCTTAGGCGCGTAAGAAGTGAAAATCAATCGTTAAAAGCTGATGTGTAAGTCCAAATCAGCTTTATTAAAGCTCCAATGGTAGAATCTCATCTCTCCCAAAATTAAAATCTCTTTTTCTTCCTCTTTTTCTCAATTCTTCTAATAGTTGAAAAATCTCCAACGGTATATTCCTTCATTCTCTCCCAAATCAGCTTAAAACTTGAATTTATTTGTCAAAGCATTCAACTGTAGTTTCAATTTCGAAAAAGCTTGAAGCTTTAGGGCTTGTAATTTCTCTAATTTAATAGTTAGGGTTTAAAATTGTTCTTCAAATTCATTGTTTTTTTTGTTGCTTTGTTAGGGTAATAATGGCAAATGCGGACTTGAATAAACTTTGTATGGAAGAATCAGACCCAATGCTCAAAGCCGTTGTGCGGTGCAAACATGGCGTTTTACTGCATATGCAAACTTCTTGGTCGAAGTCAAATCCCGGAAGGCTGTTTTGGTCGTGCCCCTACTATGGTGTATGTGATTTCTCTTCTTCTATTATTTATTTCGTTGAATTTAATTGATGTTAATGTACTAATTTGATATTTCAGTCTAAGAATTGTAAGTTTTTTCGATGGAGAGACAAAGAAGAAGTCGACCCAAGATCAAAATTTATTCTCCCAAAATTGGTGAACAAAATCAAAGAGTTGGAAGAAGAAGTTTTAAGGAGGCAGACACAAATCAATGAGCAAGTGATCAACAATAATAATGGCGTAGGTTCTATTGGAAGGTGTAGGTTCTGTTGGAAGATCATTTTGTGTGTTTTGATTTGTGTTGTTGCTATGTTTATCAACAACCTATTCCAAAGTAGTAAATCAAGTATTGATCTACTTGAATTGACATAATAAAGAATTACATTTTGCTTTGTCATAGTAAGGTACCCTATGTTAGATTTTTAGATTTTGATGTAGCAAGGAATTCTGTTTTTCTTGTAATGCTTTGTATTTATGTCTCTATTTATGTCAATGAAGATTCCAACGGATGATTGTGCAATTGTAAATTAGTTATTCAAGTAAACGAGAAAATAGTCTAAATGCTTTAATACATCGTTTAGTCACAGCCCAAAATCAAAAGGCGTAGAGAAAATATTGTCATAGAATGTCATTGACAACCCAAAACAAAAACAGAAGTCGTTTGGTACTAATACATCAACATTCAACATCAAAAACTAAAGGGATAAGAAAATATTGTCAGTCACAACCCAAAACAAAAACAGAATTCGTTTGGTACTACATTTTTCATGGCTCCTTGGATTGACTTGGATTGTTTGAACTACTTTCTTTTGGTTTTTTTTTTTTTGTTGCTCACTCATTTCTAGAAGTTTTCTTGTTGATATTGTTGATTTCCCTTTCCATTTAAACTTGTTTGCCGTACTTGGTTTGAAACCAATGTCACCAGTTATGTCAGCTGATCTTGTCACTTTGGTTGCACCAGTAGAGAGTATCTTAAAGCTTGGCATGCCAGGCTGCACCCAATTAATGAATTATAGTAGCAAAAACTTAATTTATGAAGATGATTAATATAATTAGTAGCAAATACTCACATTAAATGCTTTGAATCCATTTTCAGCTTGAAGCACACCCATTCCCATGATTGATGATCTTTTGTATGGGATTATGCTTTCACTTCCCCTGCCCCTTCCTCTTTTACTAGTAGTTGGCAATGAAGTAGGTGGTGCGGGATGTTCAAGATATGCAGGATGTGCAGAAGGTGTTTTTCTTGGTCTTCCTCTTTTACTAGTAGTAGGCAAGGAAGTTGCAGTAGGTGGAGGAGGAGCACTAAGTGTTGGATGTGTAAGAGGTGCTGGAGGTGCAGTAGGTGTTTTTCTTGGTCTTCCTCTTCCCCTTTTTGCTGGGGGCTCACCTTCTGTTGATGGATTATAAATATACAAAGAAGAAGTTAGAAAATGATTATAGTTAATATCAATACAAGTAAAAATATTACCTTTGGTCTGCCTCTGCCCCTACCTGAACCTGATGTTTTTCCTCTTCCCCTACTTGAACTTGATGTGTTGCCTCTTCCATTACCTGAACCTGATGGTTCCTCCCTTGCGGATGATTGAACATTTTGTGGACAACCTCTCTTACTATGACCTCTACTATTACAATTACTGCAAGTCATGGCAAGTCCAGTTCTAGACAACTTTCCTGATTTCTTTGTCTCACCAGCTTCTTTCCTTCTAAGCTTACCTAGCCTTCCAGGCATGTTTTTAATTTCAGGTGGTGCAACTGTTGGATTAGTAGATATAGGCCACATTTCCATGTTTGTAATTGGTTGAAGAACATTAACATAGGTTCTCAAGTAAGTCTCCTTACTGTAGCAGCCATTAATATAATCAACAGGATCACATTTCTTGAAGTATATTGCAGCCACAACATGTGCACATGGTATGCCCTTTAATTGCCATACCCTACAGCTACAAGTTCTCCTGCCAAGATCCACAGTGTGTTGATATAGTCCCTCTCTCACTTCAAACCCAGCAACTCCATTAAATTCAATACTACAATTCATTGACCTGTCAATATTTTTTTGTAGTACCTTTAGAGCCATTAGAGAGAAATTGCACTTCCAAGTATTTGTAAACTCCCTTAAATTACCTATCCTTGTCATCATCTTCACTCTAATCTCTTCAAGCACAGTAATAATTGTCTTATGCCTTACTGCTAATATCCATGCATTAAAACACTCAGACATGTTATTATCTACAGAATCACATTTTGTTCTAGTATTGAAGTAAACCTTACACCAGTACTCTATGTTGTAGTACATTAAGTCATCCATCATTTTTTTTGGACCAAGACACTTCATCTTATCCACATTGTTTCTTAATTGAGACTCAAAAGTACTTTTGAAAATCCTCCAGAATTGTTGTCTTCTTTGGAGGCCTCTCCAGTCCTTAGCCCAGTTAGCTAAGATGTGTCTAGCACACATTTTATGTTCTGCAGCATGCAATAAATCATGAATGGCTGCAGACATCCCTATAAATATATGTAGTTATGTTATAATAACATATGCAACATTAAAACTAATAAATACAAATAAAAAAATTTAAAAGTACACATACCTTTTGCATATCTGTAATCAAGGTGAGATCTCATCCATCTCCTAGTCCCAGATCAGTCTTTAATATATTGACAAATCATGTCCATGTATTTTTGTTCTCATACTCAACCACTGCCCAAGCTAGTGGCAACATCTGGTTATTACCATCCCTGGCAACAACAACAACTAACAACTGCCCTTTGCAAACCCCTTTAAGGAAACAATCATCTAAACCTATGCACTTCCTACAATTCAAGAATGCCTTCTTCAATGAATCAAAACAGATATAAAAGCCTTTAAATACAAGCCTACCATGTGCATCAGGTTCATCCAATTTGACAACACAAGTGGTTCCTGGATTGGTCCTTAGTAGTTTATCCTTGTAGTCAAGAATTCTTCCAAATTCAACAATATGATCACCTATAATATCTTTCAACACCTTAGCTCTTGCTTTCCTAACAGTAGTCTTGCCAACATGAATTTTAAGCTTCTTTCTAATCAGGTCTTGCAACTTCAAAACTCTTATACCTGGCTGCTCAAGGATTCTTTGTCTAAAGATTGTAGACAGGTACTTTGCATTACACATATAATTTTTGGTTGTTGAATTACAAGTATGCTTTGGATTATAAGTCTTAATCATGAAATCATTTGTTGTATTGTCAAGACATGCATACAAAAGCCATGGACAACTATCCTTGCACCTAACTCTAACTCTTTTTGGCTCATTCACCCATTTCTCTACTTGAACTCTTCTTTGGATAGCATATTTAGTTATTGCTCTTCTAAATTCATTCACATCTGAAAAGACCATACCCAACTGCCATACAATTTTCTTAGCAGTAGGGTCATGAACAATTTTCTTTTTTTTTTGTGTTTTTCCTTCTTGATGTATTTACCCTTCTAGGTAAATTAACCCAACTAAAATCAAAACTGTCAGCATCAGAATTGTGTTCATCTTCATCACAACACTCATCTTCATCTATTTCAAAACTGTCAGCATCAGAACTTGGATAGTATGGCTCATCACCTCCTAACCTTCCTTCAACACTTATTTTTCCTGTTTCTGTTTCATCAAAACTTAAATCTGGTCCAGCTTCACCTATTGGTACCTCTTCAGGGTCAGTTTGTACTCTCTCATTTCTTTTTCTTCTTTGAAAAATCCTCTTTTCAGCCCTCAACTCCCTAACATCATCATGCACATCACTACCATAATCCTCATCATCATCTCCAACTAATACCTTCAGTATCAACACTCTCTTCAGCTGAGTAATCAGAACCATCTCCTTCCACTAAATCAGATCCAACTAGACCTACATCTATATTATTAGGATCTACAGTAGTTGGATCTACACTAACAGGATCTGCAGTAGTGAATCTGGATCTGTACTAGCAAGATTAGTAGCAAGATTTGTAATGGAAGTATTTGTAGTATTGATTGGAGTTGAGGTAGAAGATGCTTTAATAGCAGTAGCAGTTGTAGTTTGAGGTGTTGTAGTAAAAGGGTCCTCACCAGATAAAGTTTCATCACCAACCACAATGTTTGGACCACAATTTGGTTCAGCCCCTTTATTGAAAGTTAAACCAGAATCCTCTCTATCTTCATGGCTAACATTTTCTAATAAAATAAGGTCGGGGTCCACAACTGCTTCATCAATCATGTGTTTCACATATATCTCCACAATATCTCCATCTTCCAAAGAACAACATAGGTCTAAAATATCCATATCATTGTCTATATCTTCCAAAATGCCACTCTCAGGGGGTTTAATACTAAATGTGCAGCTTGTGGTGTATCCCAATTCTTTAATATAGCCTCTTAATTCAAAATAGGACATCTTATCCACATCAACATCTAAAAATTCTGTAACTTGCCCACCCTTATATATTGGTTGTCCACTACTTAAATCTAATACCTCACCATGATACCATCTTAAGGTAACCAAAGTGAACCCACTCATCTCCTACCTGAATGTAATGAAAGAACAGAGAATATTTAAACTACACATTGTACATTAAACACACACAGAGTAGGTAAATATGAACATATCATCATTATAACAACGAAAATTGTAAACTTGCTATGCCATAGTATCATATCATTACGAACATATATAACATTAAACGAGAAAGGAAACACCACATGGCTAACAATATGAAGATAATATGGTATAAATTCAACAATGGAATGCTATTATACCAAAACCCAATTAATGCTCTTCATTTTATTGTCAATTTCATAACCCTAATCAAACACAATAATCAATATCGTTCAAAATCGCTTATAAAGAACTAAAAGAACTAACCTTTACTTAGAGAAAACTTCAACCCAACAAACGAAAAATGCTAAATGAACCTTCCCCAACCTTCCCAGCAAACTTCGATTGAAAGGAAATCTCAGATCATGAAGAGAATGGGGTTGAATTTGGTCAAATCGAAAAGGTTAGGGTTTAGAGAAAGAAAGAGGAAAAGGAAAAGATTAAGGGAAATTCGTGGGTTCTAGACTTCTGGGGTCCACTCATTATGTGGCAGCGCGTGTAAACAAACATTTTATTATATCTGGTTTATGTGGATATGTCAGCAAATAAGGGTGTGATAATAATTAAAAAAAAAATGTTCAGGGGGGTAATAGGACCCCCGTAAAGTATAAGTGTGTAGTTAGAAATTCGGCTATAGGTTGGGGGGGCTTTTGGCCATTTTCTCTAAAATATTAATATTGGATCATGAAAGAAACATGTTACTGCCCCCGTTCTATTTATATGCCGTTTTTCTTAAAAATAAATGTTCTTTAATAGTTATCATTTCACAAAATTAATGCATAAATGACATTATTCTTCCTATTTTACCCTTGAAAGTATGAATTTGATCAATGTAAAAAATGTTAGGGTTTTGCCCTGAATTTCTTATCTTATTTGAATTTTGTTTTTTCTTTTACCATAAATGCTTTTACTTTTCATGAAAGGAAAATATAATTTCTTCCATATTTGAGTTATTCTTTCATTGAAAGAAAAGTTTGGAACTCTATAAATTGAAGACCCCTCTTCTCATATCAAAAACACTAAACATTCACAATGTAGACGCTTAATAGTTTAGTTTATGGGGAGATTTTCTCCCAATATGTTTATATCTTTTCAATATTAGTTTTTAATATATAGGTCGTTTGACCAACCTATATAATATTATATATTTTAGAATAATTTTGTTTGCCATCTGATTTACCGTCTCTATGATTTGCGAATTGTAAGCTTTCACATGAAGCTCTAATCACCTTCATAACCCAACAAGTGGTATCAGAGCACATGGTCCAACGATTCCATGGTCCTATGGTTCAACAAGATTGAAGAAATGTTCAAGTGATATCAGAGCACATGGTTTAAAGATCCGATAGTTCAATGATGTAATGCTTGAATGAGGTTGAAGACATGCTCAAGTGGTTTCAAATCAATTTGTAACTAATTTGATGATAAATAAAATTTTTGTCTAGCTACATTTGAAGAAAAGATTAAAACCATATTTTCAACATTTCCGTTGTTGCATTTTTGAAAATAAAAATAAAATATTTTTAACCCATTATTTTAAACTTTATTTTTAACCATAGAAAGCAGCAGTGATAAAGACTATGTGAAGAACGAAGATATCATGCATGTGAAGAAGACGGATCAAGTTTTGTCAAGAAAATCCAGCCAAAAGGGGAGATTTGCTAGGGTTTTGCCCTGATTTTCTTACCTTATTTGAATTTTATTTTTTCCTAAAAGAAAAGACAAAATATTACTATAAATGTTTTTACTTTTCCTGAAAGGAAAATATAATATTCTTCTATATTTGAGTTATTCTTTCATTGGATAAAAAGTTTGGAACTCTATAAATTGAATACATCTCTTCTCATATCAAAAACACTATAACATCCACAATGTAGACGCTTAGGAGTTTAGTTTATGGGGAGATTTTCTCCCAATATGTTTATGTTTTTCCAATATTAGTTTTTAATATGTAGGTCGTTTGACCAAACTATAATGAAATTATTTTTTTTAGAATAGTTTTGTTTGTCATCTAATTTACCGTCTCTATGATTTGCAAATTGTAAGTTTCCGCATGACGCCCTAATCACCTTCATAATCCATCAAGAAAAACTAAGTAATATATTCATGTTTATACGTCAAATTAATTAATCAAAAATTCATGTTATTTATTGAAAACTTGACTTCAAAAAAAATTAAATAAGAGTACGATGATAAACTTATATTACCTATTTTTTTAAGAGAAGTGACGCCTAAAATGATGACAACTAAATAGAAATGGAGGGAGTAATGTTTAACAACTTATTTTTATTCAAGATTCGATTAATCTAGATTCACATTTAAAAATAATCACACTTTGTGATAGATTATTTTCTACCAAAGATAAGTTCATTTCCAAACTTCAACTCGTTCTGATTACGAATAATCAAATACTTATCATCTGATCGCAATTTTTATACTCCTAGTACTGTTTAATTTTTTTTCTTCCGGAAGCAAAGCAAGTATTCAACTTTTTGAAATTGAATTGAAGAGTTCTTCATTAAGTTACTAATACCTCTAAAAAAAATATAAGGATTATTCTAATTAAAAGCGGTTTTGACCAAGTAAATTTAGGTTGACTTTGAAAGCAAATAAGTAGGTCAAACATAAAAATAAAAACCAATTGACACTACAACAAAAGATATTTAATAGCTGGCAATATATTTTTTTTCAATGTGGGCTTCGGACACCGGGTAGGAAACCAAAAAAAAAAAAAAAAACAAGAAAACTTAAGTGGTTGAAAATGAAAAAAAAAGAAAGAAAGAAAAATGTCCTATAGTGGTTGAAATGTTACCATCACCTTTAATTTTCCCCTATGTTCATATATAAAGTCCATGCTAATTACTAATTATGAGTGATTTGCCAGAATGACTTTTATAAAAATATATACTTCATTGGACGTCAGTTATGGGGCATAAATTAAATTTGTTTATGATGAAAGAAATTAGAAATATTTCAATACAGAGAATGTGCTCAATTAATCATAATTTTTGCAAAAATTGCATGTGTAACTCCTCCCCATTAGGCTACATATTACACTAAATTCGCTGTGTTACTTATTGAATTAGTGCCAGAGTAATCAATAAATAATACACCCTCTTTGTTTCAATTTATTTATTTAATTTTAAATTTAGCACTAAATTTAAGAAGATAGAGAATGCTTCTGAATTTTATAAACATAATTAAAGATCTGATAATCTTTATCAAATTATGTATATTTGAAAATTTTAAAGATATGATTTATTAACGTGTTGTTTGAAGATATTTCGATTCCTTTTTTATGAATTATGATTTATTTATTCAATAAAATTATATTTAATAATTATCATAAATTCTAGACCTTTTATGTCTATGAGAATAACTTAAATTGGACGTCGAAACAAAATTTTAACTTCAAATGGTGATATAAATCAAGGTAGCAAGATTGACATCAACAACAAATTCAAAGTATCATGAAAGATTTATCAAAAGAGTTTTTTTAAGTTCATAACAAACTCAAATGAAAGAAATAATAATTACCGAAGTTATCAAAAACTTTAGCTTACCTCACCCCCAATACCCCACACCCCACCCCCTCCTTTGAATTTTCTGAAAATTCCACATACACACGGTTCCTTAATGTAACAAAGAACCTTAAAATTTGTAAGGACAAGTTAGAATTTTCTATTGTTTTATACTTTGTACAAAGTCCTCTTGAGTTTTGTAATGGACTAATTATTTTTGTGTACCCGCTATGACCAAACCCAGAAAAATTCTTGAGAACTTTTTGAAACCCTTTTTCTCAAGCTCCAACAAAGGTAAGCAAAAATTCTTGTGAGGGTACCCTTAATCTTTATTTATTTTTTTATTTTTTTTGTTGTTGTTGTTCTAATGGTGATTTTGGGTTTTTCTCTTGTTGTGAATTGACTAATCAAAAAAAGGGAAAAATGAGGAGGACTTAGAGAAAATTGCAGCACAAGAACAGAAGCAATTCCCTTTTGAAGTTCTTGTTTCTGCTACCAAAGATTTTCACCCAGATAACAAGCTTGGTGAAGGTGGATTTGGGCCTGTATTCAAGGTAAAAAATAAAAACAAACTGAAAATCAACAAAATTGAGTCTTTTTGTGATTTGGGTGTTAACAAAAACTCAAGCTTTCTTGAAAAGAGCGAGTCTTTTTGTGATTTGGGTGTTAACTGAAACTCTAGCTTTCTTGAAAAAATTGTGTCTTTCTGTGATTCTTGAAGAAAATGAATCTTTTTGTGATTTGGGTATGAACAGAAACTCAAGCTTTCTTGCAAAAATTGAGTCTTTTTGTGATTTAGGTATGAACTGAAACTAAAGCTTTCTTGAAAAAATTGAGTCTTTTTGTGATTTGGGTATTGAACTGAAACTCAAGATTTCTTTAAAAAATTGAGTCTTTTCTTCTTTATAGGGGAAATTGAGTGATGGGAGGCAAATAGCTGTGAAGAAGCTTTCACATAGTTCAAGGCAAGGGATGAAGGAATTCAAGAATGAAGCTAAGTTGTTGGCTCGTGTACAACACAGAAATGTGGTGAATTTGTTAGGGTACTGTGTACATGGAGTAGAGAAGTTGCTTGTGTACGAGTATGTTGCTAATGAGAGCCTTGACAAAATCCTCTTCAGTAAGTTTTATTAGTTTTTATCTTCTTAGATCTACTAGCTTTTGTATGTTCTTTTAAAATGAAATGAAATGACATTCATTGAGAGGCGTAGCCAGGATTTTTAGTTTATGTGTTCTAGGTCATAATTGTGTTTGTTTACTGTGTTCTGGATTGATTATTCGTACTTATTAGATGAATTTTTTAATGCAATAACAAGGTTTGAGCCAAAGTTACTGGGATCTGCAGAACTAGTAGACACTTGTGGCACCGCCCTTGTCTTCACTATCCAAAGATTAAAACAAATTGAACTGCAGATGGATGCTCTTGTCAGTCTTTGTGGAGTGAGATGCTGGAAATAGTCTTGGGATACACATTTTCATTTTGCTATTGGGTCCAGAAATTTGTTCTTTCGTTGTCAGTAATCTAGTTCAATGATCTGTGTCAGTCCGTGAAACCAGTAGAGACCGTCATATTGTTCTGTATCCGTGTGTTTTAGTTGCTTAACAAACTCTAAGCTCAAATGTTCCTTGAACTCCAGTGATGGACATAACGTTTAATGTTTTCTCGACATCCAGCAACAAACTTGTGGCTGTTCTTTCTGTTGTCTTTCTTCTTTTTTGATAACTTTGGTGTTTGGGCCAGCATGTGTGCACCTCTTCTACTTCATGGAATACTTGCATCCTCCTATCAATACATGTATCATGTAAATCTGTTCACCAAGGGTCAGACAGATTAAAAGAAATTACATAGTTTGTTTTTTTGCCTTTGCTAGGATTTGTACCCCATCCATTGTGTTCATTCCAGTTTCATCAACCTTAGGCGGCCGCAGTACGTTGTTGAAACTTCTTCTGTCGGAAACAGCCTCCCAATTCCCCACTAAGGTACATCATACACTCCCTAGACACCACATGTGGGATTACACTGGGTATGTTGTAGTAGTATTTGTAGATATTGAAACTCCTTGTACTTCTCAAGAATTCTGTAACCCTGAAACATCATTCAACGACATTTGAGGACCTTAACTTCCTCGTGTAAAACTTGTCATCAGAAGGAATTTGTGATTCCGAGCCCGAATATAATTCTTCAAGCAAGCAATTTTTCTCATAGTGGTCTTAGTAAAACCAGACTCTTTACTTTATGAATCTTTTTAACCGTTCTGAGTTTTGAGCAAGAAGAAAGATGTTTAGTAGTTTTAGAAGCTAGTACTGAGTCTTATATTTTTGTATTAGAATCTGCTAACAGAGATGCACTCAGCTGGAAGCAACGGCATGACATAATTGTTGGCATTGCTAGAGGGTTGCTATACCTTCATGAAGGCTCACATACTTGCATTATCCACCGTGACATAAAAGCTAGCAACATCCTACTTGATGACAAATGGGTGCCCAAGATTGCTGATTTTGGAATGGCTAGACTCTACCCTGAAGATAAAACACATGTTAACACCCGTGTAGCTGGTACTAAGTATGATTCTATCGAACCTTATAAACTGTGTTTAGTGGGGACTATGTAGAAATTTCGTTGAATAATATATTGCAAAAGTACACTCATTCGAAATTGCTAACAACTCTCTTTGATAATTTAACTTGGAAGCCAGTGGCTATATGGCGCCAGAGTATGTTATGTATGGACATCTATCAGTGAAGGCTGATGTATTCAGTTTCGGAGTTGTAGCTCTGGAGCTCATAAGTGGCCAGAAGAATTCAACCTTTAACAGAGATCCTGATTCTCCAAGCCTTCTTGAATGGGTAAGAACTTGATTTCTCTGCGCTTTTCAGTCTTGATATTCCTTGAAATTTCTGGATTACAAGAAGAAGAATAAGCACCGGTCAATGCCTTCGTTCCTGTTGAGTATAATAGGAGTGTCCGCGGAATCAATTCGAGCTTCCTATAAACATGTAACAGAAAAAATAATATAGCCATGTGGTAGAACTTTTTTAGTACTTGAAAAGTAAGATCAAACTACTTTTTGTCTATGTTGAGGGTGCAAAACATAATCAAATTGGTAGGTGGAGGGAAAAGGACGTTACATATAAGGTGTAGGGATACTCTTAGTGGTGTGAGGCCTTTTGGAGAAAACTGTGTGGCTGTGACCCATAGTGGATAGTATCACACCATGTAAAGGTATTTTTTAGGCCGACTTAGCCTATAAGCAGAGAGTAGAGCCAATTATTTGACGGGTTGAGTATGGAGATGAAGGCATTGAGTGAGTTTGCTGCTAGTCGGTTAAATGCACAAAGGAAAAAAACTATCAGTCTTGGTGATTGACCACACGGTACTAGGTCCAGGGAGTGTGTCGTTCTCGAGTGAATCGTGATTCGAGAGAATATTTGTGGAGGTGCGAACAAAGTCTGATATTGGTAGGCGAAGTAGAAAAATAGTTATATATAAGATGTTGGGATGGTCTTACGGTGTGTGGGGTAAAAACGTGCATGCTTGTCCCGAAACAACAGTATTAAACCATGTTAAAAGTGTCTTTGAGCGGGGTTAGCCTAACTTTGTACCAGATGGCGATCATGATTAAATGTTGTTATGGTTGCAGGCGTACAGGCTTTACAAGAAGGGTCGGAGCTGGGAGATTATGGACCCTGCACTGGCACAATCGGCTATCCCGGATGAGATAGCAATGTACATACAGATTGGCTTATTATGCATTCAATCGGATCCACAACTACGTCCAACCATGCAACAGGTTGTGGTGATGCTATCGAAGAATCCTGGATCTCTTGATAGAGAACCAACTAGACCTGGATATCCCGGTTCAAGAATTAGATCTCACAGACCAGGTGGTGGTACGTCTCATACAACTGGAACCTCGGGTGCATCCAATCCTTCTACATTCAGCTACTCGTCTAGTAGCAACACTGTTAGTGCAACTGCAAGTTCATCCACACCTACAAGACGGAGATCGGACCCTCATGGAAAACGTCCTCTGAGAGATTAGGCGCAGCGTTGTTGGAGATATTTTCTTATTCTTTTTGTGTATACATTCAATTTTTGTAGCATGTAAATTGGTTACAAATAGAGATCAATGAGTATGATGAATCTTAGTGACAGTTAACATGTAAAAGAAGTGTATGTAGTTTCTCTCAGGAAATAAAACTACGTGACATAATACATAAAAATGCGTCCTTTAATTTGGCATTGTTTTACATTTATACCCTCCAACTTTAGTTGTGCATAAGTAGACATTTTAACTTGTATAAAATTGAACAAGTAGATATGAGTTTTACGTGGCATAATATACATAGGACACCATGTAGGATGAATATTGTCACGTTGGACATGTATGTCTTTATGAAAAGATGTCAACTTTGTCATGTTTTGGTTCCAATGGCTGTTGTATATCATATCAAAGATGGAATAATCTTGACTATAAAAATGAGTAATTTTGCCAAACAAAACTTAGATAGATTGAAGGAGATACTTCGGATACATTTGGTGTACTAGATAAAAGGAGATAATTTTGAGATAAATTTTTAGTACTCTTTAATTTGTTGATGGCTACGAAGTTTGAGATATCTTATTTCAGGATAATAAAATAGTTAAAATGATAAAAAAATACTCCGTCAAACCCTTTTTATATGTTACTTTGAACACATTTTACACTTACAAATGATATTTTTATAAACAAACAATTTGTTTTTAGAAATTATGCAATTCGTATTTTTTTAATACAGTAAAATCAAGCATTCACTAAAAAATAATATCAAGATAACTAATCTATCATAATTAATTTCATTATAACTGACTCACATATACTTCTAGCATTATAAGAAAGACTCGCATATTTATTTATTTTTTACCTAACGAAAGTGAAAAATATACATTATTATGCCTTCAAATTTTCGATCATTATATTTGAAAAAATTCATGTTAAGGTCTTATGCAAAATATTTACTTAAAAAACATTATTCAAGTTTTGAGAAAATTAAAAAATATTTTTAGTGAAATATTCGTTGTACAAAATTCAGAACTCCTAGTGGGACCCGTTTCCCAACTTTTGGGCGGTCCAATTAGTTTCTTTTTCGAAACATGTGGGCCCCACATTTCCGCATTCTTATGCAACTGAAAATCTCCTGTCTGTTAGGACACAATAATATCATGTTCCCTCACCATTTTCACTTCAGATTAAGAAACATATTTTTACAATTATAATTGTTGTCTTAATATAGATAATAGAATTACTACCAAAATAATAAGTGACATAGTGAGTTTACCATTTACCCCTATAAATTACTATGAAGTAGATGAATTAAAACTTAAGATTTTTAAAAAGTTCTATCTTTTTCAAGGTAATTAATTGATGGTATAGTAGGTAAAAAAAAAGTTGTCTTTTCTTAATTTATCAAAATAAATAAGTAATTAGAGACAACTAAAAAAAGAAAAATGGACAAGTAATTAGAAAAAAAAGTAGTATTAATTATTCATAAAACTATGTCATTAAAGATTTTAAATAATTTAAATTTATCCATTTCTAAATATAAAAGATTTATTACTCTTTAATAAACAAAAATAAAAAAATATCATATAAATAAAATATAAACAATAATGTAAATTCATTAACTTAAAAACTCACAAAACTATAAGAATTCTCGAATTGAAATTTTAGAAAAGACCTCTAGTATGTAAGAATAGACCTATCATTCTATTTTTATGGGTTTTGATAAATCCAATAATTTATGTGGAATAGTGCATATGAAGTTGTGAAATAATAGTAATTTAGATGTATAACGACAAACACAGCCATGTCATCAATCCGCGTGAACTTATTTTCCTTTCATCTCAAATTAAATCTAAACCGTTCATTTATTCGTCTGAAATGAATCCCCAACTGTACGATCATTCTCCCAATGTTGATCTCATCCATTTAAATCCTCTTCTTCCACTCCTAATTTTTCTCAGATTTTGCCGTCTCTGTAACAAAAATGGCTACTGAAGAAGCAAGTTCAACTTTGCCTTCTTATCCTGATGTATGTAACAATTTTTTCAATATTTTTTGCTAGTTTTGGTAATATTTTTTTGACATTTTTGGTAATTTTTGTTTGTAGATGATAATGGAAGCTATAGATGCGTTGAATGAAGAAGAAGGGTCGAATAAATCAGCAATATGGAGGCAAATTGAAGGGACTCATGGTACGCTACCACCAGCGCATGGTACACTCCTTGCACATCATTTGAACCAAATGAAGCAAGCTGGGCAGTTAGTTTTGTTGAAGAATAACTACATGAAGCCAAACCCAAACGCCCCGCCGCGCCGTGGGAGAGGCCGTCCGCCGAAGCCGAAATCTTCGGTTCCGGTTCCGGATGGGTATCCTAGACCACGTGGAAGGCCACCGAAGGAGCGTGTTCCATACGCGCCGATTACGGTACCTATGAAGAAGACAGCGACTGAAAGTAGTTCTGGTGGAAGTGGGAAGAAACGTGGAAGGCCTAGGAAGTTTCCGATGACGGAGGAGACGCCGGTAGCGGTGAAGCCAATTGGTACTCCGAGAGGAAGAGGAAGGCCACCGAAGGTGAAAACTCCGGTAGCTGCAACTGTAGGGGCTTAAATGAAGGAAGACAAATTAGTTTAGGGACTTGTATGGCAAAATATGCTAACTGTTGTTTTCTCTTTTTATCTGTTTTGAATTTAATATTTAGTCCCTGTAATTTTGTTTAATTACATTTGTAGGAAGAATTGTGTGACGGGTGAGTGATTTTTATGTTGTAATTGGGCCAATGTAAATCCAAATTGAGGGCTTTTATTTTTAAAAGAAAGTTCAGTATTATTCTGTTTTATATTCCTTTTTTAAAAATTATTTTTAATTTTACTTTTTGCTTTTTTAATCGTATTGGCTAATAGTTTAAGAAAAGCAAAGCTGTCCAAAGGCTTTTTAAATGTTTTATTAAGAAGTGGGAATTCTCATTGGTAAAGATATAAAGAAAGGAAGAATAAATAAAGTGGAAAAAAGACTCTTTTTAGTTCTTATTTACCAAATATATGAGTGTTGTATTTGAGTAATGCTTGTTATTGGGTTCGTTTGATAGAGTGTATAATATAGTATTGAATGAAATATATTAATAATGTTGAAATTAGTTGTTTTAAGCTATTTGCTTAGCCTTTAATTTATTAAGGAATTGTTTGGTAAAGTGTATAATACATAACCTAAAAATCCTACCAATAAAAGATTAAATAAGGTCACAATTAATACATAATTTTGTGTTTATCTATTAGCAAACCAAACATCTCTTTCATTGTCCTACCCAAACTCCTGTATTAGCATCTACCTAACTTATTTAGTTTGTTTTTTGATTTCCGTCTGATTACTTTGAATTTGCACTATGTAGGGTTTAATTTCAGGGAGAAAACGCTCTCTATCAAGTATTTTTTCAATAACCATGACTCGAACCTTATCAATCTTTGATAATGATTTTGATAACAAATTGTTTGTTGTACAAGTATTAAAATGGTGATCAAACTTAATTGTTGCCAATTTCAAATTCATGGTGCTTTCTTTTTTTATGCATTGATATAGCTTTTGTAACTTCTTGAAAACTCAATCCAAAGAAAATATTTAAATTACCATAGATCTTTATTCCTGAATATTTATGCATGCTTTCCAAAGTATATTTTGTATCTTGAATCATTTGAACAATTTGTATCTTTGATCATATTTTTTTCATAACCAAAACTCTGTTAATTTGAATTGTGACGCATAAATTGAAGAGTAAATTTTAGGTTTAGCAAACATAAAAATCATATTTGTATGTTATAACTATAGTTTGGATAATTGCGCTCCATAACAAGTTTTATGTTTGCTATGGAGCTATTAATCTGTATATTTCAGTAATCATTCCAATTGTAAATGTATATAGTTGGAATTTGTATACAAATAAGAAACCGACTTGGCTGTAAATTGTACAAGTGTATGTTTTTTTTGTTGTGATTTTCAGTCGTATATGTATATGTGTATTATATGTAGTTAAATATAAATTTGTACATGTATATGTAACTATATTTTTGTATACATATAGATTTGTAGATAAATCTCTCTCTCACTTTATACAAACACAAATTATACATTGTATTTTGTATAATTTGTGTTTGTACAAAGCGAGAAAGAGAAAAGAGAAGTGGCAGTGGAAGATTTGTATTGTATATTATAAGTGTATAGTACGAAGAGATGTATTTGTATGTACAGTTTTCTCTCGTTTTATACAAGCACAAACACAATTATATATTTGTGTTTGTATAAAGTGGGAGAGGCGAAGGACAGTGGCGAGCGAGATTTCTGGGGAGCGGCGAGCAAGAATTCTGGGGAGAGAGACGAATGACAGAGTTTTTGCTACGAAATAGAATTAAATGAAACTATGATTATAGCATATATTTTGAATTAATAGCTTGTTATTTCATACAATTTTTCCTAAATTGAAACAGATAAAGTAGTAAACTAGATGGTCCCAGAAGCATTGGGCCATAAGTTTCTCTTTTCTTGGTCCATGATTGGCCCAATTGAATCTAGGCTCAGCAGCAGGCAGTCCATTCCAAACAAGCCCAATTCAGTTTCTAGCTTCATTTTTTCCCCATACGGAACTAATTGCATTCTATCCCGGAAATTTCCCCAATTTCAAAAATCTTGAATTTTTCATTGCTCTCGGATACATTCTTTGGTTATCTGATATATTGGAAAGGATACGTTACTTAATGGGAGGGATGTATCCGAAAGGAGATAAGGATGTATCCAAGAAGAGATTTTTGTAATTTTTTTTAAATGATAGGGGAATTTTAGAGATTATGAAATTCTAAATTATTTATTTATACAATCTTTCAATAAACTTATTTAATAAACATATTTAAGAGTTATTAGAAAAGGAGAATAGTCTAGGCAACGTAGTCATTCCCATCAATATCAAATTCAGAAATAATAAAAGTAGAGTATGTCATTATCAAGCTTCCAAAAATATCTACTTCACATTTTTTTTTTTCTAACTAGTTATTCATTGTACAAATGCTTTATAAAACGAGTAGCTAAAATTCACATAATTAATCCTCAATTCTCATAATTAATCTCTATATTATTAATATATATCTAACTCTAATAAGCTACTAAACGAACCTTACCACATAACTTAGATTGAGGGTGTTGCAGAATTAAAGTCTATGGAATTAATTAATTTTCAAAGTCTATTATACTAAACTATACGGCAATTTACTTTCTTTTATTATGACCAACCTTGTATTGACTAATGATGTAAAATTTGTTGAAATTATTATATTGCCAAACTTCTCTATTAACTTAGTAACGAAATTGCCTTTAATAAAAAAACATTTTACTTCTAATGAGATTTTGTATCTCAATTTAAATTAATCGAACAGTAGATAATGATAAATCACAAAAAAATTAAGTCATATAGGAAGCTAAGACATAAGTGATGACTAAGTCAAACACAAACTTCCAATCATGACCCTTAAGAATATTCTCTAAATAAAATTATATGTCGTAATCCATTTTGAAAAATAAATATATCAAATTATTTGTTTTTTAAACATTCAAGATAAAATTAACTTTTTTTAAAAAAATTCATTATTAATAACAATAATTATTCTTGAAGATTATAAATATCTTAATTATAGAGAAATGACACAATGTTTAATAAAAAATAATTATATATTAAGATAAAATAATAAAATAATTTTAAACTAATATTTTCTTAAAAAATGTATCATAAAGATACGATAAATAATTTGAAATGTAGGATTATAATTAAGAAAAATCATACTAAAATCTTAAAACACACGGAATATGAAGTTTCTTAGCTATAACTTTGAATCGTCAAAGTTGACTCACAAGAACCAATTATTTATTATTTATTGGACCCCATCTCTATTTGGCTCTATCATATTAAATTAAAATGAATGGTCCTTTTATTTATGGATACATTTAAAATAGTCTTTAAAGTGTATTTTGGACAGGTTTGCTTTTTTTTTTTTTTTTTTTTTGTGTCAAAAGATGATATTCTTAATCTTAGTTAAATATATAATAGATTTGACGAAAATTATGAAAAAATATAATTATAAAAAATCTCATTAAATCTTTAAAAATTGTAACACAAAAAGCTATAGTACTAGACATAAAAAAAAAGAAAATAAAAATCATCAAAGGATAAAATTTAGGCTCAAATATGAATACCGAAGAGTGAGTGGAAAAAAATTAAATAGATATATTAAAACAATAAGTAAAAATTAAATCAAAAAATTACACCAAACTCTAAAAAGAGATTAATAACAATTAAAGTTGTTTCTCCAAATGTGACTAAATTAATTTTTTTTCATAATTCTAACTGACAAAATTTATTAAAAAATTGACATAGTCAAAAGTTATTAATTTTTGATAAATTTAAAAAATAAAAACTATTCAGAATATTTTTTTAGATCTAGAGGACCAATCTTATCATTTTCTCTATCATATTATTACAACTATATATCAAGTCAAAAGTCTTGTAAAATATCATTATCTAATTCAAGAACTTAGCTCATCCCTTCATTTTTTTTTTCATCAATCAATTATCATGAAATCTTCAACAAGTTCAAGTGATCAATACCTGAAATTTTCGTCTTCATTCGGTGACAAAACTCCGTCACCGATTAACGTTATGAGGAGCTCGAAAACTCCGTTTTACGTAGAGACGATGGATCCACAACCTGCTATGTATAGAAAAAAGAAAAATGATGTTCCATGGTCAACTGGACTATGTGATTGTATGTCTGATCCCAAGAATTGTAAGTCTTCCTTTCATATCATTTGTGAAAATGCTACTCTATTGGTGCTAATTTATGTAATGTTATTTAATTTAATACGGAATTTTAAGGAAAATTTTTATATTTGTGATCTAAAATGGTGTTGTTGTAAATCTATCTTTTTATAATTGACTAAAAAAAAGTGTGTAAAATAAATTGGGACATAGAGAGTACTTTTTTTTCTTATTGATTGATTTTTTTATTTTACTTTATTAGAAGGGTTAGTTTATATTTTTTAGTCCATCAATTATTTGTAAAATTTTAGTTCTAGTCTTTGTGATATGCACATCAATATTCACAAATTTATCATAAAATTTGTGGTTCCACTGCTTTATTACGTTTAGCATTGATGTTATTGCAACTTATATATTTTTTTATTTTTTTTATGATTTTTAAAATTCGAATTGATGTTATTTAATTTAGCTTCAAAGATTAGTCAAATACTCTCATATAGTAAAAAGTGTCATATAAATTGAAATGAAAGAAATAATATTGCTTTTAATTTTATTCAAATGTAACATACTTCCTCCATAAAAAGACTAAAAACATATATTTCAGTTAATTAAAAATTATATTTATTTAATCAAATAACACCAGAACTATTAAAATTTTACTAACAATTAAAGAACCAAAATTACTATTATTTCTAATGAACTAAAAAAATGCATTTTTTTTCTCATTTTTTGTTTGGTTTTATTTGATCAGGTTGTATAACATTCTGGTGTCCATGCATCACTTTTGGACAGGTTGCTGAGATTATTGACAAGGGTTCTAACTGTAAGTTTTATTATTTTTTTTTTCTGATTTTATTATGTTTAATAAATAATGATTTCAGTTTTATTACAAGATCGAAAGAACCAAAAATAAGCCCGTTGAAAAATTGAATAGATTGGCCATTTAAATTTTTATCTCGTAGGTGAGTGTTTTAATCTCTACCTTATAATTTTCTCTCACATTCTTTTGCCCCTCAATTTTTTTATTTTAAAATATAAAGTGTGTTGACTAAGTCATACATTCTCGATCTCTTAAATAACTTATAAATATTTTGCTGATTTATGTTTGTTGAATTGATTAATGAGAAATTTTATTAAAATATTGAATGACTTTTTTATTTGTTAGGTGACTTATGATTATAATAAAGAATAAACAATGGTAATTTTGTCTTAGTTCTAAACCAGTTTGGGGTAGCTATAAAAATCTTTCACTTCTTCATATATTATTATACCATCATAAATAAAGAAACTAAAACTTGATAAGAGTTCGATGAATTAGGTTATATAACCCATAGTTTAGTCTATTTTGATAGAGTTCAACTTAACTTAAATAACACTTTTAAGTAACGTAAATGTAGTCAAATTGCTCATTTTCTACCCCCAATAAAATGGTGAATTTGTCTCGCTTATTAATCTTTTTCTTCAATTTCATAATTATAACATTATTAGTTTTTTTGACCTTATTTTTTGCAGCTTGTGGAGTAAATGGAGCATTATATGCAATAATAATATGTGTGACTGGTTGCCCATGCTTTTACTCTTGTTTTTATCGTAACAAAATGAGACAACAATATTTGTTGAAAAAAAATCCTTGTGGAGATTGTTTGGTTCATTGCTTTTGTGAAGCTTGTGCCTTGTGTCAAGAATATCGTGAGCTCAAAAATCGAGGAGTTGATATGTCAATTGGTAAGAAAAAAATTTTAATTTTTTTTTTTTGGAATTAATTAATAGTCATGTCGAGTCTATTAATTTGTTTGGTCAAAATTTTAAAATTTACTTATTGTTACGTAAATGTTTTTGTGAGTAGTAATTTGTGTTTGACTATTGGTAATTGAAAAATAAATTCTAGTCATTCATGCTGCTGTCAATGGATTATGTAATTGAATATCCCTCGACAGAATTTCTGAGTCATTTCAAATAGTGTCAAACCAGAACAATCAATTTTAAAAAAGGGTTTGTGTTTTGACAAAATTAGAGCAACAATTTTTGTTTGGTCAAGATGTTAAAATGGAAACAACCTCTCTATACTTACGAGATAGTAGTAAGGTCTGCGTACACTCTATCCTCTCTAGACTTCATTTGTGAAATTTCACTGAATATGTTATTATATCTTTTCTTAAAAGCTAGATCCAACACTTCAATTTTCTAAAATAAATATTTTTGACTTCTAGGAAACTTGATAAAAAAATAAATATAAGATATCTCAAAAGTATACTTTATTATGAATATTTTGTCTTTTGATTAAGTTTCTTAATTTTTTTTTATATTTACAGGATGGCATGGAAATGTGGAGAGGCAAAATCGTGGAGTTATCATCCCACCAACAGTTGAAGGTGGAATGAATAGATAAGGATTAAGAGTGGGTTGTGAAAAATCATGAGGATATAGTGAAGAGATAGCGCTTGATTGAACGATAGTGAATATTATATTAGAGGAATATAATTTGTTAGTGGGTTGTGAGTGTTTAGATTTGTAATCTAATTATGTACAATATATGCATCCAAGTATATTGTTATTTCTCCTTTCCCATCGTTTCGAGTTCACAATTTCAGGATGGATATGATAAAAAATTCACTATGAAAATTGATATGACAACCCTCATGAATGGGATACGGGGACGAGCAAGGCATATAGCCAATAAAGAGGTGAAATACGCTCGTTCATACGCACACCAAGGATGATAAAAAGGGACCATAGCTAAATATAAAAGCATTTGAATTCCAACATAATGGAAGGGGAAAAAGTACCTTGCATATATATGAATTTTTGTTCATCCCCCCTGGTCAATTCACCAGTTCACTTGCTACTTACTCGTTAAATACCGGCTTCAACAAGGGAACCGGTCCCTTACTACCAAGAATATCTTATACAAAAGCATTATATGATCGAAAATCCCCATTCGAGGCAAAGGAATTCAGCTTCAGAAGGGAAAAGAATGATTCTACCCTACAAGATAATTACAGCAATCAACAACAAGCCTTCTCTGCCTCAACTGCACGTAGGAACGAATCCAGAGGACTAACCTCCATCCAAGTTCATGTCCCGATCTAAAGGACAACACGCGCCAACTTTAACTCTCCTTGGAGGAACAAAATTGGAAGCGAAGTGAAACACTCTTCACAATTCACATTATGCTACAAGGAAGCTGCAGTCGAGAATGTCAACAAACCAACAATTAGAGAGCTCAAGAAAGTATGAATGTCATGGGAATATCGTGAATGACAGCCAGATGTTGAGTCTGATGATGGAGCAACCGAGGAGCTATTCGTGAATGTGCCATTTCTCCCTCGACTAGACGAAAAAAATGAAAAGAAACAAGGCATAAGTAATAGTAGCGCAAGAATAACAAGTTATGGGGAAGTTAATCAAACAGAAAAGAACAGTTTAGAAATAACTAAATTAGTACCTTCCTGGATATATACAAGAACCATGACCTGCAATGGGAAAACAAACATTAGGTATCGATAATGATCACAATATTGTTCTCAAAGCATCAGCCAGAGACATATTTATGCAGTTTATTCTTGAACAAGTCCGAATCGGTATATCATAATAGCTTAAAAGTAACCACTGTGATCAGATTTAAGAAGGGGGGAAATCAGGTATTTGTCAATGTTACTTCAAATCTTTCGAACACCGCCTAATTGTATAAAGGTTTGCTGTTGAGTTCTGTAACACGCTGCTATGTGTAGATGCATTGCACATGGAAGAAATACATCTTTGCATCCATACTTTTGGAAGCACCACGAAGCCAAACAAGCCGAAAAGTTTAAACAGATTAGGCCTAAAAGCAGTTCATAAGGCATGTCATCTCTTGTTTTAAATAATTTTCCATATTAATATAACACATTTTCCCAATATGCTTGTAGCAGACTACATAGTTAATTTGAAAGTTGAATCTCATACTTCCAGAATTTTGTGTCAACTTGTTAAAGTTAATTTGTGGTAGGATTACAATTGGACAAGACACTTAACAATAACAACATACCCAGTGTAATCCCACAAGTGGGGTCTAGGGAGGGTGGCGTGTATGCAGCCTTTCCCCTATCTTGAGAAGAAAGAGAGGGGGTTTCCGATAGACCCTCAGAAACATGTAAAGTAAATACAGTAGAGAAAGAAACCATGTTAAAAACAATTAAGAAGAGAACTGGTGTTGTATCTTGGTTCAAATATTCGAGTCAGCAAATTCATGTACATATGAGCATTAGCAGAAAAAAAAAACATAGTTTTGGCAACTTACTAGGATCAGTGGTAGTGACTTTAGCAACCCCATTGAAGTTGCAAGTTCCATCGGCCATGCCCATCTTGTGATAATATGCATCAAAAGCATATGATGCATGAGCAAACACAGTATTTGGGTCATAGCAAGGGTTTTCTTGCAACAAAGGAGTACAGTCAACTTTCCCTGGTCCACAAGCCCAATCCAGTGCAGCTTGCACCATTTTTTTATCCGCGTTTTCCTTTGCAACACAATAGGTTTGGTTAGTAGTGTCATTGGCTAACACTGTTCCAGATCCTGTCAAGTGCATGATATAAACTGGCACTCCATTGGAATCAAAAAGCCCCCAGTTCTTCTCAGATATAGAACCAGGTCTGAGATCTTCGTTGTAAAGCTCATAAATGTACGTACTAACTGCAATCCCAGGATGCTTGGGAGTCCCAGTGTTGTTAAGAACATGCCTAATCAAGTTACTATTATAAGTATTAGCATTGTCAAGAGATGCATCCGGCTCAGAGGAGTCACCCTTAGATGGCCAACCTGATTCCGTTACCACAACGGGAATGTTAGTGAAGTTCAAGTAGGACATAGAAAAATATGCTGCATCAACAACGGCATCAAATACATTAGTATAGTGGAGGAGTGTGTTAGAATCAACAGCCTCCTTGTTAGGTGGGAGGGGGCGAAAGAGAGCATAGTCCAACGCGATCACACCATTGGATTTCATATAATCATAGTATGGATATACGTTGAGCATGAAATAGGACCCGGTGTCCTGCAAAAATTTGAGCAACGGAACCATGACAGGATCCAACGATCGATTGAAGAAAGCTTGTGAGGGTGGAAATGAGTCGAGGATGATAAAAGACGAATGAGGGGTGGAGACTTTTATCTTAGTGTCGAGATTAGCAGCAACAAGGGCAGAGTGAATAAATTTCATGGCAGAGACCAAGAGAGGAGCAGCATTAGGAAGAGTGGTAAGGACTTCAGAACCGATGGCGATGGCTGTGATGTTGGTGGCAGGAACATGAGAGAGGATATTCCGGGAAACCCAATTGGCAGCAGTGGAATTCGACTGACCAATTCCTAAGAGCTGATCATTTGGTACAGAAACAGTGACGCGGATTTCAGTATGAGCAAGTGCAAGTAGCATAGCTTGGTCAGCATCAAATAGCCTGACATGCCGAATCTGCTGTGCTTTGAGGAGAGCCACCACCTGAGCTGGACTGGGCATGTCAGAGACATCAGTTCCTATGTTTACACCAATGAAAGCCTCTGACAGAAAAGAAGATTGAGTAGTGTTTAGTTAAGCAGCTTTCAGTAAAACCAGAAGAAATGATATCCTAATCAACCTGCACTTGTGGAACAATTAAGTTGAAACACATCAAATCAAGGCTTCTGGTGCAGGAAAATGCAGTAAATCTGATTGAAATAAGGAGAGAATAATAATAATGAATGTAAATTTTACAATTTCAGATGATCTACAATTAAGTTGAAACACATCAAATCAAGGCTTCTTGCGCAGGAAAATGCAGTAAATCTGATTGAAATAAGAACGAGAGAATAATAATAATGAATGTAAATTTTACAATTTCAGATGATCTACAAGCCGTCATGGCCAACAACAACAACAAACTCAAGAGTAAGTTGTGGTCTGGGGAGGGTAGATCATACACAGACCTTATCCCTAACTTGAGAAGGTAGAGAGGTTGTTTTCGATAGACCTTTGGCTCAAAGAACGATAAAAAGAGGCAGTATCAACAAGCAGAAACAACAGCAAGATAATAAGATAACCGAGACTACAGGAACAACATGTAAAAATAGAAATCTAAAAATAACAAACAACTGTCACGGCCCTCGGTTACAAATTATATATAACAAAACAACACAAGTGACACCAGGTTAGTGTTTCACAGACTTGATAACCATCATAACTTCCATAATACATATGAAGACCAGTCAGACATAGTAAAAATAATTATGTCTAACCAACCAAAAAATGTGATACTCATATAAAAGAAGAGTTATAAAGTTTTAGTTGTTTATTAACCCCCAGAAATGTTGAAATTCTTATTTTTTATTGATGACAGGTGCCTAAGTAAATAAATGTATCAACTGTCTATCCACATGTAATTTACTTCTAGTCCTCAATCTTCATAAACAAACCAATTTGATTTAACCTATTCTGTGAATTGAAATGAAGCGAGTCGCAAGGAGCCTATGACAGGAATAGTTGAAGAGACTATCTAACAGCTTCAGCTCTTCAATTACTAACTCTACAAAAAATCCCAAAGCTAGTGCAAAAACCAGCATGCTTCCAATTATTTATCACTCAGATTGCTTTGTCTAATTGCTTGTTTCATTTCGTAAGAGGTCATTTGTTTTGAAGACAAGTTAGCTGGAATTACTTACTCTGGGATTATTTCTTATTAGTTGTTTGGTTTATTGTATTAAAAATAACATGCATTGCATAATTTCTAAGAAGTTGTTTGTTTACAAAAGTACCCTGCGCCTTATTTCGTAGTATTTTTGTAATTTTCATTAACTTATCCTGCTATAGCTGGATCTGTACCAGTTACTAACCCAGGTACAATATATCTCCCCGATTAATAACCAAACAAGCAATAAGAGTCTTATCATAAGACAATACTATTTTTTTATCACAGGATTATCTATGCTTGTCCAGCATACCAAATGATCCCTAACAATTTGTATAGACCCTCTAGCAATCATCTCATTGTTGCATTGCACTATTCGTGCTCATGTGATCGACCACTGTGAATGGCAGAGATTCCTCTCATCTGTCTTGATATTGTGGTGCAGCAAGCAACCATATCCCGAGACAGTATGGACGTGCACAGGGTGTACAAAATCACCCCCACATCATGAGTGGGACGACCAGATGAAAGTTGACTAGAAGTTCTTGGCCTGATCAAGAATCAGATTGAGTTGTGGCCTATGGGGTCAGAGGCTTCAAAGGATTCCACAAGTTGCAGCACAACAAGGCGACCAGCTGCCTATTTACTCGTACCAAGGCACATCTTGGTATTACAGAGGCACTTCCAGTGCAAGATGTGCATAATAGATGACTAAGCTACTGTTCGTCTCAGGTCAGTATTTTTTTCTACTATTAAGCAAAAGTTTTTTGTTTCCTATTAAAGTCATTTAATAGCATCATAGTAGCAAGGTGATTCAAACGATTTCTACAATTGACTATCCCAATGATCCCATTGATTCAGATGATTTTGTTACTCTTAATAGTCCCTTTGATCGTAATGGACTGAGTAATGAGCTAAATAAAAGAGTAGAAAAAGGCTTGCTCGCTCGTACGATCATGCTATAGAGCACTTGTGATTAAGAGGAGGCGGGATTGTATTTTTTATTTTTTTTTGATAAAATCCTGCCTACCCTTGATCAAATATCAATTAGGATTACATTAATTGATGTTCCAGACACCCCTAATAAAGTATCATTAAGACCAAAAGTCAATGAGAAATCACAATTAGAGTAAGGAACAATCAACATAAGCCATCACATTCACCCTTCCTATTTCGAGATTTTTATGTCCAATATTAATTGGAACAATTTTCAGCCAAAAGACAGAAACCAAAAACGGAACTCCTGGTGATTCTCAATGAAGATTGACAAATAATATTTTGCTCACTGTTACAACAACAGCTACAACGACAACATACAGTTAAATACCACAAGTGAGGCATGGGAAGGATGGTGTGTACGAACCGTACCCTGACCATATGAAGGTAAAGAGGTTGCTTCCCATAGATCCTCGGTTCAAGTTAAACATGTCCAATAAACAAGTAAAACAAATACAGTAGCGAAAAAGTCATGTTGAAAACACTTCAGACAAGAACAAGTAGCAACAACAAAATGTACGATAACTGAAGCAAAGAAAACAAAGAGGTAGTATTAAGAACGAAGAATAAAATAAGACAAGAGAAAGTCCATGTGCACTGAACAATTTTCAGAAATAATGGGCACATAAATCTTATAAGGCAGCAAACAACCACACCATGTGCTAAATATGTTACTAAGAGCATTGATAACATAGCCTTGAAAGCACATCAAAGGATTTCCATTATTTTTTATACTAGTATTTGCAGAGGAAACCACATGAAGTGGGACACATTAAAACTAATCTGGAAAGATGGTCATATTGTAAAATATCATAAAAGTGAAATTATATATTAAGAGATACCATGTTTAGAAAAAGTCAAGATCACTAAGGCAAAAAGTTTCTTTCTTTAGAAAAATCATAGAGAAATGAGAGTGTAGCAAAAGTATTCACATTTTGCCTCTTTACAACACTGGCTTGAACTTTAAGCATTCAGATCCATTTTGTAAAAATTAACTACTTTTGATTTTTGTCAAATATTTGAACAAAATAAACCAAAAATGTTTTAAGTCTTATCAAATCCTAGGAATCACAATACAAAACCCTACAAAATGCATAAAAACTCACATCCAAAATGAGTACCCCTATAACAAATTCATTACATATTTGATTTTTGAGTTTCATACATGAACTAATACATGAACTATCAGGTGTGTGAGTTTCTTACCTGTACTATCACCAAATGTTTATGGAAACACAAATGAACTATCAGTTGTTCACTTTTCCTACCTGAACACAATCAGGTTTGCTTCGAGAAGCATTTGATGCTAGTTCAGACAGAAAACGCACACCCACTCGATAGTTCAGCTATGAAACTCAAAAAATTGGAATAATTTAAGTGTGTTTTTGACCTTTTTCTCTAATACTTTGCAAGGCCTAATGGAGAAAAGATTGGTTCTACTAATGTGTACAAAGAAGTTCAAAGTAAGTGGAGAAGTACCAAAAGAGTTTAATTTCTCATATGCTTACTCAACTAACATCTATTATCTCATAAAGTCACTATTTTTCTGAAGAAAATTAAAATCAAGAATTAAGGTAATTATCTAAGATAATAACTATCAGTTGATTTAACATATAACAAATCCAGAGCATAATGCAAGTAGAAATAAATATCATAGTTTAAACAAGCAAAAAAGGCAAATTAATTTCTTTAAACCAAAGTTATTGAGTTCGATTAAATCCATAGCTAAAATCAAGAAAATAGTAGCAAAACTTACCTTCATTGGCAGAAAAGGCAAAAGCTAGTAAATGTGGAATAAGAAGAAGTAGAACAAGAAGATCCATTGAGCTCTTCATTTCTGTTCTGTAAAATAAAAGATTCAATCTTTCTACACCATTAGCAACCCTTCAACCAAAAAAGGGGTTTTGGGGGTGGGGGGCGGGGGAGTTTTGGTGATTGTGAAGTAGAGAAAAGTGGACTGTGTTCAAATGTATAGAATTTATTTATTTTTTTGTAAGCATTTCACATTTGTGAGAGAGATCTAAGGGCTGAGATTAAAACATAGGATGCTCTGTCTATTGAAGCAAAAAAAAAAAATTAAAAAAATGGAAACTTTGAAGGTCTCTTTTGGGACACCAAAGAACACTTTTTTGCTGTCTTTATAAGTTACACACCAACAATCAAGAAATTAGTATTATCACTTTCATATGTCCAACAATAATTGTCTAACAGTTAACTTGACAGACATTTTAAGAAATAATAATTAATAAGGATAATATTTACTACATTTCTCTTTGAATAATGGTTAAAAAATTATAAATATTGAATAGTATTTAAAAACAAAGATAAATAGACAGACATCTCTAGATTTTTAAAATTAGACAAATATTGCTGAATAGTTATTTTTAGTATAATGAAAATGTAAAAATTATGGTGATATTTGGAAGCGTTTAACCATGAATTTTTTTAAAAAATTTTGAGATTCAACTAATTGAAAAAAAAAGAAGAAGAAGCTATTTTCACTTTTATTTCAAATTACTAGTATTCAAAAAGAAACAACTAATTTGAAGTAGTAATCTAACACAACTTAAATTTTAAAATGGTAAACCGAGAGAGTAGAAAGTTTGAAATTAATTATTTATAAAATATAAAAATGATTATATTTTTATAAAATTTAACCCAAAAAAAGAAATTTATATACATAAATTGATTAAAAAAAATACTTATTATTATGTAAATACATTTATTAAACATGAAATTTGTAACACATTAAAATTGATGATCTAAAATATGTCATGGTCACGCCTATTTGACTGGATTAGTCAAATACTTCAACATGATCATACAAAATAATTATGTAGAAAAAGGAGAAATTATGAAATTTTAAAAAATTAAAAATCATAATAATGTCTTAGTGATAGATTTCCTTCCTTTCATTTTTACTTATTTAATTTTTCAATCACTTATCACTTTTAATATATTACAATAAAAATAATTAGTTTTTATATTTTAGTATAATCACAATTACTTAGTTTTAAACAAAATTTTAAAGATAGAAATTATATATTAATTAATTTAGTTTTATAATAAAATACACTTATTTATTATTATTTCTTGAAATTGTATAAATTTGAGAATGATCAAGTAAAAATAACAGAAAAAGTATAAAATAAAATTAATTTGTAAAATAAGTTTGAAAATGAGTTGATTCAAAGATTGTACAGTGTTCAAAGATTATGCAATGCCCAATGAGAGCAAAGTTCTGATATATGCCATTCAATTGTCAATTTTTACAGTGTCAGTAATGAATTCAGATATCAAAGGGGTCTTTAATTATTATGTTCTCTTTTATCGATGCATTCGTAACGGATAAATACTTCGCTTAATGGGTTCAATTTGTATAGTTTATCACTTTTTTTAGTTTTTTTGTCGGTATTTGATATCTACATTAGATTTTAATTAATCTGAATTCACACTAAAAAGTTTCAAATTGAGAATAAAATGCTTCTTAACATATTTAAGGAAACTCAAATCTGAGACTCTGAGACCTCTTGATTGATAATTAAGTACTTATCAAAATGAAAAGTCTCAAATAATATTGGGCCATCTGATGTAAGCCCAATGTAGAAATTAGTTAACAGACTTTTAGGCTTTGCTTTGCTCTTTGCAGATTTTGAGTTAGATGAAATTTCTTTAAATAACCAGTAAAGTTAATTTAATTCGACTTCATAGTTATAATTTACTAATTACGATTCATAGCTACAAATTAAAGTGAGAAAAGAGGCAAGAGAGATTGGAAGAGGAAGGAAAGAGGCGACTGAGAGGCCAGAGAGTAGAGAATTATATTTGTATACTTGTCGAATTGTATAAGTATATCTGTTAGATAATTGTTTATATATAATTGCTATGTATTTGTATATTTAGTGAGCGAGAGAGGAAACAGGCGAGCGAGATTGGAAGAGGGAGGAGAGAGGCGAGTGAGATAGGGATGGGCAGGAGAGAGACGAATTGTATTTGTATATTTGACATATAATTGTATATGTTTAATTTGCATTTTGTGTAGTTTGTATTTGTATATAAGATAGGAGAGAGGCGCATGTAATTATAGCTAATTAGAGGGAATATTACTGTCAAAACTATAACTAGCTATTGGGGTGGGTGCGTATCAATCTATTCGGTATTAAAGTTTATTGATTTGACTTATCAATTTATAGATATGTTAAACCGTTATAAAATCATTAGGATATTAATTTATCGGTTATTAATCATTATTGATTTGACTGTTGATTTAACTATTAAGATTTAATATTAAAAAATCATTGAAAATCACTTTAAAATAAGATGACAAACCAAATGAACCATGCACATGAGTTGATAGATTGCATCTTGCTCAAAAGCAAGCACCGTCACATCGAAAAATAATCGAAAGTTTGAGACACCTAGAAGTAAATAGATGAACTTTAAATCAAGGATTATAAATCAAATGATATAAATATAATTATTTAATTTAATATCAAGTTATCGATTAACTCGTCAAAAAGAAACCTCAAACCATTAAGAGCGGATAACTCAATAAAAAAATCAAAACCATTACTAAAATCACTAAAACAATAACTCATGATCAATAAACCAATAACTTTATTTGATTCGAACTATCGATTTTGGTTCAATTTTGAACGGACCCGAACTAGCTAGCAATCTCATTTTTTTCACTTTTTTTTTCATAAATTGTGGGTGAGTGGGAGGGAGGGGAAATGTGGAGAAATTATAATGTAGGAATCGAACCCTCACAAACAATATATAGTTCAATATAGAAACTCGAATAATCAGCCAACTAAACTATTAAATTTCCCCTAGCAATCTCATTCTACTTTTACGGATAAAATAAATTGAAATATAGACTCTCAAAATTCATGCTCAATTAAATTAGACTAACAAATTGAAATAAAGAGGATGTCAGGTACATATCACTACAAAGAAACCAAACAAGTAGCTACTCAAAACAAGCAACCCATTGATTCAAGTGTTAAACAAAGTGGGAGTTCAAGTAACCAACCTAGTCACAGAATAAAACAACCAATAAAACATCAACATGAACGCGATCAACACAAGTGAATACACAAAAAACATGTATAGTTAATGAAAAGAAACAAGTCATAAGTAATATAGAGCAAGAATAACAAGTTATAGGACAATTTAGAAATGACTAAATTAGTACCTTCCTGGATATATACAAGAACCATGACCTGCAACACGAAAACAAATATCAGGCATCAATAATAATGCAAATCACAACATTGTCCTCAAAACATCAGCCAGAAGAGTCGTGAAGATAAAGAGGTTGTTTCCAATAGACCCTAGCTTGGAAACATGTAATGTCAGCAAATTCATGTAACATATTGAGCATTTGCCCCCAAAAACAGAGTTTTGACAGCTTACTAGGATCAGAGGTAGTGATTTTAGCAACACCATTTAAGTTGCAAGTTCCATCGGCCACGCCCATCTTGTGATAAATACGAATCAAAAGCATATGCATGAGCTAACAAAGTATTGGGGTTATAGCATCGGTTTCCTTGCAACAAAGGAGTACAATCTACTTTCCCCAGTCCGCAAGCCCAATCAAATGCAGCTTACTCCATCTTTTTATCTGCATTTTCTCTTGCAACACAATAGGGTTGTTATTTGCCAACACCATTCCAGATCCTGTCAAGTGCATTTATATAAGTTGATTGAAATAAGAACAACGAATAATAATAATGAAGGCATGTAAATTTTACAATTTGAGATGATCTACAAGCCACAATAGTCATGGCCAACAACAACATACTCTAATCCTCAGGTGTGGTTAGATCATTCTCAAACCTTATCCTTAACTTGAGAAAGTAGAGAGGTTGTTTTCAGTAGATCTTTGGCTCAAAGAACAATAAAAAGAGGCAAAAAGTGTATTTCTTTAGAGAAAATCATAGACAGAAGTATTCCTATTTTGCCTCTTTTACAACACTGGCTTGAACTTTAAACAGTCAGCTCCATTTTGTCAAAATTTAGTGCTTTTTATTTTTGTAAAAAAAAAAAAAACGACGACATACACAGTGTAATTCTACAAATAATATCTAAGAAGGGTACAATGTGTGCAAACCTTGATAGAGATGTTGTTTCTGGTAGACACTCGGCTCAAAAAAGAAATATAATCATACAAGAAAATTAACCAGTGATGTCTTAAAATTCTTATCAAATCCTAGAAATCACAATAAAAAAATTTACACTAGACAATAGACACCAAAATATCAAAAGTTACACCTCAAAAAGCTTCAAACCCCTACAAAATACACTAAAAAGTTGTCACTCCTGACAAATTTAAGGATCAAAACTACTGAATAATATATCTAAGACACTAGTTTGAACATGTCCCAAAACAAAATTTATTTATTTTTTTGTGTTTTTTTTCTCTAAATCTTTGCAAACAAAACTCACTCCAAAACATCTCCCCCTCAAATTATTCCATATTTGATATCATGGTATGGATAAATATAATAGTTGTTTTATAATGAGATTAGAAATTATTTCTTAATAATTAATTTTTGTCAAATTTGTTGGTCAAATAATTATGACCCAAGTTTATCAGACATAATTAAATTCAGAGTTTGGCATGAAGCATGACTTCTGAAAAATCTGATTTAGAGGCAAGACTTCGAGAGAATTTTTATCTATGTATATAATTTATGTCATTAAATTTAGCCATCACAACTATAATTTATTATAATTATTTTTTCAACTAACATTAACCATTAATTACATGGACTAATTTTAAATTTATATAATTAATCATTTTTGTATAATTCGCCATATTTGTATAATTCACCACGTTTGTATAATTCACATATAACAATTCTTTATTTGATTTGTAATTATATATGACGATGATTTCCTTTGATTTTCAGTTTTATCACCATATAAATCCAATCATTTTGTGTATAATTTTTAAAAATTTATATAAACATGTAGTTTTCAAATTTTGTATAATATAATTTATATAAGATACTTTGTATAATATAATTTGTATAATTATTTAAAGTTCATATATTTATGTTTGTATCAATTCATTATTTTGAGTTTTATCATATTTGTATAACTCCAGATTTTATATTACTTAATTATAAAAAAACACGCAAATTATGCAAACGTACCCGCAAATTATACAAACGAGATGTAAATTATACAAATTATTATCATCTCTCGCTCGCCTCTCTCCTCCCTCTCCCAATCTCGCGCTCCTCTCTCCTTCCACTCCCAATCTCACTCGCCTTTCTCCTCCTCCTATAACATGTATCTGTAAAACATGTATCTACGAAACGTAATCAGCAAACTATAACTATGAAGCGAGTAATTAAGCTATTTTTAAGCGGCTATATGCCAAAGACATAACTGGTATCTTAAGCTTAACTTGTGTTATCGAAGTTATGCATGAAAATGTAACCTATTTCATCAAACTATAATGCGAATATCAAACACCATCGAACGAATAAGAGGAATTCGTACCTTCAATATACGATTCGTACCCTTAATAAACAAAAAATCTACCTAGCAATTTCAATACTACGCCTTAAACCACTCTACCATCTCTCCAATGAAATAAGTAGGACCAATTCATTCTAACTCGAACAATTTTCCTAGAGGTAACAAATCGGCCTAGACACTTTCTTAAAATTTGTGACAAATAAATAGAAACATTACCATATATACATGCTACGTGCATATCATTATACCAAAAAAAAAAAAGAAAGTTAAAAGAGATAACCGATGAACTCCTACTCATAAAACTTTGCAATCCATTACAAAGGAAACCAAACAAGAAATACTCAAAAACATAATATAAAACACAACTACTTAATTTAACTCATACATTATCATTAGAGTAATTATTCCTGATTCTTCAATTTTTCAACCCGTTGATTCAATAGTTCAACTCGAGTAACCAACCTAGTCACAGAATAAAGCAACCAATAAAACATCAACGCGGACGCGATCAACAGCGCATTACGCTGGCTCTTCACAATCGATTTCTGATGCCTCATCAGTTCCGTGGGAGTACAAGACTCGGCTGATTTACACCTCGGCCGAGTCTCGTACTTCCAATAAATATCCAACAACAAGAATAAACAGAACGGAATTACAGAAAGAAACGGTTTGAGGAGATTTCGGGTTACGGATATTAAACGTTTACGTAATGGATATGTACCCGGAAGAGTCAAAAGTATTACCATAACTGCTTCTGCTGCTGCAGCGTACCCTAGAATTACCCATTCTAATGCCATAGATATGTTGTTTTGCTCTCTTTTTTTGGATAAAATAAATGGTTGAAGATTGTGATTTTTTGTGAGTATAATTTGAATTTACTTTTTTGGGTTTTAAATGGGAAGTGGTTGAGGATTTGGTGATGACGTGGCAAGGGAGAAAAGTGACACGTGGAATGGTTATGCACACGTTCTGTATACAGATGGCAGGTTTTGGTAAAGCTTTGTTATGTATACCCGTTCTATATTTTGGTTAGGCATGTCATTTGGTACCATGTTATCCAACTTTGACCATGCGCGTGTTGTCACTTAAATTTGTATAGAATTTTATGAATAGACATTCATATTTTATTTAGATTTTTATGTAGCAATTCAGGTGGCATTATATGTAATTTTCTATTTGTATTAGATCAGGCAAAACGAATGTGTCTATTTCTTTAATCATATATATGTTTAAGTATTATCTATTTGTATACACCTCAAAGTTGAAGAGCATAGATGCAGTTGAGACTAAATTAAAGGATATAAGTGTGTTAGGCCTATTGTTTATATTATATATATATATATATTCATTAACGACTTTCAATACGCCTAATGGACATTGCGAATGGTTAGTCATGCCCTTTGGATTAAAAAATGTTTCACAAATTTTTCAAAGAAAAATGGACAAAATATTTTTCGAAAAAGACTATCTAATTGTTTATATAGATGACATATTAATATGTTCTAAAACATACCAAGAACATTTAAAACATCTAAAAGAATTTTCAGACATATATTTGGAAAATGGAATTATTTTAAGCCAAAAGAAGGCAGAAATAAATCAAAATGAAATATAATTCTTAGGAATGATTATTTCAAAGAATGGAATAGAGCTACATGCCCATATCTCAAGAAAGATTATATTTGAATTTGGATAGCTGGACAGGGTTTATACAAAATCAGATCTACAGGAATTGTCCAAATTACCTGAACAACTGAGAGATTCAGTAAAAAATTATGCACAGGGTGATGCAGTCTATTGTAGATTCTTCAGTATCACCATGGAGAACAAGGATTTGTAGTTATACTTTCCAACAATAAATTATATTATGGTGGAAAATTTAAAAGATTTTAATATCAAGGCAACCGGAGTTGATAAGAAACTCCTACACCTTAATAAAAAATGGATACAGACAAAAAGAGCTTTCGAAATAAAAGCATTTTTTACAATGAAGATTGTAAAATCATAGTCAGTAACTGGTGTTGTGATGTATATATACATGTTTATGATGTAATAAATACATGGTATGCGGGATTATTATGTTGTATAAAGGACATAACTTTTTAAAATCCTTTTAGCATTTTTATATTCAAAATACTCTTGTATTCTAGTCATTTTTATCTGATGGATGCATACAATTAATTTTATAGATCTTAAGCTACTAAATAAGTAAGCCTTTTCTAGATGCTGTAAAGATTGATTTAAATTGTATATCGTTATAGATGTTTCCATGCTCTCTTCCTTGCTAGATGTAAGTGGTATTGAATATGTTTTATTTTTAAAACATAGGTTGATTTATTGTTTATAAATGCTTAACATAAATATTAAATTCCCTATATGTACTAAGTATTTTCTTTTTGAGTCAAAAGACAGTCAAAAAATGAATATAATTTGTGTTTAAAGATAATATTTATACTCCACTACAGGAGAACTTTGAAAATTAATTACAAGCTTTCTAAAGCTCATATTTGCAACAATGACATTTGTTTAACAAATGATTTTGTAGTAATATCAATGAAGATATCATTCTTGGAGTACCTTTTATCACTCAGATAAAACCCTTTTATACTGATTTTAATGGTATTAATACTACTATACTTGGAAAAGATTTACATTTTCCTTTTGTTAAAACTCTTTCACAGGATGAAAGTGATTTTATTAGAAAAAAAACAATGTTTTTCGTATTAATAACCTTTCACAACATATCACCTTTTTAAAGGATGACATTCGTGTTAAGAAAATCAAACAGATTTAAAAAACCTCGGAGATGGTAACTAAGATAGCCAATCTTCGAAAAACTTTTGAAGAAGAAATATGTTCAGATTTTCCTAATGCTTTTTGGGAAAGAAAAAAACATATTGTTAGTTTACCATACATTGATGGATTCAATGAACAGGTTATTTCTACTAAAGCAGGGCCTATTCAAATGAATCAAGAGATGATGGAAGTTTGCAAGAAAGAGATAGATACTCTTTTAAAAAATAAGATTATCATGGTTTCTAAATCTCTTTGGAGCTGTTCTGCTTTCTACGTTAACAATAACGCAGAGAAAGAAAGAGGAGCACCAAGACTGGTAATCAATTACAAACCTCTTAACTCCGTTTTAAAATGGATTAGACATCCTATACCTAACAAACGAGATCTTTTGAAAAGAACTTTTAAAGCTAATGTTTATAGCAAATTTGATATGAAATCGGGTTTTTGGCAAATTTAGATTTTTGAAAATGATAAATATAAAACTGCTTTCAACATCTCGTTTGGACAGTATGAATGGAACGTAATGTTTTTTGGGCTAAAAAATGCCCCTTCGAAATTCCAAAATATAATGAATTCCATTTTCAATGACTATTCTTATATGTAAATTGTTTATATGAACGATGTGTTAATCTTTTCTGAGAAAATTGATTCTCATTTTAAACATCTTAATACATTTTTTAAAATTGTTAAGAAAAATGGTTTAGTAGTTAGTGAAAAGAAAATGGTTCTCTTTCAAACTACTATCAGATTTTTAGGTCATTATCTTTATTAGGGAACTTATAAACCTATTTGCAGGGCCATCGAGTTCTCATCCAAATTTTTCGATGAAACTCCTGATAAAATCCAGCTTCAAAGATTTCTTGGAAGCCTTAATTATGTTGCTAATTTTATTCCAAAAGTCAGACAAGTTTGCGAGCCTTTATATAAAAGACTCTGAAAAAATTCTGTTCCTTGGAGTACTGAACAAACCCAGGCTGTCGTTCGTGTCAAAGCCTTAGTTCAAAACATCCCATGCTTAGAAATTCCCAATCCTGATGCATTTATGATTGTTGAAACTGATGCAGGTTATGGAGGCATTCATAAACAAAACGTAGATCTTGAATCTACAGAACAACTTGTTCGTTTTACATCCGAAATCTGGAATTCCGCTCAGAAAAATTATTCAACTGTGAAAAAAAGATTTTTGCTATAGTGCTATGTATCACTAAGTTCCAAAATGATCTTATCAATAAAGAATTTTAATTAAGGGTGGATTGTAAATCTGCTAAGGAAATTTTACAAGAAGATATTAAAAATCTTGTTTCAAAACAAATCTTTGTTAGATGGCAAGCTCTACTATCTAGTTTTGATTTCAAAATAACTTTCATCAAAGGAGAAGACATTTCTTTACCAAATTTTCTAACTCGTGAATTCTTGTAGGGAAAACATGAGGCCATTTAAGCCTACCACTCCTTCCAAATGAGAGAATCTTCCAAGAGCAAAAATGGCTTAGACCATTTACAATCCCTCAATTATTTCCAAAACAGGACACTTTACAAAGGCCTGAAGCCCCATTCCAAAATAGGTTTACAGTCCTAGCCGAATTTTCAAGGTTACCTTGTCCATCACCAACTTAGCCTCCAAAGTTGCTTTGTCCTCCTCAATCAAAGTTGATCAACCTCAGACCAACAAAACCCTTAGACAATGGAGCATCTTCCAGTTCCGTTCAATCCAAGCAAAGTTATGAGATGAAAACTCCCGAAACCTTTGCCCAAGCAATTAACCCAGAGTTAGCTAAAACAATCCCTAAAACTCCTAATCCAAAAGAAGGAACTTTTGATTTTATGATTTTACAAGTACTGCCTATAATGACATTAAACAAAGAATACGACAATGTTGACACATAACGTCTGATCAAACCTTGCTACACCGATTCAAATTTTGTGGACTTTGATAATCCACTTAAAACAAGAAGATTCTATGAAGCCATTCTTGTTGACACTGATTCGATAGAAATCAAACACTCCAGTGAAAAGTAGCTTTGGCTTACATGGATCCCAATTACGAAACTGACGCATGTTATGAAGGCATTCTTAAACAAAAAGTAGATCTTGAATCTACAGAACAACTTGTTCGTTTTACATTCGAAATCTAGAATTCCGCTCAAAAGAATTATTCAACAGTGAAAAAAGAAATTTTGGCAATAGTGTTATGTATCACTAAATTTCAAGATGATCTTATTAACAAAGAATTTTTATTAAGAGTAGATTGCAAATCTGCTAAGGAAATTTTACAAAAGAATGTTAAAAATCTTGTTTCAAAGCAAATCTTTGCTAGATGGCAAGCTCTACTATCTAGCTTTGATTTTAAAATTGATTTTATTAAAGGAGAAGAAAATTATCTTCCTAATTTTCTAACCCGTGAATTTTTCGTTTAAATCGGTCACTCCTTCCAAAGGAGAAGATCTTCCAAAAGCAAAAATGGCTAGACCATTTACCCTTCCCCAATTACTTCCAAAACAGGAATATCCACAGAGGCCTACAGCCTCTTTCCAAAACAAATTTTCAATTCTAGCCAAGTTTCCACAGCTCCCTTCTACAGCATCAACTCAGCCTCCAAAACTGCTTGGTCCACCCCAACCAAAGCTGATCAACCTTAGACCAGCAAAACCATTAGACAAAGTTGCTTCTTCTAGTTCCATCCAATCCAAACAGAGTTATGAAATGAAAACTCCAGAATCGTTTGCCCAAGCAGTTAACCCAGAGTTAACAAAAACTATTCCCAAAACCCCTAATCTAAAAGAAGAATCTTTTGATTTTGTGACTTCACAGGTATTGCCAATTATGGCATAAAACAAAGAGTATGGCAATATTAATATACAACAGCTAGTCAAACCTTACTATACAAACTCAAGTTTTATGAATACTGACAATCCACTTAAGACAAGAAGATTCTATGAAGCCATTCTTATTAATACTGATTCTATTGAGATCGAGCATTCCAAGGATGAGAGCAATCCCTCTATTATTAAATATTCAAGGTTTACTATTAAGAGAATCTTGGATCCATTTGAATGGTTTGCAGACCATTTACATACACCGATTGCGTTATCAGTAACTCATCGTCCACAAACTTATAATTGATATGATTATAAGGCAGCATGGATGAATTTTCTTTATCTACGACCAAGACACACTTGGTTTATAAAGTATAGCCCAAGCATTGTTAAAGTCATTATTTCAAGATGGTTTTATGAATGGTGAAATTTATTCGGAGGAACCAAGGAAGTTCTCCCTCAGCAATTTCTCAACAGGTTTGAAGAATTTCAAATCAAGAAAGAAATCTCCACTTTACCTGAGCATATTAAATTATGCAAATATTATGTTCAAAAAAGAATATCATATATTCTTTTTCTAAGAATAATATTGATCGCATCCAATATTTGTGTAAGCAAATCTAGGTTAAAGGTTGGGTCCCCAAACAACCTAACACTAAAGTCCAGTTCATCAAGTTCTTCAATGAATTCTTCCAAAGCAGCACTCAGAAAGAAACTGAAAGAAGCATTGGAAAATCTAGAAAAATATGATTAAGATCAAACCATGAAAATGATTGAAGATGCAGCTTCAACAGAAAGCAGCAATGAAGACGTAATCCCAAAGGATTGGCTTTGGCTTACATGGATCCCAACTATTAATAAGATAAGACTTCTTTGGAAAAGTAGAGGCAAAGTCGGAATTATTTTTTTCAAAGTAAAGACTTTCATTATTCTATTTTGGCATCTTTGGAAAAGCCAAACGACAAAACTTTGAATAAAGCTAATCTCCATTATCTCCAAAGATAAAAAGACAATTCCCACTCAGCCACTCTTTTACAAAAGAAGTAGGCCCTTATGTTTCCACTATGAAGAAAGTTATTCTCCACTAACTCTACTTTAAAAGTAGACCCCTCTTTTAGTGTCGGCAACATCCTAGCCCTCCATTTGTATGTCTAAGATGTAAAAACACTCCCACCTTCTCCTATATAAGGAGACTTCATTTCTCTTATAGAGGCATCAGAAAATTTAGCTATCTCTTAATCACTCTGAAAGCTCTCTCTATGTACTATTTCTCTATGTTGGATATGCAATAAACTTCAGCTTGTTTGTAAGTTTCTTTTCCTTTTAATTTCCGCAGTTAAGATCCTTTCAGCTATTGGTTATGGAGGAATTCTCAAGCAAAAGAAAACTCCAAAAAGCCAAAAACAAGTAGTTCGTTTTACTTTTGGACTTTGGAATTCTGCCCAAAGAAATTATAATACGGTCAAGAAAGAAGTACTTGTTATAGTTCTTTGTATCACAAAGTTCCAAGATGACTTGATTAATAAAGAATTTTTACTTAGAGTAGATTGCAAGTTTGCTAAAGAAATTCTTCAAAAAGATGTTAAAAACCTTGTCTCTAAACAGATATTTGCTAGATGGCAAGCATTATTATCTAGATTTGATTTTAAAGTTATGTATATCAAGGGAGAAGAAAACTCTCTCTCAGATTTCCTAACAAGAGAATTTTTGTAGGGAAAATCATGAGGCCAGGATTCAGGCCTTCTACCAACAGCCATTTCAAAGAAAAGGGAAAAGAAGTGAAGCCATTAGCTACACCATTTGCAATCAAGCCATCTCTGAATAGTCCCAACAAGTTCTCAGCTTTAGCAGACTTGCCTCCTATAAATCCAGGGTACTCTATACCTCCATTTCCACCGCTACCACCTAGCTCATCTTCATCAAACCTTTTGATACTAAAGAAACCTTTTCAAAAGAATCAGAACCATGTTCTTTTTCTTCCTCAGGAAAACCCAGATTTTCTTTACCTCAAACCAAAGATTCCTACACCATGAAAGCTCTAGAAAGTTTTCTAGAAGCAGTATCTCCTTCTCATGGTAACAAACCAAAAGAATGAGAGATCTTTAATGCTGTCACTTTGTAGGTTGGCCCTATTTTTGCCCTTGACAAAAATTATGAGAACTATGAGGTTAAGCATTTGCTTAAACCTTATTATACCAACCGTAATTATGTGCAAACTGAAAATCCATTAAAAACCCAGAAATATTATGAGTTCATTCTTGTTGATACAGGTTCCATTGAAGTGGAGTATAAATTAAGTAATGATTTAGATCCGAATAGTATTGCATACTCGAAATTTACCGTTAAAAAAGTTCTATATCCGTTTGAATGGTAAGTAGACCACTATCAATCTTTCCAGAGAACACAGGCCTCAAACATTCAACTGGTTTGATTATAAAAATATTTGGTTCAACTTTTTATTTTTAAGGCCAACTATTCATACCTGGTTTGTCAAATATAGTCCTGAATTTTCCAAAGCTATTATCTCCAGATGGTTCTATGAATGGTGGAACTGTTTCGGAAGAAATCAAAAGATTATGCCCAAATCATTTTTAGATAAATTTGGCCAGTTTCAAACTGAGCTAGATATTTCTTCACTATCGGAGCACATCAAATTGTGCAAATATTTTATACAGAAAAGAATTTCTTTTATAATTAGTTGGACATTTTGTATTCATGAATTTGACATGATCAAATATTTATCTAAAGAGATTCTCATCAAAGGATGGTCACCGGCTCCTAAACAAGCTCAACGACAATCCCCTCCAACTATAAAAGAGAAGAAATCATCTTCTAAGAATGATTAAAGTAAAGGCTTCAACAAGCTTTGTCAGACCTCGAAAAAGATAAACCAAACGAAGAAGCAGCCATGCAGCTGTTAGAAGAAGCTTCTTCGCAAAGTGATGATAATGGAGATATGTTAAAGCCAAGAGCTTTAGCACAGTCTTACTTAGATCCCTTTTATTATTAATTCAAATTAGATAAATAATCCAATAGAGGATATTAAAATCCGAAAATATTGACCTTCTAAATAGAGACTCAAAGAGTCGGAATTATTTAAGAAGGTAGAGGTGAAACTCAAAGAGTTGGAATATATCTTGATTAATTATTCAATTAGAATTATGCAAGTGGACCAAAGAATCCCACAAAAGACTAAGAGAGTATTTAACGTCTCATGAACATAGTCATGGCATTAAGATCTAGCCGCTCATGGGGAAAGTGAAAACGTTTGAAATTACTAGTAATATGTTATAAACGCCTAACATGGCTCTGATACCAATTAACACGATCGGAAAGCATATAACAGTAAAACATATAACATAAACAAGAGAGATATAAACAGATGCTCACAATTTTATTTATGAAAACGGAAGCAGGAACTTCATTCCTTACAGTGAGCTAGAGGCTAGGAGAAATTTTAAAGTAAATTTTTCGGATGCCTTACAATGAAAATAAAATTGTCTTATATAGACGAAGAAGAGATAAGAGCATTCCAGAGGCCTTTTTCTGATTGGCTTTTGAAAGAATCTGCTTTATCTTGAACAGAGTTTTGTCTCCTTCTTTTGATAAAGTTGTCGGCCATCTACTTTTGCTTTGTGAAAAGTGATAGCTACTTTAGTTTGTCGGCCATCTACTTTTCTTTTTGACAAAGTGATGGCTGTTTTTGATAATTTCCGTAACATGTCAAGTTATCTTTTGCTGTTGTGGGATTCTTTGGTCTACTTGCATAATTCTAATTGAATAATTAATCAAGAGATATTCCAACTCTTTGAGTTTCACCTCTTAGCTTCTGAAATAATTCCGACTTTTTGAGTCTTTATTTAGAAGGTCAATAATTTCGAATTTTAATATCCTCTACTGAATTATTTATCTAATTTGAATTAATCATTAAATGGATCTAAGTAGGACTGTGCTAAAGCTCTTGGCTTTAACATATATCCATTATCATCACTTTGCGAAGAAGCTTCTTCGTTTGGTTTATCTTCTTCGAGATCTGATAAAGCTTGTTGAAGCCTTTACTTTAAATCATTCTTAGAAGATGATTTCTTCTCTTTTATAGTTGGAGGGGATTGTCGTTGAGCTTCTTTAGAAGCCGATGGCCATCCTTTGATGAGTCTCTCTTTAGACAAATATTTGATCATGTCAAATTCATGAATACAAAATGTCCAACTAATAATGAATGAAATTCATTTCTATATAAAATATTTGCACAATTTGATGTGCTTCGTTAGTGAAGAAATATCTAGCTCAGTTTGAAACTGGCCAAATTTATCTAAAAATAATTTGGGCATAACATTTTGATTTCCTCCGAAACAGTTCCATCATTCATAAAACCATCTGGGGATAATAGCTTTGAAAAATTCAGGACTATATTTGACAAACCAGGTATGAGTGGTTGGCCTTAAAAATAAAAAATTGAACCAAGCATTTTTATAATCAAACCAGTTGAATTTTTGAGGCCTGTGTTCTCTGAAAAGATTGATAGGGGTATGCAAATGGTCTACTTGCCATTCAAACGAAGAGAGAACTTTTTTAATGGTAAATTTCGAGTATGCAATACTATTCGGATCTAAATCATTACTTAATTTATGCTCCACTTCAATGGAACTTGTATCAACAAGAATGAACTCATAATATTTATGGGTTTTTAATGGATTTTCAGTTTGCACATAATTACGGTTGGTATAATAAGGTTTAAGCAAATGCTTAACCTCATAGTTCTCATAATCTTTGTCAAGGGCAAAAATAGGGCCAACCTGCAAAGTGACAGTATTAAAGATCTCTCGTTCTTTTGGTTTGTTACTATGAGAAGGATATACTACTTCTAGAAAACTTTCTAGAGGTTTCATGGTGTAGGAATCTTTGATTTGAGGTAAAGAAAATCTGGGTTTTCCTGAGGGAGAAAAAGAACATGGTTCTGATTCTTTTGAAAAGGTTTTCTTTAGAATCAAAAAGTTTGATGAAGATGAGCTAGGTGGTAGCGGTGGAAATGGAGTTATAGAGTACCCTGGATTTATAGGAGACAAGTTTGCTAAAGCTGAGAACTTGTTGGGGCTATTCAGAGATAGCCTGATTGCAAATGGTGTAGCTGATGGCTTCACTTCTTTTCCCTTTTCTTTGAAAGGGCTGTTGGTAAAAGGTCTGAATCCTGACCTCATGATTTTCCCTACAAAAATTCTCTTGTTAGGAAATCTGGGAGAGAGTTTTCTTCTCCCTTGATATACTCAACTTTAAAATCAAAACTAGATAATAATGCTTGCCATCTAGCAAATATCTGTTTAAAGACAAGGTTTTTAACAACTTTTTGAAGAATTTCTTTAGCAGACTTGCAATCTACTCTAAGTAAAAAAATTTTTATTGACCAAGTCATCTTGGAACTTTGTGATACAAAGAACTATAGCAAGTACTTCTTTCTTAACCGTACTATAATTTCTTTGGGTAGAATTTCAAAGTCCAGAAGTAAAACGAACTAGTTGTTCTTGGCTTTTTGGAGTTTTCTTTTGCTTGAGAATTCCTCCATAACCAATATCTGAAAGGATCTTAACTGCGGAAATTAAAAAGAAGAGAAACTTACAAGCAAGCTGAAGTTTATTGCATATCCAACATAGAGAAATAGTACATAAAGAGAGCTTTCAGAGTGATTAAGAGATAGCTAAATTTTCTGATGCCTCTATAAGAGAAATGAAGTCTCCTTATATAGGAGAAGGTAGGAGTGTTTTTACATCTTAGACATACAAATGGAGGGCTAAGATGTTGCCGGCACTAAAAGAGGGGTCTACCTTTAAAGTAGAGTTAGTGGAGAATAACTTTCTTCATCGTGGAAACATGAGGGCCTACTTCTTTTATAAAAGAGTGGCTGAGTGGGAATCTTCTTTTTATCTTTGGAGATAATGGAGATTAGCTTTATTCAAAGTTTTGTCGTTTGGCTTTTCCAAAGATGCCAAAATAAAATAATGAAAGTCTTTACTTTGAAAAAAGTAATTCCGACTTTGCCTCTACTTTTCCAAAGAAGTCTTATCTTATTAATAGTTGGGATCCATGTAAGCCAAAGCCAATCCTTTGGGACTACACATATCTCCATTGTCTTAATTGCTGCTTTCTGTTGAAGCTGCATCTTCAATCATTTTCATGATTTGATCTTCATCATATTTTTCTAGATTTTCCAATGCTTCTTTCAGTTTCTTTCTGAGTGCTGCTTTGGAAGAATTCATTGAAGAACTTGATGAACTGGCCTTGTCGCGAGACTAGACTTTAGTGTTAGGTTGTTTGGGGACCTAACCTTTAACCTGAATTTGCTTACACAAATATTGGATGCGATCAATATTATTCTTAGAAAAAAAAATATGATATTTTTTTTAACATACTATTTGCATAATTTAATATGCTCAGGTAAAGTGGAGATTTCTTCCTTGATTTGAAATTCTTCAAACCTGTTGAGAAATTGCTGAGGGAGAACTTCCTTGGTTCCTCCGAATAAATTTCACCATTCGTAAAACCATCTTGGAATAATGACTTTAACAATGATTGGGCTGTACTTTATAAACCAAGTGTGTCTTGGTCGTAGATAAAGAAAATTCATCAATGTTGCCTTATAATCATACCAATTATAAGTTTGTGGACGATGAGTTACTGATAACGCAATCGGTGTATGTAAATGGTCTGCAAACCATTTAAATAGATCCAAAATTCTCTTAATAGTAAACCTTGAATATTTAATAATAGAGGGATTATTCTCATCCCTGAAATGCTCGATCTCAATATAATCAATATCAATAAGAATGGCTTCATAGAATCTTTTTGTCTTAAGTGGATTGTCAGTATCCACAAAATTTGAGTCTATATAGCAAGGTTTGACTAGCTGTTGTATATCAATATTGTCATACTCCTTGTTTAATACCATAATTGACAATACCTGTGAAGTCACAAAATCAAAAGATTCTTCTTTTGGATTAGGGGTTTTGGGAATAGTTTTTGTTAACTCTGGGTTAACTGCTTGGGCAAAAGATTCTGGAGTTTTCATTTCATAACTCTGTTTGGATTGGATGGAACTAGAAGAAGCTCCTTTGTCTAATGGTTTTGCTGGTCCAAGGTTGATCAACTTTGGTTGGGGTGGACCAAGCAGCTTTGGAGGCTGAGTTGGTGCTGTAGAAGGGAGCTTTGGAAACTCGGCTAGAACTGAAAATTTGTTTTGGAAAGAGGTTGTAGGCCTCTGTGGATAGTCATGTTTTGGAAGTAATTGGGGAAGGGTAAATGGTCTAGCCATTTTTGCTTTTGGAAGATCTTTTCCTTTAGAGGGAGTGACCGGTTTAAACAAAAAATTCACGGGTTAGAAAATCAGGAAGAGAATTTTCTTCTCCTTTAATAAAATCAATTTTAAAATCAAAGCTAGATAGTAGAGCTTGCCACCTAGCAAATTTGCTTTGAAACAAGATTTTTAATATTCTTTTGTAAAATTTTCTTAGCAGATTTGCAATCTACTCTCAATAAAAATTCTTTGTTAATAAGATCATCTTGAAATTTAGTGATACATAGCACTATAGCCAAAATTTCTTTTTTCACTGTTGAATAATTCTTTTGAGCGGAATTCCAGATTTCGAATGTAAAACGAATAAGTTGTTCTGTAGATTCAAGATCTACTTTTTGTTTAAGAATACCTCCATAACCTGCATCAGATGCGTCAGTTTCGATAATCATAAAAGCATTAGGATTGGGGATTCCTAAACAGGGGAATATTTTGAACTAAGGCTTTAACTAGAATGACAGTCTAGGTTTGTTTAGAACTCCAAGGGACCGGATTCTTTCTAAGTCTTTTGTTCAAAGGGTCACAAACATGTCTGACCTTAGGAATAAAATCAGCAACATAATTTAAACTTCTTAGAAATCTCTAAAGTTAGGTTTTATCATGAATTTCGTTAGGAAACTTTGAAGAGAACTCGACGGCCCTGCAAATAGGTTTATAGGTTCCTTGGTAAAGATCATGACCTAAAAATCTGATTGCACTGATTCATGACCTGAATCTTGTTCTTGTAAGTTGGTCTTCTTGAGAACATGATCGGTAAGTACATTCATTTCAATTTTTCCCAATCGAGATTTGATCTCTTTAATCTCTTTTTTGAGATTTGATATTTCGTGACGAAGATCTGAGATAGAGGGTTCCGAATGTTTCTCTGAACGATTCATGATTTGCTTCATACTGAAGGGTTCAACAACTGGACGAATTTTAGGCTTGTCCATGTTGAGAATGATATTTTTGAGTTCTAGGAGAAAACGATTCCTAGCCTCATCATCAGCTATGTGCTGAATAATATTAAAAAGAGGTTCTTTCGAATGATCCGAAAGAACTTTAATAGCTTGGGTACTATCACAAGTACAAAAGGCTTCAGTACAGGTACACTCTTTTCCGATTGACTTCTGTCTGATTCATAATCAAGATCTATGTCTTCGTCATAATTGTATTCGTCAGATGTAATAGAAATTCTATAACAGTTAGCATATTTGTAAACTAATAAGTCAAATTGATAAATTTCATAATTAAACCAAATCAATTGATATTTTGCCATAAAACAAACTGATAACACCACTTGATATTCACCTAAACAGTTAACATTCTAAACCTTTTGAGTTATGCACCTAATATATAATTAAAGAGCGTTTAGAGATTAACTTACTGATGCAAACTTCATACACACCAAAAAAAATTAATATAAAGGTTTAATACATAATCATGATTAATAATTTAGTCTTATTGAAATTATGCATTAGTAAGCAATTTCAACATAGATAGAAACATCTTACTTAAATTTTATAAAGGTCGAGTGTGAGGCGAGGCGTTATTATTACTTCTATAGGATTTACCTTACGCATAGTCATGCCAGGTCCCTCTTTCATATCCAAAGGTTCATCCGATGGAATTTTATAATCGAAACCTTGGATCAAATGACCTATTGTTAGGTACTCCACTTGCAACGCATAGGTCATTCCAGGACAAGATCGTCTTCCAGAACCAAATGGAATGAACTCATAATCTTGACCACGGAAATCAATATCAGTAGTTAAGAATCTATCTGGATTGAATTGATCGGGATTTGACCATATTTTAGGATCTCGTTGTAGTTTCATGACATTTGTGTATAGTCTAGTACCTTTAGGTATGTGATAACCACTAACAACACAATCCTCCGTGTTTTCATGTGGTACTAACAAAGGCCCTGGTGGATATAATCGTAACACCTCCTTAACGATAGCTTGAAGGTACACCAAATTCTTAATATCGTTGTCATCTATCCATCTATCCTTACCAATTTTCATGTCGATTTCTTCTTGAGCTTTCTTCAAAACATGTTGATTATTTATCAGTAATGTCATTCCCCAGTTTATATGAAGAGAAACTGTGTCTGCTGCATCCAAGACCAAACTCTGAAATTTTTTTAGAAGAGTTAAAACTTTACTCCATTCTAAGACCCCTCTATTATAATTGAAGGAGTACAGTTTGTTATGCGAGTTTTTAAATTGTAAATCAAACCCCGCATCAATTTTATACATAAATCATTTTTCTCCTAACCCTTTATCAAATGTAGTATAATTACGTAGAACGTAATACCTACCTAACTCACCTCTAAATCAGTTACCAAATAGTCGTAGCTTGTTAGGGAGGGGCATTCACATGTCAACGCTTAGGAGATTAGGGCCTATAGGTTATTCAATCTCCTATTTTTCAGATGGGAATGTCAATGATTTTCTTAAAATCGACTTACTTTATCAAATTGAATTGTTTATTAGATTATTTTTTAAAATAAAAGCATAAATTTTTTAATATAAATTTATAATCGTATTAAATACTTAATTAGATACTCCGATTTTAAACTTTTTTTAAAAACAAATTAAACTGAAAACATATTATATGTATGGAACATTAAATTTTTAGTCTTGAGCTGGAAACAAAGTAGCTAAACTTTACCATCAACACATTATCTAAATTAGAAGTAAGCGTAAAACATCCACCCGTTATTTGTATGGAAAATTTTAATTGGACTTTGATTGGCTATTAAAAGTATACATTTTTTCAGCTCTTTCCTTAATAATTACATTGTGTCGAGTCAAATTAAGAAATATTAGTATTAATTTTTTATACCAAGAGTGATAATGATGCATGCAAATCAAGTTACCAAAATGTGTGAACGACAATAAACAAGTTATAAGTCAAACAACGTAACATAAATTTAAATAGAGTAAATGACTAAGGAGAAATGAACTTACAAAAATTGTTGCTTTGATAACGGTATCACGAGAATAACCTTTATGGAGATGTTCATTGCTCATCTTCGATAGCATCACATCAATGAAATCTCTTTCATTACCACCTCCGTTAACCTCCATTAATGACGTTTCTCTCGTCTTCACATGCTCGTCTAACCATCTCTGAAAAATCGAGTCGATATCCTTAAACGTCTTCTTCATCAACTTCACATGCCCTTGAAAATCTATCCATTTGAATAACGGAATCGGAAACGCATCCCACAACACAAACTCCATTGACAGAACCAGAAATTTCCTAAAAGCTTCCTTAAATCTCTCCATTTCTCCGCTTCCGTCTCCTCCAGCTTCGTAATTCTTCCCTGCTATCATTTGTACAATTAGCCCAAAAGTCAATTCCTCTAACCAATCGGTTAGGTTTGTTACTGATTTTTCTTCAGTAGTTTGAATTCGAGAATGAAGATTTTTGATGTTGTTTCGGATTTTACAGAGCTTGATCTGTTTCAATTTTTCCAGACGAGTGTTGGATAGAACCTCCTGGATGACTAATTTACGTATATTTCGCCAGTACGGTCCGTAATTAGCTAGAAAAAGCACGGCGTTATTGTACCCAAGGTATTCGCCGTAGCGACAAGCTGGACGATTCGCGAATACGGCGTCGTTTTTGGAGAAACAGTCTTTTACGGCGTCGTAGCTACTGATTACTAACACACGGGGAAGTCCGAACCGGAAAGTGAAAACAGGGCCGTACTCATCGGCTAAATCTGAGAGTTTTCGAGCTAACGGACGATCGTCGCCGTCGTTGTCGAAGTAGAAAAGATGGCCGATTACCGGCCATCCTCCGGCGATTTCCGGTGGTAACGGTGGTTTGGAAGATTTTTTTGTCGATAAGAAGAAGTAGATGGTGAAGGCAAGGGTTAACAGTGCTGCGATGGCTTCTATTGGAGAAAAAAGAAGAAGATCAAATTCCATGTGCATAAAGTTAATAGGAATAGACGTACAATTATGAAGCAATGCCTTTTTATTTATTTCTATAGTGTTAATTATTACTTATTCTATTTCGAATTTTAAAATTTTAAAAAATCTATAAATGGTCAATTATCTTTTATATTTAAATTATTTGACTCTCAAAAAAATAAAATGTATCAAAGTGAGTTCTTGATTTGAGTTTACTTGATTACGATGCATTTGTTAGGAGTTGTTTTAACTTGAATTTTTATTTTAAATTGTTGAAATAATATTTATTTTGAAATAATTTTTTTTCATCAACAATAAGTATAGCTCTTAAAACTACAAATGATGATATTATAATTTTTTAAGTATCAATGAAAAGAAAAGTACAAAAACTAAAAACTTTTTAAAAATAATATTTCATAAAAAAAATATGTAAAAAGGCAGTGAAGATCACATTACAAATTACAATATTGTGCTGAGAATATAAATCGACAAATCAGTTTGTTATAAGTGTTGCTTATGGGCGGAGTGGCAATTTCAGGTCTCCCATTTACGTCATACTAGATAAATATTTTAAATATATGTTTTTGTTTATTTTTAATTATTTATTATTTCAAGAATAATCTTTTATTTATATTTATTATTTTTAACTTATTAAGAAAAAATATGTTAAAAATTGACTATGTTCGAAATGTTAATAATACTGTCCCTATTTCATTTTAGTGCTAATTATAAATTATTGACTAAAGTTATAAACAATATCCTAAATTTATTCGTATCTTTTATTTTGATATTTGAATTTTGGGTTGTTCCTATTCAAATTGTTACAATGGAATAACAGATATAACTTGTTTTATTTTCATTATTAGATTCTACATTTTAAGAAGACTTATCTATAAATATTTTTTTAAGTAACATGATAATATATAAAAAAAATATATTTAAAAAAATCTCACTAAGATATATATATATATATATATATATAACTTCAACTCAAATAAATATTCCATTCATTACAAAAAGAATAACTATTTTCATTTTCTTTGACAATTTTAATTTTAGCTTTCCATATTGCATGTTTAAGGTTATTTAACTAAAAAAAATTAGGTACATTTGATATAACTTTAATTTAGGATCATAAAATTAATAAATTTTTTTTATTTTTAAAAATTTCGTATTAAGTCAAATTATTGTTAGGTTTTAGCAAGGTATGAATGAAAAATAAGAAGAGAAAATGGAAAAAGTGGGGGAACCAAAAGTCATTTCAAATGCTAAGTCTTTGAAGATGAAAAATCATTTCTCCCATATTGGTAGAAGAAAGGAAAATTGTTATTCATATATTAGGAAACACTTCTTTTAGTTCTTAAAGGGTTAAGAAGAAGGTGTCTCTTGTGCCGTCGTCGTCACTCGTTCGGCCTTGGATTGGAATTTGGATTTGGATTTGACAAATAATTTGATTGATGATATCTTTGGGACAAAATTTATTTTATCAATTTGATTAAGTAATTTCCTTTCTCTTGAAAATTAATTCAGAATGTTAATAAGTTAACCGAATTAATTTTGCGTAACGGTAAGGGACCTGTTCCTTCCGAAAAGATGTTATTTTTTCCAAAAGACACAACGTTCTGAAAAGACACACTGAAATTTTTTCCTCTTTGCATACATTTTCTTACAAAAATAAAATTGTCGATCGACTGAGTCTGTGTGTACTCTGTTGCTGTTTTTGCATTCGCTGAAATTAGTGAAGTTTGAGGTACCACTACTTCTCTAATAGTTAATCCGCTTATCTTGGAAGGAATTAATTTGTAACATCGGATGCTTGAGAGAATTAAATTTCTTAATGAAACACAGTGAATTTTGTGGACTCGAATTATTATTTTCTATCTGTTTCATCTATTTTCCGTTTCTGTTTTTTCTAACTTGAATACATGTGATAACAATTATATTATTTTTTTTGAAATGGAAAGAATAAAATACTTTTCATGTGTTCCTCGATTCCCTATGACTTCAAGTCTTCAATAATGTCACCAATAATTGATAATACAATAATAGACATTGTTGCAAGGAAGATATTACTTACTATTTTCTTTTATCTTAATTTATTTATACGATACGTAAAAAAGGGTAAAAGACCAAAAATAAAACAAAGAGAAAGCGGAAAAAAAATAATGAGGAGGTCACACAATTCAAGAAATTTGTTTCGTTAAAAGCAGATAGATGATGGGCACCATTTTGTGCTACATGAATAATTTAAATAATTAATTTATTTTTAGTGGATTTATTTTTGTATGTTGCCTGATAAAAAAGATTATTACATATTATGAAATCTACCAAAAACTTGTAAAATTATATTTCGAACGCGGACTAAAATAAAGTTGTCAATAAACTAAGATAATTCAGGAGAGGGTCGCATGCAAGAACTCAATCTCATTTTCTGGTGTACAGTTGATCAAAACTTTTAATTTTTCCTTTTTAGAAACAAGCTTCAAATAAAAAAAAATGACTTACTTAATGAAATTAGAGAAAATAAGTCGTATTATTGATAGATGGAAGCTGAAACCAGATATAAATTAAAGGAAAGGCAATATAGATACAATAGGTCCATCCACAACCCCATCGCCCGCCCACACACACTATATCCAAATAACGAATTTATAACTTTAGTCACGTACGTTTGAAGTTATTTCGAAAATGGGTGAAATTATGAATAGTTTTTTTAAAAAAAGAACACAAATGACAGCTCTAAAGGAGGCCCAAGATTTATTCACTTAGCCCACTGAAAATTAAGTAGGTGTAAAAGGAGGCCCAAGATTTAGAAAAGACTAGAGATTCTCAATAATGAGTCCAAAAATATGGCCCATTTAACTTCACTTTTTCTTCTTTCTTCATTGGGAAAATTATACAAAATAGATAATATTTAACCTATATTAGGTACTATAACTATCCTTTAAGAAAATTATAATTTGCTGCTACAGTTTTTTCTATTCTTGTTATTCGTTTGATTTGTATAAATTCAGAATTTGTATAATTCGATATAAATCCAGAATTTTGTATATCTTTATCCTATATTTATATACAATTTATGAAAAAATCACAATAAATTATCGCGTATGTACATTGACAAGCGAAATATACAAACAAAACTCTAAAAATTTTCTAAATGTATATATACAGAATTTGTATATACTTATCATATTTGTATATTCACCAACGAAATATAAAACTGCAACTTGTACAGCAAACAGAACTATAGCTGTGAAGCGCAATTATCAAAACTATAGCTATAAAGCCTTTTCATGTCTATTATGTTATGTTATTTCTAAAATTCTCTCTCCTTCATCACATGTAAATTGTAATGTTGCTTGTCACAAGGGTTGTTCATGGATCGTTTTGAATTGATTTTTAATAAAAATTAACATTAAATTAAGTTAACAATTAAAAATTAAATGTAATGCATATTCTTGATTTAATTATTGTTGTTTCGTTCGTTAGATTCAAACTATAAGAAAATTCCACGTTGTTTTCTTTGTATAAAAATAAATAAATAAATAAATTTAATCATTTGTTAATTTGTAATCCTTTATTATTTCATTTATTATAGTAAAATTAACTATAGTTTTATTGAATCATTAAGAAAATATTTTGAAATCTATAAGCTGAACTTATGAAAATTACAAGATCTACATAAAAGTTATTGAGTTTGTCCGAACACATGAACTCTCATTTAGCTCCGCTTTCTACCCAAATTAAGTGAAAAATTTACAACTCAATTTCCCAATTATATAATTCCCATCATTATCAAACTTAAACACTTTATTTAGCACAATGGAAATACTTTTAAAAAAAATAAACAAAAGGCAGGATCATTAAAAGATTCGAATAGATCAACTGTATCATCATTCTACCTAATTCTTATGACTCAGGGATTAAAATATTCCAAACAGCATTGATATTGCAATCTGATTACTGATAATTAAGCGTGTCCCATTAAAAAAAAAATATTAGTATTATTATTATCTTTATCATTAAATTAAAACAGACATCCATTTGAGTATCCTTCTTTGTATTTTTTATTTATAGAAATTAGATTAGCTTTAGACAGAATATAATGTTGTCCCAAATCATTGTCAATCGTTATGATTAATATCTTTTGGAAAAATATATTGAGTCGGTTCTATCCATAAGAGGGATTAGTTAATTCATTAACCAATTATTTTTCATGCATATATTTAACCTTTTTAAGGATATCATAGCAAAACGACAAACATAATTGTACTCATGGATTCAGAATTTGAATTTTATAGATTCTAAAGTGTTGGACGATGAACTCTTGCCTTAGTTGTTTCATAAAGGGAAATGAAATTATTCTTGAATAATAAAGTTCAAGATTTTGAAATAGGAATGCACTTGCTCAAGTTCAAGTTCTTTAGAATTAAAAATAAAATTATTGGAAGCATCGCCTCTTGAATAATATGCGAATTCAAATTTAATTTGATCCAAATATGAATATCGACCATGGAATAGAAGTAAAGAATACTATAATTGAATATAAAAAGAGTTGCTTACATGAAAAGGAGGTAACAAATTGCATAATTCACAACAAAAGTGCACCAACTCCACATTTATCTTTAGCATAACATAAAGTGAGCACTTTTACAAAAGAGTATATAGAGGCCATTGCCACTAACTGCTATTATTGCAAGATGAGGCCAATCACCTTTTAGCTAATCTTTTGAGTCTTTTTTGTTTTTTGTTTTTGAAGATATATGAAGGGAAACTTGAAAATAAAGTGGGACTAATTTACGAAAGCTAAAGAGCACCAACAAAAAAAAAGCAATTTAATTACCCAAGTGAGAAGCAATGGAAAAGAAAGTTATTCACAAGGACCAATTAGATGTGCATGCCTTATTTATTTACCACCTGCAAAATTCAAATTAAAGAGGATCAATTATAAAGTTCATTGACTCATTATAATACCTTTTAACAAGTGGCATGAAGTATATATAAAAATAGCTATTAGATGTTGAACCCCTCACACTTATATTCAAACTTGTTCACATGTTATTTTTATATATTTTGAATATATTTGGGTCGCTTGGTAGTTGGTTACAATTATGTAGGTATTAGTAATATAAATATTAGTTATGCAGGTATTAGTTATTCCATCTTCTACTCTACATGAGATAATACACACTAATTTCCTCATAACGTATAAAAGCTAAGTATTAGCTATTCAATTTTCTAACTTATAAATCAAACATCATATTCATTTTATACATAAACAACTTATTTTACTAACTAGCTAGCAAACATTGTATAACTTATATAAAATTAATTAGTTGATAAGTTCCTTCTATATTGGCTACTAAACGACCTTTTAGTTAAAATTTTGATTTCATCGCTGATGAAATGATATTTTTTGTTTATATAACCTACTCTAATTTAATTTATAAGGGATTAAGACGTAACAATTATTGTTGTTATATTGACTCATATACCTTTTAACAAGTGGCATGAAGAATAAAAGTAGTTGAGCATGATCAAGATATAAAGATGAGGCTACTATCCTAAAAAGAAGAGACTAACCTTTCTTTTCACAAAGCTTATTTAGAACAGAAAGGAATACAATGAGGACTGCCACACCAGCTATGAGCCCAATTGTAATTGCTAGTGTCTTTTCAACATCTTCATCTCCTGAAATTTGTATATATATTTGCTCAAACTTAAATAGAGAACCTTTTAATGTCTCTACATATAGTATAATAGATAATTACAGGTCCAAACCATTCGATCATTAAATTTACAAAATAAGTCTATTCAAACGGCTAGAGGGTAAGTTAATCACCGTGGTTCGACAATGGAGAATAGAACATCTCTAAGGAAACAAAAGAAAATACCACAATATATGCACAAAGTGTGTAAGTAAATGTATAGTAAATATACACACATTATACATACTTATACACAACATATACATAATATATAACGTTTATTTCGATTATGTTGGTAAACTAATTGACCGAACAATATACATTGGTAACTATCCCTATTATCTGTACTTATAATTGTTGGTAAATTTAAACACTAATTAGTTTGTATAACTACATTTTATCAACTTACCTATTCAATGTACATTTTGTATCCACCCTGTCTTTCAATTCTAGTCATTCATATGGTGAAAAATAGTTTCATTTTGTCGTGCAAACTTCTCCTCCAAGTATATATTAGGAAATAAATATGATTAGTGGCGGAGCTACTCTTGTACAAAGGTACATTGAAATGTTATACTTTATATGTAGACAAGGAAAAAATGTGACCATTGGTAGAGCTACTCTTGTTCAAAGATACGTTGAAATGTTATATGATATATGTAAATAGAGAGAAAGAATTTCACGGAATCTATTTTGTTTTAAATGCATATATACAATTATGTTGAATTCTCCTTATTAATTCTTCGCGTGTTTATCTATCTATATTTTAATATTCCTTAATAAAATTTCTGATTCCACCGTTGAATGTACACTACCTTGTATACCTATACATTAGGATCAAAACTTAGAATCAATGAGTGGTATGAATTTCCCAATAAATTAAAGAGAGACAAATAAGTTAAAAGCAAGTGGAATATTTTGAGAACCACAATATTGTGGAGTTGCAAGTGGAAGAGTGACCACATTTTTCTTTTGTCATGACTTATTAGAGTAAACTTCTTGGAAGTTCATTTGCATTTGGAAAATGACAGTAAGTCATGCATGGACTTGCTTCAATGTTTCCTAGAAAGTAATCATGATAAGATCACTCTTGTAGAATATTTAATTTATGCTGATAATAATTATTAACAAATACTAACAACTAACAAGTGTGACATACAATGATTGTTTTTTAAAATGATGTCTATCCCTTATTATAATTAAGTGATTATGCAATTTAGTCATGCTTAGTGTACATATAATCAAGACTATCCATAAATAAAAGGGTTAGGTGACAAAATGTCTAAAATCATTAAAAAAAAATAAAAATCAAATAACTCATTTAGCTTTATACAAAATATGAAAGAAAATAAAGCAAGAGAACACATAAAGGAAAAAAATACTTTCTTTCCATCCTAACCTCTATGATTAATTACTCATAGCCCCCCCCCCCCCCCCCCGAGTAACCTACCATCTACCTTTTATTTAATTAGAGTTGGATTAATTACCTAATTACACCTACCTATATCATAATTACCCCATCTCAAGAAAATAAAGAAAAAGAAAACCATTTATCCATAGGCGGAGGGGCATGGCTAGGTTCATGCAAGAAAATTTAATTGAAATAATGTCTTACTTATCTATAAACAGTTAGAAAAGAAACTCTTTCATATATTTAATAACAATTTAACTTTAAACTCTCATTTTATTCCTCCGATCAAAATTGACCAAGCAATTATTAGTACGTCAAACAAAATTTTGTCAAATCAAAGTATCAAACTTCATCTCACTCACCAGACTTAAAAAGCAATTTTACATATTTCTCCTAACCATGCATGAAAACCTCACGTAACTTCAATTTACCGGTTACCATAGAGAAGTTACAATAATACCCTCATATCTGTAATCTCATAAGTTGAGTCAGAAGAAAAATGATGTATATTGTGCACACAACTTTATCCCTATCTAGTAAAGATGAACAAAATTATTTTCGATAGATCATCAACTCCAATAAAAAGTTAGGAAAACAAAATTCATTAAATTAAAGTATTTAGGGATAATATAATTTCATCACATTTTTACTAACAAAAACCAAATAAACATAAAGATATAACTCATGCACCACCAATTATTATGGCGGAGCTGCTTACCGCTTTTAGACGTGAATCCACGCTCCGAGAACCGCGCATAGCATTTGGATAAAAACATATCTCCCCAAGGTGAGGACCCACACTCGCTTTTCAACCGTCTGATCGCCTCCGATAAACAATCATCACACTCACTCATACTCAAATCTTGCGTACACTGCGCTACACCGTGTATTTTCCCTGACCCGACAACCCGAAAATATTGACCCACAGATGATAAATACGTCAAAACGCCGTCGTTTCGGGTCATCATATCCGAATCATCCATAATGGATGGTCCACATTTATGCATGACAATTCCTTTGTCTTCAATTCCAAGAAAAGAAACATTATCGTACTTTATAAAACACCCGTCCAGCTGCAACGCTCCGCCGCATGAGACGGGGCAGAGCGTTCCAAGCTGAGTCAATGCCGCGGCGACACAGTTGTGACAGTCAGAACTGCCTAAGTCGCCGCGGCACTGAAAGAGGCCGTATACGACGTCGTATTGAGTCGAACCGGGCATGGAAATCTTGAAATTGTTGAAATTTGACATTGCTGCTGAGTTGACTAAGGAAGTGAGTAGCGAGTTGACATTCGACTCGTAAACCGTGCCCGGATTATATTTTTGTTGTGTACATCCACCGTATACGAAAGATTGTATCGACGAAGCATTTGATTGGTGAACGAAATACAAGAATATAATTATCATATAGTAAACAAGAAGAACATGAAGAGAATTTTTTTTAATACAAAGTTTCATTTTTTTTGTTCTTCTTGTTCTTAGAGGTAATGGAGACTAATGTTCAATATATTTTTTTGTATGGAAATTTTGTGGGGGTGGGGGGTAGGGTTGTTTGGTGGAGATTTACGTTAGAAAATGGTGAACTCAAGAAGTATTATTATGCAATAAAAGTTAAAGGGGGTATGGGATATGGACCATGGATCTATATATATAGGATGACTAGTATAATTAGAGTATGAAAAATAAAAGAGATAGGGAAAAAAGATGGTGGGGATAAGTTTAGTAGTTTAAGTTTAGATGTCCTTTTAGAAAATTTTTATATAGGGTCTGAAAAATATTTTAATTTTACCGAAATTATTGTTACAATATCACATTTTATGGAGGACCTTTTACCCCGCATTATTTAATAGTATATTTTAAAGATATATATATGTCCACGTGGATACGTTACTAATTATAATGATGTAAATTTGACCTAATTTAAGATTCAATATTGAAATTTACATTATCAAATTACTATGTAAAAATATAAATACGCTTTTCTATATATGAATTTTAAAAATTTTAAAATAAGGTAGTTATTTACTATAATTAGAGTATGAGGAAAAAACCCAAAGGGGAAGTCTCTCTGTATTGTGGGTTTGAGGGGATATTATTGACTTGGATACAGTTTCTTTGGACCCATAAAAATAATATTACATATGGTGAAATTGATGTGATACTTTTAATTTTGTATTTTAAAATTTAAATAATTTTATTTTTAATTATAAATTTTTTTTAATTCATCTTTTAAATATTATCAATTGTTAGTTATTCTGACTTATAATACATTTTTTTTATCTAGTTTTTAAATATCTAGATTTTATTTTTAAAAACATAAAGATTTCATATTTAAATTTACAATCAAATTTAAATTATTTGACTTTTAAAATATAAATTTACGTCACATAAATTGGAATAGAGTGTTTTTTAGGAGTAACATAGAAGTTGTAATATTGTCTTTATACTGTTTGCAAAAGGCATTTTCTCATTTTGGCTGTTAATGCTTTTTCTAGTGGCTTTCCTTTATGTATTGTACGTTAGTGAATCATCTTGTTCCCTGACATTTTTAAAAAGAAATAAATTCTAAAAGAAGTTTTGAAAAAAAAATAAATAAATAAATAAATATATATATATATATAGTTTAACATATCATTTACTTCTTTCGATGTTCCCATATTTATATAATAGAATTGTAATTTCATTATTTATTTCAAATGCTTGTCAAATCTGAAAAATAAAAACCAAAGGTTATTTGTATTTTTTGAAAATCTTTCAAATTATTCACTTCATAGTCTGATAGATATTTTGAAGAACTGAATATTGGACAAGAATAAAGATAGATAGAGTCTCATTCTACGGTTATCTAGCTTGAGATATTAGAAAATTCATAATTAACATATGCGAGTGCTTCTATCAAATTCTATCTTAAATAAAATCGAATGACACTATAAAATTTCACATTATTTTTACATATCATAAGTAACATGTATGAGATGTGCGTCTCCTTTTTTAAAATTAAATAAAAGAATTCATCGCTTAATTTTCAATTCGATTTTAGTGGCATATTTAAGGTAAATAGCCCTTTTTTTTTGGGAAAGCAGGGACACTTTTGACTTTTAGGTGGTTTCAAATAATTATATCCTCCATTTTATAATATTTTTAATGTTGATAATTTTATATGAGAAATTATTTGAATACAATAACCTATAAGCGTTACTTTCTATTTTTTATTTGAGGTCTATATATTTCAAATAATATTTTTTGATTTTTTTAAAACTAGATATCTTGTTGGAAAAATAGGTAGGTATAGGCTATAATAGCTTTGGTGCTTAACAATAGGTGAAGTGTCATTTCACAAGTTAGATTTAATTTCCTATTTAAAACTTAGATAAGTTCTAATAATGTTGACTGGGATTAAAGCTATTTTTAAAGAAGGATATACTAGAACCTTAACTAATTTAGTTAAACACATTTTCTATTATTATTGTCCCTTGAAAAACCATTTTCAATATATTTTTATCTGGAATTTAATATTGAAAACAAATCTATAAAAAAGCCTTGTGTTTCTAGCACTAAATTTCCTAAATCTTTATTGAAAACTATTTTCAATAGATTTTCATTAGAATTTTGATATTAATAAAAATACTTGTAAGAAACACGTGTTTATAGTAGTAATTTTTTTTAATTTTTATTGAATACTATATTTAATAGATCTTAAATTCATATTGACGAAGTTACCCATAAAACACGACTAGTTATGATGAATTTATTTTATCAAGTTATGTTTATGTTCACCCACATAATATTAAAAGAAAAAAATATTGTATATATAATGGGAGAAAATGTACGATGACTTGATATTAAATGTACCAAACTAACTGTAAATTTGACCTAATTTAAGATTCAATATTGAAATTAATTAAAGATGAAGGAAAAAAAAAGGTTACACATCATCGCTTTGGGAATATTGATTTCTTTTAGATATTGTCTTCAAAATAAAGTTACTCCTAAAAGAAATAAAAAACTGTGCTTTTTTTTTAAAAAAAAAAACAATCCATATCAGGTCATTAACTAACTATTTTAATTTATATGGCTCAAATTATATATCGTGTTTTTCATTCCAATTATAAGAAAAATAATATTTTAAAATTCATGAAAAATATTTTAAGACGGAGGGAGTACTAATAATAATTTAATTTTTGTATACCTTCAAATAAATTTTAAGAAGGAGAGCCTTGACGTAACTGACAAAATTGTTGTTGTTTGATCTGGAGGTCACATATTTAAATAGACCGTTGTGGTTCTATTCTTTTATGAATCGTACATCGTGAGAGATTAATGTATTAGATTGCCTTTATTTTGGTTTTTACCTTCAAATAAATTAATTTCTTTTCAAACAAATACATCATGCATGAGATACTATGCTTGTGCTAAGATGCGTACATACAATTTGATTACTATTAAATTAAATAAAATCATGCTTTAATTAGGAATTGAAAAAAATTAACAAGTAGTAGTCAACAACGACCATGGGAATAGAAAAAACAAGGAACATGTAGTCAACAAAATTGCACTTTGAACAATATTAATATTATTTTTTTATGGGAAAAGGCATAAATTCACTCTTTAACTTGTGGCGAAAAGTCAGTTATATGTTTAAACTATCATGACGATCTATTACACACTTATTCTTGATAAAAGTGTAAGTAATACCACCTCAGAACTGACGTGAAAATAAAATTAAATAAAAAAGTAAATTAGGCCCATTTGAGTAAAAAATAAAGTAAAAAAAAATATTTATTTTGATTCCCCTGCCCCCCCCCCCCCCCCCGCCCCCCCGTCATTTCATGCTCATCTCCTCTCATTCTCCTTTAGACTTCTTCTTCATTTTTTTGTTTGGTATGTTTTATAATCAGAAGAAAGGATTGAAAATGAAGTCATTCAGGTAAGAAAGAAGAGAAAAATAAAGACAAAAATGGTGTCATTCAGATAAGGAAGAAGAGAGAAAATAGAGGTAAAATGGTTGGGAAAAAAGTGAAAAAATGAAGAGAGAAGATAAAGGTAAAATTGGTCATCATGTACTTAAATTGTTAAAAGAAAAATCTTAAATATTATGCTTGAAAAGTATCACGTGTAATCTAGTTGAAATTAACATATTCCCAAATATTTATCCATTTGTACAATAGTTAGTTGACACTTAATTTTCACATAAGCTAATGATTAGGACATTCAACCAGAAAAATGGAGTTTAATCTATTTCCACTCTTGACTTATTAGTGAGTTTTTGGTAGCTACATATGATATTTTAAACCAAAAAAATCCCCATTAAGTTAGTTACTACCATTTTTGGCTACCCAATTTTTAAAGAGAAATATGGTAGAAAAAAAAAAGAAGGTGATTTTGTCAATGACATGCTAGTATTTTTTATTTTACTCTATATATAAGAGTTTAAGTTGTATTAGATTGTTGGTGCAAATAAATTTTATGCTATTATATTATCCAAAGAATATCTAGGTAAGTTTTCTTAAAATATGGAATTAGAATCTTTTTTTTTTTTTAAAAAAAAAAAAAACCTTAAAATATGGAATTAGTTGCATTAGCAAAGGGAAATAAGTATGTAGTTGAATCAATAAGCAGTACGTATTCCTTTATTCCTAACAAAGGTCTCAGATTCAAGATCAAAAACTTGAAATATCTTTGACAATTTTTTTTTATCCTGGTCCAAAGTAAAACTTTTCTGTATGAATTTAAATTAGTCGAGTGCTAAAACAAATTTTAAATATTTAATGGAAACCAAAAAGTAAAAAAAAAAACTTCGACTAGCTAATTGTAATCGTCATATTCGACAACAACGTGTTGCTCGGATAGTAAATACTCCTCACTTCCAACAATTAAAGTTGTGAGTCATTTGAGTCAACAAGAAAGTAAAGGTGAAAGCTCCCGGAGAGGGGTAAAAAAAAAATCACAATTCATGACTGAACTTTCAACACATATTATATAATTAAAAGTTTAATCACTTTTACCTGAATTTTATTTATATGTGTATGAATTCAATTATTTTTTATTCGACCTTTAAACATTTTTCCTTAATTCTAAATAGAAATACCTTAATTTCTGTTAGGTTATGAATGTGAATATATAGGGCGCCATGAGGAAGCTTACAAATTGCAAATCATATGAGGATAAATTAGACGACACATAAAACTATATTAAAAGACATAATATTATTATATGATATGATCAATTGGCTTACATAATTAAAAACTAATAAAAAGACATTAAAATTGTAGAGAGAAAATTTCCCCATAAACAAAACTCTTAAATGTCTACATTGTGGATTCTATTGTTTTTGATATGAGAAGAGAGGTCTTCAATTTATAGATCTCCTAACTCTTTCTCTAAAGGAAAGAATAAACCAAATATGGAAGAAAAATATATTTTTCTTTTATTAAAAGTAAAAACATTTATGGCAATATTTTGTCTTTTCTTTTAGGAAAAAATAAACTTTAAATAAGGTAAGAAAATCAGGGCAAAACCCTAACAAATCTCCCCTTTTGGTTGGATTTTCTTGACAAAAATTGATCCACCTTCTTCAATTGCATGATAATCTTTGTTCTTCACATAGTCTTCATCACTGCTGCTTGCCATGGTTAAAAAAATAAAGTTTAAAATATATGGGTTTAAAATGGTTTTAAAATATTTTATTTTTAAAAATTGCAGCAACAGGAATGTTGAAAATATGGTTGAAACTTCTTCTCCACATGTAGCTTGACAAAAAATCTTCATTATCATCAAATTGATTACAAATTGATTTGAAATCATGTTGAGCCTATCTTCAACCTCATTCCATTGGATCATTGAACCATGTGCTCTGATACCACTTGTTGGGTTATGAATGTGAATAGGGCGTCATGCGGAAGTTTACAAATTGCAAATCATATGAGGATAAATTAGACGACACATAAAACTATATTAAAAGACATAATATTATTATATGATATGACCAATTGGCCTACATAATTAAAAACTAATAAAAAGACATTAAAACTGTAGAGAAAAAATCTCCCCATAAACAAAACTCTTAAATGTCTACATTGTGGATTCTATTGTTTTTGATATGAGAAGAGAGGTCTTCAATTTATAGATCTCCTAACTCTTTCTCTAAAGGAAAGAATAAACCAAATATGAAAGAAAAATATATTTTTCTTTTATTAAAAGTAAAAACATTTATGATAATGTTTTGTCTTTTCTTTTAGGAAAAAATAAACTATAAATAAGGTAAGAAAATCAGGCAAAATCCTAACAATTTCAACCACACTGGTAACGTCTATGTTGAAAATATAGATTTCCAACAATTAATATCCACGTAATTCACTACTAAAAAAATATGAAATTTGCTATAAAATTTGTCAATTATCTCTGGCTGATCCATAGTTAAATAGAGTAGCTAACTAAATGAATTTTCTTATAATTCGTCACTTATTCATATATAGCTAAATGAATTAATACAATATTTTTGTTGTTTAGATACAAAATTTTGCCTCGCTATTTCCTAGTTTTCTAGGAGTGATTCATAGTATTATTCCTATAATAACTTTCTTTTCTTTATCTAACTTTTTAAGAAATCCCATGAACTTACACTCCCACTTATTAATTTGATTGAGTCCACTTAATCAATTATTATCATAAGAAAAGGCAGACAATGATTTCCAACTAAGGTTGTCTGTTGTTTAATTTATTTGGAGCAATTGAGGAAAGAGAATAAAGGTACATTCTTTATTCTTTGTTTACGTTGATTGATAAATAATTGCAAAGGTAACGACACAAAACCAATTAATTAATTAGTTCATATATATCTTATATTATACAGTAAATACTTTCCATGGTTGCTTCAATTGGTGGGAAAATTAATTTATTACTCTCAAGTAGATGCATGGTGGATGGTGATAGAATCATGATTTTCAATAAGAAATTTAAAATATGAAAAAAATAAATACACAAAGTAACTAAGAAAAGGTTTAATGTCTACTATAAATATATAAAAGTAATTTATCGATATTAAATAGTATAATTTTCTGTCCAAAGGAGTTAGGATAAACCTAATTGATCTCATCTGGCTCAGCTCCTGACGAGTGGAATAGACAAATTAAAGGTATATTATGAATTAAGATATTTCATGAAACCGGTTATTTCACTATGGATATGAGATAACTTATTTCATTATTATATTACAAATAATAAGATGAATAATTTTGAAACTAACTAATACTTCAAACTAAACACATAATTAAAAAATAACTATATATATATGCTATTTTGAGATTATTAGCTTTCATCTCTCGTACCAGAATATCTGTAAAGTTACATGAGAATTTGAATTGATTGATGACCAAATTATTTCCATGGGGACTCACTTTAATTTTTCCCTTCATAATATTTGACTTGACTATGTATTATTGACTCCCGTAAAACACGAAACTTGCTTTATGTCTATTTTTTCATTTTGTCATTTCAAAGACCAAGACTTTGGGGGTGGGGGTGATTTCTCTATTTCTTTTGAATTTATTTATTTATTAAATTATAATTTTGAACATTAATTGTTATATTCATATTCATATTCATATTCATATTCATATCATAAATAAACTGATGAATTATGAGGAAAAAAGATAATATTTCTTTATTACTCTAGCAGTTCTAGTGTGCTACTCAAGTTATATAGTGTAATAATTGTTTACTCCAAGAGTAAAGATATTTATTTTTTATTATGTTATTAATTATCCTTTTAAGTGTTTTTATACCTGATATATTTAAAATCAAAAAATTCAAAAAAAAAATATATAAATATACACATATGTAATTTAAATTGCGCAATTTTCATATATAGCAAACACAAAAATCATATTTGTATGTCATAGCTATGGTTTGCATAATTGCACTCCATAGCAAATTTTATGTTTGCTATGGAGCTTTTAATTTGTATAATTCGCTAAATGCATCCAATTTTATACAAATTGTTCAATTTATACATTATAATTTGTATAATAAGATTTGTATTTGTATAATTATAAGTGTATAGGACGAAAATATATGTATTTGTATTTGTATATATACTTTTCTCTCGCTTTATACAAACACAAACGCATTTTATACATTTGTATACCGAATGATTAATTGTATACCGAAAATGGCTAATTGTATACCGAACTAAATGGCTAAAAAAATGGAATGTTTGCTGAGAATTACAAATAAAATAAACTATGACTATAACATTTAATTTGAATTAATAGTTTGCTATTTTATATAATTTTCCCTAATTTAAAATCACAAAGAAAATAACTATCATACTTTCAAAGAAGGGACATTTATAATTTTCACATTGGAAATGAAGAGAAAAGTATAAGTAATATATAAGAAAGATTATTGAACAATAGTTTACACGACACCCTTGATTTTTATTTTGTGCTAAATATGAAAATAAGTAACATGAATTTGGATTATGATATTATATGTAAATTTGTCAATTCTTCTCATAGGTGTAACATACATGGGCGGAGCTAGGATATCGCGAGAAAATAATGGTCTCATTCTATCATGTCTTCTAAGTATTTATATTTTTGAGCTTTGAATATTTGTCTTTTATTTCTACTTCAACTCTCCCTACCAAATTATTGCCTTTTTGTTCTCCAGATAAGGCCTTTCACTTGCACCCATAGCTTTGTGTTCTTCTCCATGTATATAGTTCCCTACCTTATTAGTCTTTGAATTGGTCTCTACTTACATAACTTCTTTGAACTTTGTTTTTGACAAAATATATACACGTGCTTTTTAATTTGGTTTCAGTTGAAATTTACTTTTCTAACTTTAGATATGCACAAGTAGACGTATGCATCCTACTTGATTATCTAATTTTCTATTTATAAAATCGAACAAAATATGAATAAATATTAAACTCAAGTCTAACAGAAGGATAATTTGTAAGGGTGTTTTTTTTTCCTCCTCCTTTTAGTTCTTTGATATATTAAGTTTGCCCAATTTCTTGGCGAGTATATATGTGTGTCACTACATGTACTTTATCTTTCTAATATAATTATAATAACAATATGGTTCAAGATTATCAATTAGTAGGTACATATACAACTATATACTATACACTCACTGGTGAATAAATGGTACTAGTACTAGTTATTTTTGTTTCTGTTAAGATATTGGAAAAGGATACAAATGTTGGGAAATTTCTTTTTGATTGATTGGATGAAAGTACAAAGGGTTGATTTCGTGTGAGATCATTCATGTTAAACAAGACTTTTTACATACATGATAACATACTTTAAAATGAAAATTTATCTTTAATCTGGAATACATAACAAATCTCCCTCACCCCTCTCCCATCCCGCTTGCCACTTTCCTACGTATATGGTATTTCAAATACATGTGAATCACACCATATACATACAAATTCATATATCTAGTGTATATCTAGTGTGATTCACATGTATCTGTGATACATATGAATCTCGCTCGCGTCTCTTCCTATTTTTGTGTATCTGGCAACAAAATACATATATCTAAGTGTATTTTCCTCAACATATGGTAGAAAACTCTTAATTACTGGTAAAATGCATAATATTTTTATAATATAAATAATAATGTATATATAGTAGTGAAGTATGTCTAGTTTTTCTTACTTTCAAAGAGATAAAATTATTAGCTACCAATTTTGGATTTAAAAGATTTTCAAAGGATATAAGTTTTTTCTTTAAAAATATGATATGTAAATAAAATGGCACATACTTGAAGGAGCGATTTTTAGGGAATTTGGCACGTATATCAACGTGGGCCAATAATTGGCATAAAACAGCCCAATTCCAATTTTGCTCTCAGTAGCCCAACACCATTTCAAGTCACATAATTATTGTCTGATGATCAACTAATTTACAAAATATATAAAAAAATTATGTAAGTCGTATATACATAGCATAAATATATTAATATGAACAAATTACACCTAATTTCGGATAACTAGTTAATTAATATGAGCAAAATATATCAGTATATATATATAGAAAGGAATTTCCCTTAATTCTTTGTTGAGTTTATTTCATGTACAATTCTATAACTAGGATACACTTTTGGTTTGAGTGAACCTCAAATTCAATTATGTACGTTACTTCATTTGGATGTATAAAATAAAATAATTATAAGGGAACTTTTAGAATTATCAGTATAATTCAATCATCAATATATATATATATATATATATATATATATACACACACCCGAACGATATATTTGAACAGAAGTCCATTTCAATAAGGCATTTTGTAGTCAAATTCTTCACCCGTTAACAATACATGGTTTTGTCTCTCCTATTATTTCAAAGGAATGTTCCTACCATATTTATTAGTTTTTTTGTTATAGTTTAAAGTAATTATATATCATCTCACTAATTAATATAATTTCATATCAGATTTCAAATCAAATACACAATACATATATTTTTGCTATCAATAATCAATTAGAACTTAAACGAATTGAATGAATTACATTTTTATGAATTAATTCTACCACCTCCACCTTCTCCATATTAGGAAGGTCACGAACAAAAAGAAGGAAAAATGAAAGTTTCATCAAAAAAATAATAATTAAAGTGTCATATAATAAGAGAAAATTAAATCACCCCATTAATCAGTACAAAGAAATAACACTTCACAAATTACAAATAAGAGAAAATCCACAAGATATCGCTCCATACATAACAAATGTACTTACTATACATAGTGGCTAGCATTACATCCATTTTTATGAACTTGATATAAATCTGATATTAAAAAATTACATCAATTTTTTTTAAAAAAAAATCCTGTTCAAATTAATAGAGAAATCAATTAGCTATAACTTGAAATTAATTAAGCCATGAAAATAATTTAATTACTTTTTCTTCTTGGCTTGTTGCTCCTTGGCCATTTGTTCAAATAGGCTACCATCATAAACACCTCTAACTATATCTTTTTTCAGTAATCCATCCTTGTCTTTGCAAAGAAAATATAGAATCTTCCACTCAGACAGAGCAGCAACACTGCACAATATAATCCACCTTATAATTAGTATATAAGTTCATTACTCAGAATAGTCAATCGAATTCATTGTTTACTTTTTCTAGTTGATATAGATAAATTATACTCTAAATATACATAGTTATACATCTATCGGTTATTTTAAGTTTGTGTGATTTAGTGGGCAGCTATTCCAATTAGTTCTTAAAAGGAAATGATACTTATAATCTCTGAACTAAGTTATCTGTTTTTTAAGATTTTTACATATCAATTATAGTCGATTGGTCAAACTTTTAAAACCTACTTTAGGGTGGGGGGGGGGGGGGGGGGTTGTTAAAGTTGTTTTCGAAAAGAGTGTAGGATAAAAAATAGAAAATGTATTCAAAGTATTTTGATCTTTTGAGTTTCACACTTTAACTATCAGGTTTATGAGTTTTCTATCTGAATCATCACCAAATATTTATCAAAACCAACCTCAAAATATGAGTTGTTTACTTTTCCTACCTGAACGAGGGTGATTTTTCAAGTAGGAAGAGTGAACAACTGATAGTTAATGTTGATTTCAATAAACATTTGGTGATATTCAGATAGAAAAATCACACTTGCTAATTTAGGTATGAAATTCAAAAAACTAGAATAAAAATTTAGGCGCTTTTTTTTTTTATCCTTGACTATAATACTTTTGGAGAGTAACAATTTGTGTTTACTAATAGATATTAAACACACCTTTGTCAATATGAATAAGACTAGTGATATGTATTTGACCAAGATTTCAAAAGTGCTTCGAATCCAGAAAAACATTTATTCTATAATTCAAAAACACTCATCTTTTTCTTAAATGCTTGATCTAACACCTTAATTTTTTAAAATAAACATTTCAAAAATAAAATAAAATTGGTTTCTCAGAAACTTTGCCTAACATGCCATTAACCTATAAAAGAAATACATTTAACAATGGGAAAATGCTTAGAAATGCCATCGAATTTTGAGAAAAGGCTCATCTATGTCATTCATTAAAAGTTTGGCTCATCTATGCCATTTTTGTTTGAGAAAAGGCTTATCTATGCCATTATTTATTAACTGAAATGACATACATGAGTCAAATTTTTAACGAATGAAATATATGAGCCTTTTCTTAATGTTTGATGACATATTTGAGCCCTTTTTTTAAAACGAAAATAGAAACGGATGAAGTCTTACTGTCCCTTAGAGTCCTTTGGTTGCTTGTTTGCCTTAAGCATATCATCCAATTCTTGGGCTGTTAAGGCGTTTCCATTTGAACGTGCATGTTTGTTGAATATCTCTTCGAATTTTTCTTGAACAAACCTTCAACATGAAAAAAATAATAATTTTGAGTTCTACTGTTTAACATTATTAATTAAAATGTATAATGTAGAAGGACTTGTGACTTAATTAGCTAGGTCATAGATTCAAATTCTGAACGCGGTAAACGAATTGAACCCCGATATTTAAAAAAAAAAAAAAAGAATAGAGGGATGGATCCATTATCCCGAGGAATGTGTTTACCTTCCTTCACTATCGTAGACCCCACTGTCACTGGTATGTTTGGCAAATTTGATATTTTTCACTTCAATAGGAAAGAGTAAAGAAGGCCCTTTTCCCTGTATTATTATTCCACATTATACGGTTTAAAAAACGTAATAGCAAATTCTGAAATTTGTATTCTTAAACATATCATATAGTAACATTTTGTGTACCGTTTAATAAAAGCTGTTATTCTAAATGCATTTGTATATAATCTAGACAAATATATGAGATGGGGAGGGAGTGTGGGTCGGTGTGGATTGCTAGTTGGGGTGGAGTGAAGATGATATGTGTTGAATGAAGATAGGCCATGATATAATTAATGTAGAATGACACTTGTGAAATTTATTTTCATTACTTTGTGGTTAGGTAAGTAATTCTCCTTATTTAAAAAATAATTATTTTCTTAGAAAAATATTTAATTATTTTTAGACTGATCGAATATGAAAAAATTAAAAATTCCTCTGCAGCAGGTGAGAAGCTTTATCTAACATTAGAAAACATAATAAAATTAAACTTAAAATGAATTAATTGATCAAACACATGCATGCAAGATAAGCTTTCTAATGACATGTTAAGTATTTTATATAATTTAATTTGGCGTATTTACATGTGAATGCAACTTTGGCTAATTGCGCACAACTTGGAGATAAAAAGTAGGAGAATGATTTCATTTAAATAAAAGAGATCTTAATAGAATCATTTCTCGATTTGTTCATGTCATTTTTATATAAAGCATCTTTTTTTCTTCTTCAATAAGTTAGAAATATCATAATTCTATAAAAAAGTTGGTTATATTATGGCTCCACTTTGGCAACATTAGGGTCCATGTCTAACCATGCAAACCACTTCTACAAAAACATTTTAGAGAATAATAATATATGGATAGACGAAGTTAGAATTTTAATTTGAGTTCTAAATTTTATAATGACAATTTTAAGTGATAATAATTGAATTCCAAATTTAATAGGTGGATATATTAAATAAATTTAATAACCTAAATATATTGTTTAAAATAAATCTATTAAATTTGATCGAATTCGCAGATGGACTACTAACTCCGCACTTGTTGTAAAGTGTATTTCTTATTCAATAGTTAAGTTAAAAGGTGAATTTATACTTTTAATTTAACAAAGGATTCAATTAATCTTTAGGAGTTTTGTTATTAAGTTATATGTATTTTTAAAATTATCAATTCAGATTTAATATATTTCACATCAAAAATAATAAATTCAGATGAATCCGTCATCATCAAAGAGCTATTGTCTTTTCCTTCTTTTCTATTTTTCCACAAGGACATAATATGTATGTGTTTTCTACTTCTTGTCCTATTCTTTTATTTTAATTACCCCCCCCCCCCAAAACAACTCACCCACTCATTCATGCAAAAAACTATTTCATGACTTCTATTATATGTCATATTACCTACCATAGTCTTTCAATATAATATTTTTATTCGTTTTATTTCTGTTACGATTTTCAAAATGAGAAGCACTTATTAAATAATAGGAATAGGAAATAATAAAGCGTTCATATTCAAATGTATGAATCATGGAGACACTACACTAAAAATAATCTTCAGCGATAATTGATTAACGACAAATATAAATATAAAGAGACTCACCGGTCGAGTTTTTCGGCTGAGGCCAAAATTAATGAAAATAGAGGCAAAAATGGAAAGAAAAATATTACTTCCTATTTTTCGAAAACCTGAAAAATAAAAAATAAATTAGTAAAAATGTTAAGGGTGATATTCACTTGTCATTAAATGGTACACAATGGGTGCTATAAAGTGAATGTAAGATTTTTAAGATTTACTAAATTCTAGTTCACATATTACTATTTATTTTATTTATATGTATTCAATTATACAATTATTTTGTACATTTTTTAGGAGCCACATATTCATTAAATTGAAACAAAAATCTCTATCTAGCTTAAAATTAGCCTCACAAACTACTAACACTATTATTCGCGTAGCCCTTTTTTGTTTTGTGCTATTTCATCATAGGCTGTCGGAACTTGCTTCTTAGCGCTACGTGGGAAGAGAATTTCTCTATTCAGCCCCCCCGACTTCAATTACAAACTCTTCTCGGTCTAACTTGGACTAATGTTAAATTAGTAGGTTGGGGTGAATTAGAAAATTTCAAAATTGATTAAGTTAATAAAAGACGAGTTATTGACTCACTTAAATGTTACTTGACATGAAGTAAATTGGATTAGAATGAGCAAAAAAAACTGGTTATAGCCCGCTTTATTCTTACCATTTATATTCAAAATTTGATTTCTTATAATTTGTTTGGGTACCTAATAAAAAAAAATTCCCTTATATTATGACTATATGAAAAATATCTTGTAAAAGTATTTAAACAAATTTTCTCATTAAGTTAATTTTGAGTTGCATATCACCCATGTTTAATCTAAGGAGATAAAATAAGCAGATTATCAACCTTGCCTAAACCTAAACAAATTAGGCGAATTATGATTTTAGAGGATGATTTTACCCGCTAATGAAAAAAATATAAAGTACTCTAGTAACTCTATAATTCCGGAACTAATTATAAAACCCTAAGTATTTTCATTATACCAAACAACTTCACACTCCAATTTTCCTCCACAAATATTTTCTCGAATTATTTACCACGAATTTTTATTGTCATGGAGAAACACACGATTCCTTTGAGGCTAACAAGACATGGGACTCTTCTCTCCACTTATTCATGAGCAATGCAAATCGTAAAAAAATGTTCGATCTATATACACAGTATAATTTTCAAACAAAGAATGTTCAAATCGATAGATATAGAAAAATAAAAATACCTTGATAAGTTTCCCAAGGGTAAATAATTCCATTGTTATCGATATCGAAGAACATAACATGTTTTTGTAGAGGAGTTGGTTCGCTCTTCGTAATTTCTGCATATAAAATTATAATTAGACGAACTATAACTCATCAAATTATATGAAAATTATAAAACATGAAACATGAAAAGAAGAAAAAAAAAAAATTTAAAATGTAAATACCTTCTTGGTTCATGTTGTTGCAGGAAGCCATATTTAAAAGTTTGGTTATTAGAATATAATAATGAATAGAGAAAAGAAGATATAGAAGAGAGCAATAAGAAAATGGAAGAATAAAGCAAGTATATATAGAAGTTGATGTGTATTATACAATTTGGAGAAGTATACTATATATAATTATCATTCCTACATTCCAAGGACAGATCTAGGATATCGGGTGCGGGTTTTTGGAAATCTAATAATTTTTGGGCAGATTTTATTTTTATATTGAGAGATTTATTTTCTTCGAATAATAATAGTTGTTCGATATACTATTTTGGGATGTCCAACAATACTTGTCCACTTTATGAAATCAATAGATAATTTTACATTTAGTTCCTAATTTATCCTTATCATTAATTAGAGTTATTTATCTATTACATTTTCAAGACATTTATTATATTCAAATGGTGATAGAGTAAAATTACCCTTCTATTTATAGTTTCTTAAAAAATGTATAAAGTTAAGAAATATGTATTTGTTAGAAATATGTATGTTAAAAATGTACAAAGTTAAGAAATATGTATTGTTGGACAGAAGGAGTATTAAATATGTAAGAAATATTTGTTAAGAATTTAATAATTTGTCTCAATTTGTTTGTCTTATTTTGATTTGACATGGAGTTTGAGATGTCTGTCATGTTTGACTTGACATGAATTTTAAGAAAATAAAAAAGATTTTTAAATTTTGTGGTTGGAAATTAAAAATATATCAAATGTATTAAAATATTATTTAATATTTCGGTCTTAAACATGCCATGTGAAAAAATAGAATTAGAGAGTTGTCATAAAAAATATTTTTATTGAAATGATTTTTTTTTTAAAATAGAACAAATAAATTAAAATAGAAAAATATACTCCCTATGTCCTTTTCTACTCGTCCAATTTTGACTTTTTATTTGTCCCTTTTTACTTGTCATTTTTGACAAATCAAAAATTTTTTTTTTTTTTTTACCTATTATACCCTTAATTTATTTAGAGAGTTAATGTTTTGAAAAAAAGGTAAAACCTGAGAAAATTAATTTATCAATTAATAGAGATAAAATGATAAATGTCAATTTTTTTTTTTAATAAATGAACTTCAAATTTCGAATAGTTAACAAAAATAATAATTATTGACGAGATATGATGAATGTGTTTTTTGGCACAAAGTGTATTATCCGACCCATTTATTGTAACAGAAAATGACGAGTAGCTCAATTATTTTTTGCCAGGAAGAGTTTCAGCCTTTGTTGCCCTTTTAAAGCGAATTTAATTAGCAATTTGACAGGACATAAAGATCTATTCATCAATTTAAATCTCAAAAAGTGCACGATTGATTGCGTCAATTCAAATTAATCAAATTAATAAATTTCATATTTCAAATGATTAATAAAAATTAATAGGTGGCAGACATGGGCTACAATAATAGGTCACGCGTTCAATATACATGTATAAATTCAAAGCAAAATTGACCGGTTGTGAGCAAAAAGTAATTATCTTTTGCTCGTTCTTCCTTATTAATTATTAATAAGACATAAGGGAAGCATTATCCTTATAAGACTGTTGTTAAACAAAAAAAAAAAAATCTATGTATAAATTCGGTAAAACCAGCAATGCAACTATGTCTTTTCTCTCTTTCACATCTGGAATTTAGAATCTTTCTTTATAAAACTTAATTTAATTTAATTTTCATCGCTTTATTACCTTTTCCCTTTTTTTATATATTAAAAAAAACTTTTGTTGATTTTTTATCATTATTCTAAAAAATATATAGCATGTGTTAGATGCTTTGTTTTATATGTGTGTGTCTCCAGGTGTGTACAGTACTTTTTAAAATAACATAAAATATAAGGTGAATATTAATTATTTACATTTTTTATTTGTAGCTTAATTCATTGCATTTATAGTGATCTAGTTCTTTGATCTTACATTCTCGTTTATTTTGTAGTACTAGAAATAAGTGTCGTGTCATCATGAGCCAAATATATTTTATTTTAATTTATGTAGCATGAATTTAAAGAGTTAATCAAATTTTTAAATATTTTAAGTTGTTAATTGTTGTGATTTATAATATTATTAACGTAAATTTTAATAATATATGTTACTCACTTCGTCCTAATTTATGTAGCACATGAGAAACTTTGAGAGTCAATCAAATTTTTAATACTTCATCCGTCTCAATTTATGTGGCACTTTTTGGATTTCGAGATTCAAACAAGTTTATCTTTGATCGTGAATTTTTGATATATCTTTTAATTATTTTGAATTGTCAATTATTGTGACTTATAGTACTTTTTACGTAGTTTACAAATATATAAATTTCATTTTAAAAAATTGAAGATTCCACATGCAAATTTTCGATTAAACTTAAATTGTTTGACTCTCGAAAATGGAAAAGTGCCACATAAATTGTAGCAGAGGGAGTATGTTTTTTTAAAATATATTAAGTTGTTAATTATTGTGATTTTTAATTTTATTAATTAATATAATTTTTAAATAATATACGTTGCTCTGTCGCAGTTTATGTGGCACGTGTGAAATTTGGAGAATTAACCAAATTTAATATGTTTTAAAACATATTTTTAAGTTGTTAATTATTGTGATTTATAGTACTCTAAACGTAATTTTCAAATAATATATGTTACTCACCCTGTCCAAATTAATGTGGCACATGTTAAATTTCATAGTTGATCAAATTATTTTTTTATATTTTATTTTGTTAATTATTGCAATTTATAGTATTATTTTTTTGTAATTTATAAATACATAACATACTAAAAAAAAATAAAGACAAATAAATTAAAACGAAGAAATTATTAAATATGAATAGAGGACAAGTGTAAATCGGGACCAACTCTTATATTCGCTTCTATATTATAGAGAGAGTAATTTATCATGATTTATCGAATAATCTATTTCATGTTACTATAAAAAACTATAAAATTTATCTTTGAGCTATACAATTATTCACCACAATGTAATTTAATCATCATCAAGGTATTTAGGTAAAAGACAACTCTTCAATTTTCGACCTATCCAATTTATTGTAAAAATTTTTGCTATCAATAATTGGACCATGCAAACCGAAAAAAAAGTACAATAAGAAATTTGAAAATTTGAAAATTGGTTAGTTCTTAGACGATGGAATACGATTTTCTAGTTGAAAGCTACATATATCTTCTCTAAGAGGTAGCAATTAATTTGATAGTGCCATATTGGACCATAATCTTTAGATTATGTACTTGGTACTGTATATCACATATTTAATTTCAGAAACGGACAAAAAAAAAAAGATTAATAAAAACTCGATTTAATTGATTATGTTGCTTGTTAAATCGATTCAATTGATTTTATTTTGTTAAAAGAGAAAAATCTATTCAAATCGAATCATAAACAACGTTTCTAACTAAAACTATTGTTAAAAATAGATTGTAAAAAATATAGTATTTAAAAGGGATTTAAACCTCTATCAATAGTAAGTGAATGCGTAAAAACCAAGTAGTCGCTCCCTGACCCATACACCTATTGTAATGTCGGTCAACGAGGTAAAGAATCCGAATCGGAATCAAGAGTACTTTCCTAAGAAGCTAGATAGAAGAAAAAAAGAAAACCGAGCCGCTACTAATAATCGAAAAGGTTCACAGCGAGTTCAGTCTATAGTGACAAAGGGAACGTTTCCGCCGGAGCCATGGAAAAAGTATTCACTACTGCTTACAGCGCCTTCATTCACTCGTCATTCGTCAGGAACAAGAAAGGGTACTTTGCCAATGACTGAGGAAGGTCGTTGGCAGTGCTTTTGTAAGCATACTCATAGAGAAGAGAGAAGGTAAGATCGCGGCCGACTGGTTGGCATCTGAAGCTCTGAAGCAGCCGCCGGGTTATCAACAGGCTAAAGTATTTATATAATATTGTAATATATTTTAAACTTATTGTAGTAGATCTTTTACATTTATTTTGACGGATCTAATTATATATACAGATTGTATAGTTTTTTTTTTTTATAATATCTATTTAGTTTGTTGTCGTAAGTTATTTGCCTCATTTTTTTGTTACTAATCTAACTTATTGTATAGATAATTATATTATTTTTTTACATTGTAGTACATAAGTTACTCCTAACATTTTTTTAAACAATTACTAGGACGGTTAAATAATTACAAAAGGATAGAAAAGTAGTTCAATTGAGTGGATGCTTCTTCATTTGTTTTATTAATCATGATTTCTTCGTTAACTATCCAAAATATTGATCTATCCATTTTAAAATACTTGTTATAATTATTATTTCTTGATAATTAAACTATATAAACTTTGGTCAGTACTTTAAGATGTATACTTTCATCATATTAAAGATAACAAATGAAATTTATAGTACTTTTTCTATAATTTTAAAATATTGAAATTTAAGTTTAAGATATCCAATTAATCTAATATAATTTAATTTTATAAAGTTAGTTAAATTAACTTTTGAGAAGCGAAATGTAGCATTCGATCAGATCAGAGTATGTAGTTTGAAAACGTGGAAGCAAACGAACCGCAAAAGCAACTGTAGTACATTTATTTGGCGTGAAAGTTAAAAGCATAATTCAATAAAGCAATAAGAAACATGTATTTGCTTTATTAACAAATAAAGAATTTGTACTTTTTTTTTTCTTCCTTTTGGCTTTAGCTTTACTAACTTCTAACAAGCAATAACCAAGAAAAATGTATTCCCTATGTGGTGGGTGGGGTTATCTTGGTTGCTGAGGAGTAAAGACTTTTTTTTTCATTTAGTATTCGATATTTTATTTTAAGAATCAATTAGTTTGAATTCAAGTCAAAAAGTGCTAAATCTAGAGCATGTGAACTCATAGTTTCTCCACAAATTTAGATATTTTATGTCTAAAATTGATATAATGTTATCTACTGATACAACATGCAACAAGAAAGCTAAATTTGAGATTTGTTCCTTACGGTACAAGAAACTTATGTTTTAAACTTAAGTTTACTTGAGTTAGATTTGCGTGTTAAATTGTTAAGATTAGAAGAAAAAATTGACCTCATGAGTGATCAAAATTTCAATAAAAAAAATGTCTAAAGTTTATATTAAAATTAGAAGAAAACTAAAGAAATAGTTCTTCCAGATGGCAATAAAAAAAATTATATAGTCCAAACTTTCTAAGCAATGACTGCTTCAATATATCATGAGGGATAGAAACCCTCGATCTTAATCAGAAGTCTCAAGTTCGATCCTTAATTGTTGAATAAATTATGACAAGAAGACCTTAGGTTATACAAATCTAAATTATTATTATGGGACCAATACAGGCACTGCACATGGACATCTTTTGAGTTTTGATTTGTTGGGTGGGGTGAGGAAATTGCTACTCCTATAACACATCTCGTTTCATGTGAGTATAAGATATAATAATCTTGAGATTATTTTATCAAAAGTTTGATTGAAGGTATTAGGTAGTCCTTGGATTATTTATCCCACCATTTATGTCATAGAGATGATATAAGTTATCTGTTATACATGGTGGGGTAACTTGTTCCCAACCAAACGACCACTAATAAATCACTAAGTTTACTTGAAATCACATAAATATTGTTATTCCATAACCTAAATTGATCTCTTTAAGCAGACCATCACTTGTAATTTCAAACAAACAAACTTGAGCAGCATTCAGCAAATCATAAGTATGAAAACTATAGTTAACCTTATTCAGAGAGTTGGATAATTGGGCATTAAACATCAATCCATCCCATAATTTAAGGAGGATTCAATAAGAAATACAAAACATACACATACTTATACATGCTACGATACCCTCAAATCGTCTACGTATTAAGGTTATATACGACATTATTATCTTTCAGTATTTTATCAAACTTACATGATGCAGCATTTCACAACTAGGCCTTTTTGATCCACCCGACCCTCTTCATGGCCTGGCAAAAGAAAGTAGTCTTCATTCAGATTGATATCGTAATTTTGTTCTCAACGTGCTAGTTGATCTAACAATGCGGTACATTACTGCAATTGCTCGTATCGAGACATTACTGAGGCAGCCATATAGCCACAAAGTGGAGTCTAGATATGGTTAGAGTATATGCAGGCCTTACCCCTACCTCAAAGGTAGAGAGGTTGTTTTCGATAGAACCTTAAGTCAAGCCGATATTATATAGAACAAGAGATAATAATAAAAATGAGAAGTACTAGAAGTTCTTAATATTGATCAACCTAGTAATGACTCACCATCAGAAGGTTGAGATAGTTTTCGATTTTGGGGAGACGTCATTTCCTTTTTCAACTGCATCAATATATCCTCCATTGTGTTTTCCCTCTTCCAGTCAGCAAGCATGGGGAAATGACTTGGCTCTACCTGAAAAACTCTCAGGCGTAAGCGTACTTTGTTAATATAGAACCTAATAAACTCGGATAGAAAGTATGTGGTACCTACCACACCAGTTTCATAATTTACGCAGCTCATGTTAATCCTGGACTGGAACCTTACACCAGGTGGCCGATCCGGATACTCCTTTCCACAAAATAGTTTCAGCTGATAGATGCGCCCTTCGTGTACAGTCTGTCAACATTACATGTCATTATCACAGAAATTTTTGCTTTCCTTACGGTCAAAGTCAGCATGAGTTGCGAGCAACTATTTTGTCAGTCTTACAAAAACGAATTGAATACGGTAAAGAAATGTATTTTGAGCTTAACTCAACCCCAAAAGCTAGCTATGGAGAGGAGGATTGCCCAAAGACGATATAAGGAGACCAAATTACCCATCCCATATCTGATGAAGTACACTTAACACTCTTGAGGGGCGGATTGCCCAAAATCATATAAGACGACCAATTACCCATGTCATATCTGATGGGAGACTCTCAACACTCCCTGCATGCCCAGACCTCATTAACCGGAGTGAGGACAATAAAATATGGGGGGGCCAACATTGGTGAACAAAGAATTGAAATGGACCTGGTTTTGATACCATGTTGAAATGTGTGACCATCTCATCTAAAATCTTAAGCCGTCAGAGAGCACGCTTTTATATTTAATTGTATTCTAAACAAATACAAACTGAAGGCACATTGGATAAAAAGATGGTTGTCTTGATTCCTAATATTGAGTTAACTCCATTAAGACCCCTAGTGAGGTTTCAACAACTACAGAAGGATAATTTTCATTTACAAAAGACCATATTTGCTTCAAAGAATGCTAAATAACCCAAGTGAGAATTAAGGTCCACTATTTTTTGTCAAGGCAAACTTGTGCTAACTAACAAAATCAAATTTCTTTTTGTTACATAAATAAATGGTTCCACCCACCTAATGCTGACCTCTTGTTTCTATCATCACACGATGTGGTTGAAAATCAAGTTATCCATAAGTGCAGAGTTGAGCAGCTGGAGGCAGTTACTCCGTTATCGTTCTATAGTTCTACTTTCATTTTAATACTTTCAGCCATACTGTATTGATCGTTCATTTATTTTTTATGCACCCGTGTAGAACAAATGCAATATGGGCAGTAATACCTCCTTAAATTCTTCCACATAAACTAAAAGTTAGGAATTGTTGTACGCTAAAATTGGCTAAGAAAAAGATGTGAGTACCCATACTAGAAGGTATGCATAACCGTATTAGATACATACCTGTAAACAAATGCATGTAACATAGGTTTCCGTAAGCAGTTGAACTAGAAAGTATGACTGTAAAGCAGTTCACTTTTTATTCCAATAGGTAGCTCAGTTACTAATAAGACAATATTGGCTTTTTGATGAGGTTGAATGTGTTGGGTACAGTATCAAGGGGATGAATTGAAACTAAAGTGATATAAGATGTGTCAAAACTCAAAAGTGCAATATTTTCATAATAGTTTCTTATCCAAAGAGATGAAGAAGGTATGTAGACACTGATATACTGATAGATCAACACAAATGCAGGACTTATGTAACATGTCTACTTCTTTCGTCTTTTTCTCTCTCTTTTCTTTTGTGGTAACTCAAACTTTCATAAAAGCAGAAATCAGAGAACAACAACACTAACAATAAATTCAGAAAAATCCGTTAACGCTAAAAATTGGACAGATGATACCTCCTAAGAATATTACATTTAGTACAAAAAAAGATCTAAAACAACCAAACACCTCTGTTACTAGAAGCACTCACATGAAGTACTTGTACCTATGTCGCACACATCAGACACTGATATAGTGATAGTCAACACAAATGCAGGACTAATGTAACATGTCTACTTTGATCGTCTTTTTCTTTCTCTTTTTTTGTGGTAACTCAAACTTTCATAAAAGCAGAAATCAGAGAAGAACAACACTAACATTAAATTCAGAAAAATCCAATAACGCTAAAAATTGGAGAGATGATACCTTCTAAGAAAATAACTTACAGTACAAAAAAAGATTCAAAACAACCAAACACCTCCATTACTGCAATCAGAAATGTCGAAATGCCTTAGAGCCGACACCTAGAAACATGCCGCTCTCCACCAGTTTATTCAGTCTGAACTCTGAACTACATTTGCTCTCTCTATATCTATCTCTTCTTCTTTTTCTTACCCTTCTCTAGACTGTTTCCCGCTCTTCTATATCTACCCCCTCATTGGTTATCTAAACCCTAAATACTAAAATATATTTGAATGCCGAGGCAAATCTCAAGATTATTTCCTGCAATACCAATCCTTGTTACTCTAGTTTCTTTTATCTAAATAAGAGCAAGCATGCTGCTTTTTACCATACTGAATTCTTTTTCTTGAAATGGCAAGTATTGTGCCCTACCATCTTCTTGTTCACCAAAAAGGCGGAGTTTAAAAATCGAAGCCCTTCGATGAAAATCAAAGTGTCATTTTCAAAGTTTTTGTGGCCCAAGTGTGTCCTTAGTTCCTTGTGGCAGAAAGATGCACCTGGAATAAATCATATGTGCAAACTTACTCGTTAAATCATTAAGTGGCAAAGAGCGTGTCACCAACTAATTACAAATTCATCCTTGGATTGTAAGTCATCACTAATAGCTCTTGATGATACAACAACAACAATAACAACTATGTCTTGGTCCCAAACAAGTTGGGCTGGCTATATGAATTCTCATTGATCATGTTTATCCAATTAAAATTCATCTTAGACAAGCCTTATATAAAATACAAATAATAATCGAAATACTATAAGTTCTCTATATTTTCAACTAGCAAAAAAATTTCTACTAGGCTAAAAAACTCCTAGAGAGCATTGGACCTAAACTAAACGTAATAATAAGACTAAAACCTTTGGCAGGGGCAGAAGATAACAAGGGATCAGAAACAACTGAGGAGGACCATCCCTCTATGCATTTTATGGACCATCGGGAAGGAGAGGAACAACACTTTGAAAATAAAAGGGGTCACATATCTGATATCCGGAATCAAAAATACTTGTCTCCGAAATCTGTTCTTTTGGTGTAAAAGATGTTATTGAGAGTATGGATCAGTATATAGAGTTTTTAGATTTGTTAGGAAATTTGTAACTGGTGCTTTGCTGTTTTAGGTGTTGACTGCTTATGATGCAGTCTTTGGTACCATCATGGTACCTTTATTAATAAACTTTAACCTTATCAAGAAAAATATGACTAAAACCTTGTTTTCCTCATAAGGACTAACAGGACTAAAATCTATTCTCAAGCAGTGTCTATCGCCTATATATGTTTTTTCTTCTGTTGTGCTCTATCTTTCGTAAGTCTGCATGAATTCCAAGAGATTGTAGGTCTTTCAAGACATTACCTTCCATGTGTTTTAGGCCTACCTAGTCCTTTTTTAACACCTTCATTCACCATGGTATGACATTTACAGACTAGTGCATATGAAGGTCGAGGCAGGACACGACCAAACCAAGCGACCTTCACTTGTTTTATCTCAATGTGTGCTACTTGCACCTTTGAGAAAATGTGGTCATTTTTTTAATCTTGTCTAATCTTGTATTACCACGTATCCATATTCGTATTAGGATCCGCAGTCCTATAACACTCATCTTGTGGATTTGTTGAACTTTAGTGGCCCAATACTCACTCTCATATAAAATTGTAGGTCTTATAATTTGTTCTATAAAACCTATCTTTCACTTTAATAGGCATCCTTTTATCACACAACACCCTGGTAGCACTCTCCATTTCAACCATGCGTATTTGATTCTGGGTGGAACATCTTCATCTACAATTCCATTCTCCTCAAACAAGAAGCCTATGTATCTATATTGTTTGCATTTAGGCACTACAACCCCATCTAAACTCACCTCAACTTCATTTTTCTTATGCTGACTAAACTTGTAGAGCATATATTCATTCTTACTTCTACATATTTTAAAACCCTACTCTATAGATTGCTTCTACATAGCTCAAGCTTTTGGTTGACACTCTTGCTAGTTTCGTCAGTTAGCACAATATTGCCAGCAATAGTATACACCAGCAAAGCTGACTCTGACGTCCTAAAATATGTGCTGTATCATTTTCCCCTTAACAGATTATAAATGATTTAGACACAATCAGAATCCTGTTTCAAGGAGGACTCCTATACTCTCTCTTTCCACCAATTATTCTTTTGCTACTACTCGTACTGCTTACCTTCTTCCTTCCTCTTGTACTCTTGAGTCATTTCCTTGCCCCAACTATTACATCCTATTACATGCATCATCATATCATACTCTTTCTTTTAGCAGGTTCTAATGATAATGACGCAAATACAATATTGTGCACACGTTGTACATCATGTTTTCTTTAGCAGATGACACATAAATATGACTCAAAAATTGATATCCCATAAGTGGGATGTTCTCTCTCTGCCTCTTCATTCTACAACTCATTGCCAACATATTTTTTATCAATAACTTGTATGACATACTTTCTTCTTAATTATTCTTCTTTTTCTAGTGCAGCCACAATCCTGTTCAAAATGAATGGACCTGCAGTAGTTTATTTTTCTTAGTTAACCCAGATAAACTTTCTCCAATAACTTAGCACATGGATAAGGCATAATCAGCCCTAAGTCCCCTTCCTCTCAGTTATCTTAGTATTGTTTTTAGGATACCCAGGGAAAGATATCTCAAAAATGAATGCAAATCAAGTCTGTAACAAAATCGAGCTATGATCAAATAGTCAGCAAAGGTAACTGAAGATCAGCCTGAGAACCAAATTCAAAAACATATTTTCATTAAAAGCAGAACAAAGTACCATGATTTAAAAAAAAAAGAAGAACAAAGTACCATGAAGCCTAACTGCAGTAACGGTAGTTCTGCCAGTACAGCTAACAGTTATTACTTATTAGAATAACCAAGATATACGTACAAATCTAAAAACTGAAATTTCAGTTAATTCTAGGCTTAATTTGGATTGATTCGTGTGATTTATAACATGTGAACTCCAAAAAATGTGACTTGTGTTTTTCATGGAAGAGAATTCAAAACTGTGTTGTTACCTTGTTACTTCTACGACTTGAGTGGTAAGATTTCAATTGACTATCTTAATTGACAGAATTCAGTATCCATTGTAAATGAGTAATAATGTACTTTAGATGTCAACATGAGTTGTACGTCCTAACATTTTAGGTCCAAAATCCAAAATACAATGTCTACGTGCAAATATATAGTTGTAAAGTCACTTGCATCCTTAAGAAAAACAATCAGGCTATTCAAGAACACAGGAAAAAAAAGTCACAAGCACAAACATGAAAGAGCTGATAAAGCAAGCCTACATTAGGAGGGCCAATGATAGTTCCTGTCCACGACTGCATGAACACATCATCTGCATCATCCATCCCATAGCTGACAGTTCCATCCCCTATTCCTTTTTCTCCTCTTTCAAGCTCCTCCAATAATCTGAAATTCCTTGGAACTGGACATGAACACAAATATTATCAGGTGAAGATTACAAAACATGCTGATATAGTATGTTGAATGTAATGCATTAAGAACGGCTTCCTTGAAAAAGACTAAAGACAAAGTTACTGAACAATATCATGTCATTGCAATTATAGATGATGCATTATGCAGTTTAGAGCAACAAAAGGAGTAGTGTTAGGCTAAATTTCATTACACCGCAAGGTAGCATTGAATGTCTAAGGAAAATTAATACTCCTTCCGTCCCATTATATGTGGCACCCTTTCCTTTTTAGTCCGTCCCAAAAAGAATGTCAACTTACTATAGTTAGAAACAAACTAACTTTAGTATTCCCCTTTTACCATTAGTCTTATATAAATGATGAGATCGCCAACAGCTTTCCTGTGAAAGTAGTTGTTTCTAGGAAGCTAATAAAGATAACTGGTTACGTGTTTAGCACAATTATCAGCATTAAATTAAGGATGCAAGCAAGCTAAACGGAAAACTCAAACTGGAACCAAGTTTAGAACCTCTAGCATCTCCATAGATGAAGGTCTTATTTTCTACTCTAGGGTTAGTGAAGATTAATCCTCATTTGGAGCCACAGAAGTAATGATTTTCAAGCCATTCACCCACTACTCTAATCAAGAAAGCGTAAGTCAGTGTTTAGTTTGATTCATTTTGATGGCTTCTCTGCTATGGATGAAAAGTAGCTGTTAGTTATTTAAAATTACAATAAAAGCAATTGATTTTACAATTACAGATAAAACACTTGAAGTTCTGTTATCCCTACTTCATTTTGCCTCATGTTGTCTTACACTAGTTCCCACCCAACACATTCAAATATTTACCCTCACCAGCAGCTAGAGGAGGAGAAAGGAATGATGTCCAGGCCTGGACTTAGCACCTATCATCCAACTACTCCTTTTGGGAATGGAAAGAAGAAAGATGGTCGTAGATCACTGATGTCGAATTCACGAAAAAGATAATTTGAGAAAGAATTGTGGGTTCTCGGAGTATGCTTATACTATAATAAAGTAGGAAGGAAGGAGCGAAAGCTACTCAATCAGACGGGAGAAGCGACCAACGAAAGTTGGTTCGCCTTCTCTCCTCCACTACAACATAGGTCATTCCAATCCCTGATGAAAATATTCCAAAATGGAATTGGATTTCCACTCATAAGTATGGGAAGGTTCGATATCTTTGAGAGGGTTATATTTATGGTTGACATGGGGTGGATCTTTTAATGTGGTATGTCATAACTCATAAATCACATTACCCTTCTTTACATCCACATTTTTTAACCATCCATATCTCAGATACATTAACCTCTCTCTGAAGTTAGATTTCAATTTCCAAAAGAAGCCAAACAAACAAACACACACACACACACACAGAAGCAGTAGCAAATCAAGAAAGGAAACTCGACCTCCACAATCGATTAAGCCCAAAACACCCAAGGCGACGGGATATGTGCCACCCAGATAGTAAACCCCAGCTACAGATTACAACAGGGTAGTAACCATATCAATAGTTTCTTATAGAAACAGAACTTCCAAAGTTGGCATCAATTCAGCTAATAACTTCACCTTAATTGGGCAAGCATTTCTGTTAAGAAAAACTTCAACTTTCCCATTAAAGTTTACACCAAATTCATCCAATAGGGCTAAAAATTGAATCTTTCTATGTCAGCAATCATCAGTCAACTCACTTAGCCTAATCTGAACAAAACTCAATAAAGAAACCCTATTCCCAAATACCATAAAGAGTTTAAACAGCACAAAATTGTTAACCCCATGAATCCAAACAAAAAAAGACCACTTTTGGATAACAAGACAAAAGAGTTCTACAAAGATCTACAACCCCAAACTTGAACTGAAAATAAAAATCCATTCTTTTTCCATAATTTTGATGCTTACCTACAACTCTTGATGATCCTTCTGACCCCATTTCTGGCAACATTCAGAAATACAACAGTAAAGAAAGGTTCTTTGAGGTGAAAAACCAAACGGGTATTCCTAAGAAGAGGCAACAAGAAAGAGAAAGTGCGAAATAGGGACAAAGGGGAAGAAGATGTTGGTCCCAACTCCCTAAATCAAGAATGCAGCTTTATGGTACACTAACTACTATTCACTGTGTGAAGTTTACAACTACTAATACAATTTGAGGATAAGATTTTAGGTAAAAAGGGGAAAAAAAGATCAAACTAAAAAGGAAATGAATTGATGATAATATGTTCATCATTTTTAGTGTCACACTCAACGATCGCCACATAAAATTCACCGCTTGAACTTTTTTGGTTGGGAAAAGGGACGGATTTACCCCAAATTTTAATAAATGGTACGTATATACCCTCCGTTATACTTTCCGTCCACATAAGCTCCTGTCGTCCAATTATAGGTACACATATACCCCTCTCCCTAACAGACCTCTAATTTCTTACATGTATCTTAATCCTATTGAATTACCCGTTTGACCCTTTTTTTTAACCCATAACTCAACTATCCACCCCATAACCCAATACCCACTATGCCTGGCAACGATACCGGAACTGAAACTATCGAACCGGGACGGACCGAAATCGGAACGAAACCGGGCACCACGGGTCGGAACCGATAATTCCAGAAATTTATATGTATTCCCATCCCGGACTGGCAACGGACCGGTATCCGACTGGACCGGAAACCGGGTCCCAACATCTATATTTAATATATATATATATATATATATATATATATATATATATATATTATCAAAATTAAAAAATAGAATATTACTCAAATAATATTAAAACTTTTATAATTTTAAAGTTAAAAATTTATACTTTTATACTTTTAAAGTTTTAAATACAAACTATCAAACTTTAAAAGTATAAAAGTTTAAATTTCACACTTTAAAAGTTTGAAAATTTAAATTCAAATTTCAAACTTTAAAACTATAAAAGTTTAAATTTCACTCTTTAAAAATTTGAAAATTTAAATTTAAACTTTAAAACTATAAAAGTTTAAATTTCACCCTTTAAAAGTTTGAAAATTTAAATTCAAACTTTAAAATTATAAAACTATAAAAGTTTAAATTTCACACTTTAAAAGTTTGAAAATTTAAATTCAACTTATTCAAGAATCAAGACAATAATAAAAAAAAATTAAGGCGAATAGCCTATACTTTTATTAATATTAATTAAATAGTACAAGACTACAAATTGAGTTATAATTTACAAAATATTAGTAGAGTATTAAAAAATCTAATCTACACAGCCACATTCTAGGAAGGATTCTGTTTGAATTAGACCTCGAATTATTATACTCATACTAATAGACATTTAAATTTAATAGTTCATGCTACCAAGGAAATCTTTTTTTAAATCTTTTAACATTTCTCTAGTAACATGCTCTGGAATTGGTTGATTAGCTAGTTCCTCCATTGCATCAATGTTGTCGTCACTAAAATCTTGCATTATTTCATCAATGTCATTTTCAAATTTGGTCGGTAAAGGTGGACGACCATAACTCCTTCTCTCGCCATTAATCCAATCTCTAAATAGTATCGATATCTCCAAACTATCTGCTGCTAATGAATATCTATGCTCTCCTATTTGATATCTTGCTGCACTAAAAGCGCCTTCCGAAGCTACCGAAGATGCTTGAATAACTAACACATCTTAAGCAATCTGTTGAAGCTTTGGAAATCCCTGGCCGCGATTGCTCCACCATTCTAGAAGATCAACAGTAGTAGGTTCTGTATTTTGATTAATATACGCATCAAAATCATTTCTATCATTATGGGAAAGTTCAAGATAACAATCTATCATATCATCAATATCATCTTCATTATTATATCTACTCCTAGAACTTTGAGGCTCTTCATTACGTACTGCATTAATTATATTCGAATTATACAAGTCATACAATTTTCTAGCTTCAATTTTTATACTATCTTTAACATCTTGACAACTAGGTGTTTCATCATCTTCACTATCAATACCCAAATTAAAATATATTTTATCAACCATTCGTGATGCACCTTCATCTTTGTAATGTGGATTTAACAAACAAACGGTTAAATAAATTTGAGGAATAGGAATAAAAAATTTTCTAAATTTTTCAATCATTTTGTTAACAGATTCTTCAAATCTTGATTTATTTTTGAATTTATAAAATTTACTAGAAATAGCACAAATATTAAGTAAAACAGAGCAAATAGTTGGATAATAAAGTGCAGATATATTTTTTTGTAGTTATATAAAAAACTTTTAAAAATTCTATAAGTTATTTTATGTCATTCCAATTATTATCATCAAGTCTATATGTCATATTTGAATTATGAGCATTCCAAACCATTTGTAAAGGTTTCCTATATTCATAAGCGACTTCAAGCATTTCATATAAAGAATTTCATCTAATACACACTGATTTAGGAATTTTTCTAGGTGGAAGATTAAATTCACGACAACGATTTTCAAAATCTCTGCGTCTAGACTTAACTTGACATTTAAAAATAAAATGACATTTAGTTTCAACTTTTATGCAACCATCATTATACATTGTTATACCATCTCTAACAATCAAATTATATATGTGTGCAGCACACCTAATATGAAAACCATCAATATAAATAGGGCAAAGAGACGGTTTTAGTATTTCAACAGCAATTCTATTATTAGAAGCATTATCTAAGGTGACACTATTTATTTTATCACAAATTCCATAGTTTTGTAAAACATCTATAATTATTTGAGCTATATAATTACCGATTTTATGCATTTCACAACATTTATAATCTAAGATTTATTTTTGCAGTGTCCAATTTTCATCAATTTAATGTGCAGTAATAGTGAAATAATCATTACCATTTACACTACGGCCCATAGCAGAAGTAATAGCTATTTTACAATTATTATAATAAAATAAACAACGAAGATATTGAAAATGTTGAGCTTGATAATCAAAGATAGCCTTTTTAATTGTATTTCTAGTAAAACCTTTAAAATGTGGATTATAACCAATTTGAATATAATGAATAAAATCGGGATTTTCAGCAAAACTAAATGGCAAACCCATAACAACAATCATTTTATCTAATTCTTCAAGATCTTTTTTTCTACTATATGACCGTTGTATACTAGAGCCAGAAACATTAAAAGGATTTAACTGTATTTGGACCATATTAGAGCCCTCTACTCCTGCATTTTCAGGAAGGGTGGTACCATTCTTTTTAGCTTCGGCTACAGCTTTAGCATGCAAAAATCCATTTTTACAACATAACATTAAATGATTACTCAAATGTCCCGTCCCACCCTGTTTTCCTACAATTTTATGATTCATTCTATGTTTACATTTATTATAAATAGCTTGTGTTTTATCTTCATTCTAAGTCATAAATTGCCACACAACTGATTTTTTAGCGCGTTTTGCCTTAGTCCTAGGATGCATGGGGGGAACGGGAGCAGGATAACGAAAGGGAGCGGGAGGGGAAGGGGGATTGGGAGTGGGAGTAGACATAGTTGGCTGAGTTTCATCATCATCATATTCATCAACATTATTATCAAAATTATCAATATAATCATTAACATCATCATGTTAATCATCTTCAGGTAATTCCTCATCAAAATTACCAAACCTTCTTTGTAAATGTTCATGATAAGGATCTAATCTACTATTACTATCAACATTAAAAACACTATCATCAACATGCGTATAATCATCCATATTTATTCTTAATTGAGAAATTTTTTTAGTTGTAGATTTAGATGTACTATTGGTTTTTTTATTTTTCTTGGATTTTGAGATTCATAAATTAGTGATCGAATCAACTATTGTTGTTTTACCCTTCTCAACATTGTTTTTACCGAATCCATATTCAAATATAAAAAGTAGTAAATTATATATAATACGAAAATGTAATGCAAAATTTTAAACAAATAAATAACTAAATAAGTAGAGACTAGAGACTAATTACTCACAAAATAAATAATTAAATGCAAACAAATAAATAACCAAATAAAAAGTGAGTTGGAACGAATGTACCAAATGTCTACTTCAAAAGGTAGACGTGTATGACCGAAAGCCGAAAATTGAAAGTTGAATTTTGAAGCTCCAATTTTCAAAGACCAAATTCGTAATATTAACGAGAATAAGAGAATTAAGAGATTAGAGAGTAGAGAGAAGATAACATTTTTGTGAGTGACAAGAATGAAAGATTAGGAGTATTTATAGTTGAAAAAAAAAGGATGAAAATGTAGTTTTTAGAAGGTTGGGGTATTAAAAAAAGTTTGGGGGTAGGGAGGTGTAAAGGGGAGTAGGGAGGCGAAAAGAGTTGTTGGTACGACCCAAAACCCATTGCCCAACGGCTCTCAACGGCTAAATTTGTCAATTAAAAAAAATAAAAAATAAAAATTTATAACTGCTGAACCGAACCGGACCGGTCCCGAAACCGGGACTAACAGGTAAATCCCGGTTTCCGTCCCCTTACCCCTCCCGGACCCGCGTATTACCGGCACTAACCGGTACAAATCGGAACCGAGACGGAACCGGTAACGGACTGAAACCGAAACCGGCACCTCCCAGTTTCGTTGCCAGGCATAATACCCACCCAATTTCCTCTAAAAAGAAATCCTAATTAAAACACCCAAATTAATGAAAATGACATTCTTATATGGGAAGAACATTTACCAGTCTCGAAATTAATGAATCTTCCTCTGCTTTCAGCGACTGCAACAGCGATAGATCCGCAAGTTTTCGACGACTTCTTCTCAAAGCCGACAGTTATTAATTACACGTGCGTCGGATAATTATAACTCCGATGAATTGATTCCACAACTTGTTTCCAATCTCGAGTCGAATTCTATAGATGTGCACAAGCAAGCGGCAATGGAGATTAGGCTCTTAGCGAAGAATAAACCGGAGAATCGTTGAAAATTGCTAGAGCTGGAGCGATTAAGCCGTTGATTTCGCTTATCTCTTCCACTGATCTCTAGCTTCAAGAGTACGGTGTCACGACTGTGCTAAATCTCTCTGCGATGAAAACAAGGAGCTTATCGTAGAATCAGGAGCGATTAAACCGTTAGTTCGAGCTTTGAAAATTGGAAATTCAACTGCGAAGGAGAATTCAGCTTGTGCTCTGCTTCGATTATCACAAATTGAAGAGAATAAAATCGCGATCGAAAGGTCCGGTGCGATACCTCCATTAGTGAACCTTCTAGAAGCCGACAATTTCCGCGAGAAGAAGGATGCATCAACGACTCTGTTTTGCCTATGTATGGTGAAGGAGAACAAAATTAGAGTAGTACAAGCCGGAGTTATGAAACTATTAGTTGAATTAATAGCGGATTTCAGTTCAAACATGGTGGATAAATCGGCATTTGTTGTGAGCGTTTTGATATCAATGGTGGAAGCGAGGGTTGCGGTGGTGGAGGAAGTTAGACAAAAAATGTCATTTTCATTAATTTGGGTGTTTTAATTAGGATTCCTTTTAGAGGAAATTAGGTCGGTATTGGGTTATGGGGCGGATAATTGGGTTATGAGTTAAAAAAAAGGGTCAAATGGGTAGTTCAATAGGATTAAGACACGTGCAAGAAATTAGGAGTCCGTTAGTGAGAGGGGTATATGTGTACCTATAATTGGACGGCAGAGGCTTATGTGGACGGAAAGTATAACGGAGGGCATATACGTACCATTTATTAAAGTTCAAGGGTAAATCCGTCCCTTTTCCCTTTTTGGTTTGGTAAAGTTAAAAGAGCAAAATTTGACTCCTCAAGTAAATTGTTAAACTAACCACCCAACTTTGATATTGAGATTTCAATCTTGTCATTTTTATTGTTAAAATATTTTTTAAATATAGAGAAAATAAAATATTTTTATAAAATATTCGTGGTGTAAGATCTTATTTTTTTTCATTAAGATTAACACATTTGAAACTAAACGTGCATCTGAATGATTAATGCATTGTTCTTATACTTTAAAATATTGAATGTTTAAGACCATTTGTGTTTTCAACATTTGAATATGCTTAATTTCTTTATTTGTAAACATATTAGCGTTTTGCTCTGATTTTCTTACCTTATATGAAGTTTTTTTTTTCCCTTAAAGAAAAGTCAAAGTATTATTATAAATGCTTAAACTTTTTCTAAAAGGAAATTTTTTTTTTCCATACTTGATTTATTTTTCTTTAGAGGAAAAGTTTGGAGATCTATAAATTGAAGATCCCTATTCTCATAGCATAACACAAGAACTTCCACGATGTAGACATCTAGAGAGTTTTGTTTATGAGGAAATTTTCTCCTAAGCATATTTATGTTTTTCAATATTAGTTTTATAATATGTAGGTCGCTTAATCAAACTATATTAATAATATGTTTTTAATATAATTTTATTTGTCGTCTAATTTAACACCATATGATTTACAAAATATAAGCTTCCGCATGACGCCCTAATCACCCTTCATAACCCAACAAGTGGTATCAAAGCACATGGTCCAACGATCCCATGGTCCAATGATCCAATGGTTGAACACGAGGTTGAAGACAAGCTCAAGATGATTTCAAATCAATTTGTAATCAATTTGATGATAATGAAGATTTTTTGTCAAGCTACATGTGAAGAAGTTTCAATCATATTTTCAACACTCATGTTGCTGCAATTTTTAAGAATAAAAATAAAATATTTTTAACCCATATATTTTAAACTTTATTATTAACCATGGAAAGCAACAGTGATGAAGACTATGTGAAGAACAAAGATTATCATGCAGTTGAAGAAGACGGATCAAGTTTTGTCAAGAAAATCCAGCCAAAAGGGGAGATTTGTTAGGGTTTTGCCCTGATTTTCTTACTTTATATAAAGTTTATTTTTTTCCTTAAAAAAAAGTCAAAGTATTACTATAAATACTTAATTTTTTCTGAAAGGAAAATATATTTTTCTTCCATACTTGATTTATTTTTACTTAGAGGAAAAGTTTGGAGATCTATAAATTGAAGATCTCTATTCCCATAGCATAACACGATAGCTTCCACAATGTAGACATCTAAAGAGTTTTGTTTATGAGGAAATTTTCTCCTAAACATATTTATGTTTTTCAATATTAGTTTTATAATATGTAGGTCGCTTGACCAAACTATATTAATAACATGTTTTTAATATGATTTTATTTGTCGTCTAATTTATCGCCATATGATTTGCAAATTATAAGTTTCCACATGACGCCCTAATTACCCTTCATAACCCAACAAAACATAGAAGTTGAATCGTGTGTTCTTCGTAGACTGGACCATTTAGTAATATTTTTGGCTCTGTCATTGTTAATAGTTAGTGATAATGATGGTGATAGTTGTGATGGTAGAGGTAGTTGGTGCTGTAATGATCAACGTGGTGGTGATGGTTGTGATGTTGAAATTGGTTGATGTTATAGCTGGTGTCAATGGTATTGAGAAGGATGTGTAATCGTTGATAATATGATGGTAGATGTGGTTACCAGTAGAGATTGATCACATTGGTGATGGTGGCTGATACTGGTGGAGTGGATATATTATTATAATGATGGAGCAGTAAGTGTAGTAGCGACTGACAATATTGGTTGGCAGCAACACTCTTGGTTGGTAGTGTGGTTTTGATAACAGATGTGGCGGTGATGACATGTGGTTGTCAACAATAATGACGATTGATAATGGTGGTGATAATTGTAATAACAAAGATAATTAATAGTGGTGGTTGGTTGAATTGTGGATAATATGGGGATGAAAATTATCCATACACAAAAAACTTTTAATAATATTAAAACTTTATTCAAGATCTTAACGATTAAAACTTATTCAAATAAAGAAAAAGTGTTTAAATCTTAAGGGTCCGTTTGATCATGCTGAAATTATGAGATGAAGTTGAAGTTTGTTTGGACATGCAATTTGAACTTTTTATGTTGTGTGTTTTCTTATGAACATAAAAAAACTCACGAGCTGTAAAACTATCAAAATTGTCTCAATTCTTTATATAATCTTACCAAATAAGCAAAAGTTTATAAATCACATAATATGCTATCACAAATCTTTTTTAAAAAATATACAATATTTATTGATTAAATTTTAATTCACTAACAAAATAAAATTAATCATAAGTTGTAGTGTCTTTAATATAATTCTCCCACATAGTATGGTCAATCTTCTCACGTTGAACTTACATTTCTTGATCATATGACCAAAAGATGAACCAACATTATTACCTTGAGCCATTTGTTGGTCAATTTGGTTGGTAAATAAATTTGATCAAAAATAAAGAATTTGGTGAATATAAATGGTAAAGTAGAAAATGATTTAGAGTAAATAAATGGTATTAAAAAGTAATGATCTAAATTATAACTTTTATTTACATATGAAATAATGGTTAGTAGATATAAATGTGGAGTTGTTTTTACAAAATATAAACTTGTGGGTCAATTTTTGTATTTGAAAAATCTCTAATCGTGATTTGAAATTTTCAAATCATAATTTTTGGAGAATTTGGGATTTCATCTCATGATACGAAATCATTAGCGTGAAATCGCATGTCCAAACGCCTACTTAGGATATGTGATTTCATCTCGTGATTTGAAATAATGAGATGAAATCAACATCTGGACATGCGATTTCATCTCATGATTCAAATCATGAGATGAAATTTTAAATTCTCCAAAAAGCTTAATTCTGAAACTTTATGTCAAAATAACACATTTTTCAAATACAAATAGTGATCCACAAATTTATATTTCGTAAAAAAGAAATCACTATTTTATATCTACATACCATTTTTCATATATGTTGACAAAATTTATAGTTTTTATTAATATTCTTACCAACATTCAAACCATTTATATTGGATATAAACATACTCTCAACAACCAAATTTATGGTTGATACTATTACTTTTTTTAACCTTTAAATAATTTATAACATATATAGACATTACTCTCACCAACAAAATTTAAACTTGATACTCCTTTGTCCAATAATATTTGTCCACTATTAACTTTCACACTTTGTAAGAAACTATAAATAGAAGGGTAATTTAAACATATCACCTTTTGAATATAATAAATACAATGTCTTGAAAAATATAATAGAAAAATGACTATAATTAATGATAAGGATAAATTAGAAACTAAGTATAAAATTATCCATTGATTTCATAAAGTAGACAAGTATTATTATTCTTACCCATTTTAAACCATTTATATCGAATATAATCATTACTCTCACCAACCAAATTTATAATTGATATTATTATTCTTACCAATTTTAAAATATATATATATATATATATATATATATATATATATATGCGCAATTATCTCTTCGTTACATTACACCCCAACATTTTTGGATTATGTAAACAGATTATAAAGTCCTGAAGTTGTAGCTTTTTTAATTTTTGGAAATAGGTGGTCAACACTTATTTGGCTTTGTAATGATCTATTTTTGGTATGGTGTATATCATATATATTCACCTAGTATCATAGAAGATCGGTTAATTCCAACAAAAAAAAAAAAAGGAAAAATTACTTGGATGGATACCTTTTAATAAATAAATACTGATTTTAGCGATATTTTTTTATTTATTACCATTTAGCAATACATAGCAGTGCTATATTAAATCTGCAATATGTATTAAAAGTGAATTATGTATGTAATATATATGTATTATAATTATTTTTTTAAAATATATTATGCTTGTTTAGTAAAAAATTGACACAATGTATTATAAGTGAATTAAAATGTGTGATACATGTATTATCCATCCATAAAACTTGTATTATATGTGAATAATAAATTGTTCTTTGTAATATGTATAAAAATTGTATTATAAATGTATTAAAAGTGATCAAGTGAAAAAAAATGTTATTGCAATAAATGGTAAATATTTTTTTAATATAGTATATTTGTGTAAGTTTCCCAAAAAAAAAATATAATTCAGTCCTCTATGATACCCCATACTATATAGAGTAAATTTTAGGTTTAACAAACATAAAAATCATATTTGTATGTTATAACTTTAGTTTGCATAATTGCGCTTCATAGTAAACTTTATCATTGCTATGGAGCATCAGATTGTATAAATCACTGGCAGTAGCATCAGATTTGTATAAAATCGCTGGCAAACCTCTCGTTTGTATAAAAGCGCAACAATTGTATATGAATATCGATTAGTAAATTGTATATATGTAACTACTATGTATATGTATCAATAATTGTGTTTGTATATCTACATGAAATTTGAATTTGTATACAATTGAATCGAAATAAAATATTTGTATATAAAAATATCTCTCTCTCGCTTTATACAACACAAATTATACATTGTAATTTGTATAATCTTTGTTTGTATAAAGCGAGAAAGAGAGAAAGGCAAAAGAGAACTGGACAGAGATTATAAGTGTATAGGACGAAAATATATGTATTTATATTTGCATATACAGTTTTCTCTTGCTTTATACACAAACACATTTTATACATTTGTGTTTGTATAAAGTGGGAGAGGCAAGGAGAGACTGGTTGTCACGATCCAGGAGTACTTCTTAGATGTAACACGGCGTACTTGACCCCGAAGGAGTCTCATACAAGCCCTTAGCATAATCAAGATCATAAGTACATAGAAATGATGTGGAATTTAAAACTTTTACAATATAAGTCTTTTTCATAAAAGGAATATAAGAGTCTAGACCTTGTCTTAAAGAAACCATCTAATACAATCAAGTACAATCTTAGGGACATAGCCCTTTACAACATAGTCTTGAAAATAGAAAGTACAAAAGAACTAGAAATGAATAATGTCTTGTCCTCGAACCATGAGGACTCACAAAGCTTAGGGAATACTCAACCCAAGCTTCACTTGAAAGGAGAAGTATACCTCAACGATCGGAACCTACACTTATAAGAAAATGTAGAGAATATGGGTTAGCACAAAAAAATTCTAAGTATGGAAGCCATGCACAAAAATCCTTAAAACATGCATAAAAGGGATATTTAGTTGAAATCATGCCTTTATCAAGTTTAAAATCCATCATGCACATTTAGAGTAATTACATAGTCGAATCACACCATAAGTAACCCTAGGCTTCCATAGTTATGCATAACCTATCTTGAGCTCATTCATAGCCAACACTCATAAACAAGAAGACATTCATGTTCAGAACTCATAGTAAAGAAAGTCACTCTAAACATCAATTCATCTAATGCATACATATATTCATACATCTTCATATCATAAGGAAACCACACCACAAACCCTTTATAAGTCTACTTGTGCAATGTACAAGTGAAGTCCTATACCCTCGCTCATACTTAAGCAAAGCTCATTAAAAAGTCATAGGTATAGCTCATATTTGTGTTCATGTTCACCTTCATGGTTCATACTCATAGTTCATGTTCATGGTTCATATTCATGTAAAACATGCATTAACTCATAAAGCATCATGCCATTAAGCTCATACCACAATCACTCTCAAAGCTTACTTGTGCAATGCATAAGTGAAGTCTCATACCCCCACTCACACTAAGTAAAACCTCTTAAGTAATCATAGTACACAACTCATGTTCTTGTTCATAGTTCTTATTCTTGTTCTTGTCATGTCATGGACCATGTTCTTATCATGTAGGGAAATATAGCCTTAGCCGACATAGACCATGTGAGCTACATGGAATCTGGTGTCATGTCCCACACCGAAAAGATGTATGCTACTTGCCTAAGGTAGAACTAACATGTTTAGCATATGTGTGGATCCACTAGCTTAAGACCTATGTGGGCACATAGTTATGGGATAAGGAAATTGCTACTAGAAACTTGGACTAACTGAGGTAAAAGGTTTCCATCTCATGAGATAACTTGACTTGGGAAGCCGGACTTTCTAACGTAAAAGCTTCCATCTCAATTTCATATCCACTCGGTGCTAAGCTTAATTCCCTTTAATATTCATGTTAAGTCTTTACTTTATATTCATGTTCATGGAAGAATGTCTAGCACTCAATCCAACATAGTATTATGGTAGCTCATGGATTCATTAGGTGAGAATGTCCTTTCAAACTTCGAATCATTAGTAAGTGAGTAAACCTTTCACATCATGTTCATAGTGTTTCATGAGATGACCTTTCAATCAACACAAAAATAATATCATAATCATAGACCTTTCATACATAGTCATGTGTAAGGGTATAGGGGAGAAGGATCTTGCATCAATACCACAAATACACAATAGTCATAGGTTCATCACTATCTAAGTGAATCATGAGTTCATATGCAATCTTCATCAACATACACAAACCTCAATAAGTTGCCCTTCAAGGCAATGAATCAAGATCAACCCTAACTTCTAGAATTACCACATTAGATAGAAGGATATCATGATTCAACAACTTAATACATGTTAACATAGTTAATTGTCAAGCTTCCATGATCAATCAAGCCACACCTTAGTTCATAATTTAGAAAGATGGGGGAATCATGGGTCCAAAGGAGATTTTCATCAAAATCCAACAATACTCCATTATTCCAATCATAAATCATCATAATCAATCATAATAAACCATAAGTAAACAATTGAAAATGTTTTGGAGAAAGACCCATGACATAGATTGAAAGCCCTAGGTTTTTGAGGGAATTGGATTCTTAAAAACATACTTTGAAGGGGCTCTTTGGGTGATAGCTTCCAAAAGATGAAAAACATCCATACCTTAGCGTGATTTCCACAAGAAATTGGAGAAGAAGGCTGCTTCTTAAACCTCTAGATTGACTTTGTTCTTGCCCTTCAATGGAGTCTTAGAGAGAGATTTTTTTAGAGAGGAGAGTTGGTTTCTAATTTGAGTCTTGTGAGTTATGAGGTGTTAAAAGAGGTGGTTAATAGTTAATAACTACTTATATATGTCTAAATAACTAATATAAACAGTCCCCACCCTTGAATAATTAAAATAGGATTTATCTTAAACACCCTACCTTTGGCCGAGCTTATGACAGCTTTTGAGACCCCATCCACCACCCCCTACCCACGGGGTGTGGATGGACCCACGGACCGTACTAGTCACTCGTGGATTGGGTCTGAGATTTGTCATCTTGGCCAAGGTTCAGGCCTCACTCATGAGACCTCATCCACGGGGCGTGAGTTGGTCGACGGACCGTACTACATGCTTCATGGTTCCTTTTAGAGACTTGGAGATTTGGGGGAGTCCAGCCTTGACTCACGACCCCCACCTACGAGACGTGAGTCCACCTACAGGGCGTGGGTGCCCATTTCGTGGGTCATGCTGTTTTTGACAGCTTTTTGGGCAGTCCCTTGGCCCTCCTCAAGGACCCTTGGGGGATCCTTAAGGGGCCATGACTTGACGTTTAGGCACTAGGACCTTTGTATTAGGTTAGGGAGGTTATCTTAGGACTTTAATCTTTATGTTTAACTCCATTTAGGCTACTAGACTACATGTTAGGCTCTAGCTTAGTTCATTAGATTTTTGGGGGGTTACTCTGGCGAGTGAGAAATGGAAAGTGGCAAGCGAGAAATTTGGGGAGAGGCGAATGACAACTTTTTGATACAGGTTACAATTAAATCAAACTGTGGTTATAACATTTAATTTAAATTAATAATTTGCTATTTTATACAATTTTCTCTACTATATATCATATATTGATAGAGTGAACAAATAATTCAATTTTTCTTAGAATTGTCGCCAGCCAAATTGGTCCAAACTTGCCTTATAATATATAGTTTGTATAATTTTTCCTACTTTAATCTATTAATCAATGCCATAAACTGACAAGTTAAATTTATCTTTAAATCTGTATCAATCAAATTCTAATGTAAATATCGAATAAAAAAGGTTAAATGCATCTCTAAGCTAAGAGTTGTATTGAAGAAATACGAAGAGTTCCAGAAATTCTTTTCTCTGATTATATTTCATTCTTAAATATGTATGTGTATCTATACCATGAATAAGTTATATTATGTGTAATATAAGTATCCTATTTCTATTCACCATTTCCTAGAGAAAAAAAAGGTAAAAGGATAAATATATACTACGAAATATTATTTTTACATGTGTGTAGATAAATTTTAATATTAAATCGTTCATTACTAAAACAAATCATTATTTTTCGATGAAATTGTCAGAAAATAGTCTAAATTTGAGGTTTTTCGATATCATCCTAATCATTTTCTGATAGTTGAAAAAATAAAAGTCGAAAAAAGTGATCGAAATACTAATGTGTGTGTGTATATATATAATTGAAAAAAATATCATTTCACTATTATTTCTTTTCTAGATAAAACTAAAACATCGTTGAACTTTGATTGATTTTGTACGTATTATATTGCTTGTTCCACTGAACTTCTTTTTCACAAGTTTGCCAATTTTGTTTTTCATATTTTATTTTTAATATTAACTATTTATTTTAATTTATTTTAAAAAAAAATCCATTAAAACTATACATTATATAATAATAAATTATGTATTTATTTATTATTCTTGAATAAATAAAAGTGAACAAAGAAAGTAATATTATAAAAATAATTTTTTGAGGAAAAGAATTAGAAAAGCAAAGAAAAGATCTAAAGTAAAACATCTCGACAAAATTTAAATTTAATCGAATTTCAATATAAATATTGCACAAAACAAAGAAAGGCAGAGACGTGAGGAAGGAGGAAGATTTATCTAAAAATGGTGAAAGTGGGACAACTAATCCATTAAAATAATTTAAATATATTAAATAAAAAGTAAAATTCAAGAGTTATAAAAAATAATATATATTTTAAATAAAAATATATCTTAATTATTAAATAAACTAAAATTAAGATAAATAAATTAAAACAAAACAAGTAATATTTTAGTTCATTTCTAGATAATATAAAATATGAATATTCCATATTTGTTTCCGTAGCTCTCTTTGGTTTTCGTTGAATTAAAAGAACACTCCACAATCGACATTAACATCGTTCAAATTTCATAATTTCAAATAAATTAAAATGTTATATTTATAAAAAAAATAAATCTATTTTTAATTTCCTTTGTTATTTTATCATCTTTAATTATTTTAGATGAATTTTACAATAAAAAGCAAAAAAATTGGATTTATATATGGTAAGCTTTCAAACAAGAAGAGAGACGTGATGAAGAGAAAGAAGATTATTCAAAATATAAAATTGTGAAAGTGGAACCATTGGTCCATATGTCAAGCTATAAAGGTTCAGACATAAATAAGTTAGCGTTTGATCATAAATATATATATATTTTTTTAAAGTACCTAAGGTAAAATTTAGTATGTGTTTGACCATAATTTTTGAGAAACATATTTCATTCTTTTTAAAGAAAAAAACATGAAACATGATTTATATCTATAAGTTTTAAAAATTATAAAGAATATCCATAAATTTAATAGAATATTATCCTTTTTCATAATGAATTATATAATATATTATCCAAAATTATAACATGATATTAATAAAAAAAATATTATAATTTATCAAATTATAATTAGTTACAAAGGTTCATTGATGCAATAAAATAAATAATAATAAAGATAGTAACTAACTATTCTTTAATATAATTTTCTTATTTTATATGAGTGATCTCTTTAATAAAAGGTAGGGTGACAGAATTATAGTTGGAATCATTACTAATTGGCTTCTTTTTTGTTTTAGTTTTTATTAATAAATATAAAAAATTGAAGTATGTTTTAATATTTTTTTTAAAAAAAAATTGACCAAAAAATTGCGCACACGTTTTTTCTAGATTTTGAGATCTTGGGTTATTTGCCAAAACTTAGACAAATTTTATGGCTAAACCTTTTTCCAAAAACAACTTGTACAATGTACACAATATCTATGGCCAAAACTTTTCTCCAAACGTTCTTCAGACTTAACATAAAATATGCTCATTTCGTTTTATATTATTTAACTCTATGTGATCTGATATATTTCTTAAGAAAATTATAGTTAGAGGTGTGTTTTACTAATTAACTTTATTAATGATGTTTTTAAATTTAAAATTTGACTATTATTAATTCACAGTTTGCCTTAGTCGAAGATCTTACAAAAGTATTTTTTTTAACTTTTCGAAGTTTGATGTAAGATTTATGTATATTTTACGCTTTCTTAATCAGGAACATTTTAAGATTATTATTGTTGTTTGTTGTTGAGAGGATAAGAAAAAAAAAACAAGAAATGTTTAATTTGTTAAAATTAATAAATAAAACTAAGGGAGTAGAGTTCCATCCTTTTCACCTTGATTATGTAGTTTTATTTTGACGCAAAATTTTAGAAAGTTAATCTTTTGAATTGTGATTTTAAATTAATATATATAGAATGTATTAGAATATTGTTTAATTTGTAATATTTTAAATACTCCATGTTCGTTTGCTTTTTCTTTTCTTTTTTTTTTTTAATTTTGATTTTTAGTATTTATATTAAAATTTGATTAGATTTGAATTTGAGTAAAAAAATCCATATTGAGTGTCCCATAGTTATATTAAAGTATGACTATATTCATAGCTAAATTTAATTTTGCACGAGAAAGTTCACATTGAGGATTCAATATTTATATTGGGGGTAAATCTAAATGATTAGAAAATTTGATCAGAAATTTAAAAGTATAATATCTTTTTTATTTTAAAATAAACTAATTTTTTTATTTTTTAATTAAAATATATTAAAATTAAAAATAAAAATAATTAAAAAAATAAAATAACATAATGTGAAATATGTTATCTAGCCAAATTTTTTAATCAAAAGAGATTTTTTCTTATATTGAAATTATACTAAATTCAAATTTGCAAATGTAGCTTTCTTTCGTTGCCCTTAATACAATGATCACTCATCGTCGACACTGACATCTTTTTTAACTTCCATGAATTTTCTAACTATTAATTACGTGTTGTATTCATTTTCTTCTTCACAACTCAAATCCGCCATTTCTGTGTAGCTCAAAAGGTCTTTACAAAAATGGCGAATTCCGGTCCTCTGATCCCAAACCCAGTTCCGAACTCCGATCGTCTCGAACAACTGAAACAATTCGACGAGTCGAAAATCGGAGTTAAAGGTCTTGTTGATAAGGGCCTTACTACCATACCCAGTTTCTTCATCCACTCGGAAGAACCAAACCCGGAACCCAAAACCCGACCCGGTAACAATCACTCCATACCCGTCGTCGACTTCTCTGCTCCTCGGGAAACGGTCGTTGAACAAGTTCATCGTGCTTCAACGAGCTTAGGGTTCTTCCAGATTATCAATCATTCTGTTCCGGTGAACGCTATAAACAGAATTGTAGGTTCGATTAAGTCGTTTAACGAACAGAATGATGAATTGAAGATGAAGTATTATAGTAGGGATATTACTCATGGAGCAGCGTATTCTACGAATTTTGATTTGTACAACTCGAAAGCTGCAAGCTGGAGGGATACGTTGCAGGTGAGATTGGCGCCTACTCCGCCGGATTGGGAGTATGTGCCGGAGGTGTGTAGGGAGGCAATTGTTGAGTGGGATAAGGAAGTAGTGAAAATTGGGGAAGAATTGATGGGTTTGTTGTGTGAAGGGTTAGGAGTGGAAAAGGATAGATTGAAGGACTTGTCTTGTTTGGATGGAAGAGTTATGGCTGCACATTACTATCCTTATTGTCCACAGCCGGAGTTGACGAAAGGGCTGACGCCGCATACGGATCCCGGCGTGTTGACGGTGTTGGTGCAGAATGAAATGACTGGATTGCAAGTGAAATTTGGGGAAGAATGGGTAGATTTGAAGCCAATTCCGGGGGCTATTGTGATTAATATTGGTGATATTCTTCAGGTATACTCTGTTGCTTGTAATTAGATTTGTATGGTATAATTTGCATGCTTGGAGGATATTGTTATGGTTTGTTTAGCACATGGGTTGGCCTCATTACTATTCTTTACTTAAATATAACAACTTGGTTCACAACATGAATGTTAAAGGGGTCGTTTGGTAGCTGGTTTAGTTATTAGTAAGATAATATACAAATGTCATCATAATTTACATATGTATTAGTTATGCGGTTTCTAATTGCAAATTAAATGTCGTATTAGTTTTATATATGAATAACTTATTTCCTAGTTAGCTATCAATTGTTGTTATACTGAAGGCCTAATCCATCGGTGACCCTTTAAAGTTGACACTGATTTTCACTTAGACACTTTAACTGGGTTTGTTTATTTTAGACACCTTATGTCAAGTTTCACCATGTCATTTTGACACTTTTTGCTTACATGGCATAGTGAGTGTAATACACTTGTTGAGCACGCGTGAAAAAACCTATTTAATCGATTTTTTTATTATTTTTTTCTTCTTCTTTCCCATTTCCAGCCACCATTTTGCAAACTTAAATATCCAACATGGTGAATAAAAATAGATACAGTAAAATGATGGAAACTATTTTAAAAATTAAGGAATAGACCCATTTCAAGATTAAATATTAAATTATTCATGAGATTCTTTCTTGAAAGAGTTCAATATTTAAAGAGAAGTAAGTTTAATTTTTGGTGAATTATAAACCTGCTAATTAGGGTAAAAAGGAAAAAAAACATATTTGAAGAAGACACTAATAAAAAAGAAAGAGTATGTAGGTGCCCAGATCTTTTAGCAAAAAAGAGATGGGGGTATTTGGAGAAGACAATGGGGTGGGGGAACGGGTATGTGCAGATTTTTCTGCTAATGAGTAGGGGTATTTGGTTCATGTGGGGATTTTATTGATTTAATTTGTTTTAAAAAAATTATTTCGGCAAAAATCCATGTGTCATTGAGTCATTGTTTACTTTATATTTTTACTCAAAATTCATTATCTACAAATTGTTTTTAACAAATGTCGTCATTTAATTGGTCACTTTACACGTCATTCGCGAGTGTAACACACACACCTCATATATTTTTGTTGATTGGCAAAAGAGTGTCAAAATGACACAGCTAGACCCTACATGAGGTGTCTAAAATGAACATCACTCAGTTGATATGCCTAAGTGAAACTTCGTGCCAACTTTAAGGGGCCACCGATGAATTAGACCTATACTGAAATTAGTACATGAATAAGTTACTTTTTTACCTACCATACATATGTGCTAGTTGAACCAAGGCCCTGGGATGAGTCTAATCCAATAAGTTGAATGGTGTTTTATGCTTGAGATGAATTTGATCAAATCCATGAACATGTATGACGATAAGCAAATTGGATCGAAATTGATTAAAAAATGCAAACTTATAAGACTATATGTGTCTGGTGTCAATTCTTTTTAGGACAAGGTTAGGCCAATTCCTAAACTTTTGACTTTTAGGTCAAAAACTTGTCCTAGGTGGTTAGTAAATATTTGAGGAATGAATTTTATCAAGCTTGTGAGCTTACTGGGTGAATTTAGTCATGTTCTCATTTGGCTGTGTGAAACTAAAAGCAGCTTTAGCTTTTGGACTTGGACCGGGATTGATTCGACAAATGCAAAATGTAGACTTTATCCAAGTTCAGATTCATTTCTTTTAGGATAAAGTTAAGACAATTTCCTGAACTTAATTGACAATTTAGGTAAAAAGCGTGTCCGATGTCTATGCTGTATTCTGCTCTTCTTTTAGCATATAGGTATGTTTGACTCGTTTGTGCGCGATTGATAGTTATCTTTCATTGTGGTTTTTGGTTTCTGATTATAAAACCTATGGGTGCATTATGGAAGAGGTGAGGGGGTGAGTGGTGACTAATAAATGATCTTGGTAGGTGAAAGAACTCTTTAAAATAGGTCCTACATGAGACAGCTCAATGCCATTTAAACAGATTATTCTGTTTATGTTTTGTTGGATTGGCTGCTAAAAGAAATAGATTTTGCTTTTCTCAAATAAGTATTTTCTTACCAAGGAAAAGAGAAGATTGGGGATGAATCTCCTGTTCTTATATGACACTAAGACTTTTAAGCGGTAAATGTGTGAACTTGGAACATTTCACACCCTCTTAAGAGTAACTTGTAAGGTCGAATTTTCTAATTGCTCCAACTTTTATTAGTTGTTAGCTTTAGTAGATACAACAAATTTCAACTTTGGGACGTTAAATTGAACATATTTTGTCATTACTGGGAGGGTTCAAAATTGTTCATTTTATGGCTCACATTGTGTAGATTTGAGAGCTTCCATGTGCCTTTTGCCATAATATTAATCAGGAACTGATCTTATATTTTACTAGTTCAACGAGAAGTTAAATTGCCTATACAAAGGTGTCATATTAGACCAATGCAAATCATTTTCATTTGTTTCTTGACTGTTCTTTTTACAAGGAATTGCAACATGGATTGTTTAGTATCTTTGAGGAACACTTTATTATCCCTTTAACTGAATGGCTCAAGTCACACTAACATAAAGATGTCATTATAACAGCCGTACCAAGAATAATAGAATCTGTAGCTGAAGTATTGTGCTTTAGGTGCTTTAACAGCTGAAGTTTTAGGTTGCATTGCAGTGGCAGATGATTTTCAATGCCGATACCCTTTGAGATGCTTAGGATGGAGTTCTTCTTATTTGAGCATTTTCCTTTCTTATAAAAGAAAGCTATCATGTTTGATTTTTTCTCATTTTAACTCTTGTGATATAGGCATGCCTACATGTTCTCCAATTTTAGGTATCCAAGACTAGCATGCATGCTTGTAAGGTTCAAGGGAGTAAAAATTTGATTTTGCATTGCTATTGACCCGAAATTTTCATTTCAATTGCTGAATGTTGACATACATGCTGCAGGTTGAATAGGAAGTTCATTCGCTAGTGTATTTGTTCTTATAATGTTTTGGTACGACATTTAAAATTGCTGTAGAACTTTGTTGGTCAACAACAGTTCTTTGCCTTGTGGTTGGAAACATGTTCAATATCCAGGAAAATCTTATTTTCATAATTGTCTTTCTCATTTTAGCCTTCCATTAAGGTCTATCTGAAACAACCTATGCCACAAAGGTAGGTATAAGGTTTGCATACACACCATCCTCTCCAACCCCACTTGTGGGAGATATATTGTTGTATTTTAGCCTTCCACTAAAGACAAGCCATTTTGATTGCATGTCTACATTCTGATGCACCTTTGTCTTTCTGGCATGCCTACACTAACTCGCACCATGACTTCTTTCTGGAACTCATGTTATTCAGTAAGAAGCTTGGAAAGATGGTGATGTTGCATATACAGTTTCAAAAAAAGATGGTGATGTGGCATATTTTTTTTTTATGAAGACTTTGATTCTTAATATTTCAACCAAATAATTGTCATTCTATAGACCTATCTTTTAATTTCTCCCTTGAGCTCCATCTCCTATATACTCTTTCCTTGTTGAGAAATGTTATTTTGGGTGAGTCACAACTCACAACCAACAAAAAATGGGTGAGGGCATCTTCAGCTTTTGACAATTAGTTTGGTGGGCTCAGTTACTGACACTTAAGTTAATGTGGGAAAGATTTTGAGGGGCAATTGTGTTTTGAACTATGCTAATGCATGCATTAAAATCTTTTGCATAGGTCATACCATGATTTTTCATGTATTAGTTATACATAGCATAACACCAAATAGAGTGTATACATACGTTGAAAATGTGTATCAAACAACAAAGTATTAATAGGCACCCAAGGGTGTGGCCTAGTAGTAGCCAATGAAGTGGTTGAGAACCATGAGGTATCAGGTTCAATTCCCAGCATAGACTAAAGACACTAGGTGATTCTTTCCATTTATCCTAGCCTCGGTGGACAAAATTACATGGTATCTGTTGCTGGTGGCAGGCATCCTGGGGTAGTAATGGTAGACACAACTGAGACCAAAATGCTGTGTCAAGAACAACTATCAATATGCTTAATTTTGACTTTTGCTGGTGCTTTTTTCCTGAACATAGTCTAGTTCAATGCCTATCTTTTTTGTTTCTCATGCTTCCTCAGAACAATATGTATCATGATGAATCGACTTCACTTTTACAGATAATATCGAATGATGAATACAAGAGTGTGGTGCACCGAGTTCTAGCCAACCCTTTTCAAGAACCCCGCGTATCAGTTGCCATCTTCTTTAACCCAGGCCAAAGAGAGAACTCATTTGGACCTCTCCCTGAACTAATATCAGGTGAGAAGCCAGCCGTTTACCGCGAATTCATGTACAAGGATTATATGGGGAGATTCTTTTCAAAGGAGTTGGATGGGAAGACTTTAACAAATTACTACAGGGTTTCAAATCAAATATAAGAACATCTTTATACATGTGTTGCATCACATTACTGTTCTTATACATATGTTGTGGAATAAGAATACTGTAAAGTAGAAAATTTCATCAAACATATATATGCTTGCAAATGTTCTGTACTTTAAACATGTGTGACGATATCTATAATATATGTCTTGATTCTCTTTAATTGTTTTATTGTTGTTATAAGTTCTATTTGCAATCCTTTGTATTGGCCAGTGAAGCACGTGCCTCGCCCATGGTATTTTTGCACCGATAATATGATGGATGGTAATATTGATCTTTTTACCCTAATAATTCTCTTTTTATACAACTTTTATATTTTTAAGAACTGAAATTTATTGAAATATCTAAGTTTTATTCTGACATGATATATTTTACTTTATTGCATTGATATTTTCTTCACTATCAATAATATAGTATGTACGCCAAAATTAACATCTCAAATTTTATATGACCTACCATCAATCATTTGATTCCAAAAATCAAGAGAAATAAAGTATTAAGAAAGAGAACAAAAAATACATAATTGCAATTGTTGGTGCATCAACATCATAGCTTTTTGATTTATTTATTTTGAAGAAAGAAACTATAATTGCAATATTTCCAATCATAGTTACTTTTCAATTAATTTATAACTATAATAATAGAATAACATCAACGTGCCATTTTTTTCTTGTTTCCTTACTTGATTATGACTAATTGAATAACAACGTTTTTCTAATTATATTAGTGTTACCCTTATTTGAAGTATCCCACAATAATAATGCATCAAATTAAATATACAAGTAATTCATGAAAACATTTTACATACTTCATGTTCTGTTTCAATGTTTCAACCTTGTAAATATTTTTATTGGATCTATATTGATACAACACGACAAAGTGAGGAATAATAGTTGATAATATGGCCGTAAGGATGTTCAAGTTAGTTACGCATGTGATATATCTCCTAAACATGTGTCTAATGCAATTTATTTTTTCTGTATAGTTTACGAACTATTACAATAAAGTGAAGTTTATCTTATGCGTATTCAAAGAATAGTGCGACCCTATGATCACGTTATGTCGACAAAGGACCCACCTCAAAGACAATAATTGTGATATTTCTTGCTAAATGTATGAAGCTATTTTCCACAAGTGTGAAACATATTATATACATTATGTAACCAATTGTTGGTGTATAACTTTTGACTAGTTATATTTGCCCTAGTCAACTTCATGTATAGCAGACAGTGTTTTATCGATTGTCTAATTTCACATTATAATCAATTAATCATAGGGTTAATTACATTAAACACATTTGTAATATGACTTAATCGAGAATAGAAATATTTTGAAATCAAGCACTAATATCCCTACAATATGAATATTCTATGCTTATATTATAGCCCCCATGAGACATGTTCGAATTCAGATTTTATTTGTTTATACTTAATAATGATCTTAATCTTTATTGATCATTGTTGAGATCTTACTCCTTAAGCTTATTTTTAAGGTCAAGATTTTAACCATGATTAAGATTTGTAATAAAATTTTAATATCATTAATTCAAAGTTTCTACAAAAAGGACAATTCATTATCATTCCATTTGCTTTGATTATCACTAATTAACTGCGACCACGGTTGTTCACCATTATAAAATATCACCACCCTCAACAACCATGCTCAGCCAAAACCATCACCATAGAAAATTTATCACAATTAATCATCAGCATAGTCATCATCAACTACCGTCAGCTATCACTATCATTCATCACAACTATCAGCCACACCACCACCATCAATACCAACATCAATCACCACAATCAACTGTCATTATCACTATTACCCACGATTTACAATTATCACCTTCAACCACACACAACCATAAATCGCTCTAACAATCATCATTCTCAGCTATCATTAAATATTCCAACCAACATTTACATTCACCTTCACCATTAGCTATCATTGCAATTCTCCACAGACAACAATTATCGTTAATCATTATTGTCAAAGTTAATGTTAACGTTAAATTTGTGTGGATGTACAGTTTGACCATAGAAAACAGATGAAATTCACACTTATTATTTCATCTTTACATAACACGTGAATTTCATGCATTTTATATGGTCAACTGTGCGTTAACACTAATTTAACGTTCAACGTTAACTTTGGTTACATAATTCCGTTTATTAAAATGGGGTTAACTATTTCTTTTATTTAATTAATTTATTTGTTTAGTTTTAACTTCACATCGAATTTAAGAAAATATATGGTTAGACTTTTAAAGCTCTTATAGTCTTAATTAAACTAAAGATATATAGAAGGCAATATAATGTGTTTTAATTTTGTGATCTTAAAAACGATATATAGAAATTAGTTGGAATTATAGAGTTATCAAAAAATGAAAAAGCCAATAATTTTTAAACGAACCAAAATATAAAGTATTGGCTTTTTTTTAATTAAGACAAATAAATCGAAACAAAATATGTTACTCCTCCTAATCCATATTAAGTGAATTGTTGGTGTATAAACATACCATTTAAGAAAGATATTTAAAGAAAAAAATTAAACTACTTTTCACTATTACCCTTTTAATTATTCTTAAATTATTCTCCTAAAAAATGCAAAATACTTAAAAAATTTATTGAAAAAAAGGTGTATATATATAAAAAAAAATTTCAACAATTCTCTTAAACTTAAAAAGTATCTTAATAATTCACTTAATGTGAATTAGAAGAAGCGTATTTGTTTATATTGTGAATCTATTTTCATTATAAAAATAAATTTTGCTTAGCACCATTTTTGTTTAGAACTCCACTTATAAAAATGATGTCCACTTTTGGTACAAAGCTAAATCTTACAAAGATTTTCTCCTCAGCTTGCGCATTAAAATGATGATGTATAGAATCCCAAAAGTAGATACGTCAATAACTCAACTATCAAATGAAATCGCGAAACGATTGAGGTTTCTTTATTCTTAATTAAAGATATTAAATTTATATCTGAACAAAGGTTTGAGTTAATTGTTTTAATTAAAATTTAAATTAAATTAATTTAATAATTTTTAAATAATTAAAAACCAAATTATATATTTATATTTATCTATTTAGTTAGTGTCAATTTGGTTTTATTTAATTCGATTTTCAATTTAAGAAACCTAATGGTATGTTTTTCTTTTCTATTTCTCCTGAATAATTAGAAAATATTTTTCATTCTTTTTCGGCTTATAATCCGTTATTGTCCTTTTATTATGATCAATATAATTTTATTAGATTATTGAAAGCGAAATATTGAAAATATCTTTAAAATTGAAATAAATTATTAATTTTATTCTTAAATATAAATAGCCTTAAATAAAATATCTTTCTATTTGATTAATTAAACCGAGATATATCTCATATGTCACATAACATAGACACCTCTAAATTTGGTGAGTATATAGGAGTGTATTTCAATTAGATTGCAAAATCAAAGTGTATATAAGTTTAGTTAATAAAAAAAAAGTATTTTGAAAATTATTAATAATTTAAGAATTAATTTAATAATTCACGTCAATTTTAAAAATATTTTTTAAAGACCGCGTACAAAAGTGCAACGTGGCAAGCACCCAGTTGCTTAATCTGTAGCTGACGGCCGCCGACCAATCTCAACCGCCTTAGCTGCCGTCTCAGCCACGCCACTGTTTTCATTTTTTTTATTTTATACTTTAACTTTAATTTCTTACAAATATTTTTCGGAAATATATAAATAGAGTCGATAATCTTTTGAAAATAATACGTTTATTAATATTTTATTATTTTCAAATATTATTCGTACAATTATATCAAAACATATTATTATTGTTATTATATATAGAAAAACTTTTCATAAAAATACTAATATATCAATTAAATCCTAATTACATCATCCTTCTCATTATATTTTTTTTTTCAAGAAAAAGATATACACTTCGTTGACAAAACCATAATACTAAATAAAAGAAAAATGGTGGCTATTAAATCTGAATTTAATTAAGTTGCCTTAATACTTTACTCTTTTTTTTTAATACTTTAGGAGTGGGTTGGTTAGGATACAAAAATTAAATAAACAACTTGATTTCCTCCCTTTTTTTAATTAATTGTTTCCTAAATGACCGAGTTTACAAATGATGATAGAAATAAAGCAACAAAACATATTACTCCCTTCCGTACAGAATAAGTAAGCATTCGTTTGAATTGATTTAATTTAAGTGTTTAAAGTAAAATAATTTTTAATTATTTTTGGAGTGTTTTGATAAATTAAAAAAATGATATTTATATAAGTATTTAATTTAAAGTTAAAATGTTGAAAATAAGTCAAAAGTCGTATAACTTATAACTTTTGGCTTATAGTAAAAAATAATAAGTCAATTCAAACATATTCTAAATTTCTTTATTAAAATAAATGAATTTCTCAAAGCTCAAAAGTTAATAACTTTTTCCCAAGGTTACCCTTTTCTCTTTGATCCTTTAATTAACGTAATTAATTAAGTTTCTTAAGAGATATGTCACGACTTAGTACATTGGAATCCTGAAGCACCACCACGAACACTATCGCGTGTCCACCTGCGGCGGGGTAAGGCACCACCCTGTTGTGCCAGCAGCTAACTCCGGCGGCTTGCCCTTAGTCCGTCTAGCGCCTTTCGGTTGGGGTCTACCCCTTTTTTCTCCTTTATATTGAATGTAGTCAATCATTTTGAGGTCATGAGAATAAAGAGTAGAGATGTGAGAAGTTTTGCTTTTTCTTCTTAGAACGTATTGATTTGACCCCAACGTCTAAAAAGGCACTAATTTGAACGGGAAAAAGTAATAAATTACTTAATTAAATTAGTCAAAAGAAGTTGAAATGAGCGGCCTTAATTAAGATAATCATCAAAGCAAAGAAGCAATGTGATAGATACCTAAATTAAATAATGATTATTATTTCAAATATAATTATCCAACCACACATAATAAAATAATCTAAAAGTAATTATGTAAGCCAACATGTCAATTTTATTGTATTTATACAATATTAGAGGGGTCCTACTAGTGGCGGAGCCAGAAAATTTAATAAGGGGGTTCAAAATCTGAGAAGTAAACACACGAACTAGTAGAAGGGGGTTCGACATTTAGTATACATACCTTAAAAATAATTTTAACCATGTATAAATAATAATTTTAACCATATATAAATAATAATATTTTTTGCTGAGAGGAATATGCTGCCTCCGCCCCTGGGTCCTACAACGAGTAAAATTTACTAAATAAACTTAGTAATAATGTTAACATAATTAATCATATGTTTTAGCCAAGTCAAAAACGATGCGTGTGTAACAATAAATAATTGCAGTGCCTTACTAAAAAAAAGTAGCTTCACACGTGGCTGATTTTAATCTCTCACGCTTTGAATAAATTGTTTTTGAAATAGATCGAGTAATGATAGTTACATATATTATGAAAAATTTATTAATTTCGTATTACCAAAATATCTAGGAAAAGAAAATTTTGATTGAGTATAAAATTCAAAATAGTTCTTTTTTAAGTATGTGTTGTCAACTTTGGTTCTAGAAGTTTGTTAAAAGAGAGAATATTTAAAATATTGTTGAATTTTTAAAGCAAATTATTAGTTTCCTTGTTGAAATATTGACAGCCTTAAAAATATCATTTTATTAAATTATAAATTTAGATACGTTTTTTATCTATCACATAATATAACAAGTGGTCTCAAACTCTTATAGGAGCATCAAGTCGAAAGAAGTATTGAAAATACAGTACTAGATTTAGCGAGAATTTAGTGAGGTATATTTCACTCATATTTTTAACAAATTATAACCATACACGTGGCTGAAAAATAATGCCACGTGGACAGAAACCAGATGTGTAATTTGAAATGGCCGGCCGCCCACCGCCAACAAACTTAACAGCCTCAAATGCCACGTCATTTTTCTGCCTCAAAATCAAATGATAGTGACATGGCATCTTTTACACAAATTATTAATTTCGTATTATACTAAAATATCTCAAAGTAGAGTTGAAAGGGAAAAATATCTTATGTGCCAACTAAATGAGCTTTGGAATCTTGCACATTTTAATTAGATGCTAAATCAGAAAGAGATTTTAATTTCATTACATTATTATTAAAGTTTAAATATTAATAATATATATAATAATTTTTTAAAAATAAATATGAAGTTTGAATTAAATTTATTAGATTTGATCAAATTTGTATACCACACTTTAACATCGTCTTGGATTTTGATATTTAGGTAGACTGAGTGTTTTTAGTATGGAAGATATAATCAGTGCAATCTTCACAAATGAGGTTCGAAGAAGATAGTGTATTTATGGATCCTATCCTTGTAAAGTAGATATATTGTTTTGATAGCCCTTCGATTCAAGTAAAATCATAATTAAATAGTTCAAAAAAAACAATATAGATAAAAAAAACAAGACAAAAATATTAAAGAAAAGGTGACACAACTAAAATCGAAACAATCACTACTACAAAGTACTAGGATAATCAAAATGAGAAAAGTAGTATATAGTGACAAAAATGGAGTACCAAGAAACTCTTCAGGGTAATACTACAATCACTAGTACGAAAGATTAGTCGAGACAATTCTAAATTACCTAAAGTAATATTTTAATCCGTGTCATTCATAATTTCTTATCTCATATCATATTTTTAATAAACTGCAACTACATCATATCGTGTCTAATCACCTCTCCTTAATACTTATTTGACCTAACTCTAATATAATCATCTATAGCCAACTTTCTACACCTCTCCATTGGTGTATCCACACATCTCCGAACAATCTCATAATCATTATTTTTTGACACCTTATCCTTCATCACAATCACTTCTATCTTATCTATTTTCTTATTTTTAATCTTATATCTTCTAATATATCTATACATCTATTTCAACATTCTCATTTTCGTAACGTTGACCTTTTAAACATAATTTATTAACAATCAAAACTTGCCTATATGAGTCAAATTAAAGAATCATCTAAAGTTGACTGTTGAAAAGAGACATACATTTCTAAAACATATTTGACTGCAGCGACTCAATATTGAATTGGAAGTTTTTACATGTTGCTTTTGGGATTAGGGAAATTTGACTTTCACACTAATCCAACTTTATCATAACACGTATGGTTTTCCAAATACAATAAGTACTTTTATAGCAAAATAATTAATTTTGTTTGAGTGGATAAATAAAAGAAAAAAAATATTCCTAATATATTGAACAAGTTCAAATAATTTAATTTAATTATAATAAGTTTCATAAGAATAAACATTTATAATCTTTTATAAATATATTTTAGTTTTATCATATCTTTTTATATAAATATTTTTTAACGTTATCTAAAAAACAATTCTCTTTTATTCGATTGGTAAGTAATTATAAGATTATTTTTTTAAATCTCAAACATAGTGACCGTATAAGATTTATACGCAATAATGTTATATATTTATTTAAATTGATTGTCAAGCATCCATAATTTTTTATAAAATAATAATAATAATAATAATTTCCTTTTTTTGAGTGGGAAATTTAGAAATTTTGTAAAACTTTAAGGGGATTTCGGCAATACAACCTGATATAGATCTTGTCATACATACGGTTCACCAAAGGGAGCCATCTTGCATTATTAATTTTCAAAAACACAATTTTCCTTTCACATGATTAAATACACCTTTGTCCAATTTTTAAAATATATTTATCGACAATTTTGTAATAATTTTTCATATAATATATTTAAGATTATAAAATATAAAAGTATTTATATATATTTTACATATTCTTAATTTAAGATAATAAAGTTCATAACTTTCCTATACTAGATTTAAACAGGACACCAACATGGGTGGTGGTGCACGGGTGAGAGTGCTTCACCCGAGGTCTTGAATTTGAGCTTTGAATATGAAAAAAATTTTGTCGGAAGCACCACCCCTAAATGGGCTCTAAAAAATATTTAAACAGGACAAATACATTAAAATGAAGAGTACATAATAATAATAATTTTAAAAAAGGAATAGTAATTTATTTTTCATTAGAAAAATCTAGAAAAATAGAGACTTGTGAACAAACTATTAACCAACTATGTCATTTTCACCAATCTTTTTCTACCTATAAATACAACCCCCCATTCCTTCTGAATTTCCCAACTAACACACAAAAAAACAGAAATTGTGTCCAAAAAATTACTGAAAGTTTTGATATTTCTGTTATTAGCAGAGAAATGGAGCAGAAACAAGGCAAAATCAACAAGAATTTGGAAGATGGAGTTGTTATAATTCATAGCCAAGTTCGAAAAATAAGACAAGAAATGGAGAAAATTAAGTATCCAGCTCTACAGCAACCGGAGATCACCGGAAAACAGCAGCAGCAACGATCGAGATCGCCGCTTGGATTAGCTAATAGGCCTATTTCTGTTGGAAATTAATCTACTTTTAGTTAGCGCTAAATCGAAGGTCGTGATGGGATGGTTAGGATTCATCCACCTTTAATCAGAAAACTCGAGTCTCGAGATTTTTTTTTTTAAAACCTTTATACCCAAAAAAAAAAAAAAAAGAATTTTTCTTCTTCTATAGATTTTGTATATATAGAGATGCAGATCCCCTGCTTCTTTGGGTTTTTTTCTTTGTTTTCAGATTTTGCAGTAATAGATTATGTTTCGTAATTTAGTTGGTGTGTAAAACGTGCTTTGGACTCTATTAATCTAAATTCAAATCGAAAAATTTTGTTTTGGAGATAAGATAACTTTCTAATCAAAGACGATTTTATAGTTAGGCCTAAATCCGAACTTTTAAGTAAGGATGGGAAAGTAGTGAGCACGGTATGATCACAAGTTTGATTTTTTTTCTCCTTTATTTTTTGTTTATTACTGAACTCGATTGATCTGAATTCGTATAAGATAAATTATTTTAGACCTAAAATGTTTGTTACCAAAAATGATGATTTCATAGTCAGATTTGAATTTGAAACTTGTTAGATCATTTAAAATGATATATAAGGCTTGGTAAAATATGAAATATGTAATGTTGAAATAAAATAAGTTATTTCTAATTACAATAGAAAATATATTTTTTTATGGTATAAAAAATTGTTATAGTGTATATAACAAAACTCTTTTCATTTTTATATTCCAATTGTTATAAAGTATCTGGTTCATCAAATGATTTCGATAGATTTTCTTTTTCTGGGCAAATACTGTCGGCTTGTTATGAATTAGGATATTTATTTTTTGACGAGAGGAAGTTGCTCGAATGATAAGCAACTCTTATTTTCAATTCGAAGATTGTCAGTTTGAGTCACCATGGGAGCAAAAAGGTTCAACCTTTTTTAACCCAAAGATTGCCAATTTGAGTCACCAAAAAACAAAAAAGGATTTAATTCGAAGATTGTGAGTTCCAATCAAGCAAAAGGGCAGGGTGGGGTAAAAAAAATACTGTTTTAAATTAGAATAAACTTGAGAAAATGCCTTACCAATGATTACAATCTTATAGATCTATCGGCTATAATATTATTTTATAATAATATATTCAGTATAATTACACACGAAAAAGAATACGATGTATATAATTGTTAAGAAGTTGTTTAATGGGAAGATTAATAAACTTTCAAATTTGAATACTAGAGAGTAGGCGACCAAATATTCAAACAATTCATCTTTCAAATTTGAATATTAGAGACAAAATATTCATTGGTGAAAAGTATGTTTAATTTTCAACTTTTGAAATTTGGAAATTAGTGGGGTGGAATTCAACAAATCTAATGTATGGGTTCTTTTCCACATTCTTTGCTTTTTAAATTTTTCTCTTTTTTATTTTTGTTTGGTGTGCGGGTGGGGGTGGGGCGTGGGGGTTGGGGCAATTCATTGTCATGGGGTCACAATATTGAAGTTTTTATAAGCCATCAATCAATAATAATAATAATCATGATTGAACGGCTAGTTGGTCAATATATATTACTTCTTGCGTTTTAACAAAATGACCTAGTTTGACTTGATATGGAGTTTAAAAAAATAAGGTCAATTATTAATTTTGGCCTTATTTTTGTTAATATATATTATTAATTTAATTTTCCATATCAAGAAATGACAAAGAGAGGAGAAAAAGAAAGATATGGCAGATTTATTTTTTCTTTTTTATTCTTTATTTAAAGGTAATTTTTAAAGTAATTAATTAATTAAATAGTTTTAAAATAGGTTTTTATTCATAATATATTTTTTAATAATTATTTCTTTATATATATGCCACATGTCATTACTTAATTCGCTACTTTGACACATCATCAGCGAGTGTAATACACACATCTTATATATTTGGTTGGTTGTCAAAAAAATGTCAATACGACACAACTCCCCCCTACTTAAGGTGTTTAAAATGAATGAGGCCTTCTTGAAGTGTCCAAGTGAAAATTAATGTCAACTTTAGGTGGCTATCGATGGATTAGCTTTAGAAATTTTATGGCAAAATGCTAGAAGTTTTTGTTAAATAGTAAAAAGGTTTCATCTTAGAGTAGACTTAGATCATGCCAAATGGATAGTGTAACTAAACTCTAACTAATTCCTCAATTTAGTTTCATGGGTGGTAAACCAATTATGTATCCATTACCTAAAAGTTGCAATTTTTTGTTTTGTTGCACAAAAATTATTTAATTTTGTCTCATCTTCCATAAAAGTAATTTTAACAAAATTTGGTTAATAGCATACCTATAATATAACTATATAAGAGAAAATAACAAAAATATACCTTATATTTGAGGATAGGTTCAAATTATCTTTAATTAACTTTTAAGCTGTTTTGATCCACTATTTTCCTTAAAAAAATGAACCTTTTTTATTCAATATATCTAACAAACTCTACCTACTCAATTTAACATAAATTCAAAAAAAAAAAAAAAAAAGAGTTAAAATATTAAAAATGAACGGAAGGAGTAGAATAAAAAACATACAATAAAGCATACACCCATGTCATTTTATCATCACAATATCAATAAAATTGTTGTTGGTTAACATATGTTTACACATTTTTATATAAGATCGATACATGATTCATATATATATTTGTATAATTTATATACCCTTGTCGCAAAAGGATATATATTGGTTATATAAATGTATACTGAAAAATATATGGCTATATGTAAATGCAATGTGTATGCATATGTTGGGCTGTATATTTGTACACGTTTCTCTTTAATATATTTTACTCTCTTTTTTCACATCGTGGTGGGTTTTTAACTTTGAAAAATACAGAATAGAGAAGTTTCATGTATATGCTCAAAAGTTGACTTTTTTTAGACCCGAGTTCACAATCTGAATAAACTCTAAAATAAAAGAAAAAAAAACAAAAGTGATAAATAAACGGATTGAATCGAATTTGAACAGATTAAGATGAGTTAAGTTAATAAATAAATAAGTTATATAAACCTGCCCAAAAGTTACTTAGACTGATCATCCATTATATATAAGGAACTCTTTAATGTGATTTTTGTAGGAATCTTTTTGTGACCATTATCATATATAACCTCAGTAAATTAGTCTAAATACATTATCACAATTATGGGGGGAAACAACAAAAGAAATACAAATGGGAATCTCATTACTGTTTTAAGAATTGAAATAATTAGAAATTGCTAATATGGAAACGAAAATTAAAAACCATATACCTCTCCAATTATCATCAAACACAATAATATTCATAAAATGGAATTTCAATAATTTACTAACAATTCTTTATAAAATCCTCTAATCCCATTTGCTCATCATTCCATAACTTGGAACTACATCTAAGAAATTCTAATAATAAACAATTCAAATTTAAATAAAAGAGATACTATCAGAAAATTGCTAATTTTCAACAAACATTGACTAATCGATTAACGGATTTCGTCGAAAAATTACTTCGAAAATTAGCAATTTTCCTATAGTGAAAAAAACTATTCATCCTCCTTTGTTTTTCCTTTCATTTTTCTATATAGAAATTGAAATCCTACTTCTCCAATCAAACATCTGAAATTAAAAGAACACATAAAAGTACCTAATCAAATTTACACAATCCTAGCATCCGTTACGTCAAATCGAGAACCTTTTGCCATCATAATCTTAAACTCCTCGAAATTGATCATCCCATCACCATCACAATCAACACCACTAATCATTTTTCGACACTCCACCAAGGTGCAATCCTCTCCGAGGCTTCGGAGAACGGTTAGCAACTCCTCGGCGGAGATGGACCCATTCTTATCCATATCGAACACCGAAAATGCATCCTTAAGGCTCTCAAGTACCTTAAAAATAAAAACGTAAGACCTAAATTTAACCTATTTTAAATAGTTCAATAATAATAATAATACGAATAAATATTTTTTTAAAATTAACATATACCTCATTAGAATCGATATCCTTTGTATTAAGCTCGATAAATTCTTGCAAGTCAATGAACCCATCCCCATCCGAATCCACTTCACGTATCATGTTGACCAACTCCTCCTCCGTTGCGGGGTTCCCGAGGCTCGCCATGATGGACCCTAATTCCGATGAACATATCTTTCCATCACCATTCATGTCGAATTTCTTGAACACTTGTTCAAGTTCCTCCTCGATCCTTGCACGTGAATCTATCGAGGATACCCTCGATAAATTCACGGGCATTGGATTATCATTATTGACAATGAAAGGGTTTGCACTAGGGACACCTTTTTTCTTGATTTTGAACAAAGATTTCAACCCCATATCGTCAAGTTAAACTCAAACAAATCGATGAATAAATGAAACGAGAAAACCTTAATAGAATTTGTGATTTTTTTTTTTTTTTTGCAAGAAGATTAGATAGAGATTAGAGAGAGATAATTAAGGATCTTGTTTAAAGAATAATTCAAATTTATGTTTGGTTTTTTTTTGAGATCTTTATGGAATAGAAATTGAGATTTTGATGTTTTTTTTAGGTAAATTAAGAAATTTTATTATTACGTGCATGCACGACAAGGACTGATTTTATGAATTAGTTGTGATTTTAAAAAGGCAAAGGACAAGTGGAATATTTATAAACTATTTTAAGGAAAATATTTATGTTTTTGGATTATACTTACTAATTTAATAGCTAATGATTTTTATAGTGATTTACTATTTATGTTGAATACATTAACTCCACATGTTTGACCAAACGTCTAGAAGATTAAAATGTGTTTAAATGGTTATATTTGAGAGTAATAATTAAGGTGTTTGAAAATAAATATTTATAATTATAGCATAAGCTATTTTTCAGAAAAGGAAAAAATAGGCTCTCTCTCAAATTAATTTTTGTCTTGGTGAATTGATGCTCTAGTATTAGAAGGAATGTTTCTCAAATTGATTAATTGAAAACAAGTTATAACTCTTTAAAGGTAGTTTTCTAAAATTTACTTTGGACTACAATAATAATAATAAAAAAACATTTTATAAATAAGTAAGTTTTGGAAGTTTGACCAAAACAGATTAAGAAATCTATCTGGACTTTTAATGTGTTGTTTACCAAAAGTAATTTAGACTGGCCTTGTATAAAATTTAGGCTTAATGATTTTATAGTAGTTTATTTATGTAGGATACATCAATTGATTAGTTAAATACAAATCGTAATTTTTTAAAAGTACTTTTAAAATTTATTTATGACAATTTTTTTTTTTTTGAAATAAACAGATTTTAAAAGTTTGACCAAATAAATTTAAAAATTATTTAGACTTTGAAATAAATAGATTCTGAAAGTTTAACCAATTAAATTTAAAGTTATCTAGACTTTTAAATAAGCAGATTTAAAAATTTGATCAAATAAATTTAAAAGTTATCTAGACTAATACACAATTTAGGTTGATTTACTTATATAAATTCATTTTAGAAAAATCAATTTAATAGTATATACTTTTTTAAAAAGTTGGTCCCAAAGGATTACAAATTTTCGTTTGTATCTTAAAATATGGGATTAGAGGGAATGAACCTCCACAAAGCAAAAATAATGTTTGAATGCACATTATTTCTCACCAAATTTCACTTATAAAATTATACTAAGTTTGTTAATATTATCTTGCGCTCAAAATATATTTTTATTTTTATATTTATTTATATTACTTATTGAAAAAAATTTATGAACAAGAAGATAGAAGATATCCCTATTGCATTCGGTGCACATTAGGTAAGAGAACCTACTTAACCTAAAGTCTGAATGGATATATACAAATATACATAGTGGATATAACAAACATTTTTGTATATATCTTCGAACAAAAAAAAATACAAGTAACAAAGATTTAGATTTTTTTTTATATATATAACTATCTGATATTCGATATATACTTATCCAAATAAATTATTATTATTATTTTAAAATATCAATCAACCCAGGTCGGTGTTTTACAAAAGGAAAAGACTTAAATATGACATCAAACTTTAAAAAATATTCATTTATGACATATGTTAAAAGTTTGGTTCATCTATGTTATTTTCGTTTGAGAAAAGGCTCACACATGTCATTATTATGTTAATTGAAATGGCATAAATGAGTCAAACTTTTAACGAATTGCATAAATGAACTTTTTTTCAATGTTCAATGACATATTAAAAAATGACTTAATTGATGTCATGATTGAATCATAATTGACCACATATAAAAAATGATTCTGCTAAACCAAAATTGCTGTTCATTAACAAATAATGGCATGGATAAGCATTTTTCTCAAATGAAAATGATGTAAATAAGCCAAATTTTTAATGAATAACATACATGAGCTTTTTTTTCAAAGTTTAAGGACATATTTGACCCTTTCCTTCTATAAATAAATAAAAAACAACAAATTGATTTACCAAAATCCATTGTTTTTATGACTTGTAGATAGAATAGCATTCAACAAATATATACAAGACATAAAAAAACTTAAATAAGTATCTATGCCTTGGTATAATGTTTTTAAAAAAACTATAGCGTATCGCTAATCATGAGGAACTACAATTTTTTTTAATGTACAATATATTGTATTCGCATTGAAGCTTTGATTAATGTTACGTACACCAAAATATTAATGTTTATTTATAATTAAAAAACTATTGAATGATTAAATACTACTAATTCATCAAAGATTTATCATATTCTTACTATTTTGCACTAAACATAGTAGAGCTATCTCACATCATTTTAGAATTTTGAATCTGTCACTGGTCATAAAAAGATGTACTTCATCTTAAAGATTACAAAGCTTTGAGTTATGAAAGAGACTTAAGGATCCTATTGAAGAGACTTTGTATAAAGAAGAGAAGGTTATTATTATAGAAACTAAATTATGTCTATCTTGTGAAAAAAATCCTAAGGTAGCACTCACTAGTCACAACAATTCATGTATAGATGTTGAGCTTATTCAAACAAAATCTAACTGTAGATATCATTTTTCAATAAACTAAACCAAAATCAACAAACCTAGCAAAAGCTAAATTTGTTTTAAATTCCAAGAACTACCTTAGAGTTCAAATAAATAGAGCTTATGACAGGACAGATACATGAGTTTATAATTTAGTACATTTGATTGCAATGAATATGTGGTCATATGAATGATAAAAGATTACGAATGAAGTTATCCGAGATAAGATGTGAATGACCTCGATGTAGGATAAGATGCGAGAAGCATGACTAAGATGGTTTGAACATGTGAAGAGATGCATGAACACTTCAATGTGGAGGTATGAGAGATTGACTATGAATAATTTCATGAGATGTTGAAAAAACTGAAAAAGTATTGCGGAAAGGTGATTAAACAATACATGACGCAATTTCAGATTACCAAATATACGACCTCAGATAGAAGGTTGTGGAGGATAGATTAGGATGAATGTTTGGTAGTAGTAGAGAGTTATCTCACTTATCTTTTCACACTAGTAGTCGTAGTATTACTCAAAGAGTTTCTTTTCCTTCAACGTCTATTATTTTTTTGCACTTTACTTATCATGTTATTGTGTTGTAGTAAATTTTTTTTTCAAAGAAAATAAAGTTTTGACTTGCTATCAATAGCATTTTTCCATGATTAATTATTTTTTCGACTTGCTTTGAATTATTTTTTCCTTAAATCAAAAGTGTATTGAAAACAGTCTTTTTACCTACCAAGATAGGAATAAGGTCTATATATATTTTACCCTCCCCAAACTCCACTTATGAATTTAAACTGGGTATGTTGTTATATTAGTTTTACATCATATTTTATATTATTCTTATACATAGTAAATCATAATAATAACAATACATGATATTATTCCTACACTAATACGCTCTATAAGTATCCTTCCTATTCTAATACACCTTATTTATTTAATACAACAAACTAAACAATTCATAAAAAACATTATCCATAACTAATCATAACATTACTAATACACTCTATGTATTATTATTATTATTCTCATAACCCTACCAAACGACCCCTTAATCTTGACATGAATTCCCCTTGTTTAAAATTCCTTTTTGCAGATAAATATACCAAAACCCTTATTTCATTCCAAGAAGGAAATTCCTAATGGGTTCAAATAGGATCAACCTGTTCATTTAGTTTATTAGATTAACAGCACTATCTCAAAGAAATGATGGGAAATATAACAAAACTCAAACTCTGAGAATTATTCAAATCTAAGTAATAAGAATGGGGTGAAGGATACAGTTTTCATAATACACAAAACTGAATCTTTCTTTGCAACAGAAGAAGACTCATGAATAAAAGGAACTTTTTATCTCCTATGCATCTACCACTTTGCCCATGCCCAAAGTATTCCGCATTCACACAAGGTTCGAGGAAGAGCCACATCCCAAAAGGGTGGGGTGTGATGTAGACAGTCAGTTTACGACTCGAACCCGTAACCTACAGGTCTCACACAGAGACAACTTCAATGCTATTCCAAGGCTCCCGTTCAACAAAAAATAACATAACCACATGGGCTAATTTTACCTTTTAATATCTTTCAAAAACTTTTTAAAATAGCTTTGGAATATCCAAGCTAAAAGTAATATCCCTTTCTCCACTTTCCAACTCAATGAATTTTGACAGAACAAATAACTAGATATACAATTTACAACTTAGCGGAGCTTGACTATGCTTTCCAAAAAAAGAAAAAGAAAGCAAATCAAGATTGCTGAATAAGAAACCTTGATCAGGAGAAAGAGTAAACAATCAAAGTTGCAACTGTACTGGGGCTCTACGCCATACGCTTGAAGAAGGCTCGTTCAAGTCTGTTGCTGCGGCAGATTGTTTTGATTCTTCTGATCTTCATAACTCCTGAATTAAGATAGGTTCAAGCTAAGATTCTAACGCACTCAAAGAGCAAATTTTAGGAAAGAAAGGAAGGTTTATTCAATAATCAATATAATAGAGTATATAGGTCTCAGAGCTTCGGCTCAGAGGTGAAAGAATCACAAGTTTGTAATGTGTGAGTTAAGGCACATCATGGACTCAAACTTAACGTCTAGTATTTAAATTGGGAAAGGGTAGAGGAGCAGGGCTGTACTCCCAGGAGTTCTGAACTTGTGCACTAACTGAAGTTGGATAGAAGCCCACCGGGAATTTCTCCGATATAAAAAAGACGCACACATAATAGAGATATGGAATTTCACAATAATGAAACACATACAATCCTCAGTACAAAGTACTTGTTTATCGCGAATGCAACCCACACCAATATATCATTTGTCATTGGCACATAAAAAGCACAACCCAAAAGTCCAAGAACTCTTTTTCTCCATACTCAACCCAGATAGACAGACAAGCAGTCATCGCGGTGGAAATAATTAACTACCTTAACATATAGGATATTTCTAGCCTCAGGTATTTAACTCTTGGGCAAGTATCAGAGTGCAATATGCAACCAAAATATTATCAGCAAAATAAGTAGACATTATGAAGCACACAAACCTTCATTGATGAAGCAGAACTAAATCGTGATTGAGTCTCTGACTTTAAGTGCAAACGATGCTGCTGCTGAATTTGCTTAAAATGCTTCAGCCTAGAACCAAAGTTTATTCCGTTATGAATATCATGTGAATTCTCATTTGGGTTGCCATCCTCGGAAATTTGTAATCCACCTCCGCCGTTGAAAAATGGAATCCCAGATGATGTTCGTGCAACTTTCTCTTCCTTGAAGGAGTATGAAGGAACAGTTTTCAACCGAGTACGAAGAATCTTGAAGGCTGCACTTTGCTACATGAATTGATAAAGAATATCTACATTAGCAAACTTGATGTGCAGCTTAATACATATAAGTTGTGCATATAAGAGTGATAATCAGTTAAATCAATTAGATAAGCTCTTGTAAAGAGTTCAGTAGTTCATTATGTTACTAACATAAAAACCAACTAATGAGCAAATCCCAGTAGAGAGAAAAGACAATAGGTGTTTGTTCCAATTTGCCTCAGCCTTGGGTGGCAGAGACGCGGCGTTGTACCTATGTTGATGGAAGGTAGCAGGTAATAGGTATCGGTGGAATGATCAAGGTTTTCCAATTTGGTCCTAACACCAAAATTATAATTAACAAAAAAGGGAAACAACTCACGAATGATTATTTGAAGTATAAGCTGGAAATAATAGCCATGACATACTAACTCTTAGGATATAGTACTATAAATGGATTGAACAACTAAAACCCGGTGATTGATTTTTGTCAATACTCTTAAACATATGATTCAACAGAAACTCAACTTGCACAAGCAAATGCACAACTACAAACTTTTCCTGGCATGATCAGAAATGGTATGCAGTTGATAGCAATAACCTTCAACTCAAATTACCAATGGAGAAAATAATGCATAACATACCTGCGGCAACAGCATCAACAGACCATATAATGCTTTTAATAACCATATGTACCTTCCAGGTTCAAGAAGCTGCAAGAAATAGAGCCACTAAGATACTCCTAAAAGAACTAATTCGTGAAAAAGAGAAAAACCCAATAAAATTGCTTGTACATCACAACACCACCAACTTCATAAAACAGGTACAAAGCAGAATACAATAAATGTTTTTTAAAAATAAATATATAAACAAAAAGAATCCAATTTGTTGAAGAAATCAACAGCAATAGATATTATATAAAGAGTTAATCTAGCAACCCTAATATTTGCAGTTAATACCAAGGGTTCTTTGAGCACCAATGAATCACTAGAGGGAAGGGACTTCAAATAAAAATGCAGAACAATTTGTAGGTAAAATGCACGTCCCTCTTACAAAAAGAAATCAGTATAGGGTATCAAGACGAGCAATTATGAGTTTGCAGCCTCCTCAAAAACACATGGAAAGCTGGCAATTCATAAAGGCACAATGAAAATCCCAACTGTGGAACAAATCATCAGAACCAATGCATATAAAATTCAACCATATAACACTACCACCATCACACAACACCCAACCTTAATTTTACGGGAAAACAACAAGGAAAGGGGCTAAGATCCTCGTTGACAACATGAATTCGTACGCAAGATACCGAATTGGATCCCTTTCATAGATGGGAATTGATGAATTAAGGATCGCGATTGAAAACTCTCCGAAAGGGGGAAGTCACAAACGAATCCTCTGACGGCTGATGAAGAGTTTTTATTTCTGCCCATTGGCAGGTCATCAATTTGATGTCTGTTAAAAGCAATGTCAGAATTTCATACAGGATTTCTCTCATTGGTGCAGTAAAGCAGATTGTCAAGATAGTTTGGTAGTAATGCATTGAGCTTCTAAATTCCAATCTGGTTTCTCTTTTTAACACGTATGCAAATGGAGACTGGAGCAGCAATTTTTTCACAAATGTTGTTTGCGCACTCCACAGGAAACGCTAAATGCAAAGAAGACCGCTTTAACAAACAACTAACAGCTACACTGCAATCAACTAAGTTGGGTCAGCTATATGAAAAGAACAGAGCTTTCACAACCAAAAATTAGAATGATCTCCTCTAAAAGGAAAAGATTATGTATTTCCTTTTCCTTCAATCTACCGCTTAAAAGATAAGCATATATGCTTAGAAGTAATGACACGCTCAGGTTTCTCTGGTACTAGATTCCCTTTTCCGGGCGAACTCCAGTGCAAAAGGAATTACAAGCATTCATATGTTTATTTTCTGGATCATAAAGAACCATAAATGATAAAAAGAATTCAAAATTCTAGGTTTCACAATCAATAAAAGGAGAAAATAAAAACACCTGAAGCCTAAGGTAAGCAAAGGTTGGAGTCTCCAGAAGGTGGATCAACTTATGTAGTTGCACTAAGAACTTCACATTGATGTCTTCTTCAACCAAAGACTGAATAACAGAACTTGCATGCTGGTATGACTGTAACAAAGATGGAGCTCATTATATTCACTGTGAAATAACGGTAACAAATGCTTGATAGTTGATACAAGTATGAGGAATGCCTGAAAACTTGCAGGCTGTAAGGCTTACCTGAGCTAACAGGCAGAGGCTTATCATTGCCATTGGTGAATGGCACCAAGATGTGTACAAAGAAAGCAACAAGTCTCTCCCAGCATCTTTGACCAGTGATTGTTTAAGATCCTCCCGAAGGTCAGACAACTCAGGTGATGTAAGCAAAATCAAGTTTAAAGCCTGAAACAAACACCAGCACACTCAGCGTACAGCAAAGGCTACATTAAGCACCATACATTAAATATGAGCCCCCATGACAATATCTCAAAACCAAGCTTGAGAGTTCTGTGATCACATGAAATTAATTAAAAAAAAAACAAAAGTGTGAGATCTATATCATTGCACTTTCACTCTGTATATTGGGAACAGTGATAGTCTCTTGATAAATAAGATATAAGTAAAACCTGAACCATCACAGAAGCAAAGTCCAAATCTGATTCTCCTTCAAGTATTGTGGACAGTTCACGGTAAACTCTTTCAGCATTTAGAAGTACACATAGCCGTCGAATTATCAAAGCCCCACGCCTGAAAGAGATTAGGAAAGCTAAGCTACCAACAGAAGAGAATCTTCACTAAACCAAACAACAAAAGCATACCAATAAATTTTCCCCAAAGAAACGAAAAAAGAATATAGCATTTACTTCTCCAGGAGTGAGTGATCATGCTGAAAGCTGTGAACTAGGAAAACAACTAGTTGCCGGAAGTGTTGCGGATCTTCGGCAATGCATGCGTGCACCTCAAGCACCAAGAGCACTACCTGGAAGAGAATTTAAAGAAGACTCAGAACAATCAAAATAGCAGGAAGCACCCTCTAAAATCTCCTTCCCGAATAGTGGATGTCTAGACTCATTTGAGACAAGCATTTAAACTTGGAAGTTAGAAAGATGACTTCAGCAATCTCAAACAAAAGTTTGACTGAGAGGCAATGTTTATCGGAACATCTAACCCATTATCTTATATCATCTTTAACTTCCATTTTCATTTCAAGATAGATTAATAAGGGTCAAGCATAAATGGTTTTTTTAATCAGGTAATAAGGGTCAAACATAATTGTTTTTAATCATCATACTATACTAAAAGCGGGAAAGTCCCAAGTCTAAAGTTGAAAGACGATAATATCCCTAAAATATTCATGGACATTTATGTCAATTTAAAATATATATTAAATAATTATATAATATACAAAAACATAAATACCTTAATTTTTTTTTATGACAAGGAAAACCAGCAGCCGCTACCCTTGGGGTGCACATAGGATAAAACTCCCGCTCCTATGCAATAGCTCGCAAACCACATAGGAGAGGTAACCCACACTAGGCAAGCCCAGTGCGACAAGCTCGACCCAAAAGTCAAACCCCTTGCTTGCTTCGCTGACAAGGGGTTTCGAACTCCAACATGGAAGTCCCAAGCCCAAACCACCCCGAAGGGAACATAAATACCTTTATAAAAGATAATGTCCAGTCATGTTAATGATACCAAAGAGTCGTTTCCTTTTTTGGTCTCTTTGTTTACTTGTATTTACAGCTATTTAGTTGGCATCAAATTTTAAGCCTTTCTAAGTTCCTCACCTATGTTCTTTGATCATCAAGCTACTATTATTTATAAACCATGAAGTATTAAAGGATTTGAGCTTGAACAGATTTGTCTCCCTTTCAGATATTTCTATGACTAGAAATTTTCTTCTCATTTTTTCTTTCGTGAAATTGGTTTTGTTTTGCTTTTCCTTATTTAATTTTAATTAATTCTTTGGAAGGATTAGCATGAACATACGATGAATTTGGGTATATTCTTGAAAATTACACGAAAAAGCTACAAGTCAACATTGCCAATGATTTAAACTAATTCAAATAAGTTTGAGAAAATTATAGTCAAAGAAAAATCGGTCGACTCCCCAATCATTAATACTTTCACATAAATTGGGTGGAGGGAATAAATAAATTGATTTTGTAACATTTTTTACACTCGGTGTATAAGTCATCTTTCAATAGTAAATTTTCTCGCTTACTCGCATTAATATCCTTTGGGTATGTCTTTTTATGATTTTCATGGAACTTTGATTTTCTGTTCATCTGAAGCATACCCTGTGAAATCCCACAAGTGGGGTTTGGTCTGTTCATTTGAAGCTCATGGATGATTTGTTGCCTACTTATATGTTCTATCCTCCAACACTTTTAGATTTTCAAGAATTATATGCTCTCACTGAAACTAAAAAGGTAGTAGATAATTTGTAAAATTGAAATTATAAAACTAGAACAAATTATAAGTTGAATAACTGACGGATGATTGAGGGGCAGTTTCATCTTTTACTGAGTTAGTTATATAGGATTTAACATTCATCATCTTTAAGGAAAAATAATATTCATCATCGACTTACTCTTCTATTTTATATCTCAAATACAAATTTTAAATAAATTTTTACTCCTTCATAAAGTACATGTGCATCGCGCATATCCAAAAACTAGTAAGGTAATAAGAGTCTAGAATAAAGTTTTAGCATTCATCCTCCAAAACAAGAGAATATTTATGGCAATGAATTCAGGAAATATCAAATATCATATATGCAGTTTAGACCACTTTTAGAAATCACTCAAGCAGCAAATATTTTCCAGCCTTAAAATAGTACAATGGATTAAAAAAATGATTAATGTAAGGTAAGATTTTAATTCTTACTCTTCTTTTTTTTCAACTGATTGATAATTAGGTTAAGGATGATCTGGAAACAAGAATGAAGGAGTCATGTAGAGCTGTAAAAATTTCCAGAAGAATTAAGAAGGGGGAGCCAAAAAGAATCACGGGTATTAAGTGCGGGAAAAGGGAAGGATGAATTACGGCCAAAATTTGCCAAGAAACTACACTAGGGGAACAAAACAAAGGCCACAGCAAATGCACAAAAACCTAAGTGAACTTTTGAAAGTCAGCAAATGCCTGGAAAACACAACCATAATGCTACCAGAAAGCCGTATTGGCTATTATCACTTGTCCATCAACATATTTGCCATCAAGATAAAGTATTCTGGGATGTAAGTTTGTTGATCAGAAGCTAGAACAATGGCTAGACCTAGCAACCAGCATGACAAACTCAATGAAAAAGAATAAAAGCAATAAGAGATACCTCATCGGAGGGATCCGATAGCGCCCTTAGGAGAGTATCAAAGACATCATTCAGAAAAACCAAGACCTGTTTCGACAAATTGGAAACATGAACATTCACTTACCAGATCAAACTTTAGAAGCCATAAAAAAATTGAGAACAAAACATTTTTTTTTTTTTGACAAAGGTAACAGAGAACAAAACATATATTGACTAACTGACAATAAGATATCTTCCATTATCTGAGTGTTATCAATGAACTTATTCCGATACCGAATATATAACACTGCTTGTGAAAGTTGAATCAAATTTGTAAAATATAGACCTAAATATAATGCAAAAAACTTGTCATGATAATAGTAAATCCATTTTTTATGCATGATTTTACCTGAAAATACAACTATAGTAGCATGAATAATGAGCTTTATTTTGATAAACAGAATATGACAACATCAAATGCAACTATGATGCCAGCAGAACATTACGTGATGCTGTACAGGAATAACCATGTCGCAGGAGTATAATATGGCTCTAAGATTATTGAAGAAACTAGCACCATATTTCCCAGCTCCTCCATCTGATCCCAGAGAGATGAGGGACAACCACAAAGAGCAAGGAACTGAGACTTCTCTCCTTTAAAAGCCCTTTGCTTGTTTTACACAGATTCAATTAGTTACTACATGAAAAATACATGGTTACACACCCATGAATTGTAAATACCAGCCCATCATTCTTTGGATGACAAGTTTTTTGTGAATATACAGTTACCTAATCTCAAGAAAAAACTAAATGAAAAATACAAATTTGTGAAATACACAACTAGGTTTCAAACATGATTCATGACTTCTCCTGTAGAAAACACTTTTCAAAACCTTACGTCCTATTTCTTCAATAAGCATTTGCAGCTGTAGAAGAATAACCATGTCACGGGAATAACCTTACGTCCTATTTCTTCAATAAGCATTTGCAGAAACTGGCACCACATTTCCCAGATCTGCCATCTCATTCCAGAGAGAGAGAAGGGACAAGTACAACTACAAAGAGCGGGGAACCGAGATTTCTCTCCTTCTAAAGCCCATTGCTTCTTCTATGCAAATTCAATTAGTTTCTAAATGAAAAATACAAATTTGTGAAACACACAAATTGTAGGTTTCAACCATGATTCATGACCTCTCTTTTGGAAAACACTTTCAAAACCTTGTGTCCTTGTTCTTTAACAAGCATCCCAACAAGCAACAACACATGAGCCGAGTACTTTTAGCAACTCAGGCTCCATACTCAGCATTAATAGATAACGGTATTGTATCCCCACTGAAAACCAGTGTAGTTTAAGATATCAACTCCTATGTCATTCAGTAAGTCCATGAGAGAGTATTCCATTGTGCAAAAGAATAAACAAGATGACCGTCATTAAATTTTAGGTCTTCACCTCTGACCGATGTCCATTAAGCAGGGTCCACATCCAATGTAATGATTCAATACGTGTTGCCTCCCATTCACTAGACAACTGCCTGATAAAAAAAATTGAGACAGAAAGTTAACTAGAAGCAATACTATAACATATAGCTACTTGGCTATAACTATTTGTATCACGAACTCTGTTATGTTTTGATTTTCATAAATAATCCAATCGCATTTTTTATTAAATTAGTTATACGGTGAAAATAAGCTTTTTCTATATGTAATTTATTGATAGCCAAGCATACAGGCAGTAGAAAAGGGTCATAAACATTTACGAAGCATGTTCATTGTTGCATAGAACAAATGAATTGTGCCATTTTGACATTTTCATGCATTGTGAAAATTACATCAGAAAGCTACCAGATCTAGGCATCGACATGTTTAATAATATGTACAACTGTATGTTCCGTCAAGTATCTCAGGTTGCTCTCTTTCCATATCACCCAACACACACAAGCTGGGGTTTTCTCCATAAGTTCCTTGGTTCATTCATACACATGTATCACATCCAGTAGCACAAGAGTTCCATTATAGTATTTGGCATCACCCATCTCACCCCAAATTTATTCAAAAGCAGGTTCCGCAATTATCCAGCTACAGTACAAAGCAAAAATTAAGTGTTTGCTGCTCTCAATTTCTTTTCCACGCAAAAACATCCATTTCACTGCATTTGCTTTTTGCAAATTTGTTTGGGACATGCACCATGAGCTAACACCAAAAGATAAGCTCTCGTCTGAGGAGATTTAGTTCCCTAAATCATTTCCAAGTCATTGCTGGAAGTTGAAGGCTCCAGAGTCTAGGTTCCAATAGCAGGAGTTCACTGAGAATCTGCCACTTCTATGTGCAGTTCAGAGCCAGAAAGTCTTTTCTCATCAGCAATGTAGTACACCTGTTCAAACTCCTGTAACTAAAAGGACACTCTCTACTTTCCAGTCCAAGTAATTGCTTTTGAGACATAACTCTTACACATTCTCTGGTCTTACACATGGCAATGGTTGCCTCATGAAGATCAAACAATAGGCAATAGTAATAAAAGGGGACAAGAGATTAACAGGATAATGTTGGCAATCTCAGAAAGTCAAGAAAGATCTGAAGACAATCTAAACTACTATACCTCTTTGGATCTCTTGGACCATTTGGTTGGAAAGAAATAAGAGATGCTTTGAGAACCAAAGGAGCTACCTAGATTTATCAAAGAATAGATGTCCTGAAAATTTTTACTTATGGGTTAAGGGAGATATAGTAGATAACTTAGATCAACTTATGGAATTTCTAGGTGTTTTGGGAATGTTACTGATAAAGCTATGCTGGAGCTTGTAACATTTTTTGGGTACCTTTTTTGTACTTCCTTTACTGAAACCGTTACCGTATCAGGAAAAATAAAAGTGATCAACATGAGATTGAGACCCAAATCAGGAAGGTTAGCCAATAGAATTAAATAAACCTATTTGCTAGAAATTAGTTGGAAGTCAGGGAAGAGAAATGGCCCACATCCCAACAGAGATTGTCAATTCCTGAACTGAGTTATGGTTTCCTTATATGATATTGGGCAATCATCCTCTCATGAGCTAGCATTAAGGATTGAGATAGTGTTAGCACCCCTTTAGTCTACCAAAGAAAATTTAAAGAAATCAAAAAGTAGAATACTTCAACTTATCTATTAATTATGTTTTCTTGTTTCTTTATAGGAGGTTATTTCTCCATTTTCTCATTCTAGTAGTAGTAGGAAGTTATTTCCTTGTTACTAGGTTTGTGGTTACTCCACCAATGTTGTATTTAAAGTTATTTGAATTCAATGGAAAGATAAGCAAAAAACTATTCCAGTTTTTGAGTACTTTAACTCGAGAGATTGCAGGTTCTCTCTTAATGAACCAACACCATAGGTCGTAGCATAAGAACATTTGATTTCATCTTGCAGCATCACATAACTAGATCCATATCAAGGGACCCTACCAGATAGGCCCAAGGTCCATAACTTAACATGGTATCTGATCTGGATCCATTGATCCTTGTTGATGTGGTTTTGCAATGTTGAGCCCCATGTTATATTAGCCATTCTACAGTTGTCCGGGAGTGAGGGAGGGTGTCAAGTCCTACATTGCTCAAGGCAAAAGGTTGTTGTCTCTTTGTATAATATTGGGCAATCAGCTTTTGAGATTGTGTTAGGCCAAAGGTCCACAAACACAAAGAACATAAAAATTTAAGCATGAAGGTCATAGTTCTATAGTCAGAAGTATTTGGCTACTATAAAAATCATATTTCAACAAAAAGCCAACTACCATTATTTAATGAAACTAATCAATTCTTTAATTGATTATCTACTGTACTATCAACTATCAAGACAGTTCAACTTCTTCAAATCTTCAAAATCCAAATATCCCTCAATAAGTAACTTATACCTCCTAGCGACAGAGAGGATTGCTCCTACATCAAATCCCTCAGCTGGATCAGCCTCAATTGCACGAAGTTCGTCATTTGTTTCACGAGAAACCTAAAAGGAAGAAGCACAAACGAATAGAAAAGTGAGAGTGACAGACAAAGAAGCAATAACAACGAAGAAAGGTAGCACTAGAAGGGGGAAAACACAAATACAATAAAAGTAAAAGGGGACCATCTCCACTTACAACTCTTATTTTTTCTTCTTTATCAGATATACAAGGCAATATTGCTCCCAGAATATCAGCATAATACGGGACAAGTTGATCTCCACCAAGTTTCACAAATTCATTTATCTACATGGCACAAAATAATCTATTCAAACAGATTTAACAAGTTAAAACACTAGTATATTGTTAACACCAGAAGATATCATAGCCAAGAGACACAATATTGGTCAATAGAAAGCAGGATAACATGGTACAAGCAACATGCATATCAACATACTTACCCAAATGATAGAAGTCAGCCTAGTAAATTCATCCTGTGAGCCTGCCCTTTGCACTAGTATTTCAGCCATGCGGCCATAATCTACAGACTTAAGAGCAGCATTCTTCAAGTTAGAAAACTAACTAAGGACAAACAAAATCTATACATTATTATAAAAGTTGAAAGCCTCAAACCAAATGTTGATAGACAAAAACGTCCTTGTAATACTGATGACATATATTCCCTTCAAGAACCATATTATTTCTCCACAAATCACTACAATAACCAATCTTCTCTTTTTTATGCTTAAAATACAGAGAATTACAGAGTTGTAAAAAGTACTTCCATATGAATCAAATTCATCTGAGTGTATCTGCGTGGTCACTCTTGACTGATATATTTAATGACGCATTAAGCAGAAAAGAAGATTTGGACACATGAAAGGACAGAAATTAGACAAATAAGGTATACATTGATGACCTCTTCAATTTCTCTCTTTTTTCTAACATAATTCAGTCCCATAAAAACTGTTCCTGCCATTTTAAAACTAAATCTTGAGCTAAGATAATTAGAAATGCAATAGAGAGTCAACTATATTAGAGCTAGGGGGATCTTAGTAGTTCGGTTGGTTGGTTACTTGAACTTTCACCTTATTGGTAAGGGGGTTCGATTACCACATTACAATCCCCCCCCTCATTTCCCGCTCCCCTCTCCTTTACATAATTTTTTTTAAAAAAAAACAACTATATCAGAGCTCGAACAACAACAACATACACACACAGTGAAATCCCACAAGTTGGGTCTGGGGAGGGTAGAGTGAACGTAGGCCTTACCACTACCTCATGGAGATAGAGAGGTTGTTTCCGAAAGACCCCCGGCTCAAGTGCAGCAATAACAATATTAGAGCTCCTAAGACCTAATTCCAAACTGAAGTGGCAAAAGGAGGATGTATTAGCCATGCTCTTTCGACTGCCTCAGGTTGGCTAGTGGTTTCGACAACGTACTTGATTGGTCATCAATATTTTATATAGATGGTGATGCAGGGAGTGAGATTTTATTGTGGCTGGGCAATTAAGTGCTATATTTTGGAAGAATATTGAGTAAATATTAGCAACATATTCATGATATTGAACTGTTTGAAGGAGCCAAATATCCATTGTTATGGATCAGAAGCCCTCTGTAGTTTGTTTCTTTTGTTTTCTTGTGTCGATAAGGGATTCAGTTTGTGTGAATATTCAGCTTAATTTTCGGGGCGTTAAATGTATGTCGTATGCTACTATTGTAAAGTTACACCTTGTTTTGTCAATAATTTTTTTACCTGCGAAAGGAGGAAAGCTCTTTCCCCGGAACTTTTAGGTTATAGAGTTGTCAAATTTGGGCTGACTTTGGTTTGAAAGATTAGTTGTGTTCATGCAGGTCTGAGTGTGTTCATGCAGGTCTGGTCACGTATCTAGTTCTATACTGAAGTCTCATTTGTTTGTATTAAGATTGAGACATTTGAAACTGAATACATATTTGAATATTAAGATGTGGATTAAGATTTAGATGTTTCACTATGACTACACAACTAACTACTAAGATGTTGTATTAAGATTTAAATGATAAATAATTAAGACTATTTTTTCAACATCTGAATATATAAAGTTTGTCAATATACACAAATGTTACCTTCTCAAAAAAAAAAAAAACTTCTTTGTTTAAAAATTAATAAATATAAATTAAATTAAATACTAAATTAGTCTAATACAATAACACAAAATATTTTAAGAAAATTATATGGAGGTTGGTTGTGTTGATGGCTAGCAGTGGTGGTTGTGGGTGCCAATTGGAGATGGTGTTGGACTGTTGGCTAATGTGGTGTTGTGGGTAGTAGCTAGTGTTGACAGTTGTTAGCAGTAGTAGTTGATAGTGGTGGCATATTGTAGTGATTGACAGTGGCGGTGGTTATGGTTGAGGATGGTGGTTATGGGTAGTGGGTGGTGCTAGTTGATAATGATAGGCGGTGGCATAGGCAATTGATAATTGTGGGCAATGGAGGTAGAGGTACAATGGATGGAATTGGTGAACTCATATTTGTAGAAGTCCTTGAATAGACATCTTAATGATATTAAGACTTTATTACAACTCCTAATCATTCAGATCTATTTAGACCCATTAAGGAGTTGTAACATTAAAAAAACCTTAATGTTAAGATCCAATTATTAAGATTCAAACCTAAAAAAAAGCACCCAGGGGTGTGCCCTGAGGTCAATGAAGTGGTTGAGAACCATGAGGTTTCAGGTTCAATTCCCAGCGGAGACAAAAAAAACACTAGGTGATTCTTATTTCTTCCCATCTGTCGTAGCCTTGGTGGACAGAGTTACCTAGTACCTATTGCTTGTGGTAGGTGGCATGTATCCCGTGGAATTAGTCGAAGTGCGCGAAACCTGGCTCGAACACCACAGTCATCCAAAAAAAAAAAGTTCATACCTAGAAAAACAAAAGCACTAAATGACTGAAATCGGAAGGATTACAATTAGAACCTTCATTAAGTGCAAACAAATGAGACCTGAGAGATTATGAAACTAGAGTTACTCCTTTTACCATACAAACACTTCCTAACAAATGACATTCATATTTATACTGCTACTAAGACTGAAGTTGCTTCCATTACTATAACTGATCGTGTAGATGAAGTTGGTCAAAAACTACTCTTTTCAGCCTCATGTAAGGGAGAGGTCAAGGATTATGTAATGACACCATTCAATTTTATAACTTGAACAAATGTCTTCAGAAATACACACATATACAAATATATATGTGAGTAAGAATTAATTTTATTCCTTTTTTTTTTAGATGAAGAAGAAACTTTTTATTTTTGTTACAAATTATATTATATTGATATGGTATACACATGCACAATAACTAGTCAAAAACGCTTTAAGATTTTTGTCGAAAAAAGAAATCTTACTAATCTAAAAAGATGCAGATACAAAAGCAGAGCAAAAACAACTGTCTTCAATACAGATAGAAAGCCAAACACAATTACTAAACAAAAGTTAGTAAATTAAGTTGCAGGTTGAGGGACAAACATATATTCAGATTTCATTCAACCGAGTCTCAACTCTCAATAATACCAGTAGAGAAAAAAAGTTGCCAGTTCAAAATTTTATTTTCCTTTGGGATCATTAAAAAATATAACACACCACACATGACATAGATCTTACTGGAGAATTCTTAATCTCTTGCAAAAACTCTGAAAGTGCAGAATCAGCCTGTTGCCGTATTTCATGGCTAGAATCACTCAGCATATTAAATAATCCTGCACTTCATCAAGTCAAGAGAAACCACATGAGTTAACAAATTTAAAACATTGAGTTGCATAATTAGAAGGTTTTGACTTTGAAAAACAAGAAATTACCATCAAGAAAATCAGGAAGAAAACCGAGCATATCAATATCCGGAACACTGTCTAAAACTGTGATCCACCCAACAAGAAATTGGCGGACATGAGGATTGAGGACATTCATTCGTTCTCTCAGCAAAGGAATAAATTCTTCAATGCTGTGTAAGAAATAAAATGTCCAATTCAGTGAAAATCAAACTTCGGTTCCAGCATGAAGATACTGGTTTCCAACAACCCAAACTCACCTGAATTGCTCACTCTCTGTGACGATATCCTGCATCCAACAAAAGTTTTAGCACAATGTTATCACCCAAAATTGATCGGTCAAAATACCAAAACTGTGCATATCTTTTGATTAAAGCAACTCCTTTGCTCTGTGCCCCCCGCTCTCCCATAAAGTACTGGCGGTAAAAAGAATTAGGAAAGGATATAAAATAAAAGGACACCCAACTTTTCTACCCTAAATTAGCAAATTTACACCATTTGAACTCCCCAATGAAAAAAATACTCAAGCCTCATCTTTAGACTCTCCTTTCCTCTGCAACACCTTCTATTCTCCTCCTTGTTACAGTATATCGAACTGGAATTCATTATCATCTAAACAACACATCATTTTTTAAATGTTTGCATACTCTTCCCTCTCTGACCAATGCATTCAAATGAAGTGATGCATTACCTTCACAAGTCTATCTAAAAGATGAGCAGCACTTTGCACGTTGGCATCTGAATCTGCAGCAAGCTTACACAAAGCATCAAAAATCTGATTGAAGAATACGATGAAATCTCCTCTTACAACCTGCAAAGTAGAAAAAATGTAGTTCGAACAGCAAGACTCAAAATACATGTGTTGTACAGGCTCCTTTAGCTTTCTCACCTTTGCGATGTTATACAAAGCTTCACAGGCATAATAACGAACTCTGCTGTCTTGGTGAGAAAAAGAGTGTAGGACTGGCGGGACAATTTGCTGGACATCAAATCCAGATGAGAGGTAAGTTGCATAACAGGGAAAAAAGCACAATCCTCAATGCAACATCCCAAAATAACAATAACAATAACAGCCACAGAAACAACATCAGTAATATTTTCAAGGGGACCATATATAAAGCTACTTGTTCTCTGAATAAGTAAAGGTAAAAGCTACATATGATGTCAAGGAAGATGTATTAGAAACAAAAAGTATATTTTTAAGTGTAAAAGGTTAAACCCAAAAGTTAAATGAATACACTCTTTCAAGTTTCTCCTATTCATTTTTTTCGGGAACAGGGTTGGAGTTCTAGTATCTTTAAAAGACCTGAAACTAAAGCCTTTCCTAGTCCAGGCACTGAAGTAGTGTAAGAACAACAGTAGGCACAAAATCTTAGCTCTCTATTCACGGAATAAATGCACTACAATTGTAACGAGATGAAGATTTCTAGAACAAACCAAATAAACACGATTTCTTTATAGGAACATAATTTATAAAAGGTAGAGAATGAAAAGAAACAAGTAAAACTTCCCCTTTTGTTCAAAATGAATAAACAGGATTACCCCTGTGAAAGAAAGAAATGAGTAATAAGATGGTGGACAAACCTACATCTTTATGCATATTGCTTTTTCTTCGAGGAGCAAATCTATGATAATGCAAACACTGATATCCAGTCAATTACCCATATGGACAAAGTAATACACACACTAACTCACATCTATATCATTCTCCCAAATGCTTACTCTGTACTCTAACTTACAATCAAGGAAAACTAGTTGAAACTAAGGCTAAAGATACCTGACCCCACCTTAGTATAGCATCAACGTGCATGTTCTGAGTTTTATTTTATCACTCTTCTCGTCCAAAGGCTTATCTATTACTAGTAATTACTAATAGCAGATGATGATGTTCCCTGAAAACACCAACCTAAAATTCAGACTTAGGCACATATAATCTCACCCTCGGTTTTTTTCTTTGATAATCGAGAAACTCTCGAGTGACAATGGCACACGATCAGAAATTTGTTGGATAATGGGCCCGCCCATCTACCCATTATGTGTGCCTAACCCGACATCACGCGTTGTGCTTTTACCACTAGACCAAAGCCATGTGGCATAACCTCACCCTTTCTCATGGCTAAACCAAAATTTTATAGAGCATTTCCACAAAATTGAAGACTGATAGGAAACAAAGTTGATCACGAAGTAAACGCCCTACCTTAAGGTGTTGAGCTGCATCTGAAGTCAAACCAACAGTTACAGCAGCCAGTCCTATCAATCCTCCCTGCAGCTCAGGTGTGTGTTTGTTAGAGAAGAATGCTTTCTGGAAAAAAGTTTCCTGTGTGTGGTTGGGTATAAAGTTGGTACCAAAAAAAAAAGGTGTTTGGTGATATTCAGTATTACTAATGGTTGACAAACATGTCATTGATCAAGTGATATAAGTAAGAATTATGATATTTGTAAAGAAAATGTTTCCACACCCATACGAGAAACATGAAGAAATTATTATTTTTTACTAGAAATCATTTTTCTACAATATAATGGACATCATTTCCCATTATACCAAACCTACCACTCTAAAAGAGTGAAATTCAAACTCACCTTCCGATTATGAGCCTGAGGTGAGTAAGTATACTCCTGGGACAACAAACTGATAACAGCATTGATCTTGTCATGGTCACCCGCAGATGTCAAATGCTTAACAATCCCTTCCAACTACACAAAACAATAAGCATCAATATATCAACTTTAGAAAAACCCAAATCCCAAAAACAAGAGGGGGGAAAACCCAGCTTTGGAAAAACCAAAACAAACCCAAATCACAAAATATGGAGACGAAAACAAAAGTTCATCAAAACCCCATTAAAACAAACCTCTAAAGCAGCATTCTTGCGCTTCTCGTACAGCTTATCCGATAGATTACGAAGAACAGCTGCTGGAATCACAGATAACGCTTCCGCAGTAGTCATAACAAGAATTCAAACACCCTAAAACGAAATGAAACAAATTCCCACTTTTTCGCCCAATTTTGAAATCAAAATCCTCTTTTGATCTTCCCTAAGCTTCAACACAAACATCAATCTAAACAATTTTTGTGCATAAACACACACACACACACACAAACACCTATATGACTGTAGCAACTGACAAACTGAAGTAAAACAGATCTAAAAAATTGAAGAAAATTTTTGGCCAAAAACCAAAATTGACTCGAGAGGGAAGACTGAAGAATTTTTTTTATTTATTTTGTTGTAATTTTATTTATTTATTTGCTTTGCAGAGAGTGTTGTTTGGTGAAAAATATTATAGGAAAAATCTTCTTTTTCGTGATATCTTTTTTTTATTATTATTTCAAACTTATTCATACTCCACAGATAAATTAATAATTTTGACAAAAAAACAATTAATGGTTAGTTTTGACCCAAAAATAAATAAATAAATGCTCACGCGTGTTCTCATTATACCACTTCCAAAAAAATTCATAAAATCAGATTTATTAAATTATCTAAAAAAAAATTAATTAAATATGATACTTGTTTATTTATCTATCTAACTATTAAATTATTGTTGTAATTTTTTTATGACTCCCTAATATAATATATAAGTCAAATATTAAATATGATTTGTTATTTTCTTATATACAGAAAAGAAAGATGTTTAGTTATTAAGGGAGTGCTTGTCATGAAGAAGCTAACTAAAAAGTATGTCAAATAAGCATGAGATTTTATACATGAATTTAGATAATTCAAATGCTTGGACTTTATTTATTTTAATAATGAAGTATAACACATAATAATTATTCTCAATTTTAAAAAACTTCAGAATCACCATATGATTCTTCGTTTCACCATGTGAAAGAAGCTCACAATATATTATCATCATATTAAATAAAGTAAAAAGTACATTTAAAACATACATAAATAATACTAATATTAAAAAATCTAAAAAATCAAACGACTCTAAAATTTATCCTCAATTAGTAGTTAATATTTATATGAAATTAACTAAATTTGCATTTATATCAAGCAGACATAAAATCAAATTAGGATGGTTTATGTAGAATAGAACTAAATTAGACGATACTTACGAAAATTAAAGTTGTGTTTTATAGGGTAAAAAATTATTTCTATTTGCTATTTACATTAAAATCATGATTTAGTCGATTGGTTTGATGTAGACTTAGGTGAAGCAACACAATGCATGCAGAATTCAAGAAAATATGGTGACTTATTGAGGTTGTTTGAATAGCGTCAATGCAAAATTACTTTCGTAAACGATGTCACATTTTTAAAATTAAAAATGTAAATAAATAAATATTATAATAATGAAAATAAAGCACAACACACATATTAGTATAGCTCTCCTCAATGACACTTCAGTTTTTGAATTTATTCAAAATAACTTCATTAGAAATTATACTAAATACTTTTTTTTTCTATATAAGGCATCAACCGATTAATAAAAAAAATCTTTATTTATTTGATTTCATAAAAAATTAGTGTAATATAATTTTCTAAAATAATTCAATTGACACTGTTGGTAGACAGTTCTTTTCTTCCACAGTGTAATATATTTTTTTTCTACGAACTTTTTAGATACTTTTACAAAATTGCAGTTCCATAATATCTTTATTTTTATGAAATGTAGAGGACAATATTTCCTTTGTATAAATAACTCTTGCCTTAAGCTCAACAAAAAATAACAACATATCCACTGTGATCCCGCAAGTGGAATGTGAGGAGAAAAAAGTTGTTTTCGATAGCTGAACCACAATGCATTACCAAAACAAGCTAAAAGCAAAATAACAGCAATGGATTTGCGAGCTATTGCATAGGAGCGAGGGTGCACATCAAAGGATAGCGGCTGCGGGTTTCCTTTGTCATAAAAAAAGAAATAATGACAACAAAATGGCAAAGCTCATAATTGACAAATGGAGTAAAACTTAGATATCAAATTATCACCCACTTTTCTGTTTTCATAGGGAAAGGTTCATCTGAAAAAAAGAAACAAAGAGCACAAGAAAAACTGGACATAAAACCACACACAAGAAAATAGCATTTACTTACAAGAGTTGGATCCTGTATACCTATTGGAAAGCAATGGAACCAAAGATAATTTACATGAGCTGGGGCAAGGACCAACCCTTCTTCGTTTTTAATTTTTCGCAGGGTGCTACATTTTTTCTATAACAGAAGACAATTCACTACAGAGAAGATCTCAATATGCTAAGAGAACATGAGAGGAAGCTCAACTAGTTGGAAAGCAGATTTCTGTTCTGATATGGATACGGCGAGTAGTGTTTCAAGCTTCCATAAGTGGCTTTAATAACCCGAAACAATGTACAATCTTTTTCATTCTCCTCTGCTTTAAACCAGATCATTCCCCTTCAGGATGTTGTACTTGCATAGTGGACATGTCGCGTTCATCTTAAGCCATTTCACGATGCAGGTGGAGTGGAAATGATGATTACAGGGGAGAGCATGGAGTTCTGCCCCATCCTCGTACGAGGTAAGACAGATACAACATTCCTAGCAAACAAAAGTTGAGATATTGGTAACTATTTTATCACAAATAACAATTCAGAAATACTACTAAGTCTATCACTATTCAGCATGTGTCACATAATGTGGATTCTAACTGAAATAGTGAATAAGTGAAGTTCACTTAGCGCCATTGCAGTACCTGTAGAGCTAAATGTTAACACCAAAGTAAGGTTGTGTAATATGCATACGAAGAAACAGCTCTATTCCAATATAGATAGACTAGTGGGATCAAAATAAAGGAGAAAGAAAATGATAATTGGCTTTAAGCATTTTCTAGGCGCACAAAGATTAACTTACTGCATCTTCAGGTAAAAGAATACGCTCAGTGGCCAGGTATCCGCTGCTTGTCTCAAAGAAAATGATAATTGGTTTTAAGCATTTTTTAGACACGCAAAGATTAACTTACTGCATCTTCAGGTAAAAGAATACGCTCAGTGGCCAGGGATCCACTGCTTGTCTCAATTGGTACCATCCTACCAGCTCCTACCCTTGGTTTCTCCTCATTCTTGCAAATATGGAATCTATACTTGGGGAGAACTCTGAGATCTTCCTCGGACGCACCTTCCTATACATTACAGGTAAAAGATCATACCAGAAACATATCAAGTAGCTGGCTAGTATTATTTATAGTTTCTGTCTCTTACCTGACCCACTGCATAAAGTACTGCAATTATGCAAGGCAAGCAGCAACAGAGAGCAACTCCTATCAGACATGCCAAAGCAACACAAAAGATGGCAAAGAATACATCGAATGCCAGAAATACAACTGCCAGCCTGCATCACTTTACATCAGTGATCAAACATGACTGTCTGATGATCACAAACATTTTAAAAAGAAAAAGGAAACAACAAAAACAATTCATCAAGCAGATACATTTTAGAGAGAGAGAGAGGATAATAATCATCCACGACTTCTCTTGAGATGACAACTTATATGCTGTAGTGAGATGGTAGATCTAAGCAGAATTTAGGTGGACCGCGACCTAAACATGAATCAGGCAGCTGAACCAAACAGATGTAGTAATTAAATATTTTAGGGCACATCTAAAAACTTTAGATAACTAGATAAAAAAAAGAATTCGACTTTTCAGTCTCTGGTCCTTTTATATTGTTATTAATAACAATTATGAAAAAGGCCAATTCATGAACTGATACAGTAACATCTTTTCCACAACTACCAATTCCTTAAACGTGAAAAGATCAGAGTTGCATTTAGACAAATATATCACAAAGATTTGAAGCCGCTGTCTATTTGAGCAATGCAAGTACTACTAGTATGTTTAATGGAATTGATTTGAGCTGTACAAGTATTACTAGTATGTTTAAAGGAATTAATTTGAGCTGTACAAGTACTACTAGTATGTGTAAAGGAATTGAAATTAAGAAAAACTCAATTAGAGACTATATGTAACAGGTTATGCCATCATTGCTATGACCTATTTTACATTTTTGAGCTGTCCCAAAATGACTACGCCTACAAATATAGGGGAGAATTCCTAAAGGGCATTGCCATTTTTGCGATCACAACTTGAAAATAGTAGAGATAACAAAATACAAGTCTCATAGAGGACCATCAACAAAACATAAAAGTTTTATAATGCAAGACTAATTCAACTTTAAAAAGTTTTTCTTCATTTACAATTCCTCCCTAGAAATGAAGGCTTGAAGTGATAGTAGATCTTGACATACCAGTATAAATGTGGAGCATTCTGTAAAAGAATTTCACCACCAGAGACTATCCAGTAAAAGCCAACTACCCACCAAAGAAGTGACCCCATTGTATTCATATATTCACATCGTTTAGCAAAACTGCAATGTCCAAAATGGAAAGGAATCAATAAATTAAATTTGCCACTTCTATAGCAGCAAGCATTAACCAAGAAAAAAGAATACATATCTTTTTCGATGCTCAAAAGACGTTTAAAACTGTCGGTCAAATAATGAGAATACATGTATCAATTTGTTTATCCAGATGATTAAAAGGTGCTAATAACGTAGCCAAGTTGAATGACATATAATTTCCATGCTTCTTTAAGCAGTAGTTTCATCTTGCAGAGTAATAAATATCAATTGTAACTCAGTAATAATATACTACTAGGTATAGGCGTATAGCAGATCATCATCAATCATACTGTAAAAGATGGGTCAGAAACCTACAAGGTTATGTTTAGCTGTAAAGCATACGTTATGAATAGGTGGATCAGGTGTATAACATATCTCATGCACACAGATCAATAAAATTGAATTTGGATACACCAATGAGTATAAGTTGGAATATCTCCAAAAGAATAGTTTGAATGCCTTTAAAAGTAAAATTCATGGAAAGATTTCACAATAAGATGTCATAGAACTTCCCCTATTAAACCTCATTCGTTTTGTATTCGGAACATTCTGGAATGAAGATAACATCATACTTCTGAAACAGCAATAATTCGTGTTGTACTTTCTAGTTCCAAGAAGTGTGGCCTAGTGGTCAATGCAGAAACCATGAGATCTCAGGTTGAAATCCCAATAGAGACAAAAACACTAGGTGATTTCTTCAGCCTTGGTGGATAGAGTTACTTGAGAGGTGGCATGTATCCCGTGGAATTAGTCGAGGTGTGGACAAGCTGGCCCGGACACCAAGGTTATCCCAAAAAAAGGGCTTTGTAGTCAACAAAGATGTGACAATTTGAGCAATCAGATTAACTTTGTAAGCATATTTTAAGAATCAATTTCATATACCTCTACCAGTACAAAAACTTACAACTAATCAAGTTGAGTAACAGTTTCTTCCTAGAATAAGCGTCTGAAACAATGTTATATTGATTGAATTCCAGAAAATAGTATATCCTTGAAGTGTCAAGCCCTGATTTGTTACTCAACTGTCACATATCTTTTTATGAGAAAGAAAATTTAAAATTTACTTAGCACAAAAAGGTCACTTAAAGTTTCATCTGCTTCTTTGGCAGTCCCCCCCCCCCCCCCAACCCCCAAACCAACAAACACATCTCTAAGATGGGACTGATGGCAGGTTATATAAATTGTCTGTCAATGAATTACATAAAAGCTTCTTATACATACATACATACATATATATCGTATTCGTATATGCTCTACAGTTTATATGTATGTGTGTGTATCTTATTCATTGAATATCAAAAGGTCATATGCAGAAGATTCGAACAATTGCTTTGCAGCATGGAATGGAATGAAGACCTACAGAAACTACTTTTACTTAGATTAACTTAATCCAAAAGGTAAGAATCACTGATATGATACTATCGAGAACTCTCACCAATAACAGAGCAAAGATACATTATTCTCAGTAAATTTTTCATCTCCTTAAGACCTTAACCTATAAAAGAAATTTATATTATCCTTCTTTGATATACGGATCTTTCAATGACTATATGAATCAAACAAAATCCATGAAATCTAGTAGATATTATCTCATTAAGTTCCATTTACTAGGTTGACTATAAAAAGTGTGCATGTGTTCCAATAGATAGTAGTTGGCGAGGCCTATGAGTACACTACGGCAGGCAGCCTAGGAATCACTAATCAATGTCCTCTCACAATCTAACCATAAGTCCCTCTCATACAAAGTCTTAAGGAAGTTACTTGTCTTTGAATCAATGTGAAACATTTAGCTTTAAAATATTCCGTCTGGCTATTCTGTTAAGCAAACTTGTTCCTGTCTTTGAAGTATATAGCAATTATCAAGATTTCAGCTTCTAAAACACAATCAATTACCATACTTCATTTGACCAATCAAAACTTTTCCTTAAGTTCAAATTTAGTACTTGTTTTTATGTACATAAATACTATATACAAAGCAAACTTATCGAGTACATCTCAAGTACTATGATAGAAAAATTAGAGAGAGTAAAGTGTAAACATGCAAGTCTTCAAATGGATTACAAAATATTCGTAGGGTGGAAAAGAGGAAGAAAATGCCAAGATAGTAGCCTCTTACAGAGAGCACTGGTATTAGGTTTCTTCTGTAAACTCGTCAACTAAAGTTCAAATAGTTTGTTTAAGAGAAGGAGAAGAACAAATCAGTGATCAGAAGAGAAGATGAAGACTTCAATATTATTGGAGCCTAAGCAAGAAATGGAGTTGTGTTGCATATTTAAATGCATGCCGTCATCTAGTTTTGCAATTACAAAATTTTGTAAAGTACTTTAAGGAGTTGCTGAGCATTTTGCTAACTTTATCATATGCTAGTGTGGTTGTCACCATTAGCCATTTTGAGGCATAAGATACTTAGAAGATTGACGGAAAAGGCCTCAAGCACGTGCATTCCATGAAAGTACAATATTCATTTGATCCCAACAATATCACTAAAGAAAAACAGAGAATCCATCACTTCCTTCATCATTTCATGTTTTATACATTATACCAATATCTCCTTTATACCAACTATTTCAAATCACTTCTACCAATCCATTCGTTTCCATTATGTTCATAAGTTCACATGAATTTCAAGAGATTTTAGTTCTTTTCATAACCTCCCCTCATCTGATTTTAAGTCTATATGGTCCCTTTTAACGCCTTCCAAACATAGTACTGTCTCACGAGCAACGAGCTTAAACGTAATTTAACTGACCTATATTAGAAGTGAAACTAACTCCACCCATGTGAGCTCGTTCACATTGCTAGTCCCAAGCTTGGATAAAGGAGGGGAGTTACCAAGGGTCAATCAAAAACAATCACTCTACCTCACAAAGGTAGGGGTAAGGTTGCATACATCTTATCCTCCGTACTCCCTAGAGTCCCTAGAGCCTACTTGTGAGACAACACTTGGTTTATTGTATTAGAAGTGAAACTAACTCCTCACGCGTGAGCTCGTTCACATTGCCGGTAGGGGGTAAGGCTCCATACATCTTGCCCTCCCTAGACTCTCCCGACCCCACTTGTGGAATTACAGTGAGTTCATTGTTGTTTTGTTTGTAATAACTATTAGTAATACCACCAACATCATGCTACACAAATGAAAAATCTGAAATTTATTGAACAAGAAATGGACCTTACCTTGACTGATTACCAATACCCAAAACCCCATTCCTCTCTTCACCACCCCCACCGTCATTTCCCTCTACATCAGTTCCTCCTTGCAAACTCCTCCTTCTATATTCCAACCACACAAGCACCACATGCACCACACACTGCAAAGCATACCCACAAATCCAAACCCTAATGGGAACATTCGGCGACTCATCCACCGCACATGACAAAATCACAACAGACACAATCACAAACCCCAAATTCCACATCATATCCAACGCCACCACCGGCTTCGAGTAACCCCAATCAGCTCTTCGCTCATCCAGCTCACGCGCCGCCGTCTCCCTCACCAACAATGACGCGCCACCGCCACCGCCGCGCCTTCCGGTGACCCGACCAAGAAGTACAGCAAGTGATGACTGACGACCCCCTCTGCCGCCGTTTTCGAGTCGCCGGTGAAGAAGTGGAGTTGTGGGGTCGGAAGAAATCATATTTGGTGGCTCAGTTGCCATTTTTCTTGAATGTTCAATATGGATAAAAATTCAATATTTCTTCTCCGTTTTGCTCAACAAAAACTGAATCTTGATTATCACTATAATCACCTCATCGATAAGTGTTGATTTAGCTGACGTATTTGAGTTTTTGCTGAAACTTTTGATGAATTTGATGTCACTGGGGGGTGGGGTGGTGTGGGCATGGGGTGTGGGGATTTGGGGAGCTGTGTTATCTACTGACAATTCTGTAGCATCTGTGTACTGATAAAAAGACAGACACAAATAGGATAAGAGGGATTTTGCGAAATTTTCTTTTTATTTTTTCCAAAAAAAAAATATTTTTTTATTTTAACTTTTTATATGATATTTTTAAGATAATAAAAATAAAGAGTATATTGAATATTTAGTATGTCTTATGATCATAAAATATGATATTTTTAAAATTAAATAATAAAACATGAATGATTAATTTCTAAAAATAATTTTTTGAAAAGATTTGATTAAGTGAATACTTAAAAGACCAAAATACTCATGGTTAGTGATTACTTATTTCCTTTTTTTTTTACTTCCTACTTTAACTTATAATTCTAAATTATTTTAAAAGAAATACTTTATACCATCTATAACCAAATACATGTTATTTTATTATGTCATGTATATTTTATTTTTAATTCAATGAAACAAACTATTCGTCAAAAAAATTGTATGGACTTCATAATTTAGGGATTATTAATCACAATACTGTTTTTTTATAATTATAATTTTTACATTACTATATCTTTAAATCATACAACCTTTTAATTATTTTCATTATTATCATGTCATCTTCTTGTTTAAGAAGATAAAAAAGTCATTTGATAATATAATTAGGATGTTGACAATTAATACAACAATGTTGAATAGAAATTGACAAACCTAAATGTGAAATTCAAGTCAAATATCAACTTAATGAAATTCTGTTATCAAATCTTGACCATCAATATGTATTTATCATAAAAAAATATAATAGAGATAAAATGTTTTTAAGTTCTAACTATTCAAGATTTGATTAGACTTGGGATTGATTTGGTGTTTTTTCAATACAATTTCTTATTTCTCTCGATAAATATGTAGTTAACAAATAAGGATACATCGTAAAGTCTCGGTATATTTGAATTGTAAATTTTATTGTCAATCTATTAAACCAAATATTCATTAAAAAAAAAGTATATCATATCACTTTATAATCCAGGGATTATAAATTCAATATTACAATTTCTACATTATAATCCTTACATAATTTTATCTACAGAACAAATGACCCCTTGGCCCTTTTAATTGTTAAGAAGACGTGAGCTTATAGAAATCCATTTAATTATTAAGATGTTGACAGATTGAGACAACAATGTGGTATTATTTTTCTTATATATTAGTTATGCATCCATGTTTTGACGATAATCACTTAAAGAGGTGCAATTAATTTTAGAAAGACCCAAAAAAAAAAAAGATAAACCTAAAATTTGAACTCCTAACCTCACATAGAGGTTAGAGGGTGCACTAGTTTTTTTATTATTGTTGTAACATCATCTAGATAGGTATACCAGTAACCATGTTATTATATGACACTATAAACTTAAATGCACACATATATATAAGTATTTTTTTAAAAGAATATAACATTACTACATGATCTAGGAACGGATCATAATTCACGCGAACACAAGAACCCCTCAGCTATGCCACCATAAACACAAGCACCCACTGCTTGGACAGACCGAAAGAAATTATCTAATATTTTTGTCTTTGCTAAAATCAAAATGTGATAGACTGAAACCACATGATTCTTAACCTACTGTATAAATCAATATGCAACAACTATTGGAAATAAAAAAATTACCAAAGTGCAGACTTGCTGCTAGTAACAGGTATATGAGGAGCATCAACAACTACCAACAAAAATCTCATCCTTTTACCAAAGGAAATAAAAATTGTATTCCAGAAAAAGCACTAAGCAAAGCTAAGTGTTGTCATGAGCATAAAACAGGCTATAGTCCCAAAGAGCTCAATATTTCTTCATTGCAAAAAATGTAAGCATCACATTAGCACTTGATACAGTCAAACTACAATTGATTTTTCTGAGGATACTTCTTTCCTCTTCTCGTAAATCCCAAAAGAATACTACACGATATGACTATACGTTATAGCACTTGATACAGTCAACTACTCCAGATGCTGTAATTATCGAGCATTGACTACACGATGGTTCTTGGCATTTCATAACAGAGTAAACGGAATTATGTATCCTCTAAGAACCCTCATCAGACCATCTGTTTCAATTCTAAATGAGCACAAGCAGTTAAACTTAATGAGTCTTCAACTCCAAATTCTTCATGATTGAGATGACCCTCCAAGCAAGTTTCTCATCTTCCATTGACCACGTGCAGCAAAAGTTTACTGCTTCAGATGTGCTAACAGGATTAACATGTCTTCTATGAGGACACTTCCCCTTCGGACAGGGAGAGACAGTCAACGACTCTATCTGGAGACAGTCTCCATCATTCTGAATGGTTACATCTTGAAAATCATTTGAGAGTTTTGTGTATAATAAATGCAGCAAGGAGCATTTATCAAGCACAGGATGCTTATCTTCTCCTGGCGACAAAGCTACATTTTTAGGTTCATTAGGGACGCACACTGGACAACAGTAAGCAACCTGAACTTTATGATTTTCTGCTTCTAAGATGTCCATTAACTCATTCTGGTGTACAATTTTTGGGTGCTGGTCTTTCTGCATGATGACTGCCCCTTCAGCTACTCTGTCATCACATACTTGTACACAAGACTCAGCTCTCTCATTAAGAATGAAACCAGTGTCTGCTCTTGATATTGTTTTTAGAAACTTGAAATTTGGGCTCAAAGAACTTTGGAGAAATGATTTGGATGCCTCAGCTTTAATATATTGAGTTGATTCAATGCACTGAGACTCGTTATTTGCAGGATAATAGCACGGGATCCTAAGATCTGATTCAATTCTCTCTTTGAGCGATGCCATCTTGGGCTTTTCCCCATGTACAAGTATTACATTTTTGGGTGACAGAAATCTGATCAGATCCATGATTCCCTTGGAATCAGTATGTGGACTAAAAGAGAGCTGATGAATCTGGCAAAAATCCAAGAAACAGAAACTTATATAGTTAGAAGGATCAAAGATAAATAACAAAAAAAAAAAAAATTTAGAAACTGAAAATGTTTCTATATATCATCCATAATTTCAAGTTATAATATCCAAAGTAGAAATCTAAAACAGAGAAACAATGACAATTTTGTACAGAAGGAAAAATGACAGGAACCCTCACATTTAACTCTTAACGTGATCATTACCAGACAGTCTAACATTTGTTTGAAGAGTCATTCGAGTAAAAATACCATCATTGTAGTGGAGCGTATGATTAGATAGAGATACGAAAGAGCTAGGATGTGATGGAATTGAACAAATTTAAGAGGATACAAGAATAGAGGTACCTGGCAGCGCACATCAATCTGGGTGCTTTTATCAACATCTATTCTGGCAGGAGGTTTAGCTCTCATCAACTTGTGTCCTACTGTCTCAGCCAAACAATATCTGAAAAATAGGATTCGAAGGATAGTAGGAACATAAGTGTACGTAAAATGGTGACAAAGAAGGTGGAATAGGAAGCCACATAGTCCTAATGGTGATAAAGAACAATAATCCTTATGACTAAACGTGTAAAAAGAGAAAAGAGAGAGCTTTAAGTTCTTTTTCTAAGGCAATAGCCGAAAAATTAATTGATGAAGTTAGCATACCACTGTTCTTTTTGATGTGCTCAACTGAGTTTTACAGTAAAGGGTAAAGAACACAATCAGAGTAGGAAGTACTTAAAATGGAATCTAGCTGACCTTAAAGGTCCTATATGGAAAAGTTGATAGGGAAGAAGGAAAGAAACATGAGATGGGGAACACCGAAAGATTAAAATACATAAACAAGAAATGAGCATTACGAAAGAAATGTTTACATCCCTATTTATGAGTTTCAACTTTCTCATTCCCAAAGGAATTGCAAAAAGTCAAACCCTGAGCTTCATTTTCTAATTTGACTTCCCACTTTCTCCTGGTACTAAAGATACCACCAAGTGCTTAGGGTCCAGCCATGCAGGAAAGAATGACTAAATATATTCACTTATGAAATGAAACAACTCTTGACAATCATCAGTTGATGCTAGGAGCAGTATCAAACTATCAATCATCTCGACCAAGAAAGAATGTATATTGAGACATTAGATCCAACGAAAATTTGGTTGCACCTCGCAAAATTGATGGAATGAGTTCTCATGATTTTACGCTCTCAATAGCATTTTGGTAATGCTGACAACGTGTAAAGATAAACTATAAGTTTTTCTTCGAGAGTTTCAGATTCAAGAAGCAAAAAAGAATGCAAATACTTGGCAAATATTTTGAAGCAGCTTACTCAACCCAGGCAAAGGCAGATCCAGAATTTGTATAACATGGGTGCACCACGTGGGCACACCACGAAAGAAAGGAGGAAAAAAGGAAGTATTAGGGGGGAATTGATCCTTGTTCCTCTGGGCAAATAACCCAGTGTTCTACAAAGTGCACCATTTGACTTTTTTGGAGCATGGGAGCCGGCACATAATATTGGATCTATTCTAAAAGAAAATGTATATAAAATACTAGTTTGCCCGAGAGACCATGGGTTCACGTGCACCACAAATTGGGCTATAAATCCATCCCTGAACCCAGACATCTTTTATTAAAAGACAAAGGCAAGGATGTATCATTAACATTTGTAAATGCATTTCTTTTTGTCTAATGACGAGATATTAAATAAAAGTGAATTAAAGGTGGTACCCTGGTAGAGCTATCAGGTTCTGTTCGCACGGAGCCCATTGCTTGAAAACTTCAAGTGAAAATCCACCACTTAACATGCCGGGAGTAGCAAATAAAACACAAGGTCCGGGAGCATTTATCATGGAACGTTCAAAACTGTGGACTACAAAGTACAAGCATCAGATAATGTAATATGAGCATAGCATTATGTATGATCTTAATCATTGACTTTTTTAGATAAATCTTAATCTTTCACTTGAACTACTAAAGAATACAGAAAGAGGAATATCGTGGAACAAGAAAGCTTGGTGATCCCTGTTACTGTTTTAGTATTTCTACAATTTACTAAAGCTTGCAATGAGTGATAGAGGAAGCACCATTTTTGAAGTCAAATGCATTGCGTGTTGCGGAAAGATTTTTCACCTTTTGGCTGGCCCAGTTTATGAGAACTTTATAGTACATATTAGCTTGTATAGTCAAACCTGAAAGATTAATAGTTCAGGATTAAGAATAAGGCATCAAACAACCAAAAAAACAATACGTAAATCCAAAATATGTGCAGAACTATTGTACCACTAAAAAGATTAACCAAGAGAACTAATATGACAACCTAGTGTAAGAAATACGTAAAATATTTATTCAAGGCTAAACTATTGCAGTTGTAATCTCCTGGAATGTTAGGGGGTTGTATGGGGGAAGTCGGAGGGAGTTGGTGAGGAAGCTTCTTCAACAGTGAGGGGCTGATGTCTTTGTGTTGGTAGAAACAAAACTTGCTGGTCACATAGACGATGTTATTCTGAGTATATGGCACAATAGATGGATGGGAAAAATCTAAAAAAGGAGGCTCAGGGGAGCAGTGGAGGAATCCTAATTCTTTGGGATAAAAGAATTTGGAACGGGGAGATGGTGGTGGATGGCAACCAATGTATAACAGGCAAGTTCACCAGTTTAAATGATAACTGGAGCTGGAATTTAACTGGTGTGTATGCTGACTGCAATAGAGTGACTAGGAGGACAGTCTGGCAAGAGTTGATCAATGTGAGAAGCACCTGTCTTGGGCCATGGATAGTATGTGGTAACTTTAATGTCACTAGATATCCCTCAGAGAGAACAAACTGCCGCAGGTTAAGTGGGGGCATGGCTAAATTTTCCAATTGCATAGAGGAATTAGAATTGGTGGATCCTCCTTTATTTGGAGGATCCTTAACTTGGAGAAGGGGTGAGGATTTTGATTGTGCCTCCAGAATTGCTAGGTTCTTACACTGTGCAGAATTGGGGGAGAGCTTCTCTCAAATCAAACAAACCATTCTACCAAATTAACCCCATTTTGTTGACTTGTGGAAACTGAGAATGGAAAAAATCTTATTTCAAGTTCGAAACCTGGTGGCTAGAAGCTGTATTATTATTACTGACATGCACAATAACTTTTTTGCAGGGAAATATCTGGTAATTAAAGATGGTAACAAAGGTATGCAACACTATCATAGGTATCTCCAGTAAATCTAAGTAGGATATCCTAAAAGGCATACCTTCTACCAAGTAATAACTATTTTTCACGTACACAGGGAGGCTTATTTTTTTATCTTTTAAATATAACATAAAATTGCTTGGCATGTTATAGTGCAGACAGCTTGATAGCTCCAACAACACTTAATACATCACACATAAAGTTACAGAGATATATGTGCACTTGCAGAATTCTAGTTCTGATTCTAATTCTTCTAATCTGATCAAGGACGGACCAAGATTTCAACAAAGAAATATCACATAACTGCAATGACAAAAGGAATTATGCAAGGAAATCAAGGGAGCAGAACCTGCAGAAAAATAAATTGGAACTTTAAGATTCATCCGCTCCCAATAGTCATCCAATAACATACAGAGTTCCTGCTTGGAGAAGTATAGTTCACCAATAAAATAAATACTTGTGTTATAATAAATTACAGTGCAGAAGAAAAGAAAATTGTAAGAAGCAGCAAGAACATAAAGAAAAACATCAAGAATAAGATTGAGGAAAGCCCATATTTATCAGTTACATAATTTGGCAACTTATACCACACATGTATAAATCATTAGCAGCGATAAGTGTGAGATATAGAGAACCTCTAGACTTAGAAAACTCCTAATTTTCCTTATTTATTGAATATTAGAGTGAAATGAGCACAGATAGAGTAGAATAGATATAGAGGATTCATACTCACTGCCCACGAGTTTGGAATTGAGGTACAAGTTGATTGATTGAAATATGTAAACCATTACTTATACATAGGCACTATCAGATGTGGGTGCTCTTGTTGGAGTGAGTTGGACTTCCAAATAAATACAAGCCTAAAAGAAGCTCTTGTAGCATTGATGTCTTAGTTTCTCATAATCAAATATTTGAAACCAAATTGACAGCCAGCTCAGAGAGCTACATGCATACCTACTAGAGTTTGGACTAGTTGACCACATTCTTCATGGAATGTCTGGAAACAAAATACTGATTAGAAGTTTAGGACCATTGATCAACATTTAACTCTTCAGTAATGTTATGTTCACTTGTCCCCACCCGCCCTTCAATTATTTGTCATTATAGAAGACCTAAAGCTAAAGTATGTCCTAAATCTAGGCATCTAAAAAGCTAGAGTTAGCACCCCAAGGTGAGACCTAGTGGTCAATAAAGTGGATTGAGCACCATGAGGTCTCAGGTTCAAATTATAGTAGAAACGAAAAACCTAGGTGACTTCTACCCGCCTGTTCTAGCCTCGATGGACAAAGTTAACAGGTACATGTTGCTGGTGAGTGGTAGGTAGAGGTGGGCACAAATAACAATAGACCAGACCTAACTAATTTGGCTCTTTGGTTTCGGCTTCTTCTTTTTTTCAAAAGTTTGGTCCTTCGATTTGGTGTTCCATTTAAGGGTCGTGATTCTTCGGTGCACCGAAGAACCAAACTTTTATTAATAAAATGTTTTATTAAAATATTTTAAAATTAGCAAAATCCAAAGAACAAGTTATCTAATTTCCAAACAGAATCTCGCTCGTCAATTCCAATGAAATGTTTCCTATTTTTTCCATAATTATTCATTAAAAGGATTGTTATCCATATGTGCCAACTTTCATGTGTTAAATTTGTTTCACAACTCAAGTTTGTCTTCTCTATCATGTAAAAAGAAAATACAATTGTGCAGTACTAAATCACTAATTATTATAGAATCTTATCATAATTGATTAATTAACATTTATTGGCAATTAAATGTAAGTATTATATATGGTATAATTACAGTACAATAATGGTATAATTAGCATTATATATGTTATAATTTCAACATAATGGCAGTACAATTAGTACTATATGTGGTATAATTCTAATATAATAGTGGATAATCTAGTATTATATATAGTATAATTCCAGTTTAATAGTGGTATAATTAGTATTACATATGGTATAATTCCAATATAATGTTATAATTAGTAATTTAGTACCATCTATTGGTATAATTCTAGTATTAGCGTTACATTTAATTTGGTTTGGTCCTTATTTTATTTTTACTCATTTGCGTCGAAAAAAACATTTTAGAAAACCGAATTGAACGAACTTTGAAAAAACTGAACTAAATCGGTTCAGTGTTTGTTGCACATTTTTCCATACCCGAACAACCAAATCGAAGTTTGATAAAACCGAACTGAAGAACCGAACACCCACCCCTAGTGACAAGTATCCAGTAGAATTAGTCAAGATACGCGCAAGCTAGCCCAGACACTTTATCAAAAAGAAAAAAAGGAAAAAATATAGTTGATTTATAATCTAGCCAAAATAAAGAATAAAAACCTGAGCTCTTCCAAGAGCAAATGCAGGAATGAGCACCTTTCCTCCGCTATCAACACATTTGTGAATCTAAAGAATTATCAATTTTTGGTATTAACGCAAGAGTAAATAAAAACGAATTCAACAATACAATAAAGCAAATTGAATGGTTAATGCTAAGAAAAGAATCACAAATATTTCAGAAATAAAGGACTCTTAATAATAGAGAATGGCAATGAATACAATGTTTTAGACAAAAATCCTCCAATTTCGAAATAGAGAAAAGTGAGCAGAAAAAATATACAACTGAAAGAGATTATGCCTAATTGCAGTAATTGATGAAGTGCAGTAAACAAAGAAAACAACATGCACGAGCATACATCTTTTCATTTGCAAGTCTTAAACAAAACACAAATTCCGTTTGGTACAGATTTGTTCAGTGTTAGGAATCAATCATCAATCAAGGGGTGACAGCTAAAAGAAAATGCAATGCAGCCTCTTTCCCTACCACTTTTTAAGACACTTAGACAATAACTATGATTTGTCAATTCACAAGCAATATATCGTTTTAGGTATGGAGTACAACACTCAGATTGTACTCGCAACTTTAAAATCACTATGAGCACACCATGCAAACTATTTATATACTTCTGCGAATCACATCACTCGCTTTTGACTTTGTTAGAAGAGTCAACATTTCAGAACTAGACTAGAGGCTTTATAACAATCAACATCGGGGTATAAAGCATAGCACCCCGGACAAGGATATTCAGACAAGACCCTTGCAACACTCGCAAGCATATTCTGTCACAGCAATGTGTTATAAGCAGAAATCATAAAAAAAACATATGCACGATATCGGAAAAAAGAACTCTTTTTAGTAGCCAAAAGTATCATACTGCTTCGAGAAACTCCCTCTCCCGAACATATTTGGAATCGCGGATGGTGGTTGCATAAGTTGACCTGTAAGAACAAAATTATGAGTAGAGATCTTCGCAACAAAAAAATTCATTTTTCAAGCAAGGATAGTGCCATTAAATTTATTTATCAGGATATCTCCAAATTTTGAATCAAAAGTGATGATTGTAACTTGTCTTGAAGAGGCTATAAGAAGGAAAGAACACTAATATGATACCACCAACATGGAATAAGACAGGGAAAAGGAGGATATTACATCAAGTTCATACCATTTCACACTGCGATGTTCCAGTCAAACCAATTAGCTGGAGACATAAATCTTGGCAAGAACTAACATATGATTTTGGTGCTAGTCGTCTAACATTGTTAGCATATAGCCATACACAAAACCTACATACTAATTCTCAATATTTCATCAAATCTTGAATCATACTTTTTCTTAAGTGCAAACTATTTTTTGAGCCAAGCCTAGCCAAAAGAGCATCGAAATCAGAAAACCGATAATGGTCATTGATAAAGAAATGGATCTGAGGCCTAACTCAATTTCAAAAGCTAGCTCAAAAGGTGAGAATTGTCAAGACCATATAAGGAGTCCAATCTCCGTTCTCACAACCAATGTGGACTCAACACCCCTTGCACACACAGAGTGGACAATATAAGATGGGGTCCAATGTCGGGTAAACAATGAATTGGGAAGGGTATGGCTTTATAGCATGATAAAGAAATGGACCTTGAAGCTAACTTAACCCCAAAAGCTAGATCAAGGGGTGAGGATTGTCGCCAACTATGTAAGGAGTCGAATTTCCATTCCCACAACTGATGTGGGACTCAAGAGTCATCAATCCACTTGAGATGCATAAAATCGTGAAATAATAAAGGAACTGGAAAAATGATCATCAATATTGATTTAGACTAAATATTTGACCAAGATTGTTTACCATGGTATTCTTTTGACAGGTACAACCATGATGTATATGCAGGTGATTTTCTAGATGGTATCCAGTATCCACTACTTACTCTGTTATGACAAGGTCCAGCTGCAGCCGGTCAATTTGAGCAGCTCCAAGATGTCTATCAGCCGTCATGTTATAATCTCCAGTATATACCATAGCAGCATCGCCCACTTTAGCATAAAACATTGCAGCACCAAGAACCTAGACATAGAGTTTGATATTCACAACACCATATTGATTGACCTTTCATGAATGATTTACAGCTGGATGAAAAAATTCTGGCTCTATTCTTTTTGTGTATAATAATTGAAGGGAGTTGGGTTGAAATTCACAAGAAGGAATGTTTGTCTGATATATAAGAAGATTTCAATCAAAGATATCTAAAATATTTGACAAGACAGCTAGTTTAGAACATCATGAACTAATAGGGATAAACACAAATTTCTTTTCCATTTCATCAATCCAGAATTTTAATTTTATTCCTTCATGTTTTTCTTCCACATTTGCTGGTGGTTCAAATGTCTTCCACATGAGATCACCCATGACGTGTGCCATATTTACAGGGAAACAAAGGAAGGCAGACAGCAGCAATATAGAGAAGGACAATATGTGCATCTATGTTAAGCTCAGATTTATAAATTGCATTGCATGACTTTGTCTCCAAGAATGAACTTGCTGCTAGCATTAGCAATCAGGTTATCTTTAGTGCTTTTATTTTTCCGCAAGTCAGTACGCCAATGTAGTGGGGGAATCCTATATATGTATGAGTATATACACAAGTAGTGTGGTGTCAAAACTTCCTGATTGATCAATTGGTTTCTGCTGGTAGTATATTCTTTTTTTTTTTTATGACAAGGAAAACCCACAGCCACTATCCTTTGGGTGAGCACAGGGTAAAACCTCTGCTCCTATGCAATAGCTCGCTAACCACGTAGGAGAGGTAACCCGCACTAGGCAAGTCTGGTGTGACAAGCTCGACCCAGAAGGCAAACCTCTTGCTTTCGCTGGCAAGGGGTTTCGAACTTGAGACCTCCAACATGAAAGTCCCAAGTCCAAACAACTGGGCCCCCCCGAAGGGTGGGTTCTGCTGGTAGTATATTTCGCAATATCACTTTCATAAGTAGCATTTTTTTTATTATTGATGGTAGACATATTATGAATTAGGTGTTTTTTTTTCTTTCTCCTCTTTTCATTGTTTAAGACATTGGATTTTCAAGGCTGCTATTTTCTTTTTGTTTTGTGATAATGCTGTGTTGCTGCTTTAATTGAGGAACTTCCAAATGCAACAAAAAATTGTTCTCACTCAAGTTGGAGAAACTGAGCCAAGAAAGAAAAAGACAAACATACACAGCTCTGCTTATTGACATGGAGTACATATAGCTGCTTGTAGCTTCCAAATTGAAGAAAGAACACAGAAAATCTAGTGTGCTTCACACAGCTATTGAGTAAATTAGCTGTATCCAGAAGCACTAACACAAGATCGCGTATGTGTGTGAGAGAAGAGGAGGCTAGAAGAGTCATTCAACAATCTGCATATGCTTCAGAAATGTAGGTCAGTTGGAAAGGGAATAATCAGTTCTAAAAAGTTGAAATACGAAATACGCACCAGGAAAATAGCCAGTTTAAACTTGAGAACACTTTCAGATCAAACAAATCTAAAGGAGAAGAATCAGTTGCAATAGACTGGCTTACCAGTCAACTCCTAAGATATGACTCTCTTAATCTTCATTTTTCATTCCTTTAAAATTTGAAAAGATGATATACCTAACTCCCTTTAATCCAATTCATAATCCTTTTCTAACATTGAGTCCATTTGTATGGGCTTATAACTTATGACTTGTAAGTAAAAAGTTATAATTTAGAAATCTTTCCCGGTGACTTTTGGCTTATTTTTGTTATTTCAGCTTAAAAACAAGTGCTTAAAATCACTTTTTATTTTACCTAAAAACTACAAAACTGCTTAAAAGCAGCTAAATCAGTGTTTCCAAAGGCATTTTCTGGGCGAGCCACGGGGCCGGGCATAACAAAAACGTTCCGGAGTGCAAATGAAAAGTGTAGATCCATAGGGCCTACAACCTAGAATGGGGCATAAGCCCCAGGCATGAAAGTGTGAGTCCCGGGCGATAAATTTGTTTTTAAATATTTTAAAAGCATTTAATCATATTTTTATTATTGGGGTAGTGATGTTTATACTTAATGTTATCATGCTTTCATGTTGTAGAGATTTTTTCAAACAACAACACACCCAATGAAATCCCACAAGTGGGGTCTGGGAAGGGTAGAATGTAGGTAAACCTTACCACTACCTCGTGGAGATAGTGAGGCTATTTCCAGAAATAGTCTCTCTACCTCTCATAGAAAATGACACTCCCATAAATAGTATACTAGATAGTCATGCCTAAAATTGATAGGATAGAGATTCTGTAACACTATGTTCTTGACACAACTTTATCCATTTTTTGTCATTGCTCTTACACTTTTTTAAACTTCTTCTTTGAAATATGTAAACATAACCAGTGCAAATAATAGTTGAGAATGGGAAGGACTAGTAGAAGTAGAGGTCAATGATTAAATGGATGATGATTTTACTTTAAAGATCTCAAAGATTATCATTTTTTGTGTTGATACCTTTCTAAAATAATAATAATAATAATATTTTTTTTCTATATGAGTAGTGATTTATTTGAATTTATTGGCAGAGTTATAGAAATTTTTACATTTTCTTATTTTCATAGTTATAAAATTATAAAATTAAAGATACATGAGATATACCCCGTAGATCCATGGGAATTACCCCCATATTTCGGGACTTACACCTCACCCATGCTACATAAAATGTCTTGCCTCGTGCCCCCCCCCCCCCACCTTTTGAAACACTGCCTAAAATAAGTCAATCTAAACAGACTCATATTATCGTGAATTAAGTTGATGTGGCTTTTGTTTTCATCATTAATTGATGTTCCCTTTTTTCCCTTAAGATTGAAAAGAAAACCTACAGGTCAATCTGCTTGATACCAGATGAATGCACGTGAAAAAGTTATTGGAGTGTTTGTGCAAATGAATGAATAGTTTAAACCATACATGTCCAGCATAGTATGCTCGAATTTGAAGGTCTCGATTAACCAGCACAGTCTGCTTCAAATCCACTGCAGTAACTGCAAACCGATTGCAAAAGTTAAATAACACATCAATTTGGAGATGAATAAGAGAAAAGATGCAGCAAATACTATTAGCTCAGCATGTCTGCTAACTTATGTAATAGCTGCATTTTGTTAGATCGGTAGAATTCACTTCACTCATCAATCCAATCTTGCATGTGCATTAAATTAATATTGCTCAATCTAGGAGTTCAATCAGCAATCTCTTGGAATCTAGCTTCTCTTGCCAACTTTTAGAAGTCTAGCTTTAATTTGGCGATTTCATAAAACCCCTGTACTACAACGAGAATCATCTGTTCTCCCTTTGTTTTGTTTCCACAGTATAACTTTAGCATGAGGTATGGGCAAGATCTATAACGGATAATCTATCTCCAACCAAAAGAATGCAGTTCCCTATCATCTGGGTGTGCCTAAATGGCTCAATGTGTAAATTCTGAGTTGTAGGTAGACATGTAATAAGCTCAATAATATTGAAAGGTTTCAACAGTGGGGGCTTCTGGAGGCCGCAGAACAAGCCACTGTTACTGCTAGATGATCCAATTGATGTCAGCAGTAACACATTTAACATAGTTATCATACTAGACTGATAACTAGTGAAACCACATAAGAAGCTCGTGTAGCTAACCTATGAGTCAGAGAAGGCAACTATTAGAACCATTGGGGGGGGGGGGGGGGGGGGCAGAAAAGGTTTGTGCATTTGTCAGACTTGCAGCTCAACTGAGACAGCAGATTTAATCAAAATAAACAGAAAGGGTTTGTCCATTAGTCAGGCAATGCACACATGCAACCATGTGAGGAGTGGAAAATCCCAATTATTGTCAGTTAGCTCTTATCACCAATATATATGCAACAATTACAAATGGCTCCCGCTTTGCACATGATTATCTCTTTTTGGAGAACTAATAGTATATTAGAGTTGTATGTGGTTATGGTAGTGATATACAATATATATTACTATCTTATTTCAACATGAGAGATTGTTGAGAATATAATTAAGGAAATAAAAATGTGCTCTCTCTAATAGTTTTAAGCTTAAACTTTTCGATGAGATGGTCACACACCTCAAATCTTCAATATGGTTTGACAACACTGACTTCAATATGGTATCATAGTAGAAGGAGGTCTTGGGATCGAATCCCAATGCCACTCATTATCAAAAAGAATTCTACATGCTTAGCCATGAAAAAAGAATGAGCAGTGCACATAAGGGGGCATGTTGAGGATATAATTAAATAAATTGAAGTGTACTTTCTCAACAGATATCATAAATATGCTCAGTCTAACTAACCTTCGCTTTGACCCAAATAAAGTTGGTATAACTACTGAGAAGTTAACTTGCCTAGTTGATAACTTCAACGGAAGCAATATGAACATATACTGCGAACTGTACAAAATTCTAACCATTTGCCATCAATTACTAATCATACTATAAATAGGTCACGGAAGTGACTAGTAGGAGAAAGGATACCTTTTTTCATGCAATCTGTGATATTCTCAGAACTAAATTGCTCTTTCTCTCCCCTTCTATCAACCAACACTCTGCGATAATCTTCCAGCATCAATGGAGCTAAAGCTTTTGTTGGATACTGAAGGATGAGTTATTAAAGTTGATCACAGAGTAGACCATAAACTAAGGCGAAACTAAGTTGAAAATCCAAGTACACATTCTTGCTCACTCATAAAATTTCTAGCAAAGAAAGAATTTGGATACTAAAAAGCATATATTATATGGGCTGACAATTACATATCAGATGTGAATAAAAGAGGAATTCAAAATATTGCGCAAAACATGAAGCAAAATTGAGATTTTCTTAAAAATCTCCCAACATATCTGGTTTGTCTGTAGGCAAACGACTTCCAATTATGTCACATATTTGTTAATTTGTAAAAAGCATCTCCTTAGTCTCTTGATCTACTCTAGTGCTTTAGTAGTTTAAAGAAAGTATCTGGATATATGTCCAAAACAGAATTCCTTTTGTGCTGATTTTTCTTCACGTTTTATTTTCACATTGTCTAATTAATGTAAACAGTAACTCGTAGCTATTTTTTTATAATCTCCATGGCATTCAATATTTATTAATTCATATTGCACTTTGATAACTAGTGTATCCCTAATGTTAGGTAAATTAGGTTTATTACATGTAAATGTAAGATTAGATTTTTAGTTGGAACAATTTCTAAGATCACGAGTTATACTTTTCCTGGATAACAGCGAAACTTCATACCGTCATGTATATGGGGCCATTGTACCCACAAACTTCAGTAAAATATGGAAGAGCTCCAATATGGTCTAGGTGGCTGCAACCAAAGATCATTAGATTAGAATTAAAAAAAAAAATAGCATATACATTTAACAGGGGATGTGATTCAATAAGTTGGGGCAAATCTTTCCCCTGTCTCTAAAGGGGGTCATCAGTTTCATTAAATTAAACAAAAGAGCAACTTTCACTGTGACATAAACATGTAATAGGGGATGCAATTCGTCAAGCAGGGGAAAAATTTCCCCCTATCGCTAAAGAAGTGCATTGAATATCACTAAACAAGACCAAAAAGTAAGAGATTACAAAGCCATCATATAAATAGGGGATGTGACTCACCACGCTAGGGCATATCTTGTTACCTATTCTATTGTAACATCTAAATACAATGTTTGTATTGATGTTACTTAAATTTTATCCATATGGTTAAATCTATCCTTATGTAAGGATGAAAAGTCTTATTTTATGTAACGATAGGGTAGGTGTGATCGCGTCGTTATCTGTTTTTTTCCCTCAATTTGCCCATGTTTGTAATAATTATGTTTTATCCCTAACTCTACCTTTTCTTATAATAATTACCGTGTAACCTACTTTTAATATTGTAAATTTATTCATCATAATGCTTATGTAAGGCATTACATTAAAATGTAAAACGATACAATTTATCCAAACATTATATTCTTTAATATAATACATTACAATATGATACCTAATGAGTATTAATCCATCTATTCCAATTTATGTGACACACTCTACTTTTTAGTCTATTCCATAAAGAATGTCGCTTTTATGCAATTGAAACAATTTAATTTTAAAATTCCCCTTCAAACCTACCACACAAATTTCAAAAGTCCTTTTCTTTCTCTTAAACTTCATGTCAAGTCAAAAAGTCTCGGGATGTATGGAGTATGTAACAACCATCCAACAAGGTGTAAAGGGGTTTATTGAAACATATGATAAAGGGGTGTGGCAGAGTAACATACAAATGTGTGATGATGATGCATGAAAGAGCATTGTCAAAGTCACCAGACTCAGATATAAGAGAGAAATCTGGGTATCTCCGATGATCGTCGTGTCCCATATGCATCCCACAGTCAAACATTATCCTCTTGCCATTTATAGTTACCACTACACAGCTTTTTCCTACATCTTGTCCTGCACCTGTAAACTCAAAATTTGTTTCTTTTCAGCATTTCATCAAACATATGGTAGGCATACATATAGTATATCAAAAGTATAATAAAATAAAGTAAAAAATGCTTACCCAAAACTAAACAATCGATCGTCATCTTCTTTTTTCCAATTTTCTCTTATGAATTCATAGAATTCAACTTTCGCGGTTTTTTTCTTTCACTTTTTGCTTAGTAAAAGCTGCCTTCATGAAAAAGTTATATATATATAGTGAGGGTTAGGGCGAGAAATGACAAAAGATGGTTACTTATATTTGCGGATAGATTTAAAATAGTCTCGTAACTATGTACTAAGCTGATAATTAATATATTTTAATCCTCATCAAGTATCAAGTAATTTGTATTTATTGATTTTGACAAAAAAAAAAAAATAATAAATGTAATTTAATCATAAATATAAAGAAAACCTCATGATACACAAAAAAATTATACTAAACATGAAAAACATATACAAAATAATAGAAACTATACTTTTAAAAATTACACCAAAGTGTAGAAATAATTCAAAAATAGTAGAAACTACACGATTGTACCTTTAAATGTGAGTTACTGTTAATTTTTTATTATTATTGTTTCTGTCAAATCTAATAAATATAATTTGATTAATATTTGACGAAAATTAAAAATGTTAACTTTGATGAATTTAGACATCAATAGTATACTGCATACTTAGTTTTTTAACATAATCATTTTTGTCGAAATTGAAAGTGTTAATTTCTATAATTTGCTCAGTTGTTTGGGGTAAAACTGTACATGTTAAATTTGTGTAAAGATAATAATTTATAATCATGAGCGTTATCTTTTTATATTTCTTTGTGTGCTTATTCTTTTGAATAATAGATGTTTTTAGAAGAGTAGTAGTATGTAATTTGACAGTCTAGCTTAAAATTTCGTAAGGAGTAAATGTTTCATCCGCACAAATTGAAATAGAGAGTTTGATCACTTATGAACCATTTTCACAAATTTCGTTAAAATACTGCGATACATGTTAATTTATGGCAAACTTAAACTACTTAAACTATTCAAAGCATAGTTTAGGTATTACTTTGAGCTTACTAATATCAAACATAAGGGACCATCTTTATCATTTTCTCAATCTAAATACATCAATATGCAATAAATTATATTTAACTGCACTTTTGAGAGAATCTCACATTTTAGGAGTGTGTATTTTCTTAGCTAGTATCATTTGTGTGTGTTTTTCTTACGTCATATTTAAGGAATTTTTCAATTTGAACCGAAGAAGTAACGTCATTATCAAATTGAATGCAATATTTTCCTATTTATGAAGATTTCATATTTCCATTATAACAACTTTTATTTTTAATATGTCATGTACTAGATAAGATTATTTTCAACAAATTCATAAGAAGTAATTCTATTTGTTTTCATCAAATTCAAATGGTGATCAAATATCTTAAATGATTGTTCTGGCATACAACTTGAGTGGGGCAAAGAGACTTTGAATCTTTATCATGTGACCATTATCATCCCATGAAAAAATTAATAATTACGAAAGTGACCACACACCAAATTAGATAATAATTTTATTTTGTCTTGAGACTTGTTGTGTGCCAAATTAATAGAGAGACAATTGACAAGTTTAGCCTAAACAACAACTTATTAATGCCAAAATCTTCTTCTTCCTTTTCAATGAAATGAAAAGAATTTTCTATTTTGTATTGTCTCTTTATTTGTATGAGTATTAATTTAACACCTTGTTCATTTTATCTATGCATATAGTGTCAAATTAAATAGGAATATGTGATTTTTGTGTCTAAAATCATTTTTAAATTAAAAGATAAAAAAATATATTTTCATTTTATTTTTTAGGTGGGGGTGGACCAGATCAAGGTTGTAGTGCAGAACCTAAGCATACGCAAAGGCATTAATAACAAGCTACTCTTATGGACATGCCCTTAAAGACGAGTTAACATTGTGCGAATGAATAATACACGTAAAAAATATAAAAAAGAAAAGGAAAATCTCTCTTTTACGTCCCCTTCAATTGCCCTCCCCCAATCTTTCTCACGTAATTAACTGTATAACTTCTCTTTCTGTTAATGCACATTAAATAAGATAAAATATAATATTTATTTTGGAACGAATAGAGCAAGCATTTTTAGTTGTATTACATGTTCCAAGAGAGTGAACGATATTTACTTTGTCCAATAAATATCTAAATTGATACAAATTTTGAGTAGCGTAAATGTAAGTGATCAAGAGAAAAACTCTTAAATTTAGAAATCTAAATAAAAGTTGAGTTAACTTTATATTTTTTCTTTTCACTTTTACTTATACATTATACTAAAATTTTATTTTTTTTTCATTTTTACTTGTTATTTTTAGCATATCAAGAGAAAAACATTTTTTGTGTGTTTTTACTCTCAATGTTGATTACTTATTTCTTGAATCACTTTCAAGACGTAGAACTGAACATCAAATAATATAAGTATTATAATAAAGGAAGAAGGGTCAAAAACACTCCTTTATTTTCATTTATTAGTTTATCCTTCGTTACTATTGAACCAATTTTATCTCTGTCGTTAGAAAATTTAACATCCCTTGAAATGGCTGAAATTTCTGAATCAAATAAAAATATCCGATCTCACTTTAAATCCATTAACCCGACCCATCCAATTATTTTAACCCATCAAATAACACCAAAATCCTTTTTTTTCCTTGATCATTTAAAATCGTAAAGTTCCACCACATGCGAATTAATGAGATTTAAAATGGAAAATATTATCTAAAGAACACTTTGGAATTTAGATTTTAACATTTTAAACTCGAAAAAATTATGAAAATTTTAAGCTCGAAAAGTCTAGAAAAGGTTTTTATAATATGTCTTTGGGGGAGCTTGGAGGGTGCAAAACATTGAATTAAGTTAAAGTTAAGCATTGATATACCTTGAGCTTCAAATTAAAGTTACAAATCATTCGAGGAAGAATGAACTATTTAAATAAAATATAAATACTGCAGTCAACAAACATCATCATCATCGCTTAATTGAAAAACACAATAACAAAATTAATATCTCCAATTAAATTTACGATAGAACAGTCCTGTATTTTATTTCAAAATTATTTCGTCTAGCACTTCTCTACTTCAACCATATACAAAATTGTCATTTGCACAATTTATTTATTTTTGTGATGGTGACAGACTAACGATTTTTAATGTACCTACTAGCTGCGTCCCATGTGAGCTTGACCAATATACTAGAGACAATTAATTAGTTACAAATTTTGATATTTAATTTAAATAAAAAGAATTTGTTTTAAAATGCTAATTTAAATTAGTTAAACAACAGATTATCTCTATATAAATATCTACACAATCATTTCTATCTGTACAACTGGTTGTAAATATGAATTATTCATTGAAAGTGAGCTTACCGTAGAAGTTTACAGATCGGAGATGGCGGAGGTTTCCGGCGATAACAGCTACAATGTGCGACAGCCGACGAGTGACACTGCAGGTTTTACAACGCCTTTGACGGTATCAGCTTCGTTCAAGGAAGGGAAGACTTACCGGAGAAGGACGTCCATGAGGCCAAGCCTTGACGCTGATGAGTTCTTAAACCTTCTCCACGGGTCGGATCCGGTGAAATTGGAGCTTAATCGACTGGAGAATGAACTTAGAGGTCAGTATTGCTAGCTGTAGTCAATGCGATCTTTTGGATTAGTTCTGTTGTTTTTTTCTGTTAATACTGTGTGTGAATATGTCATTGTAGATAAGGACCGAGAATTGTCTGAGGCTCAGGCGGAGATCAAGTCATTGAGATTGTCAGAGCGCTTACGGGAAAAGGCTGTTGAAGAGGTTCTGCTAACTTCTTACAATGTGACATGCTATGAAATTATCTATTTTATGCTTTCTGATATATTGATTTAATTTGGCTATCGACTGCTAAGTGCTAATAGAGTATGATTTTGAGTTACTGAGGATAATAGGAAGTAAGAAATTGATATCGTTTTCACTTTTGACATGTAGAAAATTGAGTTAAATGGCCAAGTGTAATCACTGTTGAAACTGTTGAAAAAGACTGGGGTTGACTAGGAGATGCATTGAGTGTGAAATGGAAAATGACTGCATTCGCGGAGTATGGCAAGAATTGTATGAGTTGTGAAACAACTAGGACAAGAGGACAGAATTTTGTTGTGACTGTCTTGTAACAGAGAAATATATTGTAAATTATAAGATTCAAACTGCAGTTTCTGGTGCCCTCAATATCAATCAGTTCTTATCTTGTTTAAATTCTCCTGTTGTGGAAAAAGTCTCGTTTGAATGAGAATTGCTGTTATGTAATTGAATTTACTTTTAATTTCTGCTTTAGTTTGGGAGAGCCGAGCAACAGAATGATGTTCGTATCATTTGGACTCACATTTGACTTTGCGGATTCATTAAACATTTAAGGGCAGCTTGTTCCAAAATAAGAATAACTCTACAAACTTCCACATCAATTATTGAAAACTGTATCTACTGAAAGTTGATGGGCAGGTCCAGACTAGTATTTGCATTCATGTTGCCTTTTTTGGCAACATAATTCTTAGCGGTAGTGTTGCATATCTGTCCCTTAGGCACTTTGAGTTGGGTACATATGACTACTTTTCCTGTGCTAATTTTAAAGCTATTGGTTAGTGCTAAGAACACAGGCTGATATTGTTAACTGTTTTCTACGATGTTAGCTTACGGACGAGTGGTCAAGGGTTGATGAGAAGCTCAAGCTGACAGAATCTCTTCTGGAAAGCAAGGTACTAACTCAAATTCTTCCCTGTAAAATTTCTTTTATTTTGTTAATGTGCTGGTAATGACTGTACACATTTCTTGCCTGGCAGAATCTTGAAATTAAGAAAATTAATGAAGAGAAAAAGGCATCCATGGCAGCGCAGTTTGCAGCAGAAGCCACCCTTCGAAGGGTTCATGCTGCTCAAAAAGATGATGATATGCCTCCAATTGAAGCCATTCTTGCACCTTTGGAGGCTGAACTCAAGCTTGCTCGTCAGGAGGTCTGTGGCAGTATTTTGCATCTGGCTGTGATTATGTATATCCTCACCCTCATAGAAGGATATTTTCTCATTCTCTGGCCTATCTTCTCCTAGATTGCAAAGCTACAAGATGATAATAAAGCACTGGACCGTCTTACTAAGTCAAAAGAAGCAGCTCTACTTGATGCTGAGAGAACAGTGCAGTCAGCATTAGCAAAGGCTTCTATGGTGGATGATCTTCAGAACAAGAACCAGGACTTGATGAAACAGATAGAAATATGCCAGGTATGTTGATCTCAGAAACTATGCTTCTGCTGTTATAACTTCGATCACTTTGTCGTTCTATTAATTTCTAAATCATCATTCCCTTATTTGTTTTTTTCACACAAACAAATTTCAGGAAGAAAATAAAATATTAGACAGAATGCATCGACAAAAAGTTGCAGAGGTTGAAAAGCTTACCCAAACAGTACGTGAGCTCGAAGAGGCTGTTCTTGCTGGCGGTGCTGCTGCTAATGCTGTCCGGGATTACCAAAGAAAAGTTCAAGAGATGAATGTAATCGATTTGCGATACTTTAATAAAATATACTCTAAATAGTTTGTACGTGGATAATCCTAAAGTGGAATGCTTTTACTTATCTTTTCTACAGGAGGAAAGAAAAACTCTTGACCGGGAGCTAGCACGTGCCAAGGTAACAGCTAATAGGGTAGCAACCGTGGTTGCTAATGAATGGAAAGACGCCAGTGATAAAGTAATGCCTGTTAAACAGTGGCTTGAAGAAAGGAAGTTTCTGCAGGTTTGATAGTTTTCCATAACTTTGACATTAGATCATAGGGGCATCTTGTCCTGATACAATCGACTGTGTTCTGAATAAAGTGAATGAGCTCACACTGGTCTCACAAAATGTTCTGCAGGGTGAGTTGCAACAGTTACGTGACAAGCATGCAATCTCTGAACGAACTGCGAAATCCGAAGCCCAGTTGAAAGTAATAATTCTGTCCAATAGAGGGTGTATCTTAACATGATTTAGATGTTATTTCTATAATTTGTTTCTATCTCAACCTTGATAATCTCCTCAGGAGAAATATCATCTAAGGCTCAAGGTCCTTGAAGAGACGTTAAAGTCAACTAGCACAGGCGCTCGCACTACACCAGATGGAAGAAGTTCAAGCAACGGTCCTTCGCGTCGGCGATCACTGGGTGGTGCTGACAACATCTCCAAATTGACCTCCAATGGCATTTTACCCAAGAGATCACCATCATTTCAGCTGAGATCTTCTGGGGCCAGTACAGTGTTGAAGCATGCAAAAGGGACATCTAAGTCGTTTGATGGTGGTTCACGATCATTGGATAGGAGTAAAAAACTTCTGAATGGAACAGGCCCAAATTTCAACAGCAGCAAGTCCTGTGATGGGACCAAAGACAATGAGACTGAGAGCAATTCATGGAAAGCGAATCAAGATGAAAAACTCAATGACTCGCAAATGACAAGAACAGAGGATAATGTGCCTGGAGTATTATATGATTTGCTGCAAAAAGAAGTAATTGCCTTGAGGAAAGCTGGTCATGAGAAGGATCAAAGTCTTAATGACAAAGATGACGCTATTGAGGTTAGATCGATTTCTGATTGGTATCATGACTACCTTCACTCACTCCGGTTTTCTGCAAAGCTTGATAGTATTTTGTGGTTTAGATGTTAGCAAAGAAAGTAGAGACTTTAACAAAAGCCATGGAAGTTGAGGCCAAAAAGATGAGAAGGGAAGTCGCTGCGATGGAGAAGGAGGTTTCTGCCATGCGTGTTGAGAAGGAACAAGAAAATAGAGCAAAAAGATTTGCAAATTCTAGGGGTCCAGTTAACAGTTCTCAGCCACTTCCAGGAAGGTATGCCTTCAATGTATTGAAAACAGTAACCTGGCACTAAAATGGTGCCAGGGATTTACACAGCTCTAAACCTTTCTGTACAAAAACAAAAAGAAAGAGTATTATATGAACAAACTACCTATTCCTGAATAGAATCTATGAAATTGAGCATGCTATTCTCGTATTTAACATTCTGAAGAGTACCCCAACAATTGTTGTGTTGCTTCAAGTTTCTAACCTTTAAGGTTTTTGGCACCAAACACATTGTACTTTTGAAATGATTGGTCCAAAATATGTTGAAATTTTAGTAGTTCTCCACATATATATCTATGTCCCGAGTTAAAAAGATCGTGTTCAGGTAAGACTTAAGACCACCTTGCTTGGAGCTTTTTTTCTTGATAAGGCAAGATTTTATTAAAAACAGTATCAAGTTGACATTGAAAATTCACATATTTCTAGTATTGTTGCTACCTAACACATAATGGTAGTGAGTACTTCCTTAAAAAATGTGAAGTGGTAAATGCGCAATGCCACAATTTGTAATGTATGGGATATGCGCACATCACGAGTTCAAACCTTACCACATACAAAAGCCTGGTATTTAAGTGGATAAATGTAGAGGGACGGACCATTATCTGCCGAGTTTTGTAGTCTGTGCCATTGGCCTTGGGATTTCTTGGTTATCAATTTATTTATTTTGTTGAGGCCTTAAACTATGATGGTAGTGGAAACAGATGATCATATCACATGTGAATATTTTTTGCTTTAAGTTATCTAACTTGTCATATTAAGACTTGAGCCATATATATCGACAAAATTATGGAGGGAAACATGTCTGTAGACTTGTAGAGTGGGTGGATTGACACCGGAGAATATAACTCCATGAACAATATTAAGAGAGGAGAGCAGTCTAGTGAGCTTTTGTTGTGGTTTATTGCATATAGAGGACTTGCCCTTTTCTGCACTCTTAATTTATTTAATAGCTTATTTCCTTGAAGAAGTCTTTAAAAGACAGCCTTTGACTTGGAATATAATCTTTTCTTTTCTTTTTTAAGTTTTGATAAATGATGTATAATCTTTATACCAGACCAAAAAAAAAAAAAACAACATAATTTTCATCCTGGAGAATCCTTTTCAGAATCAATTTATGTTGCTAAAGTTGAATACTGGTGAGGGTTCTAAAGGCAGTTATAGGTAAACATATCTCTTTTAGCTGCACCTGCATTGCGTAGAAACGCCATGTTACAACTTGCCAAAACTATAAAAGACTTTCGACATTTAACTCCATGTTACAACTTGCCAAAACTCCATTTAACTATAGATATTTAACTTGTTAAATGTCTATAGCCTTTTATAGCTTTGGCAAGTCGTAACATGGCATTTCTAGGCAATGCAGGTGCATCTACAAGGGAATTGGTGCTGTGATTCTCAACTTGTAAAATTCACTAGCTAGCAAACTATCTTTCTCTAGGATTTAATGCTTAGTTCATTTTCTTCTGTTACTACTCACTCACCCTTGCAATGAGTGCTAGGAGAAACACTGCAATGTAGAACTTCACCTAGCCAGTCATCTAAATTTATTTAATTTTAACTTCAAATAACATGTAATTATCTACAGGAATGGAGCACGGAATGGATTAATGTGAGGCAGCTGTAAGAAGCAATTCCGCATAGGCTTGCTGTGCTCCTTGCCTACTTATCAATTCTCCTACTTTCTCTAATGGTTGATTGTAAAATAGTAACAAGCATGTCGATGCCTGTACTCGCTGCTTTCTGGTTGTACAACAGGTGACATTTGGTGTGTGCCTCTGACTAAGGCTATGATCCAAGCATGGTAAGCGATCAGCAGGAACGGAACTCAAGCCATTGAAGTTGAATTAATCGTTTGGCAGAATATTTTATATGGTAGCGGTTGTGTGGTTGTATAGATAGCTTGTTGGCACTTACTTCGCCTTCTTTATTCCATCTTGTTTGCAGTCTATAGTTGTAATCTGCAGCTCAAGTGATATGTTATTGGTTCAGGTTTGTCAATATTCTAGTAATCAGATCAATAATATGTGATGGAAGGATGACTATTTAACTAATGACCGCGTAAGAAAGGGCACATGAAAGCAAACTTGAAACAAACTTAACGTTCAAGGACTAAAAATATAGGAATTTCATAGATATGTCAAGTTTAAGCTTTGAATTGAAGAAGTGAGAAACGTAGACATTTCAATACTTGTATGTACATTTTTTTTATATACAATCAGTACTTAACATTGAGATAAGGTAGGTAAGTAAATAGTAGACAATAATTGGTAGGGAACTATTGAATTTCAATTTATAGTCTTGCAATTAAATCGTGATCTTCATTGAATGTATAACTTGTCTTTATCTAATAATGTATCAACAATAATTAGTAGCTGTGGTGGTAATGGATGCCGACTTTGGATGATATTGACTAATGGTGGTGTTGTGGATAGTAGCTAGTGGTGATGGTGACGGACAATAATGGTTGATGCCTGATGGTTGAAGATAGTAATAGCTAATGGTGATAGTGAGTGATAACGGTGGTTAATAATATATAATGATGATTGTTGATAGTAGTAGGTGCTTATTACGTACAATAATGGTGATTGTAAAATGAGATGGTGACAATTGATTATGTGATTGACAATGGTGGTCATTGTGTTGTGAATGGTGATAGGTGGTGTTAGTAGAGAATGAGAAAAAGAAAAAGGGCGATATAGATAATGATGATACAGTAATTTTTATAGATTTTTTATAGACATATATATTAATTATTCAAATCTATTAATTTGATTATGACATATCAAAAAAACAAACATACTAATGATTAAGAATAATAAATAAATAAACTTAATAATTAAAATTTATATGATTAAGATTCGAACTTTGATACAAACAACTAGTCCTAACTCCTACGTACCTTAATACCATTAATCTCGAGTAAAGCCAATAGCTTCTTTTTTTCTTCTTTGGAAATTTCTCTATTTAATTACCATTTTAATCTTTTGGAACAATAATGCACAAAAAATAGTACTCCTCTTCTATATTAGTTCATCATTATGCTAAAAATAATTGTCTCATATTAATTATCCATTTTATTAAATTAATAAAATATTAATTTATATTTTCTTTATGATTAATTTTTCTTTAAAATATTTATATTTATTTGTAAATTTAAAAAAGTTATTTAAAATATAAATTAATAAAATTATCTTCTTATTTATGATTTTTAGAGAGAAAAAAAGGAGAAAACCCAAAAAGACAAAGGTATTCTGCAGTTTCCATCTGCGTGTCTCTCGACTTCTCGCGTCACACTTTATCTTCCCCATTTAAGACCTCCTTCCTCTTTACCGCACTCACCCACCCTAGTACTCTTCTTCTTCCTCCTCCATTCTTCATTTCTCAATAATCGAAACCCTAATTTCACCTTCCATTACACTGTATACGCTCAGCTCAGCTCTGGATCTGACTCACCTTTTGCTTCTTAAACCCTCAACAATGCATTTTCAAACACTAACCATAAGATCACTTGTTAATGGAAGCAGCTGCAGTTCAGTGAAACCAGTGTCATTTCTGTAATTTTAGCTTCTCTGTGAAAGTGTGGGGTTTTTTTTTTTGTCGTTTTTGTGGTCTTCAATGGTAAGTATGAGTGGCGACGTTGCCACGTGTAAGTCGGAAGCTACGGTTGTCACTGATCACTTTCCAGTAGGGTTAAGAGTTCTTGTAGTTGATGACGACGTTGTTTGCCTCCGGATTATTGAGCAAATGCTTCGCAGATGCAATTATTCAGGTCTGTTTCCTTCAACCACTTCATTTCTATTGTGGTGTTTTAATTTAACCATGAATTGTATGCCTTTACTTTATATTTTAAACTTAATAAAGTAGGCTTCGGTCTCAAACTAGAATTCCGTTTGCCGGTTTGCCATTTGATGACTGCATCAATGAAGATAATTTGCATAAACTTGGATAGGTAATACGTTGATTGGTTGGTTGTATAAGGAGACAAGCAAAATAATCCCAATGCATTGCATTGTGTCATTTGTTTGGTGGTGTTAAACTTATACCAGCATAATTTATGTATTAGCTAGATATATTGTGGAACAAGAATACATGAATTATCAACACATGGATAAGTGGTTCTAAAGACAAATAGGCAATCATTGCATAACATTCCATGTATTCTTGTTCACCTCATAATAATATGATACAATGTCAAATTGAAGCTCATTGAAATTTAACAAAAATTACAGTAGAGATGGAATAACACGAACAAGTCTAAGAGTTAAACTAAACTAAGTTTACTTCATTTCTCAAAAGATAATTACATTGGAAGGAGAAGATCTTATTTATAGACCTTTCTAGCTGTATCAGAGAAGCTGAAATTGACTACTAACCTAAGCCATAAGTAATTTATCTGAAATGAGCTAAACCAATTGGTGCTATATGGCTATTCACATGATTAGTGCTAGAAATTCAGATCATATTATATCTCCTCCCCATCAAACAACCCTAATCTGCAAGGGTGGTAATGTTGAAATGAGGAACCTAACTCCATCGGCATAGAATAGAAGTTGTGAAAATCATTGGATGTAACAATGCTTGTCCTTGAATGCGGAATCAATCTAGATCCCCTGTTTCTCGCAAAAAGATTTCTTGTCCTTGAATCAACTCCATTGGGATAAAATGGAAGTTGTGAAAATCATTGAAATGCAACGATGTTTGTCCTTGAATGCGGAATCAATCCAGATCCCCTGTTTCTTGTAAAAAAAGATTTCTTGTCCTTAGATTAATCTTCATCTTCTTCCCCCCATGGGAATTGGGAAAGCATGAATGGTTTCTCAATGTCATCAACAGTTCATTTGCAAAAGAAGATGCCAAGGGCCTTGTACTCAAAATAAAAGGCACTTCTTATACCTTGTGTAAGTTTCACCATTGAACACCTCCAAGTAATCTAGGATGCCAATTATCTTTAAATGAAAAGAAGGTGGAACAAGCTCCAGTGAATACTTGTAGGCTGTGATAACCATCACATCATAGCAGAGGTGACGTATCCTAAAGGCCACATGAGTAATTAGTGCTCCAAGAACTTTCAGTCTTGAATGAGTAGCATATACATCTGCAGTTGGAATTGTAGTTACATTTGCGTATGTTCACTAGTGTACAGGAGATGAGGTGGATCAGAAGAGTAAAACACACACAACTTGTACCAACCACAACACTTCTGTTGTTCACTTGAGCAAAAGAATTTGATACACCATGATAAAATTTATCCGACAAAGATACAAGAGATCCTGTAAATTTTAGACGCCTTCTTTTTCCTCATCAGCATAAGAAATGTCGCATTATATGAATAGCATTGGAATACTTCCTGATCTTTGTCCTTGTTCTGGTAGGTAATTATGTAAAGCCAAGCTAAAACAACTTATATACCATCTTTTTCAAGAATGTGGTTAGAACCTGTTCCAAAGCTTACCTTGCCATAAATTGACAATTTTCAAGCATCCCTTGGATCACCAAAGAATTTCCAACTAGTTGGCACCTCATAAAAAGGAAGGTTAAGCCTTTGAGCCACGCGATTTAGAACCACTGTTGGGCATCTGTCGGGCTAGATCCTTAGGATCAGACTGGAAATATGGAATAGCATCATGAATTAGCAGCAACATTTGAAACAAAATCTTCTGGAGTGACAAAAAATGACTTCCAAGAATCATGTTTATATCAACATCTCCATCAATTGCAGCAGCAAAGTCAGGCCCATTCTTGTCATACATGATATTCATGAATTCCTTAGTATCCATAAGGTTAGGGTCTTGGAAACTATACCAAACATCTTCAAGAGGCCCTCCGTTTGTTGTGGACTCCAAACTAGCTCCTAACTTTTCACCAAGAATGAACTTTGCATAAGCCTCTGTAACAACCTTCTCTAAAGTTATCTCATGTTTGGTCATAATAAAAAACTATTGAGAGCAATAGCTTTAAGTTTTCTTGCATAAGCCCCTGTGACAACCCCCAGTGACAGTGAGAGTTGTTTTTCTTGGCTTTTCACAGTATGTTCCTTTAAACCTACTTTCTCTGTAACTTTATATCTCCAACTCAGATATGCTAGGTTTAGTGGATGATAATAAAAGCTCATGAGTCAAAATATCCTCCTTTACTTGATAATAAAAGCTAGGCCTGGTCAAGCCCCTTTGCGATCAAGACCTAATTCTTTATGAATGAGATGAGATCCCTTGCTAGGTGACCCTTTTCCGTGATCATGGTCCTGACCTTGCGATCACAAGCACCATATATCAGATCGGAATTTTCAATTATCAACTTGTCCGGAACAGGTCCAAACCCCTTGGTCTCAACCCTAACCAGTCACAAATTACTATGTCAACATATCTAGATGCTCAAAACATGAGTTGAAACACAAATAGTCAAAACTAGGGGTCAGGTCGTTGCACTGTGTTGGTCGAGTGTTATATTAGCTTAATGTTTGGTTTCATGCATATCTATTGCTTATAAAAATCAAATCTAACATTGACTATTTGAATTGCTTGCAGTTACTACTTGTACGCAAGCTATGGTGGCATTAAACCTATTACGTGAAAAAAGGGAGACTTTTGATATTGTACTGAGTGATGTTCATATGCCTGATATGGATGGTTTTAAACTTCTTGAGCTTGTTGGGTTGGAAATGGACCTTCCAGTAATAAGTAAGTGATGCCTCTCCTGCTGTGGCAGCATGATGCTCATCTGTAAACTTAATATTTTGTTGTCTACAGTGATGTCAGGTGATGGAAGAACCAACCTCGTCATGAGGGGAGTTCAACATGGGGCTTGTGATTATTTGATTAAGCCTATACGGGACGAGGAGCTAAAGAATATCTGGCAGCATGTTGTTAGGAAAAGATATAACTCCAGTAAAGAGCCTGAATGCTCTGGTAGCTTGGATAATAATGATCGGTATAAGCGAGGAAGTGATGATGCTGAATGTGCTTCTTCTGTAATTGAAGGCGCAGATGGAGTGCTAAAACCACAGAAGAAGAAAAGAGAAGCCAAAGAAGAAGACGACACTGAAATGGAAAATGATGACCCAAGTACTACAAAAAAGCCACGTGTAGTCTGGTCAGTGGAGCTTCATCAGCAATTTGTTAGTGCAGTCAACCAACTTGGCATTGATAGTATGAACTTCGGATTTTGACTTTTTCAGTTAGTTCAGGTCTTTTTCTTCTTATTTATGTATTAATTTGCTTCGTTTTTTCCTTTGCAGAGGCTGTACCTAAGAGAATCCTTGAACTGATGAATGTTCCTGGTTTGACAAGAGAAAATGTGGCAAGCCATCTGCAGGTTCGAATCTCTATGCATGCTTAAGATTGTCAATGTCCCTTTTTTTTCTACCTAATGCTAGTGTTCTGGTTGCCTTTTCAGGAAAATCAGGTAAAGATGCTATATACTTGGAACTAAAAGGCCCCATATCTTCCTAATTCACCAAGACGAATCCACATCGTGTAGCTTTTGTGTTTATCACCCATAAACCTAAATATTAAATACCATGTCCTCATGTAGTGTTTGTTTTAGTCACTCATAGACCTTGTTTGTGCCATAGTCCGTTCAAGTCCTTATGGGCATGTCATGTGCTATGTGATCCATCAATAATCTGTTTTAGGACGCATGCTGTTTTTGGCTTTCTGGTCATTAAATTCTAGTTTCAATGGTAGAATGTTTTAAAGTATTTCTGTTGACTAATATGCAGAAATTTAGGCTATACTTGAAGAGGTTAAGTGGAGTTGTTCAACAGCAGGGTGGCCTCCCCAGTACCTTCTGTGGGCCAATAGAACAGAATTCAGAACTTGGTTCACTAGGGAGATTTGACATTCAAGCACTGGCAGCCTCTGGCCAAATTCCTCCTGAAACTTTGACAGCTCTCCATGCCGAACTTTTAGGTAGATCGACAAGTAACTTGGTTTTACCAGCAGTAGAGCAACAGAATCTCCTACAAGCTTCCCTGCAGCAAGCAAAGTGTATACCTGTTGACCAAGTTATGGCTTATGGTCAGCCTCTGTTGAAATGCCCTCCCAGCATTTCTAATTCTAAACATCTTTCTCAAGCTATCTTGTCTGCTGAAGATGTTCATTCCGGATTTGGATCCCAGCAAGCTAAAAATATATGTCTGGGCCCTAGCAGCAATCCCATTGGGCTAGCTTCTCTGAACAGCAACATGTTAATGGCAATGATGCAACAGCAGCAATGGCAAAAGCAGCAGCAGATGGAACTGCAACATAGACAGTCTGGACCTCCTGAGGTCAACCATTCAATTAATGTGCAACCTTCTTGCCTTGTATTGCCCTCTCAGTTACCAGGTAATTTCCAAGTGGGAGATAGTCCTGCTTCCAACAGCCGCACCGGCAGTCTGAGTAAATCTTCGGTGATTGATTATGGAGTTCTCTCGCCACAATCAAATAATTCATCAGGTGTGGTTCAAGTGTTAGACAGGGAACTCAAACCAGAATGTGGCTTAAACAGGCTCCCCAGTGGAGGTTCTCTCTCTCGGTCATGCTCGATAAATGCTGACAATAGTGTTGGTCTGCAGCTTCATAACTCAAGCTCAGCGTTTGGTTCTTCTAAACAACTGCCAGCCCTTATCCCAAACCATTTGGGCTCGCCAGTTCCATATTATATTAACTCAAGCCAGGTTCTTGATCAGGGACATATGAGAAATCCTGGGGTTGGTAAATGTGCCTCCATTCCCAGTCGTTTTGCAGTAGATGAGTCTGATTCGCCAATGTGCAACTTCAATACTGCAAAAATCAGTCTTGAGGAAACTAAAGTTAAGCAGGAGCCTAACATGAATGTCATGGAAAATGCTAAAGTTGGTCCAGCGATTTTTCAAAAATTTCAACCGGGTGATCTTATGAGTGTCTTCAGTGACTAGGTAAAGCAATTGGTCTTCTTATTTTTTAGTCTCTTCTGTTCCCTTAAAGAGCCCCCATCCCCTCCGGCCTCACCTAAAAAGAAAGAAATAAAATGAATTACTTTAACGTGATTTGAGGATTAAGCAGTTATCTGTGGTTTGTTTTGTATTTACCTTGCCATTATTCCATTTCCTCTTATATATGGCAGATGCACATTAATCCCTCATACATATTACACAATGTTGCCAATGTATGATCATGAACTTCGTCATAGGGATGCCATTGGTGCCTCTTTTGAAATGCATTAATCCCCTTTTTTGGCCTCAATCCCTTTTTCTTTTTAGTAACTAAATTTTTTAGTAATTACCAAAGTATTTTTTCACAGTACCATAACTAACTATACACCGTCAGTAGAAAGACTAAAGAGCTAACAAACTAGAACATGAAGCTATGGACTAAATTCTGTATTGTAGACACTACAAATACAAGCAATATCTCGAGCAGTGGCTTCCCAGTGTCTGTGTTGTTTCTCAAAGATCCTCATTTTTCTCTCTATCCATATGCCATGAACAAACTCTGTGTAGATCATTTTAAGAATCTGAGCCTGTTGTGACTTCCCTTTGGCTCTCTGAATGACTCCTGTCATGAATTGCTCCCAAGTATTCCCTGTAAGAGACTGTTGATGGATCCAGTTTGGAAGTCTTATCCACCACATCTCTAGCAAAAGGACATGTAGCATATAGATGTTCTCTGTTTCATCACAGGTTTGACAGAAGCTACATTTGGATTCAAGCACCATTCCCCATTTGAGTAGTCTGTCAACAGTTACTAACCTCCCATGCATTTGCAGCCATAGAGTGAAACTGGATTTTGGTCTAGCAGGATTAGAAATAAGAGGTACTCCCATAGAACTCTTATGGTAGGGGATAGGACCGTGTATATATTTGCCTTGTAAGGCTCATTCTATCAGTAGAATGACAGTGAACCTGCTCCAATATTGTTCTGGACTCCAATACCTTCCTGAGCATCCAACAAGCTTGAGCTGGTGTTGAAATACTATCCCACTGTCTCCCTTTGATGTAGTAAGCAAAGCATGTACCCATTTAGTCTAGAGCTATGTTGCTTGGACTTTCCAAAATTGTTGCCTCACCCGTGTTGGATTCTCCAAAATGCATTACTTTTGGAGTAGCCAACACGCACCCGTCAACATTTTTAAAGAGTCCGAGCAACATAGGTCCAGAGTTAATCTTGCGTATGAGTTAGATCCCAACAGGTTTTAGCAATTGATGCCCTGTTCCACACAGTAAGATTGATCAGATTTAAACCACCAGTAACCTTAGGAGAGCAACTTTTCGCGGGCAACTAATGTTTTCTTTAGCCTTGATCCCTTTGGGATAAAATCTTTGAGTTTTGTTATGATTATTATTATGTAATATGGTTTTGGATCTTGTGTCCACACATGCTTATTTTCTAAATTTTGGTAAATTGCTAATTTTAGGTTGATGTTACTGCAGGATTGTCGTTTGTCCGTGGGAAGGTCTCAAGTTCCCCATGAATCATAACATTTAGTTCTGCCATATAAGTTTGCAAGATCCCACTTTGAAGTCTTATAGTTTCACCTATAGTGTGATTTGTGAATTGCAGAAATGTAGGTAAAGGCTATTTGCCTGTGTATTTATCAATCTAATATTTTGGAAATGAATGTGAATCGAGTATATTATAATACTCTTTGTAAGTATTTGGAGAAGATCGCACTGTGTATGTTGTTCTAAAATATCCTCTTGACCGTACCATCACCTTGTGATTGTGCAATTATTCAAGATTTTGTGTTGTGTAGTTTTGATAGTTGAGCGCATGAAAAGAATGTCAATTATGAAACTGACATGCATGCCAATTGCCTCTCCAGACTTACGTTGTTGAAATGCATAGCAATTGCCTTTCTTCTTGCTGTTAATTTCTTTTCATTATTAGCGTGTTTGTGAAACATGGAAATTAATTACACCAGCACTATATTTGCAGAGAGCTTAATATTATGATAGTGCTTTTGATTTGCTGCAATGTGAAAGATTGAGTCTGCTGAGTTTCTTGTTACGGGAACTTTATCTAAGAGATTATATAATCTTATTCACAGTACAACTAGGAAAATAATAGACAAATTGTTAGCTGCCTGTATAAATTTCAATTGCAAAATAATACAACATATCCAATGTCATTCCATAAGTGGAATCGGGAGAGTGTAGCAAGTATACAACTTTATCCTACCTTGTGAAGGTAGGGAGTTTGTTTCTGATAGATTCTTTGCTCGAGTAAGCCTATCACAAAACTAAATATGTAAAAGCAAATACGAAAATAACTAAGAAGAGAACATGTGTAGACTTAAGTACGCTCTTTTTTAAAAAATTTACTATGTGGTACAAGAGTTTTTTGGTAGAATTTAAAGAAAGAGTATTCGACTTTCATTTAGCTTTTTTAAAATTGGAGTAGTGTGACTTTATAACTATTTCACGGCAATAAAACGTTAAAATTGAAATTAAAAATTATCCAAAAATATTAATATACAGAGTACTCCTCCGTCCATTTTCATTTGTCATGTTGCACTTTTTGAAAGTCAATTTGACTGATTTTCAAAGTTAAATTAGATTACACTAATTCGATTTTTAAACAAAAAATTTAAATATTCAAAAGTTATACTAAAAGTACTATAAATTGCAATTTTTTGCATATCAATATGATGAAAAACACATCATAAAATATTAGTCAAAATTCTTATAGTTTGACTGTAACAAAGGAAATTATGACAATTAAAAATAGACGAAGAGAGCAATAAATGGGAACGTGGCATTAAAGTTGGAAAGAAGCAAGGTGCATGCAGGGGAAATGGGACGGCTACCGAGTATCCAAGTTACCAGTACTACATTTTGCTTCCTCTCACACTTCCTAATTCTTTTTATATTAAAGTAATAATACTATATGTAGTACTATTTTAACTATCAAATAATTATATATCTTATTTTCAATATTTTTAATCTACATTTTAAGTAACTTCATATGTACATATCGGTTGGATGACTTGGTAATTTGAAAAAATTATTTACATCGACAAGATATAAAGTTTAAACTCTTTTTATTTGATGATTTACTAGGTTTAACTGAATTAGTATAAGTTATATATATAATAGATTCAAAAGTAGAATAAATTGAATAGTAGTTCTTTCGTCTCATTTTACGCGAAAGTGTTACCGTTTGGAAAATCAAATATTTTTTTCTAGTTTTTGTTAAATTTTTAAAAATCATTAGTTATCTTAAATCCGCTCGTGAACACTCTTATTGTGGAGTGTGATGGTGTTCTTTTCTTCCATTCAAAGTCTCATATTGTCTCACCTTACACATATATAAGCAACTACTCCCATTTCCACATCTTCATTCATATATTTTTTTAACTACATAAATTCACAATCTTTTTTATTTTTTTGTCAAATTTAAGGAAAATAACAATGTTGGATTGGGGTCCAGTTTTGGTCTCAGTTATATTGTTCATTCTCTTGTCTCCAGGACTATTATTTCAACTTCCAGGGCATAAGCATTGTGTTGAATTTGGGAATTTTCATACAAGTGGAGCTTCCATTATGATTCATACTTTGATCTATTTTGCTCTTGTTTGTGTCTTCTTTCTGGCTGTTAAGGTTCATCTCTACCTTGGTTAGAATTTGAATGTATTCATTTTGTTGAGTTGTTACCTATTGTATTTTGTGGTAATTTGGTACTATACGTACGATGGTTGTTTTGATTGTTACTTGAATATTATTATATTGTATTGCTAAAATGTGTTGTTATGTAACAATAACAAATGTTGTTTTATGTAACGATTGATTTGGTCTGATTACATCATTGTTTTATCTTTTTTCCATCTTGTCATTATGTTTTATTTGATAATCCCGTCCCTATCCCACCCCGTCCCGCTCTGCAAAGCCTTAAACCCGTAATCACTATGCTTACAAACCACCCCCGCTTCATTGTCATCCCTATTTAGTGTGGCATGCATGTTTGTATGGTGTAAAAAATTAATTTGTTTTGTGAAGTTAGATTTTTTTTTTTTTTGGTAAATTGGATAAAAAGATGCTATAAAATCAATTAAATTAAATAATATATGATAAAGGGCAACTTAGTTAAATAATAAATTTTTTATATTAATAATAATTAGGTTAAGAAAATAAATATGAGAAAAATAAAATAAGAGAGATAATTAAAATATTATAAACTACTTGGAGGGTGGTTTATGCAATTTTTTTTTTTTTAATCTTTTGGTTATATTGATTTTCTAGAAAATTAGTTTAACTTGAGTGACTTTATAAAATGAAATTCATAAGTTGAGTGACTTTATTGACACAAAACTAAATTGAACGATACAGAGGTTACAACAATTACAATCTAATAAAATTAGAACGATATATAAAAGATTATAGCCTATCAAAGAACAATGCAACGTTCATCAGTGTTGGGCTAAGCTAGCTCGAAGTACTCTTAAAATGGTGTGATATTATCATCTTTTAGCCCCTTTTGATAGTGTTCTTCAAAATGTATCACATTTTTAAAGTACGATTAAATCAGTAATCATAGTTTGTTCGACTTCAACTCACATATGCTTATATAATAGAGCTATGCCTTCGCCTTTTTTAGAAACGTCTCAATTGTATCAAATTAACACCTTACACGTGTAGAAATATTCAAAAGAAAGTACAAGTATGCAATTTTCTTCATTAATCACTTACGCATAAAAGACATTTCAATCAAGATAGAATAATCAAAGTTTCAACGTCGTCTAAATAATTACTCTAGTTTTGTACTAATTTTATTCTATATATTTGCTAGTATTATAATAATATATATATATAAATTGTATATATTCATAAATACTGAATTTCATTTTTTTTTTAAAACACATACCGCCAAATACCATAATACTAAAACCGCAGTATCAAAACTTTGATTTTTGATATGATGTTCAATATCTACGATACCATGTCCACCCCTGATATCATGGTGCTAAAATATACTTTTAACAACGAAAACAACAAAATGCACATTAACAAAAAGCGCGATTCAAAATTAATGCCACAACATGTACCATAGCATGGTAGACAAAACAAAACTAGTGAGAAAGAGCAGAGGTCTATATAGTCAAAAGATGAAAACAACAAAAACTACATTACAAAAAACATGAAATGTCAAGTTCCCTAGCCTTGAACTGCCTTGGCCAAGCCAAAAGCCGCAGCAGATGCAACTGCTCCAATAAGTGCTGTTTCGAAAGCACTCCTAAATGGCCTGTTTCCTGTGAAGTAGCCTTTAGCGAAGCCAAAGATTAGTAAGGCCAGTATAGTTACCACAACAGAGGCGACGACAGCCTGTCTTGCAATAGGAATGAGCATGTATGGAACCAGAGGAACAAATCCTCCCAAGATATAAGCAATCGCGATGGTAAACGCACTCTGCAGCGCTCTCCTTGGATCCGGCTTCTCTAAACCAAGTTCAAATCTGTCATTCAACAAAAATTTATTATTATAGCTAGGTCCGCGCCATTAGAACCAAGGTCAAAGTAATATCATCATATTCACAATTATGGCAGATGAAATTTTTATCGACAGTGACAATGTCCTTGAACAAACTTAAGGATCCTTCTGATTGAAATTTACAACAACTTGCATAGAGACCACATTTTAGCTATGATTAATTGGATAAACCAGACAAAGTACACTTATGCATCCTACTAACTCAATAAAGTTGAAGAACGGAACAGAAAGGGAGTAGTCGATCAGCTAAATACCAAAATTAAATGGAGGGACCATAAAAGAAAAGCAAGAAACTATTCAAAGTGTTTGCTCCACTTTGAGTGGCCTGCCATTAAGCATAGGTCGCGATAAGGTTCATAAAATCATGATTTCTTCTGTGGTCCAAGTCGGACTCAAATGCTCTCTTCTTTTCCCTCGAGTCTCATGTGGAACTACAACAGCTATGCCTCAATCCCGAGCAAGTTACCATCGACATAAATTCTCACTGTTCATATCGCTCCCATTTAAGTCCGTCTCAGTCCAATATTTTTTCAAAAAAAACTTAATCTCTAGTGTTCAGGTAGGGCTTCTTTTGTACGTCCAAAACAGACTGCTGAAATTATCAGAATTTTCTTCACCAGTACCACATACTGCAAGAAGAATCTAAAAACTCGAAATTTGACCATCTTGAAAATAACTAACTATTCATAAAATTTAGCATACATTTCTCATCTTTTTTCCAACTCTCAACCAATTATTTAATTGGCTTACCAGAGTTGAACATTGCATATACAGAACAAGTATAAAAGTATGATATATGAAAGTCTCGACTTAGATGCATCATCAGAGAAAAAGAGAGATTATGATAAACTTACTTCATCATAAAGTCGAGCCATGCCTGTGGGTTCTTCCTCAAAGCATTCACCACCGGTGAATATTCATGGGGCTGAATCCCATACTCTGACAAAATTTCTGCAATCTCCGCTGCTTCTGCAATTTTTACCAAGATACCACAAACTCTTCGTCAAACCAAGTAAACTTTGCCAAATTTGCAAGTTAGCACATTTTAAAACTAGGACACAATAACTTTTTAATTACTTGAAAGTACTAGTTCCCTCATAAAACTAGTTACCACTATAATTCAATCTACATGTCATATATATATATATATATATATATATATATATATATATATATATATATATCTACGCTTTCTTCCTCGTCTCCCACACCATCAGCACAAAAAATCTAGCCAGCATATATTGAGAAGGACAGAGAAGTGAATATTAATTTGGAAACATGTAAATGTACTTTAACAAAGCTATGCCACCCTTAATGTATGCAGGGGATTCTTCTTTTCAATGGACTGTAAACAATAATGAAATAACAACAAACAAGAAGTCGACAAAGCATAACACTAGTGTCGATCAATCAGTGATGGACAGGCGGGGACACACATTGCTTCAAGTGGTGTTATCTCATATCGATTCACTAAACTTTTTCGTTAAATATTTATGTATACAACATCACTTGAAATATTACACAACGTGAACCTTATTAAACCTCCATGACCTCGAATCTACACTCGAATATACTAGCTCAATTGTGATGAAGACGTGACAGCGCTTAGATAAAATCATGCGCGTGTCATGAGAATTGAGAAGTTATACCTGTATCTGGTACAGAGATGATCTCTTCTTCCTCTCTTTTCAGCTCTCTCATGTAGTGATCAGACTCACTCTTTGCAGCCAAATAACTATAAACGGAATAAATCAATGATTAATTATAATTACTACTCCTAACAGATTCATTATAATACAAATCAGTCATTATTAACCTACCACAACTCTCACATTTTATGAACTTCCCATTTATGCAAAACACACATAGTTGAGTTCACACAGGTAGAATTTGATCGAACCATTGGCGGAGGCAGGATTTTCACCGAGGATTGTCAAATTATAACAGAGTAACCACACACAAAAAAAAAAAAAAACCAAAATGACTCAATATAAAGTACACATAAATAAGAAAAAAAAAATGTTTACCAATTTACACAATATAATTTTTCAATGATTCGAACAAAGGTGTCTCCGCCGCTGATTACCGTCAAATATTTTCGATACAAATATATGTAAATGAGATAAAAATGCTTTTTTTGACACACACATTCAATATAATAGCACGAATGGAGTCTGAAAAGAATGAGATATACGTATATCGTCACTGTTCCCGATAAACCTCAACTCAAGTAAATTTTAAATTTTAAACTAATATTCAAAAGTACAATGAATTTCATAAAACAAAAAAATATATATCATATTTAAATTTTGAATTTGCCTCGGTTACAGTGATTTCACTCGGTACTATTTCCTTTTTATTTTACCAATTTTAAGTATATGTTTTACTTGAACAGTAATTTATCAAAAATAATGTCTCTACTTCTGCTTTGACTCCGATAAGAGAGCCTGTAAATAAAAAATAAAATAAAAATACCCTCCAAGTCCCATGGAAATAGCACCAGCAGCAACTTCAGCAATTCCAGCCGTAAGAATAATCGAAGATGACGCATTTGCCCCCGATAAACCCGCCGCCAATGCAAACGGCACCGTTAGTCCATCTGAAACTCCGATTATTATATCCCGGACAATCTCGCCGGCGGTGAAATGCTTTTCCTTGTGTTGATCCAATAAAGATTGCTCCGATTCACCAGCCATCTCAATTTCTCTACTATACCAAAATTATAATCTTTAAAAAAAAAAAAACTTTTTTTCTCTTCTGTTATATATATATATATATATTTTTTGAGTTTGTGTCTAGCGTTCTTATAGGGGGAAGCAGTGGCGGATCTATGAAGGGTAGTGGGGTGGCCACGCTATCCCGAATTTCAACGAAAATTCTATATATACATAAATATATATATATATATATATATATATATATATATATATATATATATATATATATATATATATATATATAATATTTATATAAATATAAAGCGTGTCATTCTGTGAATAAAATTGGCATGTAGTGCCACGGTAGAAAGGCAACTTTAGATAGCTAATATTGCAGATTTGAATCCCATTTGTACCTATTTACATTAAAAAAAAAAAAACTCAAAACACATTTTTTTAAGAAAAAAAACTGACACGCTAATTGATAAATCTATTTGATATCTATAAATTCTAAATCCCGAATCCGCTGAAAGATGATTTTTGTATTTGGAGTTTTATGGAAGCAGGTAAGGTTCTGAGTATCTGTCAAAAATATTCTGACTTTTTTTTTAACGTAATGGAACTGAGATTCTTGGGAAAAAGACGTTTCTGTATTCCACATAATACCAACATTTAATATTTTACTTTAAAAATATTTAGAATAATTTCAGAAACATACTCTTAAGTTTTGCTCTATAGCAAATTCTATTTAAAATAAATATAAACTAATTATAAATTTTAATAAATCTGTCCCTTCTAATTTATTTATATAAAAATTTATAAGAAAGGGTTATAGAGCGAAATCTGAATGGAGCCTCTACCATTATCCCAAAAGTTTAATATTATTAAATGGAGTAATAAAGAAATTTAAAAATACAATCAAAGGACTTAGCGCAAGCATATAAGATTGTTTTTGCTTAACTAGAAATTTCAGGTTGAAATTCTAAATTTGAAAAGGCACTTAGATTAAATATCATATTCCTTGAATAGGCCCTGCATCGTGACACAAATTTGAATTAATTAGACTCTAATGGCAATACCAAATATCGAATGAAAGAAATAATTTTAAAAAAATATATGAATATTTTCCCACCGTTTCATGTGATATTTCCACTTAAAGATATTGTAGTTAATTCCATTCCATATATTTACCCTACGTAAACTTAATTAGAATTGTAGTTAATTCCATTTCATATATTTATCCTACGTAAATTTAATTAGATTTTAATGGCGATATCAAATATTGAATGATAAAAATATATTTTAAAAAAATATATGAATATTTTCCCACCGTTTCATGTGATATTTCCACCTAAAGATATTGTAGTTAATTCCATTCCATATATTTACCCTACGTGTTTGGATGGTCGCTAAAGTTTCATAATGTATGATATTATATTATATTATATTTTTTTAATAAATATAATAGTTGAATTTAAATAAATCATAACATTATATAATGATACACATAAATAATTTAAATAACAAACATAAAGAAAATAATTTAAATTGCGATCACATTATAAATGGGTTTTTCATCATTACATATAATGAAACGATAAAATAAGTTTTTAGTTACTATCAAAATAAACATTCGATTATGTAATAAATACAATAGGCAATTACAACCATCCAAACAAGTTGTCAATGTACTTTTTAAAATTTGTAATTCTAAATAATACGTATGAGTTTTCAATTTTACCTGTGAATTTTTTTTAGTCAATTTGGTTGTACTAAAGTATACAATAACATATCATTCTTGTTTTTTCGATAAGTGCTTGATATTCATATTTAAATCTCAATTAATTTAATTTTACATTAAATTAGATACAAAGAAAAATTGTCACATGTCAGTTTGATATCTATATCAATTTGATAGGAGCGATAAAATTGCCCTATACATATCCTATATATCTATATCAATTTTATAGGACCGATAAAATTGTCACGTATCAGCATCACAAAATTAATTATTGATTATTGATTCAAATTAATTATCTAATTATAAATTCAAAAAGTAAAAATTAAAAGATTTAAAAAGAATTACAACAATTAGCCAAGTGGAAAGTTAATAGAATGACATGTGTCAACTTTAGGAAAAATTAATTAGGTTAGTTAATAATTAGTTACTTTTTTGAATTTGAATTTCAAGTTTTGCAATACAAATTTAGAAAAAGTATAAACTCACAATATAAAAAACACAATCTGCTGCAATTTTTTTAAAGGAAAAAATTAATTAAAAAACACCCGATACAAGTAAGTTTTGTAATTAAAGTTTTTAGTATATTAGTAAAGTTAATTTTTTTTAAAATAGTATATTAGCTGGCAAAAACACCCAATACAAGTAAGTTTTTTTTTTTTTTTTTGGTATACAATCTATTTATTAATTTGATTCTTCTATAATATCTCTTGTCAAATGAGAAAATGTTTTTCTTTTGGATTTTCCCTTTTCTTAGACAACGATGATTCTGATTACGTGTACGGCTCAATATTAATTATCTAAAACCAGTATGTAATTAAGTAAATTCATAGCTTGTGCGTGGTGATACATTTTTTTTTAAATTTATTACTCAATATTTAGTATTTATATTAAATTAAACTAATTTAAATTTATGCTACATAAGACTTATTCAAGAAAAAAGTGTTTTTCAACATATTATTCTTAAATACTTTGAGCTTAAACCTGAAATTTTTAATTAAGAATGAAATTCTATTTATTTGATCACAAAACCTCACGGGTGATTGTGATTCAAAATTGATAAAGTTTACAAGAGGTTAATAATATAAACAAAGATAATAATCTCTCAATTCTTCTGTTGGCCAATATAATGAAAAAAAAATAAGTAATCTCGAAATTAATATTAGGATAAATATATCCCATTTTAATTGGAATAGGCCAATAGGGACAAAATCTAATTCCGAAATTATTTAATTATCTTTATTCTACATTAAAAATAAAATAATAATCTTAAAATAACTAATTCTAAAATAATTAACCTCAAAATAAATAATAATACCAAAAAGTAAGTTGAAATTATACTATCCCCACATAATTAGAGTAATATAACTAATAATTTTATTATTTTTATGTCTTATTCCCTTTGCCCCCCACCCCCACGCCCCAACCCCAAACCCAAAAAATAAAAAGAAAAAAATTGGGACAAGTCTAGATTTGTCCTTATATCATCATCATGCGCAGCATTATTATTGACAAAAAAAAGTTAGATAAAAAGTTGTTAATATTCAAAAAGAAGATTGATATTCTTACTACTAACAAAAAGACAATAGAAAAGAAAAAAGGTACAGAGCCACTGACCTGCCACTGACCTTTTATTAGAAAAAAGGTCCTAATAAAAGATTTATCATTTAAATAAGTTATAAATATTTACGTAATTATAAATTACTTCAGTAAACATAAATAAGTATTTTAAAGAGTACTAAATATAAGATATATTATTCTTTTTAAAATGATTAAAAAGAAAAATAAAACATATAAATTGAGATAAAAAATGGGAATTGCGTTCAATGATCTTCTTATATAAATTTACTGTTACATATTTTTTTATAAGCTAACTTTTAAAATTGATTTGGATTCAAATTTTATATCTTTGCAATACAAAGGATTTTGGCAATAATTTGTGGTAGGGGTGTTTGCGGTTCTGATAAAAACCAATCCAAATTGAAAAATCGAATCAAATCGATTTTATTTGGGTTTGGTTTGATTTGGTTTAAAATTTTTGAAAATCTATAATATTTAGTTTGGTTATGATTTTATTTGAAAAAATCAAAGAAATCAACGAATCAAACCGAATTGATAAATTATATACATATATTTTATTAATATACATACTAATATATTATTTTTATAAACAATTTTAAAGATCTTATATATATTTTTATTAGAATTTCTTCATAATTTACTTATTGAAAACAAAAATGTCCAAAGTGAACATATTTGTCTTATTGATTTCATGTATATGAGCGTATGATAATTCGACTGAAAATGTTATTGTTTCTTCCTTCTAGGCCAAAATAATGAATTTTAAAGTTTTATTCATAATAAATTCAGTGATCGAAAGTTCAGTAATTTCAATCATTCTAACTATTTTTCGTTTTGAAAGGATTGTTGTCACTTTTTCACATTTTGAATGAATTGTGTCTTTTATTTTTGTGTATGATTAATAACCGAATAACCGAATCAAACCAAACCGAAACCGATAACCACCAAACCGATAAATGTAAATTATATTTGGTTTCATTTAGTTTTGAATATTTTAAAATCAATTAAGTTGATTTGGTTTTGATTTTAACCAATAATCGATCCATGTGAACATGTGGTAAAGGTTTTGAGGAGAAAATGTGAAATAATTAATTAAAATTAAGTGATACTCTTCCATCAAGCTATTTAAAACACATACTATCATGTCTAAATGATAAAATTCATAAGATACTTTGATACCTTATACATATAATATATTCTTATTTATTAAAGATACTTTGATACCTTATATATATATATATATATATATATAAATCAATTTTTTATTTATTCTTTTAAACTTTAAATCTAGCTAAAATAAAATAAACTACTATTTCCTTAATAATACACTTCTATATTGTATTTTTCATAAAATAAATATCGTCTTAGCAAACATCACATTTATATACAACTTAAATAATAGTCTTAGAAATTGGTTAAATGTGCAACTCCCCACGTAATATATGGACCTAAATAGGACGAAAGATGCCAGAGATATAGAGAGGAATACAAAGTCCAAGAAACGGTTGGGAAGGAGATAGAAAAAGACACACGCCCATTTATAATACATATCACCCACGCATCACATACATTTTAATTTGTAATACTACGTATCTTATTATATTGTAGTATGTTTATATACGTGCAGATACATGTATTTTAGAAGACGAAATATATGAGATCAAAATTATGTGTAATTTATTCTAGATACATTATATTCAAGTGGATTTACATATATCTGAGATACATAACAAATCTCGTTCATCTATCTCTCATATCTTTCGCCCATTCTCCTAATACCATATACATGCAAATCACATCATTTTGATTCACATATATCTGAAATACATAACAAATCTCCTCACTCCTTTCCTATTTTATTCGCTCTCTCTTAATTTTAATATATCTGATAACAAAATCCATTGTAATATTTGGAGGGTTCCTCTCTGTCAGTTAACAGACGCGCCATTTTCTCAGTGAGATGTATGCACATGACTAAAAAGCTGCAGCAAGTGTAAATTAATCTCATTTTGAATGTCTACTTGTTTCATTGACATATTTGTGAAGTTTTAAATTTTTATATAAAAAAATTATGTACAATGTCGGAGACCTTTAGAGTTCGGCTTGCTATTCGATAGAATTCAATAATTTTTATTTTAAATATTATATTTTTATTAAAATTTATTTAATATATATAAATAATTTATTTAGTATATTGCAAGTAAAAATGTTATAATACAAAATTCAGTGATTAAAATTTTAAATTCACATCAAAATACATATTTTAATATTTATTAATTTGATCTAAACACTGAATATGATAGAGTTAGATGCTTTGATTCTTCGACGTTGGAGGAAGGAAAATTGAGTCCAACATAGGAAGTCGGAAGAGAAGATGGATGACTAATGACTGCCGTATATTGACAAGGAAATAAAATAAAGTTCTTAATTGCATGCCAAAATGTTCATATAATATATATATATATATATATATAATTATATATATATATATATATTTTTTTTTTCTGGATATAACAATATGAATTGCTGATGGAATTGCTATATCATTAATTAAAGTTTTCGAAAAATACTATTAGAAAAGCTACTTCAAATAGATTTTGCAATGCATAATTGGATTTTAATTAAGCTACAATATAAATTCCGTCATTCCAAACACGAAATAAAACCAAAACAAAATAAAATAATCTGGATGTGAAGATATCATCAGCAACAACAATCAGTACTCCCAAAGTTCAAAAAAAAAAAACAGTTCACATGAAAGTACAAAAAGACACGCGCAGACTAATCCACCCTGTCCATTTTGATTTTTACGTTGAAGTTTGATTAAATATAAATTCATATTAGAAATTTCACATTAAGAATAAAATGCTCTCTTCTTATAAAGATGATTTCATTTTCAGTTCGATCGAATGCTGAAACTTTTAATTAAAAGAAATATTTATCATTACATCACGATTTTTTTTATTTCAATGGTGTATTTAGCGACCAAATTTTATGTACTTGATTATATGTAAATAAAGCTGCAGCAGATGCACATGGGCAGTAGCTCTCTGTTTTTAATATAATCACTGCATTTTGGAAAACAACACTTGACCCACTAGGGGATAGGATAGGTTTTAAATTCAAGTGATAATAATATATTTAGTGAAGTCCTAGAAAAATTAGAATGTACATAAGTTTTAATTTTATTTTTGTGGTGTTGAAAAAGACTCTTTTTAATTCAAAAAAGTATAATCAAAAGAAAATGAAATAGCATATAAATGTGAAAATTAAAAAATAAGATATACTTTCAATTTTATATCAATTGAATTTGAAATTATAATTTAAAATAATGTCCAAACATACTTTAAGCAAGTCCAAAAAGAGTTCACATGAAAGTACAAAAAAGACACACGTCCACCACACGCCAACAAGGCAAATTAGTCAGTAAATTAACCAAATCTCTATGCACTTCATATGTTAAAAGCTGAAAAAAATGCACATTGGCGCAAGCGAATCAAATTAGAATTTAAAGTTTATGAAATTAAAATTTTCTCCCTTAATTTTTCATTTTACGATAGAGGCGAAGCCTCGGTACATTGTTGGATTATATATTATAAATATTTAATTGTGTGAACCAAATGTAAGAATAGTTATGTTGAGAAGTTTTTCATTTTACGATCGAGGCGAAGCCTCGGTACATTGTTTGGATTATATATTATAAATATTTAATTGTGTGGACCAAATGTAAGAATAGTTATGTTGAGAAGGTATATGATATTATTATTATTCAAAAATAATAATTTAAACCTAATGTGTAAGAAATCAGAAGAACAAAAAGGTATTAAATGATTGTTTTTTAAAGAACAAGGAGGAAATTGATCCATTTTTCCTTATTATGGACTATGGAGCAACCATGCGTAAGAAGAGTATTATTTAGCTATTTAACTAGTTGGAGGGCATTTTCGAGCCAAAAAAACATATCGAATCTATCCTTGCAAAATATATTTTAAGGGGATCAAAATTTAAATAATAGCACCAAAAAGATTATTTGTTCGATTTTTGACTATATATACCCAAGAGAGTTAGTATCAATCAAAAGAAGTCCATTCATGTTTTGGATTATAAATCACTTTGGCCCAGTTTACAGTGGCCCATAAAATCACTAACCTGTTAGAGCATAAATGTTTGGAGTTTTTTCTTAGAAAATTTCTCAAATAGTCATTACCGAAAATTTTACAAATCTCATAGTGTTAAGAGCTAATTACATCATATTTCTATTTTTTTTCAAATTACAAAAATATTTTCAATTTGGTGAAATTCGAATACATCCCAAAAAACATCCTGAAACATCATGTTTCATTTTCGAATACATCGCCAACATTTCGATACGTCGCGTCTTAGTTTCGAATACATTACTCAATTTCAAACACAATACATCACTCAACGTCCTAAGAGTGATGTATCTGACCGATATCTCGTAAAGTGATGTACTGCATCCCAATACATTACATATAATGATGAATCCAACCTACACTTTGCGTATAGTGATGTATCAAAAAATAAGAGAGAATACTAGATTTTGTGATTTTTTCAAATGATAGATAATTTTAGAAAATATGTTAAAATAAATTGTGCATTTGGGTAAATTTTTCAAAAAAATTATGCTCCCTCAGTTTCACAAAGAATGATCTAGTTTAACTTGACATGAAATTTAAAAAAATAAAAAAGACTTTTAAATCTTGTAGTATAAATTAAAATTATGTCAAATGTATAAAATTAGTCTTTAATCTTGTGATATTAAATATGCCATGTGAAAAGCTGAAATTAAAATATTACAAAAAAAAGGTTATTCTTTTTTTAAAAAGACTAAAATAAAAAAATCGTTCTTTTTGAAACGGAGAGTATGAATTAAGCTTATGTTATTGGATAAGATGTAATGTTTGCAAGTTTGGTTTGTCATCACATTTAAAAGGTTCAATTTTAGTAGAACTTAATTGGGTTTATTTTGTGTAATTTTTACTGTAATCGATTATCATTTAGTTTTGAACAATCATTTATCATATCAAGCTATTGATATTATTTGAGATTTGTTAAAAGAGAAATAGACATTAAAATCCAAAAGATATTTACGTATTTGCCCTCCCAATTTTCAAACAAATACAGAAAATCATATGAAAAATGATCTTATTAGTGACTCTTCAGTTCAGGTCTCCAAAGTTTTTTATCAACATGATTAAATATCAGTAAATGTTACTAATAATCATCATTAGAAAACAAAAATAAGATCCATCTTAACAAATTCAACCACCAAAAAAATATTTTAGTACTCAAAATATCATCAATAAAAGAACAGCCAAATTCAAACAAACAGAAATTTAATATAGTATACAAAAAAGAATTTCAATTTGTCTCTTCAGTTCAGGTCTCCATAACTTTTCCGCACGATTTAATCTCGGAAGAACGAAAGTTATATATTTGATCATCATCAGAGACTAAATTGAACAAAATAGCATTAAAACACAAAACAAAAAAAATAGAAAAGGCAATTGAAAAAACAAAGCTCGAATTCAAATTTAATTATACCACACATCAAATAAAAAACAAAAATTTTCCTTTGTTGATGTCCATAGATGAATTTGAGGAAGATAACACTAAACACAGAAAAAAACAACTGAAATTTAATCGATGCAGCAGAAATCTGCTAATAGAAGGAGAGAGGACAATTTTTTTTTTAACCCTAGCCGTTTATGTAAATTTTATAAATATTTGGTGCATTTATAGGGACAAAGTGTGGAAATTATAGAACCCTAGATAGTTTGGGCTCTTCACCTTCTTTTGGCCCATCTTAGGATAATTTGAGCTCTTCACCTTTTTTGGGCCCATCTTTGGATATTTTGGGCTCTTCACCTTCTTTTGGCCCATTTTAACCATAAACATGTAGATTTTGTTGTTCCTTTTATGTTCAACCATTAGATTTAAGTTGTGAAGTTGTACAAATATAGCTTTTGAAACTGATAAAACATTAGGCCTCATTTAACATCTACAAATTTTTAAGTTGATGATATACTTCTTTCTTCTCTTTTAAACAAAATATGAGATTTTGCACAAATCTCATAGTGTTAAAAGTTAAGTCGGAGAGAAAATTACAGTTTTATTGAGCATGCTGCCAATTAACATTTACCTTTTATTATAGTGTGTACTTTTAGGGGCGCGCATGCAAGAAGGAAGTTTGAGCTTGATACAAATGACTATAGTATCATCATAGGACCCATTTTATTAACAAGATTTATCACTACTTTAGCGGCTTGGCCAATTACTCGAGATTCTAGATTATTTCATTTTCTCATCTTAGCAATATAAAGTGGTCAAATTGGATCATTTTTCATCTCGGGACCTTTTACTTTTTTTCATCATGTGGGAGTTAAAATTTATTCATGTTTATCTACTTCTAGCCATGTAGGGAGGAAAGAAACTTCTGTACTCAACTATAAAATTTATTTTGTACACGACGGGGGATTTTGTTTTTCTCCTAATGGGAGTTTTGGGTGTTGCTTTATATGATTTTAACGAACCAACATTAAATTTTGAAACATCGGTTAATTAGTCATATCCTGTGGTTTTAGAAATAATCTTCTATATTGGATTTTTTATTAGACCATAAAAAGAGTTTCGTTTTATGGTTCTTTCATATACGTTTTCTTTAATTGAATGAATGTTTTGATTCTCAATTTATCAAAATACTTCAATTGGTACACGCAAGAAATAGATTAATTCAGCAGCCTTTTGTTCAATTTTTCGTGGAGTCAAATTCTCATCAGTACGGATCTAGGGAATGAACCCTTGGCCTCGGAAGTCCATATAAAGAACACAACTGTCACGCCTTGAACCTACACCCTGGACATGGTCGGCGCTCGAGAACCATTGTTGGTTCCCAAGTGAACCTTTGGCACAACTCATTACTCAACGGGAGACTTACTCAAGCAAAATGGGAACTCCAAATGCATAATTAAACTTTAAAAACACAATTTAAACTTAACTCCAATAATTATCTAAAAATAATTTAAAAAATATTAGTTAAATGCCTCATGACCTCAAAACATTACAATACCAAAGGAAATAATGATAGACTCATCGACCTTTAAACTATCTATAAAGTCTCTACTATTATGGAAGGATTATTGGGACGAGACCCACAACTACCTAACAATTGAAAGTAAAAGTGGAACCCTTCGGAAGCAAGGAGGCTCACCAAAGCTAACTCGAATTGCAAGTGGTATCAACGGAGCGTCTGTTGATGACCCTGAATACATATATTTGCATCATGAAAGTTGTAGGTCAAATGACGTCAGTACATTGAATGTACGAGCATGTAAGGAGAACTCTAAAGTATAAACATAAGCTTGAACTGATAGAAAAGAAACATACTTACCTCTTCTCAAACTTACTCAACTCAACTCAAACTCTACTCAAGGATAGGATACTCAACTCAAGGATAAGATTCTCAACTCAAAGATAAGATACTTTACTCAAAGATAAGATTAAGAAGACACAAACCTCAAATTGTTGTGCTGTTCTCTCTATTATGAACATCTAAAGGAAAAAAAGCTCTTGATCAAAGTAGTCTGTTTTTACAATCGTTAAATTTGTTCTTTTTTCTTCTTATTTTTACAATCGTCAAATTTGTTCTTTTTTCTTCTTAGCTGTGGAAGAATCGAAAAACAATCAAAGCATTTTGTAGCCCCAAAAAAAAAATCAAATTGTTGTGCTATTGTTTTAGATTTTAATTTTAAAGGTATAATGGTGGAATGTGGAGAGAAGGAAGAAAGAGAGAAAATGATGGTGGAGATGAAGATTGATAAGAGAGAGAGATAATTGATTTACATGAAAGCTTGAATATGGGATGTTTTAATTGTGCATATACCTAAATTTAAGAGATATGAGTATCTGATGCATCTTTAATAATATATGGTATATAATATTAAAAGTGGTAATATTGCAATTATTTGAAAGTAAAGGTAACGTTACTATATATGATAGATATATGTCGAATAAGGTAGTTTAATTTTTATTATTGATGGATGTGTTACGTTTCAACAAAATCATTGGAGTAAGTAAAATAATTTATTCAAAAGCATGCATCTAGCACCAGTGGTCTAGTGGTAGAATAGTACCCTGCCACGGTACAGACCCGGGTTCGATTCCCGGCTGGTGCAGTTAATATGTTTGCGGGGATAGCTCAGTTGGGAGAGCGTCAGACTGAAGATCTGAAGGTCACGTGTTCGATCCACGTTCACCGCACATGAATTTTATTTTACTTCTTCAAATCTGTTTGGTTGATATTTCAAAAGTAGATGCTCTGAAGATCGATTTTTTTTTTTTTTACTTCTTCAAATCTGTTTGGTTGATATTTCAAAAGTGGACGCTTTGAAGATCGGAAGGTCACGTGTTCAATCCACGTTCACCGCACTTGCTTTTTTTACTTCTTCAAATTTGTTTGATTGATATTTCAAAAGTCTTATATGTTACAACATATTGTCAGGATATGTTGGAGTTAAGGACTACAAGTTTGGTAAGTTTTTTTTTGGTAACTAAATTATTTTATTTATCAAGTAGAATTTACCGCTCAAGAAACAGAAACCAAAAAAAAATTACCGGACTGATTCAGCACAACTTGCTACATCGGCCTCTAGACATTGCTACAACTCATCTAGAATAAATGTTCAGACTCTCTAAATATCTATCTAGACTTCACTTTCAAACTCCTTGCACCTGCCGATACATCTTTTTGATGGAGTTATTGTTAGTTATAGAGAAACTTTTCAAAATGTCAATATTTTGACTATTTTACTAATTTTCCCTTAGTTATACTTGAATATTACTAATAACCAAGAAAAACATATGGCCGAATCTATACCTCTCCTCTCCCTTAATTCCATTTTGTTTAGTAATGGAGAGTGGAGACTCGAGAGTATTGTTATGCTCTCTTGGATATAAAAAATTTTCACAAATAATAATTTTTTATAAAAATATCGCTCAGTTTATGTTTAGATCCCTATTTAATTTGATTAACTATTAAATTTGAGAAAATAAAAAATAATAATTATAATTTTAAATTAAAAATGTGTATAACATATCAAACCTTGTGATTTCAAATAGCTATATAGAATATAAGAGTTATTAAATATGTCCATAAGCTTATGTAACTCAAACCAGGGAAATGATAGTACTTCTATACATGAACTAATTTGAATAAAGTGAAATGAATTATGAAGTACTTATTTAATACATTTAAAATTTTGGATAGGGGTCCATCGATATCTTATATGAATTAAAAATAAATAAAAAATAAAATAAATATCTTATATGAATTCTTATTGAATTTTGCGTAGGGATCCACCGACACCAAAACACATCTTTTGAAAGAAAGAAGCATTTTTATTATTTTTTATTTTTTGAGTTTCGAATATTAGTTTACTCTTTAAATATTTTCAATTAAGAAATAAATATTAATAGAATGTAATTCGTCAATAATAAAGATATTACTCCTTGTTATATAAGATTTGTTTGAGAAACATTGTATAATGAGTGTGTTCTTTTCTATTATGCAACTTCACATAATAATTCATATAAGATATTAATTTATACCAGTCAATTAATTTTGAGTAGTTTTATTTAAATGAGAAGCAAATTATGCAAAAACTTGTAATTGTGTGAGCTACAAATTCTCACTCTCAAAACGAAAATATCCACATTAATAGTAGATTCCTTTATCTTATTTAGAATTGAATAGTCGACCGACTTCTTTTATAAGAAATAAAATAATTTAAACTGTTTGTATTTTTTAAATTTAGAATATATATATATATATATACTCCTCCAGTTCTCCATCTCATTTTGTGTGATAGTTTTTTGGATTTAGAGATTCAAACACACTTATTTTTTATCGTAAGTTGAATTATCAATTATTATGACTTATAGTACTTTTTACATAGTTTACAAATATATAAATTTTATTTTAAAAAAATAAAGATTTTATGGGTAAATTTTTGATTAAATTTAAAGTATTTTTGTAAAAATTAAAAATGTCACATAAATTAAGAGTATTTAGAAAAACATAAAAGAAAAAGAAAATGTGAAAGAAAAATGCACAACAACGTGACATCAACGTGGTCCCACTCAACCGCAGCGTATATAAGCCCTCACACTCCCCATTTTCCCATTTTCTCTCCGAGCAAACAAACGCCATTAACGGCTTTCTCTCACTGACGCACACAACTTGAACACACTCGGTTTGAGGAAATTCACACGTTCTAAGCAAAGTACAAGCAATGAAGAGAAAGTTACATGCAGAAGCAGTTCAACCGGCGGTTCAGCAACCGAAGGAAATCCTACCGGCAGTGAAGAAGCAGCTCCGGTCGAAGCTACCTCGCCGGAAGCGATCACATATATCTCCGATTCTACGTTCATTTTCAATTGCTGCTTCGTCGCACTTGACAAGTGAAGTCTCGCGTCAATCGAGCAAAGGTTCTGTGAATAAGGAAGTGAAGAAGCGTGAAATTGAAGGAGAGGAATTTCGGAGAATTACTAGAGCTTATTTCAGGAAGAACTTACTCGTGGATCAGAAGAAGGATGCTGAAGTGGAATTATCGGAATGCTCTTGTGTTGATTCGTGTTCTGAAGTTATCGGAAGAATCATAAAAATTGAAGATCCAGTTGATATCTCTCGCGATATTGTTTCAAAGCGGAATAGAAATGCAAAAGTTATTGAAGGAACTGAGGATTCTGAAGCAATTTCGAGATTTCTGAAAGCTTCTGGTGGTTTTTGCGGTGAAAGCTCAAAATCCGGAGTGGATGCAGTTGAAGGAAGCAGAAATGCTGCGAAAATCAACCATGATGATGGCGTTTCATTCAACTCCGTCTTACAGTCGCCTTCGGAGTCAAAATGTGGAAATTTATCAGTTCAATCAATCAAATGTAGTGAAAACAGAGCAGCGGAAGAGGTCGAGTCTGAAGTTTCACGAGTCTGTCCAGAGGTAGAATTATCTGCTGTAGAACAAGCTCATGAGAAACTCGTTGAAGCAGAATTTGATCTGGAATGTTCTGAAAATTTCTCAATTGTTGATGTCTCTGATGACTATTCATCAGCTTATTCTGAACTCCAACCGGAGATATTCCCGGAAAGTTCCGATATAGATCTCTCCGACTATAGTCCGTCGTATTGGTACGACTCCGGAAGCCAGTTCTCTGAGAAATCGAACGCAGACGCTAGTCCTTCACCTACTTTCACGTTGTTTCTTCGGTTCGGTCAACAGTTCTGCAGATCAACCGCCGCTTTGCAATCCACTCCCATAAACTCTTCGGAAGATCACATTTCTACTGAATTCACTGTAAGCTACTTATTTAACTTCCTTTAATTTGTACTGAAATTTACATTTCACAAAATCTATTGATCTCTCTCTAAAATCATCGAATTTGTAGTTCATGAATACTGAGTAGTGAAGTGAAACAAATATAGCTGTATCAGAGTAGATAGAGAGAATTTAAATTAGCGGATTGAACTGGTTTTAGATTGAGATAGTAATTATTGAAGTTTTTTTTTCTAAAATTATGTTGTATACTATTAGTTAGCCTTAATATCATCATGATTCTGTTTATTTCCTTTATGTATGGAGGGATTGGAAGATGAAGAGGATGAAGAGAGCTATAGGATGATAAGAAACAGAGAGAGGAGGCAATTGTATCTACACGACTACGCCGAGGAATACTGTTCCACTACGGACTACGGCGATCTAATCGTGCAGCAACGGTTACAGATGGTTCATTGGATACTCGAGGTTAGTTAGTGATGAACGTGTTTACTCCCCGCGCTCCTTTCTAGTTGATCTGAAATGCAGTTAAAAATTTCTCTTTCTCTGGAAGTTGATGCTGTTAGCGAATCAAATCAACTTTTCGTGCCATATAAATTTACGGCTTATAGTGCATGTGGAAGTTATAATTTTTAACAACTGGTAGAAAGACAATAGAATCCACCTTGCACGTGAGCCTATAATGCTGTCCATATTGCTTGTGTGCACTTAAATTAATATTAGTAGTACCATTTTTCTGAAATACAGTAACGGTCCATAGAGTATAATAATTGAAGATTAGTTTGATAGACATTACTATAAAATATTAAAATTTTAAATTCATGAGATCTTAGAAAGTTGAGAAGAATAATATCGTCAAACATTTTGGAGAGTTCGATTATGGAAAGGATGCCATGTAAGTTGAAATAAATAGAGAATATTATAACTCGATACTATTTCCCTTTTGTTCATAGAGTAACTCATTGGGAGGATAACTATAAGCAAAAAATAAACTGCTGTTAGGACCTTGTAATGAAAAAAATAAGAAATTTGGATCCACTGGCATTTCAGGCGTTTACCACAAGATGGCCCTAAAACACCATGGTTCTGGGAGTAGTTCAAGGGATCTAAGATTCCCATTTTTGTCTGCAGAGAACTGCAATACAAAAGCAATACAAAGGAACTACAACTTGTTTCCACAGCCTATGCTTTGGACTCTTTACATACACATACTAATGCCACTAGTACTTTGGCACTTTTCCCTTGTCTAATGCTGGACATATTTCTTTTACAGCAAGCCACGAGGAAGGACCTTCAGAAGGAGACGATGTTCCTAAGTGTCAACCTCTTTGACAGATTTCTAAGTAAGGGGTACTTCAAAACCAAAAGATGCCTTCAAATTGCTGGCATAGCCTGCCTTACTCTGGCAGTCAGGATCGAAGAAAACCAGCCTTTCAACAGGCAACATCTCTTGCTCTGATATTAAATCCAGGCTTGTTCACTTGAGAGCAACTAGAGTATATAGTGTCATAATGAAATGCCGAAAGGAAGTGCATATAAGCAGAGCCTCAAAACCAATTGTAAAATCTGAGGGAGCTCAGCATTGCAAATTACCTTGCATTCATTTTTTCGGATGCTACTTACTGGGAAATATAGTAAGAAATTCTCAAAGGAAATTCAAATTGACGAAACTAAGGACATTACAGTTTAAAAGTCTTGATATTTTACATTCCCTATCATTATTAAAGCATACTAATCTTCTTAGGTCTCATTTGCTGAAAAATTATTAAGTTGACAAGTTCACTTCTTTCATTTCAGCATTCGCCAGAAGACATTCTCTGTTGCAGGCACTGCATATAGCTGTTCTGAAGTGGTGGCTATGGAGTGGCTGGTGCAGGAGGTCCTCAACTTCCAGTGCTTTCTTCCCACAATCTACAACTTCTTATGGTACAACGGTTAACCATGCTATCCAATTGCTTAAATTTGATACTTGATGACTTAGCCTTGACATACACTAACTGAAGAAGTAAAGAGCCATCCATCTATTTTATTTGGCGTTTGTCACAACTGCACAGGTTCTATCTTAAAGCTGCTACAGCTACCGAATATATGGAGAGGACAGCTAAATACCTGGCAGTCCTAGCTTTGTTGGGTCATGAACACTTGTGCTACAGACCATCAACTGTAGCTTCTGCACTGGTGATTCTCGCTTTATCAGCTGCCAATCTTTATGCCTCATGCCATTTGGTCACAAAGGTAACACTTCTGAAAGACATAAATATTAATCCAAGTGAAATGCGTTCGTGACTTCCTTTTAACTTGGAAATGTATAGTCAAGGATGAATCCAAGTATATTCTTAAGCACTATTTTATCTAAAATTGTGCTTTGCATTTGCACATTTTCTCCAAGTGTAGAGAGTCATGATCAGTAGTGCATTTGAAAACTCTAATTCACATGCTTTTTCATCTCTTCATTCACAGACTCATGCCAAAATAAAAGACGAAGATTTACCTGAATGCATCAAGGTACTATATCCCTACCTAGCAATATTTAGCTCATCTTGTTTCTCTGCAGAAAAACAGGCAGAGTCAGAGTTTTGTATTATCAAAGTTGTGATATTAGTAAATGAAGTTACTGCTTTTAGCTAATCAATGAAGTTTTTTCCTAATGGCATATTCATACATGACAGAGCTTGGAATGGCTGGTGAAGTACATATGATATTAAGGTGGATCAGCATGTCAGTACACATGATATGAAGGTGGACCAGCATCTCAGTCATTCTCTCATATTTTGGAGTTAATCAGTTTATCTTCTCATTCTTTTGCCGAAACTTATTCTTAGTCTCTTCTCAGAGTCGCGGGTAATAACTTCAAGATATTCTGTTGAAGTTTGATCAAGTGATGCTTACTTGATTATTTTGTCATTGTAACAATATCAAATATACACTTTATCCCTACTGTCCTTACTTAGGAAACAAGGATGTAGAAAGAACTTAAAGTCACTATTGTATTCAGGAAGTATCAATTACTATAAACAATTGTTTAGTTGAAAAAGAAAATTTGTGATCTATTTTCAACTCAAATGTTGAAGGATAAGACTGAATATCAAATGCGAGAGAGTTTGTCAATGGCAAAGCCACTTGATACCTTTAGGTATGAGATTTAAACTGTAACTTCCATACATGAATGCCGGTATTTTACGAGCGTAGTCAACTGATTTATTATGCCTCAACAGGTTAATTCTCACTCTCCTTGTTTTATTCTAAAATCACTACCTTACAACCATATCACAGTTCCAAGGACACAGAAAAATCAGAACTAGTACTTCAAGCCATATTACTAATTGTTGCTACATGCATCAGCAGCAAGATCATCCAAATCGGAACCAAAATCTACGATAACATAAATTGTTAACATTCCCTAATTTGTCTAGATTGATCACTGTGAACTTCTAGGCTATTGTTTCTGAGGCTTTGTTGCTGGTCACGGGTTCTTCTAGCAGAGATCTCAGTCAAAGGGCTGCAAGAATGAGATTCAATGAGTTGTTGTGTTGGAATATCTCCAATATCACAAGGACTAAATATGCAAGACTTGGGAAGTGATAATCTATGGCTCTCCAATGCACCTAGTCTACTTTCAAGAAGGACTTTTAGCCTAGCAAACCCCTCTTCATCTGGTTCCTGGAAGGCATATATTTTCAGTTTGAGCACTTCAATATTTGGTAACATGCCAAGAATTCTAGCATCTTCCCATGGTATACGCTAGCACTTTATGTCAACTTGTTGAGCTTTAGCGGAAACACATTCCAATGTCTGATGCAATGAGCTTGAAAGTTTACGATATTTGGATTGAAAAACAACTTTACATTTTCCAGATGTTGCAATTTTTTTTATTATTGAGAGCATGGCAATGCCAATCATCAATATTGGAGGAGTTCTCTTCTGTTTCCAAAATGGTCAATGTCTTTAAGTTGAGAACTCTAGCAACAAGTCCAGGGGAATTACTGGCTGAGCTTATTTTAGTGTGTTTGCATGTTGTCTATGAAAAGAACCTTGAAATGGGTGTGCCTTAGCTACATCATCATCCAGATTCTTGAGCTTGAAGATTGATCTGGGAACTGGGAAGCTTACCAGCGTGATTAATGAACTATAGCTTAATGACTTGAATAGGGAAGTAATATATGAAAGAAATGGTTGGCCATTTCCAACACCTTGAGCAATTTGAAACCATGCAATGGATCTAACATGTAGATTTAAATAAGCATATGATGTGTATGCAAAGATATCCAAATGAAAATGAACCCCTAGAGGAAATTTTTCATAATACCTTCTCACAACATGCACGAGTGTTTGTTTTTCACATTAGCAAAAGTTGTGAAATTTATCTCATATAGAAATGAGAAGGAATAGGAGAAATGGGCTTGGACCTAATAGGACCTAACTGTGCTAGTTTGGGCCCCCTTGTCTAATTCGAATTGCTGGAACCAAATTTGAGATTTCCATATGGGTTGCTGATAAATAGTCCAACTGCAGAAAAAAAAAATTATTAAAGTTTCGTATGACTGAAGTTCGAACAAAAATAAAATAAGATTAAATTTAAAAGCTTTGTAAGTTATCTACTTGTAATCCAGTATATAAGATAACATTATATAGTCTAGAAATTGGTTACTTACCCATTGAATGACTTCGGTATAACTTTCCGAGCTCACACTCGGAAAAAGAAATCATACTTTCTCCTGTTTCAAATTATTTGTCATATTTCCTTTTTCGAAATTCAAACTACATAATGTATGCCCATCATTTGAAGAAGTAATTTTTCACTATAATGACATTAGAAGAATCATAAGTAACTTACAGTACTTCTCATATAATTTTTAAATATCTATGTTTTAATTTTAAACTATTAAATCAATCTATAAGTTCTTCTCCACAGAACGACTAGAGCAACAAGCGAGAAAACTATTGAAACACGAGGTGGGGAGGTGTATATCATACGAATCATGCACCAACCTCATAGACTATGACAAGGATCTGAAGATTAATCAAATAAACTCTCGAAAAACGAAATATGACAAGTATTTTAAATGGAGTATATTAGAAGAAGAAAAATGAAAAGTACAATTCTTTGCTACTAATTCAACACTTTTTTGAACCTAACAACAAGTGGTTCATCATTCAACCCAAGCCACTTCTTCCCATTCTCAATAAAAACACCTACATTCCCACCCACTACCTTACAATTACTAATACAAACTCTTGGACAAAACACAATTTTATAACTCTCATTATTCCCATATCTTTCTATTTTAAACCAATTGCTTATTGTATCAATCTCCGGCCGGTCAGTCATGCCACCACTCATAACATACCTCCTTCCCGTTCTCTCGTCCGCGCCACCGACCTTCCATGCCGTGGATTGAACACAAATTGTGGAAGCAAGAAACACAATGTTTAAATCAGTAGATAAATTTATCACTTGTTGGTTATTGTCAATAGGCATAAACCTTGTTGGAAGTCCATTTGATGATTCAACATTTTTTTGTATGACATAAAATGGACATGGCCTATTTTTAGCTTCTAGTGCTAGGCCACAACTCCTCCACTACTACTCCTATTTCCATTTTGATTAATAGGTAAAATTGTGTATTTTAAGCCAATTTGTAGCTCATGACCATCAATGTCTAACACTGATGTGGTGGTGGTAATTGGTGTTGTTGATGGTTGTTGGCTAGTTGTAAGGTAAGATAATGAGAATAAAGTTTGGAGTATGAGTAGTAATTTTAGGTAGTTTGTAGTACTCATTGTGCCTTTCTTGGACAATGTGAGTACTAAGTGATCAACCATACTTTATATAGACTCTTTGAATACAATTACAGGTGGTGAAATAATAAGTACCTTTTGATCTTTAAGTAAAAATCTCGTATTTGATTTCTGGATATAAAATCATCTTTTGTAGGGAATGATTTACCCTCAAAGTGAGACTTTTAACGCGTATTTGAATTAATTGAAGTCCAAAACGAATCGATTAAAAAGAATCATAGTGTCTTTTTCTTTGTGTTAGACCAAAAAGTGACTGGGTCTCATGAAGAAAATGAAATAAAATGTCATCACCTTGACTTGCTTAATTACAAGTGTAGAGGCATGCATGTGACATAATGGACGAAATGAATGCTTTCAACATGAAGAAAATGTTGGTGAGTTGTTTTTTAAGTTGCTCTTTCTTCATTAGTAAGTTGCATGCATGATGCATGTGGAATGTAAATATGTGTATATACATATATATACACCCACTACACCAACTTGGTTGAGTAATGATGCAACCATGTTTCCTCTTCTAAAAGTTTGTTATTGATTAATTGGTTGGACTAATTAGTTGGGGTTTCTTTGGATCTTTTACACATGATTTGAAGCAAGGTTAGACTTTAAGGGGGTGATGTAATTGATACGACTGATATCATAATTCAATTTTGTGATCTATAGATCATACAAAAATAACTTTATTGTTATTTTAAGATTTTCATTCATCCGAGATTTGAACAATAAACAATTGAATATATATTTTGGTGATTAAGAATACAATACAAATCATAGTATCATAAAATTTAAATCCACTTCTAAAAAACAATCCTTTTTTTTTTTAATTATAGACTTACATTACCCCAAAAATTCGTTAAAAAAGAACACTCCAAAAATATTTTCAACGGACTTCCAATAGATTTCTAACAAATTCTCGATGGATTAGTCCATCAAAAAAATGGACTGATTTCTAGTAGTACCTTGAGCAATTATACAACTAGACCTTCACTATACATTCACATTAGAATGCACCAAGATTATATTCAGTAAAATTTCATAAAATGTGGTCTGAGGAGAATAATATGTACATAAATTTTATTCTTATCTCTTGAAGGTAGAAAGTCTATTTCCTAAATAACCCTCGACTAACTAGGCACCCAAAACAATGTGAAAAAAAAGTATAGAATTATGTAAGTGAAAAAAATTTAACCAAGTTCCTATTTAACAAGCAAGACATGATCAATTATTAGGGGTAAATTAATTCCTTGATTCACAAAAAGCTCATGCAAGTTGCAACCTATATGGTTTAGTTAGAAAAAGCAAAAAAGGTGGATTCAGTAACCAAAACCCCCTAAAATTTTAACAAAACCCCCTAAAATTGAACAGTATTAAAAGCAGCACACCTTAAGACAATCATACATCAAAAATCTTATTCCTCAATCAACTTAATTTCCCTTTTCAAAACCAAACAAATCAAATATATACCACTAGTTATAGTCATGATAGCAAGAATCATATTTTGCATTGCAATTTTATTAGCAATACTTTCAGTAATTCTCCTTGCAATATTCTCACCAATACCTAATCAAAACAAATCAAAAAATCCCCCTTGGGTTGATTTATCCCTTTATATTCAACAACCTCGAATTCCCTCTTCCAATTTCCCTTCTCAAAAAGCGCCAACAGACTTTGGCGCTTTTATTTTTCATCGCCTTCTTACTGAAGGCCCTGAAAATACATCTCGTATAATTGGAAAAGCGCAAGGTTTCATCATCCCAATTCAAGATTTTGCAAATTCCGCGTTTAATATTATTTATCTTACATTTAATTCAAAAGAATTTAGTGGGACCCTTAGTGTTGAAGCTAAGAGTTTGACAAATGATAATAACAAGTTGAATGTTGTTGGTGGTACTGGCTATTTTGCCTTTGCTCGTGGTCTAGCTATTTTTGCACAAACAAAAATAGAAAATATTAATTCTGATAATTTAGAAGCTAATTATTATCAATTAAAGCTTCAATTGAAATACCCTAATAAATCCAAAACAATTCCAAGATGAATTATTAGCAACTTGTTAAATTATTCTTTATTTTTATTTTTTTTGGAAAAGGGTCTGAAAAATACTCCAACTTTGGTCGAAATTGCTGTTACGATACCAAACTTTATAGAGAACCTTTTACCCTTGCACTATCTAATAGTGTATTTTAAAGGTATATATGTGTCTACGTGGACACGTTACTATTTATAATGATGCAATATTTATGATGTCCACGTGGGTACTTATATATCTTTAAAATACACTATTAAATAGTGTCTGGGGTGGGGGGTGGGGGGGGGTTGGGGGTAAAAGGTCCTTTCCAAAGTTTGGTATTGTAACAACAATTTTGGTCAAAGTTCGGATATATTTCAGACTTTTTTCCCTTTTTTTTTATATATATTTTTATTTTTATTTACCTTTTTTGCAACTCCTTAGATAGGAATATGAGTAGTTTACAAATTCGCAATTGACTTTGATAGTACTCTCGATATCTTATTAAAGCTTTGTAACTCGTTGCTAAGCCAACCTCCATAATCTGAAAAAAATGCAAAAATGTCTCTTTAAGAAAAGAATCTGAAAGGGGCTAGGTTTAGAGTCTGTTTGGATGATTTTAGAATTTATGATTTATAAGTTATGATTTTTAATTTATGATATTTTTTTTTGCTTTAAATTTTTTTTTTATTTTACCAAACACTTTAAAATAATTTTAAAAGTTATTTTAACTTTAAAATATCTAAAATAAGTCAATTCAAACATACTTATAGTCAACAATGGTCCTATTTTCTTTTTAATTATAAATATATGAATATAATGTTTGGAGAGATATTTTCTTTCATGAGAGCAAGTCAATTATATGAAGGAGAAAGCAATAACACATGAAGGTAGCCACTTCTGTTCTGAATAGACGTAAGGATTAAGAGAGACATACGATTATCTCTCACAAAAGTGGATCAAAATTACTTATGAATTCACAAAATTTGAGTTTTAATTATGAGATAAAAAAAAATATCTCACACAACTAATCTTTAGTTTATTTGAAATACATAATAGAAATTTATAGTAATAATTTTCAACTCTTTGTCGTTTAGGATGATTTGATGGATACCAAACAGGGTAAGCTTTATTAGCTTATATTCTTGCAAGTCAAATTAGGCCTTTTTCTGGAAATTTTTTATTTATTGGTTTTAGCCAATCAAGAGTTAGGCTGGTACTGTTGTAGTAAGGTTTGAAAATTTGGAGAATCCTTGTTTGTGTTGAGAAAACCCATAGGAAATTACGCGAATAAGTAAATACATACTACTTAATTAGTTAATATAGTTATAATTTAGCTAATTTATAATTCGCCACTAACATTTAGCGTTAATTACTTCAGCTTGAATCAAGTTTGTATAATTTATAATTCTTCGTTTGATTTGTATTTGTATATAACGGTGATTTCCTTTGGTTTTTCACTTTTATCATCAAATACATTCAACATTTTTTGTATAGCTTTTTAAAGTTTGTATAAATGTGTAGTTTCAGAATTTGTATAACTTTTTGTATAATGTAATTTGTCTAATATAATTTGTATAACTGTTTAAAGTTCAGATGTTTGTGTTTGTATAAATTCGTTATTTCGAGTTTTATCATATTTGTATAATTTCGGAATTTGTATTACTCCGAAAATAAATCCAATTTTAGATCTACAGTTGTACCCATATTTGTATAAATCCGTAATTGTATGTAGTTATTCTAATGGTATATTTTCTATATTTTACTTATACAAAATATATAAGTATAAAAGTCTACCAACATAATTATACTTATACAAATACGGATAAAAATAACTCAATTATACAAATAAACACGAATTATTTAAATGTACCCGCAAATTATACAAACGAGGTGCAAATTATTCAAATGAGGAAGCTATAGCTACAACCCGTAAATATGCAAATTATAGCCAAAGAGTCTATTTAAGTTTATTATAGTGATTATTTACGAAATTTCCCCTTAACAATTCTATATGTGTATCCCTCATTATATTTGGTGTATATCACTATGTATATTCCACTGTATATCCATTTATCTCTTGTCATTTGTGTGTGTCAATGACAATTTACTTGTGATATACACTGATATACGAGACATATAAAGTCACATACATATATTGAAGTGACGTCTGTCATATATGTATGTGATGCATACTGATATACATGATATACACCTTAGATATGTACATGTCACAAGTGCATTGATAATTTTCTCCAAACTAATCCAAATCACCTCTAATCTTCCTCAAATTATATTTATAAAACCATCCATATACTTTCAATCTATTCCAGCAACACCCACTCACACTCTTTCAATCAAAGAAATTAAAATCACAACTATGTTAAATTAAAAATGGTTGATTTATTTTTATTTCAAAAATATTCCACGTAACGATGAAATTCACTTATAATAAGGTTTGGTGAGCTAAGTTTAGGAACTAGGGCAAACTTCTATTCTATACTTGTCTCCTTCTATTTGTATCTTGGCATAAAATTTATTATTTAATTATAGTAAATTAGCACTTGTTTTAGTTTCAATAGTTACTCTTAGCATGGTTCGATATATATAGATCTTAGTCAATTTTTTTGGGGAAGTTTACGTTACACATTAAAAAGAGACCTTATATTTATTCTTCGAAATAATGATTGTTTTAAAAAATTATATAATATAGCAATCGGTTGATTTGTTTGTATATTATAGACAAGTGACGACACTTATTATCCATGCAAATGTAATAAGGCAGAAATATTGTATACATATGAAAATATTTTTTAATCGTACGATATAATGATTTTTGTTATTATTACTTGACATGTGTGGATGCAATGTATTCCTCTATAGAGATATTGTATATACATAAATACACTTATTATGCTCACGGATACATTGTATTGTAATATTATTATGCGCCTAAATATATATACCATATATATTGCTCAGGCCTACAGTCCTGTTTCGCTTTATACTAAGAGAGTGTGGTTGGATCTGACTCTATTATAAAGCTAGTACACCAAACAACTTCGAATTGTGCAGATATAAACTATTGTTGTTTTGTAAAAACACAAACTATCACTTTATTTCATAATTAGAGGTGAAGCTATAGCTTTATATGAAATTTCTCTATTTCTTTTTTTTCGATTGTCCCCTCAAAATAGGTATGTTTTAAGCTAGTAGTAAGAAATAGCGGCTATTTTTTATTATCATGTAGTTTTAAATTTCGCTAATAAAATTTCAAAATATACTTATAAGCCATGTGTCCATGACATTCTTTTTTTCTCCAAAATGTGGTTTGACTATACATTGAATTTATTTTTTGAAAATTAGTTTGGAAACTTTGCATATCAAAATATAGTTTGAATTTTTAAATCTATTAAGTAGTTTTGTTTTATCAAAATTTAAAACATTAGTGATTTAGACTAATTTTGATTTTGTCATGTCTCTCTCTCTCTATATATATAAACTTAACTTAAAATACTATATTTTTTTCAACTCAACTTCAAATGCTATATGTTTTTAGTATCACATTTTATATATCCAAATTGATAATTCTTGTTTTATTAAATGTAAATATTGACTGTTCTTGTCTTATTATAGACAAATTAAAGTGGACTTCAATGTCACTCCATATCAATTTTTATATATTTTACGTTATAAAACCATATATTATTACTAACTCCATTATGTAGTTTTACCATTAAAATAATTGATATCACATGCTGTTTTTTACTTTTAAAACCAAACAAAAATTAAAAAGAATCATAAAAGTAGAAAACTAATCAAACAACACAAAACCCTAGTCCCAGAAATTCAGAATTTCCTTTCTTTATGTACTCTTTTTGTCTGCCACTTTCAAATGAGAAGAATAAGTATGAACACAACATTGTTGTAAACTTGTAATAGCACATGGATGGTATGGAGGTCTAATTAAGTTACACATAAAATAAAATAAATATTATATGCCTTATCGATACGAGCTATAAAAGATCAGTGCACAATACATCTTGTTGTGTTAAGTACGGTCAAGGACGTTAGGGAAAGAGTCGCAATCTAAGAGAACATCTTGTTGTGTTAAGTAGGGTCAAGGACGTTAGGGAAAGAGTTGCAATCTAAGAGATGTGATATAGACAATCTATCTTAATACAAGTACTACTGGTTACTTTCACTATTCAAATTCTTAACCAATAGGCCACACAAATACAACTTTAATTTACCATTATTTCAAGACTCTTATTCTTTAAGAGTAACATCTATGCCAAATATTTCATTTTAAAAGTATTGAAATGATTAATGTAGTAAAAATAATTAAACCATTTCACGTGATATGTTTTTCCTTTTAGTACTTAAAATATGATAAATTGAAACCTTTCATGAAAAAAGATACGTAGAATTATTACATGTTAGTAGTATATAATATTATATAATCATGAGATATGTATTCTTCTATAATGTTTTAAGTACGCAATTATACGCATTAGTTAAAAATCTCGCTAATTGATCTTATTATATTTTAAAATAATAATTTAATTCGATGTTGTTTAAGAAGAATTTCGAATGTAGGTATAAATTAAATAAATCAATATAATGAGCAACCTTGCTATGAATAAAAATAGAAAGATTTTGAAAATCATCGAGGCATTCAAATACAAATAAGTAAAATCTATTGGAGGATCCCCCTCCACACTTAAATTGGCTAAATTTAATATAGTGAGTCTTGTCTCGATGTGGAAAATCCTCAAACTCCAAGAAAAATGGTGTTGATCTTGTATAATCTATGAGTATCATTCACTAGATCGTTATGAGTGGACTCATAAAATTATGAGTCAAATAGGGTCGATAAATCATATTCTAAAAAATTCAAAAAGTAATACACAAAAAGATTAAGATAATCTTAAATTTTGGTTTCTTGACTCCAAAACACTGAAAAGTGGTGTTGATTCTATATAAATTGTGAATATCGTTTTCGCAAATGGAACTACAAAATTTGCGATACATTTAAATGAAGTACTATAGTAAAAGTAGATGTCTAATAATTATTGGTTTTCTAAGGGTTTAAAAAAAGACTAGATACTATGAATACATACATGATAAAATTCCAAAAAAAAAAAAAAGGATCAATAATTTATTATATTGGATTACATTAATTCACACATAATATATTACACCAAATAAACACATGCAGCTCATATATTTGAATCTAAAGTTCCTTTTTTTCTTTAAGTTATATTGTTGTTTCAAAAAAGAAACTGATCAACAATTTATATTGGATTAAATTAATTCACACTCAATGTTTAGATTGAATCGACACATGCATATCATATATTTGAATCTAACGTTCCTTTTTCTTTTTTATTTAACCATGATAATTTATATTGATGTGTTTACACCTTTGAGCTGACAAAATGAGAATCATATACAAGGAACTATGGCAAAAATAGTATTTTAACTAAAAAGTAGTATTTTTCTAATGATATTATCAAAAAAAATAATAAAAATGTATATAGATATGCAAAAGGCAGAATATTAAGCCTGTCAAGACCCCATTTTTATGCTACTCAACCACTAAAATTTGTTGTTACTCAGACAAAAGGTGGGGATCACAAACCGACCAACCCAACTAAAACCCAAAATTGTGGACTATTTTTGCAAAATGATTGTCATTCAATATATAATTGAATACTTTTTGTATAATAGATTGGCATTATTGTTATCATATGTCCATGTACATCCCAACTAGAAACAATACTTAAAATATTAAATAAAATTAAAAGATGGTTGAATTAGTATTCACCATCACTATTTGTGGTCAATTTTCATATATTGATCATCAGACTCAATGAGCGTCTGTTTTACTAGTAAGGATGCTATTTGATCGATATTTAACGTATAGGAGCTCTTCTAGGAACACCTTTCCTTTTGTGCAAATTCTTCTTTGGTTTAAAAGGGGAAATGCACCATGTTTGAATTACCTCCGACGACTCGTTCAAAGAGATACAAGATTCATTTGAGTGATCAAATTTCATAATTTGATTGGAAATATACTTCTTCTGACCTTCTTTGCAAATATTTGCATCGATGGATACCTAGAATGAATTTTCATTTCATTAATAAGCAAATAAAATCGACCAAAATGAAATCAAATATTAAAAATAGAGATAATTTACTTTGCAAGCAATGGAGCAAAATCGATTTGGTAAATCTTGAAGGTGTCTCCCACAAGCTTCACAAGTTACACTTCCCTTTAATTTTGAAGTTTTGTTATCTTTAGATTGAGGACGTGGATTTAGATGTATAGCTTTTTCACCATTAATCTTGTAAGTCTGCAAAATTAATAATTAAAATATAATTAGATAAAAATATATACTGCAAAAAATTGAAATTAGTGATAGACTTAACACCTAAATTGATCGTATGTAACAAATATTTGTGATAATTTATAATTAAATAAGATTAGTGACAAATTTTTATATACACGCCAAAAAATTTATGTTTAGTTACAAAATTTATACCTCACAAATTATTATTTGAATAACATTGTAATTAATGGGGAAAAAACATGTAGTTTCACTAAACAAAAAATGAATATCAAATTTCATATAGGATATACATTAGGAGTGAATAAGCATATATAATTATCGTGTAAAATTTAGTACTAATTAATCCGTACATTATTTGATTATAATATTTACAGAATGAAGATACCTAATGTCTGACTATATAAGAAAATAATGAACTTTTTTAAATATTAATTATAACTTTACAATCATATAGTAGTAATTTACTAGTCTGAATAATTAAATTAGTTATACTTTAAGATATTAAAATAAAAACTTGATAAAATAAAGAGACGTAATGCATTACTACGTAACCATAGTACAAGACCATTATAAATTTTATATCAAAAAGAATTGAAAAAGATATTTAACTTTATATAATACTTTTTAATTATAACAAATTATTTTATATTTTTGTTAGGGCTGTTTAGTGAGCATAACTAATTAAGTTTCTATCTCTCTTTAATTAATTAGTACATATACTACAATGATTCTGATTTTTTTTCTTTATTTCTAGCTCTATATTTGTTGTAAATACACTACATTTGGATGATTTAATACTTAAAATGTTAACTATATCGCTAATTATTCTACATGTAAGTTAAGTACCATTTTAATCACCAATCAATATCTATCATAGAAATTTACCATAATAATAATAATAATAAAAATAATTTAATAAGACTTGATTCTACCAAAAATATTAAACTATCAATAGATTTTTAATATGTGATACCAAGATAATTACCATTTTAAGTTATTAATCAATATTTATCATATAAATTTACCTAATTACCTTATAAAACTTGATTCTATAAATATATTTTGGGCTTTTTTTTAGAGTGTTAGTGAGCCTAGAACTCAAACTCATTTTTAACACACACAAAAGCCAACAATTAAGATATCATTAGAAAAACAAACATGCATGAACTGACTAATTAATCAATTTAACTAAAAAATTAAAATTAAATTAGATCAACATTCAAAAATCACACCAAAGTAGTGCTAATAAATTATAATAGTACGTCTTAAAATATTGATCAAAATTTACGTAAATTGAAGCAAAAACCAATGAATTCAACAAAACAAAAAACCATACCTGAATTTCAGAACAATTTAGATGTTTCTGAATCTCATGAAGTCTAACAACATCATGATAAACGTATTTGCAGATTTGAAGCCATTCATGGAAGCAGTGCGACGAAGAAGATACGCAGTGTTTACAGAAACAGAGATTACAATCGATACAAAACATATTCTTCTCATTTCTTCTCAGTTCTCTGTGATATCCACACGATTCGAAAAACTTGATATTCAGCAAAGTCTCAATCCAATTCACCACTCGAATTTTACCTCCAATTAGCTTCACAAAAACAACAATCACATCATTGAAATTGAAAATTTAAGATCTGATAACAGTTTAAAATCTAAAACAATTACGAATAACATTAAATTGAAAACATATAAATATGAATTTAATTGATATTACTAACCATTTTTTGTGGAGTTTTTAGTGAAATGGAAGAAGAGGAAGAAGATGATTATTATTATTATTTTTGAGTAGAAGTGGAAAACAGAGTTTTATTTATTTTTTTCTTTATAAAAAGCAGTGGGAAAGTGAAGGAATGATGGCCGTCTGATCATTTAAATAGGGCCCCACGTCAGGCGTAGTTGTTAGGTTTCAACTGTTTAGTTTTCCCGCCAATTTCGGCCGATGAGTTATGGAGGCGGCCGTCTTTGTCTTTTGAAAAAACACACTCTCTCTCTCTCTATATATATATATATAAAAAAAAAATTATTTTTGTATGGAGATTTTGTACTAAAAAAATATTATTTAAAAAGGAAAAGTAATATTTGGGGATAAATATCAAGAGTCATGGTTGTAATATTTGAATATTATGGGTTAAGATTTAAAATTTTATGATAATTCATAATTTATTGATTTATTGGGTATGAATTTAATGTTTTTTAATACACATATATTTTATATACGAGAAAATTGTATGAAATAGCAAACTATTAATTCAAATTAAATGTTATAACAATAGTTTATTTTATTTGTAATTCGCAGCAAACATGCATTTTTTTGCCATATGATTCGGTATAAATTTAGCTAATTTTCAGTAACAATTAGCCAATTTATACATTTTGGTATAAAATACGTTTTTGTTTGTATAAAGCAAAAGAAAAATGTATATACAAAACTGATCAATTTGTATAAAACTGAATGTGTCTAGCGAATTATACAAATTAAAAGCTTCCTAGCAAACATAAAATTTGCTATGGAGCGCAATTATGCAAACTATAGCTATAACATATAAATATGATTTTTATGTTTGCTATATGTGAAAGTTGCTCGTAATATATTAATAATATATTTAGTATAACTTTAATACATAGGCAGTGTTTAGTTTTAGGCACCCAAAATAAAGAGGCTCAAAAAATTTTAATAGTTAATTTTATGATTATTTTATTTCACATAATATAAAATTGAAGATGGTAAAGAAAATGTTCAAAACTTCTACAAGTAAGGAAAGAAATATTTTAGAACTTTGGAATAAATAACTGAAATTGTTATCTTAAAAAATAGAGATTTCAAAATAACATCCAATGTAATGTATTGCAAACACGTGATTAATATGTTATTAACTAGAAATGATGATTAATTTTATAAATAATGATATTATTATGTGAAATTAATTAACGACTTCATGTCATATGAAAATACTATCTTAAAACAATAAGTGTCGCGTCTCATTTTTTCTCAAAACGGGTTTTGTGCACGACCTAACAGCTCTTTTTGGGTTTAAAATAGAAAGGTTGGGTGGAACGAATTTGGACCATTGGATAAGATGGCTTGAGCGGCTAGGATTAGTTGTTCGATTTGATCAAAGCGATGGACGGACGAGATTTTAAAAGAATGGGTCGTGAGATTTGAATTGGAATAGGCCATAATTGAAATCAATAAATGGCTATAATTGTAAAAAAAAATTAGAAATGAATAGGCTAGAATTGGAAAGAAATAGAATAGAATAGACTGAAATTTAAATGATTTGGTGGAACATTAAGTTAATTATATTCAATTAATAAAATACTACACATATTATAATATTTTCACACTTAAATTTTAATACATTTGAGTAAAATAAGTATTTCGAGTTTAACTATCGATAAATATAATAATTTAACAATAATAAAAATAATTTAATTATAATAACTTTGTCAAATTATAATAAATATATACTTATTTAGATAAAATTGATTAACATTTTAAACACAAAATATAATACGTATTTAATCGAATAGCACTTTCGAAAGGGTTATGGGTTGATCAAAATTGGATGTCAACAATAAGTATGCAAAAATAAAATTAAAAAAACTCTAATTTATTTGATTATATGTATATTTGTATATATTTAATAACCGTTAACAAAATTTAGTATTTCGTCAGATCATTGACTTTCGATAAACACTAGACTCAAGAAAAAATATATCAAGGTCATTATTATAACGTAAGATAAGATTTAAATATTATAATTTCATATTTGAAATTTTATAAACTCAATTAATCAAACATTTAGATTTTCTAATTTAGTAAGGCTACAAGATAGTTAATCAAAACAAAAAGATTGAAAATAAAAATCACTAAAAACTCCGAGTTGAAAGGGCAATCACTAAAATCTCTTACTATTTTTTTGTTAATTTGGAAATTAACTTTAAATTTTAACTCCCTCTGTATTATAGTTTTGTCGTCCAATTTATTCTAATTTTTTTTGCTTGCAAAAATAGTTTTACATTTATATTTTTGCTAAGTTATTTAAGTTATTTTCAATCTCATAAGGCAAACACCAAAAAGCTTAAAATAAAGACATGATGTCTCAACTATTGAACAGGAAACAGGAAATACCAACATGTTTATAATCTATTTCAATTTAAACATATAATTATTTATTTATAAATTAATTTCAAGCTTTTATTATTAGTTATTATAATAATACTTATCAACTATTTTTAATCAATTAAGCCAAATATGTTATTGTTTTATTAGGATGCTAAAGCATGAAAAAATTACTTTATTATGAAATGAAATCTTGACAAAATAGTTTTATAAGTTATCAATATTGACTTTTTTTTTTTAATTATTTGACTTAATTTTGCATGCACTTTACAACTTGTGTTACACGGATTTTCTGTTTCAAGACAATTTACAACTTGTGTTACACAAATAGTAATTAGCTTAGTAATTATTAGTCAAACTGATTTAACATTTCAATTAAGCTAATAATTACGTTTGAAGAAAAATTACATACTTTAAATTCTTTATCATACATATATAAATAGTTTTGAAAAATAGTAGGTTATTTATTGTGATTCTTGTGTTATTTAATTAAACATATTTAATCTTTAATTAATTCAAATATATACTTTTGTTCCTTTTTCTAGTAAATATTCACAAAATTACCATAATTATTAGCCATTGTAAATGGTTAATTACTCATATGTTATGATAAACTTATGTTATTAATTCCATTAGACGATAATATTGTTTTAAAAACAGCTATAGGACAGATATAATACACTTCCTACATCAAGGGACTAAAACACACATTTTAATTAATTAAACATTAAATGTATTTAGTCAAATATTAGAAAGATTAAAGTTGCGAGGGACTAAAATTGTTATTATGAATTATCCCTTAATAATAATATCATCATAGTAATCTTTTTTTTACTACAAAATAAATAAAAATTATGTCTAGAATGCTCATTTTCCGCCGTGCAAATAGCAAAATTAATTATGGTAGTGAATTTTAAAAAGAAATTAGAAATTAATTAATATTTATTGTCCTTTGAACATTTCATTTTATTTTTATTTTCTTAATGGATCATATAAAATCCAGCAAAGCAAATCTTGGTAAATGATGATTTTCACCCAAGAAAAAGGCCTGATATAGCCTTTGTTGTTTAAGTACTTAGCCAATATATGCATTCTCCAAAACAGTCTTATATGAAAGCAACACTTAGAGTGGTAGGGTGTAGAAAGGGAACAACAGATCTTGGATTGTTTATGCCAAGTACTAAAGAATCATCTTTGGTGGCCTATTGTGACTCAGACTGGGGAGTTTGTGTTGAAACCAGGAGGTCAGTGACTGGGTATATAGTAAAGCTAGGAAATGCAATTGTGTCCTGGAAATCAAAGAAGCACAGTTTCAAGAAGCTCTGTAGAGGCAGAATTCAGAAGCATGGCTTCTATAGTAGCTGAGATAATATGGCTGAAAGGTATATTCATGGAGCTGGGAGTACAAGTTACGTTACCAATGAGATTGTTCTGCGACAACAAAGCTGCCATCCAAATAGCAGCACATCTAATTTTCCATGAGAGAACAAAACACTTTGGTATAGATTGTCATTTTGTAAGGGAGAAGATATTGGAAGGGCTAATTCAAACACAACACATTGGAACAAAAGAGCAGCAAGCAGATCTCCTGACTAAAGGATTATGCAAGCCTCAACATGATGCACTAATTGACAAGCTTGGAATGAAAAATATATTTTTCGATTCTTAGCTTGAGGGGGAGTGTTGAGAACATAGTTAATTAACTATATGCTAGACTTGAGTAGTTAGTTGGTTAGTTATATAAAGTTAGTTAAAAGAGCATCTTAGTTAGTTAGGATTTACAGCTGTCAAATATTCCTTTTTCATACTTGTATATATGTGTGTAAATCAGTTTGTGAATAGATAGATTGAATGAATAAGATTTGATTCATTCCCTCAAACTCTCGCTAAGCTTTCTTAACTCCCATTAATGGAGTCTCTCAACAGTTTTACAATTATATTTTTACTAAGTTATTTAAGTTATTTTCAATCTCATAAGGCAAACACCAAAAAGCATAAAATAAAGACATGATGTCTCAACTATTTAACAGGAAGCAGGAAATACCAACATGCTTATAATCTATTTCCATTTAAACATATAAGTATTTATTTATAAATTAATTTCAAGCTTTTATTATTAGTTATTATAATAATACTTATCAACTATTTTTAATCAATTAAGCCAAATATATTATTGTTTTATTAGGATGCTAAAGCATGAAAAAATTACTTTATTATGAAATGAAATCTTGACAAAATAGTTTTATAAGTTATCAATATTGACTTTTTTTTTTTAATTATTTGACTTAATTTTGCATGCACTTTACAACTTGTGTTACACGGATTTTCTGTTTCAAGACAATTTACAACTTGTGTTACACAATTAGTAATTAGCCGGTTAGTAATTATTAGTCAAACTGATTTAACATTTCAATTAAGCTAATAATTACGTTTGAAGAAAAATTACATACTTTAAATTCTTTATCATACATATATAAATAGTTTTGAAAAATAGTAGGTTATTTATTGTGATTCTTGTGTTATTTAATTAAACATATTTAATCTTTAATTAATTCAAATATATACTTTTGTTCCTTTTTCTAGTAAATATTCACAAAATTACCATAATTATTAGCCATTGTAAATGGTTAATTACTCATATGTTATGATAAACTTATGTTATTAATTCCATTAGACGATAATATTGTTTTAAAAACAGCTATAGGACAGATATAATACACTTCCTACATCAAGGGACTAAAACACACATTTTAATTAATTAAACATTAAATGTATTTAGTCAAATATTAGAAAGATTAAAGTTGCGAGGGACTAAAATTGTTATTATGAATTATCCCTTAATAATAATATCATCATAGTAATCTTTTTTTTACTACAAAATAAATAAAAATTATGTCTAGAATGCTCATTTTCCGCCGTGCAAATAGCACAATTAATTATGGTAGTGAATTTTAAAAAGAAATTAGAAATTAATTAATATTTATTGTCCTTTAAACATTTCATTTTATTTTTATTTTCTTAATGGATCATATAAAATCCAGCAAAGCAAATCTTGGTAAATGATGATTTTCACCCAAGAAAAAGGGGAATGATGTTTATCAATAACAACTAATTTTCATGATTAGCATTTGTTATGATTTTCTTGATTAGATTTGATGGGATTTTGGCCCCTTTTTCTCTCTACATTTTTTTTTTTTTTGTTGCTTTTTCTTGTTAATAAAAAGTGGGGAATCTTGGTTACACAAAGTGACGAAATTTTCATCAAATGCTTTTTTGAGTAATTATTAGTGTTTATAAAAATTAAAAAAAAGGATCAATTTTATACATTTAATGGTTTGAAAAAATGATCCATATGTCGTACAAACTTTTTGATTATGCTAAATAAAACAAGTTGGTTTTGTCTTTAATTTTACAGAGATTTCAATGACCAGAAACATTTTTTTTAAGCCGGTAGTGTCCGATTCAACTTTCGTGCACCTCGACTAATTCAACGGGATACCTGTTCAGGCTGCCACCTCCCTCCCACAACAAGTATCAAGTAATTCTATCCATCAAGATTAGGACAGATAGAAAGAACCACCTAGTATATTTTGTCTCTACTGAAACCTTATGATTCTCAACCTCTTTATTGACCACTAGGTCACACCTAGGGGTGTACAAAACCGAATCAAACCGCAAACCGAGTCAAACCGAAAAAAAAACCTGACTAGTGGTTTGGTTTGACTTGGTTTGGTATTGAATAAAAAAACCCGACTATATTTGGGTTGGTTTGGTTTTAACTTAAAAAAACCAAACCATCCCGACATTATATATGTAATTTTAAAATTTTATTTTATACATAAAAATATTTACTTTGATATAATTTTAAAATATTTCTTATACTATTTCATAGTTTTTATCTTTTAATATATTATTTCAAGTTTAAAACTTAGAATTCAGAATGGTCCAATAAAGATTATAGTTCATAGATGTTGATAATTATAATAAAACTTAAATCAAAATCAAATTAACACTAATGCAAAAAGAAAATTAATTCAACACTAAAAATGACAATAATACTGAATATTTGTTCTTTAGTTTTACATTGGTTTAGTAACGTAACTAATACTTATTAAACTTATTTTAACATGATTTAGTACTTTTAAATTATGATCATTTTCATTATGACTTTGCAATATTTATTTTATATTGAATATTTTAGTGTCATCAGTACTCATCTCATATTTTGTGTTATTTTCTTAAGAAACACCTTAGATAATTTGGTTGGACTAAAAAAATATTTGGAGCACAAGTTAATTATATATTTGTATGCAAACTTTACCGAAAAAATCCAAAAATCTGGAAAAAAATCCTAGGTTTATTAGTTTAGTTTGATTTATAAATTTAAAAATTCGACACAATGGTTTGATTTGGTATTTGAAAAACCCGAGCCAACCCGAGGTTGAAAAACCTGAAAAAATCCGAATTTTATTGGTTTGGTTTGGTTTATAGATTTAAAAATCCGACACAAATGGTTTGGTTTGATATTTGAAAAACCCGAACCAACCCGACCATGTACACCCCTAGTCACACCCTTGGATGCACCAGAAACATTTGACAAATACAAGATTATAAGAGTCTTCGTTTCTTTAAGGTATATACACATATATGTATACTAAGTTTTTTTCAAAGTTAATGAGTGCATGTGCACCCTTACCCACCACGCGGGTCCTCCTCTGGTCTCGAGAGAGTGGGGTGTATGCAAACCTTACACCGTGTAAATTCCTTGGATGAAAAAACCCAGCAACATTGTCCTTTTATAACTAACTAATGTTTTACATAAATTGCTTGAGCCTTTATGGAAATCATTATGCCAAGCTCAAAATAAAAAAATTATTGAGAATGAACATATCATTAAATAACAATGCTTTCAATTTTGTGAAAGGGTGAACTTAGTTTACAAATTAAATCACCTTAAGCAAAGAAGAATTCCCCTTCTTTCTCTAAATAAACAAAAACATAAGATAACAATATCAAATGTTGGTTTAGCAGAACATTATAGTCCTTCATTTACATATCAAAAGTAGACTACTTCTTAGCATCTTAGAAGAGGTAATTGATACCATGAGACGAACCAAACTGAGTTCATAAACAAGTGACCCTCAGGATTGAGAGTCTGATAAAACGTACATTGAAGTAACTAATGAGAGTTCAGGATCCAAAAAGTGGAGGCCAATAGTTTCTCCTGTTTATCTATCATCTGTGAGTAGTAAGCAACTGAAGCTTCTCTTTGTGGTACCATTTCCAGTATTGCTCTCTACTGTTTTTCTAGTACTACTGCAACCATGTAAAGGGAAAAAAAGATAAGAATCAATGTGTGAATGATCTAAAAGCTTGTTTATGAGGAACGTAGGCTTGAAGCTTATATCATATTTCAAGTTCAAAACAACGACGATGTTGATTTATGAAGGACTTTATATCTTGTGGAACTATATGCTAATGTTAAGAAACCTAAAGTGTTGAGGTCAGACCCTTCTAAATTGAGACTTTGGAGCAACCATTTGCTTATATAGGGCAAACCAGTAAAGCGGATAACCCGATTTGAACATTAAAAAGTCTAGTTAATGACACCAAGAGGTTCAAATGACAACATTTTATGTCAAGAAACACCCACAACTTATCAACCTAAGCAATGAATTCAAGAGGAAATATCACCACATGCTGCAAACTGAACAAAATCTCAAACTGCTTCAAGAGTAAAATACCACATTATCTATGACTATTCCCAGTATTTCAAGAATATTACCTCTATATGTGGATAGCTCATATGCAATCATTGCCTTATTCCCAGAGATTCAACCTTTAAAGAGAAACAAACATGGATTGTTTTTCTATTATCTAGAAAAGATGCATTATTGACAGAACATAACATAACAAATCAGTCGTACAACAAAATACACATGCTAAGCCATTAGTTTGTTTCAACTCTACCAAGCATGAATTTCCCTCAAGTTTTGGTCGTCAAAAATATATATGCATATATATTTCAGATAAAAGGTATTTGAATGTCGAGCAGAAATAAAAGGAGAAGTGATAGATGCTAACTAATTATTATAATCAAAATACCAAATCGTTCAGTAAAGACAATCTGAATAGATTAGAAAAGAAACATCTTTGGACTACTTGAAAACATTAAAAAGAAATTTAATCAGGACACTAAGTTACTCCACCATACTTGGAAACATTGGATTGTCCCAAGTACTCTGAGGAGCCCTGGTTTATTTTTTAATGATATAGAATTGCCCATAAATCAGGTATCTCCATAATGAAAAATACAAATACATAGAAAAATAAATAAAGACAAACAATATTTGGCCTTATTTACGAGATTGCAAAGGAAATGTAGACAACATATAAGCAACTGATTTTGGTAGTAACCCATTAAATTAATTTTAGCAGTGGAAATGAGAACTTTACAATTCCAGAAAGCAGACGGCAAGAACTTAAGCCCGCTACTGATCATTCCATGTTTGTTTCACAGTCGGTTGCTATAAATTTGCAGTAATGTGTTCGAGTAATCTTGTGTCTATGCTTGATTCTTTTTCCTTATTGCAAATTATATTCTCTAGAGAAGATATACATAAACAATCCAAAGCTTGAATATATATCTTATATGTATATTTTCCCAAGGTTTAGTGGCATGATTGGCTTCTTTATCAGCATGTAGAAGAAACTACTAACTTTGTAGGGTGGGAAATGAAAAGCACAGTGGGGGTTTCCAGCTTTTCTGGTTGAGGCTTTAACCGTGCAGCTGCCCATTAAATTTCAGGATGTATGTTGGAGTCTTGGAGAAGAAACAAGACCATTCAAGATTAACTTTCTATGGTGAAATGGAAATGAGAAATTGAGAACTCTGTACTGTTGTTGCTACCACTGCTTTAAGTTATTAATTTCTTCCTTTGTATGAACAATGACATTCTTGATATATTCCAGCTTCACACTTCCTGTATCACTTAGATTGTAGCTGTTTCATATCTCTTTTGGTTGAATGTGATCGAGTGTGTGTGTGTGCGCGCGCGCGCTCGCATGTATACACATATATGGAGGCCAAATGTGTTTTTTCATAAAATTTCACTCATAAGGTTTTATTGTTTCCCAACTTGGAAAATATAGATTACTCGGCCACTCGACACATGAATATTTCCCAACTTGACTCGATTCAACTTAACCGGAGGACAAGACTGTTAAGAAAGAATATGGTTTCCATATTCTCCCACATAATCTCATAAATTAATGTTTTTTTACTTCAATACACCCGTACTTCAGTTGCACTTTGTGCATTATGCTTCAACAGGCAAACCTGTAGCCTTTTGCACTTGACAACACAACTAGAAAGGATCAAGCATAGTTACAAAGAAAAATTGGAGTTATGTACAGTTTAGACAGGCCATTGAGAGAGTCATCAACTGTATCAATAAGTTCTTATTAGCATTTCTTGTCCTTAAAAGGATACAAATGTTGCTTTCATAAAATAGCACACCATATTTCATGTCGATTTCATGGTAAATGTTATCACATATTGGAGGTGCCTTAAACGCATCACTTTTTTCAACCGTGGTGTTCGAGCTAGTTTCTCTGCAACTCGACTTATGCTGTGGGGTACCTACTACCTCCCACTAGCACACATGTAGCAGTTAACTTTGTCCACCAAGGCTTGAATAGGTGGTAAGAAATCACCTATTGTTTTTCTTTTTGTCTCCGGCTGGGATTTGAACAGAAACCTCATGGTTCTCAACCAATTTTATTGATCACTACGCAACACTCCCTATTGATTACGATCTTAAAATGCATCACTTTTTCAAACCATCAATGGTAATTTAAGTTAATCTCATACATATTGATGTTTCATTCAAAAGGAAATCGCAAAAAAACCACTCATCTCAAACAGAAAGCAGCTTATCAATGGGTAATTTAAGTTATATCAAATCTTATAAGTAGTTACCGAGGTCATTGATTATCTGCCAGCTCCTTTTGATCTGTGCCTTCATCATTTAGGTTTCCAAACTTGTCCTTGAAAGAATCTTGCCTCTGCAACCACATCATGTGTCCCTGCCCAATAAATTACACAAATTGGAGGAGGATACTACAAGGTGGAGGAATCGATCCCTCGCCAACAAGGTGAAATTTCAGTAGTCAACTACTAAGATTTCTTTACCAAGCATACGTGAAATTGAAATTACCTGGAGAGCAGCAGCCCAGACAATGAGGAATGAAGCGAACCAGAGTTTCTTGTCCTTGAGGAGTTCCTTCACTACAAATTTTCTGTTCTCCATTGATGAGTACCTCAAAACCTTGTTACTAAAACACTGTAATTTGCATATTCAAAATTGGATTCGGGTTGTATTTCTCAAACGGGTTAAATTTTATGTAAATTATACTTCACACCCATAAGTTTTATATTGTACTATTATTATTAGTCTCGCGCTTTGTACGTAGTGCACCTTTTATCAAAACGCATCTCAACCCTTTGAATCCTAATTAAAATCATCCCAACAAGTTCTAAGTGATACTATTGACATGCAAACAGATTCAAAACTTAATTTGTTACGTCAACATTAAAAACAAGGGGGTGAGTTTTCACATAAAGTCATTAGGACAATAGCCATTTTCCAACAACATAAATTTCATTCATGTTCAACACAAGCTTCTATAAGTTAAAAAAAATAAAAAATACAAAGTTATATCCAAAAGAATATTCATAACTTATTATTCCTTGTTCAATTTTGTACATTGACATATGAAAAATGAATGTATACACATTATATCAACTAAACTAAATGTTCAAAATGGCCTCTTTAGGTTCTTCAAGTCCAAAGAATCAATACACTCTACCTCACCTCTATGCAAATTCAACAATTTCAACAACTCACTTGCCTTCTCCTTAGTATTTTCACTACAACCAACTTGTATTAGTAACAATAGCTTTTGAAATGCACCAACTTGAAGTGCTTCATTAATAAGCACAACATTATCATTCTTCCCAATTAATAACTTCCATAATATTGAAACTGAAAATTCAGTTGCTAAATCTGAAACTCTCAATAATTTCTTGATCAAAATAGGAATAGTTAAGGCATAATTATTAGCCCTTTTTCTCCCTTCTTGTGAGTTGCAAATTCTAGCCAAAATTCCTAATACTTTTTCACATATGCTCTTTTCACAATCCACAAGTGTCTCTATAAGCAATTCCACTAACCCCAAATCAACAAATTTGGATCTTGCATTCTCATTTGATAATTGTGATGAATTAACCATATGGTAAATTGTTAATAAAGAAGCTTTTGTAGTTGTAGGACATATTGGCTCTTTTACTAACTTCACTAATGATTCCAAACCTCCATCAATATTTAATAACTCTTCTACTCTCCATGTTTCTTCCATTCTCATGATTTCTTTAAGCAAAAACACTGAATTTCTCCTACTTGATAAACTTCCACATTTCAAGAACCAAATCATGCAATTTAAAGATGATTTTGATCCAAGAATTGACTTGGACTCACCATCTAGAGGCAATAATATTGTCAAAGTTGATAAAATTTCTTCCATTGTCTCAACTTCATAAACGGATGATTTCTCCGTAAAACCAAGAAGTGTAGATGATAAGATCTTCCCTGCACCATTTGCAACAAAACAACGTTTATTCCTGCTACTTTCTTTTATCATCTTCCTCATTTTCATTACTAGTTCACGACTAGACTCTGAGCCTTGCTGCAATTTGCAGCAAGACTCAATCTTCCTAAGAATCACCGTTACCTCATCAGAGGTAACGGGGATTCTTGGAGTTGGGATCCTCTCAATCCCATGATCTTTATTCACAACACACCATTCTTGGATCATTTTCCTCATTGTGTGATTAGGAATTGGCTCAAGTGTCTTCAACACTTTTTTAGTGATGGGACATGTTTGATTTCCATTTTCAATCCATGTCTCGATACTCACTCGATCATACGTGATCCCCGTTGACAACGTCACCGGATCCTTCATCAAATCTAGTGCAATTGGACACTTGAAATGGCTAGGAACCATCAACAACTCCATGGTTTTTTCTTCAATTTGTTTCTTTGAGTTACTCCTCCTTGATGCCCTTTTCTTCCTCCATGTTGAAATCATTCTTTTTATGTTACAACAACAAAAAGAAACAAAACTTAACTTGAACTAGAAATTAATTCTTTGGAAAAATGAGTTTGGTTTTATGATTTTATTGTTTGCAAGTTATAGAAATTAATGGGAGTTTGGTAAGTTAAAAGAGTTTGTAGGGAACTAATGTGTATATATATGTGAGTGTGTTGATGTCACGCGGTAAACTATGTATTATAATTTTAATAATAAAATATTTCATGAACGTGTGAGCTAAATTGAATAATGACTAAGAAAAATTGTGAAGTGTTGAATAGGAATGGGGCAAAAAAGGGACGCTAAGAAGGTTTGTTTAGACTAGATTTTTTATTTTATTTTTGACTAAAAATGTTAGGTTGAAAAAATAAAATAGAAAATAATTCAAAGGTTGGTTTAATTTTGACGGGAGAAAATAGACAAGACAAAAAACCGGTCGGTGGACTAACCATACTCATTTGATTTTATTTTAGTGATTAAAACTATTAATTTTTTTTATAATTCAAAAAATAGTTTATGTGATACTTAAGCAAAGTTGGGTGATTTTTTTATAATAGAAAATTAATAGTTTAGCAATTTTGTGATATGTATATTAAAAAGATTAAGTGATCTTTTGTTATAAAAATAATTTAACAACTTTATTTGAGTCGTGTATCACAAAAATCAAAATAATATTTTTTTATTAATAATCGTGACCAAAAATCTTTTTCCGACTGTCAAATGTAAAAAATGTCAATATTTTTTAAAATAAATTATAAGAAAAGTGCTACATAAATGAAACATATGGAGAACAAAAAGTTATATATAAAAAAAATAGAATTCAAAGGAATCAAACTTGTATACGCTTTCTTTATTTTGGTCTACACGGACTCGTTCTACATGTAAAATTTGGTTGTTACAAGGCTTGCAGCAAACCTAACGCGCAAGCTATGAAGTAGTAAGGTCAAAGATACTATTCCCTTCGTGATTAGTATTAATTTATGCGATATAATTTGATTTGATATGGAATTTAAGAATTTTTTTCTACAAATTGTACTCTACTCCCTCCGTCCACTTTTTGATTGACATGTTGCATTTTTCGAAAGTCAATTTGACTAATTTTCAAAATGAAATTAGATTACATTAATTCGATGTTTTAAATAAAAAATTTAGATATTCAAAAATTATACGAAAAGTACTATAAATTGCAATTTTTTGCATATCAATATGATGAAAAATACATCATAAAATATTAGTCAAAGTTATTATCGTTTGACTCTAAAAAGGAAACTATGACAATTAAAAGTGGACGGATGTATTATTTTTATAAACATGGAAATATCACAAGTTATGAAAACTATCAATTTTTTCTCAATTTTTACAATCATACCAAATGAGCAAATCATGCTAATAAATAAGATATCAAAATGTCCAAAGACATTGTATTAATAAATCGCATATTTTCATGTTCGGATGTTCCTTTTATAAATACATGTTTACGGTTGCCAATTTTCAAATACACAAAATTTATAGATCCACTGATCAATAATTATACTCCCTTCGTTTCCTTTTATATGTAACATTTTTATTTTGCACTTGCAATAAAAAATGATATAATTTTATCATTCTACCCTTATTTAATTTTTTTGGAACTCAAATTTTCAATTAATGAATATGAGTTAATTTATTTTGATTAATTAATTTAACCAATTAACATGAATCATTTATTTAATTTTCAAAGTTAATAACTACAAAGATAAAAAAAAAAACAATATAATAGTTTATGCATTAATTTTATGACATAACAAGTATTATGAATCAATTATTTATAAAAAAAAATAAAATATATATATATATATATATATATATATATATATATATAAAGACGAGCAATCTTTTTTCATGGTGATTAGTTTGAAGGGTCCCAGCAGTAACGAATTTGCAAAAATTCATTAATCATTTTGCGCGTAACAACCTAAGGAACGGATTACCAAGTAAACCAAAAAAAAAAAGGGAATTGTGAATATATATTTTCTTTTTTTTTCCTCTGACAAATATAATGCATGGTTACTGCTCAACAGACTTCTATTATTTCAGTTCTATAGCGCAAAAACAATATTTATATAATTTAGAATATATTATATAATTCCTCTGTTTATCTTTATTTATTTATTATATTATTATGGATTGTTCAACGATAATTGTCTAATTTATAATATCAATATCAATTTTACCTTATTAAGTACTTAAATACTTTCTTTTTCAATGTTTAGATGACATATACTCTCTTCGTCTCTTTTTATTTGTTAAATTTTGACTCGTCAGATTTACTAAGAAAATATTGATTGGTATAGTGAATTTATCATTTTAGACTTATTAATTGATAAGGTCCCAAATATATTTACTCAATATATTTTATATTTTTCAAAGACATTAATTCAATGTTAATAAATTGAGGATATAATAGAAAAAAATAAATTACTCTTTCTTGATTTATCAAAAATGACAAATAAAAAGAGACATTAAATTAAAAAATATTTGACAAATAAGTAAAGACGAAAGGAGCATTTGGTAATATTATTTCATCAAGTATTATTTTTAATGCATATGTCAAATCAATAATAAATAACTAGAGAAAAAAAGTACTAATTTGACCTAATTAACAACTGACATGGGCTGCTTTCGAAACATGCCTCGTGAGTCGTGACTCATTGTGTCATCTGGCATGCATGGCAAGCCTAGCTACCTGCTTCACCTCTCCTGATTCGAGTTCGAATTTTGAATATAAAAAATTATTTTGTATACGTGTACAAGGTAAACCTTTTTACTATCGCATGTATGTATATATAATTTTTTATATTTTTAATCTTTTTAGTGAAAATTCTTGTTTCATTACAGTAAGAAAGTCGAATCAGGTTCAATAGGTTCACATTTAGTCATCTACATAACTTTTACTGTAAGAAAACATGAAATTAGCTACGAAATTTGTTGGTCATTCTCAGTTTATTGGTAGCTAAAAATCTCCTAGCTAATTGAATTTTCTTATAATCCGTATGGCATATCCATAGTTAAATAAAATTAACATGAGATTTTTACTTCTTTTATTTACAAAAGTTTATCCATTTCTAATTTCTTGTTGTTACTAGTGCTGTTAGGCCAAATACATATGAGAGGGGGCCTTAAATTTTCAATCACTTTTTATTTAGACATATCAACTAGCACTTAAATCTTTGAATAATATATAGTGGGTTTCTTTTTTTTGTTATTAAATATATTCATCCAAACTTTCATCTCCCAATCGGAATTTGACATTGACCCTACCTCGTATATTAATATCTACATCAAAAAATAGAAAGGAGTGAGACATATACCTAACCTCCAATCCTAATGGTAGTTAAACTAATCTAACTATCTTACTAAAGAGGGTATAACTAATCAACTAGAAAGCTAGTAGGGTTAGTAAGATAACTAATATCATACACCTAAAGGGCTTCTAATTCAAAGTAAAAATTGAAACATATTCTTGGTGCAGCATGCAGATAAAAAGAAGAGCTATTCCATTTCGACAAGAAGACGAAAAAGACCCACACCCATGTTCCATAGCTTTTGGTTCACTATCCGATCATGATTTTCCTACCCTCAGAGGAAAGAGTACTTCCCTTTTGACCTAGTTGTGGGCAAGAAGGGTTTTGAACTCCCAACACTATGGTTCATAGCCACGTGCTCTAATAATAAGCTTAGCAAAGTGTAGATGTATGGAGAATAGGAAAGTCTTTTAATGAAAATAGACAACATACAAATCAAGGAATTAGTAGCTTCTCAGTCAAAAATATCAAAAGGAAACCATAAAAAGGTATCAAGATTATACAGTTTTAACTTCTTCCTCCCCTTTTAAATGTACATCCAAGACGGGGATAGAAGTTCTTTTGCAGTATACATACAACAATATATACTTAAGAAGCTAATCATGTCAAAGATCTAAACTGGTTAGAAGCTAAATGTGTCATTGTGGCTAATCATGTGCATACACTAGAACAAGTCAAACAAGAATGCACCAGGAGGATGCTGAAAATTTGCTGGTAGTCCGTTTCAGCCGAGAGGTGCAGCAAAATCAGTGGAATAGGAATTTAGCTATTTGTCCGAGTTAGGCTTGGATTCGAAGAACTTGGATACAGCTTCATAAAGATTCTCTTCCTCAAATGGTTTTGAGACGTAACCATCCATTCCACACTTGAGGCATTTCTCTAATGTGGCATGAATTACATCAGCAGTCATGGCCAATATCGGCAGGTGCCACATGTGCCTCTTTGTACCTCCATCACAGTTCAACACTCCATTCTGTTGTTCATTTGCAATGCTCTCCAGTTCCCTAATTCGACGTGTAGCCTCAAACCTGCAATTTCAGAAGAATTAGTTTTAAAAACATTTGTACTTCAATTTCTTTGGATGTTCATGTTTAGTTACTCGTTTCTTTCCCTTGGTACACAAGCACATTGTCCTAAAGACAATCTTTTCGTTTAGTAAAACTTGTTTTCCTAGAGGAAATGAAGTTCAATTTGCACTGAATCTCAATACCCAAAAGTGCAGGTTTTGAACAAAGAGGTGAACAAATGAGTGAAATAGCATTTCCCATTCAAGTGAAATCCAATCAACCTCACTGTGCAAATAGGTCGACATGCACCAACCACTAGCAACAGTTTCAAAGAAGTTTATAAATCTGTGATTGATACAGAAGCTATGCTCACACTAGACGTGGTTAATACCTACACAAATTAACATTGATCATCTCAGTTGCTATGTACACAACAAAGAGAATCAGACTTCTGGCTAAAAGATGCTATGACGTGACAAGTCACGGGTAAAGACCGAGAATATATTTGTGAGCATATTCTTAAATGTCGGAACTCTCAAATGACAGCAACCATCTGAGGTATGGTAAACAACTAACATGCTGATTTTGGATTTAAGCCCTTAAATATTCTTGAAGTTTCCAAGTTTGACTCAACCAAACAATTGTCTCCCTTTGGATTATTAAGCTCATTACCCGAGGAGGTAAGCAAGCAACACAGGGATAATATGCCAACTCTTTTTCTAAGGCATTACCGAGTATATAAGAAGCTCTTCTCTTATGTCAGTTCAGAAGAGATCCTTTAGTGAAGCACAAAGTGCAAAATGAAAGTGCAAAATGAAAAGAAAAGCAAACAACTGAATTTTGGGTGGACCATGGTGAGATGATACAAGTCTTGACAGTCTAGTTGGGACTAAAACTCCAGAAAGTACTAGTTACAAAAGAATGTTGTCCATTTTACTGTCTCATCAGAGTTTTTTCCGAATTTCAAATAGAATTAAAGGTTTATTTAATTTTTATTTGAGGCAAGTTTAAATTGTTCGAATTCTGTAATCATCAATGACCAACATTGGTAAGCAACCAAATTGACTGACCAGCCGGTATATATTATTTGTTACCAGAGAGCTAAAACTGAATATTGCAATATATGATTTGTAAAGCTGCATTGTTTCCTTTCAGAAATAAAAAAGTTTTCTATCAGCAATCATCTTATCTCAGATTCGTTGATTAAAGATAAATCTGTCAATATACTACAGCAGGGGACTTAAATTCCTATACTTAAGGTGTACAAACCAGGACTTTGGTACAAGAATGGATATTAGTTTAAAACTAGTAACTATTTTATAAAGCTAGAATTGAAACAAGGCTTAACTGTGGATAATTAGCACATTAAAATCATTTCTGCAATCAAAAACACCTTTTACATATTCCACAAATCCAGTAGAATTATATTTGGTCCCAATACAGGACAGAATGTGAAGCCTGTTATTGACAGTGCACATTTTGAATTTTCTACTGCCAACTATTACACAGATATACTGATGCTTCAACTTAAAGATGGCATAATTCGAATTTTGCTCACAAACTCGCAAGTAGAACTACTATGAAGAAAATCATTAGATCAGGAAAATGAGAAGTTTCGAACATACCCATCCATTTCTGGCATCTGAATATCCATAAAGCATGCATCAAAATTGTGTGGTAACTGCAGCAATGCAAGAGCAGCTTTCCCACTCTCAGCACACTCTACCTCGGCCCCAAACTTTTTGAGTGCACCAGCAGCAACCCTGCGATTTACTCTATTATCATCAACCACCAAAATTTTCATACCACATAGTAGGCCACGAAGGGATGGAGATCCATTGCACATATCTTTTCCTCGACTCTTGTTTCCAATTCCAATTAGCTGCTGAAGGCATGCAGCCAGCATACTTGCTCTAAGAGGTTTAATTATCACTGAAAAACCTACTGCTTTAGCCTTTTCATGTTCAGTGTTGGTGATATTAGTCGCCAGAAGGATCATCTTCGGTAACTTGTACATGTGTCCATTTTGATTGATGTCTGGAAAGTGTAAATTTAGGTCAACATCTTCAGATATCCACAAGTCCTTCTCGACCAGAATCATGTCCAGCTTCCTGTCAATGCAGCAAGATAGTAAATGCTTATTTAAATTAATGCATCACGTATAACATATAACGTTTCTGGACTATTCCTGTTCGTTGTTTTCCCCTTTTTGAGGGGGATATCAGCATTTTTATTTAGGCTATCCTCCGCTAGATTTGAACATCTTGCTAAACACTGGAACTCCTCATGCAGGGAACTGAATAAGAAAAAAATGGTATCCTAGTGGCATTTTGAAGATCACAGTCACATAAATGACAGATTTGGATATATTTCTACACCTAAATGTTTGCCTCTATGTTGCCTTCTGCAACTATATATTTAGGTGATAATAGCTGGCAGGTGAAATGTGCAGAAATACAAGAATGAAACGATACTAGTAAATATATGTCTGGAAACTTACATTGGTGAACATGAATTCTTTTATCGCTGAAACGGAAAAGAAATCAAACCTCTGTCAATCCTTAGGCAAATGTTTTTTGTTATTAATTATCTGCAATTTGGACCTCCTTTTTCTCTTCTTGTCAATCAATATAAGTAGATTAAATTCCATTTCACCAAACAAGACCGTAAAAGATAAGGCACTTGGGCCTAACACAACCCCAAAAATCTAGCTCATGAGGGGAGGATTGTCCAAGTTCATATAAGCAAACCACTGGTCCATTCCCCAACCAATGTGAAACTTTAACCCACTCTAAACCTCCCTTCACACCCAAGCCGAACTAGAGTGTGGACCGGGAGCCCAAATAGGGATCAACCTGGCTCTAATACCATGTACAGATACGACACTTGGACCTATCCATATAAAAAAACAACCGGTCCATTTCCCAACCAATGTGGGACTCTAACCCACTCTAACAAAGGCTGTAGAGTGCCTTCAATGGCCAAAGGCATTAGCTTAGAGTTCGTCTACGATAACATTGATAGTAATGTGTCCTGAAAGCCTCAAAGTTAGATTAATCTAAGTAATACATGCTTGCAGTTCTGAATCACTTACAGTCGACAGAGTATAAATAGCAAATAGTTCGCCAAAGGATGAAAACTTACTTGGAAACAACAGAACCATTTTTCCCAAGAGTGGCTGCTGCTCTCTTGATGCTACTGACAACTTCTGCCCGAATACCAAGTCTCTTCAGATGGTATCCTGTTACAGCAGCTCTTACAGGCTTTTCATCAACTATAATAGCATTTAGACCTTTGAATGAAGTAGGCAAATCATCAGAATGAGATTTTTTCAGATCACCAACAGCATGTTTCTCACATCTTAGGAAGCTAACACTGAAAGAAAATGTGCTTCCAATCTTGGGACGGCTAATGAAACTTATATGACCGCCCATCAGCTCGACGAGACACTTGCTAATGCTTAACCCAATACCAGTTCCTCCATACTTTCTAGAAGTTGAACTGTCTGCCTGCATGAATGGTGTAAAAACTCGATCTTGTGTTTTCAAAGGGATCCCAATCCCAGTATCCTCAACACTAACCATTACAGTGACATCCCGAGAGAGATCATCATTCACCACCTTAGTTGCAGATTCATAGTACAACCCATTGTCAGCAATTATATGCTTGAATGTGTTCCAAGTGTTCTGGCTATCAGCAGTTTCATAACCACTTAAGGTCTTGAAATGAAAAGCACTAGAAGAAATAAGACTTTCAGATCCTCCATTCAAGCAGGTGTCATTTTTGTCACCATCTTTTTTTTGTTCTGCCAGATGAACTTGAACAAATATATGCCCTTGTAGAGTGAACTGTCAAAGAACAAACTTTCGGTAATCATAATGATTCAAAAAAGAACAAATAGCGAAGTTCTAAAGGTTACCATTTCATTGTTTGAATGCAACATTAAAATAGAAAGCAAATCAAAAAGAGGAATGTTTCTCTTCAGCCTACCTCTTTTCTGAACATAGAAGGTAAATCTTAAATTTCTCTGAACTTTCACATTCCACAAATTAAAGGAAAATTTTAAATTTATTTCACCATTTCCCTCTTTTTTTAATCCCTTCCTTTCTTTTTACCTCCTAGTTTCCAATAGCATAAAGAGGGACTTGTGCTTATGGTTCAGGGATGAGAAGATTGCCTGTTTTACTTACTTTGACCGAGTTGTTCACCAGATTTGTTATCACTTGTCTGAATCTTCCTGGATCCCCCATAACAATTTCAGGCACTTTATCAGAAACAAAGACGGCCAACTTCAGTTCCCAATAATTCATTTCGTGTCAGGAAGAAGCACCAGGAGCAATTGAAATCCAGAGGTAACAGGTAGAAGAAGCGAAGAAATTAGTAGTTGAAGACATGGTGGCTCAGTTTAACGCGTAAACCAACAGACAACAACAATAAATTACTTTGTGTATGAGGATAAAGGAATTTATGAATGTTCAAAGGCGTACCTCAACACCTTTGCGCCTTGACTCATCAGAGAATAAAGAGAGAACATCATCCAGTATAGAGCGAAGGTTAAATGGAACTGCCTCAAGTTCTAACTTGCCAGCTTCAATTTTAGCACGATCAAGCACTTCATTTATCAATCTTATTAGTGATTTTCCACAATCTTGAGCAGTTTGAGCATAATCTCTTTGAGTTGAACTCAGATCCGTATCTAGAAGCAGAGCAAGCATTCCTGAATTCAGAATCATACAGCAGGCATTTAAAAGTTAGAAGTAGCGCATTTAGTTAAATTGCTATTGAGATAATACTGCAAATCAATATGAGAATAGCTCCTTACCTAGGATTCCATTCATAGGAGTTCTTATTTCATGTGAAACAGTAGCCAAGAACTGGATTTAGCAAAACAGAAAATGCATATCAACATCTCAAGATCAATCTAATGGAATAAAGAACCTCAAATTGGACAAGGTGTTCAGAGACCTGGGATTTGGCAACATCAGCTGCTTCAGCTTGAACCATTAGCTCCTGCATTTTATGGAAATCATCCTCTACTTTATTAATGTGGCTTGCAGATTTGTAACCCGTGTAGCCAATTAAGAGGAAGATGGTAAAAATGAAAACTGCAGTGGTCACTGCACCCCAAGATATAGGAGCTTCGTAAAGATACCTGCAATGGCACAAACATATCAAGGTCCCACATCAAAGTTTAAGCTTTCTTACACAGAGCACTTGCTACCAAGTCAAAGAAGGATGAGCACTTACCTACAAATCATCTCATGCTTACGAAATGGATCACCAAAATCAAGCTTGCTTACATGCTTTAGTGAGGCATCACCATTGGGGTTCTGGTGTCCGTACATGATTAAATGATCAGAGGAGTTTGTAACATCATAGACATTTACAATAATGGGATGATTAGCAGCAAGTTGCCCGAGTAGACACTCAACGAGAGACTCAACATCAAAGGCTCCACCTAGAAACCTGCATTGAGTTAAAGAGATAGATGTAACTATTGCCAATTAGCAGCAGAACCTGCCCTATCTCACCCCATCACCTAGTAATTGACCAAAAACATGTCTTCAAGTACTATGCACTATAACAAATGCACATGAATAATGGTTACTGAGAGAATCTTGCAACACCCAAAGAATAGAATGACTTGTCCCTTTTATGTGGTTTGCACGGCGAATAAGCCTACGCCTACATCTTTAAAAAACTGAACTAAACTACAGATATTTCCATTAGCTGGCTTACGGGAGTGAGAAGCAGAAGGAGCAAATACTCCAAGTTTGAGACTAAAACGATGACTGGCATTAGGCGGCCATGCAAACCAAATGAACTGAACTTTTCTAAAGCCAAAAGTCATGAGCAAATATCTTGAGACCATCGAGCACGCTAAGAATTCATCCAATTAGAAAACGACATTGACACAAGCTTACCCTGCAGTTGCTTCAACCCGTTCATGCTCCGTCGGGTTTTCCGGAAGCTTGGATCTGTAAACAGGGAATGTCAAAACAACACCAAGGTGATGAGAACCCAAAAGCCTGAAGGGGCTCGTAAGAACTGCCTTCCCACTGGCCCTAGCTCTTAAGATGTTTTCGCGATCCTCCTGAATGAACCAGGCAAAAGAACAGTCCAATGAAATAAGCTAGCACAACTAACAAGAAGATAAAATCCATGAAACTTTCGAAACTAATTCATTACCTCTCCTGACATCATGTCAAGTGATTCTATGTAAGAAACAGTCTCTTGAGAAAATATAACTGGAGAATACTCATCTCTGATTGGTGAAGGCTCTTTTTCCATTGTTTTAATAGTCCATCCATGTTCTCTCTCAAATTCTTCCCTTTCTGAGTTTAAAACTCTCTCTGCATATGCCACCCCACTTAATAGTGGCCTCTCAAAGGAAGTTCTAGCAGTGTACTCAGCAAAAGTATTCTGCAGTTTCAGTAAAGAGAATCAGAGTCCAAATGGAGCAAAACAAATATTGACAATTCATACAGCTGACACTAAGTTGTTTAGAACTGAGGCATAGCCATTACAACAACAACATACCCGGTGGAGTCTGGGGAGGGGAGTGTAGAGTGTACGCAAACCTTACCCCAACCTCAGAGATAGAGCGTTTGTTTCCGATAGACCCGCCGCTCAAGAAAAAATAGTCCAGAAAAAGAAGCAATGGAAGTACACGAAACAACGGATAGCTACAAAAATTGAATAACAAGAAACTACAAGAGTAGTACTACTAGACTACTAGTAGTAGTATGGACAAACAACAAGACATTGCACTCCTACATACTAACCTTCTACCCCTAATCCATGTGCTCCACAGCGTCCTATCTTAAAGTCATGTCCTCAATAAGCTGAAGCATACTTGTTTCTTTGTTAAAAGATTGAGCCAAGCAGAGACAAATATTCATATGACACAACAGGTAGACAAATAAAACTCAGCACAATTGCAAAAGATAAAGCAATACCACCAAGACTAAAAGAGAATCAAATTATCCCTCACTAAACTAAACCAATTTCACACCTTTTTTTCAGTCCAAAATGAGAAATTGTAGCCATTTAGGAGCACAAACCTGATCAATTGCTGATGGATTCTTCTCATAATGGAAAGTTGATACAAGTATAGCAAGGGCATGTACATGGTTCACACTAACACTGAATTGATCTTGTAACATCCTTGCCCTTTGATCACACATACTCACAAGCCCTTCTTTTCTTTTCTCCTTATGATTAGCATCCATATAAAAGTACAAAGCAATGCTGAAAAATGTACACCAGATAATCCATAAAGCAAAAAGCTTTGGAAGATAACCCTGTGAAGGTACAAATCTATGCTTTCTCTTTGAGTTAAATTGCTCACTCCCCTTTACACTCACCATATGGTGGCTTTGCATCTTCTCACCCATCACCACAACAAAAAGAACTCCTCAATATTCTTCAAAATTTTCCTAACCACAAAGAAACAAGAAACCCCATATAAACAAATGAGCTAAAAATCATTGCTTTCTGCAAAAGGACGAGTAGTTTCTTAAAACCCCATTTTTTTAAATCATTGGGAAAAACAAAGAATTCACTAAACATATGCTAAAGGCAAAAAACCCACCAAGAAAATGAACAAACAAATCATTTCACCCCATCCCCTCTCTCCTCACACTATCATGAGGATGGAAAGAAGTGAAACCCAAGAAAAAGAAACAATTTTTTCCCCTCATGGAACAACAAGCATGGCTTGACTGCAGTCCTAAAAAGATGAAAAAAAAATAATCCCAAATTCCAATAACTCACACACTGTCTGTCAATGGGGTTTTTGGAATAAAAAATGAAAAATCACTCCAATCATGTGCTCTTTTTTCCTCTCTCAAGCATGGAGTTAAGTTGAAGAATCTAGACAATGAAGAGCATGTTCACTGTTTCTCTTCATTATTATATAATTACACCATTAAAAAAATTACTACACTGAGCTCAAAGAAAACAGAAAAGAGATAAAACCAGCTAAAGAACAAAAAAATACAAACAAAACCAACCAAGAAAGAGAAAAGAGTAGCACTTTTCAATATTTAGAAACAGAGAACTAAATAGAAAAGAAAGTCCCCGTATAAATGGTAAGGTTGTTTTTATGTGTTTACGAGATTATAGATTCGAGCTATGAAAATAACTAAAATTTTTATTATATAATCACGACATTATAAATTCGAGCTATGAAAATAACTATAAGGCATTCGGGAATGAAACTGTTAGCTTGCATGGGAGTTTGGTGTGAGATCAGCCAAATATCAAACTAAAAATTTAGTTATTATAACTTAAAATTCTAATTTCATCCCTCTTTCTAATTAATTCATAGACAACGAGAGTTTAGGGTATCAATCTGTTCAATTTTTAGTTGTACAAAGTTTATTTTAGCTTATAAAAAAATTCTTAAATTCTACCTAATCAAATTATGTAGCATAAATGGAATATAGATATGAAAGAACCTAATAATTAATAGTACTGAGTAGATGTATAATTAAATTAGACATAAATCTCCTATAAATTATTATACTACTAAAATTTAGAACCCAATATTATTTTACCTAATACACCCTTATCAAACAATCCATTAAATAGCTTACCTTATTTCTTTTTTACCTTTTTAATTGCAAAAAAAATTAAAAAATAAATATGGATCCAACAAAAAGTAATTCAATCTTTTGACAATCTAATGTAGACTTTTTTCTTCTTCTCTGTCTCTTAGACTTTTCACTCCCACATGGGTCTCCAGTAAACTTTATTATTAAATATAATTTATTTATTTATTTATATATTTTGTATATATTATGGAGTGATGGGCATTTCCGTTATTTTCTCAGGTTGTAGGGGCAATAAAAGCATCAGGTTTCAGAGCAGAGTTGAACACTGCAGGAGGAGATGATTACTTGGATATTTGGTCCGTTTGGATATGCATATAATATTAAAATATTTTAAGACGTTGTATTGATAAATTAATTTTTATTTTATTTTTGATAAATTAATATTTGTGATTATAAATTTTTAAAATATATATATATAACTTTATAAAGATTTATTAGTAAATTATAATAATAACTAATTATTTTTAATATAATTCTTTTATATAATATGAATAATCTATTCATGTCAAGCAAAAGCTTTTTTTATGTTTTGTTTATGTATTTAAAAATTATATTACCATAATTTTGAATCCCCAAACATATTTTTTTGGGAGAATTTAAAATTAAAAATCGTGATTTTATTTCCTATGTACAAACACAGGCCTAGAGTTTCTTTATCATCAAAGTCACTATGGGGACGATCTCCTTTAATTAGAGAATTTGAATTTATGCTTTTTATAAATAAAATATTATTTTAATAATATACTTTATATAAAATATATTTAAACTAGTTGACATTCTAAAATGCATATCGAATATCAAATAGGAAACTAAAACGAAAAGTTAGAGTACATCCAAAAACACAAGAGAAAGAAATATTTAATTGTGTGTGGTACTTTTGTCAAATCAAATACGCAATTCAATTTTATGGTAATTATGAAGATTTATGTGATTTAGCTAAATGAATATCGACCATATATGTAATAAATTTTAAATCAAGAATTGAAATTTATTAGTTAACAATTAAAGTGAGTATCAAAAGAACAAAGTACCTATATATCAAACCTATATCTTATATTATATTATAAACATAGTAGAATGATTGATATATATATTAGCAAATATAGGGAGAAAGCATTTTGCTCTTTTTAATATATATATATATTAGTAAATTTTAGTTAGTGGAATAAGTTAGTTTGGTAATGATGCTTAAAGAAGAAAAATAAAAAATAAAATTGTGGGAAAATGTAGAAGTAATAATAAAATTAATAAGAATCATATTATATTATATATTATTTAATTATAGAAAAAAAAGTATAAATCGCTTTCCCATATCTTTGAGAAAATGACTTGGCGACAAGGATCAGATCTTATTCCTGATTAAATTACGTCAATGTCCAAATGGTCTTGACCGAATTTTTATTTTTTGAAATAAACAAACATTGTTATAAATTTATAATTTATATTTATTCTCTTTCTGCCTTCTACAATTTTGTTTCTTTTTTTTTTTTTTTTTTTGCGTAAAGGGGTAAAAAAAAAAGGGTATTTTATATAAGAATGGTCTTGGAAATGAACAATAATAATAATAATATATTTAATGTAATTTTATAGTGATTTAGAGAAGATAATGATTGATGTATATTATGGAGATCGAGCAATTGTTTCTAGTTTAATTTTTTATTCCGTTTGCTATATGGATAATACTTTAAGGACTCGTTTGGTAGGCGGTATTAAATAGAATAGTCCCTGGATTAAAATTTAATCCATCTAATACATTGTTTGGTTACATTATTTTGTTTAATCCATGGATTGCTAATACATTTTATATGGTCTTATTTAATCCCTAGTAAATGGAGGGATAACTAATCCAAGGTTTGTTAAACTTTGGATAAGACCCCTAAATGACAAAATTATCCCTTTATTCATTTTCCTAAATTTCTTTTGTAATTTAATTTTCTTTTTATTTATATTGAAATAATTATAAATATTCTTTTCAATTCTCCAAATTCGTTTAGTGTAATTTAATGATTTCATTAATATTTTTTTCTCCTTTTTTTTTAATTCAATGTAGTTCATCGATTAACCTCTTGAACTATTTTTTTTAATAAGCTTTAGCTATTGAACAATATAAGTAGTCTTAAATCTATGTTAAGTTTAAGATATACTTGACCAACAAAAAAAGTGGTGCATCATACCTCAAATTTTATTTTATTTTATATAATATATATATATATATATATATATAACTTAACTAGAAAATCCTAAAAAAAAAATATTGTCCCACAACAACTTTGATTAATTATTATCCGGGTAAGGAACTTTGGTATAAAATTGTATAAGTATATTTTTAGATCTTCATTTTTGATAAGTTAAAACTCTTTTGTCAACATCCGGTTTCCATATACAATAATTATACAGGTTAAAATTTGTAAAAATAAATAAATAAAGATTTAGCATTTTTTTTACTATGAATTTTATTCAATTGTTGCGTAGTATTAAATTCTTGTTATTAATTATGCACAAAGAAGAAAAAAAATTGTTTCAATTTATATAACACTCTTTTTCTTTGCTGTTATTTTCTAAAAAAAAATTACCGTAGTGTTATGGTTCGGTTATCTACCTTGACTCAATTACATGAAATAAACAATCTCATAATAACACAAGGGTATAGTAGGAAATAAATTTTTTGTAGAGTTTTAAATCAAACACAAGATTAAGTGGAAAGAATAAACCAAACACTTGACAAAAAATAATCCCTGCACTACTAATCTCTGCATTACTAATCCCTGCGTTACTAATCCCTGCATTACTAATCTCTGCGTTATCAATGTTTGTACCAAACGACCCCTAAGTTGAATAAGTTTTGCTTTATGAATAATAAATATTTTTTGTCTTATGACTTTGAACATTTTTTCGTAGAGTAAACAGAGTTCAAAAGTACAAAATCACTTATTTTTAAAGTTATTGGGTGTAGTTTTCCATAGAAAATAATACAAGTGATTTGCACAAATTAAATACCTCGTAAAAAATGATGTAATACTAACTCGTTTGCTTGAATCTAGAGCAAAATCCAGGCAAATCGTCAGATTATTTTAAAATATTGAAGAAACTTGTCTTAACAATAAATAATGTGAGAATTGCTGTCACAATCTTTACTAAAAAATTTAATAAACTATTCGAATTAAAATCATAAATATTAAAAAAATCTTGAGGATCAGTTAGATTTTACGATTAAAATCTTGATGATCACCATAACTTGTTGTCAAGACAAGTTTTATAGCTAAAATCCTAGCAATTTGTTAGAATTTTAACACGTTTTGAAGAAATTTTAACAACACACTTTTATGTTAAAGAGATGATCCAAATCAACTCCAAATTTTAATACAAATCCCAATAATTTTCAATTATTAGATTTGTTTCAATTAGTCAGAAATCAAATAAATCCACCTTATTTCTTAGTGGAGAATTTTTTTTTGACCTTTTTTGGGGGCAAAAAGTATGTGTAAAATAAAAATGCATTTGTTTTCTCCCCTTTAACACGTAACAACCAGGGGATGGACTTCAGGGTTTTGAAAAGCCAAATTAAGAAAATAAAATAGTAACAATAATTTAATTGCTCATTTATTTTAAGGTGTAGTTAAAATTAACTCTGATGAAGTGTTTCGTACCAAGGGTTACTTCAGCTCGACATAATTTCTTCGCTCTTAATTAAAAAATTTAACTTCGAATTTTTAAAACAAGAAAAATCTTAATAGAAAATAATTTTTCCTTTAATGAACTAGATATAGTAAATCAAATTAATTGAGGTTCTAATATAAGAATCAAATATTGAATGAGAAATTAAAAGAAATAATCAGATGAAGTGGCAAGTAAAGTTCAGATAAGTAAGTTACAATATATATAAATAAAAGAGAAGTATTTAAATATCCCTAAATTCAGCATGAATTATTAGTTTTATTTCCGAACTATTGACAATTTTAGAAATACTTTTTACTTAACTAACTAAACTTAAATACACTCTCAATCTTGCAACATGAGTGAAACACACCCATTAATTCTTGTCAAGTTTAAGTGTGCACACTTGCATTACAAAAAGTAAGATTTCTAAGTGCCCTTGATAGTGACTGATCCATAGTTGCAGTTTCTACTCCCTAGAGCAGTAAAGTGAGTACTCTAATATGAGTTTGTTACTAAATGTACGTTATTAGTCTACCAAGTATTAGCATGCAAGGTTTAAACTTGTTTCATCGTCAAAGTATCCTTGGCATGTATTTCCCTTATATAAATCAAAATGATCCTAGATTACACATAGTACATATATTTATATGTTGGATATACAATCTGTCCATATCATGTCAACTTGCCTCAATTATTTATATATATATATATATCATCTTTTCACATGTTCATATATTCCTTTTATTGGTTATTACTCCCATTGTGTTAGACTATAATATTAAAAATAAAATTAAGGAGGTCGTACCAAAACTATTCACACAACTATAGAAGGTCAGAGATAATTAGTTGAATTTGGAATCAATTATTTCATTAATAGATTGAATTTTCTGCCTCTGAAAGTCAAACTTTGTGTTCAAATTATAAGAGAAGTTCCTTCCATACTGAATTTGGATGCATGCATATATTAAGAATATTTTTAATTTGACTTAGCAGGAAAATCCAAATAGATTGGCATTTCATGTCTACTCTATGCAAGTTATATTGTCTATCTCTTTTTTTTAAACGAATTTTAGTACGTGTATTTTATAATATATATTTTTTTAATTTTATCATAGATATGACATCTTGATAACTGAATCTAATGTCTCTTTATAGTACAATCTATATTCTATTGTTGGCTATCACAATAGGAAGACTAATTGCTTGTTGGTTGATCAGAGTTATATAAGAAATAATATTTAAGTATTAAAAGGACGGTAAACAGAAATGGATAAGTTGATAAGAAGGAATCTCTATTTGATCTTAATTGATTAAGTTAGAGATTTGATTCAATATATAAGATGTTTAACAAAAAGCACAAATCTCTTATATAGGTTAAATTATCATCTATTATATTTCATTCTTTTTCTGTGTATTCAGCCCTATAATATTCTCTTTTTTTTTCTTGATAATTGTGAAAACATACGCTAAGTTAATATGACATTAAAAACTTATTCCTATGTATGATAATGAGGAATATTTATTTGACCTAAGTTGAATAAGTTAGAAATTTGACTCAGCATATAATATGTTTAATCAATATTCCAAAGTAGTTGCCCCATTAGTAAATTTCTAAATTCACTTATGACTTATCTATTCTTTATTATTTTTTAAAGTATAGATTTAATCATGTCCTAGCCCTACCCTATATATTGAATATCATCACTATAGTAATGGTTCCTAATTTTTATATTTAATTTAATTTTTTATTCTTAAAAATGATACTAATATTTTTTTAAAAATATGACCACACAAAACGCCAACAAATACACGAGTAGAAATATTTAACAAGATTTTATAAGGACAAAAAGAAGTGTGTACCATACTCTAGCTATATATAAATAAAATATATTTAAAATTAAAAATAAAATTCTCCCTTCCTTGTGTCCTACCTTAGTAAGTTAATCATATAGGATACATCCACATTTTAAGGTTTCGATTTAAAATTTTAAATATAAAAAAAGTCTTATTTAAAAGTCATTTCTCTTAAATGACTCTTAAAATTAAATAAATCATTCATTCAATACGGCATATGAGTATTGAACATGAAGAAGAAGAAGATAGAATAAGCTCAGCAAGTATAATATTTAATTTATAAATTTAAATACCTTACAAAACGAAACAAAACAAAAATAATTGTGACCAGAAAATCGAATTTCAGAGGCCAATCTGGTTGCTCATATTCAAATTGGCAGTCATAAAAGTTTTGACTATTTTTGATTGATTTGTACTATTTAATTATTTTCATTTCAAGAAAATATTATCTAGTCGATAAAATAATCATTTCATTTTATTCTGTTTTGTTTTACAGAATATGCTGGTCCAATCATCAAAGCTGGTTTAAAACATGTAAATAATCATAGTCAAAACTACATTTTCGAAAAAAAAGAGCAAATAGTTGACTCTCAGGGTGTGTTCATAATGAAAAAATATTTTTCATAAAAAATATCTTTTTGAAAAATAAATAAATATATTTTATGTATTTCTCGTATTTGATTGGTAAGCAAAAGCTAATATCGTTAAAATATTTATATATAATAACTTTAATAAATATGATGAGAGGTGGGGATGGAAAGGTACGTGCATCATATGGTGGGCCAGTGGAGTAAAGATGAGGTATGCTAGAAAAATTTAGATTTTTTTTACCATTTAATTAAGCTTATAATTTATGTCAAGTAACCGAATTTATAAACATCTAATATACTTGTAAAAAATAATAAAATAATTTTATATATAATCTATTTTTTCGATCTGAATCCACTTTGATCCATTTAAGTCCACCCATGGCTACATGGACCAATTCAACTCACTAATTTAAGCATCAAATGTGTCGTTTCATAGTTTTGTTAAATAAGGGGTATTTTAACTCAAAAATAAAGTTACAGACCATTATGGTCTAATAAGTAGAAACAAGAACATTTTAATACTAAATTGACGATTAATAGCAATTAAACTCCAATAAATGAAAGGAGAACGAACTTAAATCATCTTTAGTATATAAGATTAACTACACTGACAGTGAACAAGAAAATTACTCAGTTAGTTCAATTTTAGAAATATTTATTTCTCATAATATATTCAAATATTATTAATAGTTAAATAAAAATAATAAAAAGAGTATTATATGGTAACTTGAACTCTAAATTAATTATAGGAGTTTGTTTAGGATTCTTATTTAGCTTATCGAAAATAGGAAGGATTCTTTCACCGCTTTCTTTATCTTCATTATTTTCACTTCTTTCGCCGTAAACACCGTCATTTTAACTTCTTCTTCTTCTTCTTATTATTATTATTATTATAGAATCTAAACTAATTAATTAACTAATTAATTTCATACAACTTATTAAGTTTTCTTCGCAACATGAAAATATTTACCTCATGGCTCCTTGAATTTTATTAGAAAATGAAGCATCAATCCTCTCAGATTTATCAAGAGACATCTTGTCCCCATACATTAATAACTATATATTTGAGCTTTTTAGAAAGCAATTCTTTTGTGTTGCATATGTTTAGTTATTTTAGAAAATAGTTTCCTATGACAATTGATGAAATTAATAAAAGATGAAATAGGAAGATAGATTATAAATTAAAAAATGGAGAATAGTTATTTAGGTGTATGAATAGTATGTAATTATGGTGATCTTAAATTGCTTCATAAATGCATATAATATATATATATATATATATATATATATATATATATATATATCAAAAAGTAGATCTACAAATAAATTTATGAGGTAAAAAGAAAAAGAAGCTATCCACATCAACATGTACGAGAAAGGAGGAATCCTCAAAAATTATTTATTAACTTCGTTTCAATTCTGAGCAAGTTAAAAATAATTATTAAAAAAATTATTATTCATATCGTTACATTTAAATTCATCTCAATTTAGTATTACATAAAATAAAATAAAATCCCTCAAATGTTTATCAGCAAAGGCAAATTGTCATTTACAAGATTTTCTAATGTTTTTTGTGAATAAAGTTTTGTTTTAGCTTTGTAATTAGGAGTATTAACTACTCCCTCTCTTTCACAAAGAATTACCTCATTTCTTTTTTAGTCAGTTTAAAAAAAAATAATCTCTTTTCTTTTTTGATAACATTTTACTTTTAGCTTTCCACGTGGTACATTTAAAACCACAAGATTAAGGGCAATTTTATATATTTGATATAATTTTAATTTAGAATCACAAGATTTAAAAATCTTTTTTAATTTCTTAAATTCCGTACCAAGGGAGTAGTAACTAGTGTAGAGTCATGAGTGTTTCTTTAATTATTTTGAGTTGTCTTTTCAATGTTATTATGGTAATTTTAATAATAGTCTTACTTCTCAAAGATTGAGCTATCTTTTGTTATTGTGATGAATACTTAACTTTTCATTAGTGACCTTCCTTTGATAATGTTTTTATCATCCATCTACTATTATTATACTCGAAAACAAGTGAATTGAAAGAACAGATGAAAAAGGCTTAATTTATTAAATTATTTATTGATTAAATATATGTTATTTCAAACATAAAAAGTAAAGTCGTCAATAGAGATTAGACTCATTGAATCGGTCCAATCCAATTTATAATTTGAAAAGAATTGAATTAAGATTTTTTGAACTTATTTTAAAAGATTAGAACGAGATTTCTTAATCATGCCTAAGTGAATTTGTTGCCCCGTGAAGCTTGAATAGTTGAGTAGTTGAGCAACATGTTAAATGAATAAAAATCAATTAGAAAAATAAAATAAAAGGAAATAGAGTATGGAAATAGTAAGAGGAGTCCATACTCAAAATTTATTTGTAATGGATAGAATAATATCATGCTTTTTTTGTGTGTTTTATTGTAAGATTAGAACAAAGTTAGGTTAATATTCATAATTAGCAAGTTATATTGCTGTCGATTTATTGTTTAGTTTTCTTACTAATATCATTATTTGATTCAAATAATATAAGTTATTAATATGTTAACAATGTCAAAAAGTTCTTCAATTTTGCAAAAGCCTTATATTTAACAAAATTATTTTCTTGTAAAGTTATCCCTAAAATATTTTCCTAAAATAGTAGAGATTTGAGTCAAATTTGAATTGAAACCACTTAAATTATATTAAAATCGCCGAACCAAGAAAATTCTCAATGTAAAATGCAGTATTAACAATCAAAAGTTTTTGATAATTAGTACTTAATAAATATTATTTGAATTATCTTATTGAGGATTTGAGACTTTGACTAGGAAGTAGTAACATCATGTAATATTATCTTGTAATATTTATGTCAACATGGTTATATTAGAATTCAATTTTTTAAAGAATATTATTTTAAGAAAAACTGGATTGGCCTTACTCGACCCGCAACACGTGTAGGGTTGCTGGGCCTGGCTATTTTATGGTCCATCAAAATAATGGGTCAACCCGACCCATCAAATTTCACAACCCACGGACTAGTCATCGGGCAATTACATGAATTGACAACTTTAATTTAATTAATGAATATTTATTGTTATATATAGTCACAGTTATGATTTTTAAGTTGCGTATTTATTGCCATGATAACATGAAAAATATCCAAAGTTAGTGACGTGTTCAATAAATTAATTTCTGTCTAATTCTCAAAATTTGTAAAACTTTTCACTTAAAGGGATTATCCAACCTAATTTGTCGTTTATATGTGTGTTTGCAACATATTTTAAACATATAGAAATTAAATCAATCACACAAATAAAATCTGAAGAAATATAATTTTATTGATAAATATGCGGGTACAATTCTGTTTCTCCTTTGATTCTACTCTCCTAAGATTTATCCATAATTCGAGGGATTTATCCATGATTCGAGGGTTGACATATTTCTCGAAATAAGATGATTTAGATTTGGCCTCTATATGAATATTCCATGACTTTTATGGAATATTCGAGATCTTGATCTTTAAAAATACCCAAGAGTTTATGGGATATTTTGAGATGTCTTTTAAGGAAATTTAGTACCCGCATAAAATAAGGGTTTAGGGTTAAGTAGCCTCCAAGAATTCTAATTGAAACTAAAGACACCTTTTAGAGTTTCAATTCGAATTGAACATGTCTTGTAAAGTCGGCAAAATTTCAATTTCTACCATGTGATTAACCACAATTTAAGTTGCTTTATAAGTCCCTTTTTTTTACAAAGAGTTTTGCTTCAATTTTCACACGCATGTCCAGAAAAGGTTTGATTGGAAGAAATATAAACGACACGATTCAATTCTTTATTATTCATATATATGTATCTCAAGTTAGATTTTGAGCATTTGGATAAGTTTATAATACTATTTGCAATTTGCGAGGATGATTTTGATGGAGATCTCAAGAATTAATAAAGTAATTTCTACCTTGAATACTATTGAGATAGTGATTCTTTAACATCGTATGATAATTATACTTGAATTTGATGAATTTTTAACTATTGAATCATGAGATCCAAGCAACTAAATTGGAGATTTTGACTTAATTTCTTAATTAGTTAATTTATTATTTGACCTAACAATCTTGGAGACTTTAGCCTTCAGATTGATTGCTTGAGATATTACTCTATCGTTTTTTTCTTAACAACATATAGCTTTTAAGATCACATAAATTTTGTGGTACCCGTTATGATTATCAATAACTTCGATAGATCAAATGAGCTAACCACCCCCCCCCCCCAATGAAAGATATTGATTAATTAAACACAACCCTTAAGATTAGTTTAAATTATCTTGAATTCAAGTGTACTCTTCTCCCTTACTCCCCTCTCCTCACAAACATCAAGCATGTGCAAAGCTAGAGGCGCAAAAGTATTAAATCATATTGTATATGTAAGATTGAGTTTCCATTGCCTAGTGAAACACAAAGAAAATCAATTCTTCCTTTACTAAGTCAAAGAACGAATTCGTACTATTATGTTAAACAATCGAGTTGTCGACCACCTGAATATCTTAGTGGTATCATTCATAGATCAACAAATTTAGACATTTGAAGTTATTTTTTATATATTAAAAAAAATCAATAACTTAAAAGAATATTTTGAACTTTCTTTTAAAGACTTTTGACCCCATCACTACTTTACAAGAAAAACTTCATTAGTTACACACATGAACTTTAGGATTAGTTTTAATTATCTTGTCAAGATGTTGAAGGACCAAAATATTGGGACGTTGAAGGGGGGACAGTGATATAAAGTTAGATTGTTGTTTTCTTGAAAAAGTGATATCTTTTTTTTGTTGAGAAGATTTGATTCAGATAATGGGGGCCACATTATATTTTATGTATAATAATATATAATACATGAAATGAAAGCTAAATATATAGTACTCAAAAAGCAAATTGTGCTACATGTAGGGTTGTTTGTCTTGTTAATAGCTTATAGAGTATGCTCCTCCTACTATGAAAACTATATTATATAATTTTTCTTCTACCACTCAAAATGTATTTTATCTATTTTTTTGTCGGCCATGTTTGGCTTAGTCAAGCTATACATTAACTTTACTTGCACAAGTCTTTGTTCATTTAATGATCATTATTTCCTCACATGGAAGGATACGCTTCTATATTGTACTAAATATTTTTTCCCCTTTTAGTTTGTTTGTTCAATTTTAATTTAATATAGAGTTTTAAAAAATTAAAAAAAAAAATTTAACTTTGTTGTTTTAAATTAAATATATGTTTATATACTAAGATATTTTTTTTATTTTGTGATCTTAAACGTGATTATGTGAAAGTTATAAGGGAAAAAAGTTTGATGCACTCCTCAACTTTGAGATTTAGAGTTGATATACCCTTATTACAAAAGTAATTCACATATATCCTTATAAAAGGGGTCCACAATATTCCTATTGTTAAAAAAATAGCTTACGTATACCTTTTTTTCACCTAACGAAAGTGAAAACAATAATTTTAAATAACTTTTATTTAAAAAACATCCATGTATAAGAGTAGATATGATCATTCTAGTAAAGCTCTGGATATATTTAATCCAGATGATTTATAATCTTAATTAAGTATTTAAAGATCTCTAACTAAGTATATGAAGGGAGCTATATAACTGGTTGTCTCAACGATTTTTTTTTTTTGTTTTGTTTTTATGGGATTTGGGCCTTTGTGAGTCGATTTTGTTTGGGAAAATTGTATGAAAATAGTAAATTATTAATTCAAATTAAATGATATAGCCATAATTTTTTTTATTTGTAATTCGCAGCAAACAATTCATTTTTTTGCCAGCTGGAAGGACCCATTCGGTATACATATGCAAGACTCGTTCGGTATACATATGCAAGATCCATTCAGTATACATATGTGTTGTATAAAAAATAATTTTATATATTAGTATAGCATTTGTTTGTATATGTGTCATAGTTATACATAACAAGACCTATCTAATCTCTTTATGTATATTTTTAGTAATTTTGTTTATATACAATCACTATTTTTTAGTTTGTTTATACAAATTCTATTTGTTGTTTCTATATTTTCCATAGTTATACATAACAAGACATGTTTGTATAATCTCTTTATGTATATATGTAGTAATTTTGTTTATATACAATTACTTTAGTTTGTATATCGAAATATATAAATACAGATTCCAAAATATACAGATTAATAGCCATAGCAAACATAAAGTTTGCTATGAAGCGCAATTATACAAACTATTGCTATAACATATAAATATGATTTTTATGGTTGCTAAACCTAAAATTAACTTATTTTGTTTTGCTTATTCGGCCAATTTTGGCATTGTATCATTCTTTTGTTTTGCCTTTAATAAATCAGTGGTCTTGGGCCACTTTCAGTAAAAGAAACGAAGGGAGTAACAATAATAATATATTTAGTGTAAATTCATAAATGAGGTCTAAAAATATAATCTGTACATGGTCTTATTTCCCTTTATAAAGATACCAAAATTATTTATGTAGATCCTCAACTCAAATAAAATATATCAACATTACTATAAAAATATACATATAACATACACTAAACATTAAGAATATTCCGCTTCTTCAAGTCTAAAATTGATTGGTATTAACTGATACAATATAGTAAATTGATTATTATCTAATAATGATATTTATAATCTTAGTTAAGTATTTAAAGATCTCTAAACGATATTTCACATCCTTAGTGCTATTTGTCCGGTTCGAACAAATCTATTACATTAGTTTACAAGTTATAGATTTGTATCCATGAACATAGTCGTATTTGTTATTAATTTGTATCATTTGTATTTATTTGCTCTAATAGTTGTATGCTACCGCGTTCATTTAATTTCGATGTATCAATGCATACAATTACACGAAGCAATATGCACTTGTTCAGCAAACTGTATTGCATATTCACTTTGTATACAATATATATATATATATATATATATATATACATTTTTATCAATAGACTTTACATAAGCACTTCATATTCACTTTTCATACCATATATATACACATTAAAGACATTTTTATCCGTAGATATTTCATACACACCTGTTATACTATATATATACACATTATTTAGATCAAAAGTTGAACTATTTATTTTGGGCCTAAAGTGTATATAGGGGTATATAGATCAAAGTTGAGCTATTTAAATTTGTAATGGCCACACCATGTCTTTTCCCCCACAATTTATGTAACATTTTGTAGTAAAAGTGGATGTTTGAAATGTGACATTTTTGTCAAAAACTATATCTCAAGGTGGCATGTCTTCAACTTTCCACTTTGTTTCCACTTCTTAAAACTGTTTGTGGAAATAATGGATGTTTGATGTGTAGTTTTGCTTGTTTGGTTTTAGTCAAATCTTGTTCAAGAGAAGATGACAAATGAATTTCTAGGCCCAATGGGGCAGGGGGCTGTGTGGATCAAAGACCCACTGTTCAATAGATATTAAGCATAGATGGACTAGTGGAAAGATTTGTACAATATAAACTTTTATGTTTGGTTCAGTTTTTCGGTTTTCCGGTAAATACACCCACCCCTAATATAAAAATTGTTTCAGACAACTATTAACTTTTGTATCGTAAGTTTTGTAAGAATTAAGTTAGTGGGACATGAGTTATTCAATGTTCGGGGTGAGACATAACTTATTCAAAGTTACGCGCTTGATCTTATATTTGTGAATTTTTTTTCCAAAATAAAGATTGGGAACAAATTAAATATCAGACTTTAAAAGGAGAATCGGTGAATTTTTTTGAATATTTATGTGTTTCCTTTAGTAATAATGAAAACTAATGTTACTATTGAAAAATGAAGAATATCAAAGACGAAAAATTCAGAATTTGAAGTCAATGAGTCGTTCATTGTGATAATGAATAAAAATATAGTACTAGAAATGTACTCTTCCTAAAATTCTTTTACCTATACATATAGACACACATGTAAACGTATTTGTCCTCACTCAATAGGTATACATATCGATGAAGCAATGAAGGTATTCTATCTCTTTATAAATTTTAACTATATGTCCTACTTGTCTCTCATACCTCTTTTAATAGAGATTGACGTGATCGTTTGGTAGAGTGTATAAGAATAATGTTAAATAGAGTGTATTAGTAATGCTTGCATTAGCAATGCATATATTAGTTATGCTTGCATTAATTATACATAGATTATTTTTATGCATTGTTTAGCTTGATGCATTAAAAATAGCATGTATTGCAAAAAATTTATTTACAAAGATATCCTCCACTATTATAGTGGAAAATATGTAAAAAGTTATTTTGAGGGGCAATTGGATCTTTAATCATGCTAATGCATGTTTTACACACCTTAACACACAATAGAGTGTAAACTAATGCAAGCATTAGTTGTACATAGATTAAAAAAGAGTACGCCAAACAAGGTACTAGTAATACACAAGACTAATGCATGCATTGTTTTTCCTAATACACTCTACCAAATGACCCCTAAAAATCTTCTTCCGACATTTGAAGTCGTCTGGCACTACATTAAAAATGATCCTTAACGTTAATAAATTACGATAGTATCTTAATTGCCATTAAATATGTATTTTTAGCGGTAATATAACACTCTTTGTAAATATCCCTATATCGATATTGAACCCATTGATAATTAGTTGACACTGATAAAAATTTTAATACTTTTTGTTAATGTGTATATTTATTACTGCTTTTTGTAGTGCTTGAAGGGGTAAACTTGCCCCAATAAAATAGTTAAAATCTTCCATGTCTGGTTGGTTGCATGCAAAAATACTAAAAGTATTTAGAAATATTTAAACAAGCACAGTAATTAAATAATCAAGAATTAAAGAAGTAATAAACCAATAGAAGTTCATAGGTTAGGGGCTCAATGCAAATGAACATTTGTCCCACTAGGCCTTAGGTAATTAGTTTGAGGTTAATTAAATTAAGGGATACTGAAAACTAAATAAAATAATAGAAATTAAATAATTCTAGTCATGTGATCATCTCAGAATCTTGATTTCGTCAGAGTAAATCTTATCAAATTATTATATTATAGATATTGATAGTGATATAGTAATTAGTTTCATTTGTGCACAAAGTAATTAATTATTAAAATATGTAATCCAACTCTAATGACGTATAACCTTATTATTCCAAAACTAAAATTTGGCACAATTTCATATTTTAGAACTTGTAATATAATTCCTATATTTAGGATTTTCACCAAGAATTCAAAAATAGTAGCTTGGTTAGTGTTGGCCAATTGTAAACATGATAACCAATTATCAATGTTACTTTAGTAGAACTAGGGTATGTTGATTTGATGAATGTGTCCCATTGATCAAGAAATTGAGTTCCATGTGGGCTTAAATACAACCAAGAATTATTTGGTGAGCATATTTAGACAAGGGGGAAGAAAATTATAAAAAAAATTAAAACTATCTCTTCATGAGACATCATTAATAAATAATATAAAATTTACAAATAGCCATTTTTCAACCTTTATAATAGAAGAAATAATCAGCTATGGAGTTGTAAAGATATGACACCTGAGTCAAATTCAAATTCAGAAGCTAGCTCAAAAGGGAATGTTTACTCAAATTCATATAAGGAGACTAATTTCTCACTCCTCTACAGATGTGAGACTTCTTAACATTTGTATTTTCACCTCTAGCTATTTCATGATGTTCGGTTTTTAATATTTATGCCCTTGTAACAAACAATTTTTTACAGGCGTGAATTTATATGATTGTACCATAATATTATACAATTTATGCTAGGGTATGATTTCAGTTATTTAAAGAATTTATGCCCCACTAGGCATAAGTTGAATTGCTAAAGGGCAACTCATTTGAAAGAAAAATTAAAAATCAACCAATACGAAGGACAAAACATGCAATTTTATGTTAAATATGTATATATACCTTTGTATTTATATCAAATAGAAATTTCTAGTTCGCTATGTGACTTTTGACCTAAAAGCGTTTGGTTCATTCCACAATATTTAATTAAACTTTCTAATCAAGTTGGAATAAAGCTCAACCTAATAATTCAAATATTATACTAATTGTTTCTAAAAGAATTATTAAAACTTGCATTATGGAAAGGTGGAACCAAAATTGAGACAATGGCCACATGAAATATTGTTGAAAAAAGAAAAAAAGATCTTGAGTAGGGACATTATGATATCTCCATTAGATATTTAAACTTTTGCTAGTTTGACATATAATTGTTAGTGTACTTCTAGTTGGAAAGCATCCAATTGCACTTAACCTTGAGTGGGTCAAGTCTACTAGAGAAGTACTCCTAGTTACTCCATAATACACGTGGATCTGAACCATAGACTTGCAGGATCAAGTGGGATTTTGACAGGTCTCGCAATTACTAAGCTTTCAAAAGGGCGGTGTCCATCTTTTCCCTTTTTAGTATTAGAATCTAGCTCTTGCATCTTCATTTGATACGAAAATGAAACAATTCGATTTTGAATTCGCCCCCAACTACGTGTCCTTTGGACCCTTCGCCCACCTGCCACCAGTGGAAGCAAGCTAGCCAAAAAACAATCAAGAATTTTAAGAATACATAAACATAATAGTCTACATTATTTTGTGGAAAAATTATGTGACATGGTAAATTAAGTCCTTATATTTAATCAAAATAGTGGTAATTTTAAATACTTACACTATACAATGATAATTTGAGGTTTTACGGCAGATATGCGTGGATACGTTTTTAAAGCGTGAAGATATATTGTATTTCATAATTATTAATGTGTTGATATGATATATTTTGTTGCAGAAATATTATATGCGCATGAATATATAGCGTATTCACTATTATTTATGTGCATATGTATGATAAATCTAAATTTTAAAAGCGCTATTTACGTTTTTTCTATTGTTTTAATATCTTTTTAGTTTTCTTTTGAATGTGGCAGGCTTAGTAAAAGGGTGTGTTCTTTAACAAAATATTATTTTTATTTTCAAAATCAGGGGTAAAAGAAGGGAATTATGGAGAGTTAAACCCTCGTCAATAAGGTTCAACTAACTAAGCTAATAAATATTTTATTCATTTTATTTTATATGATAATTTTTTAATAAAGAGTGTCTGAGATGGATTTAACTTATTTATATATTAATGATAGTGAGAGAGACAATACAATATAGTGGTTGAAAAGTTATTTTGATAGAGAAGTGTCATAAATCATATTTAATATTTTAAATAGTCTAATGAACCTAAAATTAAGAAAATTAAATTAAAGTCATATACAAAAATGGATCAGTTATCAAATACTTTAAGCACAATACAAAATAAAAAAGAGTGTCCTTTAATATGGTATTTGATATGACAAGTATTCATTACTATTTTTCCCATGGCAATTATATTTTAAATTTTTATTCGATGTTCCAATGTTGCTTTAAAGTCTCAATTAATTCGAATTTATATTACATAAAATGTAGAAAATTCACAGCTAAAGTGTAAAGATACCTAATTTCAAAAACCACCATTTAAGTCATATTAGTAGTGCGTAAAAGTTGGCAAGTCAACTCATTTAATAACAACTTCACACATATGTTGTTCAACGTTACATGATTAATTTTCATGCATATATGATAAAAGTTCACTCACATTTGCTTAATTTTAGACACATATGATATGACTTAATCCGTCATTTTTACTTAAACTTTTGTTTATCTGAAGTCCATATATATATATATGACTGAAATTTCAGTAATTTTCTTGAACTTCAAACATAAATATCTAAAGTTACAATCATATACATGTAACTTTAGATATCACGTATTTGAAGAAGTTTTGAAGTCTATAGCCGCAAAAAAAAAAGCATAAATAAATAACAGTATCCAAAATGTACATGTTGAATTTTTTTCAACTATATTAGCCCCCTCTAGATATTTTCTTTTATATTTTCAAAATTCTATCCGAGATCTCTAATTAAAGGTAAAATTTAGACTTAAAAATACCAAAAATCAATAGAAGCTACAAACTTCATTGAATTAAACCTTGATATCAATATCATACTAAATGATCACACTTCTAAATTCAACCAAACCCTGAAATGTTTATTTCATAGTCGTTCAAAATTCAACTGAAATCAAAGAATGAGTAGATTTCACGCGCTTCGCTCAAAATTGGAATAGATTAGGGTTTAGATACTTCTAGTCATGTGGCATGACCATTGAATTTTTGTTGTTGGGAGAATATGTAAGAACATTTGTTGTGTACAAATAGCATAATTATCACGAGGAGATGTCACACAAGTTTGTGGTCCATGTTGTTGTCTGGTCTGCCTAATGGTATTTAATGTGATATGTTGTCTTTGGGCTATACAAATACCTAATGTTCATGTCATTTCACAATAATAAGTTGGAGCTGACACACCACCAAACACCCTCCTCCACTCATGAGCTTCATAATGAAATTTAATAAAAATAATTATTTGAAATTGACTATTTGTTTGGTTTGAAATCAACTTGTAAAATGCATTGTTCGAAGAGTAATGGTTTGTATTTGACTAATTATCTGATAAGTGCTTTTATTAATTGTTTGTATTTGACTAGTATTCTTAAAAATATTTCGAAAAAAATACTCCGATATAAAAATATCTTCTACTACTATTGTTTTTAATTTACTTGTCAAATATCAAAATATAAGTAAAAATCACTTGTTTATTCTAAAAAAAAAAATCTTCTAGAAAAACATCTTTATACCAAACACACTCTAAGGTCCTTTGTTTTCTACCGTCTTCAATTCAATTTGTTTATCTTATTTTTTTAGTGTATTAAAAAAAAAAAAGATAACTCTTTTCTTTTTTGACAATTCTTGATTTTCAACTATCCGTATAACACGTTTCAAACCATAAAGTTTAAAAATATTTTAATACATTCCACATATCTTTAATTGAAATTACAAGATTATAATTTTTTTTTATATTAAATCAAAATAGCACAAATAAATTAAAAAAAGGAAGTATTTATTTTCCTACTATTCCGTCCAATGACTTCCAAAACAGAAAAGATATGAGGAAACAAAACAAAAAATACAAGAAAACCCAAAATTATGTAAATAACTAAAGACCAATATAGAAAGGAATGGGTATGTTATGGGTTTCCATGCAAGAGAGAGAAGAAAAAGGCTGAAAATGTTTGCCGTAAAACTTTAACACTTCAGTTGTAACATTTCATAATAATATAATATTTTAAATAGATTATGTTATATAATGCTACATATCAACATTTAAGTAATAATCCTACAAGAAAAATAAGATACGAGGCAAAATTATTATAAAAAGATAAAATAAAGAGTTAAGGATCAAAAATACATTTAAATTATTTCATAGTATTGAGTTTCAAAAATGATTATTGAGAATGTGAATTTTCTATGTCAACCATTATCTAATGGTTAGTGAAACAGTCTAGACGTTGACTAGATAAAATATTTGTCTAGAAGTGTGTTTATCCATAAAATCTTTGTCCATCCGACATATATAGCAACTCTATTTGCTAACACATTAATTTTTTAAAATATATTTTTAATTGACTTCTTTAAAATTCTAAACTCCCTCTTTTCGAGTCAGAGATATGATAGAGATGCAACCACGACTAAGAAGGTGGAAAAGAAGAATGGTGAATTTCACGGTTCAAACAAACTAATCTATATGGTAATATTTTAACTTTTAACCTTGATTTTTAACGTAATATCAATTACTTAGATTTGACACGATAGAACTATATTTTACGTGGTAGAGTTTTTGAACATAGAGAGACACATCATCATAAATTAATAAACGTGTATTTCGCTAACTATTGAATGATAATTCAAGTAGAAAACTCACACTTTGAATAGTTCAACTACAAAACTAAAATAAAATTAAATTATTTATGTGTGTTTTTGACCCTTTTAACTCTAAAATAAAATTAACATAGGATCATCATATAACAACCAAAGGCAAAGGAAAAAAACCACATTGCATCTGTTGTTACATAAATAAGACTTTTTATCATTACAAAACAATAAACTGACACAATAAATTTAAATAACAAATGAGGTGATGCAGTGAATGACATTGCTCCTTTCTTATTCAGAGATCTCAGTTTCAAACTCCAGATATGAAAAAAATCTTTAACAAGAAATATTACCTCAAAAAAATCTCTACTCAGTATGAATTCAGATTAATCAAGTTTCAATACTATTACCAAATAACAAATGGGAAACAAAAATAAATAACTACAATTCAATATAATACTCTATCTGTTTAAAAAAGAATGACCTAGACCTAACACAAAATTTTAAAAAATAAATCTTGTGATTCTAAATTAAATTTATGTCAAATGTACCAAAACGTCTTTTAATCTTATAACCTTTAATATGCCACATGAAAAACTTGAATTAAAATATTCTCCAAAAATGAAAAAAAAGTCATTTTTTTTAAAACATAGTTGAAAGAAAAGTTGATCAATTTTTTTGAAACGGAGGTAGTAAGTAAGAGTTTTTGGCCAAAAACATCCCTCAACTATACTCTATGTTTAAACCACATCCTTGCGATATCACAATGAACAAAAAACATCCCTCAATTATCTTCAAAATGGCAAGATTCATCCTTTAATTAGTTTTTGTCAAAAAAACTAACGGTTGATCAACCTACAAATCCCCTATTTTGTTTGCTCCCATTCTTCTCTTAGCTTATAGTAGTAATAGACAATCCTAACTAAATTGAATGAGCTAGGAAGTGAGGTTTGCATCCTCAACTTCACAGTAGCAGCTAGTATGTCCCGTATAAAGTGAGCAAAATATTTCAAGTAAAATATTTTTCGCTCTATATAATTACTGATCAGATAAGCAACAAAATATTATAAGAAAAAAATGTATAATTTTCTCTTTATTTCCTAGACAATGAGGGAATTTAAAGTGTGAAGGTAGTCTATTTTTATTTTATTTTTGTTGATAAACACTAGTTACTGTATTTTTAAAAATATAAAAGTAACATATTTAGATATTACATAAAGAAATATTTTTATTTCAATTTATGTGACGTTTTTGCTTCTTAAGATACAAACTATGTGAACTTTTTATAAATATTTTACTATGTATTTTCATCATATTCACGTGAGAAGAATTACAGCTTTAATATGTGAAAAACGCCACATATTTATCCATAGTTAATTCTAGTTTTATTTACATGAAATGAAATAAATTTAACTGTTAGTTTCTATCAAGAAAAAAGATGGAAGGGTGAATCTGGCCATTTTTTGGATAGTTAAGGGATGTTTTTTGCTCATTGTGGTAGTAAAATGATGTTGTTTAAAATTAGAGTATATTTGAGGGATGTTTTTAGCCAAAAACTCTAGTAAGTAACAAACCTCCAAACAACAAGTTAAAAAGAAAGAAATAGAGAAGAAGAATCTTGAAACTTCATTTTACTAAATTTTCAACTTGGTGTATGAAGAGGATCCAATATCCTTGTCTTTAGTGGGGACACACACACACACACACACACACACTCACTTCTCTTTTAAACTCAGTAGTACTAATTTGTTTTTTCCTATGTCTCTTTATCCTCTCTTTGTCACTGTTTTAATGCTTTGCCGTTTTTCATCTAAAGTCCCAAAAATAACAACTAAAAAAAATACAACTTTTAAACAAGTGTGCTACTTTTTTTTTTCCTTACTCTCTCTCCAATGATCTTATCTCCATTTATTTCATGTTATAACTTATTTTTCTTCTTTCTTTCATCTTCTTCAACATTTTTAGTCAAAACTAAGAATACCCACAAAGCAGAAAACAGTTTCTGTCATGTCACTTCTTATTCTCTGCTACAACTTTCTTGAAATTAAAAAAAAAGGTACTCAATGCTTTTTTGCCCCCTTTTTCTCTGTTTGTTAATGATAATATCTTGAGCTTTTCTTGAAATTTTGCGGTTGTTAGTATTTTTAATGATTGTTTATGCTATAATCATTGTTATTGTAATTACTAATAAATTCTACTTCTACTTATATTAGCTGTTGTTAGTAACTATGATTATGATTCTTGAATTGTTGTTGTGACCTTTGTAAATTTGGTGACTTTGGGTTGTTTTCTTGGTCTACTATGAGTAGCTTGAATTTTGGTCTTGTGGTGTATTTGAGGTCTTAGTGGACTATGGTGTTTTGCAATTTTCATGTTGTAATTTAGATATATGATGTTAATTTAAGTTTTTCTTATTTATTATTATATATCAAGAGTAGGGGAAGGGGAAACGGAGGAGGGGATTATAAGGTGGTAATCGAACCCGGACTAATAAGGTGAATGTTAGTCAACTAATGGAGCTAGCTATCAAGATTCTGTACTTTCAGTTGAAATTGTCTTGTGGACAAAATTCCACTATAGGTGAAAATGAAGAAACTTGATTTTGTGTCTTTTTTGGTACTAATTTATGACCTATTTGAGGTGTCAATATGGATAGGGATAGATTCCACTAAAGGGAAGAGTGACAAACTTGGTTTCAACTTGAGGAACTGAACTAATTTATCGAAGTTTTCGTCTGTGAAAATTTGTGAAAGATGTTAAATTGTTCTTGAAATTTTGTAGTTCAAAGCATAGTAAGCTTGATGAGCTCTTGCTTACATGGAAAATAAGTGTATTTTTCTACTGATTTTTTGGTTTGATGATGATTTATGTTAGGTGTTAAGATACCTCTGGCGAAATTGTGTGCCGAGTCGCCAAGATTTGAACTTTATGTGTTAGAAATTCTAAGAAAGCAACATCAGGTGTTAGTTAGTAACTGAGTTCTAAATTTAATTTTTGTACATGTTTAGTGAATTTCTTAATACAAATACAGAGTTTGAACTAAAGTTACTAGGTTCTGCAGAACCCATAGTTTGGTTTCTAGCTCTATCTGTGATTGTGTTCATTTGCTTCCTCGATGTTTTCCCGTTTCTCAAAATTTTCCTGATGATGCCTTTTGTTTCCCAGGTTCTTCCAAAAAGTTGAATTTTGTTAGAGTTCAAGAAGTTTTGGAGTTGTTCTGATTATTTGTCAAAGTGCAATAGAACTGAAACTCCGTAGGTATTGTATTTCTCATTTCAACCTTTAATTAACTAACCATTTTAGCACTATCTTGTTGAACTAAGCTTTTTCCTACACGATTTAACCGACCTTTGAGTCATTACTACGATAACAACCAGTCGTAACACGAGCTTGGTGTTTAAGGTTGTAAGCAGGTAGATCTTTTCCCATATGTGAACAAATGATGTACTTTTATTTGATGCACTGGTACTGATTTGAGAATGTAGAATCCCTACTCGTTCGTGTGTTATCTATTTTACTGATCTGAGAATTTGAAAGCTGTTTCCATAGAGGTATACTGAACTTGTCCTGTCCGATACTTCTCAAACGATGTCCCTTGGTTATAATCTCTTTCTCCGTAATGTTATAAACCATTGGGGTTAATTGTACCTACAGAGTGGAAAGCAAATCAAAACAGATACTTCGATGTTATTCATTTTGGCTTCTGTGTGACTTGGTTTAGAATTCGAGGGAAATGATTAATGTATAGCTTAATAAGTTGATATTCATCATTGGTCAATTGATCTTGAAAGTACTGTCTCAGCATGAAAGATTATTTTCTCTTGTTCGAAAAATCATGTACTTTGTTGTACATATGCAGGTGAATCAACTAACGACGACCATCCATTGATTTAACACTTCCTGTTGTTTTACCAAAGTCTAAATCCGTACCCGACTTATCTCCAAGCAACATGAAGCCACGAAATTTCAATCTTGAATCAGAAGACGAGTCTGAGGTCAGCAACTGCCAAGTGGGTTCAAACATATCCGTCCAAGAAATTCATCCTGGTCCTTCCCTTAATCTTCAGCAGGAATCAGTTCCTGTTACTCTTGACTTGATTCTTGGCTTCAACAACAGTGACTCCGAGTTGAAAGCCAACGGAGAGGCGAGTGACGAAGTAGTACCCCATCCTCCAACGGCAGCATTATCCAGAGTTTTCTCATGCAATTTCTGCAGGCGCAAGTTTTACAGTGCCCAGGCGTTGGGCGGACACCAGAACACACATAAGAGGGAGAGGACTTTAGCTAAGAGAGCAATGCGGATGGGAATGTTATCGGACAGGTATGCTAGCTTAGCATCATTGCCCCTTCATGGGGCTGCATTTCGATCTCTTGGCGTTGAAACTCATGCTTCCACACACCAACGCATCTCGCACCAAGAAACGCCTATTCATGCAGTTAGAAGCTGGGCTAGATTTGAACAAGGAAACTATTTCGGGATGCCAGTATTCGTGGAGGATGATGAAGTGGAAGTGTTCTGGCCCGGTAGCTTCAGGCAAATAGAGGGAATTGGTGGCAATATGGGGTATAATTCAGGGCAAAGTTCAAGCATAAATTTTGTAGCTGTAGCTCCTCAAACTAGGACAGATCCAACATTGCCTGATCTTAATTTGAAACTCTGATGGTTTTATTTTATTTTATTTATTTATTTTTTTTTTGCATTCTATTCTACTTTTTTGTATCAGAATTTTCATAATTGTGGTATTGCTCTATTTGTACAGGAGGTGAATATTTGAGACTGTCTTGAGCTTTCAATTTCCCAAATTTGTTTAGTTGACCATCTTATTGTACAATTATATGATATTATTACATAAGTACAGATTTGGGACAGTGGTGATTTTTTTTAGTTTATGCAAACCTTTAACTTCTAACCATTTTAACCATGTTTATAATTATTCGCTAGATTCACTTCAGAAAGTCTCACATTGGGGGTAAGACATACATTTCCTAACAAAGACGACTCTATATCCAGTAGGGCTCGAACGAGAGGCCTCTGATTAAGGATCAAGGAGTACTACCACTCCGCCACAATGCTTGTTGGTAGTAGTACACCTTTTTCGTATAGAGTCATCCAACTGTCCATATTAATAGTGATAGTTGCCTTTTTCATGTTCTTAAAAAAAAATGGGACTGTTCTTCATCAGATTCAGGCCTAATGGGACGTATATTGATTCACAATTTGGCATTGAAACCTTCCAATTGAAAAACTAGAATCTTATATGAGAGATTACAGACGAAATAAGATTCATAACTGACAAAAACAGAAAAGAAAACACACAACACATTGAATTAAAATATGTCAAGAACCAGCAATGAAAAAAACCAGTAACAAGTTTGTTTATTGGAAGCAGTAATCAAATGAAATCAGATGGAAGCGTTGCGTTGTTTCTTTCTTCATTGTTGTTCAATCCTTGAGTCCTTTGGGCATTCTGCAAATCATATATAGTATGATTTAAATTAAATGAAGTATATATGTATGTAGGGGTAACGATGTAAGAATTAATTACCTCTTCTTCATCTTCTTCTTCATACACATCTTCTATATGGACTTGAAGTCTGTACTCTCCTTTGAAATCTACTATCTGTTTCTTGATCTCAATTGCTGAATCTCCAAGCTCACGCTTATTATTAGATAAATGAATGGACTTTAAAGTGTCTATATCCATAAATGCAGAAGGGATCTCCGTAAGGTTGTAACAATGTTGTAGTATTAATTCCTCAAGCTTGGGAAAGGTTTCCGTATCAACTTGCCATTCCGAATGGTTGACCACTCGCATAGACAAAGTCTTAAGACGTGGAGAAGCGAACCACTAGCTTTCAAAGATACGAGATGCTTACAACCAACTGAACACTTTTTAGACTTGAACAAAACACATTTTTTGTGGAGTTGGTTGTTGTCAGTACGAATGGTTAGACGATGGTGTAGGAAATAAGCAGCATGAAATCGAGCACCTGGATTGATTAACTTGACTAGCTTTTCCTTTTTGGCTTTTACTGAACAGAAATCGTGCACAACATCATTCACATAGCAAACCTTGATCCTAACAGAAAAAGGCATATTCTTCTTGTAAAGCATATGATCCACTATTATCAGGCTACTGGAACTAAAGCATCCAAGTAACTTTGAGTTGCTTCCTCTAAGCTACACTTGGATGGGATATCATGGTCCACCAACCCTTCAGCCATCCACAACTGCATCAACTTAGAGACTGGAGTTCTTTGCTCTTTCGAGATCTTGCAAAGTAAAGCAACAGCGGCTTCAGGTGGTATGGTAAATGGTCATAACTTAATTGCATAACCTTCATCATCTGCAAATTGATGTTGGCAGAAATAAAGGAATCCAAATTATGTTGAATATCCATTCATATTTACCCATTTTAAATGGATTGGATATCCAACTCATTTAAAAATGGATAAAAACAAACAATACTCATATTTACCCATTTAAAAGGGACAAGGCTCCTCTCCATATTTACTCAGCCTCATCCATTTAAAAGTGATAGTTAAATGGATAATATGGGTAAAATATGTTCATTCATAAAAGAAAAAAAAGTGATTAGGGGTGGGTGGTAAAAAAAGCATTTTAAAGAAGATTATTCTTTTTTCTACAAGAAAAAAAATATTTTTTTATTAAAAAAAAATCAATTTTTTTTTACATTTTTTTTGGGATGTGGTGTGTGTGTGTGTGTTGGGGGGGGGGGGGGGGAGGGGTAGGGGTGGTGGTAAAAAAACGTTTTAATTTTTTTTTAATACAAAAATTTAAATGTTTTTTTACATTTTTTTGGAATGTTGTTTAAATATTTTAGCTTGAGTATTTTTTTTTAAAAGAAAAACTTACAAGTAATTGGGACCAAACCGCACATTTCAAAAATAATTGTTACAAAAATTACTACTAATTTGGAGCATGTAAAAGTATTCAATTTGTATTATTTTTACATGTAAAAGTTTTTCCCTTTAAGTCTCATTCTATATATATTTCAATTTTTATGATTTTTTTCTTTTAAGTTTGTCATTTTTTATAAATTAATAGAACATGTAATATTGGATACAAGTTTTTATTGTACTGTCCAATTATCATCATATCATATATTATTAAAAGTGGAAACAAAAAAAAGTTGACAGTTGAAATACCATTTTGCGCCAGTAAGTTAAAATATAATAAATATTTAGTTATTTACATGTTTAAATACTAGTGCTAATCAATTAATTACTCCATTGAGTAAATGGAGAGTTCATGTATTCAAAGGAGGGTTTTTTACTCTTCCACATTTTAATGGAGTTAATGCATGTATTTTATATTCTTAAAGTTGTTCTCGATGGCCCTTTGAAACCTCAAATATTTAATTTAAAACTTTAAGATGTCTTTTGATATTCCACTATTTTTATCTATATAAATTCATCTTTTTTATTTCATGAAACTCATATCCAAAATTTCCTTTTCATTTTATAGTTAAAGTAGTGAAGCCATCAACATCTAAAGTATATGATATATCTACCTTCGTCTGATTATATATTACTTTACGAAAATAAAGTGATTTTTCTATTTGATTCATGCTTTAGTCTGATTCGATGATGAAAACTTTTGAATTTTGATTGGATATGAGAGGTGTCGACAAAAACTTATTAAATTATGTACCGATTTTGTATTTCTTTTTCCATTTATATAACGTTATGATTAAAGTCTTAAGAAGAATACGTATGCTATTTTTTTCTTCTATGTTTATTTTTTTATATTTACTTATTAAGCTTCTTTAATTTTATTTTCTATAAAAAAAATATATTATCATAACATTTATTTGAGATTGTTGCATTTTAGTACTCATTACACGCATGGTTTCACTGAATTTTAATCGTCCTAACAGATTTATAAAATATTGCATGGGACACACATGTAATGCACGCGTCTAGAAACTAGTTGATATATATATATATATATATATACACACACCATAGTATCATCAGTTTGTTATTTTATGGGATTTTATCAGCTCAAGTATATTATCTAACCCCTTAGACAATTTTAACATATCATATGATGTTATCATTGTTTTAATTTGTTGCTATTATTATTGAATGTTGTTTAAAGATTTTTGCATAAGTATTTTTTTAAAAAAATCTTATAAGTAATTGGGGCCAAACATGCAACACATTCTCAAAATAATTGTTACAAAAATATGTAAAACTAATAATTGCTAGAAAAATAAGTATAATTTATATGAAAAACTTAAGTACTACTAATTTGGAGCAGGTAAAAGTATTGATAGATATACCGATGCCTTTCCTTCTTTTTACATTATTATTATTATTATAAAATAATAATAATAAAAGCTATGATGTTGATGCACCAACAATTGCAATTATGTATTTTTTTGTTTTCTTGATTTTTGGAATCAAGTGAAGTGGTTGATGGTTGATTTTTGGAACCAATTCTCAACCAGCATTTGCTTGGCTTTTCTTTTTATTTTAAAATTATTTTTCTATATAAATAAATTTTAAAAATATGGTTTAATTAAATATTGCGTAGTTTGATTTGAAAATTTTGATGCACCTATTAATTTTTAAAAAAAACACCACTTCTCTAAGTTTGAACACTCTTAACTAATTTTGTCGTTACGCCGTTGTTTTCGCCCCTCAAAATAAATGGTAATTTTTTATTGTGGCTTAAGTTTATATTTTTATATCATAATATTTCATATAAGTTATGTTTTTAGTTTGTAAACAACTGGGCATAAATTTGCTAAGTTGGTTAAAGTGCAAAGTTGGATTACTATTAAATAAAATATCTAATTCGTTAACTATTAAATAATATCACATATATTATATTAAATACTAATAGTGGGAAGGCGTTAAATCAAAAAGTTGAATAAACTTTTAATACAATTAAATGAGAAAGACATTAAGAATATGACAATGAAAAGATCATGGTTTCAAGACCATTCATATTTTCTTGTATTGCAAACTATAAATTAAAGTTTCTTTTTTTTACTTGATTTCTTCTTCATCTATTCATCACCACATTTATTTATATTTATGTTTGTCATTTTATCCTCTCTCAAATTTGATGACATCCTAATAAAACTAAAATTATATGTGATAAGTTCGATGATTCATTATATTTGTTTGATAAGAATCTCTTATTTCTTTACAATAATTTTCTTATGTTGCACAATATCAATTTATGAACTTTTAAAATTTGTTGATTGTGTGGAACATGAGATATATATATATATATATATATATTATTCTTTGAGATAAACGTGCAACGCAGGTTCTCAGAGACTAATAACTAACAGATAACATGTCTTTGAACAATACTCAGATGAAAGAAAACACTCAAAACATTCATTTAAAACATCTTCAGAACTATGCAGGGAACCTGTTTCTTTCTTTGTTGTTGTTCTATCCTAGTGTACTATTTGTCCCTGGAATTTTTTCTATCTCGTAGGCTTTACACTGCTTTTAGCATTGACTGTTATGCAATACTTAGTTCGGAATAGTTTACATGAAAGAAAACACTCAAAACTTCTGGGTGCTTGAATTTCAACTCTTCTAGAAGTTTCCTTAACCAAATAGCTTGACAGGTACAAACAGTCGCACCAACAAATTCAAATTCTGTAGTAGACAAAGTAACAATTAGTTGCTTCTTAGCTGACCATGAAATAGCACCGAACCCGAACATAAAAGCATAACCTGAAGTGCTTTTTCTATCATCATAATCATCTGCATAGTCATTGTTTGTATAGCCGATGACTTTTCCGTAGGATTCTGACTTTTTCATATTGGCAGCATACAACATTTTGAATATATGATTAATACAACGACATTTTCGCTCCCAAAAATAAATTAATAGGTACAAGTACCTTATCAAGTTGAAGCGGAATTTATTCTATCTTTGATATCTCTTCCTCAATTTTGATTCCATCAAAAATGCTTAAAAAGTTTTCATTACAAAAAAAACACAAAAGTAATTCAATACAAGTTCATAAAAGATAAAATTTTATAGATCATTGAATAAACACTAACGTAAGTTGTCGAACAAAGTAATGACAGAAGGGAAAAGCCCACAAAAAGAAGTAGGTACGAACCATAAAAATGATGTTTGGAGAATACATTTGGTCACTGTTCTTCATCAGATTCAGGCCAGTTGGAACATATTAAAACCTTCCAATAAAAAAACTAACAAAAAACATGAAAGGAAACACTCAAAACACTCTTCAGCTTCTTATTCATTCACAACTGATATATGGACGTGAAGTCTGTTCTCTCCTGTGTAAGCTGCTATTTCATTCTTAATCTCAATGGCTGAATCTGCAAGCTCAGGATTAACATTAGTTAAATGAATGGACTTTAAAGTCTCTATATCAATAAATGCACAAGGGATCTCCCAAAGATGGTCACAATGTTTTATTATTAATTCCTCAAGTTTGGGAAAAGTTTCCCTATCAACTTTCCATTCTGAAAGGTTGACCATTAGCAAAGACAGAGTCTTAAGACTTTGATAGATGTCCTCACTTGCGTCCCACTCATCCTCCACGAATTTACAGTCCATAAACTCTAGAATTTCAAGCTCAGGCAATGCCGCGATTGCTGACAACAAATCAGGTCTCAGCAGGCGAAAGGTATACAACCGTAACTCTTTCAAGCTATTAGGGAAGTAATATTCAATGGGTTGTCGGATTTTGTCTGTTAACTCGGGATATTCATAGATTCTGACATCCTCGTACATTGCAATGAGTGATTCAAGTTTATTAAGGACATCAAGCTTTGGAAACCAATTGCCTTGTGTAGGAGGTTCCTTGATGTGGCACTGAAGGTGCTGAAGATTTGGGAACTTCTCCAGAACATCACTCGTGGCTTCATGATCTGAGATAACAACTTTGGATAAAGTTGTCAAGTGCTCTAACTTTGGTTGATTCATAGTATTTTCCGCATCCATTTCCTCTTCCTCTTCCTCTTCAAAGAAAGAACAAAAGTCAATTTTCACATGTTTCAGCTTTGACAGTTTTAATATTCTGGGCAGTAAAACAATGATGGAAATTCTCGTTTTGATGATCAGAGTTTCCAGATTCTGGAGGTTCAACCACGACACTGGGATAGCTTTTACATATCGAGTCTGAATCCTTAAGAACCTCAAATGAAATAGGGACCCTATTTCTTCCATTAAAGAATCTTCCGAAACAATGCTATCCAGTTGCAACACTCTAACAAGTCCAAAGGGTCTTGTATGACAGATATGGCTGGAGTTAAGAAGCGAACCTCTAACTTTCAAAGATATGATATGCGTACTACCAGCTGAACACTTATTATAATTGAACAACACACATCTTTTGTGGAGTTTGCCGTCGTCAGAATGAATGGTTAGACGATGGTGTAGGGGATCCGAAGCATGAAATCGAGCACCTGAATTCATAAACTTGAAAAACTTTGCCTTTTTCGCTTTTTCTGAACAAAAATCGTGCACAACATCATGCACATAGCAAACCTTGATCCTAACAGAAAAAGGCATACTCTTCTTGGAGAGGATATGATCCACCATTATCAGGCTACTGGAAATTAAAGCATCCAAGTAACTTTGAGTTACATCCTCTAAACTACTCTTGGATCGGATATCATGATCCACAAACCCTTCGGCCATCCACAACTGCTTTAACTTAGAAACCGGAGTTCGTTTGTTCTTTTGAGATCTTGCAAAGTAAAGCAACAACGGCTTCAGGTGGTATGGTAAATGGTCATAACTTAATTGCATAACCTTCATCATCTCCAAATTGATGTTAGCAGAAATAAAGGAATCCAGATTATGTTGAATCTTAAGCCACAAATCCTTTTCCTTTTTCTTTCCTCTAACAATTACTCCAGCAACCAAAATAATAGCCAAGGGAAGTCCTTTACATTTCTTAACTATTTGGTGTCCAACATCTGACAGTTCAGCAGGGCAGCCTCCTTCTCCAAATACCCTTTTCGAATAGTTCCCAACTTTTTTCAGTTGTTAAAACTTGGAGGTCGATAGGATCAGTACGACATTTAATTTGCCAACCTACCTTACTAATTCGACTAGTTAAGATGATTCTATTTCCTCCCCCAATCTTTGGAAAACATGCTATTAACATCTCCCCTGTTGCAATATCCCACACATCATCCAAGACAACGAGGTGCCTTTTATCGAGTAGTGCTCTTCGTAGCTCTTCAGCAAGGTCATCCTCACTTCCTTTTTCTTCCGAGCCAGTAACTTGCTGAAGAATCTCCCGCAACACCTTTGACTTGTTATACTTTTGGGAAACAGTGCACCAAGCACGAATCTTGAAATGACTAGCAACTAATGTATTGTTATACACTTTGTTGGCCAGAGTAGTTTTACCGACTCCTGGCATTCCGACAATCGAAATGACATCAAGCTTGGATTCATGTTCATCAAGGAGCTGGTTAATGATCTGGGATTCTTCTTTTTCATGACCTATTGTTACCACAACAGAAGGTGATGAGGTTGACTCAATTGGCTGGACGAAAGACTTTGCATCAAGGGGGTCATCCCCATTCTCAGCCTCCAGCTGTAAACTGGTGACTTCTGCCACGATAAGCTTGATCTTATCAGTGACTCTCGGAAGTGAGAAGATGAGATGCAAGAGAGCCTTATCCCTGGCAAGAATGGAATTAATGACATGTTCTGCCTCATATGCCACATCTAAAGCACGCAACCAACAATCTTTAACTACTCCACTACTGTCATCCAATGTTTGCCTGACTTTCCCGAAAGATGATCTTAGGAATTCAAGGCATTCTTTCACCATCCCTATTTCGTTCTTTATCAGAGAAACTGAATAAGCATTGGATATGAGTAAATCATTTAAATGTCTGAGTAGAATATTCATGAAGAAGAAACCATCATCCATAGGAAAGTGAAGTTGAGATGACTCTGGGGCCTTCAAGAAAATCTGTCTGATATCTCCCTTCATTCGTTCAATTTCTTGCAAAAAGTCTGGAGCTGAGAAATCCGCTTTGTTGATATTATTCTCAGAGCTCACCAGAATAGATATCTTCCTTGTAAGTACTCTGATATGTGCCAACATATCGTTCAATCTGCCAGAATGGATAAAGCTCTTTGGTATATCGGTTAGAAAGATCAATAGGAACTCCATCATGAGATTAATGCTTTGAGTTGGTGCGTAATTGACAGTTACTACACTGGCCATGCGTCTTTGGAGAAGAATGAGATAATTTTGAAGAATCCTTGGAGATGCTTTTAGGATTTGCTTACCAAAGACTTGTAGTTCAGTTGACCTTGATTCTTTCATGAGCTTAAAAGTAGAAATGTATAGAACCTCCAGCTCAAGAGGGATTATGTCGATGAGTAGAGAAGTGATCACGGAAGAGCATTGAGAGATGTCACTATACTGTCCAGCCCAAAGATCAAAACAGAATTTTGTTACTCTATCAGCAGTCAATTGGAACCAAGGATAGAGATATTCAGTACTTGTTTTGTTGGCCTCGAGGATAGGATAGAAATCTCTCAGATGTTTGCATACTTGCTGAAGAATCTTGTATTCAGTCATCTGGGGAAGAAGCAAATAAGAGTACTTTGGTAGATCATGGAGGTTTCTGCTGAGGTATTCAAACATTAATTTCATCTCTGTCATCGTGTCTTCATAATCATTCTCCAAACTCAAATAACTTTCCATCTCTTCCGGCAACAGAGTGACAAGACATTCCATGTTGTATTTCGCTAGGATTAATTTATCATTATAGAAAAGTAGCCGAGTCAGTTCATTGACCCCGTACATCTTCATGGACATCCTGTGATAAAAGTCATCCAAATTCGTATTCCCAAACAAGACAAATGTTCTTAGGAATCTCAGATCCATTCTTAGCCATTCAAGCTCTTCCCTATTTGAAGCAATGAATTCTTCTTCTTCATTCTTTATTTGCTTCAACCAATTCAACAAACAATCAATAAGATTCCTGATTCTTCTTCTTTGTTCCAACTGATAAATCAAAAACATATACATCAGAAATTTCACTCGATGCCAAGACTTAAAAACTAACACAACAGTTGTCAGATAGAATTAGGTAATTACTGTTTTATTAGTCATTGCTTACTGCTTATCTTTACTATTTGACTAGGTCTCTAGCATGTTGAGAAGTGATTCAAAAAATATTTGACCAAGTCTTTAGGAGTTTGTTAGTTAGTTTCCTTCATTTAAGCAAGATTATATATTGCTGCAGATAATTAGCAAATTAGTGGGTTAATGGACCTAGATTTTAGTATTTCCAGTTTCATTTTAAGCCTATTTATAGGCAGTCTTGTTTGCTTAAGTTATGCATCAGAAATACAAGGAATTTGCAGCAGTTTTTTAATCTCTTTTGCTCTATTTTCTGTTCACTTTCTCCTTTGATTTCCTTTTCTTTTCCAACAAATTTGGTATTAGAGCCAGGTTCTTTTTAAAGAAATTGAGTGAATCGTGAGGTTTATATCAATTGAGTATTTGAGCGAAACAAGAGAGGAAGTGTGGGAGCAAAACGAAAAATGGCAGTGAATGGTATTTCATCATCTTCACAGCCACTCATGCCAATTTTCACTGGTGAAAAGTATGAGTTGTGGAGTATAAAAATGAAAACTCTTTTCAAATCACAAGGGGTTTGGGAGCTGGTGGAAGCAGGCTTTGTGGATCAAGCAGGCTTTGACGAAGAGGCAGAAAAATTGAAATAGATAAAAAAGAAGGATGCCAAAGCTTTGTTCTTCATTCAACAAGCGGTCCATGATGCAATTTTTTCAAGAATTTTAGCAGTAACCATGTCTTCACAGGCATGGAAGATTTTGAAGAAGGAATTTCATGGTTCAGCTAAAGTGATTACGGTAAAATTGCAGACTTACCGTTGTGACTTTGAAACACTTTTTATGAAAAGTAATGAATCTGTTCAAACTTATTTGTCTAGAGTTTCTTCTCTTGTTAATCAAATGAAGTCTTATGGTGAAGATATATCTGAAGAAACTGTTGTTGCAAAAGTTTTAAAGAGTCTTACTCCAAAGTTTGAACATATTGCTGCTGCAATTGAGGAATCTCATGACTTATCTGATTATTCTTTGCAAGCTCATGAAGAAAGGCTCCTAAGGTCACATGAAAAAAATGAAGAAAAGGCATTTCAGGTGAAGGGGGAGTTCATTCATCAGAAAGATAAACCAGAAAGTTTTTCTAATCGTGGTCGTGGCAGAGGTGGTTTCCGTGGAAAAGGTCATGGAAAAGGCCAAGGAAGAGGTCGAGATAGAGGAAGATCAAACCAAGAGAAGCAAAATAGGACATTTCTATGCAATTATTGCAGAAAACTAGGTCATAAGGAAGCTTATTGTTGGCAAAAGCAAAAGGATGAGAATAACCAAGCAAGTTTTGCAGAGAAAAATGATGATGAAAGTAAGCTGTTTATGACCTTTTATTGTGAAAAACATATTCCTAACGATGTTTGGATTTTGGACAACGGATGTTCTAATCATATGTCAGGGACAAGATCATTATTCAAAGAGCTTGTTGAGTCCAAAAAATCAGACGTGAGGCTAGGAGACAACAAAAAGATCCAAGTTGAAGGCAAAGGTACTGTTAGCATTATGACCAGCCAAGGTAATGCCAAGATTTTGGAAGATGTGATGTTTGTTCCTTGTCTATCTCATAATTTGCTTAGCATTGGACAACTAATGGTTAGCGAATACTCAATTTCTTTTGATGATGGTTTTTGCACTATTAGAAGTAAGAAATCTAGGCAAACCATTGCTAAAGTTCAAATGACTAATAATAAAATGTTTCCTCTAGAAGTTTTAATGGTTGAGAAACGTCTTATGGTCGCTAGTGGAGATAATGAAACTAGACTATGGCATTTGCGTTATGGGCATTTAAATGTTAACGGGCTGAAGTTATTGAGCCAAAAGGAAATGGTTTTTGGATTGCCAAAAGTTGAGAATCTTGATTTTTGTGAAAGTTGTGTTTATGGAAAACAAAGTAAAAATGTTTTTCCAGTAGGCAAGTCTTGGAGAGCTTCTGTTTGTCTTGCGTTAGTACATGCTGATCTGTGCGGTCCTATGAGCGTTGAGTCCTTAGGGGGAAGTCGATAATTTCTGCTTTTTACTGATGATTATAGTCGTATGAGTTGGATATATTTCTTGAAATTTAAATCCGAAACATTTGAGAATTTCAAGAAATTTAGATCTTTTGTTGAGAGGCAAAGTGGATGTAGAATCAAAACTCTTCGAACAGATAGAGGTGGTGAGTTTATGTCAAATGAATTCAACTCTTTCTGTGAGGAAAATGGAATACACAGGAAGCTCACAACATCTTATACACCGGAGCAAAACGGTGTAGCCGAACAAAAGAACCGCACAATTGTCGAGATGGGCAGAAGCATGATGCAAGCTAGATGTGTGCCAAAGTGTTTTTGGGCTGAAGTTGTTGCCACTGCTGTCTATTTGCTGAATATTTCACCTACCAAAGCTGTTTTCAATCGAACACCATATGAAGCATGGAGAGGTAACAAGCCCAAGGTAAGCCACTTACGTGTATTTGGATGTATAGCCTATGCTTTAATGAATTCACAGGCTCGACGTAAGCTTGATGAAAAATCTGAAAAATATATCTTTGTTGGATATAACACACAATCCAAAGCTTATAAGCTATATAATCTTCTAACTGGAAAAATTATAGTCAATAGAAATGTTGTGTTTAATGAGGCAGCAAGCTGGAGCTTTAATTCTGGGAATGAAAGCTCAAATTTTCAATTATTGCCTACTGATGATGATGTTGATCAAGAGCTTGCAGCAAATCATTCACCAGTGGATCCTTTACCAGCTGGTCCATCGACTACCTCATCGTTGGCACCAACAACTTCTCCAACGGTAGAAGAACCTTCAGCTGGGCCAATTCCGTTGAGAAAATCAACAAGGGATAGAAAACCAAATCCAAAGTACTCTGACAATACATCTTGTACTTTTGCTTTACTTGTTTCAGATCCTATTTGGTTTAAAGATGCTGAAAAAGAGGATAAATGGTGCAAAGCTATGGAAAAGCAGATGTTGGCTATCCAAAAAAATCAGACCTGGGATTTAGTCAATTTTCCAGAAGGAAAGAAAGCTATTGGGCTCAAATGGGTGTTTAGAACCAAGTATCATGCAGATGGAAGCATCCAAAAGCACAAGGCAAGGCTTGTCGCAAAGGGTTATTCCCAACAACAAGGTATCGACTTCGACGAAACTTTTTTTCCTGTTGCCCGCTTTGAAACTGTGAGAACCTTCTTAGCTTTGGCTGCTAAATTAAATTGGCCAGTGTACCAAATTTGATGTTAAATCTGCCTTTTTAAACGGTGATTTGGAAGAGGAAGTTTATGTCTCACAACCTGAAGGTTTTGTAGTTACTGGCAAAGAAGATAAGGTTTACAGGTTAAAAAAGGCACTTTATGGCTTAAAACAAGCACCTCGGGCATGGTACTTCAAAATTGATTCTTATTTTCAGGAGAGTGGTTTCGAAAGGAGTAACAATGAGCCTACTCTTTATATAAAACGAGAAGGAAAAAATGATTTTTTGGTGGTATGTCTTTATGTTGATGATATGATATATATGGGTTCGAGTGAGACTATCATTGCTGAATTTAAAGATTGCATGATGAAGAATTTTGAGATGTCTGATTTGGGTCTATAGCATTATTTTCTTGGTCTTGAGGTGAAACAAGGAATGGATGTCATATTCCTTTCACAAAGAAAATATGCAATAGATCTTTTGAAAAAAATTTACCATGTTAAATTGTAAAGTTGCTGCTACACCGATGAATATCAATGAGAAGTTGTGTCATGATGATGGTACTGAAATGGAAAATGCAACTTATTTTAGAAGTGTAGTTGGTGGTTTAAACTACTTGTCTCATACAAGACCATATATTGCTTTCTCTGTTGGAGTAATGTCTAGATTTATGCACAGTCCAAGTAAGCTTCACCTTGGAGCTGCAAAGAGAATACTGAGTTATATCGCAGGGACAACAGATCATGGAATTTGGTATTCTAAGGTAACAAATTTCACATTAACTGGCTTTACTAATAGTGACTGGGCAGGTAGCATTGATGATAGAAAGAGCACATCGGGTTTCTTGTTTAATTTGGGATCTGGAGCCATTTCATGGAGTTCAAAGAAGCAGGAAGTGGTGGCCTTATCAACTTCAGAGGCTGAATATATTGCAGCAACTTCAGCAGCTTGTCGAGCAGTTTGGTTGAGGAGACTTGTTGCAGATTTTAATCAGAAACAAGCTGGTGCAACGGAGATCTTTTGTGACAATACATATGCTATTGCGATGACGAAGAAGCCAACATTTCACAGCAGAACAAAGCACACTGATATTCGCTATCACTATATTCGAAGTCTTGTTTCTACTGGAGAAATTACTCTGAAGGCGTGCGATACGAATGAGCAAGCAGCAGACATCTTCACAAAGTCACTTCCGCAAGCAAAGCACGAGTTCTTCATAGGTCAACTTGGAATTTGCACTTTTGAATCAAGGGGGGGTGTTGAGAAGTGATTCAAAAATATTTGACCAAGTCTTTAGGAGTTTGTTAGTTAGTTTCCTTCATTTAAGCAAGATTAGATATAGCTGCAGATAATTAGCAAATTAGTGGGTTAGTGGACCTAGATTTTAGTATTTCCAGTTTCATTTTAAGCCTATTTATAGGCAGTCTTGTTTGCTTAAGTTATGCATCAGAAATACAAGGAATTTGCAGCAGTTTTTTAATCTCTTTTGCTCTATTTTCTGTTCACTTTCTCCTTCGATTTCCTTTTCTTTTCCAACATTGCAGTGTTTAGGCTTCGCATTATCTCTCCATTTTAGGAGTTAGGAAATCGTTAAGACTATCGCGTATATTTATTTTCATTTGAGCAATAACAATAAGGAAGTTCTTCTACAACTTATCTTGTTTCTTTAATTTGGAACATATAAAAGTATTGATAGACATACCGATGACTTTCCTCCTTTTTCCATTTAATCTCTTACTCCGCACCAGCCTTCAATATCTACAAAATTGATTTTTCAACTAATCACATGTATATTTAGTAAGGATAAAAATTAGAAACACAAGTAAAAGGAACGGCAAGAAGCAAGAGTAAGTATATTAACTGTTTTAAAATTTATAGGTTTTAAATTCTAAAAATACTTAGTAGTTTGAATAAATACAAGATTTTAATGAAAGTTATAACTTCCTCGCTCTACCGCTAATCTACAAGCTCCTAAAATTATTCAAAGCGTCACACAAGTACACACACTAATAAATTTTCAAGAATTTTAACCATAATATATACTCCCTCAATTTCACAGTAGCTGAATTTGTGAGACAGATATTAAGAAAAACATTCAAAGACATAATTTAAATCATACTTTGCACTATTGCCCTTTGTGAAATTATAAATATAACTTTGTAAGTATGTTAAAAGTGTTTCCCGGTAGCATGATATATTAAGATCTTAAATGTACGTAGAGCCAACCAAGATCTATATCTACGTAAACTACGTTAAAATGTCTTCTTCATATATCATGATTAGAGACCTTAATTAATCTCCCTTTACAAGCCTGGACCCTATATGGGTGTGGTTGGTACAAAGGAAAATACGAGAGTTTCTTACTTACTAAACATGAGAATATTGAAAAACAGTTAAAAAGGGGAAGGGAAGAGGGTCGAAGATCGATCTTGAAGCCAGGAAATAGATTCTTTCAACTAATATATATTCAATGTGAGGGGTTTCTCGTATAATAAGCGTGCTCACATCCAATTCTAAAATTGTGGGTTTGAGTTACAAAGTGAACAAAACTGATGGTTAATTATGAGATCATCCAACAGATTACATATACATTCTATAATTATTCAGTAAAAAATATAAACCATATTTCTACTTGTTATTATGTATGTTTCTTTCAAATCAAATGAATCACAAAAATGCATGTAAAATAAATAGAAAAAAAAAAAGAAAAGTAGAAAAATATTATACCTTTTTCTTTACTTCGAAGCTTATAATCCCTCTCAAATGGTAGTTTGCCTTGTTGCAGATTCACAACACTGATATTGAGAAAATTGAGTCAGCAAAAGCATTATTATTGTTAGATTGATCTCCAAATGTGTTATCAAAGTCATGATCTGAAATAGATTAGTTTAAGTTTACTATTAATTTGAATTATTAAAGCCAAGTCTTTCTATATAATTTTTGGAAGTCCATTAAATTATTTGCTAGTGAATAATCATTGACGAAAAGAGCAGGAGATTTAATTTTGTAGTCCTTTATAATATTATTTTAAATTTTATGATTATTTTATAAAAGATTTTAATTTTTGTATTGAAAATATCTGAAAGAGTAATTTTTTTCTATTTAATTTGTAATTTATAAGTGATAATAAAGATATTTATAGCATTGAAACGTTGAAACAAAATATGAAGTATGTATATTTAATTTGATACACTATTATTGTGGGATGCTTCAAATAAGAGCATCAATATTAATAGTCAGAAAAACGTTATTCAATTAGTCCTAATCAAGTAAGGTGACAAGAAAAAAAATATGGCATGTTGATGTTACTTTATTATTATTGACTTAAATTAATTGAAAGCAGTTTTATTATTTTTAATATACAAGTATATAGATTATGAATGAAAATGGTTAGTTGATTTGCAATTATAATTTGTTTCTTCAAAATAATAATAACAAAAAGAGCTATGATGTTGATGCACCAACAGTTGCAATATAATTTTGTATTTTTTTGTCCTCTTTCGTAATACTTTATTTCTCTTGATTTTTGGAATCAATTGAAGTGGTTGATGGTTGATTTTTGGAACCAATTCTCACCCTTGACTTTTCTTATTCTTTTAAAATTATTTTTCTACATAAATAAAATTTAAAATTATTGTTTAACTAAATATTGTGTAGTTTGATTTGAAAATTTTGATGCACCTATTCATTTTTTATAAAATACCACTTCTCCAAGTTTGAACACTCTTAACTAATTTTGTGGTTATGCCTATCACGGCTTAAGTTTATATTTTTATATCATGATATCTTATTAGTTATGTTTTTAGTTTGTAATAACTGGGCATAAATATTTTAAGGTGGTTGATAGCTGACGATACCATGTGAGTCCTTGACTTTTGTACGTGTTATTTTGAGGTCATAAGAGTTTGCCTAAATTTGGTGTTTTAATCCCCAAGTAAGGCTACAAATTAGATCATGACATGATCATGTGCTTTTTGAAGTGTCACAAATTAAACCTTGGATCTTATTGATACTATTTATCTCCATGATATTTGAACAGTTTACTTGATATTAATATAGTTAACCATCTCTTTGTTCTTTAGATTGTCTCCTATTTGACTGCGCGCAATATTAGTGTTGACCGTATCGATATAATATACTGTCAAATCTTATAAGTGACTAAAAAATGCCTCAACCATAAAACTCTTTTAACAATGGAAAAATCAAGGAGATAATGAATACTATCCCAACGTCAACTATAACATTGTAGACAAAATAAAAAAGCAAATGAGAAAGAAGAGTGAACTATCATGTCAAAAGATATAGCTGATAGCAAAGACGTAACTTTATTTCATAAATAACTCCACCAAGCAAGGGCCACTTCAGCCTCTCGTGGCCTTGCCGTAAGGATGTTGACATTAACCAACAATCTCCTTCGATCTCTTAACCAAGTTCAAATCACCGCGCCTTGCGTACCGTCTCACTATCCTACCAGCAATAATCTGCAATGTCTAAATTTCCAACTGCAAATAAAACGAATTACTAATGAGGCGAAGCAATACATGAAATAAAACACTAGTAATCAGATGAAAATGCATTGACACTTTCCATGATACATAAATATGTTCTTTTCACTTGACAACAACTCGCATCTGTGTCCTGTAGACACTTAAACTTGTATAAAATTGAACAAATACACATACGTGTAGGATGCAAAACTTCACAAATGACGCCATGTAGAAAGTGTGTGCCTACTTGTTCAACTGAGGCCTTTCTTGTAACGTTTTTCTATTTCAGTATTTCAGAAAACAGAGGCTACGACAGGCTTTTATTGCCATCCAACAGAAAGTGCTTATATCAGTTGGTAAAAATTGAACTGAAAGCCAGATCAAAGATGTGTACATGATGATGATATTAAAACAAACACGAGTAAATAATTAAAATTTAAGAAATTAATTACCTCTTTTTCATCCTCTTCTTTCATACACATGTGATATATGGACGTCAAGTCTGTCCTCTCCTGTGTAAGCTGCTACATCTTTCACAATCTCAATGGCGGAGTCTCCAATCTCACGGTTACTGTGAGCCACGTGAATGGACTTTAAAGTGTCTATATCCCCAAATGCATTAAATTTATGTCATCCAGAACAATGCCATCCAGTTGCAACACTCTAAATTTATGACCTATTTGAGGTGTAAATATGGATAGGGATAGATTCCACTAAAGGGAAGAGTGACAAACTTGGTTTCAACTTGAGGAACTTAACTAATTTATCGAAGTTTTCGTCTGTGAAAATTTGTGAAAGACGTTAAATTGTTCTTGAAATTTTGTAGTTCAAAGTATAGTAAGCTTGATGAGCTCATGATTACATGGAAAATAAGTGTATTTTTCTGGTGATTTTTTGGTTTGATGATGATTTATGTTAGGTGTTAAGATACCTCTAGTGAAATTGTGTGCCGAGTCGCCAAGATTTGAACTTTATGAGTTAGAAATTCTAAGAAAGCAACATCAGGTGTTAGTTTGTAACTGAGTTCTAAATTTAATTTTTGTACATGTTTAGTGAATTTCTTAATACAAATACAGAGTTTGAACTAAAGTTACTAGGAACCCATAGTTTGGTTTCTAGCTCCATCTGTGATTGTGTTCATTTGCTTCCTCGATGTTTTCCTGTTTCTCAAAATTTTCCTGATGATGCCTTTTGTTTCCCAGGTTCTTCCAAAAAGTTGAATTTTGTTAGAGTTCAAGAATAGAATTGTGTTATCTATTTTACTGATCTGGGAATTTCAAAGCTGTTTCCATAGAGGTATACTGAACTTGTCCTGTCCGATAATTCTCAAACAATGTCCCTTGATTATAATCTCTTTTTCGTAATGTTATAAACCATTGGGGTTAATTGTACCTACAGAGTGGAAAGCAAATCAAAACCGATATTTCGATGTTATTCATTTTGGTTTCTGTGTGACTTGGTTTAGAATTCGAGGGAAATGATTAATGTATAGCTTAATAAGTTGATATTCATCATTGGTCAATTGATCTTGAAAGTACTGTCTCAGCATGAAAGAATATTTTCTCTTGTTTGAAAAATCATGTACTTTGTTGTACATATGCAGGTGAATCAATTAACGACGACCATCCATTGATTTAACACTCCCTGTTGTTTTACCAAAGTCTAAATCCGTACCCGACTTATCTCCAAGCAACATGAAGCCTCCAAATTTCAATCTTGAATCAGCAGACGAGTCCGAGGTAAGCAACTGCCAAGTGGGTTCAAACATCCGTCCAAGAAATTCATCCTGGTCCTTCCCTTAATCTTCAGCAGGAATCAGTTCCTGTTACTCTTGACTTGATTCTTGGCTTCAACAGTAGTGACTCCGAGTTGAAAGCCAACGGAGAGGCGAGTGATGAAGTAGTACCCCATCCTCCAACGGCAGCATTATCCAGAGTTTTCTCATGCAATTTCTGCAGGCGCAAGTTTTACAGAGCCCAGGCGTTGGGCGGACACCAGAACACACATAAGAGGGAGAGGACTTTAGCTAAGAGAGCAATGTGGATGGGAATGTTATCGGACAGGTACGCTAGCTTAGCATCGTTGCCCCTTCATGGGGCTGCATTTCGATCTCTTGGCATTGAAACTCATGCTTCCACACACCAACGCATCTCGCACCAAGAAACGCCTATTCATGCAGTTAGAAGCAGGGCTAGATTTGAACAAGGCTATTTCGGGATGCCAGTATTCGTGGAGGATAATGAAGTGGAAGTGTTCTGGCCCGGTAGCTTCAGGCAAATAGAGGGAATTGGTGGCAATATGGGGTATAATTCAGGGCAAAGTTCAAGCATAAATTTTGTAGCTGTAGCTCCTCAAACTAGGACAGATCCAACATTGCCTGATCTTAATTTGAAACTCTGATGGTCTTTTTTTTTTTTTTTTTTTTTTGCATTCTATTCTACTTTTTTGTATCAGAATTTTCATAATTGTGGTATTGCTCTATTTGTACAGGAGGTGAATATTTGAGACTGTCTTGAGCTTTCAATTTTGAATCTTTTTCATTCCCAAATTTGTTTAGTTGACCATCTTATTGTACAATTATTTGATATTATTACATAAGTACAGATTTGGGACAGTGATGATTTTTTTTAGTTTATGCAAACCTTTAACTTCCACCCATTTTAACCATGTTTATAATTATTCGCTAGATTCACTTCAGAAAGTCTCACATTGGGGGTAAGACATACATTTCCTAACAAAGACGACTCTATATCCAGTAGGGCTCGAACGAGAGGCCTCTGATTAAGGATCAAGGAGTACTACCACTCCACCACAATGCTTGTTGGTAGTAGTACACCTTTTTCGTATAGAGTCATCCAACTGTTCATATTAATAGTGATAGTTGCCTTTTTCATGTTCTTAAAAAGAATGGGGACTGTTCTTCATCAGATTCAGGCCTAATGGGACGTATATTGATTCACAATTTGGCATTGAAACCTTCCAATTGAAAAACTAGAATCTTATATGAGAGATTACAGACGAAATAAGATTCATAACTGACAAAAAAAGAAAAGAAAACAGACAACACATTGAATTAAAATATGTCCAGAACCAGCAATGAAAAAAACCAGTAACAAGTTTGTTTATTGGAAGCAGTAATCAAATGAAATCAGATGGAAGCGTTGCGTTGTTTCTTTCTTCATTGTTGTTCAATCCTTGAGTCCTTTGGGCATTCTGCAAATCATATATAGTATGATTTAAATTAAATGAAGTATATATGTATGTAGGGGTAACGATGTAAGAATTAGTTACCTCTTCTTCATCTTCTTCTTCATACACATCTTCTATATGGACTTGAAGTCTGTACTCTCCTTTGAAATCTACTATCTGTTTCTTGATCTCAATGGCTGAATCTCCAAGCTCACGCTTATTATTAGATAAATGAATGGACTTTAAAGTGTCTATATCCATAAATGCAGAAGGGATCTCCGTAAGGTTGTAACAATGTTGTAGTATTAATTCCTCAAGCTTGGGAAAGGTTTCCGTATCAACTTGCCATTCCGAATGGTTGACCATTAGCATAGACAAAGTCTTAAGACGTTGATAGATGTGCTCACTTGCGTCCCACTTGTCCTCCATGAATTCACAGTAAATAAACTCCAGAATTTCAAGCTCAGGCAATGCCGCGATTGCTGACAACAAATCAGGTCTCAGGGGAAAATCACACAACCGTAACTCTTTCAAGCTTTTTGGGAAGTAATATTCATTGGGTGGTTGTCGGATTTTATAAGGATATCTGACATTCTTGTACATTGCAATGAGTGATTCAAGTTTATTAAGGACGTCAAACTTGGGAAACCAATCGCCGTTTGTAGGAGGATCTATCGGTTCCTTGATGTGGCAATGAAGGTGCTGAAGATTCGGGAACTTCTCCAGAACATTACTCATGGCTTCAGTATATGAGATATAAACTTCGGATAAGGTTGTCAAATCTTCTAACTTTGAATTCTCAGCTTCCAATATTCTACTTGGTTGATGCATAATATTGTCCGCATTCATTTCCTCTTCCTCTTCCTCTTCAAAGAAAGAACTCCTGTCAATTTTCACATGTTTCAGCTTTGACAGTTTTAATATTCTGGGCAGTAATTCCATGGTGGAATATCTAATATTGATCAACAAAGTTTCCAGATTCTGGAGGTTCAACCACGACAGTGGGATAGCTTTTACATCTTGAGTCCAAATCCTTAAGAACCTCAAATGAAACAGGGAGCCTATTTCTTCCATTAAAGAATCTTCCAGAATAATGCTATCCAGTTGCAACACTCTAGCGAGTCCAAAGGGTCTTGCATGGAAGATATAGCTGGAGTTAAGAAGTGAACCGCTAACTTTCAAAGATATGAGATGCTTACTACCAGCTGAACACTTATTAGAATTGAACAAACCACATTTTTTGTGGAGTTGACCGTCGTCAGAATGAATGGTTAGACGATGGTGTAGGAAATCCGAAGCATGAAATCGAGCACCTGAATTCATAAACTTGAAAAACTTTGCCTTTTTTGCTTTTTCTGAACAAAAATCGTGCACAACATCATGCACATAGCAAACCTTGATCCTAACAGAAAAGGCATACTCTTCTTGGAGAGGATATGATCCACCATTATCAGGCTACTGGAAATTAAAGCATCCAAGTAACTTTGAGTTACATCCTCTAAACTACTCTTGGATCGGATATCATGATCCACAAACCCTTCGGCCATCCACAACTGCTTTAACTTAGAAACCGGAGTTCGTTTGTTCTTTTGAGATCTTGCGAAGTAAAGCAACAACGGCTTCAGGTGGTATGGTAAATGGTCATAACTTAATTGCATAACCTTCATCATCTCCAAATTGATGTTAGCAGAAACAAAGGAATCCAGATTATGTTGAATCTTAAGCCACAAATCCTTTTCCTTTTTCTTTCCTCTAACAATTACTCCAGCAACCAAAATAATAGCCAAGGGAAGTCCTTTACATTTCTTAACTATTTGGTGTCCAACATCTGACAGTTCAGCAGGGCAGCCTCCTTCTCCAAATACCCTTTTTTCGAATAGTTCCCAACTTTTTTCAGTTGTTAAAACTTGGAGGTCGATAGGATCAGTACGACATTTAATTTGCCAACCTACCTTACTAATTCGACTAGTTAAGATGATTCTATTTCCTCCCCCAATCTTTGGAAAACATGCTATTAACATCTCCCCTGTTGCAATATCCCACACATCATCCAAGACAACGAGGTACCTTTTATCGAGTAGTGCTCTTCGTAGCTCTTCAGCAAGGTCATCCTCACTTCCTTTTTCTTCCGAGCCAGTAACTTGCTGAAGAATCTCCCACAACACCTTTGACTTGCTATACTTTTGGGAAACAGTGCACCAAGCACGAATCTTGAAATGACTAGCAACTAATGCATTGTTATACACTTTGTTGGCCAGAGTAGTTTTACCAACTCCTGGCATTCCGACAATCGAAATGACATCAAGCTTGGATTCATGTTCATTAAGGAGCTGGGCAATGATCTGGGATTCTTCTTTTTCATGACCTACTGTTACCTCAACAGAAGGTGATGAGGTTGACTCAATTGGCTGGACGAAAGACTTTGCATCAAGGGGGTCATCCCCATTCTCAGCCTCCAGCTGTAAACTGGTGACTTCTGCCACGATAAGCTTGATCTTATCAGTGACTCTCGGAAGTGAGAAGATGAGATGCAAGAGAGCCTTATCCCTGGCAAGAATGGAATTAATGACATGTTCTGCCTCATATGCCACATCTAAAGCACGCAACCAACAATCTTTAACTACTCCACTACTGTCATCCAATGTTTGCCTGACTTTCCTGAAAGATGATCTTAGGAATTCGAGGCTTTGTTTCACCATCCCAATTTCTTTCTTAATCAGAGCAACTGAATAGACATTGGAAATGAGCAAATCATTTAAATGTCTGAGTAGAAGATTCATGAAAAGGAAACCATCATCCATAGGAAATCGAAGTTGAGATGACTCTGGAGCTTTCAAAAAAATCTGTCTGATATCTCCCTTCATTTGTTCAATTTCTTGCGACAAGTCTGGAGCTGAAAAGTCTGCTTCGTTGATATTATTCTCAGAGCTTTCCTCCAACAGCTTTCTCACTAGAATAGATATCTTCCTTGTAACTTCTCCAGCATGTGCCAACATATCGTTCAATTTTTCACGATGGATAAAGTGCTTTGGTATATCGATGAGAAAGATCAATAGGAACTCCATCATGACATTAATTCCTTGAGTTGGAGCATAATTGACAGGTACTGCAACTGCCATGTGTCGTTGGAGAAGAATGAGATAATTTTGAAGAATCCTTGGAGATGCTTTTAGGATTTGCTTCACAAACCTCTGTAGTTCTGTTGACCTTGATTCTTTCATGAGTTTGAAAGTAGAAATGTATAGAACCTCCAGTTCAAGAGGAATTATGTCGATGAGTAGAGAAGTGATCTTGTAAGAGTATTGTGAGCCGTTATAGTCGTTATAATAATACTCATTACCAAAATATTCTTTATACTTTCCAGTCCAAAGATCAAAACAGAATTGTGTTACTCTATCTACTATCATTTGGAACCAAGGATAGAGATATTCAGTACTTTCTTTGTTAGCCACGAGGATTGGATAGAAATCTCTGAGATGTCTGAATACTTGCCGAAGAATCTTGTAGTCACTCATCAGCGGGAGAAGCAAATTAGCACGATACTTGGGTAGATCATGGAGGTGTTTGAAGAGGTATTCAAACATTTTCTCCTCTGTTATTTTCTCCAAACTCAAATAACTTTTCATCTCTTCCAGCAGCAGCGGGGCGAGACCTTCCATGTTGTATTTCACTAGGATTAATTTATCTTTATCTTTATAGAAAAGTGAGGAAGTAAGTTTATCGAACTTTTCTATATTCATGGACATCCTCTCATAGAAGTCATCCAAACTCGAATTCCCAAACAGAACAAATGTTCTTAGGAATCTCAATTCCATTCTTAGCTTTTCAATGTCATCCAATTTTGATGAAGCAATTATTTTTTCATTCTTTATTTTCTTCAAGCCATTTAAGAAATCATCAATATGATTGCTGATTCTTCTTCTTTCTTCCTCAAATGGAAGCTGCTAAATTAAAAACCAATCATTAGTCGGGATATATGCGTGACATATTTTTGTTATTTAGTAACACAACTGTAGTCTAGGGAGGTAACGATCATCTTAATCGTTTTATGGATTTTAACTGAGATAACGAATATTTATACAGGTACCAATGTTATAATATGGAAAAATTTACATGAAATTAATTATTGGTTGATAGTATCCCGTAAGTTGTGATATGATTGAATCGTTGAGACTAGTGAATTATGTAAATTTGATTGTGAATATAGATGATCCTTAGTTGTAGGGTTTATTTATAAACTCATATTATATATATTTTTTCATATATATTCATATCACTCTTATTGTTGGATGATAATTATTGGTTGATATTATTCATTGAGCTATTTGTAAGATTCATATTCTTATCATGCCGATGAGAAATAGTTCCAGCAAGTGACATCATGCAAAACCAATGGAAAATGATTCCGGCGAGTGGTATTGTATGCGTCGATGAGAAATGATTCTGGCAAATGTTATTGTGCCGGTGGAAAATGGTTGCAACAGGTATACAAATCTCATGAGTCCCCCTAGGTCCCGACTATCTGACAGAAAAAGCGGGTGTATACCGATTTTCGGTCAATGCATCACATTACATTTCATATTGATTTGGCATTGAGTTGTTGAAATGATTGTGAACTGATTTGACTTGATACATTTGAGACATCTTGTAATATCATCCAAGTAATTGACAGTTTGGAAAAAGTATATGTTTTAATCGTTATATTGACGTGATATATTTTATGATGTAATTACACTTTTAGAAAAAGAAATCTTTCATTCTTCCATTTCTTATCGTGCATATGCGGTTCACTTTAATATCTAATTTTTTGTTTTATTCTCTCACCCATTGTAAGGATACGTCTCTAATTGTCATAATACATAAACATGACCCTCAGCTTGACTTCAACGGACAACTATGCTCTCCAACTTTGAGTGTGCACAAGTAGACATTTACACTTGTATAAAACTAAACAAGTAGCCACACTTATCCTACATGCCATAATACACATAGGACGCCACGTAGGACACAAAATTTTCATGTAGGCCTTTAAGCTTTAAAGCCAATAAAATATTGAATAATTCTTTTGTATTTCAAGCAAATATTATATCAAGAGCATTTACGTGTAAAAATATAAATATGTATTTTATTAACATGATAAATTAAAAAAAGTAAATACAAACCAATAGAAAAATGGGAGTTGTATAGCCAGGCAAATCATTCTTTTATATTCATTTGAATTGATTTCATCTTTTATTGATGCCTTTTCTTTTAAGTTTTTCGATATATTTTTATAATATACTCTTTATGTTCTTCATTCTTCATCTATTATCGAAAAATAGGAGGTAAATTTATTAGCAATTTTTTGATTTCATTTCGTCAACACAATCATACTATTGAGATACTCAGTAATGGGTTATGAGTACCGTGAAATCACTTCCACTATAAGAGCGCGCGACACAGCCCTAAGCTTTGAGGAACTATTCCAGAAACTCACAGACCATGAACTCTTTCTCAAACATCAAGATATTGACAGGTCATCCTTCATCATCACGGCTGCCGTTGCACAAAGGACCAACTTTCAGCCTCAACATCAGAAAAATAATCATCGCTTCCCCAATCAATCTTCACAACCACATACTCCACGACAAGCGGTCCTTGGAAATCAACAAAATGGAAGACAACCCAGGCAAGTAGTAAAATGCCAACTCTGCCACAAGATCGGTCACACAACTGATGTATGTCGCTCGAAATCACACAACCACTTTAAAGCCAAGGTCAACTTTGTGTCAAATCATCCAACATATGAAAATCCTTGGATCCTTGACTCTGGAGCAACTCATCATTTCACAACAAATTCAGATAATCTTGACGAATACACTGGCAATGAGCAAGTGTCCATGGGTGACAGTAAAACTATTCCCATTACTCACATTGGTTTCACTTAAATTAAGGCTTCTGACTCCTCTTTCATGCTCTCTAACACTCTTTGTGCCCCAGCTATTAAAAAAAACCTTTATTTCTGTTGCTAAGTTTTGCAATGACAATCTAACCTCAATCGAATTTTTTCCACTCTTTTCTTGTGAAGGATCTCAAAACTCGGAGACTACTGGTACAAGGCCGGAATAAACATGGACTCTATGAGTGGCCCCAGAGGAATCCTTTATCACCTTCAACTCACTTCACCTCCACCAAAGTTTCTCGTCAACTATGGCATCGTCGCTTGGGTCACCCTCATTTGAAAATCCTAGACTTAGTACTAAATAAATTTTCCCTTCCCTTTTCCACCAAAGAAAAGTTTCAATTTTGTAATTCTTGCTCATCAAATAAAACTCATCGTTTGCCGTTTCAACGACTTACTTTAACTAGTAATGCCCCACTTCAAACCTTGTTTAGTGATTTATGGGGTCCATCTCCCATTTTATCCATTGACAAAAAGTTGTATTACTGCATTTTTATTGATCATTACACCAAATATACTTGGTTGTATACAATAAAAAACAAAAGTGAAGTCGCTTCAATTTTTGCACAATTTCATCCATTAGTGGAAAATTTTTTTAGACACAAAATTGTCTCACTTTATACTGATGGAGGGGCTGAATTCACAAGTCTTAAACACTACCTAAGATGCAATGGCATTGAACATTTAATCTCCCCACCCTACACACCCCAACGAGTTGACATAGCTGAACGACGACATCGTCACATTGTCAAACAACTCAAACTCTTCTCAATGAAGCCGCACTACCTTCTGAATTATGATCCTTTGCCTGTCACCATGCTGTCTATCTCATAAATAAACTCCCTACACCTGGCCTGAACAATGATTCTCCTTATGAAAAATTATTTGGCGAACCTCCAAATTACACTTCACTAAAAATCTTTGGTTGTCTTTGTTATCCATGGCTAAAACCATATACACATAATAAATTTCAGCCTAGATCTACACCATGTGTCTACTTAGGAGTTTATATTATTCATCATGCACACCTCTGTTTTGATCTAGTGCATTCAAAAATATTTGTCAATCGCGATGTTCAATTTTGTGAAGATATTTTCCTTTTACTCAAATGTTCTCACACTTGAAAAATAAGTTTTCCACGTTAAAATGGGAAATCATCAAGTCCCAAGTCTGTAAGGATTCTAGTCCAGATGTCCAATACAACATGAACTCCACTCTTGTTCCACTTTATCCGCTACCTATCCCAATTCCCCTAACCGTTCCTTCTTGTTCAAACACTCCAGAGTCCATAATTGAAAGGCAACTACCAGTAGTCTCCACTTCATCAGGTATGATTCCTATCGCTTCTCAAACTCCTTCCCTATTTAACAATACCACCCCCAATATCTATTCCTCTTTACTCGATTTCAGTCCTTCCTCATCAATATTAAACCGGCAGCAGCCATCGCCTCCTCCATCTATTCTGCCGCCAACCGCTGCCCCTCCTATTATTTATTGTTTCTTATGACCATCTCCAACCCAACACCAAATTTTACTCCAAATCCTTATTTGGTGTAAAATTTGATGTTTTGGAGCTCCAATTCAACACCAAATTTTACACTATTTTGGTGTGTGAACAGTGTTACACCAAATTTGGAGTAACACTATTCATCACACCAATTCAATTTATTGAATATTTTAATATTATTTTATTATACAAAATTTTTGATTAAACATTATATAAATTATATGTTTAATTAAATCTCTTGTATATGTTTTCAAGCTTTCCAACAACACCCATTTATTTTCAAGTTTTTTCGACCAATGTGAACCTCTTTCCAACAACACTTAATTTATTTTCTAGTTATATTTGCAATATGAACATAATTATTCAAATTTTAGCTGTCATTGGATTATTAAATTGTTGATGTTGCTCCTAGTTGTATTATATTAAGAAACAATACTTAATTCAGAAATACAAAAGAGTCAACTTAAGTTAATATATTCCACATCTTTATGTACACAACTATGGCAATATACTATTCTTCTTCATCAAATTAATGGATCCGTTTACGGCCGCTGCATTAACCACGGCGGTGACAGCCACCGTGAGCCTTCTTGTGGAGAACTTGTCGCATCTTATAAGTTATAATTGGAAGTTGTATACAGGATTGAAGAAATCGTGTGAAGATTTGTTTGATGAAGTGAAGCGATTAAATGCATTCTTAGTTGATAACGCGAATCAGAGAAGCAATAGTACGCAATGGGAGGTACTAGTCGATAAAATTCGACGTACAGTATATAAAGCAGAGGATGTTGTTGATAAATTATTGATTCAGGGCAAGATAGACCAAGAGAGTAGTATAGCTAAAAAATTGATTCACAAAACTTACAAAAACAGGAATTTTACAGAGGAAATCAATGAGATACTTGAAGAGGTGAGGAAAATCCTTGATGAAAATCAACATTTGTTTGAGGCCAACCCAATGATTGATCATCATGCTGAAAAAGTTGTCCAGGAGGAACAGGTTCGTTTATGAAATCTGCGCATTCAATTTTAATGTGATTTATCAAATATGAAATCAACTATGATTTAATGGTATAAAAGTTGGGGAAATTTTAATAGTCTTCATAAATCATGCCATAATAAATACTCCCTTCGTTTCATATAAAGTTAATTTTTGAGGTGTTTCACTCCCTTTAAGAGAAATAGATTTCTTCTGTTTTATAGGTCTCATATGTTTGCACTTAATTAATGTTTTAATCTTAATTATTGAGATTCCAGTCATTAAAAGTCAGTTTGACATTGTTGTTTGGAGGCAAAAAGTTTTTTTTTTCCGAAAATCAAGTGTTTGGCAAATCCTTAAAACTACTCCCTCCATTTCAAATTAATTGAATTGTTGAGGTGTTTCACACTCTTTAAGAAAAGAAGATTAAGACATAAATTAGACATAACTTTCCATTTTTACCTTTTTTTAATTATTGTCAAATTTATGATTAAAATAACTAAATATTAATTAATTACTAATTTCAATACTAACTAATGAAGGGTAAAATTGGAAGAACACTCTAAAAGTGGTCTTGAAAATTGAACAATCAAGTTAATTTGAAAAATGAAAAATGTCTCAACAATTCAATTAATTTGAAATGGAGGGAGTATTCTAAAATAGAAGCAAAAGAAGTTTTTCTGCAGTTAGGAAAAAGTTAAAAAATTATGTTTGTTTTTTTTTTAAAAAAAACATAAACAGAAAATTATTTTTAAAAAAAATATAGCATCTCTTACATATATACATATTTACCAATATCCCCCTTATTAATTAATTCACATATCTGATTAGTTTGGTTAAATTTTTATTTTTAATTTTTATATAATATTTTTTTAATTTAATTTTATGTTTATATATATTATTTATATTTTATTTATTATTTTACGGAATTAGAAGTAAAGGTAACAACAATATTATTGTGAGACTAAAGATACCAGCCCTCCAAAAAAAAAAAAAAAAGTAACAGATATTTTTCTTCTTAATTTACGTTTTTTTTTTTCTACTTTAGAGGATTATAACAATTTTGATAAAATTAGGGATGAAATCGTTGAAAATTCTTGTTATGTAGGAAGGACTTTATTTATTTTTGTGGTGAATTTTTCGTATGTAGTGATTTAATCTGTGGAATGATTTTAAAATTTATTTTGTTTGATATTTTAAATTATATATAAATCATCGTGTTAGTATTATATTAATATTTTATTTATTGATAATATTGATTGAAAATTTGAATGTGTACATTTTAATTTAATTCAAATAAAATTATAATTAAAGTTTTTGTATTATATATTTAAAATAATTTTTCTCTATAAAATAATCTTGATATTAAAAACACATTGATACTAGCCCTTTTTCGGAATTTTGCTCTCAAAAGCATTTTTTTAAAAAAAAATTAGTCAAACACAATTTGCTTATCACAGGCAATTTTCAAACGAATTTGCCAAACAAAAATTGCTTTTTTTGAAAAGAACTTTTCTGAAAAGCTATTTTATAAAACCACTATAGAAATACTCATTTTTTAACAGCAATGTCCAACATGCTCTAATTATTAAGTGGGTTGGTTTTTCTTATTTTACAATCACTTAATGTGGTTGAATAGGTCTGAATGAGTAAGATCTATCACAAAGTTAGTATCATTTAGATGTCTAGTTTAAGAGGCGACATTTCACTTTTACTCCATCTACTTTCACCCATCACCCCCAACTACCACCACCTATAATCCACAACCACCATTCTCAATCCAACCACAACTGCTAGTACCGTTAATCACTAAATTATTCGTTATTGTCGCTAGCCATCATTTGTAATCATCACCACCAATCATTATCACATCCACTAATCACTATCGATAATTGCCACCATTAGTCAACATTATATATCGATGACCACCACACCACCACTATTAATTGTCAGTATCATTCCACTATTAATTATCATCGCCACCAACAAAAACTACGGTTAATCACTATTGTCAATCACTTTACCATAAAGATATTAACCACAATCACTATCATCAGTCAACACCATCACAGATTGACACACACAATTACTATCTTTAGTCATTACCACCACCAATTGTCATATACAATTTCATATTTTGTTGTAGTGAAAGATGGGGATTGAAAATATAAAGAATAAAATAGACATTACACATGATCATAACTTATTGGTACCTGTCTAGAATGTAGATGGAGTAATTTCTTCTTATGATACAATCAAGACAAGCAGTACTCTTTAATAACTTGTTTGTCCGTCTTAAAGGGTTCGTCATTGGAAAATCACGAAGTGGTTGGATTTGATGAGGAAGCAACAAGAGTGATCAATCGTCTGGTTGAAGGAGCAGAGTGTCTAGATGTCATCCCGGTTGTAGGGATGCCGGGACTTGGTAAAACAACACTGGCAAGAAAAATCTATAATGATCCTAAGATTTCGCGAGAATTTTTCAGTTACATTTGGGTTTTCATCGGACAATCAACGCGTGTAAAAAGGGATATCCTTTTTAATATTCTGAAAGAGTTCACAAATTCCGTTGATGAATTCAAAAACAGAAATGAGGCAGACTTAACTGAGGAAATACGTAAGCGTGTGGCTAATGGAGGTAAATGTCTCATTGTCTTGGATGATGTGTGGGATTCAAATGTTGTAGATATTGTCAAGACAGTTTTCCCTGATAATAAAAAAGCCCACAGGATCATGATGACCACTCGACATGAAGACATTGCTAGATCTGTCAATAAATATCCCCACAATCTGAAATTTCTGGATGGAGATGAAAGTTTCCAACTGCTAGAAAAGAGAGCTTTTGGCGTTAGCCGTTGTCCTGTTGAGTTAGTAGAACATGGAGAAGCCATTGTAGCAAAATGTAGTGGAGTACCACTTACAATTGTGGTAATTGCAGGAGCTTTAAGAGGTCGTACTAGCGAAATTGATTGGAAAGTAGTTAGGGAAAATGTGGGGAAACACCTTATACAAGAAGACAAACTTCAGAGATGTGTGAATGTTGTGAGACTGAGTTACAATCATTTGCCTCAAGAAAAAAAGGCTTGCTTCTTGTATTTTGGTGCCTTTCCTCAAGGATTTGATATCCCTGCTTGGAAATTGATTCGACTCTGGATTGCTGAGGGACTCATAATGTCCAAGTTGTCGGGCAACGAAATTGAAGAGATAGCAGAGTATTATCTCAATGACTTCACCAACAGGAACTTAGTGATGGTTATGGGAAAGAGGTCTAATGGTCGAATAAAAACTTGTCGTGTTCACGACATGTTACATGAGTTTTGTGTTGAAGAGGCTACTAGATTGACTCTTTTCAAACAAGTATGTCTCACATCTGATCAAGACATTGTTCCTTCTATCCAAAACTCAATTACTTGTCGTCGAGTGTCTATTCAATCATCTGTTCCTCAAAATTTCATCTCAAAAAAGACAGTTGAAGAACATGTTAGGTCATTGTTATGCTTTTCCTCAAAAGAAAAACAAGTTGACTTTTCTAATATCAACGTAAAACTCATCCCTAACGCATTTCCACTTATGAGAGTCTTAGACATTGAATCTCTCAAGTTTAGTATTCCCAGGGAATTTTACCAGCTATTGCACTTGAGGTATATTGCTATCTCAGGTGATTTCGAGGAACTTCCTAAACTCTTCACTTCTTTCTGTAATGCACAAACTCTTATTCTGAATACTTCCAAGCCCACCCTTGATATAAAAGCAGACATATGGAACATGCCACGTTTACGCCATCTGCGCACCAACAAACCTGCAATCTTGCCACCCCCTACTGCCTCATCAACAAGTAGTAGTACAAATTCTTGTTTGTTGCAAACTCTATCTCTGGTTACACCAGAAAGCTGCAAGGGAAATGTTCTTTCAAAGGCTGGTAATGTCAAAAAAATGAGTATTGAAGGTAATTTGACACCTTTTCTTGGAACTAGCAAGGGTGAATTTTTCAGCAATTTTCAAGTGCTAAAGCTCCTGGAAAGTTTAACACTGCTAAATGATGATAAGAGTGATAAATCTCTTCACCTTCCATCAGCATTCTCCGAATGTTTACCAAATTTGAAGAAGTTAACTCTATTAAAAACAAGGTTTGACTGGAACCAGGCATATAGATTGGGGCAGGTGAAAAATCTCCAGGTCCTAAAATTGAAAGAAAATGCATTCACGGGGCCGTCCTGGAAGATGGAGCCGGGAGGTTTCAAGAAACTTCAGGTCTTGTGGATTGAAATGGCAGATTTCGTGTCGTGGGAGGCATCAAACTGTCCCTTCCCAAGACTTAGGAGCCTTGTCCTGAGATCCTGCCTTAATCTTGAGGCTGTGCCACTTGAGCTTGTCGATTTGGATAACCTTCAAGAGATGAGACTGGACAACACAAGCAAAGCAAGTGAATCTGCAAGAGAAATAGAACGCGAGAAAAAGAAGAAGCAAGCTGATCCAGAAAGTGGCAAGTTCAAGCTCACTATTCCCAATTGAAGCTGATTTCAGTGCCACAAAGTGAAGTTTCAATAAGGTCAGTCCACTTCTCTCCATCTCGTATCATTAAATATCGAATAAGACATTTTTCAATAAGATTGCATCTATCCCTATAGTCTCTATACGCAGAATTAGTGGGTAACAATGTGTTGTCTTGCTGTCCGTTCATATCAGTAGTCATAGTATTGCTCTTATAGTTTCTTATCCTTCGATTTTAGTTACTATATGTTGTCCCTTATACCTTGATTATCATAATGTTTGTTGTAGTTTATGTTATGTTACTATCTGTTGTTTTTGTTATTATCTGTTGTTTCTTGTACTTCCGTTACTTCTTTTGGGGACTCCTTTGAACTGTTTTTCCTAGTGCCAAAGGTCTATCGGAAACAACCTCTCTTCCTTTGAGGCAAGGTTCCTCCCCAAACTCTATTTTGTGGGACTACACTAAGTATGTTGTTTCGTCGTGGGTTTCGCACTTTGCTGAAACATTAAATTGGGCAACGTTACTCTGTTATACTACTAATACAGAATTTAGGTGCCTTTATATCAAATATAGATTATATTCAATTATTTTCGTGTTCGTCGCATTCCTCTCCTATTTTTATCTTACTTGTTTTCCTCCTTTTCGCAGGAGAGTATCAAGGCATGATGATGCATTTGCAATCTCAGTTCATCTGATTACCAGTTCCAATAAAGAAAAAAACATTTCCCTTGGTGGTTTTGGAGATGTTTTAAATTGATGTTTTGAGTGTTTTGTTTCATGTGAACTGTTTCGAACAAGTATTTTTTGTGTTTTCTTTCAGTACTAATTTGTTTAATCTGTAGTTAATATTTGGATATCTATGTATTGTTCAAAGACTATGTTATTTGTTAGTTATGAATCTTATTTTGTGTGTAAGCTCTCATATATGTTCAAGAACAGTGACCAAATGCATAACACATAAACATGACCCTTAATGGAATATATCCTCCCAGGATAAAACGATCTTACTCACCGGTGTATCGGTACCTAAAACCACGCTGTCAGCGAACCACTCAACGATAGTAAAGTACACTTAGAATACTAGATTTAGTAGTAGAAGAAGAAGTCAGAAAATTCATTCTCTTAAGATGAGAGAAAATTTCTCTATTTATAGACAACAAAGGGTAATATGAACAAATATTTATTGTGCCTTAACAGAAATGTCACAACCCCTTAAAAAAGGTCACAATATTTCAGAATAGTCACAACATTTCATAAAAGTCACAACATTTAATAAAAGTCACAATTTTTCATAAAAATCGCGACTCTTCATAAAATCCCAACTTTTTCATTAAAGTCACAACTCTTCATAAAAGTTTAAAAGTCACAACTCTTCATAAAAGTTGCAACTCTTCATTTTCCATTCATACCTTTTAAAACACAACAAGTTTCATGAGTAAAAGTTCAAAATTTCATCACATTTTGTTGGATTTTTATATCATTTAGTAGCGGTTTTAGTTGCCACTAATGCTCCTTTTTTTAGCAGCGACCCCTATATCATTTTGTGGCAGTTATGTTGCCACTAATACTATATTTTAGCGGTGACCCTTACATCATTTCAGGCCGACTAAAGTTGCCACTAATACACCATTTTAGCGGCGACCCATATATCATTTAGTAGCGATTTTAGTTGCACTAATGCTCCCTCTTTCGACCCTTATAGTCATTTAGTGGCGGTTTTAGTTGCCTAATACTCCCTCTTTAGTGACGACACCTATATCATTTAGTGGCGGTTTTAATTGCCACTAATACTCCTTTTTAGCGGCGACCCATATATCATTTAGTAGCGATTTTAGTTGCACCAATACTCCCTCTTTCGACCCTTATAGTCATTTAGTGGCGGTTTTAGTTGCCTAATACTCCCTCTTTAGTGACGACACCTATATCATTTAGTGGCGGTTTTAATTGCCACTAATACTCCTTTTTAGCGGCGACCCTTATATCATTTAGTGGCGGTTTTAATTGCCACTAATACTCTCTTTTATAGCGGCGACCCTTATTTCATTTAGTGGTGGTTTTCGTTGCCACGAATACTTCCTCTTTAGCGGCAACCCTTATATCATATAGTGGCAGTTTTAGTTGCCACTAATGCTCCCTTTTTAGCAGCGACTCTTATATTATTTAGTGGCTGTTTTCTTTGTCACGAATACGTTATCATTTTGTGGTGGTTAAGCTTGCCACTAATACTCCCTTTTAGCGGCGACCCTTATATTATTTTGACTATGTGATTGAATAACATAAGTTTTTCAGTCCAAATTTATAGAATCCTATAAAGTATATGAAAAGACATGATATTATTCCATGGAAGATGAGAGGAATTAAACATTTTAATTGAACTAATTATAAGTAAAGATAGACCACAAAATTTAATTAATTAACTTTTAAAATTAAATTAACAGACTTCTAAACAATTTACATTGAATCTAATTGTAGAAAGTTGTTTCATATTCCCACATTTCTGGAAAATTTCAATCTCTTATTAATTTAATTTTAAAAGTCAATGAATTAAATTTTATGCTCTATCTTTTTTATATTTATTTTAATAGTGATTGACCTTTCAAATTTGCATATGACTTTTCATATATATATCTTTTTAAACTTTTCAACTTTTAAATTAAGAGTAATTAAGACTATATAATAAATTTGAAATTTATTTACTAATATTTAATTAATACTTTTCAACTTTTAAATTAAGAGTAATTAAGACTATATAATAAATTAGAAATTTATTTACAAATATTTAATTAATTAGATTATGATTTAGTATAGGAGCAAAATAGTAATCTAACTTTTGCCTAAAATTCTTTCCACTTATAGTATAATATGATGATATGATATATATATATATATACACACACACTTTTACATGCTCCAAATGGTTGAGAGTCAAAGGTATGTCTACCAAATATATATTTATGCACAATATACCAAATTTACACTTATTTTTAGTGTGGATGCAAAATCCAACAATTGCAAGAACAGAAAATTCATTTGAGTTTGTCTGTGTGGATTTATGGAACCATTCAAACCAGATACATGAAATAAATCATGTCAAATTCCTATTACAGTTTAAAGTTGTATACATTGTTGTTAAAACTCTATTACATTTCAGAAATCAACATGAATTTTATACTAAATTTATATGATTATAAACATATTTAACACAAAGTTTATACATAAATCATGAGCGAGATTCGATCTGTGATTCTTTCCATAAATCTACTATGAACTTTATACAAATTATATACACATTTATACTGATTTTAGACAGTTATTATACATTTCTGTGTTACCATACAAGCAACTCTCTTTTGTCGATTATTATGCTTCAATACATAGTAGTTGAAATAATTTATTTCGTGGCATCAAGATCAGCCTCTGATCCTTTTTTTCCTTTCCGCTATTAACTATTTTTCAATTTTTTCATATTTGATTGGTCAAAAATATTAGAGAACATACATTTTTATCCTTACTAAATATGCATACGGTTTATTGAAAAATCAGTTCCCTAGTAATTGAAGGCTCGTTGGAGGTTAGATATTCAATTCATCATAAATGGAAACAGGAGAATCAGGAACAGGCAACTCATCGGTATGTCTATCAATTTTTATTTTTCTAGATATTATTAGTTTTACATATTTTTGTAACAATATTATTAGTATGTTTTACATGCCAATATTAATACCCTATTCAAATATATAGAAAACAGATTCATAACGTAAGTCATAGAAATTTAATTAAAATCATTGTCAAAACTCAAAAGACACGAAGGGTCCAAACATAACATAACTATTCATCTGTCTATAAAGTCTTGAAACATAACTGAATAGTATAACTCGGGACAAGGCCCCTGATATACCTTAAAAGAAACATAACTTCTAAAATATGTAGACTAAAGCACTAGAGGTAGAGAGGGGCTCACCAATAGAAGAAGATATGGAACCTAGCGAGGTGTCACGGACTTAGAGTGTTTAGTGGCGGGACATCACAGAGGGGTCTGATCACGTGTCTACGTACCTGAGTTTGCATCAGTAAAAAGATATCCAGTACCCCCAACAAAAGGACCGTAAGTACATATGAAATAGTATTATATGTAAAATGGCGGAATAAAACAATAATGTACATATCATATCAATAGAAGCAACTAACATAGTCACCAAAAAGATCAATAGTGTTCCTACTCACCCTTCAACGTAACTCAAATTCTCAATCTATCCTATCATATCAAATTAAAATGTTAGTCTAGTAAGTGATGTTTTTTTCTGTTTTTTAGCAGCTGCCATTTGAGGAAGAAAGACGGAGAAGCTGGAATCTTATTGATGATTTCTTGAATCGCTTGAAGGAAATACAGAATGAAGAAGAAGAATTCATTGCTTCAAAATTGGATGTCATTGAAAAGCTAAGAATGGATTTGAGATTCCTAAGAACATTTGTCCTGTTTGGGGATTCGAGTTTGGATTTCTTTTATGAGAAGATGTCCCTGAATATTTTCATGTTCGAAGAACTGGCTTGGTCACTTTTCTATGAAGATGAATTTATACAGAGTAAAAGTATGGCCAAATACAACATGGTTCGTCTTACGCATTGCTTGGTGGATGAAATGACGAGTTATTTGAGTTTGAAGAATGTAGGCATGATGACATAGGAGAAAATGTTTGAATATCTCTTCAGACACCTCCATGATCTACCAAAGTAATGTGCTAAATTCCTTCTTCCCCTGATGAGTGACTACAAGATTCTTCGGCAACTATGCAGACATCTGATAGATTTCTATCCTATCCTCGCGGCCAACAGAACAAGTACTGAATATCTCTATCCTCGGTACCTAATAACAGTTCAGAGAATAACACAATTCTGTTTAGATCTTTGGACTGGAAAGTATAAAGAATATACTGACTATGGCGAAGATTATGACGTCTCTCAATGCTCTTCCAAGATCACTTCTCTACTGATCGACATAATCCCTTTTGGGCTGGAGGTTCTATACATTTCTACTTCTAAGCTCATGAAAGAATCAAGGTCAACTGAACTAAAAGGGTTTGTTAAGCAAATCCTAAAAGCATCTCCAAGGATTCTTCAAAATGATCTAATTCATCGCATAGAAACAGTAGCTGTCAATTACGCTCCAACTCAAAGCATTAATGTCCTGATCGAGTTCCTATTGATCTTTCTCACAGATATACCAGAGCGCTTTATCCATCCTGACAAATTGAATGATATGTTGGCACATGTCGGACTACTTACTGTTAGGGATTATTTATCCTGATTTCCATAAATAAGTTTTTCCTTTAGGAAAAGGTTTTAATATTTTGACTAGTCTTTTTCTTGTAGGAAAGGTTTTAGGACTCTATAAATATAGGTTTGTTCCTTCTAACTTAATCAGCATTCACAATGTAGTCATAGGGTTTTGAGAGTTGCGGTTATAGGAGAGAATTTTGTATACCTCCTTGTATTCCGAGTGAATTGATTGAGGTTGTTTCTCTCTATATTTTGTACTCTCATATTTACAGTGGATTGCTCATCTCCTTTGTGGACGTAGGTCGATTGACCGAACCATGTTAAATTTGTCTCTTTTGGTGTGTTTCTCGTTTGTCTTTCTTACTCGTGGTTTTTCGAAGTTTGCTTTGCTAGCTTCCGCATTATACCTGCTTATTTCGGTCCTAACACTTACAAGGAAGATGTCTATTCTGATGGAGGAGAGCTCTGAGAATAATATCAACAAAGAGGATTTTTCAGATCCAGACTTTTTGCAAGAAATTGAACAAATGAAGGGAGATATCAGACAGATTTTTTTAAAAGCCCCGGAGTCATCTCAACTTCGCTTTCCTATGGATGATGGTTTCCTCTTCATGAATCTTCTATTCAGACATTTAAATGATTTGCTTATTTCCAATGTCTGTTCAGTTGCTCTGATAAAGAAAGAAATTGGAATGGTAAAAGAAATCATCTTTCAGGAAAGTCAGGCAAACATTGGATGACACTAGTGGAGTAGTTAAAGATTGTTGGGTGCGTGCTTTAGATGTAGCATATGAGGCAGAACATGTCATTAATTCCATTCTTGTCAGAGATAAATCTCTCTCGCATCTCATCTTCTCACTTCCGAGGGTCACTGATAAGGTCAAGCTTATCCTGGAATAAGTCTCTAGTTTACAGCTGAAAGATGAGAATAGGGATGACGTTCTTGATGCAAAGTTTTCCGACAAGACAATTGAGTTAACAGTAGGTCATGAGGAAGAAATCACTAGTTTACAGCTGAAGGATGAGAATGGGGACGACATTCTTGATGCAAAGTCTTCCGACAAGCCTGTAACATCCGTCAATTTGAAATAGCTATGAAGAAGCTTGAAATTGGAAGTAGCCATTTTTTTTGGAAAATTAGAATCTGGAAAAAATTTGGCTAAGTGTGGAAATCAGTGATTTTTGGCCAACTTTGAGCAGTCGTAACTCCTAGACCACGATGAGTTAGGAGTAGTTCCAGTTATGGTTGCGAAGCTTGTGGAATGATCTTTCCAACGCCACTGAGATTGCTCGATTTCGAGTTCGTATGAGTGAGTTATGGCCATTGAAAGTTGGGAAGTTGGCAGGGAATCCGTCCCGGAAATTTTAAGGGCATTTTGGTCTTTTCCCTAGCCATTTCTTTTGAGGTTATATTGTGTGTTAGGCTGTTTTTGGATCATTTTTATCCTATTCTAAAAGAGAAAGAGTTAGGGTTCTTGAGAGAAGAAGAAGAGAAGAAGAAGAGAAGAAGAGGAGAAAGGATCAACAAGTTTCCATTGTGGATTTTCGTCGGGGGTGATCCCTATCAAGGTATGTGAGTTTTTTTGTGTGGTCTGATCCTTTCTCCCACACACCAAGCTCTTTTTTTTATGATTTGAGAAAGGATTGGATTGGTGTTGAAGTTGTTAGTAGTTGTTGAAGTTGTTAGTTGTTGTTGATGTTGTTAGTTGTGTTGTTGAAGTTATTGTTGGTTGTGGGACATGATTGGTTTGTGTATTTGAGTTGTAATTTATTGTATGTTGGGAGATTGATGATCCTTAGTGTTTGGGGTTAAATCCATTGAAGTAAGGGTGGTTTAGAGTTGAAGAAAAGAGGGAGAAAAGTCGGTTTTTTCTGGGGAAAGGGCTGGCAACTGGGCAGAATGCAGAGTGCCCAGCAGCCCCTGTTGAAGCTGGCCAGCAGTCCCATTTTTATTTTATTGTATTTTATTTTGGTTCCTAGGTATTATACCTATGTTTCCTAGTTGTTTCCAACACTCCAAGGTACTTCTAAAAGTCAAGAACTTATCCGTAACATGTGAGCAAACACCTTGAATCCAAAAATTCCATTTTAAGGAGAGTTAGTTAGAAGTCAAGTGAAGTTAGGAATTAAGAGTTAAGCTTAGAAGTTAAGCAAGTCAAGCTAGTTGTAAAGTTGTTCAAGAGTCTTTATTAAACGTTTTAACTTTATTTTTAGACTCAAGTGTCAAGTTAAGAAAAGAGTTTAGAGTTTCAAGCTAAGAGTCTCAAGTTTCAAGTTGAGTTCATTTTCTCAAAGTTATTAGGGAACTATGTATTCCCAAAGAAGTTTTAAAGAAATGTATTTACATTTAAACAAGGTTGGAAACTGAAATTTCCAAAGAGCCTTCGGGATAGTTTGTTTTGAGTAATTATCTCATGTCAGCAGGAAGAAATGTGTTTTAAAAACATAAGAGCCAGTACATTTTTGGGAGTAGTATCGAGCACCGAATTGGGGGAGCGTTCAAAGAACCCACAGCCCCCATAGAACCATGTTAGCCACCATGGGTAGAAAAGGATCATGCTCTTTAGATGAATCCTTTTCATATTAGACTAGTGGATCCATTAGGCAGTTCAGGTCTTATACCTTTGGCCGGGTATAGGATGCTCTGGCAGCGTGAGGTTGATCGCTGTATCATCACTTTAGCTCTTATGTGATGGTTGTCGGTTAGAGAAACTCCCACAGCAGTTATTGTATTTTTATACACGGAAATTATTGTATTTTATATACATCAGTTTAATTGTATTTCTATATACATCTCAGGTTTATTGTATCCTTGTATACACACAGAGTTTTATAGCATGTTTTAAACAGTCTTTCTTTATATCACATTTGTTTTAAATTGCCTTATATTGAAAGAAGTCAGTCAGGTTGAGTTGAGTTGAACAAGGTAAACTTTTCAGTTTCTTTCAATTTTCCTTCTAGCCCTTGTTGCTTAGTTTTCCAGCTCGCATACTAGTACCTTCCATGTACTGATGCCAGTGGGCCTGCATCGTCTTATGATGCAGATACAGGTACCCCGGATCAGCATCCTGCACGTTGTTGATCCAGTTGAGCACTCCAGAGTCAGTGGTGAGCCTCCTTGCATTCCGGAGGACTCAATTATTTTGTGTTCTTAGTTTTTGTTTTATTAGGATGTTGCGGGGTCTGTCCCAACATCCATCTCAGTATTTAGAGGCTTCATAGACAGTCAGTCAGTTAATTTGGAGTCTCTCATGCATGTATATATTTAAATATCCTATTTTGAGACTCGAGATGCCTTGTTGGCAAATTACTTTTAGTTGAGTTGTTTTATAACTTTTCATTGCATTGAGTTATTCTGTTGAGTTAAGTTTCCGCTGAGTTAAGAAAGCCAGGCCAAGGGTTCGCTTGGGGGCCAACGATGGTCTTCAAGTGCCGGTCACGTCTGGGGTGTAGGCTCGGGGCGTGACAAAGCCAATTGAGTTAACAGTAGGTCATGAGGAAGAAGAAGCCTGGATCATTGACCAACTCCTTGATGAACATGAGTCCGAGCTTGATGTCATTTCAATTGTCGGAATGCCAGGACTTGGTAAAACTACTCTGGCCAACAAAGTGTATAAAAATGCATTAGTTGCTAGTCATTTCAATGTTCGTGCTAAGTGCACTGTTTCCCAAAAGTATAACAAGTCAAATGTGTTGCGGGAGATCCTTCAGCAAGTTACTGGCTCGGAAGTAAAAGATAGTGAGGATGACCCTGCTGATAAACTGCAAAGAGCACTACTTGATAAAAGGTACCTCATCGTCTTGGATGATGTGTGGGATATTGCAACAGGGGAGATGTTAATAGGATGTTTTCCAAAGGTTAAGAGAGGAAATAGAATCATCTTAATTAGCCAAAGTAGTGAGGTAGGTTTGAAAGTTAAATGTCGTAGTGATCCTCTCCACCTTCAACTTTTAACCCTGAAAAAAGTTGGGAGTTATTAGAAAAAAGGGTATTTGGAAAAGGAAGCTGCCCTGCTGAACTGTCAGAAGTTGGACACCAAATAGTTGACAAATGTAAAGGGCTTCCTTTGGCTGTTGTTTTGATTGCTGGAGTAATTGTTAGAGGAAAGGAAAAGGATTTGTGGCTTAAGATACAATGTAATCTGGATTCCTTTATTTCTGCTAACAACAATTTACAGATGATGAAGGTTATGCAATTGAGTTATGACCATTTACCATGCCACCTGAAGCCGTTGTTGCTTTACTTCGCAAGATCTCAAAAGAGCAAACGAACCCCCAGTCTCTACATTGATGCAGTTGGGGATGGCTGAAGAGTTGGTGGATCATGATAGTTTAGAGGAAGTAACTCAAAGCTACTTGAATGATTTTATTTCTAGTAGCCTGATAATGGTGGAGCATAGCCAGTCCAAGAGTAGTTGGGCTTTGTCTGTAATGATCAAGGTTTGCTACGTGCATGATGCTGTGCACGATTTTTGTTCAGTAAAAGCGAAAAAGGAAAAGTTTTTCAAGTTAATGAATTCAGGTGATCCATTTCATGCTTCGGATTTCCTACACCGTCGTCTAACCATTCATACTGATGACAGCCAACTCCACAAAATATGTGTTTTGTTCAATTCTAATAAGTCTTCAGCTGGTAGTAAGCATCTCATATCTTTGACAGTGAGTGGTCCTCTTGATAACTCCAGGTATATCTTTCACACAAGACACTTGAGACTTGTTAGAGTGTTGCAACTGGATGACATTGTTCTAGAATATTCTTTAATGGAAGAAATAGGGTCCCTATTTCATTTGAGGTTCTTAAGCATTCAGGCTAATATAAAAGCCATCCCACTGTCGTGGGTGAATCTCCGGAATCTGGAAACTTTGTTGATCAAAAGAGTAATATACCAGCATGGTACTAGTGCCCAGAATATTGAAACTGTCAATGCTGAAACATGTGACCATTGACATGAGTTCTTTCTTTGAAGACGAAGAGGATGCGGACAATATTAGAATATTGGAAGCTGAGAATTCAAAGCTGACAACTTTATCCCAAGTTGATATCTCATATTCCGAAGGCACTAATGATGCTCTGGCAAAGTTCCCAAATCTTCAGCACCTTCATTGCAGCATCATGGTACTGAAGAATCCTCCTACACACGGAGGTTGGTTTCCCAAGTTTGATGTCCTTAATAAACTTGAATCACTCATTGCAGTATACTACAACCCATGGTATTATTATGGTTATCCGAATGAATATCACTTCCCTACCAGCTTGAAAGAGTTGCGGTTTTTTAATATTCCCGTGAGACCTGCTTTGTTGTCAGCAATCGCGGCATTGCCTGAGCTTGAAATTCTTGAAATTATCGACTCTGATTTCGTGGAGGATATGTGGGATGCAAGTGAGGACATGTATCAAAGTCTTTAAGACTTTGCGTTTAGTATTAGCCAAATTATCAGAATGGCAAATTAAGAAAGATGTGGCAGCTTACACAGGAGAGGACAGACTTGATGTCCATATATCATAGTGCATTTTTAGGTTACGGAGAAGAGGAAATTAATTTCTTACATCTTCACCCCTACCCAATTCAGTTAATATATGTAATTGTGTGTTTGTTTTCATTTCATCATCATGTATATATCTTTGAGTTCAATTTTAACTAACTGGTAAGCACTTTCTGTTGGATGGCAATGCAAGCCTGTCGTAGCCTATGTTTTCTGAAATACTGAAATAGAAAAATGGCCTCAATTGGCATCTATGCCCTTCAACTTTGGTAGAACAAATAGACACGTGTTTTCTATGTTGCATCATTTGTGGAATTTCGCATCCTACACGTGTGTATATTTGTTCAACTTTATACAAATTTAAGTGTCACAGGGCATAGATACGAGTATTAATGCATTTGCAGTCTCAGTTCATCTGATTACTAGTTTTTCTCCCTTCGTGGTTCTGCAGATGTTTTAAATTAATATTTTGAGTGTTTTCTTTCATGTTAACTGTGTATTGTTTCGCCTCATTAGTAATTTGTTTTATTTGCAGATGGAAATTTAGACATTGCAGATGCCTAGTAGGATAGTGAGACGGTACGCAAGGCGGGGTGATATAGTAGCTGATTTGAACTTGGTTTCGAGATCGAAGGAGATTATTGGGTAATGCCAACATCCTGCTTATGGCAAGATCACGAGAGGCTGGAGTGGCCCTTGTTTGGTGAAGTTAGTTAAGAAATAAAGTTGTGTCTTTGCTATCAGCTATATCTTTTGGCACGATTGAGCACTCTTCTTTCTCATTTGCTTTTTTATTTTGTCTACAATGTTATACTTGATGTTAGGATAATATACATTAACTCTTTGTTTGTTCATTGTTAAAACTGTTTTTTTTTTTTTTTTTGGTTAAATGTAGTCTTTTATTTAATAAATTAGGACATCAGTACATCACTCAATTGTTAAAACTGTTTTATTATGGTCCTTTCATAGATCATTAGCAGTTTACTAGATGATATTTTTGTCCACCTTTCTTGACTTGGCAATATTTTTTTAAGCCAAACTCATTATAATCATTTTATTAATCCAACCTATTACGACAAAAATTATACCATGTAACTTAAAATTAAGGGGAAACCATCGGTGGCCCTCTAAACTTAGCACCAATTTTCATTTAGACACCTCAAGTAGGCTTTGTTCATTTTAAACACCTCAAGTAGGGGTCCGTTGTATAATTTTGACACTTTTTGTATTTTCAAAATTGCATATTAAGTGCGTACATCCAGACGCAAGAAGAAGAAGAAAAGAGGTGAGGTCATGCGGTTTGGGATTTGGAATAAAGGAAAAAAGAAAGTAAAATTGAGTCTTTAAAAAATAATTAAAATTTCCACGTGTCACATATCAATTCGTTTATTTTTCCACATAAGAGCGTCTGGATGTACGCACTTAATATGCGATTTTGAAAATACAAAAAGTGTCAAAATTATACACCGGATCCCTACTTGAGGTGTCTAAGTGAAAATTGGTGCCAAGTTTAGGGGCCACCGATGGGTTCCCTCTAAAATTAATATGCAATATCATACAAAATTATAGTACTATACATAATGTGTCAATCTTGTATAATACTAGTATATAAAAGGTGCATGATACACAAATACAGGCTAAACCTGGTATAGTGTCATAGTCTCTCAATCTAGTTTCAATTTGTTTGTCTGATTTTGACTTGAGAAAAAGTTTAAGAAAGTAAAAAAAAATTAGAATTTTATAATTTTATTTTAAACTAAAAATGTGTAGAATATATCAAAATGTCGCTTAATCTCGTGGTCTTAAAACATTATCACGTGAACAATTGAAATTAAAGAATTGCCAAAAAAAAATTAAAAATTATTTTAAAAATAAATTTTAAAAAAATAATAGTATTGAATGACATTCATAAAAAAAAAAAAAAAAAAAAAAAAAAAAAAAAAAAAAAAACAAACAAACTGCCATCACTAAGTCCAACTAAGTTGGCACTCAAGTCTCATCTTCCTTAAATCTTTTGTGGTCCACTTCAAGAACAATATTATTATTATTATTATTATGAGTTGTGATATTGACAAAAGAATATGAGGATATGAATGATGGTTATCACTTATCACCAAGTTGATGAAGCCATGAAAGATGAGGAAAACAAAATGCCTAATTAGCTGCCATCCATTATAAATGAAGTGATCATTTAATTTATTCCTTTCACAATTATATTTCTCCCCATAGTTTTAAATAAATATATTTGAAATGATGACAAAAAGTATTAAAAACCATGATCTCTAAATGAGAAAAACTCATCTTGTGCTTTGCTAATTCAATGATAATGAGTCTTTTTCTTTCTTTCTATTTCTTTCTTTTTTTTTTGCATCCGATAAATTCTCTTATCCTCACATTCATTATTTTGTGTTGAGACATTATAGGAAGGCAATGATGACAATATGGTGAAAAAATAAAAATAAAAGAAACCTTCTTACAACTAATTCTAGAAAAATATAATTATAACAACTACATATTCAGTGAGTTGATCCCACGAATGGAGTCTAGGAAAGGTATAGTATATGCAGACCTTACTATTACCTCGTAGAGATAGAGAAGTTATTTCCGAAAGACCCTCGATTCAAATGCAGCAAATCCAAATATATAGACATCATCATAACAACCAAATAATGCAAAGCCTACATGAATGGAACAAGAGCAACACAATAGTGCAATAATCGAAACATTATAAAATGACACGATGATAGATATTAAAATCAAAAACTATGATAATACGGCTAGTACAGCGACAAACACCAATAAGCTTAAACCTTCGAATATTAAGACAACACCTCTAAACCTACTAACCTTCTGCCCTAATATGCAACTTCCACACCCTTCTATCTAATGTCATGTAATTGATAAATATTAAATTGGTTTCCCAATTTGTGATACGAACTTTTTGGGAACTATTCTCTTTGGATCTCCACTTCTTTGCAAGGAAGCAAATTTGCTCCCCCTCTTTCGTGTAGGTCAAATGTATGTAGTAGGATTATGTCAAGATTAAACTAAAAAGAGAAAAAAAAAAAATTACAATCATTTAGCCTAGTTCACTAATATATTGTCTTTTTTTATCCTAGGTCGTATAGGTTCAAAATGTGTTATTAAAATCTTAAATAATTCAGAAGGATACAAATAAAATTTGTATTTCTCAGTTTCTCTGTTATAATTTATATGACTCATTTTTTTTTATTTAATTTTAAAGAGAATGATATATTTTTAGATGTAATAATAATTTAATTTTAAAACATCCCTTTTATCCCTAATAAAATGATTTATAACCATAAAAATATTTTAGTATTTATTAAATCTCTTATTGTTATATTTATATATATATTAAAATAAGTTCACTATAGATCATGATCATGTTAATCCTCAAAATCACTATTTTATGTGGGGACCCCTCAAAATGTCAAATGTTACCAACTCAACACGTAAACTTTGATTATTTTCAATTGGGTCCCCCCATGGAGTAAAATGTAAATGCTTCTTTGTTAAATTTTCATTATTATTTTGAAGTAGACACTTGGGTATTGAAGTGTCACATTTCAAGAAAATCACTTTTTTTTTTTTGCTTATTTATGGAAGTTTCTTCTTATATCTATAAAAATCCTAATAAATACAACATGAAGTTAGCTGGCCCCCAACTGTACAAGAGATCTCAACATCTCTTTTAAGTTTTCATTCTCTCTTTGTGATTTGTCATTCGTTATTCAGTATTCATATACGATATTAAATAATTCAAATGTAAGTCAGGTAAAGCTCATTTAAAAGAGAAGTATTGATTGATAAAAATTATTGTAGAGTAGTAAGTATTCCTTCATTCTTAATCAAATCCCTCGAGTTCAAGTATTCTTGAATATAGAATCGTCTTTGTTTGAAAGACATTTTACCATCCCTACCTTCATATAGCATGAATTTAAATTTAGTCGGACTCCTCGATAACCCTTTAAACTTGTGATAATTTCATTTTCATGAATTAATAACAAGTTGGCTTTTGGCAATTCAATATTTCTATTCTTATCCAAAAAATGTAACAATCAATGAAAAATTGGCACTCGTGCAACTCTCTATCACTAGCTCTTTTTTTGTTTGTGTTCATTTTTTGTCAATTTTTTTTGTTGAGAGACATTGACACTTTTAATATTTACTTTTTAAAATAATATAATACTATTTTAATAGTGAAAATAATTTATTCTATTAAATTATTTCGAAACAAATTACTTAAATGTCTAAAGTGAACGTCAATATGGTGATTAGGTAATTGTTGCAATAACTTAAATTATATTGATAATATAAAATAATTTACACTCTCAAGATGTAATCAAGTTAAAAAAAATTCATACTCTTGAAACATTAGATCTTTTGATATATATATATATATATATATATACTTTGCAATTTTACCTCGTATATAATATGAATTTGTTTATGATTTCTTTGTTGTTTCACGTAGGTTTCCCTCACTATCTCTTTTAGATTTTTTTTTTTTAAAAGCTTGGATTATACGACTGAGTATTTTACTATGGTATTTGATATTTAAAATTCAGTGATTCAGTTAATCAAAATTTGTATCATATCTAGCTCATATATAGAGAGAGAGAAAGCACTCTTATGAGTAATTTCAGCTTGAATCGAAATCTATAATTAAAAACAGAATTAGGAATATATACAATCAATATAAAACCATCTTTAAATTATTTAAATAATGGATTTTGTGATTTTGTCTTGGAAAAGATAACTAAAAGGGCCTACAGAAAAGGAACAAAGGTACTTTGATTTTAGAATAAGAAGAAATTAAAATGGAGTAGGTGAAATGAATGTGTAGATAGAACCCTACCATATTGCATATATTTTTTCTTCTTTTATAATTTTCGTTACATTGCACTTTCGGTGGCAATCTCATACTTGATTCATATTTTTTTTTTTATAAGTATTAGTTTATATTTAATTTTAATTCTTACTTAATAAATGTGTTTTGAGATTAATATAATGAAAAAGATATACTGTTAATTAACAATAACAATAACAATAATATATTCACTGAAATTTTACTATGTGAAGTCTGCAAAGGGTAGCAATGTACATAGGCTTTATCACTATTTCGTGGAGAAAGAGAAATTATTTTTGAAAGATATCCTATTTAAGAGTACTCAAGTGCAGTGACAGAACCAGGACTTCGATAAGCGGGTTTAAAATCTGAAGAAATCGACACATGAGGTAGCTGAATGGGATTCGATGTATAAATGATATAATTTTCCACCGAAGAAGGTTTGGATGAACCCTCTGACTATAACGTGGCCCCACCACTGCTCGAGTGTATCAAACTCAAGTAGAGAAATAAGAAAACAATGAAGAAAGCAATGTAAAGTTTACGAGAAAGGAATACTAACAAACATCAAAATAGTTAGATAATCGAAAACACAATAAACCACATATGATAAGAACTACTCTTTCCATTCCTTTTTATATGTCACTTTTTTACTTGGCACTTGCATTAAGAAATGATGTAACTTTATTCTTTTACCCTTATTTAATTTTTTTGGAACTCAAGTTTTCAATCAATGAATATGAATTAATTTATTTTGATTAACTAATTTAACCAATGAACATGAATCATTTACTTAGCTTTTCTAAGTTGGTCAAATGTATATTTTCAAAACTAATAACTCACAAGGGTAAAAAAGGAACAATATGTTAATTTATGCATTGATTTTATGAAATGACAAATATTATGGATCAACTATTTATAGAAAGGGACGATTTTATGAAATGATAAATATTATGGACCAACTATTTATAAAAAGGAACGGAGGGAGTACAAGACCATGACTAGTACTACAACTATTGTCCCTTACACTAATACTTGACCTTCACTCATTCCTATCTAGAGTCATGTCCTCGATAATATGAACAAGAAAAATGTGAATTGCATGGGGATTTTTTTAGGGATTAGTATGAAAATCCGCAAGAAACTTATTTTCTTGCAAATTTTCATACTATTCCTCAGGAAAATCCTCATGTAATTCACCATTTTCTTGTAGAGAACTTGTCCTGTATGGTTACCTCTCTCCAGTACTCCTTCAGCCTACCTATTATTTTTTTCATTAATAATTTTTTAAAGAGCACGGAGAAAAACATGAGAAGTAAATTGAATCAACAAAAATAACATAACATGAAAGGAAAAAAGAAAATTAATTGTTACAATAAAATATTATTATGTTCGAGGATTGTTATAGAACTATTTTTCTTGTGAATCATTGAATAAAAGTTTAATTTGTTTCTCTTTTTCTTCAAATCCATGATTTCAAAAGTCTTCAAATATTTTAACTTGTAACGAATTTTTCAAAAAAGAAGAAAGAATTTTAACCGAATTATTCAAATCCGTTATGCCAAGTGTAGTGATGATATGGAAACCAAAATACCACATCATTTGTATTTCACAACTAAAATGCCACATGTCAATCTCCATAATTTTGGGAAATTTTGCAAAAAAAAAAAAAATTATAAGTAGAAAAAACGTGTTTTTACGATTAATATTTCATATTCTTTATGTTTTAATTTGTTTGTCTCACTTTTTTAAAAATTTGTAAAAAAACTGTCTTTTTCTTTTTCAACAACTTTTTATAAGACTACTAAATTAAAAAGTATTTGATACATTTGACTTATTTTAAATTTAAGATCATAAAATTTTAAAAATTTATTACTTTTTTTAAACATGTTAAGTCTAAATAGAAAAATCAAATTGAAACAAAACAAATATTAATCATGTTAACCTCATCTCTCATAATATCTAAATTATAAATAAATACTTTAAAAATATTTTTCTTTAGTTATACATCAAACATAAAAAAAAATACTTTTTTCCCTTAAAAAATAATTTTAATATTTTTTTTCGTATCGAACACATCGTTAAAGTTAGTTTTGCGTTTGTGATAGTATTAATTAGCATCTTATAATAATAAAAAAAAATACTCATAAGAACGAAAAGTGGAAAGAATATTACTAGCACTATTTTTATTTTATGAGATCTCATGTACAAAAGTCAATATTTGCATTTATTTTCTTTTGGTAAACTTTATTCTTTACTTGTGTGCTAATCATGGCTTGAACAAATTGACTTTTTACACTTCTTTTGGACCATCAATTATGTGTTCGGCGCTTGATTTGCAAATGTCTATATTCAGTTTATATTAATTCAATAATAATAGGAGTATTGTATAATTATTAACAAATTATTACATCATATAAATATATTTTTAATTTTTTGCCCTCCTGTAACGATAATGATGATCGATAAATTTTATTTTAAAAATAAAGTATTTTTTAACAAACATAATTTCATACTCAAAATTCAAATTAAAAACTTATTTAAATATGAAAGTGATCTAGTAATATAATTTACCAAATCACATAAAATTTTATCCAACTTCAATTGTCTCAAGGTATTATTTCTCATATACATCGATACGATAGACTAGTACACATTAAGTATATTCTATACACATATCACACACTCAGAATATGGGGCCAAAAATTGTAGAGGAGCAAGAACCGAAGCGGTGGCTACTACAAGAATAGAATATTCCAAAGCATTTGCTTCTGAAAGAATTTGAACTAATTGTGCCACAGTTGAGCGTTTCTGTCCAATCGCTACATAGACACAATATAATGTCTCACTCTCAGAGGTGGCCCTTGAGTTCAGTTGCTTTTGATTTAATATGGTATCGATAGCAATAGCATTTTTTCCAGTTTAATTCATAAATTTTTACCTCAACCATGCTTGGTAGAGTAACAAAGCAAGTATTAACATTTCTCGTTGCTTAGTTCGTCGACCTATTTATTCTATCATAAACTTCTCTTCGATGAAAATTTGACTTTTTTTGAAACATATCCTAATTTTTTGGCCTAATTCTTCCTTTGATAATCTCTCAATTTTTATTGTGGCTATTGCTGCCGCTAAAACAATCATTGGCACATTATAGGACAACCAAAACATGATTTTCACTTACTCCTTTCATTTTAATTTATTTGTCTGATCTTGACTTTATATGAAACTTAAAAAAGTAAATAAAAATTTAAATTTTACGACATGGTATATTAAAATAAAAAAGTTATTAAAATAAAAAAAATATTTCCCAGCATTTGTCTCCAATCAAACCAACAACATAAAAGGAAATTTATTCTGTGTTTTGGTTTCTTTATCTCGTGTATATATATGTACCGCGTGTATATTATATCCAGAAGCGAAGTCAGGAATATTTCTAAATTTCATTGATAACCGTCAATCAATTTTGTTATGGGTTTATAAATTAATATACATATATATTTAATTAATTTACTAGTATTAATATAGAATCTACGAAAAAAATTACTAAATTCGTCCGAACTTATGAATCCTACCGAGCTTCGCCTCTGATTATATCCATCTACTTATATTTTCTCTTCTTTATTCACTAGCCACTTAATTTGGGAAAAAACAAATAATAATAATATTTTTTATATAATATTTTTTTGTCGTTTCTCTTTTCCCAAATTCCAACTGATTTATTTGTCCATATTATATGAACAATGTACAGCTCATAAAAACACTTTTTCCCTCTCTCTTTTGCTTATATTATACGACTCTATAAAAAATTAAATAAATACCCACAAAACTCTATAATAATAAGCTTCAACTTCCCTTTTTTAAAAAAATACAAAAATGGTGAATTTTCTTCTGGAATTTTTTATATTTTGCTATGTTCTTGTATTAGTTTCTGGATTTTCAGAAAAGCTCGAAACGTTGCCGTTTAATGAAGGATATTCACAACTTTTTGGTCATGATAATCTTATGGTCCTTCAAGATGGAAAATCAGTTCATATTTCTCTTGATAAAAGAACAGGTTCATATTTTATTTTATTTTTCACTTGTTTGACACTATTTACGTTTGAGGTGGAGCCAGAATTTAAAGTTTATGAGTTAAAAATAATTGAATTGTTCAAAGTTCAAGTTCAAGGTAAGTGTATGAAATTTTTTCTATATTTGCCTTTTATTTATTGAAGTTTTATATTTTCGAGGAGATAAGTTACATTATAAAATTATATTTATGATTTCATAAAGGGTAATGGTGGAAATTATGGTTTAAATAATATACTTGAATGTTTTTTTAATATGTGTATTGCTTCACAAATTCAGTTAATATGTAATAGAACTTTTTATATTGAGGGATATATTGATGTATATTTAAGTTCACAGGTTTCAAAATTGTTTTAGTTTTACATGATTGTTATGATATATTTAAGATTATAAATTTTAAAATATTGTGTCGAGTCAAAATATGTTAAACAAATTGATGACGAGTGCTACTAGTTTCTGCTTAATAATTTCTTTATTTTGAGGGAATTTATTTATTTTGGAAATTAATGGATTAATTTGCAGGAGCTGGATTTGTGTCACAAGACTTGTACCTTCATGGCCTGTTCAGTGCTTCTATTAAATTACCAGAAGATTACACTGCTGGAGTAGTTGTTGCATTTTATGTAAGTTGAAAACAACTAATTTATTTATGTATATTTTCGATGAATATGTTTAATTGACCACCCTTCAATCAATGTGTCTATGACGGTAGATTATAAGTTTTGATAAAGGACAAGGGTTGTAGTAAGTCGACAACCAAACAAAAATAGTTATATAATATAGATGATTTATATAGCTAATCTTAATTAGTTTAAGATTATTGCTTAATTAATTGATATGGTAGGGAAGAATGAATGATGTCTGCATATATTCTATCCTTTTCAGATTTCGAAACTTGTGAATTACACTGAATATGTTATTGTTATGAATTTTTTTTGTTTGATAGATGTCAAATGGAGACATGTTTGAGAAGAATCATGATGAAATTGACTTTGAGTTTTTGGGAAATATTAGAGCAAAAAATTGGAGAATTCAAACTAATATTTATGGAAATGGTAGCACAAATGTTGGTAGAGAAGAAAGATATGGACTTTGGTTTGATCCAACTGAAGATTTTCATACATACACCATTCTTTGGATTGACAGCCACATCATGTAAGTACCTAATTCAACCTCCCCTTTTAAAAGAAAATGGTGTCGGGCCAGGTTGCACATCGTCAGTCTGTCAATAATCATGAAATACATGTTATCTCCCACTAACTTCGGATAAATTTGCCCAAAACTCAAGTGGATGAGGGAAATTTACCTAACATCTTTATTATCTATATTGATATTGAAATCGGAGTCTCTTGTAACCTTTTTTTAGTTCATTGACCACTAGACCGGACTGTTTCTTGCTTTTCTTGATTTTGGTTAAGTGCTTTGCAGGAAATTATTTGTCCTTTTTTTTGGGCTCGTTTTATGATGGCTATTTGTTATGATGAAAAATATAGTAATTTCCTTATCTAGAACTTCCTAATAGATGTGTCTTGTTCTTTATTCAGTGTTAGTGACAGATGTAGCTTTGTAGCTACACATTCAATTGAATCCAGTATTTTCAACACAATATACATGTGGAAAAAATAGATTAACAAATAAATATTATGATTTGAACTCGTAATTTCAAAAGAACAACCTTAAAGACTAAACACATCAAATTGATCTAATTCTCGATCCGCCTCAAGTGTCATCCCTTGTTCAAGAGGTACTAAAGCTAGAGTTTTTTTTCCTTTTTGTTTGATCAACTTAAACTCAAACCTTATACATCTAATTAAAATGACATAACACCCTCTTAATATGTACGTAGAGGTCAAGTCTGTATACACTCTACCCTCTCCAAATCTCATTTTGTGGGACTACGCTGGGTTTGTTGTTATCCAACAATTGATTATATTTTGTTTGTTTTTGTGCATTTTTTTTTGCAGCTTTTATGTAGATAATGTACCTATAAGAGAGATCAAGAGGACACAAGCAATGGGTGGGGACTTCCCTTCTAAGCCAATGTCTTTATATGCTACAATATGGGATGGTTCTAGTTGGGCTACCAATGGGGGAAAATACAAAGTCAATTACAAATATGCCCCTTACGTCGCCAAGTTCTCCGATTTTGTCCTCCATGGATGTGCTGTTGATCCAATTGAATTGTCTCCCAAATGTGACATTGTCCAGAACCCTGCATCAACCGGAATATCCCCTGATCAAAGACGAAAAATGGAGAGCTTCCGAAAAAAGCACTTGCAATATTCATACTGCTATGACAGGACACGATACATGGTCCCTCTATCTGAATGTGTAATTGATCCTGAGGAAGCTAATCGTCTCCGAAGATTTGACCCCGTGACCTTTGGTGGTGTCCCCCGTCATCACAACAAACGACACCACCAGAGGCAATTGTGGAGGGAAGATACGTCCGCGAAATAAAAAAGAAGGATATTGTAGTTTCTTGTTGGTATTTTTTGTGTCCAGTTTGATTGAAGATATGGTGATTTTTCACAGTGAATAGAGAATACAAAAGAGAAGAGAGAGGTAAATGGGATTTAGTACTTACTATTTAGTGTACTATTATATATTTTTCATGAATCATGATGGGGTATGTATGTATATATATTTCTAGCTTGTTTTGTTGATGTTTAGTACTATTTGGGATTCTATTATATATTCAATTTGGTGATGATTTTTTTGTGAACTTTGGTTAATTACATAGTGTTAGATGTTACATATTTACAACATTGTTGCATTTGCAGAGGAGGCAAGGGTCTTCGATTTCCAAATGAGTAAAATGTTGTAATATTTCTATTGTCTAAGTTGCTTCCCAGTAATTAAAAATATTGCCGCATCTGTATTGAATCCTTAAAAAATATATTATTTTTTGAGGTTGAAGAAGGGTAAAATAGGAAAAATAGTGTCATTAATACATTAATTTTATGAAATGACAAATATTAAGGATTATTTATTTTTAAGAAAGAGTAACATATAAATAGAAACACGGAAGTACAAATAAAGGTAAATATCAATAGTCTTCCTCGTAAAGTGACGATCATAAGTGATAAACATTATTTAAATACTATTTTTTTTTTTAGATATTCTTGCTTAAAATTTACTATGCATGACATTAATGATGATTATCATAAATATTTTAAAATTTAATTATATATAATATATTTCTTATAAAATATTATTACACAATAGTTAATATTATTATATAAAAAATAAAAAACAACATAAAAAATTAATTTTAAGAGATAATCAATAGCAAACAACTTTATGACGGATGAAGTCAAAAATTTCAGTAAGGATTCAAATATAAAAAAATAAAAAATAGAAAAAAAAGTGAATTCAACATCTACCTTATATATCTAAAAAAAATAATTTATATTCTAATTATATATAAATAACATAATTTTTCATCAAAATATTTAAATAACACCTTAATCCTTTCTAGCTCCAGAGAGCCAGGGTGGGGTGCGTGGGGGGGACGCGGGACAGGTATGAACTGAATAAACTTTTAGCTCCAAATTTCGTTTTGAGAATATATTTGGGAGATTTCCTGGAAAAGGGTGTTCAATTTCATGGCATCCCAAATGCAAAATGGCTGCTAGGAACTTGTTGCTTTCAAAATTCCAAACTGGGCTTTCCAGGTAAACAAGTTTTTGACAAGAATTTCTTGAATTATTTTGAGGGGGAATATGGTTAGTAATAAGGGTAAAGAAAAAATTGTTTTTGATGATCAAAATGAGGGAAACAACATATGGGTAGATAGGAATTTTCTTCAGTTAAATGAGTATAAAGGGAACTCCTTTAAAAGGGTAGCTGAAAATGAGGAGATTCAGGCAGAAATTAGAGAAAAGATATCAAAAGATGGAATCTTTGATCTTTCCTCTAAAAGGGTAGCTGAGAATGAGGAAATCCAGGCAGAAATTAGAGAAAAGAAGCTAAAAGATGGAATCTTTGATCTTTCTTTAGCTTGCCCTAGCACTAGTAGGAGTTTACAATCACTAGAACCATCAAATAACAACACAAGGATTGGGTATTTCAGGAATGGGTCCTTGTCGTCGTGTTATTCCCATCCATTTTCCCATAACCTTAGCTACTCACTTACCCTGAGTTCAAAAGAGGATAGTGAATATTCCGGGGAGGGAGTTAACTGGTCGGCTTTTAGCAAGTTTAGGCCAGTTGAAGTAAGGGATTGTACATTGCCAGGTCATCCTGGTGGAAGTAGTTTAGCTTTAGATTGTAGACTGCAGGTCAATAAGGATAATGATGTTGATAGGATCAGTAGCTCGGATAGCAATTCGTATTTCTCATTCGAGTTTCCTGCAAGACCAACAGGTGATTCGAGAGTTAGAGGGAGTATGGAAGTAGGAAGAGCACTCCAATTTTCTCAGCCTGAGAGAATCCTTGCAGAGATTGTTTCAGAGTCTGTTCCTCTTATGGCTCAGATTGTGCAGGAGCTTCCTGACAAAATGGTTGAATCAACAAAGGATTACTTGAGAAGCCTAATTGCAATTCCTGAGAAGAAAGACCTTTTGGTCAGCCTTCAGAATATGCTTCATCGGAGATCTGATCTTACTGTTGAGACTCTCTTAGAGTGTAATACGACTCAACTACAAATTTTTGTTGCCATAAAAATGGGTCATAAAAGTTTCTTATATTTGGAAAATCAACTTCAAGTTACTGAATTGATTGAGATTTTTTCACTTGAAAGGTGTCGGAACATACGCTGCAAAAGTGTGTTACCTACTGATGATTGTAAATGCAAAATTTGTTTGAGAAACAAAGGATTCTGCTCTGCGTGCATGTGTCTAGTATGTTCTAACTTCGATTATGCTATTAATACTTTTCGTTGGGTAGGCTGTGACCGATGTTCACACTGGTGTCATGCTGTTTGCGCTGTTCAGAGAAATCTTATAAAGCCAGGTCCAAGTATCAATGGGCCATCTGGAACAACTGAGATGCATTTTCACTGTCCTGGTTGTGGTCAATCTAGTGAAATGTTTGGATTTGTTAGAGACGTGTACATGCATTGTTCAAAGGACTGGGGTGAGGAAACTCTAATAGAAGAGCTTGATTATGTTCGAAAAATTTTCAATGGGAGTGAAGATTTTAAAGGCAAGGAGTTGCATGCTATAACTTATGGGTTGTGTAACAGGCTTGAGAAAAAGATGATCTCTCCTTCAGACGCCTGCGATTTCATCTTTCATTTTTTTAAATGTGAGTATCAAACCAAACCTTATCCTTTGCAATTTCTGTTGAATTTGGATTGGTGTGAATGGGAAACGGAAGAGTTCGAAATAGAGGGAAATGAAACTTATTTGGCCTTACAGATAATTGAACATATCTCTACATTAAAGCTTAACTATCACTCTGTCTCTCTCTATGTATTTTTTTAGTTTTTCCTTTTATATGGTTGTGCATTGCTTCTGTAGTTTAGAATTTATGTGATTGAATATGTCTAGTCTTTATAAATTATAACGATTGATCATATACGTACATAAGCTTAATTTAATAAGGCATTAGCTGCGACAATAGAGGTCTGCTTCTTGAAATAAAATAAAAATAAAAATTTTGATTGTTACTCTTGGGAAAGGAAGAGTGCTGCTGGCATTTGTAATAAGAAGAATAATGATCATTAAGTTGTTCTGATCAGAGAAGTATTTGAAGTGGAATTGGTTTAGCGTCAACAAACATAACTTTTTAACTGCAAAGACCCTCTAAAGGATTTGGGAAATAACTACTAGGAATGATGGAAACCTTAGTTATCCTCTTCTTTTTGTTTGCTTCAAAAGTTATTTCTATATACGACAGCTAAAAACCGAGGCACCGAAGATGAAATTTTTTGGGATTTTCAGCGACTAAAATGCACGGTTTTCCTAGAAGGCAGATGATAAGTTCCATGTGCAGTATGAAGAGTTAGCTTTTCAATATACAGATTGGTTATCAACAAGCTATAACATTATCGCTCCAACAACAACAACAACAGACCCAGTGAAATCCCACAAAGTGGTGTTTGGGAGGGTAGTGCGTACGCTGACCTTACCACTACCTCATGGAGGTAGAGAGGCTGTTTCCGAAAGATTCTCGGCTCAAGTGCATCAAATCCAATATAACATTATTGCTCCAAGTGTACAAAATAGTTACTTCACTGGACTGCTACAGTGCTACGTATAACTTCAAAAATGATTTCAGTAAAAGGCTTTGACTCATTTACCTTACGATTTTAAATTTGAGCAAGACAAAAACCACTTGTACTAAATGTTAAAGCTACATAGCTATGCTATTTTCTAATTTGCAGTGTGTTGTATTTTCAGTTTACGGCTTAACCCAGTGTTATGCCATTTGACATTAATCTATTACTATATGAGTCATCCGAAATGAGCCACTGATTGCTAACCTTCATGTCTCTGTGGCACATTTCCACTAATTCTGATTTTCTGTTATTAACAGACACGGATGGTTTGTCGCAGTTTCTTTCATCCAGTTTTCCTGCATCCATCCCTCTTGCTGATAAATTTCCTTCAACATAATGAGCTCTTCAAATGGAAGAAAAGGTATGATTACTGCTGATCATCATCAAAACGATGCCAAGGAGCCGTCTTAAGTCTGATAAAATGATCGAGGATGAATGTTCAACCATAAAAGTAAGATGAACTCTTCAAGGGAAAGAAAACATATGATAGTTTGTAAAGCATTGTGAAGATCCCTCTTAAGTCTGATTTTCTAATTAATTTAACTTTTATTTTTGTGAGCCCCAATTCTTAGCTCTATTGAGGATTTTTCTTTTTCGTCAAACGCTAGCATTGTTGTTGTGGTAGTATTTCTCATGTAGATTCTTGTCCTTTGATTTCTTTTACTATATTCAATCTCTTGTACTTCGACTGTTGCACTATTTTGTTGTAGTTACTATTCCTTTTTTCGGAATGATTTGTCATGCTTTCTTTAGTATCTGATTTGATATGCTTTTCCTTGAGCCAAGGGCCTATTGAAAACAACCTCTACCTCCCAGGGTAAGGGGTAAGGTTTGCGTATACTCTACCCTCCCCAGACCTCATTTGTGGGATTACACGGGGTATGTTGTTGCTGCTAGCATTGTGGTTGTGATAATTCTAGCTACTTTTTCCCTCATTGAAGACATTAAGATTTGAATTTGATGTTTTTGTTCATGTTCATTGCCAATGACTTCTAAAAGTGGAAATAACCTGCTGTGTTTCCTCCCTTATTGACTATCAAAGTCCCAACCTGCATTCTGTCGAACTGTTACGCTGGCGCCTAACGAGATGATTTCCGCCAGGAACTTGCAATGTCATCATCCAGTTTTTTTCACTGTGAGTATCAAACTAAACCTTATCCTTTGTAATTTCAACTGTTAGATTTGGTATTATTTGTCCTGACAGATAACGGGAGCATATCTCTACAGTAAAGCTTAACTCTCTCTCTCTCTGTGCATTTGTTGGTTTCCTGTCTTTCATCCCACTCCTTTTATATGTGTCCGCTCTGCCCGCTACACAGTTTTTAGTTGCTGATTTTTGGAAATTGTGATGGAAATGATGGATAGAGAAGTTTTTCGAACTAACATTTTATTAGTAGACATTTCATCCTCTAGTACAGACAATAGGTCATTAAAATAGACCATATCTGCTAGGTACAGAATAGTATAAGTGAGATAGAAACCAGCCTAGTAAGTAAACTAAACTTTACATGAAGCTATAACTAACATTTGTGAACTCCTCGATCGATCAATCAATCATCAGATACTGCAGGAATAGTCAACAGCCTCTCCAATTGCCAGTGGCATTCCATCTTGCAAGCAATCAATCGGAGGTATAGTTAACGTCTGCTGAATTCCATAAGCGTTCCAGCAGAAAGGATCTTCCATGAGCTCGCCTTCATGTGGTAAAAGTTCAACTTCAGACATTGTAATATTAGTGCAGGCTATAGTGTCACTGCAGGCAAAGTGTATGGGGGCGCTCCTCACGTCGTAGGTGCCCTTGATGTTCTGGTACGAGATGTTGCCCACGCTTACTGCTGACGTCTCGTTCCGACAGCCTTTTGAGAGGCAATAGTATTGGTCTATGATGATGCAGTTGCGCACATTTTCCATCTGAATTGTGTCAAATGATAGTCCTGTTACTGATCCTGAACCTCCTTGCCATGTCTTGATCCGGACTCCGTTGTCCGAATCTCGAATAATGGCGTTGCGGACCGTTATGTTCGACACACATGCCTGGCTATTGTGCACCCCTAGGCTCCCAATACTGCACACAAACAGTATATTCAGTGTAATCCCACAAGTGCAGTATGAAGAGGGTGGTGTGTACGCAGCCACCCCTACTTTTGAAGGTAACAAGGTTGTTTTCGACAAACACTTGATGATGAAAATTAATCGGATTTCAAAGTCGATATGGAACACCAGATAAAAAATATTTCATTTAATCTAGATAGGTTGACATGTTCAATTAAGAAGATTATAAAAGAAAAAGACAGATCTTGTCCTTATTACACTAATTAGGAAAATAAAGATTCAGCTTTTTGTATGTTTTATTTATTTATTTACTTTATATTACAAGCTTATTATAAAATTGAATATTTCGAAAAAAATAGAAACATAAAGTACCTGATCCCGTGACTAGGCCCACATGTGACTGCTTCAATCTCAACATTTGAACAACCAGGCCCAATTGATATACAATCATCCCCTGACACAATCATACATTACACTATTGTTATTATTCGTGTCGTCATGTTTGACCCAACACAAAATTTAAGAAAAAAGGAATCATATCGTTAACGTTAAAGGTTCATTTTGTACCATTAGCTATGACAGAGTTGTAGATTCCTACTGACTTGGTGTCCTCGATATGAATTCCATCGGTGTTTGGACTAAGCTTAGGCGAAGAAATTGATAATTGGTCTATTAATACTCCTTCACATCCATCGAATTTCATGTGGAACATAGGACTATTTTGTATTCTTAAACCTCGCACCGTCAAATTTGAACTCATGAAAAATCTTATCATCTGTTAAAAATATATATATATATTTTAAAAGAGTCATTACATGATAACTGAAACAATTGAACTTTATCGAACTCGTAGAAATGATGGGTGAAGGTAACTTACAGAAGGGCTGTCACATGGTCCAGGTAAAGTTGAGCCATTAGGTCCCTGAGATTTGACAAAAGAAATTGTACTGATTACCATACATATATTCACGAGAATTGTCTGACTTTATGCTTATTGATATGACTATATTTGTCCGAGTTTAAGTTTTGTACATTGATCACAGTATAAAAAATTATTTACATAAACCGATCAATTAAAAGATAATTGTAACTTGTAAGTAAAACTATTTAGTAGTAACATTTATTCTTAATCTCTAATAAATGATATTTCAATTTAGTTGCTTAAAATACAATTGCAGTACATAAACACTATTTAATACTAACTTTGATAGTTAATCTCTAATAAATGACATTTTAATTTAGTAAGTTAAAATAACTTGATTATTAATCTCTAATAAAATGATATTTTCACTGTCTCAATTAATGCGGTATATTTTATCGGATAAAAAAAATAAGTTACGACTTAAAACAAGTCATAAATATTTCTGCTACGATAAATGAATAATTTAAAATTCAATTATTTCTAAATCTGAAAATATTATTAGACCAAAAATGAAACTATACATCAGATAAATCCTATTTCTAAACAAATAATCCAATTAGAAAATAGAGATAGAGACAGATAGAAGGACACTCACGGAACTCTTTAAAACAACAACATCAATAATGTAATTTCATAGGCGGAGTTTAAAAAGAACAAAGATATATATGCAGATCATATTCCTATCTTAAATGAATATAAAGATTGTTTTTATAATACCCTCGTTTCAACGAAACAATGTAAAAGACGAAATAGCACTAAGCAAAAACAACAATAAGATAATAAGATAACCGAAACAGCAAAACAAAAAAAGTAACTTACCCTGTGAGGTTTGCAAGGGAGTTCCCACCATTTTTCACCATTACCTTCAATAGTACCAGTACCAGTAAAAGTCATATTATCAAGTTTATAAAACACAATCCATTGCCTTTTACTATCTTCTTTAGGCCAACAATCTGGTCCTTCTGGTGTCATTAACACCCCATTTACCTATTTCACAAAAAAAAATAAAAAAATTAACCAAACACAATTCAAAACAAAATATTTGTCGTATAAATTGAAACAAATAAAAGAACTATGTATGTATATTCTTACGCGAAATTCGAGTCCCGGCTTGCAAGGACCATAGAAAATAGTAGAAGTGATCATAAAAATACGGTCCACGGGAGCCAATAGCACCGCGGATTCAACTTGACACGCGGCTTTCCAAGTCGCGACGAACGCTTCGGTGTCATCCGTGGAGCCGTCCCCAACGGCTCCATACTCCATGACATCGAAAATGCAGTCCTCTTCCGGGTTCAATGTGGGGCCCCCTCCGTAACTCGGGTCGGACGGGACAACATTACTACTAGGAGAAGAAACTGGTGATACTAGTGGTGATACTGGTGATGTTGATGGTGATGGCTCGTTTACGTTACCTTCGATAGGACTAGGAGCATTATTAACGACTTTTTTGCTCTTTGTTTTCTTGGAAATGTGATGTCTTGCATCAACATTGATAGAATTACTCGTAATAATAATAATAAGACATAGTAAAAGAAATATTTTCTCCATTGAAGGAAAAAATAACTAAAATTTGTTTAAAAAAACTTTAATGTTGTTGTACTACTTTGTGTGTGTGTGTGTGTTTTTATGTGGCAAGAGACATCTGAAGATGAGGCTGTAAATTTATACTGAAAAAGGTAGGGGACACGTGTCTAGTATAGGTTGATTAATACATTGTTGTCTACAAGAATATTAACTGTTGAGAAAATTTAATTTTAAAATAATGTGAGACAATGCCAGGTCATACATGTGAGAGGCTCTTTTACTGTTTAACGTTTGAACTTGTGGGTCCCATTTACACCACTATTATTTTGCCACGTATCACTTTTCTATTCTTGAGTTTCCATCAATAAATAGAAGAATAAATCTTTCAGATTCAATTAAGTCATAAAATAAGTAGTACTCTAACATAGGTAATATCAATGTATTTCTCAAATATTTATGAATAAATTTTGTAGAATATATGTATTTTCCAAAGAATCTAGAACGTATAGACTAAATGTAATGAAACTTATGGATTCACATTTGAAAATCAAAATTCTTATTTAGTGTATTGTTTCAAAATTAATTGAAATTTTGTTCTAACATATATAAAATAATTTTAAACATAAATGTATCTTTTAAAAGAACTAAAACGTATTACTAAATGTAATGAAACTTATGAGTTTACCTTAATTTAATCTAAATATTTTTTATCGAATGTATTAATTGTTTCAAAATTAATTGAAGTTGTTCCATATATAAGATTAATATATCCTTATTAAATGTGACATTTTATTTTAGTCCGTCTAAAAGATAATGACATTTTTTTAAAATTAATTGCTATTCAATTTTAAATTTCTCCTTTTATTCTACAATTTATAGCTACATAATATATATATATATATATATATATATATATATATATATATATATAAGAATATCTCTGTTACTCCGACTGCTATATCTTGGTGTTATCAGGCCATGAAAATGAACTATAGAAGAAAACAAGACGCGGCGGAATCACAACTTAAAGTTTATGAATTCAGAGTTTTTAGTCTTTTAAAATTAAAGCTATTAAAATTTTAAATTAATAATTTTTTACTTGTTCAATCAGGAGTAGATCTAGGAAAGGGGTAAGCACTAGTGAAATAAAAAAATTCACTGAGAATGTTCGAGAAATAATAAATACATACAAAAAAGCAATGTATAACTTGTATACTTTATATAATTTTTTGATAAAAAATATTCAACTGACCACCCATCATTATATGCGGCTAAACCACCCTGGAGTGTTCACGCTGCCGAACCTCCTCGGCAAAAGATTAAACTATATACCTAAGGTATTTTATTTTATATATGTTTAGTATATATATATATATACACACAAATTTTGAATCCCTTGAATACAGGATTGCAGATTCTCTTAGTAGTTTAGGTGTTTCAAAATTGATGTTACGATTCCAAATTCAAATCTCATTTACTATATTTTCAGTTTTTTGAATAGTGAAAATTCTATCATAACTATTAAATTCGATCGAACTCGTAATGAAGGGGTAGGTTTGTCCCTCATCTTAATTAAAAAGTGAATATGATTTGGATGTAAAGAAAAGTGGAAAAAAATAGGTCTCGTGACTCTATATTGTTGTGTAGTGTCTTGTGGCCATGGAAGTAGGAAGCATATATTAGGTGGACGACAAAATAAATAACCAATTCACGGGTGCATAAACTAAATATAATCTAAAATTTATTTGTGTTTTTGTGTCACACAACCGACACACTTATATTATTTCATTAATATTTTTAAAATGATATTTTACGATACGAGAGATCACTGAAAAATCATATAATGAATATATATAACATGGTTTACGAGTTCATGATTGATATATCGATCACATTGATATTACATTTTAATTTTGACCTAAGTCATAATTTGTTCCTCTCCTTTGCAAGATAAACCATATACTATTATAACCATACTTTAAAACTCGATATATCTATATATGATCCTTGTCGCTATGTATTGGCTTTGAAGTGTGTGTTTGATACTATACTATCAACCTTGAACTAACTAAGGTTGATAGCTAGTGTCTTCCAATTATTAATTAATGATGTTCTTAAAATATTTTGGGACCATTACTAATTTCAATTTAGGGTCACAATCGAATCACGATATTCTTGTTATGATTCTAAATCAGATATATTAATTTCATAATTTGTATTGTTATATGACTTATAACACAAATCTAAAATTTCTTTTTCAAGTACATTCAAACAATAGGACACAAACAATAACATGGCAAAAGTAATTAAATTTAATAATAGCATATAGTCAAATAAATAGAGTATTATATAACATAAATTTACGGAGTTATTCACAACCACTCAATAATTAGTTCATCAAAACCCTAAGAATAGAAATATTAGCCTACAAAGTACAAACATCCTACACAACAAAATCAGTCTATAGAAGAAGAAAACATTAAGAAGAAAGAAAACTCTTTTAACTTTTGTCTGTTTTACGATTTAATATTTTTATAATTTTAATTCTTCAATTCGATGTTCGATGTTTTTGAATAACTACTTTTGGGCATTTTAGCCATCCTTACTCCTTCCAAGCTCTATTGCTCCAGCCCAAATTTAAATGTCCAGCCCAATTGCCCAAACTTTTGTTTAAAACTACTCCATTTGTCCCAATTTATGTGACACTTTCCGTTTTTTGAGATTCAAACAGTTTAAGTTTGACCTGGAATTTGTGCATGAAATCTTAAATTTTTTGAAATGAAATTTATATATTTGCAATCTACGTAAAAAGTACTACTCCCTCTGTCCCAATTTATGTGGTACTTTTCGTTTTTCGAGAGTCAAATAGTTTATCTTTGACCAGACATTTGCATATGAAATCTTCAAATTTTTTGAAATAAAATTCATATATTTGTAAACTACATAAAAAGTACTATAAGTCACAATAATTAATAATTCAAAATGTAAAAAGGATCTATGAAAAACTTACGGTCAAAGATCGACTTGTTTGAATCTCGAAATGCGAAAAGTGCCACATAAAATAGGACGGAGGGAGTATAAGTCCCAATAATTAATAATTCAAAATGTTTAAAAGATCTATAAAAAATTTACGGTCAAAGATAAACTTGTTTGAATTTCGAAATCCGAAAAGTGCCACATAAAATGAGATGGAGGGAGTATTTCTTTCTCATGACTGGGAAATCATTATCATTGGAAAAAGGCCTACAGAAATCTCGTTGAATTAAGGAGAAGAATTAACTTAGCTGAAATAGATTTATAGTATAATATTAGTTAATATGAAAGAATACATCAAATTTAGAAACTTAATACAATCTATGTAGGAAATATATATATTATGAGAACTAATAACAAATTTTAATGTAATTTTGTCAACAACTAACATCGAGATTCATATTATGTTTTCACACCCAAAAAATAATATAATAATTATTCTTTATATATACGTAAACACGAATTAAATAGAGGTATAAATACACATCCATTACAACTAAATCAATTCAATATTAGGTCATTTGATATCCTAATTGAATGTGGCACCTCATATCTATGAAGGTTCACTCACCCAATTACAATATTTCTTGTCTTTTTCTTCCAAAAAAATTCATAATCACTATCTTTTGGGTGCAATGCATAAATAAATATACTTGATTAAGAAGATGTAAGTCACAGTAAGTAAGTTTAGCGCAACAAACTTGATTGAGAAGATGTTGACAAAGGGATACATCATCGTTCTTTCCTATTGCATTTAAAATTTTTATTTCTGCTAATATTTCACGTGTATCTGTTTATGGATCTTATGAATTTATATTGCAACAAAATTTTCTTTTTCTACATCATTGTTTCTATGAACTTAGGAGCACTCGTCGCTATGGCCTAAAGTGAATGAACAACATCTCTATTACAATGTTATTTGCATTATGACAGTGAATAGAAAGATGATGAGAGGGGACAATTTTGTCACGGACCTTTTTTTAATTTTTTTTAGAAGTCTTTTCCTTTTAGATAATTAACCAAATGTTGACATTAAAAAGCAAACCTAACTCTAGGTCCTTTTAATTTTTTTAAAAGACAGAATGACCTGGAAGACCCTTGTACTTGGCTCTGTTTGTCACCTGGATCCTTCTACTCACGACTTTATCAAATGAACATGCAAAGTTATTAAAACACTTTATCAAATGAACATGCAAAGTTATTAAAACACATTATTTTAAACCCCTTTGACCATTGACTAAGCTTATGCAGTGTTTTTTTGCTGAATCAGATCAAGAGAGTGGTTACACATGTTTAAAAGCAAATGAAGACAATTATTTAAATTTTTTTAAAAAAAGAATTAAAAGAAAAATATAAAAATTAATTTTTTTTTTAAAAAAAACCCATTCCCCAATATGTTGTACGTTTCTTCTTCTTCCTCCTCATAATTTCACGCAACTCCTACCATCACCACACACACATCTTCTTCAATCTCTTTCAATACTCTTACACACAATTCTTCCTCTTTCTCTTCTCATATGCTACCTATCATTTGAAAATTCTATAATGATTGGGAAAAAAATATTTATTTAGATTTGGATAAAAGAGAGGAAAAAAAAAGAGGTTCTAAATTGTGAAATAGATGCGGATTTAGATGGATTTTTGAAAAACATATGTTTGATTCTTTCTAAATGTAAGGCAATTTTATTGAGAGCATTTTTGAAGAGTTTTTTATAATGACCCATTTTTGGTCTCCTTCTCTCCTTTCTCTCATCCTCCATTTTAGTTACTTTATTTCTCACCACCATTAAAATAGCAAAATTTATAATAAAAAACATAACATAGCTTTGCTTATCTCTAATTCCTCTTCAACATAAAAAATTAACTAGGAAAGAAAAAAAAAGAATGATTAGGAGCAAAATAGATGAAAAATATGGGAAGAGAAGAAAAAATGGAAAGAAATCAAGAAAGAAAGGATTTTGGAGGCTAGTTTGAAATTTCTTTTTTAAAAAAAATATTATTTGTAATAAAAAAAATGATGTGGCAATATATTTCTGATGTAGATAGTGAGGTGTTATCCACATCAGCGCGATTGAGAGACACACATGATCAGAGGGGTTTAAAATACTATGTTTAAATAACTTTAAGTGTTCAATTGGCAAAATCATGAATAGAAGGGTCCAAGTGACAAACAAAGCCAAGTACAAGGGTTTCTCAGGTTATCCCACCTTTTTAAAAATATTTGAAATTCCAAAAGAAATAATTGTTTACTATTCCAAACGACTTAGGTTAAAATTTTGAGGAAAACTATTTGGACCATAAGTTTTATTTGGTATTAATTTTATGAAAAATGTTTAAAATTGGCTCTAAATTATGCGCAATAGACCACTTATATTCTCGGTTACATTTTGAGATAAAAAATACCCCGCCGTTATTCTAAGAGACCATAAATACTCTCAAAAGTTTAACAACCCAAATGTTTAGTGAAATGGCAAGTCAAGTGGACTAATCCCTCCAGCACCTAAGCGTTGTCGACTAGGATTTTCATCAAATTAAGGTTTGGGTTATAAATAGGGTCAGAGTTAATGACCTCATATTTAATGAGAATCCTAGTAGACAACACTTACGGAGATGGATTAGTCTCATGTGACTTATCGCATCACTAAAAATTTAGATTGTTAACATTTTAGGGTATTTGTGGTTTCTTGAGATAACAGCGGATGCATTTTTTATCTTAAAATATAACGAAGGATATAAATAATCTATTTCACACAGTTTAGAGATAATTTTGATCCTTTTTCGTTAATTTTATAAAACTTTAAGAAAATTAGCTGTTTTTAAACAAACCTTTTTGTTTTAATTTTTGAAATATTTTTAATGTTAACACCCAATGTCAAAGTTAGAAACAAGCATAGGTAAGGGATGCGAAAGTGTCCTTAAATATCAAAGATACAATCAAAAAGGCAAACAAGGAAGACGATGATGACGATAATAACATACTCAGTGTAATTTTATAAATTAAGATTTGAAAAGGGTAGAGTGTATGCATATTCCTACCTTGAAGGTTGAGAGACTATATTATTGATAGACTTCCGGTTCAAGAAAAAATAATTCAGAGTGTAATACGACAAAAGAAACAACGCAAGTGAAAAAATTATGGCAAAATACTGAAGTCATGGCCAAATACTATGAAGGCATGACAAATATTCAGTTTGAACAATAACTACAATAAAATAATATGATAGCCGAAGTTCAAAAAATAGCAAATACTAACATAAAATCCTACGGGAGTAATGAGGACTACTAGCATGGAAGGATAAGCAAGATAACACTTAGCTACTATCTATTTACCTTCTATCTAATCAGTGTCCTCCACAACCTCCTATCTCTGGGCACGTCCTCGATAAGTTGAGATGCATTATCATATTATGTTCAATCACCTCTTTCAATACTTATTCAGCCTACCTCAATCTTTGATGAAATCACCCACAACCAACCTCTCACACATTCACACTAGCAATACGTGCATCTTCTATGCACTTTATGCATTTTGTCCTTCATCAGAGCCACTTTTACCTTATTTCAGATATCTTTATCTAAAAAAAATATTAGAAAAATAAGTTTCTATTTATTTTACTCTATCACATACATTATTTCTCTTTTCCATTATAAGGATGTACTTATTATTCTTATTTATTAGTTAATCTTGTCATTGACGAATTTCAATAGGAATTGCATGAATTTAATAATTTAATATATGCAAGATATAATTGGTGATTAATCAGAGGAAAAGTTGTTTTAAATTATTTTTATGAATAATTGTTGAAACTTAATATTTACAACAGTTACAGATATTTTAGTAAATTCATAGTTATTATTAGTATAAACTATAAAATACGCAATACAATCAACCAAACAATAGATATGTTATTAAATCGAAATCACAATTACGTAATGCATTCAAATATTCAATGCACAAAATAACATATAATATAGTTCAAAAAATATTTTATGAAATTATATTAACAACCATTTAAGTGAGGTGTTAGTAATAAAACAGAAGAAATCTTTATAGGATTATTTTTTTCTATTTTAAATTATAAATGGTTATGTCAAATCATTTTCTCCATCTAGAATGGATGATGTTAACTAGATACAAAAAATATACTTGATTTCTTCATGTTAGATGAGGTAAATGACAACTTAATGACACATATGCATCACATTGTAGAGTGAATAAGTGATAGTTATATATGTTTATGATTATCTAATTTTTTTTTCCACTTGTTTGGAGCCCGCATTAGAGCCTTTACTAAATCCAGATCGCTCACTGCAGGATTCTTTTGAGGGTGGAGCTACCAACATGATTTTCTCCATATCCAAGACTTGAACCTCAGACCTTTGATTAAGGATGGAGCAGTCCTACTGTTGTACCACAACTACTGCTTCTATAAACCAATCTATTATTGGCAAGATGTCAAAATTAAACTATCAACGAATGTGGTGTATTGAATGAAGTTGTTCTTCCCTTAATTAGAGGTTTCGAGTTCGAGTCTTTATATAAAAAAATCGTTGATAAAAAGCGCTTCCCCCCGAATGGGGTCCTATGCAACACAAATTTAAATATAGTCAAACTCCAATACGAATAACAAACACCAAATGAGAAACCAAAAAAATTAAACTCCCAAAATTCAATGAATACCTTACATATTTACTCTTAAGGACTAATTAGCCTACCCTTTTTAGTTTGAAAGATATACTAAAGATCTTTTCTGACTGAATTTATAATTTGAAGTTAATGAATTTTAATACCTTAAGTTAAAATGTATTAATACTTAAATTTTTGCATTCATTTATTCAATAAATTCTTATTACATATACATTTTTAGACAAAAACTATTGAGTTCCCATAAATTCATGTCTCATATTGTCGATCCGCCTCATCTACCGCACAAATTCAAACTAGACGCTCCTAAATTTGATGTCATTTGACAAAATTGTACTCTATTTAAATGGCAAAGTTAGGTTGGGACAATTTTGTAGAGAAGGAATTATCAAATATATAGAACAAAATATCAATAAGACACTTCAACCCAAAACTAGTTGATGTCATTTGTATGAGTACTCAATTATGCAAATTATCTATAGTTTTCGAATATCCCTTTTCTCTTTTGGCATAGTGTTTTATTGATATTTTAAATAAATGAGATTATATCATTTTTTAGCTTTCATATTCTTGTTTATTTATTAAAATTTTAAGCTATAAAGAATATAAGAATGAAATATCGTTATTAAAATTTGTACTTAACATAATTGACTGATCAAAATCTTATCCATTACTAAAAAAATATATATACAAAATAAAGATATTCAATAACACCAACAAAATTGCAAAATTAAATCGAATTAAATCAAACCACAAACATTCTATTTCGTTTTTCCTTCACCAATACCTATTTAATTATTATAAGAATATAATTTAAGGAAAAAAGAAAAATGGAGCCATCCTATTTCAGAATATTCTTCCTCCCTCAAAACCCTAAATCCACTCCCAAGTCCAATTCACATTGTAGACTAAACTCTAGAGTCACTAGACAAGAAGACTTCTTTGTATTAGATTAGTCGAACTTAGTCGATTAAACGAGTCTATATGATGCGAATTCAATTAACTAAGCTTAGTCGAGAGAATACTTTTCTTTTATATGTGTTTTATACTTAGGACATTACAAAGAACACAAATTGCCAAGGAGAATGCGTTCGAAGGGAAAGGAAGGGATGGGTGGTTCGGGAACAACAACGAGAGAGGGCTCGTAGCCCCTCCTCTCACTCTTCCAACGTCTCGGGAAACTGGTCAAGATAGATGACAACACCTTTTTCCCCTCTTCCTTACCGGTAGGGCAATCTTCTCTTATGGCCTTCACCCCCGCTTGGAAATAGAGAACCAAGCCCCTTTCTGATCCATTCATTTCTGCAAGCAGGGAGGATCCAAAGCGTCTGTCTAGTACAAGTTTAAGTGTCAGCTTATGCACTGACACTTAAACTTGAAAGACATAAATATTAGTTGAAGTCAAGTTAAATGACATATTTATATATTATGCCTAAATCATAAGACAGAAACATGTCATTTAACTTGAACTCAGCTAATGCATCCTTCAATTTTGGATATGCACAAACAAATACATAAACTTTTATAAAATTGGGCAAGTAGCTGTACGCATCTTACATAACATAATACAAATAAGTTCGACTATATCTCACACGAATTATTATGTAAAACACTTGTTTCTACTTTTTTAATTTTATATATGTTTAAACTTTACAGACCTAAGAAAAAATTAAAGGATAATGCGTCCTACATTGAAACATGCTCTCTTAATGGATTTTATATGATATAAATTGGATTAATCAGGTTTAGTCCAGACTCAATACAACACTTTCCTCTTAAGTAGACCTTCTATGATACAATTTGAATTAGTCGGACTTAGTCTTCTCTTAAACATAGACCTTATTCGATGCAAATTGAATCATCAAATTTAATCGGATCTTAATAAATAAAAAAGTATAATATATAAATATGTTTTTTAATTTAATTTTATTTGATAATTACGTTTTTTAATTTTAAATATTCATAAATAGATACTTAAATTTAAATAAAATTAAATAAGTAAACGTATCATATAATATTTTATATATATTATGTCACGTAGAATACGTATTAATAGTCGAAAGATGTGAAACAAAACAAAAAGGAAGTGTGGAATTCGTTGAGTGAGAGAGAGCGAGTCAAAAACAGAAAGCCACAAAGAAACCACCATTTTTAGGACCAGAAATACGCGTGCTCAATAAGCCAAAATTCTTCTTCTTCATCATCTTTAACCTTTTCTAGATCTTCACACAGTCACACAGTGACCTTCTTCAGATCTCACACATTCCCGTATTTTCTTTTCTGGGTTGTGACCAAGAATTCAAGCTTTTCACAGATTTATTTTGCCTTTTTTCAACAACCCCATTTCGTGTTTCTCCAGATCTGATGAAAATGAGCTGATTTTTTATGCCCCTTTAGTTTAATATACTAGAATATTTATTTATATTAGTAGATAGTAACATTTTCTGATTGATTTTTTTTTCTTCACTAAGTGATCAAGAAATGCAATCGGGAAATGCTGCAGTGGCGGTGCCGGAGAAAATGAACGGCAATGGAGTAGGAGGAGAGGCGGTGGCACTGCCGCGACAGCATCAGCATCAACAGCAATGGTTTCATCCCCAGCAAGTGGATGAGAGGGACGGGTTTATATCGTGGTTAAGAGGGGAATTTGCAGCATCAAACGCTATAATTGATGCGTTGTGTCATCATCTTAGGTTAGTAGGGGAACCTGGTGAGTATGATGGAGTGATTGGGTGTGTACAACAAAGGAGGGCTAATTGGAATAGTGTGCTCCATATGCAGCAGTATCATTCAGTGGCTGAGGTGATATATTCATTACATCAGGTGGAATGGATGAAGCAGCAAAAGGGTTTTGATGGAGGGGTTAATAAGGTGGGAAAGAAGAATGGGTCTAGAGGAGGAGGAGGAGGAGGGGGTTGGAAAAGTGAGGGATTGAAAGATGGAAAAGAGAGTCAGGGTCAGAATTTTTCTTTGGATGCTCACAGTAAAACCAATGGGGTTGAAAAGATTGATGTTGTAGAAGTGAAGCAAGGGGAGAAGAAAGGTGAGACGTCCGAATGGCGTATTTTCCTTTTTTGCCTTACTAGATATGGTATATGTACTTTGTGTTTATAAGGCAATTATTTGGAATTTATTGATTGAAGGATATGGGATTCTATAGGCCTGTTAGTGATTACTATCTTGCAATTGATTATCTATTTAGAAAATTGTTGAATTTTAGAATCTTAGTTCCTTTCCATTTATTGGTTAGGAGACAAGACAATGCTATTATTAATAATTTAGCTAATTGGTAATCATGGGTTGTAGAGATTTGGATATATCACCATTTAATGATAATGATGCTTGTTAATTTCCCTCAATTAGAGTGTAGTCTAATTTGTTAAATCTACTTTGTGATGGAGTATATTAATTGATGGAAAGAGATCGAGTGCCACTTGTTTCCAATCCAAAATTGCTACTTTCGAATAAGTGAAATCATCACTATGAATTTGGACATTTAGGACTATTTTGGTAAGACAGATAAGGGATAGCTAATCCTGGGATTAATTTGAGGATGAGTATCCAATGTTTGGTTGCGATGAAATTGAGGTTTAAGTTATCCCGGGATTGTAGTGTTATGTTTATTCCACATTGAGGGTGGGACAACAATTCCTGGATAACTTCTTCCCCAACCTAATGAGCCCTTAGTGACTTCCACATGGTAACTATCTACACAAAGAGGTAGTTTTTGTCCTTTCAGTTGCTTCCTGGTTTAGAAGTGTTTGCTGTGCTAGTTTACTGTTCACATTGGCTTAGTTTAATTGACCGTTACAAGGGTATCACTAACCAGCTGTATGGTTGAGTGGAGCACATCTAAATCTTAAACTAGAAGAAGTCATTGCTTTCATTGATGTGTGCTAGCGATTGAGATTTGAGAGTGCATGAGAGAAGTTCTAATGCTTGAGATTTTATTGTCATTGTAAGTAAATGGGAGAAGGAGCGAGAGAAATTAGGATGATGTGAATCTTGATATTAGCAACTTTGGAAGTTTGCATTTTGTGGTATGGATTTTGATGCTAGAGTTTTGCATTTTTTGGTATGCATTTTACCTGCCATAATGCAATTGGACACTGGAAAGAGTATTTTAGTTTTGCAGTTTGTGGTATGGATTTTAATCTAGTCTTGCAGATTATTCTGCCAAGATAATTAGGATGATGTGAATCTTGATATTAGTAACTTTGATTGAGGCAAAGCTAATGAATTCCTTTATTGTCTTCATATGATTGTGCTTAGTGCTTACCAAACCTCATCTACTTTGTTTATGCGGTGTCACACTGGGGGTGTGAAGCATGCTGTCTCTTCCTTCATATTTCAATAATAACTCCAGGCCTCAAATTACTTGAATGTGCTTCAAAATGAGAAAATAATTTTGGCATATCCTATACATATTTTTTTTTTGTATCCAAGGTGAATGCTTCAGTTTGCCATTGGTACCTAAAGATCATGCTTACTCAGATTGTTTGTGGGGATACCACTTGATCATGTGAAGGATATTATTCTGAACTTGGAAGAAAGTTATCCCTCTAACTTAACGCGGGCGGACCTTTCTCTTCGGTTTTGTACATTGCATAACTTTCTTTACTGTTGCATCATCACAAACCAATGGGAGAATCAGATTGAAGTACAGCCATATGAACCAAAATTTGTTCACCATTTTAAATGCAGATTTTTTATGTTTTCATATAGCTTTTCTTGTGTGTTGTAAGCTAGAAAGTGATTTTTACTCTTGTTCATTTTCAATGGAACAGAATTGGCTGCAAACCCAGAAGCAAATAGCTCAGTGAAGAGTTCAGTTTGCACAGAAGCTGGCGACTCACAAGGTGAATTAGACAAAACTGATGATAAACGTGATTCAAACTCTGAAGGTATGTAGTTTATTGTTCTGATTTAGATCCTACTTTCTATTTGTTTGTAGAGCAACATTTTTTAGAGATGCATTGTGTTTTGGAATGTTCTAATAAACCATATTACTTGTCCACCAAAGAGAAAAACGAGAAAAGAAAGTAAGACTGGATTAATTTGCCATATCAACCAATTCCATCAAGGGATACTTGTTTTATTTTGTATTTGTGGAAATTGATTGTGATGAGTGTGAGATGATATAGTATTGCTTATGTTTTACTCATTTATCTAAGCTAACTACATTCCTTAGTAATATTTTGCATGTTTACTTTATAAGGGTCTTCTAATGTGGAGAGCGAATCCCATTCCATCCAAGTACCAACTGAGAAGCAGAATGTTGTACCAAAAACTTTTGTTGCTACAGAGATACACGATGGAAAACCGGTAATGTTAAAATTAACAGCTTCTTGTTTTTCAACTTGAGAACAAATGTACAGCAGTGCATTTTGTGAAGTCTAGGACATTACGATTTTTGTATTCTTGGTGTAATCTGAAGGATGTGTATAATGTAATTACTTTTATTGACCTTTGCATCTCCCTGCATAATTAAGGGAGCCGAAGGTCTTTTTACTGTTCATATTAGCACCTTCTTGGTGCAATTTGTGAAATTCATCTGACATAGTTAAGTACTTGGCTCAAGATGCGAAGTTATTTGTTCATAAGCTAAGAATCAGCGGTTTCCTCTGTAGGTTAATGTTGTTGATGGCATGAAACTTTACGAGGAATTGCTTAGCAGTTCAGAAGTGTCAAAACTGGTTACTTTGGTAAATGATTTGAGAGCTGCTGGTAGAAGAGGACAGCTTCCTGGTAAGTTGTTTATTCTGTGTTTGGAGTGTGGCACTTGTCAAAAAGCCTTGATTTGGACGAGAAAAAAGTTCGTGAGATGTCAAACATGAAAAAAAACAAACCTGTCTCACTTATTCTATGTAGAGCAATGTGTGGCTGTTCCGGTGAATGATCTGAAACATCCTTGGGTGGTAGCTTCTTTCTACACCATTTGGTTTGATGTTTTGGGATTGTCGGGTGGGGGATGGGTTGGATTGGAGATGAGAAAAAAGTTTGTGAGTTGGCAATCATGGGAAAAAACAAACCAGTCTCACTTATTCTATCTAGAGCATCTTGTGGCTGTTTCCGTGAATGATCTGAAACGTCCTCCTTGAGTGCTAGCTTCTTTCATGCTTCATTTTGTTTTGGGATTTTGTGTGTGGGGGGTGGGTGGGGGTGGGGGGGTGGATTGGAGCCTGATAAAAATGTCTCGAATAGAGATAAGTTGTATGAAACCTTTTTAAAGGTGAATTTACCTTTGAATCTGAAACTAGAATCACTGGAGACCAAAATGATGCCTTTACTGAAGTTAAGACATAATCCCTCTTCTTACTTTGAATCTTGCCTTTTGAATACTAATCAGAATTGTCAAGATAGACCATGTGGGACTAAGAGTTGCTTTTTCTGCTATTACTAGGGGAAGTAGTCCAATTTTGTGTCAGCTGAGGAAGAATTTTGGAATGGCATAATACGTAAATGTGCCCTTTAACTTGACCTCATTTCACATTTATGCCCTTCAACTTTGGGTATGCACAAGTAGACACTTAAACTTGTATAAACCTGAACAAGTAGACACATGAATCCTATGTGGCACAATACAAGTAGGACAAAAACTGACATGTAAGATGCCATGTAGGACACGTGTGTCTATTTGTTCAACTTATACAAGTTTAAGTGTCTACTTATGCACACTCAAATTTGAAGGGCATAAATGTGATTTGAAGCCAAGTTAAAGGGCATATTTATGTATTATGCCTTTTGGAATCAAGCTCAAGTATTGTTAATATAGATAGCTTTCAGTTTTAGTAGCCTTGCCCCTGTTCACATTTTTCTGTTTAAACAAAAATTACTATGCTATTACATTAATTTAAGATCATTAATTTTTTTTCTTCCTGTTTTACTTTCTCTCTTTAATATTTATCATGCTGTTTTTGCCATGTATACTTCCTTTTTTTTACTCCTGTTTAATCTTCATCTTTGATGAGGGGAGTTCTTATCTGAAACTAAATGTGAAAAATAAAGTTATTTTAGAAATTCTTCTAAATTATTGAAGTATTTCTACTGATAAAAAGATTAGGATACTTTGGGTCTTTGGTTGGACATAAAGGTCAGTAGCATGTAATAGTAATTCAGGTTGTTGGGTGGGGCACAGGGAATATCTCTGGTGATAGTTACTTGCAGTTAAAAGTTGGAATTATTTGCATTTTCTGAGGTCGCATTATATTTAGTAATAGAAGACAAATGGAATGACATCATTAAAAGATGGAAGTGGTTTGCTCTAATATGTATAAATATTTGTTGCGGCAAGCACTTTTGTTTAGGTAAAAACCGAGAAAAAGGTTTATCCTGATGTCATACAAATGCAGCCTCAGTATGCATTAGAAAGAACATAGCTGGATCAGATTCTTGTGATTGAAGTGCTATCCTTTGTATCTGACACTTTAATATAGATGTCAATGATTAGAAATGTTTTGACAAGCAGCACAGGCATTTATAGTCTCAAAGAGACCTATGAAGGGGCATGGAAGGGAGATGGTCCAGTTGGGCCTTCCCATTGTAGATGCACCTCCCGAGGAAGAAGCCGCCATTTCAACATATAAAGGCATGTCTAACATTTATGCAATAGGATAAACTTATATATTTTTTCTTTCTAGTGTAGTTATGGGGTTCTTGATCAAATTTGCAGACCGGAAAACGGAAGCAATACCTGGCCTGTTCCAAGATGTTATTGATCGACTGAGTGCTATGCAAGCATTGTCCATGAAACCGGATGCTTGCGTTATTGATATCTTCAATGAGGTTTGCAAGCAGTAGTTTTAGTTCTTATGGTCATGGTGATTTTGCCCAGAAAGCTTTGCGGATTTGATATATTGCTAATAATTGTAGGGGGACCACTCACAGCCTCATTTATGGCCTTATTGGTACGGACGACCAATATCTATGCTGTTCTTGACAGACTGTGAAATGACTTTTGGTAAGGTGATTGGTGTGGATCATCCAGGCGATTACCGAGGCTCTCTCAAACTGTCTCTTGCACCCGGGTAGTCCTTTCCTCAGCCTTTCTTGTTCAATTATTTCTTTTTCTTTCAGTTACTATATCTCTCAAACTATCGAGGTTGTACTTTTCCTTGAATTATATAACTTTGACTCCAAATCAATCCGAGGTTGCAGTAAGTAATCACCTAATGAATCTTTCTGCTTTGAAAATGCACAGGTCTGTACTTGTAATGCAGGGAAGATCAACTGAATTTGCGAAATATGCAATTCCATCCATCTGGAAGCAGCGAATACTCGTTACTTTTACCAAGTTACAGCTGAGAAGAATCAAGTCTGGTGATAGTCAACGTTTCCCTTCATCAGCAGGAGGTCCTGTCTCCCAGTGGGTTCCTCCTAGCAGGTCACCAAATCATATACGTCGTCCTTTTGGGCCCAAGCATTATGGTTCCATGCCAACAACTGGTGTATTGCCTATTCCAGGTGTTCGTCCGCAGTTTGCTCCTGCAAATATGCAGCCAATTTTTGTTCCCGCCACGGTTGCACCAGCTATGCCTTTTCCAGCACCAGTTACCCTTCCACCTGCCTCAGCTGGATGGGCTGTACCTCCTCTTAGGCACCCCCCACCGCGACTGCCACTCCCTGGCACTGGCGTTTTCCTTCCTCCAGGCTCTGGAACATCATCCACTGACAACATTCCTGCTGAAAATGCTGGTCCTCTTAGTGATTCAACTGTTTCTCAGAAAGTTGACTCAGATAGTAGTGAAGTACAAACACAAGAGTGCAATGGAAAGACAGATGTTAGTGATGCAGAGAAAGCAGTGGCTTATGAAGAACGACACTAACGTGCTGATTTCAGAAACCAAGGTGGTAAAATGGCAAATGCATCGTTGGAGCAGAAGGTTTACGCTACAAACTGCAGTGAGTTTGAAGAAAATGTAAAGAGCAGAGCAGCAATTGTTCAGAGTTATACTTCCAGCTGAGCAAGGGAAGGAGAGTTTATAACTTCTTCATGCTCTTCCTTTTTGTTGTCTTGTCAAACATAATTATACATATATATATATATATCTTATATTAGATGAGGAAACTTAGTTACAAAACTTTATTGTAGCTTCACAGAAAAATTTCAACTCATTATATAGAAGTAATGAGTAGTAGTATTTCTCATATGAAGTCAGCAAAAACTTGTAGGCTAAAATGAACTTTATTTGACATTTTCTTCTTTGATGATGTCTCTACTCTCTCCATACTTTTAACAATTAACTTGTGTTGATATCATTTGATCATTCCTTTTTTTATTTTTAAATGACAGAATAATGAGATCGTTCCTATACTCTTTTCCACTTAAATACCAAGCATATTTCACATGATTTAAGTATTCAAACTTTTCTTTTTTTCTTTTCAAGATTTGTTTAAAACACGAATTGAGCAAGATTCTTTAGGAAAATAAGTACTTTAAAAAAAGAAAATTGAGTTTCATTGTTTGAGGAGGAGAAGTAAGTTTTATAAGTAATATGTCAAGAGCATTGTCTCTTCCCTAACCTCGATAATCCATTCCATAATATTTTTTTTATATTTACATATAAGTTTTTAGGATAATATTCTTTTGCTTACGTACAAGAAATCTTTTGTTTTTGGTCAACGAAGTTGAGTATTAGGAGAATTGTTTAATTTTTTTTTTTTTTACTTCTCCAACAATTAGACGATTTTATTAATGTTATATTAATTACTCCCTCTGTCCCAGTTTGTACTTTTTTTTTTACTAAGTCTAAAAAAAAATAACACATTTCTTTATTAAGTAGCAATTTAACTATAAAATGTTAATTTTATCTTTAATGAAATGATTTACGGCCACACAAATTTTTATTATTCATTTTGGAACACAAGTTTTAAAAGTCTTCATTTCTTTCTTAAACTCCGTGCCGAGTCAAACTACCTCTCATAAAATGGGACGGACAATTGTTTTCTCAAGGGCATTACTCTATATGTATTAACTTTTATTATTAGCCATCTATTTTGTTCAATGACACCAAGTCACCAACCCCCATCACCACGTAAAAAGAGAACTAAAATATTAATACACTAATTATCAATTAATAACTTAACGTGTTGCTAATTAATTTTCTCTTTTTCCAAACTTAGAAAGTAAAATTTACTATTTGTCCGTCTGAATTTGTGTGAATTAGTTTGAATTTAGTGAATCAAATGAGTTTTTCTATTGTTATAGTTTTTTATATGCTTTTTAAATATTTTAAATTTATAATATTTTTATGTAATTTCTGAAGCTAAATAAATTAAAGATTCTATATTCGAATTTGTGATCAAAATTCAAAGAAGTTGACTCTCAAATATCTAATACCACATAAAATGAAACAAAAAAACATTAAATGTAGATCACCAAACTTCCTGTTTTGATTGTTTCGATGAAAGTACATGTAAACGAATTAATTATTATTGATAGAATTTGAAAAGTGCTAAATCTATAAGAAGCTTCCTTTTTAAAAGAATACACTTTTAAGATTTTCTTAATTTATCTACGTGAATTGTGATGAGATGATTGAAATTTCTTTATTTTTAATCAAAGATCTTAATTCGAGCCCCAGAGATGGAAAAAATCACATTGTGAGTCCACCACAAAAAAAAGGTTTCACAATAAGCGATTCAATTTTATTAGACTCCAATATAGCTCCAAACACATAATTGGAAATAAAAACACAACACGTTGATCATTTTATTTTTCTTGTATCCATGTGAGATATACGTATAAGCAAAGATTTGAATAAAATATATAACGATACCTTGGCTTATAGCATAGTTCAATTAACACCGGTAGTGGAGATTCGTTTTTGTTTTAAATTGTTTTGTTATTTGTTACTTGAGTCGAGGTTTTTGATACTGGTGTGACCTTTCTATCTTATACGAGATAAAAGTAAAGTTTACATAATTGTATTTTTATTTCAACCTCATTTGTGGGGTATATTATGTCCTCAGATAAAGATGTCTCCGACGCTACTCTCCCGGCAAGAAGAACTTTTATTATTGTAATTTTTTTGACGAGTTCGGTCAGGAAGGAGAAAGAGAGATGCTTTCTATCTAATTATTATTGTATTGGAAATAAGTTTTTGCACAATTTAACTTATTTAAAAGATTTTTATAAGTAAATTTTCATAAAATGTGAAATTTCTAATCTTGAAAATAACATCATTATAAAAGACAAAAATAATTTAATTGTGTAAATTTTTTATATTGTCCAAACTCCTCGAAACATATTCCCTTGAATCCAAATTATTTATTGTTTTTCGCTTTTCTAGATTCATACTATGTAAATTTTGTACAATATTTTAAAATATACTTTTTTCACATATTAACATAAAATAAATTATAACTTAGAATATTTTTCGTGTAATTTCTAAATATTAAACTTTAGTGAGGACATATTCTTGCAACTTCTCATCATGTTCCTTTCCAAATGGAGTAGTTGAAAAGTACAAAAAAAAAAAAAATAGACAACTTTTGGATATTCCATTAATATACCCTTCTTTCATTGGAGTAAAATCATTTCTCATATAATTCCCTCCAAAGTAATTTCATCTTTCATATATTATCAAATGAAAGCATTTTTTCCCAAGAAAATAATTCCTATGAATTTTCAATATGTTATTATTTTCTTGGTTAGTTTTGGATTTTGTTTTCTTGTTTCTTGTGGTGAATTTCCATATTTTAATCAATCACTGAAAGATGATGGCTCTCTTAGTTTTCTTGTTATTGGAGATTGGGGAAGGAATGGACTTTATAATCAATCAGAATTGGCCTTCCAGGTTCTTCATCTTTCATTTTTACCTTCTTTTTTTTTTTATTATATGTACTTTTATGAAAATATTTGGGAGTTCATGGTGTATTCAGTATGGAGGAAAATGTTTTCTAGAAAAAACAAATGGAATTATTGTTTATGTTCTTGTGTTTGATATTATTTGTAATTTTTTTCTCAATTATACTGCAATTATAAATAAATAAAAAGAATAATTTTATTAATCAAGATTGTGAGTACAAATCTGTTTATGTCTCTTTTAACATCTTTCCGTGATTCAAGGGTTAATAATGACGTATTTTTTGAATTGATGTGAGTATATTTGAGAATTATCTTATCTCCATGAAAGGATTTTGTGGATCTTTTTAAAGTATATAGTTGTTATGAAGAGTGCATGGGTCAATGTTCTATGAATTTATGGAACTTTCAAAATGTTTTTTTCAAGGAAATATATACCCTTTATGTAGGTATGAGTTAGGATTTAGAATAGAGAAACATTCAAGAAACTTAATTGAAATTGAACTTTTCTGGTAGAGTTCCACATAATTTTGATGTCTACGAATATGTAAGTAAAAAATATTATCTTAAAGAGGTGGTGGAATGAGGGTGAAAACGAGGTGTGTCGAAGAATAGAAAAGACACTGTGACTATATAAAATATCACTTGTGAAATTTATTGTTCAAAAATATTTTTCAAAAATTTTAATTAATCGAACATAAAAAAAATTAAAAATAATATTTGAAAATATTTTTTTACATAGTGAACATGCTTTTGGTCTTCTTCTTTTGTCTGGTAATTAGTTGTAACATATCATACCATGTGTTCTTGTAATTAAGTCAAACTCTTCTCATTATTTTGATCGATGATTATTTATATTAATTTCTCAAAATATTATTGAAGAGATAAGAACTTTATTTTATGATTTTTTTTTGTTATTATCATTATTGCTAATGCTTGACCTTTAGTTATGCATCTGAGGCACAAAGTTAAAAATTAATTTGTTGCAGGGCAATATATATTAATGCCATAATTAATTATTTTAAACTTGTTACTAACCTATCTAAACACCTACTTTAACTTCCTCTTTCTTTCCTTTTCTCTTGATTATTTAGTGAGTTTAACCAATATTTATCGACTATGTAAATATTTGTGACATTATCAAGTCATTGTAGTATAATAAATTTTTTTTCAAGATTACATATCTTATTTTTTTTTAATATAAGTCGGTTGCTTATAAATATCTTTTAAATGACCTAATCAGGTTGAATTAGACTCAAAATTCTTTTTTTTAATTGATATTAGATCAGCATAACCTATCACAATTTATGTTTACTAATGACGTATCCCAGAGTAAGGTGTTGAAGGGTCACATAAGATAAAAAAAAAAAGTGTGGTTATTGACCCCAAAATCCATTATTTTATAATTATTTTTAATGGGCGACCAAATTTATAACAAACTTTTCCACAATAAGAGTTGTGTGTGATTCAAACATGACTTTTGCATCTATATATATCATTATATTTGAGTGTAGGACACAAGTTTTTTCTTTCTTCACGCAAATAGAAAGGAATAATTCTTTGGGAAAAGCATATTTTACATTGTTCCAAAAGCAATTTATTCAAATTTATTACTTTAAGCAATAATAAAATCTCTTTCCTCATTTATTATTCCATTTTAAAGCTTTAGGTCTTATACACATTTGATATAAACGCACTTCTAAACATTAATGTAAAAACTTGTAACAATAGAAAAAAATGATCTCTCATAAGTCATAGAGGTGGTAGTTAAGTCAAATTTGGGCGGGTCATTACTAGATTAAGATACTAATGGGGTCAAGAATCAATCTAATCCAAATTTGTTTGGGTCATAATGGATTGGATCAGAACGGATTAGGTAATTTTTTAAACTATTTTAACAGATTGCTCATGAGTCAATTCAGGTTAATTACATGTCAACCCAATTTTTAATGGGTTGAGCTGAAGAATGAGCGGATCAAAAATCTATTCAAACTTAAATGAGTTGGATGAGTTAAACCGGCTAGGTTTGATTTGTCATCCCTACCCATTTACTAAAAGAATTAAAAATATATATATATTGGTCCACAATGGTTGATTTATTAATAATTTTTTTGTATTATTTTTTATTAATATTCTGCGTAAAAGATGATATAACTAAAATAACCTTTACAATATAGTGTATATATGCATAGCATTTTTTGGAATGACAAGATTTTGAATTTTCAGATGCATATTTCTTTGTGAGAATTGGTTTGAAAACATAATATTTTTTTGGAACAAATCTTACAGATATGATTATTTTAATTTTAACTTTTTTTTTTTCAATTAATGCATGTGTATAGATGGGAGAGATAGGGGAAAAGCTAAAGATAGATTTTGTACTATCAAGTGGTGACAATTTCTATGAAGATGGGCTAAATGGTGTAAATGATACTGTATTTCAACATTCTTTCACCAATATTTACAAAGCTCCTAGCTTGCAAAAGACATGGTACAATGGTAAACAATCTTTTATACAATTTATTAAATTTCTAGGATGTGTGGTGAAATTAGCTCATGAAAATATAATTTATTGAATCTGTTTATTTCGCAACTCAACTTATTTTGATTCGTGTAAATCAACTTATATAAAAGATGGATTTGATATATGCTAAATATATAATCAAGATTGACACATACAAAATCTTATTAAAATATTTTCTTATTTATTTTGTAAAAAGGAGGTTTTTTATTTAATAATAAGATTTGAGCGGGTTGAGTTATATATATGACTTATTATTTAGTTCATTCAAACTTTTAAAATCTGCTTAATTATTTCAAAAAATGTGCTTTCAATTAGAAGTGTTTATTGGATAATCTATTTGAAAAATACTTTTGTAATATTAGAGATCCAATTTTCTTGCTTGTCCAATGTTTCAAAAATGCTTATGAGAAAAACTATTTTTTTTGGCTTTTGAAAAACTACTTCTGTTACTATTTAAAACATGTATTATACTCCTAAAAATTTGTCCAAACACCTTAATTTAAATACTTTTGGCTTTGCCAACCTGGGCTGAGCTAGGCTTTAATTCTCTTCGTAACTTTGATATGAACTTTTAATAACTTAAAACGATTAAAACTTTGAATCTATAAATTTCAAATCCTGATTCTGCCACGATTCAATTTTTTTCTTGTGGCAGTGTTGGGCAACCATGACTACAGGGGAGATGTAGAGGCACAACTAAGTCCAATCCTTAAAGAAAAGGATAAAAGATGGTTTTGTTTGAGATCCTATGTTCTTCATGCAGGTAAGTGTTATAACAATAATTTTTTCATTTTTTACCACAATTTTTGGAAATCAATTTAATATTTATCTTTTTTTTTTCAAGCAAGATAAATATTTTTTAAAAAACATAGAGAAGCCTGCATATCCTTTAATAAAAGTAAATATAAAGGAAAAACTACATAACACAACAAATTAAGGTCATCTGTTTATTCGATATATATATATGTGTGTGTGAATACACTTATTATTTACATAGATAATATTAGACTGAAATATTGTATAAGCACAAATAAAATATATTTCACTTTTGTTACATATCTGGATACAATGTATTCCATTACACAGTGTGAATACAATGTTTTTATTATTATTATACACGTGAATATAGTATATTTCATTACATTTCGAAGCTAAATTGCCGATACGTTTTGTAATGAAGTAAAATCTCATTATTTTTCATAAATAGAATTATTATTTACTAAAATTTCTCAAATATTTTATATTTTGTTCTTTTTTTTTTTTTTTTTTGGTGAGGCAGAAATTGTGGATTTTTTCTTCATAGACACAACCCCTTTTGTGGATGATTATTTTACAAACCCAAAAGAGCATACCTATGACTGGAGAGGTGCCTTACCAAGGGACAAATATCTCAATGATCTATTAAAGGTAATTACTAATAATTATTATACTGTTCGGATAATTAGTTAACAAAATATGTATAAAAATAATCGAAGTATACTCATTCAATAGATAATATAATACTTTATATAATTAGCATACTGAGATTTTTATGTTAAATTTTATTTATCCAAACTTTTTTTTCTTAATTATTTTTCTTTCTGGGATTTGCAAAAAGGATTTGGATTTGGCACTAACCAAATCTACTGCAAAATGGAAGATGGTGATTGGTCACCATACAATTAAAAGTGCTGGACATCATGGAATTATTACAGAACTTGCTCAACAATTAGTCCCAATATTTGAGGTAATTATTTATAATTTACTACAACATAGTTTTAGCATTTATAAGATTTGATCTATATTTTTTGAGAAAAAAACAATCACGCGAAGGCAATCTGAAACATAAGAATACAATATCTTTCGAGAGTCAAAAATCTTATTTGGGGAACTTCTCGTCTATAAATCTTCTTTGCACGAGCTTCTGTAAGTCCAGAGGCGGACCCACCTTGTTCAGTTAGGGTGTACGTGCATCTGTTAACTTTGAAAAAAATAATGTGTATATATGTATATCTATCTTGATAAACTGACAGAAATTAAGATATTATTAACAATACACCCATAAATAGCATAAGAGTTTTCTTTAGTTGTTGGTACAAGGTAGAGGAACCACCTGCGAGACTAAGGTTTGAATCATGCTAAAGTGCTATTTTGTTGTTTTTATTTTAAATTTAGCTTAAAAATGATAATTGGTGCACTCGAAATTTTCAAATATTGAGTTCGCCCCTGTAAATCTTGAAACAGACTCCAGTAACATGTGTTTAAACATTAGGCAATTTCAAATCAAACAAGTCATAGAATTTCAGATCAACCAATATTTTTACGTGTGAAATTTAAAACTTCTTGATAATAGCTATTTTCCAAAGATAGGACTCAAAAATGACTAGTAAATGCTATTGCTACACAATCTTTTTTTTTTTTTTTTGCTTTATAATTATTGTTAATTTTATCTTATTATTCTATATAGGAACATGACGTCGATTTTTACATCAACGGCCACGATCATTGCTTGCAACGCATCGGAAGCATCGATAGGTAACAAGACATCAATCGAATATACATAACATATATTTATATATATACCAAAGTTTCATTAATTAATTTATAAATGTCGATTTCGATTTTTGTTCGAACTAATCAATTAAGTATTTACTTAATTAGCAAGTTGGAGTTTTTAACGAGCGGAGGCGGATCCAAGGCTTGGAGGGGAGATATTAAAGGATGGAATCCAGCGGAATTGAAATTCTATTACGATGGACAAGGATTTATTTCAATTGAATTGAACCAAAAAGAAGTAGAATTTGTGTATTATGATGTTTTTGGAAATGTGTTGCACAAATTTAGTGTGTCAAAGAACTCTTGTGTAAGTAGTCAATAGAGGAAAAAAATAATTACTACTATTTAGTTTATTATTGATTGTTTTCTTTGAGGAATCAAAGTGTATTTTGGTTGATTAGCGGCTAGATGCGAATTCAGAATTTGAAATACCTTAAGTTAATATTATCATATAAATTGATTCTATAGTCCAATATTTATAAATATTTAGTAATTTTTTTTACGTATATATATATATATATATAACTATTGAGTTCATGTGAATTCGTAATTGAATTTCTAGATTCACTCCTGTTTATTATGATTGTTTCCTATGTAATCTGGTAGAGTACGAAAGATTAGCTCTTGTTTGATCAAAGATTTTAAAATTGAAAATTGAAAACTTGAGTTTTTGAAGTTGTGCTTTTTGGAACTTGCATGTAGTTGTATTTGGTCAATGCATTTATTTGAAATTTTGTTAAAGGAATTGAAGACAGATTTTTAGAAATCTATCGCAAACAAATATTTGAAGATAAAATTTTAAATCAGATACGAAAATGTATGATCAAATGCTAGCTAAACCATTTCATGGTAATTTAGTTTAAGAAAGAGAGCCAAAAATATCCTTAAATTATTGAAAGTAGATCAAGTAATTTTGTCTTTAATGTTTGTTTTTGGCACAAATTTGTCTTCACTATGCGTCAAATTAAACAAATATATTTCTAAACTATTAACAAGAGAGCAATAATACCATTCGTTTACCCGACTGGCGACTTCACATTAAATGTAGATTAGCATAAACTAATATTTTTTTTACATAGTTAAGAATGAAAGAGAGAAGCATTAAAAAGATTCCTCAACTTAGTGTAAATTATTAGTTCTGTCTTTAAATTATTGACCGTCTTCAAAACACATATTTACTTGACTAACCGATATTAGATGCACTTCCGATCTGACACATAACATAACAACTGATTTCAAACTCTTGTAGAATCAAAAATTCTTAATAAAAAATTGAGAAAAATGTTAAAAATATCCTTAAATTTAACGAGAATCTAGGGGTGTACATTTCACTCATGTTGCAAAATCAGGGGTGTATTTAAGTAAGTTAGTCAAGTAAATGGGTGTTTTTAAGCAGTGGCGGAGCCAGAAATTTTATTAAGAGTGTCCAAGAATAATGGTGAGTGACTGTCAAAATAAAATAAAAAAATATTGTGATATTTGGGGTTCAAACCTAAAACTGCTTCATTCAAATGAACACCCATTACCACTGCGCCAAAGGCATAACTTTTGTCAATGGTGTCCAACTTTAAATATATATCATTTAAATGTAGAATTTGACATATATATACAACGTAATATTCCAACGAAGGACAATTGGCGGTGGCTATACTACTGTTTTTAAGACTTTCAATAGCTCAATATGAAACTAATAATTCACATTAAATTTAGAGGAGGTGTGTTCTATGTTTCTCTCAAAATTAAAGTACATCTCTTCAGGGGCGGAACTACATTGCTTCGAGGGGGGTCATCCGGTAAAAAAATTATACTATATATATAAGATCGATTTTTTTCTGTACATGTATATATTTAAAATTGAACCACCTGAATATATAACAAGCGTAGCCCAATGGTTGAGGGGGTTCAAAATTTTTCTAAAATGAGCTTTGGGTCGCGGGATCGATTCCAGGCAACAACATATTTTTTTATCATTTTATAGATATGTACTTTAAATTTGTTTCTTTAGATAAATTGTAATTGTAAGAAATTATTTGAACTAAGGATTTTTTTTTGTCAACCCGTTTGTTAATCAATCCGTTCATAACTTCATATATGACCCGACCCATTTATTTATGGATAATATTAGCGTGTTTAACTTTTTTTTTGAACCCCCTTAATAGAATTCCTGGATCTGCCACTGCATCTCATTTACTGGCTAATCGTATGCAGCAGGCTCGAATACCCCTGGTTCTGGAAGGCACATGAGTCCGAACGCTATGTTGAATGTACGATCGAGACTACACTACGTAGGTACCTGTGCAGGTGAGGCGTCGGTCTGTCCTAGAAACGGCGGAAGCGGCGCGAGGAGTTAACGACCGAGCCTTTTTTGCAAATGGTGTTAATAGCAAACTCATATTTATATTTTATTTTTATCTAAACCAAAAAAATTGTTTAGTCTAAATGGGAAATTAATCAATGACTTTGAATCATATGAGTATGTAAAATAAATACTGAAAATAAACTCAAATTTAACATAAATAAATATTTCAATAGAACATATTGGATACAATTACATCAATGATTAGGATAATATTTAACTGCTAATTAGCAAAAACAAATTAAATCCATAATTTCTTTTTGGCTATTTTTTGTTCAACATTTTTTTTATTTTGAGTTGTTTACATAATGGAAACAAGGTTTTTTGATGCACTCCATTTATGCAAAATGTTTCCAAAAATGTCAAAAAATTGTATCCAAACTTGTGTTTGAGTAATTTGCATAGCCATAAATCCTTGTCCATCATAATAAAATTTCATTTCCTTTGGATTCCACCAATTCATATCACCCCTCCATGATTTTGAACCCCCACCACTTGTCAAAAATTGTAGTGGACTTCAAAATATTAAAAAACTATAATCAGAATAATATACTTCATCATCCTTAATCAAAGGTCTCAGGTTCGAGTCTCCCTGAATATTGAGTCACCTTTGTTAGGAAGCGTTTTAGTCCCTAATATGGAACTTTTCGGCGCGAATTCAAATTTAATCAGACTCTAATATAAGTACCAGATTAAAAATTATAAAAAAAAAATAATAATTAAAACAAATTGAACCCATCTTTTAGTTTTAGTTATGTGTAATATTTAATTACCTATCTGAACTGCTGATATGCTCCAAGCAATGGTCATGTCCATTTAGGTAAAAGTCAACATTGTTTGCCTAAATGAAGAAGAAAAAAGATGAGAAAGTATTAGAAACAATATTATTATAACAAATTACTACAAGATAAACCTTTCTAATTTAATTTTAATATCATCAATAAGAAAATAATTCTATATTCAAAAAAATTGAAATGAGTGACCAATAAACTTTATAGCTAAACAAGAAAATTCATTATTAATCCTATTTAACGATAGATTTAAAGATAAACTATCAAAACAATCAGTTAGCTAAGAGTAATTTAGTGACAAATTACCAACGAAATAGAGTAGTCACAAACAATTCACATGTTATAAATATATGTTTTTGTTTTTTGAAACATTAACCAAAATACGCGTAAACTGACTCAAACATTACCTGTAATATGGGAAGAATGTGGACTCCAAGCTCCTCAGAGCTACCATGGTGTCCAGCACTTTTAATGGTGTGGTGACCAACTACTATTTTCCATTTTGCACTTGATTCCCTTAATGCTGAGTCCAAATCCTATTTAAATAAGGAGGTTAATGTTAATAAAATATTTCAGTTAATTTAGTAGGTGTAAAAACGAAAGTCATTCGATAAGATGACATAAAACTAAAAACAAGTTTGTAATGAGGTACAAATAATCAAATTTGGATTGACTAATATATGAATCAATGAAAATTGAGTATTAGCTTCGTGAATGATCGTTCAATTTTTACTTTATTATATGGCATTTAACTTTACCTAAGTCTGAAAAGTCATTAAACTAATTTTGTAACCTAAAGACATAATATATTAATATGCACTTTAACTAATTGGTTTTGATTGACATATATGCCCTTCAATTTTAGATATACTCAGTAGACACTTAAACTATCATAAATTTAAACAAATAAATACGTTACATGCATATCCTACCTAACAAAATCGAAGAAAATGCATATGTCATGCATGTCAAACCAAGTGATAAAGCCTGTTAGGAGAAAACGCAATATAATTCTTCGACAAAATTGAATAACTTTTTAGTTGCAAAATGAAAATTTTTGTTTAGTTACTTTATGTCATGAAACTTCTGAAACTTAGATAGAGTTAAAGTGATTTTATTGATATAAAAGATAATTTAGCGACTTTCAATGGTATTGAGGTAAAGCTCAATGATTTTGTTATAAAAATAATTTAGTAACTTTCGATATAATAAAACAAAAAATTTAATAATCATACGTGAAATCAACTCGAAAAATAATTTTACCTTCAAAACTAGGGAAAGATAATCTTTCCGAGGCATAACATTTCTCCAATCATAAGTATGATCTTTAGGAGTTGTGAAATACATATCTTGAAAAGGAGTTGTATCTACAAAGAAAAATTCTGCCACATCTGCAAAATAATGCGTAAATATTAATTAGTGAATTTGTTAAAATCTTAACCTAATTATTAAAATTTCATAATTAAGATTAATTTAATTATGTTACCTGTATTAACAATATAAGACCTCATACAAATCCATCTGTTATCCTTTTGCTTAAGAATAGGACTTAATTGTGCTAAAGCATCACCTCTGTAGTCATGGTTCCCCAAAACTGCAAATAAAAGTATACACCACATAAGGGTTAAAAATATTTGTTTCGATCGAGTTGAGGTGTCGAAATAAAATTTATTGGGATAAATACAATCAATTTGAGTATATATTTGTATGTTATAAATAATTCTTTTTTTATTTTAATTTGTTTGTCTTTACTTAAAGATATGTCAAATGTATCAAACACTACTTTAATCTTGTGGTATTAAACATATTATGTGGAAAACTGAAATTAAAGAATTGTTAAAAAAAAAAAGAGACACTCATTTTGAAATGAATTAAAAAAAAATAAGGTCAAACAAATTAAAATGAAAGGAATGCACTCGGTCGTCGCAAATTAACGGTCATTAAACGACAACAACAACAACATACCCAATAATCTCACAAAGTGAGGCCTGAGTAGGGTATACATAATACACAGACCTTATTCTATCTCAAAAATAGAAATATTGTTTCCAGTAGATTTTTGACTCAAAAAAAAAAAGTACAGTGAAAGAATTAACAAGGGAACAAGAAATAACAGCTAATAACAAAAACAACATATAGTAACAAAATATAAACTATAATAAAATAATATGATAATCAAGACACATAAAAAAATAAAAATTAAAGCGATAGTTAAAATAAGACGGGACAAAACTCACCATTATACCATTTTTTTTGTAAGCTTGGAGCTGTGTAGACATTGGTAAAAGATTCCTCAAAGGCAGGATCATCCACACCAGTCAATCCATCATCATAGAAATTGTCTCCAGTTGATACAACAAAATCTATGTTTAATTTCTCTCCAATTATTCCCATCTACAATAAATTCAACATATAAAAAAAATGACTACACGGTATAAATATTTTAATTTGTATAAAATTAAATATATAGATACATGTGCCCTATGTGACATATCTACATGATAATTTATGCCCTATCATATTATATTATATTATGTAGGATACATGTGTCTACTTATTTAATTTATACAAATTTAAATATCTACTTATGTATACTTAAAGTTATATAAAGGCAGTAAATGTCAGTTGAAAGCAAGTTGAAATATATATATATATATATATATATATATATTATGCCTTATTGATAAGTAGTCTATCGAAGACAATCTCTCTACTCCACAAAAATAGAGTAAGATTTTACATTTTTAATATAAAAATTTACTGATTATGTTATTGTATATAAGAATTTTTGTGCGTGTGATTTAAGAATGTGTAAAATTAATAGGAGTCGAGTAATATAAAATAAAAAAATAATTTAAAAAGAATAAAATATACTCATTTTGTTCTAATTTATATGTCGCTTTTCGTTTTTCTAGAGTCAAACAGTTTAAGTTTGATCAAAATCTTTAATTTTTTTAAAATGAAATTTATATATTTGTAAACTACGTAAAAGTTATTATAAAACAAAATAATTAATAATTTAAAATAATTTTTAAAAAATATAAAAAATTTATAATAAAAATAGATTTGTTTGAATAAACAGTAATGAATCATGGAAACCACGTGCAGTCAACTATGTGAACCCAAAATGCACGCGATAATCATTTTAGGGACATTCAGTTAAATAAATACTTTAATTGATTAGCTAGGTAGCAATATATATATATAGTGGATTAAATCAAATAAAATGGTTCCATTAGATATTTTTCTTTGTTAAATTAATAGTGTAAGTATTATTCATTGTTTTTCTTTTAGTATTTTTTTTTTTTACCCACCATTGGAGTTTCCATCTCTTTTTACTTTCTTGGTGATTCGAACTCGCAATTTTTAAACTCACAATTTTTAAATTAAAAGTGAGGAGTGGTTAGCATCAGAGCAACTCCCTCTTATTATTCATTGTTTAGGTCCCTAATACTTGTATTCTTTCACTTGGCTGACGAGGACTCTTCCACTAATTACATCTCCCAAAAAATAAAATAATGAAAAACATCATTTTTTTCCATTAGTAAAATTTCTCAATAAATAATACTTCCTTCGTTTCATTTTATATGTCACATTTTTATTTTACACTTGCATTAAAAATGATGTAATTTTACCCTTCTACCCTTATTTAATATTTTTTAAAATTAACTTTATAATAAATGATGAATACATTTTCAATAATTAATCAATTACTCTATCAAGAGTATAATAGGCAAAATATGATAATTAATGCATAGATTTTATAAAATGACAAATATGGTGATCTAACTATTTATAGAAAATGATGACATATAAAATGAGACGGATGAAGTATTAATAATTGTTGAAATATTTTATTTTGATCTAACACAAAATTTAAGAGAAACGAGAAATTTTTGAATTTTAAGGTTCTATTTATTTTATTTTGACTTGACACGAAATTTAAAAGAATAACAAAAACTTTTGAATTTTGAGGTTTTCACGGAATACTAAAATGTTTTTTAGTCTTTTGGTTATAAATGTAGGTGCGTAGAAAGTTAGAATTAAAGAGTAGTCTAAACAGAGAAGGGATATTCTTTTTAAAATGATATAAGACAAACAAATTGAAACAGACGAATATATATGGATATAGTATTTACTTGTTGAGCAACTTGAGATTGGTTAAAGGTTCCTCTTCTTCCCCAATCTCCGACGACCAAAAAGCTAATCGAGCCGTCTGTGTTCACCGGATGTTCTAACCGGTGGAGCTCAGCCATGGCTGCCGGAAATAGTAACAACAACAAGAAACTATTGAAAATATTGAGTTTTTTCATGGAAGCCATATATTTTTAGAAAGAAGTATATAAGGGTTGAAATTAAAGTGGTGAGGAAAATGTAATGATTTAAATGGTCATTTATAGAGGGTGTGGGGTAGGGTGGGGGAGTGGGGGTGGGTAGGTGATATTTTTTCTATAAAAGAAAAGATATTAGATACATATAGGAAGTTTCCTTTTTGAAATAGTGACAAAATATTTTATTATAATGTGTAAGTAAAGTTTGTAGTACTCCTTTTGTCGGTATTTCAATTGTTTGCTAAATTTAGTTTTAGATATTAATTATGCATTAAGGATAAAAAGATAATTTTAAAATTAAATAATATTTTGAAGAATTTAAGTTAGCTTTTTGTCCTAATTTTTTGGATTAGATTCTAAAATTTTGTTTTTTTAAATATCTGTTTATTTAAGAATTTTGGTTAGATTTTGAAATTTTGATTTATGAATATTTTCTAAAAAATGAACTTCGATCAGTTTTTTTGAGAAATTTCACTTTCAGTTACAAGTGTTAACTTTTTTTTCCAGTAAAATGCATATTTTTAAACACAATTTCAAGTTTCAAAAAGCAAAATTTTCAAATTTTAACTTTAAAAACTGAAATTTTCAGTTTTAACTTTTAACTTCAAAATCTATAGCTAAGTGGGAGCTTAGCATTTAAAATAGCAAAAGTATATTCTTGCGAGAGAAGAATTCACTGTGATATCATTTGGTTTGAACTTGAGCTCGCACGACTTTATAATGCATTATTGAGGTTTATAGTCTTCTTTTTTAATTTATTAGGTTAGGTTGCAGACGGAGAAAAGCAAACATGAAGGTTTGAGTAGGGTCGCAACATAATTAAGAAAGCCATTTTATTTAGGCTCGGACTAAATGGCCAGGCATATAGGTGATTTGATATCCGAGTCAATGCAGTTGATTCTCAAATGAAGTGAAGAATTATACAAGGCAAGATAAAAAAAGTTCTTTTATATATTTAATTATATTGTGTTAAATTTCCTGATGTGGAAACTTATATTATGACTCCGTCATGTGGAGTTTATTATATACTACCCATTAGAAATTAATGACATAATTAAATTAATTTTAGATCTAATTAGTGCTTTTTCACTTGTACCTAATATTTCAAAACAAATAGCTAGTGCTCCCTGACATACCTAATATTTCTCTTATATTTTAGCTAGACGATAAATTTAAATACTATAATTTTTAAATGAAGAAAATATAAATTGATATATTTTTAATAAAGATAGATCCGCCGTTAATTATTAGCAACTTGGGTAAGTTTACTCATTTAGTGTCTTCAAAGATTTTTTAACTTATCCTTTTTCATAAATTCATGAATGTTCCACAATCATTGATTAATTTTATATATATATAACAATGTATGCCAAACATTATTGAAGGAAATAATGTTGATCCACATGCAATTTATATATCTTTTAATCTTGTTGTAAATAAGTATAACAACACCAATTAGTATTTTTTTTTATAAAAAAAAAAGAGGAGGAGGAAGTCTAGTATATGATTAATATATATATATATATATATATATATATATATATATATTATAATTATCAATCGGGTGTCAACATAACTAATTTTAAACCAAATATATTAATATAGCGATGATTAATTTGTTTTCTTCCAATTTTCGATGATTAAGTTTATTTTGAATTAAAAGAAAAGATGCATCGAAAATATTTGACGAAAACTAAAAAAATTAATGACATTATAATTTGAAGCGATTGTACCATCTTATTCAAACACAAGATGCAAATCTCCATGTAAGTATGAGCCAAACAAATCATACTAAAAGTGGCCTGAAAATTATCATTGATATGAAATAAATATGCCGATGAAGAGATTTAAAATTTTAAAAATATGAAGTAGACATATTAACGAAAAGATAGTTACTTTTAACTTCTTATTAATATCGATAATGATGATTAAGGGGTCTTTTTTTTCTTCATTTTTTTTCTCTATTATTGAACATGAAGAGTTATCAATTTGGGCCCATGCTTAGCGTGGGCAATCTCCTTACTAGTTGAAAATATATATTTTTAAAATATTACTCTATGATATGATGAGATGGCAAATAATAACCACAAAAAAAGTATATACTATAAGTGAGATAAAACCATGTGCAATCCCTTTTTTTTGGCCTGTTAAATTTGATGTCTGAAATATGAGTGGATAGTGATCGTGATTTGTCATTCACAAATATATAATTTAAATTTCTTAAGTTATATTATTATAAATATAAAAACTATATTTCTTTTTCACTATTGACTTGACATATTTAATAAAAAAATATATAATAGGGATAATATTACTATATATTTCTTTGACTTTATTAAATTTAATTTGTGAGACATGTGTTAGATGATAAATAAGTAGTACTTTAATAGCAAGGGTAAAATAGACACAAAAGGTAAATTTGATTTTCTAAATTGGGCAAGTATTATTGGACAACTATTTTTAGTATAGTGGACAACTATTGTTGGACGGAGGGTGTAGAATTTGTAAAAACTATTAAAATTTCTTCAATTATTATACAATCTTATCAAATGAGTAAATCATAGTTTATAAATAAAGTATCATAATATCCTAAAACTCCACACTACTAGATTGCATGTATCTTTTACAAATAAATATTTGCGATTATATGTTATTACAAACTTTCAAATACGTATAAATTTTACCAAGATTCATTGGTTCAAAAAATTAACAATAGTAATAACTAGTTATTTTTTATGATAATCCTTTCACATGACAAACAATTTATTCTCATCGAACATGAACTTTTATTTTTATTTTTTACAAATTTTAGATTTAATTTCTTAATCCTTCTTTTCGTAGAATTAGATATTTGAACTTAAAGTTAAAACTTTCTATAAATATCATAAATACATATTAATTTCAAAGCAAAATTTAAAATTGAAATTATAAGACCAAATGTCTATTCAAAATCTTCCTAAATCAAAATATTAGCTGTAAACATCTTTGCAAGAATCTTATCTTGTTTAAAGCAGTACGTCAACAAACAAGTAACTTTAATTGGGGATATGACAATTTACAATTTATTTTTATCAAATAAAACTAAGCACTACTTCTAGCAATAATTTTGAAGAATTTTCTCTCTCTTAAAGTGAAATCACGTATAAAAGTTTGTTTATATTTAAAAAAGGCAAATGACAGTTATAATTTGGCTTTTTATTCAGAAAAAAAGTCAAAACTTTTGCGTTAAAAGTTTAGCTCATTCATATCCTTATCAATGCCATCATCGTTGGCCTTTCCTTTTTAACGTTGGTGATGGTGTCATCGATGAATCTTTTTCCTTTTTTTCTAAATTAACTAGTAACAAAATCAAGTCGATTAAACAAGAACATAACGAGTTACATATACTATTTAAGTTCCTCCTACTAAAAGTCATGGTAGAAGTATATTTTAATATCCTTAACTAAAAATCAAGTTCATCTTTAATAACTAGTACTTAACCTTAAAAATATTTTTTTGGGTGTGCTGATCAAAGCAATTATACTAAACATTGAATGAGAAAAAAAAATAGATTTTTAATTCCTATTACCCTTGAAGGACAAATATACCCCCGAATGGGTAATGGGTAAATCGAGTAGGTTAAATGGGTAATGGTTGGATATTTGAATTTTAGGTTAAATAATTGATCAAACCAGGTTGAGCCGTAGGGTTGCGTCATGTGTACCAAATAAGTCTTCCGTTAGTGAGAGGGGCAAATGTGCACTATTTTTTGGACGTTAGGGGCAATAATGATCGAAAAATATGATAGAGAATATTAATGTATCATTAATGATAGTTTGGAGTATATTTATTATTTTTCCCTTTTGATAATGAAAGTGGAAGAAGTAGAAGGATGAATCACTAATTTTATTATTTTATTCAATGGTTCATAAAAAGTTGAAGAATGTGGTGGAGATAAGTCTATCTAGACAAACCATGTTATGTTGTAGCATTATTTACCATTGACAATTTTTTTTTATTACATTAATTGACAGTTTATTATATCAGTTGTAATTTTTTGTCATTTTCTTATCATTTCTGTTTTTTTTAGTTGAATATCAGCTCATCATTGAACTGTGCTCATATCTCATTTTATTCCCATTTCTGTTTCATAAAAAAAAATATTGTTCATTTTTAGCATTATTGTTTCCATGGATAGAAAATTTCATCATATAGACCTACCAATGGGATTTTTGGATCAGGTTTGAACTGTTTTCAACCAGTAAAGCCTTTTGTGTGTGTGTGTGTGTTATTTTTTAGATATGTTTGAACTCTTTTAAGTGAAATTTTTGTTTATATGAAACCTAGAAAAGACAATGACTGAAGTGCTAGAAATAGCTAGTAGAAATAACGTGTAGTGGTCATAGATAGTACATTAATGTTCAAGAATATCTATGGCCTAGGAGGTCAATGAAGCATGGGATGTCAATAATGAGGTTTCAACTTTAAATGTCAACGGAGACAAAAAGAAACTATGTGATTTCTTTTTATATGTGCATATGTTGTTGTTGATGAAAGATGGCATATCATATCTCGTAAAATTAGTCAATGAGCGTAAAAACTGATCCGAACAGAGCAATTATATAAAAGAAGTTATTATTGAAATACTCACTGGCATTTTATAGACCCAAGACAAGATTTAAACCCTAGTGGTATCTCTATTAGTATAAAAACACCTTGTTATAATTTATGGTTCATGTAATATACTGAATTTACGTAAGTTTATTCAAAAGGGCTTTTTTTACATGTTTATTTTTTAAAAAGAAAGTCGCTTCTTCAAATTTTACTCTTCTTTTATAGGACGTTTGTACAAATGGGATTCTTTTAGGATGATAAGTTCAGTGACACAACTTATGTTCAATATAAATATTCCTTAAAGACAAAATTTCTCTAAAAGACTTGCCTATGAATCAGAATACTACAAAACTTATGACCTAAGACAATCATTATCTAACAGTTTTTCTAGCAAAATTGGGTCATAATTAAGGATACTTTGATCCACAAATTTTCATTAAATGAACCATAGAGACAAGAATATAAGACTAGCCGGGCCGGAAAATAGGGGTAGTCCATACAAAAACTTGTACATATCATGGGCGGATAAAAAACCAGCCCAACTTTAAGCTGATCAAACCATCTCAGCTAAAAGGGAAAGCCTGGTGAACTAAAACTCCCGTTATATGCAGGATTCAGGGAAGGGCCCGATCATAAGGACCTATTGTACACAGTCTTACCTTACATTTCTGCCAATACCAAGGCTAAGATACTTGAAATTAGAATAGAACATTGAAGACATGCTTATTTATGCAAATGCGCAAGAAAGTTAACTACCTTTTCTTTCCTTTCATCTTCATAAGGGTACATGCATTTGATACAACAAAGAAACAAAATTTACACCATCATATCAAACTTTATCAAAATTGAAATTGTAACAAAATTGAAAATCAACAAGGCATCAATTATAGTACAATATAATACACTCATTTTCAGCTATACATCTTTGTGCGCTAGTAATTTGGCCCCAGAAGAGATAGGAGGAAGGTTCGATAGTTGCCAGAAGTCGCGGAATAAACAGCATCATTTAGACACTTCTTGTATTTCTTTCGATATTCTGCTTTTATGTACTGCATATCGATCTCAGCTCGTGTTACTATTGTTCTAATAAGAGCTGCATCGTTCGTTCCCAAGCCCTTCATAGCCTTGTGTAATTGCTGAATGCAAAAACGTAAAAATAGTTTGAAAATGTGTACAAGATTAAAGTCAAGAATGGTTTTACCAAAGTTTAACACAATATTTAAGTAAATCACATTCTGTGTTGGAATCAAATGATTACCATTATGCAAAACAATATAGTTGATAGCATGTGCATACATAACTTTGTTTCTTAATCAAGCAAGTGTCATGTTTTAGAACAACTCTGATCTAGGCCATCACCTGGGCCTCGCCATTGGCAGGATATTGACATTACCTGTAAGATTTCCAACATTACCCCCCATCCCCACCCCCCACTCCAACATGTTGTTTCTGGGAATGGAACTCATTACCTTGGCTCTGATACCACTTGTTAGGATCAAAGTCTTACCATCATATACCAAAATTTGTAGTTGATATCTAGACGCAACTTTAATCTTAACCAAGCCCATCAAATCTAGTGCTATGTTCATTCAAGACTCCGACCTAAGACCATCTCAGACCTGTCACCTGGACCTTACCATAGGCAGGATGTTTGCTTTACCCAACATTATTCAACGAGGATTTAAGTGATATAAACTGACCGCTACCATTTTTACAAAAGTACCTACTAATATCTATCATGTAGGCCTTCGGAGTATGGTAAACAATACCTTCGCGAAGAAGCTTGCAGGATTCTTAGCACATCTCAAGATAGACAAAAGGCCAAATCTAAAGAGCCCTGAGGTTTCACTTTTTACAGCCTGTGTAACATTAAGTATGTAAACACATTAGTAAACTAGACTTATAATGCTTAATTAAGCTGAATAGAGAGTAAAGTAAGTTAACTTACACTTCTCAGTTTGTTCTTATACTTGTTTTTATAAGCATAACTAACAGCAGCCAAATGTGCACTGCTGCTTTCACTGAAGATTCTTATAAATGTCTTCTCATCGGTACCCCATCTCTTCTCCCCTGCTTTATACAGAGCTTTAGCATCACGTTCTGCTAAAACACCGTCAACTTCTGGTCCTTCATAGCGTATTGTACGTACATACGATAGAAGCAACTGTTATATAAAAGCAAACAACACCGATACATACATCAGTATTTTCTTTGTAAATTTTTCACGTATGGTTACTGAACTTTATCTACTTTAACATAAGTAAATTCACATATATATATATATATATATATATATATATATATATATATATATATATATATATATATATATATATTATGTTGAATCTTCTTATTTTCGATGTGTATCTACTTTTTTAATAGTGTGACATCCCTCAATAAAATTTCTGGTTCCCCCACTACTTGTTATAGTTTTGCTCTAGTAGAAACTGACCCCTCCTATGGATGGTATAGGCCTCTAGAAAGATTATAAAAAGGAGGAAAAATTCACACAAAAACAACAGATATTCGAAACATTAAACAGATTACTACATGAAAGGAATTTCAAAAGCCAATAGATAGAGACAACAGGGACTTGCTCGGATGGTAACCTCCTCTTATTTTCAACCCTAAGATTCTGAGTTTGATTCACCAAGAGAGCAAAAAGATTAGAAAAAAGAGGAAAGATTCACACAAGAACAACAAGATATATCAAAAAAAAAGATTACTACATGAGAGGAATTTCAAAAGCCAACAATAGATGGAAACAAGAGGGAGTTGCTCGGATGATAACCACTCCTTACTTTCAACCCTATCATTGTGAGTTCGAGTAACAAGGGAGCAAAAATATTAGGATAAAAAAGGTAAGATTCACACAAGAACAACAGATATATCGAAAAAACAGATTACTACATGAGAGGAATTTCAAAAACCAACAACAGATGGAGACAAGAGGGAGTAGCTCAGATGGTAACCACCCTTTACTTCCAACCCTAATATTGTGAGTTTGAGCACAAGGGAGCAAATAGATTAGAAAAAAAAAGGAAAGATTCACACAAGAACAACAGATATATCAAAAAAACAGATTACTACATAAGAGAAATTTCAAAAACCGTCAGATGGAGTTGCTCGGATGGTAACCCCTTACTTCCAATCCTAAGATTCTGGGCTCGAGTCACCATCATCATCAAATGTGCAGAGGATAAGATCAATACCTTTTTATGATCATCAGATGTTCGCGATTCAATATCGTGCTCAAGGTAAACACCATTCATAGTATAATAGATTTGCTTGAAATATTGTATCTGTGAAGGAGTCCTAGAACATATGACTTCAGTAGCAGCTCTTAGATCAACAACAACGCTACTCAACGCTTGTCGGACTATAGTAGCATCCCTTACTGCTGGATCATGCATCCATAGTAAGAATGCTTTCTGAATTTATCGATCCAAATGAAACAAAATCAACGTACAGAAGACAAATTGAAGCAAAATCGATGTATATAAGTTAAATTCTAACGTCACATATACCTTGTTGTCACCACTAAGCTCTCTAGATAAGCGATTACTAAGCTCTTCTGAATACATAACTTTGTATTCCTGTTGAATGAGACCGCGTTGAGTTGCATCGCGATGGGCAAGGATATTGATGATTGATGCAGTATCACATCCAAATCCTGGAATAGCAAAAGAAAGTAAAGATATAACGTGTTCAATATTGAAAATCTTAAATTTTTAATTCGTAAAACTTAAATCCTAAAGATATAACGTGGGCAAGGATATTGATGATTTGTGTTGTTATATATTGTAGCAAGTATTAGAATTTGGATTTGTGGATGCATGATATGAAAATGTTTACTAAATCTTTTAAAATTTGCTTACTTCAAAAAGTGTTTTTTTTTAAATAATTTTGAAAAGTGTAATTTGGTCAAACTTTCAAAAAAAGTATGTTGGTAACTTCTACTACTAATCTATTATTTAAAAATATTGTATTCATTTTAAAAAAAAAAAAACTTGACCAAACACATCAACCCTCTTGATTAACACTTTTTCTTAGAAAAATAATTCCTTGTATATATGCAAAAGCTTGACCAAAAATGCTTTTAATAAGAAAAAATTAAATAACAAACAACAACATATTCAATATAATTTAATAAGTCTAGATCATCAACTCAAAAAAAAGCAAAAGAAAAGTCAGATTGAAACGAAAATAAGGACAACAAAATAGCAAGATGATAAACAAAGCAACACGAAATAGTAAAAGTCGAAGAATAAGAAAAGATAGATGAAATTACTGAATTACCCTTGAAAGCTTTATAAAGTTGTGCAGCATCATCGCGGGGCGAAGTTAAGACAGGAGGTATAATCAAGGTAGCCATATTATATTATCTGCTAATTAATGATCTTTTACGACTATTTACAAATTAAATAATAGGACAAATCAAAATTAATCCGCTGTTACGGATTGTTTCCTCTCTCCTTTAACGAAAATTATAAAGGAGAGAGAGAGAAACGGAGAGACCTTCAATAGATTAAAGGAGACATACAAAAGCAAGTAATTCAAAGGGTAGAATTGGAAAGCTTTACATGAATGGTACAACTACAAATGCGTCTCACCATAAAAGATTATGTGAGAAATAAAATATGTGCCAACGAAAAGAGTATTATTTAATCATGATATTAAATTATTATGTATTTTAATTTTAATTTTTAATTATTAAAATCAAATTGACTGATAAAGGAGTTACCTCCTCCTCCTTCATATTATGGTACCTTATTATTATGAGAAATATAATTTTTTGCTTTTGTTGACTTAGTTGTTAGGCTTGCGAATAAAATTTTATATTTACAGTTGAAAAGAAATGAAAGTTATCATAAGGGGGTGATTTACAAGAATAATCTTAAAGGTGGACGGTCTTAAATTTTTACTTTGCTTGTATTGTAGTTAAAACTTGAAATTAGATAATTTTTACTTTTAACCCTAAAGGTTTGCCCTTGAGGCAAGTGAAGGTTAATAGTTTAAAACCATCAATTTTCAGGCCATTGAATGTAATTTTCTGATCATAAAGTATAGAGATAATTTTAATGGTATAAGACCCTTTGAAGAAAAGGCTATAGGCTTGATCCTAAACGGATAATAATGTTTCTTGTTATTTGAGTTATTTTAGCTCAACAATTTATGTTAAAATCTATAATTTAACAAAATATGTACAAGAACTGTGAAATTCAATTTAATACCTTTATCTATCTATCGTACCAATATATATACTATCTTTATTCCGTAACTTTAAAGATAAGTGATATGTGAGTGACAAATAGTGAATCTCAAGATATGCTCATGAATCTTGGTGATGAGCATATATACATAATGTATATTCTTGGGTTTGTGATAATCATATGTAGGTAATTGAGAAGAAAAAAAAAACTATAATAATGGGCCTGATTTGGCTTAAATTGAAAAACATCATATTATATTGAGAGTATTTTTAAACTAATTTAATATGCTAAAATGTTAGTTAAATGTCAAGAACCTATAAATTGAGAAAGTCTTAAAGTGGAAGCATAAATTCCTTAGCTACTTTATCACAAACAAAATATTCTACCTTTTCAATTAGTGTTTTAATCATAAATTTTAAATTCGATTTCAAAAATATATCATATTAGCAAAAGTTCAGATTGTCCTAATGCTCTCCTCAGACAACAGACATCCAAAAAGTCTGATATTTTTGCCTATAGATTATAGCAAAAAACCTAAGATTATTTTAAGGAGGCACGTGGTGTACAGTGGCTATTTTTGAGGAAAAAATAGTTTTAATACAGTTGCAAAGATCTACTAGTGATCCAGATCTCTTCTTCTCTTCCTCTCCCACCTTCAAACAAGACAGCAAAAATCTACTTCATCTCCATCAGGTATAACATCCTCCTTCAAATCCCATTTCCCATGTTCAATTTGTAGTTTAAAAAGTTTCTTACTTTCTTGAAAAATTTCACTTGATTTGAGTAAATTTGATGATTTTGGTTCTTATTTGTGAGATTGATCAAGATTCTTGATTTTATGAGTTGGGGTTGTTGGAACTTTCATAAATATGCTTAAAGATTGTTGCTTTATTTGCTACTTTAGCTGATTGTGCTTAGTTTATTGAATATTTTCTATAATTGATCAAGATTCTTGATTTTATGAATTGGGGTTGTTGGAACTTTTACAAATATGTTTAAAGTTTGTTGCTTTATCATACTTTAGCTGATTGTGCTAAGGTTCTTGAAAATTGTCCATTTGTTGTGAGTAGATTGATGATTTTGGTGCTTATTTATGAAATTGATCAAGAATTTACTTGATTTGGTGAAGTGGGGTTGTTGGAATTTCTATAAATATGGTTAAAAATTGTTGCTTTATTTGCTACTATAGCTGATTGTGCAAAGGCTCTTTAAAAAAAAATCCATTTTCTATGAGTAAATTGATGATTTTGGTGCTTATTTATGAGATTGATCAAGATTCTTGATTTTATGAATTGGGGTTGTTGGAACTTCCATAAATATGTTTAAAGTTTGTTGCTTTATTTGGTACTTTAGTTGATTGTGCTAAGGTTCTTGAAAATTTTCCATTTGTTGTGAGTAAATTGATGGTTTTGGTGCTTATTTATGAGATTGATCGAGAAGTTACTTGATTTGGTGAAGTGGGGTTGTTGAAACTTCCATAAATATGTTGAAAGTCTGTTGCTTTATATGCTACTTTAGCTGATTGTGCTAACGTTCTTTAATATTTTCCATTGTTGTGAGTAAATTGAGGATTTTGGTGCTTATTTTATGATATTGATCAAGATTCTTGATTTTATGAATTGAGTTGTTGGAACTTCCATAAATATGTTTAAAGTTTGTTGCTTTATTTGCTACTTTAGCTGATTGTGGTAAGGTTCTTGAAAAATTTCCATTGTAGTGAGCAAAGTGATAATTTTGGTGCTTATTTATGAGATTTATCAAGGTTCTTGATTTGGTGAAAAATTTCCATTGTAGTGAATAAAGTGATGAGTAAAGTGATGATTAGCAATCTTTTTTCTAATCAAAAGTTTTTACTTTGAGTAGGAATAGGAGTTTAGCTCCGCACTTGTGGGATTTCACTGTGTATGTTGTTGTTGTCCCTGAGAGCTCCCATGCTTTTTTGTTCCCTTGGTGACTCGACCCACAACCTTAGGATTGGAGGTGGATGGTGCTTGCCATCCGAACAACCCCTTCTTGTCGTCTAACTCTTTAATTTGTTCTTGAGACTTCCCACTTTATTTGGTAGAGCATGCTAACAAGACCTCATGAGAGCTTTGAGTCGGTATGATCATGATCTAGGGCTCCATTAGGCCAACTTCAGGGAGGAATTGTTAATGATGAAAGTCATTCTCATTTGTTTTTGCTTTCCAGAACCATTATTGGATTGCAAGGTTTTGGATTTAATAATAGTATTTATAAATTGACTTAAAGACAAATTGAGATATGCAATAGGTTATCGAGAGGCACACACTCGTTTACTAGGGGAAGTCAAATTTCATGATGCTTATGTAATAATATAAACTGGCTTACAGTAAGGCTTGGAAGCCTTGGAACAAGATTATAGCACCAGATTGTGCTAAAAGTTATTTGAGTTTTAATGATGCTTGAGCCAGTGAAATCAATAGGCTGGCTAATAATGATAAACATAAGATTGAGAGTATCAGTTGAGATGAGAATCATTTGTCATGCGAAAAATGTGGTGCTGGTGATTGACCTCTCGTTTATAGTTGAGTTTTCTCTAGCTGAACAGTTTTAATTGATTGGTGGAACAAATGGTGGCTATCGTGAGATACTTCTTCAAGTAATCTAATTTGAATGTTTCTTTATGTTAGGATCCTGTATGGAGCATAATCTGTGAACTTCTCTTTCTACGTTCTCTCATACACCAAGTTAAATGTCTTGCAAAATTAAAAGAAGTGAAATTTGACCATCTTCTTGAATACATAAGGATTACATAAAATGCGTAAAGAAAATCATTTTTCTCTTACTTTACCATTCATTCGATTCATACTTGTTTTCGATATTAACAAAGATGATCATTTAAGTGATGCAGAACAAAAGGAATGTGGTTTATTTTCTTACAAGTAATACAAATTATATCCTCTACTCCCTGCAGGTGTTTTAACGTAGGATGGCATTGGTCACCACTGCTGAAGTTTGCGATGCAAATCCACAGCTTATTGTGAGTGGTGAACTACGGGCACTGCAGCCAATCTTCAAAATATATGGCAGGCGCCAAGTCTTCTCTGGACCTGTTGTCACTCTGAAAGTATTTGAAGACAATGTTTTGGTTCGTGAGTTTCTCGAGGAGAAAGGTAACGGTAGAGTTCTTGTAGTCGACGGGGGTGGTAGTCTAAGATGTGCAATTTTGGGTGGCAACCCTGTAGTACAAGCTCAAAACAATGGATGGGCTGGGATTGTAGTAAATGGCTGTGTAAGGGACGTGGACGAAATCAATGGCTGTGATATCGGAGTCAGAGCTCTGGCTTCACATCCAATGAAAGCCAATAAGAAAGGTATTGGAGAGAAACACGTTCCCATAACCATTGCCGGGACTAGAATCTGCGATGGTGAGTGGCTTTATGCAGATACCGATGGCATTCTGATTTCTAAAATGGAGCTGTGTGTTTGAGAACATGAATCACCATGCCTTAAGTAAGTGCATATCAATTGTGAACTTATTTTTATGGAGCTTATAGTCTAACTACCACTGCTTTATATGTTCATTAATCTATTGTATGTTGCAAGTCAAACTCGTGGTGAACACGTTTTAAGTCTACTCTATTTTGCCTTAAACATGGTTTATTTAGTATTTCAACTGCAGAATTTGGAATATTTGACACTGCATATATTAGTGTTCTTAAGGAATCTTGAAAGTGATTTCTTCATGGTATAAAGCCTTGGAAACAGCCTCTGGCAGAAATGCAAGGTAAGACGGTGTATCATAGGCCCTTGAGGTCAGGCCCTTCCCCAGATCCTGCGCATAGCGGGAGCTTTAGTGTACAGGCCTGCCCTTTTTTAAAGCATTTATAAATATGCAGGGCTTGCTGCAACTGATGACTAAAAGTATAAAACAAATCTGACTTGTGTTGTCTGATGTGATACATGAATGTGACTGGTTTAGAGATAGGAGGGGGAGAATGTCTATAGTAAAAAATTATCAAAGGGAAAATTACCGACAAATATCATTCGGCCGTCTAGTTTATAGAATATATACACAGAGTATACAATGTATATATTATATATACATATACACAACATATATAGTTGAAATGTATATTTTTGACATATTGGTAAACTAGTTGGCCGAAGGGTACATTTAAACAAGTTTCCCATAATTAAAGGGCAGTGTGATTTGCACGCGAAGTTAGACAGAGCAAAAGCCCATTGTTGCCCTAGTGGGGGACAGATTTAGTTGCAAGCAACGAAAATATTGGCTCTCCGAAGTCAGAATTGAATCTTTTTGTCTTTCCTATACCTTCGACAACACCAAGGTATTGGCTCGTGATCATGTTTACTTCATATTCAAGAGCAAACATCTTGGCTCTCACGACATGATATGATGCCCTGAAACAGTTTGTAATTCTTTAATAATTCCATGAACATTTGTAGAGGGAAGTGCATAGATCTCTATTTGAGGCATAGCCAAAGTTTCTAAGTGTTTGCAAGTTTAGCCATTTTAAACCAACCTTAGACATACACGTATGAGGTTTGGTGTGCCAAAACCTAAAACTTCAAACAATTTAGAAGCAAGCAAACTTCCAACATATGCATTTGAAAGCCAAATTTTCGTCATTTTTGTCCGAAATCGTAGAATTATTTGCCAGAAAAAAATAGACTCCAGACATTTATGCATAAAGTTCATGCACATATGACTGAAAACAAATTCATGTACAAGTAGTTCAACAGCTTTATTAGGGGCACCATTAGTGACAAACATTTCACAATTTTTTCCCTAATATAATTAGACAAAATATAGTAGCTTGGGCTTTTTGCGAGGTGTGTATATATATATATATTTGAGTTAATTGGTTTATCAATAAAGATCGATGTATATACAAAATATACACTATCAGTATATTTGTATAGTGTGGTGTATAAGTATGTATATTAAATTAATAGTAAATGTATATTTAGTATTAAGTATGTATACTTTATACATATTCTGTAAACTAGATGACCGAATGGTTCGAGAAGTGTGGCCTTGAAAAATCATTGTCCTTCATATTGCCAAACTGCATCTTTACTGTGACAGCAGAACTGTATTTGGAAAAACCTAACTTTTAGAAACCAGCCAAAAAGACCATTGATCCATTGAATTTTACTTGTTGCTCTCACATTATTTCCTTTTAACTTTTCTTCTCTTTCTATGTAATATAAGTTGCATATTACACCACCAAAGTTTGCGGTAAAGAGATAAGTATTTTTTTCACCCTTAATCAGATGTCTGGAGTTCTGTTTGCATTTGGAAAGTAGCATTTTACTTACCCCCTCCACAAGTGACCGTTTCTGATGCAAATCAAGAATTAAACAGGTCTCAAAATGGATATCAAACATAGAATGAAAATTTTTTTTAAAAAAAGAAGAAGATTAATTACACATAATTGTTCTTGCTGTCTTCTTCAATCAAGTAAATTACAATTAATTGTTCTTTGTGTCTTTCTTTAATCTAGTAAATTACAATTAATTGTTCTTTTATGTCTTCCTTCAATCAAGTAAATTACAATTGATTGTTCTTTGTGTCTTTCTTCAATCAAGTAAATTACAATTAATTGTATTTTTCTTCAATCAAGTAAATGAAAATTAATTGTCAATTAAATAATTCATCTATCTTCTTCTTTTTACGATCACGGTGTTTGGACTTATTTGTATGCATCTCAATTAATTTTATTTGATATTGGTTATCTTTCATCCGTTGATATACTGAATAACTTAATCCACTAAGCCTACACAGATACTAACAAATCACCTAAATTTATTTTTGCCTCTATTGAATTTAAATGTGAAACATCCTAATTTTCATCTCATTTCATTTACTATCAACCCACTATTCCTACACTTAGTAATTCATTTTACTCATTCCTACAACTATTGTTATGTGTGTGTATGTATATATATATATATATATATATATATATATATATATATATATATATGTTGCATGTTATTAATTTGTTTTAATTATTGAAATGGTAGAATCCTAAAATGTTTAATTACCCAATCTTATGGAATTACCTCCATTGTTAATTTAATTCTTCTTTTTTGTCATCTAATTTAGCATCTATTAAAGTTTATTTTATTAGTTTTTGGATGACAATAACATTTTTGTATGCATCCTTATCAGAGAAAGAACTGCTTAACCACTATTGATTAATCGATATTATTATTAATGATGATTATTGTATAGATTGTCCCACATATATCAACCCACTATTTCCTACATTTAGTATTCCCTTTAATTTTCCTTCTAAAAATTGATAATGTAATAATTTTCCTATTGCAATCAATGTCTTCACCAAACTTCTATTATTTATCTTTGTTTTATCTGAAAATTATTTAATTAATCTGGAAAGTTTTATTAAACTTTTTATCATTATTTGCTCAAGCTTATTATATTTTGTGCCTAATTAGCTCTATCTCTAATATTTGTGTATTATATTAGTTACTAAACCTACTCCACTAAGTTATAGCACACGAGTGTCCCGTGTTGTTAATTACTCTTCCGTTCTAAAATATTTATCACGTTTTATTTTTCAGAGTCAAATTACTTAAACTTTGTCAATATTTTAAAGATGATTTTTTTCATCTTATTGATATAAGAAGAATTGCAATAGTATTTTCATATAGTTTTTAAATATTTTAATTTTAAAATATTCATTTAATTTAAAAATTGATCAAATTAAGTCTCGAAAAGTGACATGTGGCATTATGGGATGAAGGGAGCATATCTCAATTGATTATATAGCTTAATTTCTAGAGAGGAATATTTTTTTTAAAAGAATCATTCATTTTTTTCAAAGGATACAACTTATTTTATGTATCTTGGCCTTCTAATTAATCTTTGTCTGTTTATTTTCTGATAATTGGTATGTGAAGAAATTAATTAAAACATCTAACTGAAAAATGTAGGTTAATGGATGGAAATTGGAATAGTTCAAAGCCTTAAATTAGAATATATATATACCTTTTTCAATATCCGTAAATTGGAATATATATATATGTGTGTGTGTGTGTGTGTGTGGACATTATATAATTTTAAACATGATAAGAATGTTTTAAATTCCAATGAAGGTTGTCACTTCATGTAAATTAGGAGGAGGACATTGTGGATATATAATGTCAGAAATATGCAGATATAAATAAACCATAGTGCTAGAAATTAATTTCCTTGTTCAATTAATATCGACATATCATGTAAAAGTTGTATATCTGTTTTTATTATATGATACAAATTAAAGATGCATGTAACACTTGAAATTATGTCTATGTTGGAAAAGTATACTTGATAGTATTTTAACTATAGGTCCACCAGGACCACAAGATAGCCATAATTGAATATAACTACCAAAGAGAATATTAAAGTAAATTAAATGAGTAAATTCTACTTTTGGGGGTAGTTGAACTAACAAATTAAAGAAAGATTTTAGAAAAATTAGCAAGTTGTTGTTCAAGTATTCATTCATTATATATAGAGGGGTGGGGCGGAATCAAAATTTCCATTTATCTTGTTACAAGTTTTACGGAATCGACAAATCTTGTCTTAGCTTTTCTATACGTTGAATGGGCCAAGTAATAAGTAATTTGGTACAATTTTTATTATTTATCTTGCTTAATTATTCACAAATTATATCAGATTATTAGTGAATTACGCTTTATTCACTAACTTATGTTGGACATGTCATAAGTTTGGAATAATCTTTATTCTACACATTTTGTTAAATTATTCATAAATGGGGCCGTATTGACAAATATTGCCTTGTTCTCAAACTATGTCAAGCCAGCGTTAATACAATTTTCATTCTACCTATCTTGTTAATAAACTGTTCACATGTTTTTGTTCACTAAATTACAAATCTTACTTGTGGTTTTCAATTATTTACCAACTTTGTTAGACGAGCTAGCAAGATTTTGTATTATTTTTCGTTTATCTATCTTGTTAAATTATTCATGAGTTGTTCGTATTAAAAGGACAAAACTTGTTATTATATTTTAATTATGACTTTAAAGATAAATAATACATCAATCTTATATCTTTGATATGGTTACATGACTCAAAAGAGAAAAAATGCAAAGAAACCCTTGTTTTCAATAAAGAAAAGAGACAAAATAAAAATATTGGACCCATATAAAAGATTTTCATAGTATTTTAATCATCAAGGCATCCACTCTGATTGGTAAGGCTAAATATGATATTTTTTTGAAAATAAAAGGTTTGGGTCCATATATGATATATCTATTCTTTCTGTATTGAGAAAATGCTTTGTGTGAAATGAGAGAAAAGAAAAGGAAGGAAGGAAAGAATGAAAAAATATTTTTGCCTCTAATCTTGAGTTTAAATGCAAAAAAGAAGTAGAAAAGAAAAAGGGGGGGGGGGGGGGGGGGGGGGGGGGGGGAATAGGAGTCTTTTTTTTTTTTTCATCTAGGGTTGAATATTCGTTTTAAATTCTAATTAGTTTAAATTCGTATAAAGCTCGTTAAAGAAGAAATACTCCTCTATTAATTTTTTATTAATTATTTTAGAGTTTGAATCGAGAATTCTGGTTATTAAAAATAGGTGGATCTTTTTAGCACATTTCAAATTAATTTATTACAACTCATGTAACTAATGACCCACCCAAATCAAGAGCGGAGCTACGGTGTTTAGTTGGATATTCTACGTCGAAAAGTGTACTATATATAAGTCAAATTTTACTTTGTATCGGTATATATAGTATTTAAACGGCTTGAGAACCAATGGAAACTCGTAGTTTAGCGACATGCACTCAATGGAAACTCGTAATTGAGTGCAAAAGTATGCAGGGAATGCAATAGCAAATCCTCTATAGAGTTTTTGTTTGTTTTTTAAAATTTACTATCCAAAGTTTGGACATCCTTTATGAAATTTTTGGCTATACTACTAATCCAATTTTAATTCAATCTGCCTACTGACACCCTTACTCTGTCCTATCGTCCACGTATGAGCCACTTATTTATTAATTTAACATAATTTGATCCTCTCAAATTTAGTCTAACTTGTTCATTTAATGCCCCTTACTCTGCCCTCTCCGTCCACGTCCACCCCTCCCAAATTTAGTGGTGAATCAGAATTTTCATAAAAGAGTTGAAAATATGAAGAAGTAAATACAAGAAGAAGTCAAATAAGGTTCAACATCTATTATATATGCATAAAATAGAATTTTAATCGTGTATAAATAATATAATTTTTCCCTAAAAAAATAAAGTGACTTAACATCTCGACCCTACCTTACTTTGCCGTGTCCAAACCTTCCCTCACCAAATATACACACAAATTAAATATACACCTAGAACACATGCATTATTGTGTATTTACGTCATTCCATCGTGTGATATAGTTGAAATGATGATGATAGCTCTTGTACTTATTCATAATAAAAATTACATTAATTAATTACGAAAATTGTTTATTAATTAATCTAAGTGGGAACTACTAATAGTCTTATTATACATATTACTATCTATCTATTTGATTTAATAAATTAACCACCAACTAATTGTATAATTCCATCCTAATCTACCAACTAATTATTATTCTTCATATGAAATATAAACAGGTAAAGGATAAGAATGAATTCAATATAGAAGGTGAAATGTCTCTATTCAATTATCAAGTCAAATATACAACCTTATAATAATTAAATAACATAACATAAGTGGTTGTAGTGACAAATCAGATCATTGTCCCAACGCTCTGATTAGATACTCATCGTTTTAATCTGTTTGTCAGATTTTGATCTTAAACAAAAAAAATAAAAATAAAATTTAAATTTTATAATCTTAAATTAAAGATATACAAATTTTGTAAATAAGTCATGTGAAAAGATAAAATTAAAAATTGTCAGGAAAAAAAAAAGGCAAAATAAATTGAAACGGGGAATATCACATAAACCAGAGGAATGGAAAGAAAACAACGACAAAATTGAGGTTGTTTTTAAAATAAATTACTCCTTCTGTCTTATTTTATGTGAGGATAATACTATTTGAAGAGTTAAATTATTCTTTATTTAACGATAGTTTTCTCAATTTTTTTGGAACTGTTTGGAATTATTGACTATGTTGATATATAGTGGTATTTGTGTGTGTATTTAAACATTAAAATTTATTTTAAAGAAATTTTACTTGGATTCGTACTTAAACTTAACTATTTTGACTCAGTATATTTTAAACCTGATTATATAAATTGAGACCGATGAAAAAATTTGTTCCATTTGTTAAAGAAAAGAAGTATGTGGAAACTACGAGCATCCCACATGATTAACAAATAATTAAGGAGCTTGATGAACCATACATTATTTTGAGGTGGATTTAAGATTTTAAGTAGGCATTTAATTTGGACATAAAAAAATTTATGATTTTTTCAAAAAATAATATTTGTCAAAAAGTTGAAAAAGATGTTTAATAATCAAGTTGAGTCTAAATATGTTGAATATGTATTTATTCTGAAAATAATAGAATTTTGTAAGTGAAAAAAAAAAAATCACTTGAAAAAGTTCCATAAAATCAGTCAAATGGGAAAGTTAAATGTTGTTTCCATTTTCTTTTAATTAAGAAAAGGAAAATAATTGCATGAACAAATTAAAATGGGTTACTGATTGAAATAAATCATTTATGCATATTAAGAGAAATTTTTTAAATTTCAATACAAAAATTTGAATTTAAATTATTAATTTCATTGAACTCATAATTCGATCTGCTCGTAATTATCATAAATCTTTTGTTAGAGTAAACCAAGATGGATCAAACAAGTTGTAGGTACATAAAAGAAAAAGGTTGACAAGAAAATTTAATTTATACTTAGCTAAATATATTAATTACTTGTTAATCATGCATGTGTACTTGGTTATATCATTATTTAACAACATAAAATAAAGAATATGAGGGGAATAAAAATACATTATTTGCATGAACATTATAAGCAAAATGAGCTATCATTTGGTCAGTTTTGTTTGTTCAAATTGAGGATATAAAAACATTTGAATGTTCAAAAAGTTTGACAATTAAATCAAACTAAATGGTCAACATATATATAGGCAAGTAGCAATTTGTAGACTTTACTTGGACCATCATGTCAAGTTGCTTGGTCGATAGGGTTCCTTAATAATCAATATGTTTTATTTAGACTAATAAAATATGCATCTAATTAAAATATTTTATTAGAAGTTGAGGTGTTTAATTAGAATATCATTTAAAAATACTGACCTCGTAGCTCAGTTGGTTAGTTACTCAAACTTTTATCTTGTTTGTGAGTCGAGTTAGAGCCACAATTCAATTTTATGAATTTTGAATTTTAATTACTAAGTTTTAAACTTAGTGTGTATATACATATATATCATTCCTTAATATAAATGGACTATTTGAGTAAGAGCTATTGAGTTCATCGAATTTGCACCCAAATTTCTAGCTCTACTACTCTAATTATGAGAATTTTGATTGGGAAAAGGGTCAAAACTACCCCTCAACTTTGTTTTATTAGTTGACTATGTACTTACCATTAAAATGAAATTATTTTTACCCCTGTCGTTACTAATTTTATTATATGTGCCCTTCAATTGGACGGAAAGTCCCAAGTCAATTAAAATTACCCAATTTTAACCCGACCCGACCCGACCCACCTACTAATATAGCCCATTTTTGTTCATCTTCAACTTTAAACTTGTGTTCCTTTTCAAAAATAAATAAATAAATAAAATTGGGTAATTTTAATTGATTTGGGATTTTTCATCCAATTGAGGAACACAAACAATGAAATTAGTAACAGCAAGAGTAAAAATAACTTTATTTTAACGGTAAAAATATAATTAACCAATAAAAGAAAGTTAAAGAGTATTTTTTACCCTTTTCCCAATTTCGATTCACACATCCTGTAATCCCACGTTTTCCCCTCCCCTATCCCCCAAATATTTTTTTGAAAAAAAAAAAACTAAATAGTTATATGTCCAAATAGAATACCACGTGAAGATTTGAAGTTCTTTTTAGTAAAAGCATGCTTGAAATATTCTATTTACATGTTATATTATATCTAGTAGGAGTTACGTGTCAAAAACAATACTATATATGTTGAAATTAAAAGGAAAAAATCTTACAACTAAATTTGGTGAAGACATAAAGATTATCCTCCCAACTTAAAATTCTAAGAAATCAATGCTACGAAAAACTAAATTAAATCTATTAACCATTTAGAATTAAAAATTTAAATATTTAAAAATAATTATGATAAGTGTTACTCAATCGACAAAAAAGAAGAGTAGCCTCCCTAGGACATGGCAAAGTCATTATCAATGAATTCCCGAGCATTTCTCAACCAACATATGTGATTCATTTCCGTAAAGAATATAACACACAAGAAGACCCCTTACCGCTCCGTGGGGAGCGGAATGAGTGATACATCTGGCGAGCGCCGGAGAAGAACACAAGCAAGGCTGGAGCTCGATTTGAATCTCGAAAAACAAAAGATACCATATAAACCGGGAAAAAAAGAGTGTACAAATTTTTTTTAAAAAAATAATCTATTTGGGAGGTTGAGTTTACAAAATATTTAGTTGTATAATATAATTGAAAGAGTTTAATCCCTTGATTTCTTTCATTCCCATCATCCGTTTATATACATAATACAATAGTATAAGCATCTTATAATTAAGGAAACTAACTATCTATATATAGGAAGTAAATATATATAATCTGTTATAATCAGTCAGAATATATTTTCATATATTCTAACAGACCCCCTCAGTCGAAGCGGGAGGTAGTCGAATGCTAAGATGGTCCCAAAAATCCTCAAATAACACCAACGGAAGGCCTTTGGTGAAGATATCCGCAATCTGATAACGATAGGGGACATGTAGCACTAAAACCTGGCCACGAGCCACCTTTTCCCGTACAAAATGTATATCCATCTCAATGTGCTTAGTGCATTGATGCTGAACATGATTACCAATATATGGCATTAACATTATCATAGTAAACCAAAGTAGCCCGTGGAATAGGACAATAAAGTTCCAAAAGTAAGTTGCACAACCAACATGACTCAGAGGCCACATTAGCAACCCCTCGGTACTCTGTTTCTGCACTCAAATGGGATAAAGTAGCCTGACGTTTGGAAGACCATGAGATCAAGTTATCACCATAAAGACACAATAACCCGACGTCGAACGTCGTGTATCGAGGCACCCACCCCAATCAGCATCAGTATACGAGATAAGATTGTTGTGGAAGAGGAACACAGGTGAAGACCATAATCCAAAGTACTTTATAGGTAGCGCACGATGCGTTTGAGAGCGTGCATGTGCTCATCCTGTGGGTTATGCATGAACAAGCACACATGTTGCACAGCATAAGTAATATCGTGTCTTGTGAACGTGAGGTATTGCAGTGCCCCGACAAGACTGCAATAAAGTGATGGGTCCGTAAATGGTATGCTCGTAGTAGCCCCTAGCTTCGGCTTTGTATCAATCGGAGTAGGAGAGGGTTTACACGATGACATGCCAGCGTGGTCAATTATCTCAGCCGTATACTTCTTTTGAGATAAAAATAAATCGGTTGTATGACGAGTGACAGCAATGCCCAAGAAATAGCTCAACAGGCCCAAATCCTTCATAGCAAATTCGGAGCTAAGAAGCGATATGATAGACTGACGGAGCTCATCGAAGGAAGCAGTTAAGATAATATCGTCGACATACAATAATAGATAAGCCATAGAAGTACCTTGACGATAAACAAACAAAGAATGATCGGCCTTACTCTGAGAAAACCCAAATGTATGGACATAATCAACAAATCTCTTATACTAAACCCGCGGAGCTTGTTTCAGCCCATAAAGAGATTTCTTCAGTAAACACACATGATTAGGCCTATCAGTATCCCGATACCCCAAAGGTTGATACATGTAAACAGTCTCCTTGAGTGCGCCATGTAAAAAAGTATTTTTAACGTCAAGTTGGTGAATCGACCATGCCTTGGAAAGAGCCAAACTAAGAACCGTACGAATAGTTGTCGGTTTGACAATTGGACTAAATGTCTCACCACAATCCAGTTTTACCATCACCTACAAGGCGAGCTTTATGTCGCTCAAATGAACCATCAGATTTTTATTTATGAGCAAAAATCCACATACACCGAATAACATTAACATTGGAGGACGGGGCACCAACTCCCGCATTTTATTTGTAATAAAAGCATTATATTCATCATCCATAGCCATTTTCCAATTCGGGTCACGAAGAGCAGACACAGGGTTACGAGGTAGAGGGGACTTCGAGACAGATGTAAGAAGGTTGAAAGAACTCTTAGGCTTATAGATCTCATGCTAACTCCTAGTAACAGAACCGGTGGGTAGACTAGAGGGAGAGACAGGAGTTGGTCGATGAGGAGAACTAGGTGGGAGAGCGGAAGAAGATGCTAGGTACAGCCCAGCAGGCAACGACGGAGTAATCTGCCCAGGTGAGGGGGCAGACCCGCTAGCTTGGCACGGCGAGATGGGCAGTGGTGCGACAGGAAGGGGTAGAGCCGATGGGTTTGTGGGGTTAGTGAAATGGCGAACCACATATGGAAAGGGTCAATCGTCTAGAAATTGGTACGAGTGATGTGGAGGAGTATGTAACTGGGCAAAAGGAAATTGCTTCTCATCAAATATTACGTGATGGCTAATAATGATTTTTTGAGATGACAAATCAAAGCATTCATACCCACAATGATGTGATGGATATCCCAAAAAAATACACGGGAATGACCGGGGTTGAAGTTTGGTTATGAGAGTGGAGGGAATGAGAGGATAACATAAATACCCAAATACACGAAGATGGAAATAAGACGGATCCTTCTGATAAAAAATGCTAAGAGGAGATTGATAGTTTAACTGTTTATGAGGAAAGATGTTGAGAAGGTAAGTTGCCATTTGTCAAGCATGATGCCAAAAGTAAGGAGGGAGGGAAGCATGGGCCAATAAGGTACGAACAATGTTATTAATCATACTAATTTGTCTTTCGGCTTTCTCGTTTTGAGGGGATGTGTGAGGACATGATAAACGAAACGACGGATCATTGGCTTTACAAAAGTCCCAAAAGGGGTCATTATCAAATTCCTTGCCATTATCACATTATATATTCTTTATGTCCCACTCAAAGTGAGTTCGAATAAATGTCTTGAAATTTAAAAATATGGAAAAGGTTTGTGATTTTTTTGATAAAGGAAATGTCCACAAGAATTTAGAATAATCATCCATAAACAAGACATAATATCGATGACCGGAGGAACTCAAAACGGGTGATATCCAAAGATCACTATGTATAATATCAAATGACATAAGAATGCTAGAATTTGAAGCATAAAATGGCAACCTAACATGTTTTCCAAGAGGACACGAATGATAAATACGAACATCTCTACTTTGATTACAATCAATCAATTTATTTTTTCCTAAGGGAATTCAACACAAGTGCTCCTGGGTGATCCAAACGATCATGCCAAAGAGAAGGTGCCAAAGCAGCAAAAGTAGATGGTGAAGTGACTGGATTTGTGATTGGATAAAGCTCTCCCCGACTGTTACACCTCATTACCAGTCTCTCCGTCTGAAAATCCTTCACAGAAAACCCAAAGGGATCAAAATTAACAGAGATAGAGTTATCGGTGGTAAATTTGCGGACAGACACCAAATTTTTAACTAGGTGAGGGGCATGGAGGACATTGTTTAAGTGCAAGGGAGGATATGGGGAAGACAAAGTCGTGTGACAATAGCCGTGAATTGGAATTGAGTGACCATTACCAACAATTAAACTATTTTTATTGCTCTTATTAAAATAAGACGTGAGGTTACCTTAGGTGGATGTTATGTGAGAAGTGGCACCGGTGTCCATGTACCAATTTGCATCCGGAGGAGTGATCCCAAGAGTATGCATAGCTGCTTCAAAGTCCGTAGGCGTAGGGGCTGCTGTGTAGGCCTGCTGAGGTCGGGGCCAAGAACATCCGTTCGTGGTGGCTGTTGTTGTCCATAATTGGGTCGAGACAAAGAGTTTGAAGGATATGGACACGGTAGTATAGCCCAAGGACCCCAAGAGGCCATCTACGGCCACTGCTGCCCGATAGCCCATGGAGAATAAGGTGGAGGGTGCTGCCCCGCTGACTACTGCCCAGTGTCGCGGATGCTGCCGCCTCCCAGCTGATCACCATGGCCTGCAGGGCTGCAGCTGCTGGCAGCTCCTTTGCTGCTTCCCCGACCAACATTGCTATCCCGAGACCTGCCACCATAATTGTTGCGGTTGTGGTTCCTCTTCCCACCATTAGTATTGCGGGTAGAAGAGGAATTATCAGGAACATCAGAAGGACCCTCGTACGAGCGAACAAGTAAGGCAGCGGAAGAGCTTTGGACTGCTTTCTTAGCACATCCAGCCTCTTCAAGAGTGAGCATCGAACGGGCTTGATAAAATTGCGGCTAAGGATTTCGTTGGCGAATAAGAGTGGCCACACCTTGGTAGGGTTCGGTAAGGCCAGAGACCAATTGAAGAACCAGACAATCATTAGAAACCAGGGAGCCGACATTCTTGAGTTGATCCGCCAGAGATTTAAGATGTTGACAATAGGCAGAGACATTTGGAAAATCTGTCATGTCTACATGAGTGAAGTCATACTTAGGGGTGACAGCACGAGAGTGTTTATTATCCTGGAATATATCACGCAAGCGATTCCAAGCCTCAATCGTCGTGGTATTGGGTTCAAGAATTGTATGCAAAAGATCAAATAGTAGCGTAGAGCCATTGGAGAACGGTGGTGTCAAAGGTGAACCGCAGTTCTTTGTCCTCCTCTTGTTGAGGCCGTTTCGCCGCGCCCGCTGTCGGAGGAATAATATGATCAATTACCCGATGGGATCTTGCATGAATCTTAAAGAGTTCCGCCCATGTGGAATATTGTACGTTCTCCATCTCAAGAGTGATGGGAACATGGTTCTTGATGTTGGAGACAACAAGAGCAGGATGAAAGGAAGATTTGGAGTTAGACATAGTGATTGAGAAGAGAGGAAAACGAAGAGGAGAAGGGCGGCGACAGCGAAAATCCAAGAAGAAAGAAGAAGGTCGGATTGTGCCCTAAACAGCTGATACCATGAAAGAGTTTAATCCCTTGATTTCTTTCATTCCCATCATCCGTTTATATACATAATACAATAGTATAAGCAGCCTATAATTAAGGAAACTAACTATCTATATATAGGAAGTAAACATATACAATTTGTTATAATCTGGCAGAATATATTTTTATATATTCTAACAATAATTGTGTGCTGAAAAAAAAAATTGGACATTATTATAATCCATATGGCAATTCTAGAAACAACACTGACCCCTAGCAATTATAAACACATTTTTAGGTAATCTATATCTATTATAATAATAAAATCCCAACTATAGATGGGACAAGAGAGCATATAAGATAATAAAATGAATCAAAAACTAACAACCAATTAATCATACATTATCTCATCCTCTAATTAATCTGGTCAAATTTAAATCATTTCATGGTAGGCCACAAGAGCCAACTTTTTGTACCTAATTAACTAATTATCATGGCAATTATATTAAAGAATAGGAAAATTTAGTTTTTAATTAGTGGTATATGTACAAAAATACAAATATGGATTGACTAGCTAACATGAGTACTAACATGGTATACATAGTGAAAAATAAGTTGTCTTATTCATTTTTCTTACGTGCAATTCAGGCAATTTACATACATCGTTATTAATGATATGTTTTTACTTAAGCTAACAATCTATCAAAAACAATATGTATTATTATTAAACCCTACTTATAAAATTATACTGAATAAAACTAATTTTTTGTGGTCTCAATGAAGACAAATATTAAATAACTGTAGCTTACAAAAATGAGGACTACTAATAAATATCAATATAAAAATTCTTTACCACCTGAAATTATATATTATTAATCATGATTAGTGGAGAATCACATGCCTTATCATTTTAATCACACTTTATAACTATTAATGATTAATTGACTCAAACACTTTCAAAAAAACATACACTTTTTTAAAAAATAGCAAGCATACAACACAATTCAGTAGAGAAGATGACTGCTAATATTCAATTAATTGGGAGAACAACCAAAAGTGATTGGGTAAAAATAAAAAGAAAAGCAAACTAACTTTAGCAATATACTAAAGTTTATGGTGCCTTAGAAAGTAAGAAAATAATTGCATTTACCATAAATTAGGAACTGTTTTTTACTATTCAGACATATAATTTTTTTTTTTCATTCGACTAAATTTAAATTTGTGTTAGAAAGTTTCATATTCGGGGTAAAATATTCTCTTGTAAAGGTGACTTCATATCTAGGGGACTCGAATTTGAAATCTCTAATTAAAAATGAAAGAATATTTACGGCTCCATCACAACCAATCGGAGATTATCATAAAATTGAAAGATTAATCATTTACTAATTGCCCATTTGGAGATTTTCTTCTATATTCCACTTTTTTCAATAAAATAATTTTTAAAATAGCATTTAGTTCTAATTTATTGGGAGAAATGTTTTAAATATATTCGAACTTTGACCGAAATTGTTGTAACAATCTCAATCTTTAGGCAGGACCTATTACCTCCTACACTATTTAATAGTTATTTTAAAGATATATAAGTGTCCACGTAGACATCATAAATATTGCATCATTATAAATAGTAACTTGTCCACGTGAACACTTATATATCTATAAAATACACTATTAAAAGTGCAGGAGGTAATAGGTCATGTCCAAAGTTTGGTATTGATACAACAATTTCGGTTAAAGTTCGAATATATTTCAAATCTTTTTCCCTAATTTATTTATTTATTTTGAATGAGCAACAACATTGCTTAGTATGTAGTTAGATAACAACAAATATTGAAGTGAATTTGGTGATGAATGCCTTCTATAGCCAATAGTAATGTTTTCTGCACTTTATTATTGATTTTTTTATTAATAGGTTACTACGCGAGTTCTATTTCTTTACTTATTTGTTTTACTAGAGTTAAATTGGTTTTTAATATCGTAAAGTTTTATATTTCGATAAATTTGATTTATTAAACATAGTGACACAAGTAAAACTATTTTACATCTAAGAAATTATGCATTCAACTTGTACGAACAATTTTAATACGTGCATCATATTGACACTACATTAGCTAGTTATATGAGAATTTTTTTTTTATCTCACAAAAAGTAGACCCAAATCATATACTTTTGGGTTCATATGAGATACTTGCACGAGTTTGATTAATTTAAATTTGCATCAAGTAGGACCCCATTATAGAAGGAGACACTCGCTTTACTTTTTTCATATGCAGGATTAATTAAACCCAACAACAACAATAACATATCAAATGAAATCTCACAAAGTGGGGTATGGGTATGATAGAGTGTATGCAGACCTTATCAATGCCTTGAAGATGTAGAGATTGTTTCTAAAAGACTTCGGTTATCAAGTGCAAACAAACTCAAGTAAAAGAAAATGAAAACAATAGAGAAAACATAACAGTCAATAAGAAAAGAAAAGCAATAATAACAACAAAATAAAGTGCCATAATACGATAAACAACATATATGACAAGAACTACAAGGATACGACTAGTCCTACATCAGACACTAAACCTTCGAAAGGCAAGACAACACTCTATATCCCTACTAACCTTTTATCCTACTACACAACCTTCACTCCTTCCTTTCTAAAGTATTGTCTTCGGTAATATAAAGTTGCGTCATAGCCTGTCTATTCACCTCTCCCAATACTTTTTCGATCTATCCCTACCCCTCAATGAATCCTCTGTAGCCAGCCTCTTGCAAGTGCTTCCTTATTAGGGCGTGGATGCACCTCCCATGCACATGTCAAATCATCTTAGTACCGCTTCTTGTTCGTCATTAAAATCACTTCGCCTTCTCCAGAATAACCTTGTTACTGATCTTGTCACTTTTAATATGTCCACACATCCATATCAACATCATCACCATCTCTACAACATACATTTCTGAACATGTCATTATGAGGTTCGTGACTGATCAGTACTCCACCTCATATCATAACCTCATTTAGTACACCAAATCCTTGATCTTTCCCCTTTTCTTGTGTGTAAAAGAAAAAAAAATCATGAAAGACACCAAACGTGGGTGTGTTAGCCATGAACCAAACAAAAGAAGATTAAAAATTTAACATGGGGTGTAACGTGTAATTTATTAAAACTTTTGGCCTTGAAGTGTACTTCTTAGCCAGCTGGATCACTTCTGGATTGCTATCAGGTACATAATATCCTAATTACTCACGCGCTTAAGTGGTACGTGAAGGTGAAGCTCTTATAAAGGTGGGACCAAACAGTACCCAAATTTAAGGAGAGGGGCCAAACTGAAAAATTATTTGTCATTTTCTGAATTTTATGTTTTTTTTTTTTCACGTTGGAAATTGGATAAGTCACATGGTTTATAAGTATATAAACAAGTGTATTATTTTTTTTTAAAAAAAAATCATGGGATATTTGATATTTGTTGCCTGCATTAAAATACGATTAATTAAATTTTTATCGCATAGAATTTCTTTCGAGAAAATGCTTCTACTAAGTATTTCTAAGAAATATCCAAAATTTGAAATCGAAATACATTAAAACTGACTACATTCTCTGTGATAAGTTTATAATATCATTGGCTCCAAAAAAAAGTTATTTAAAATTTGATAGAGACATCTTTTCCCTCTAAATTTCTGTCCTCACCACTTTTCTCCTATTATTTCGTACCTTTTTAGAATTAAATTAGCTAGTCCTCCAAAATAAGTATAGAAAATACGTGAATAACAATTCTTGGATAATAATTTCTATATTAATAATAAATTAAATGATGAAATTAAAGATTATTTTTTAAAAAATTGCACTTATAAAATTCTGCAAAATAGAAATGTGCTTGTCTCGCAAGGCTCACATCTCAATCATCTAGATGTATGCTTAGGATGCGCAATAATCGATCGTTCATGAGATTAGTCTGAAATCGCGAGTAATTGACCTCTTAGATTTAAATTTTACCAACTAAATTTGTATGCTTTTCATTTTAAAACTTTGTTCCTAGTCAAATATGTTTCTTTACAAAATTTGAGACTGAAAAACAAGTAATTTCTTTTCACATGTCTAAGTCCCAATAATCGAGACTACTGCCCAATATTTTTTTTTGAAAAAAAACTAAAAGAAGAAAAGCCTAATATCACATATTCTCCACTAAGATAGAGAGAGTTTTGATGTATATATGAAAAAAGAGACCTAATATTATCACAAATTCTCCACTAAAATAAAGTGAGTTTCGATGGACCTCTCAAAACTTTTCATGTCTTGACTTTTGTTAAATCTCATTAATTATATATTCATTATTAAGGTTTAATTTATATACATAATAATTTAAGGATTTTTTCACTTATCAAATTATCCAAAGGTTAAAATATCTACAACAAGGATCACTCCATAAAAATGTATTTACAATTTTATACAAAACTTTATTTTGTTAATATGTATTAAATTAAACTCTTTAGGATTAATATTTATGTATTTTTTTTAATTTTTTATTTGGTATTCGGTACTCATATTGAAGTCTGATTAAATTTGAATTCGCGTCAAGAAGTCCATATACTCAAACTCGAGACCTCTTATAATGAAATACTACTTACCACTCGACCACAACTTTATTGATGACTAATATTTATGTATACTACTACACATTGATTACTTCTAAATATTTTTGTAAATAAATTAAAAAAACTAATAAATTTGGTGAGACTTCTATAAGGCAAAAAAAGAGAGAAGAAAACACCTCCAAAATATAAAAGGGAAATGTAACGGCAAAGATATAGAATAAAAAATATTCTACTAAAATCTAATCCTTGTTGCATGTACACCATGGAAGATAAATAAATTATGCTACTAGTAAACAAAATAGATGAATATTTAATGTAAGCATTCCACATTCCCATAAAATAATAAATCGATAAGGTATTGTTTGAGTGGCTGGATATGAGATAATAGTTTTTTTTTCAAAGATAAAATATAATTTTTTTTATCATGCATATTAATTATTTTGTATCAAAATAATATGATTAGCTATTTCATATTAAAAGATAATAATTTTAGGTTGAGATATTCTTCACTTTCATATTAAAAGATAATAATTTTAGATTGAGATATTCTTCACTTTCATATTAAAAGACAATAATTTTAGATTGAGATATTCTTCACTTTCATATTAAAAGATAATAATTTTAGATTGAGATATTCTAAACATCTTGATAACCAAATGATTTATCATGTTGTGATAGAATGGTAAAATATTTTACTCTTTCTAATTGATGTGGAATCATTTTAGCTAGTGTTGGATAACATATTTTGAATTAGATTTTTAAATAGTCACAATTTTTTTTATAAAAAAATTCAAATAAATAAATGTTGGCGCAACTTCAAATTCTAAAAATTACTTTTCAACTTTCACCTCAAAAAATTCAAATTTCAAGTTCCAACTTCAAAATTAATGATCGAATAGAAACTTAATTACACCCCAACACTTTGTTTAAATGGTTGTTAGTATTGTTTATAACGTATCATATTATTTTCTATTGTTTTAATGAATACAATATTTGGATACATTGTATCGTTCTCAGTCGTTACATAATATCACATATTCATAATTTAAATGATAAATTTACAAAAAATTGCAGGGTATAAAATAAAGCTACTATGAAAAATTAGAATAAATAATAAAATATAAAGATTAAAAAATAAGTAAGAAAAAAATGAAAACAAAATATTAAGTATCGACATGATTACACTAAATCAATCGTTACACAAAATGAATCTTTTCATCATTATCTAACCATGGTTTTAGCCGGCACGATACAAGATAATTTATAGAATAAATAATAGAATATAAAGATTAGAAAATAAGTAAGAAAAAAATGAAAGAAAATATTAAATATCAAAGTGATTACATCAAATCGATCGTTATACAAAATAAGTCTTTTCACATTATCTAATCATGGTTTTAGCCAACACGATACAATAAAATTTAATTATAATAAAAATAAAAATTATATTTAAACTAATAATATAATATAACGGATAACAATCATTCAAACAAGATATAATACGAATATCAGAACAGAGAAATCAAAAGAAATTTATAATTTAAAATAAAATAGTAGTAGTAGTAACAAATACAGAGCATTTCAAGCTGTTGAAGCGTCACTGCTCACTCCCTCCTTCCACACACAGAGAAAGAGAGAAAGAGTGAGAAAACCTACCACCATTGAAACCCGAGCTAAATGCCCATAGATCCGTTTACATTGCCGCATTTTGACCCGACCCATTAACCCAAATACCCTCATTCACTCTGCTTCTTCCTCACTACTCTCCATTTCTCACTTTTGTTTAGAAATAGAGTAAAAGAATCAGTTTTTCTCTTTTGTTGCTGTTGTTTCTTGTCCTTTTAGTACTTTCCTTCGTACCCACTTCTTCTAAATTCTACTTTTTGTTTCAGTTCTTGCAGTAAAAGGCAAAAAAGTAGCAAGAAACAAGAACTTACAGAAAAACTAAGTGTAAAGTTGTAGTCTTTGTAGTTGGTACTTTAGTGGGTGTGGTGAAAATTGAGGTTCTTGGTGTTAGGGAACTTCAGATCTGATGGGAAGAACAAGTGTTGCTGATGCTTTCATGGTCTTTTCGTTTATTGACGTTGACTTCAAGGAGTGAAGAGAAAAGTATAAACTAGTCCTTTTTTGAAGCTTTGAGGGACAAATTCTTTAAAAGGGTACTGATATAATCATTCAACAATAGTAAAAATGATGGCTTTTGGAAGTCCTAGTAGTAAAGCTCATAGTACAAGCTCTACTTGCCACTCTTTACTTAGAGAACTGCAGGTCTCTTTTCTTTCTCCTCTTACTCTCTGTTTTACTACTTTTTACTGTACAGGGTTTCTTGAAATCCTTTTGATTAAATGTTCTGTCTGTGGGGAATTTACTACTTGTATAGTTCTTGAATTTTGTTTTTTCTTGGTGCTTATGAAAAAGGGTGTTTTGTTTTTCTTGGTTTCGTTCTCTTCATTTTTTGTTTTTTAGAAAAAAGATGGAGACTTTTACTTGATTTGAGGTGGGGTTTTGGTTAGTATGGTGAATAATGCTTCTTAAAGCATAGAAACTATTTATTGTGCAGTTTATTTATGGCTTGGTAGTTATAATGTCTGCTCAATTAAGTTGAAGCAGTTGCTTCTGCTGTTGGGTTTTTAAGTTAGTTGAAGTCTAATTAATGGTTTTGTGTGATATAACTGTTTATTTTTTTGATTATGAAATCCAAGTTTGTTTATATGATTTATTCTGGGATTTCCTTTGTTTTTGTCTTTCTCATGGCTTCAATAAATGCTTGATTCAAGTTTGATTTTGTAGTTGGAATTTTACAACCATTAGTGAAAAAGATAACATTTTGTGTCCAAGATTTCCTGTAGTTCCTGTATAGAATTTCTGGGTGAATATGATGGGAGTCCCTATAGGGATTTCTGGCTTCTGGGTGATTAAGCTGGCACCTGGGAAGGAATAGTAGTAGTTAGTTTTTGCTGTTTCTCATGTATGTGAGAGACTGCAATTTCGGTCCCTGATTTATGTAATATGTATTGACTCTGGTTGGTGGTGATGTCCAGCAAATATGGACTGACATTGGAGAGAGTGAAGTTGATAAAGACCGTATGCTGTTGGAGCTGGAAAGAGAGTGTATGGAAGTTTATCGAAGAAAAGTTGAAGAAGCCGCCAATGCAAAATCGCGTCTTCATCAGTCTGTTGCAGCTAAAGAAGCTGAGCTTGCAACCTTAATGGCTGCTCTTGGTGAACATAACATTAATTCACCGGTAAGGAACACTTCCCTACATGTGGAAACTTTTATCATAGTAAATGATTTATCTTCGAAAGCCCTCTTCTCCCCCATGTTTATATTTTTCCTTTCATATGGTTACTAGAACTGCTTCCCCTTTTTGGTGAAATAGTACTTCCTTGATCAAATAGACCAAAAAACTATTAACTGATTGCTTTCCTGTAGCCTTAGCAATGCCTCAACTAGCGCAAAGTGGGTATTTTAATGTTATTGTTACTTTTCCCATATGGCGAGGTTCTTCTAGGGTGTACTGTTGTATCATTTCTTAAGCAACTAGCATGATTCCTGTTATCTTCCAAATAACAGGAATCTCACAAATGGAAAACAGAACTGTCAAGTTCTCTTGGAATAGAAATATATGGATGATCCATCTCATGATTTCTATATTTCATGTAATCATGATTTATTAGTGTAGCAAGGTGAACTTTAAACATAGTTAATATTTAAAGAAATGGAAGTTTCATATTCTGCTAGAGGTATGGAGAAGGAGTATAGTGATCTAGTTGTTTCATTTTTCTTGGATTTGGGGGAGCGTGTGGAGTAGCTAATTTAAAGAGGTACTCTTGTTATTTGGATGAATGATTGCTCATATTGTCTAACGCTGTAAAGTCTCCAATTACACCATGGAGTATCTTCAACATCTAATCTTTTTAGTTGTTTCTGCCTAGAAGATTCACCCATGCGATGCTTGCTCATCTTCTCATCAAATTAAGTTTTGAGCACAGTTTCCTGCTTTGTTTCGTATTTGGAAAGAAAGCATATGCACTGCTCAGCTCTTGAATTTTTGGTGTAATGTGAAGTATGTTTATGATTTATATGTAATTGTGGGTTCGTAGACTCCCTGAAGATTCAAGGGAATCAGTGATTGTTTTTGCAGCATGTATAGTTTTGGTTTGATTCCAAAGTGAAGACGAGGCTTTTTTTTCTTTGTTTTCTAAAACCAGAATTGTTCTGGAACCAAACAACTTCAGTTTTGGTTTTTGAAAAACTTTCTGGAATCCTTTTGAACAACTGATCCATATTTTTGCTTGTTAATTTTGTTTTTCTGGTTACAACAGATACAGTCAGAGAAAATGTCAGCTTCATTGAAGGAGCAGCTTGGGTTTATCACGCCTCTTGTTGATGATTTAAAAGCAAAGAAAGATGAGAGAGTTAAGCAGTTCGTAGATATAAAGACGCAAATTGAGAAAATAACTAGCGAGATTTCAGGGTCTTGTAATATTGTCAATTCTCTTAGTACCTTAAACTTGGAAGAACATGACTTGTCGACAAGAAAGCTCTCTGAATGCCAATCCCATCTACGTGCTCTTCAAAAGGAGAAGGTATGTGTGGACAAAGTTGTATTTCGATTGTATCTTGTTTCTTAGTTACTTTTTCTCCTCTTTTCAATTTGTATGTTTTTCCTGATTAGTCAGTTCCCAAAAGAATGCCATTTTTCTCTATTTAGTAATAATTTAACTTTAAACTTCTCATTTTCCCTTAATGAGATGATTTATGGCCACACTAATATATATGACTTGTTTCAAACCACGAGTTCCAAAAGTATTTCTTTCATTCTTTAAACTTGTGTCCCAGTTCAACACCATCACATAAATTGGGATGGAGGGAGTAATGTTTTTAAATAACGCAATAACGATTTTCTTTTCTGCTGAAGCATCTTTGAAACATTGTGAGAGACAAGGTTTCTTTAAGTTATCTTCTTTGCTAGTGTTCACTGGTTTCCCTAGTGGTTATGTTTAGATGTTTGTGTATCATTCTTCTCATGATGTATACAATTCTGTAAGTTGCCTTGTCAACTTGGTCCATGGATGTAGCTTAGTTCCCATTTCTCTTCCATCTCATTAGTCCACTTCTATAGGGTTCAGGTCATCGACATCACTCTTAAAAACTATACAGTATATAACTGGAGATCCTTTTTTTTGCGTTTATGTGGTTCAGCATGGCATTCTTAATCATCATGAATGGTGCATTTTTGGTTTATCATAAGACACCTCTCTTTCTTTTAGCAAATTGAATAATGATGATTGCTTCTGCATGCAGTCTGTGCGTGTCCAAAGAGTTCTGAACAGTGTGAATGAGGTTCACACATTGTGCGGTGTAATTGGGCTGGATTTTGGTGAAACTGTAAGCAATGTGCATCCAAGCTTGCACGAGACAAGCCTGGGACAGTACACAAACATCAGTGACAGCACATTGGAAGGTCTAGACCAAGCTATCCTTCAACTGAAAACAGAAAGAAAAGTTCGATATCAGAAGGTATTATTTTCCTAGATATGGTACTGCCTTTTCTTTATTCTCTATCTAATCTCATCAATAATGCAGCTAAAGGATGTGGCGGGATCTCTGTTTGAGCTTTGGAAGTTGATGGATACAACGAGAGAAGAAAGGCGCAAGTTATCAAGGATCATTTCCTTTCTTGACATTTCTGAATCAAAGGTTGTGGAACCAGGTGCACTTACATCGGAGGTTATTCAACAGGTGTGCAAGCACTTTTTACCTCTTAATTTTTCCCTATTTCTTGGTCTATTCTTTTTTCCCCTTTATTTCATTTCCACACACATTTTTTTTCTCCTAAAGTTATGCGACACAAAAATTGATTCCAATGAGAAGGACTATTGAAGAAGAGAGTGCATATACCAGTTTAGTGGTGTTATTTTTCCAAATTGTAATCATTAATAGTTCCTATATATATATTTGCAGAAATAATTGATGCTGTTTTTGACATTGCTAGGTATCAGCAGAAGTTGGGAGGCTTACCAAATTGAAAGCAAGCAGAATGAAAGAGTTGGTGATGAAAAGGAGGGCAGAACTGGAGGATTTGTGCTGTAAAACCCATGTACAACCTGATTCAAGTACTGCTGCTGATAAATCCAGTGCAATGATCGACTCTGGTAAGACGTCTGACTTGGATTCATTAAGGGCTTTGTCCATCTGAACTTCAATGCAGAGAAATGAGCTCAATCTCCATTTAGGTCTTGTGGACCCTTGTGAACTCCTGGCAAATATTGAAGCACAAATAAACAAAGTAAAGGATGAAGCTTTAAGCCGAAAAGAAATTATGGATAAGATAGAGCGGTGGCTTTCATCATGTGATGAGGAAAACTGGCTTGAAGATTATAACCTGGTAAGTATAAACTACTTCCATTCTATTCCTGTAGCCAATCTCTGTTTCCTACTAACTAACGCTTCTAGTAACTTTAGTTTCTATTGTTGACAAAAACTTTACATCAACTATAGTTTGATTAGTTTAAATTGTCAGGATCATACACGTTACAGTGGTGGAAGAGGCGCTCATATAAATTTAAAGCGAGCAGAACGAGCAAGAATTACAGTGACTAAGATTCCAGGTATTCTACTCTAGCTTATTCGGTGGTGTCATCATTGACACAAAGTGAACTCCATGGCTTTTATGCTCAGGTATGGTTGACAGTTTGATTAGCCGGACTCTAGCTTGGGAAAATGAGAATCAGAAGTTGTTTCTGTACGATGGGGTGAGTTCTTTTGCAGCTAAGAAACTTCTAGATTTTTTCTTTTGTTTCTGCTGTTGGTCAAGTGGATTTGGCTGTACTTGTAGGTGAGATTGGTGTCAATATTGGAGGATTACAAAGTGAGTCGACATCAGAAAGAAGAGGATAAGAAACGTGCCCGGGTACTGTCATTACCCTCATTTACTAATAAATGCTGAATTCTTATATCAGATGTGTATCTAACGGAATGCATGATATCAAAAATTTAACTGGGAATTCTTATGTTGTATAATAACGAAGTACTACTCTCTGATTTGTCCTTGTACTAAATTGGCGCTTCAATTGAGTCCTAATAGATGAGGGAATGATATTAAGTAGGGAGTTTCTTAGCCCATTTGATTTACAAGTAATGATTTAAAAATATATGTTATTATCTTTTCTTTTACACAGGATCAGAAGAAACTCCAAGATATGCTTCTGGCAGAGAAGGAATCTATATATGGTTCTAGACCTAGTCCCAGAAGAAGCAACAGCTTTAGGAAGACGAATGGATTCCATACAAATGGAAATGGGTCGGTCACTCCCTCACCACGCCGAAACTCAGTTGGTTGTGCAACTCCAGAGCTTCAAACACCCCGTTCTTACTCTGGGCGGCAGAATACCTATTTCAAGGAAATGAGAAGACTTTCTACTGTCCCTCTCAACTTTGTGGCTATGGCAAAGGAAGATACCATGTCATTTTCTTCGATTGGCGGTTCTGAGCCCGAATCTCCACCTCAAGGCTGAATTCACAGTCGGTGAGCTTGTCCCTTTTTTTGCTGCATTTCTTTCAACTCCGGAAATATTATCATGTAAAATTCTGCTATCACACTTTGGGAGGACTTCAAGATCATCTTTTGAGATGTTTGTAGATAAAAGCACTTGTGTAGGTTCTTTTGCTCTCTCTATAATTTCCCCACAATTACCATCGCGAGTTCCTTGTAGCAGACAACCTGGTTTTAAGTGTAGAAGGGCGTAGAAATGGCTCCATTACCTACTGAGTTTTGAACTGTGTGCCGTTGTCCCTCGGGATATCTCATTTATTCAAAAAGAAGTAAACAATCCTGTCATTGTTTTTCATTCCCCTCTTTTATTATGCAGTAATATCTACGCTTCAAGGGTGAAGTACATATAAACTGCATAAATGCTTAATGTTTCGCGTTACACTTGTATGCCTTATTTCAACCTTAAAATCGATTGCACCTCACTATGTTTATGTCTTTGCAGGGAGATGATCACATAATCCAAGGCCACATATAACCTCATAATTTGTGAATACTGAAGGGGAGTGTACACTACTGTAATGCTGTTAGGCTGTTCTAGGCACTTGGTGACTTTTTTTGCTAGTGACTTTTGCTGGTTACTATAGATATTGTTTGTGGATATAATAGTGACATTAAAGTTCTCTGTTTAAATAGATGTTCACTGATCAATATGTACCTTGAGCTTCTTTTTTTGTTGTTGGTGATTTGCATGTACATATAGTGGAATGTGATTGCTATGAATTGATTAAGAATCCTTGTTTATTTAGGGTTGTGTAATCATAGGTCATCTTAAGATTTCTAGCTCCTAATAAAGTTTGTAACATTCAAATGCTCATCTATCATATCTACTCATGTTTGTATGGGTGAAATAGAATTCTCTCTAGTGTTGGGATAATTTTTTTCCCTACTCTTAAAAGAAACAATCTCGATTATCATATTAGTTTGGTGTTTATGAATATTTTATGTAATTTTATAACAATACGTAACTTCATGAAAAAACTTAAAAGATATACGATATCTTTATCTGTCTCAAAGAATAAAGATTCGAAATTACATTTGTGGGTTTGGAAGCCCAAAAGAGGGCTGGACTCTTTGGGCGGGAAGAACTAGTTGTTGCAACAACAAATTCATATGACCTCATCGCTACCTTTGCCTTATAGGTAAAGATATAAAATTGCATTCGTGGTTTGAAAATTCAAAAAAGGGATTGACCTTTACCTCTACCTTGCCTCAAAGACAGATTTCGATTCACATTTGAAGTTTGAAAGTTCAAAAGAGGGGTCGACTCTTCTGGTGAGAAGAACTAGTTGTTGCAAGTTGCAACAACAAATCTGTACAAACCTTACCTCTACCTTATCTCGAATGCAAAGATTTGAAATCATATTTGTAGTCTGAAAGTCCAAAAGAGGGCGCAACTCCTCGGGTGGGAAGAACTAGTTGTCACAATTGGAAATACCCCACCCAATTCGCATAAAAATGAGTTAGACGATTTCGATAGACTCTCGACCTAAGAAAAAATAATCCAAAACATGATAAAGTACATGAAGCAACGATTAATAAGATATAAATTATGACAAAATAATATAACAATCGAGATATAAGAATCAAGTATAAATAACCAAATAGTGCAATTTGTGTAATTTTGGCTTATAAATGGGATAACATAAATTCTCAAGGTCCGGGTACCCCAACCATGGTGACCCGGCGTCGGATATTCAATAAATACCTGATCGCCGGCGTCATTGCCGGCGCCGGAGTTACTTTCCAAACCCTAACTTCTAACTCCTTCCTTTCTTCCACTGATTCCCCTTTCATCAACGGCGTCGTTCGCTCCTCCCGAGCTCTCTTCACCATCACTTCCACTGTCATCGACTACAAGTTCTCACTATACGGACTCAATCCTCACACCGACGACTATCGCCTTACTCTCTCCGAACTACATCTACGTTCAGCAAACCGAATTCTAACGATGTGTGAAGCAAATAAAGGTATTTACATCAAAGCAGGTCAGTTTGTTGCTGCCATTAGGCAAGTACCAAAAGAATACTCAACAACACTTTCTTCATTACAGGATCATGCTATTCCTTTTCAGTTTGAAGCGATTAAACAAGTGTTAGTTAGTAATTTAGGTTTTAATTGTTTATCGGAGTTTTTTTTCTCCTTCGATGAGGTTCCGGTTGCTGCTGCATCTATTGCTCAAGTACACCATGCTGTTTTAGTAAAAGACCGTCAGGAAGTGGCGGTGAAGGTGCAGTATCCTGGATTGGAGTATCAAATGAAATTTGACCTAGTAACTATGTCTTTGTTATCGAAATCGGTTGGATGGATCTTCCCTGGATATAGGTTTCAATGGCTTGTAACTGAATTTGAAAAATCTATTGCTTCTGAGCTTGATTTTATTGCTGAGGCTAAAAATTTGGAGAGGATTAGGGAAAATTTTAAGGATAATTCTATGGTTAGGGTTCCGAATGTGTTTTGGGATTTTACGACAAGGCAGGTTATGACGATGGAGTTTTGCAGAGGTCGTAAAGTTGATGACTTGGAGTTTCTGAAGGAAAGAGGAATTAGTGAAGTCAAGGTTGCGAAAACTTTGGCAGAAGTATTTGCAGAAATGATTTTTGTTCATGGTTTTCTTCATGGGGATTTACATCCTGGTAATATATTGGTTTCTCCTGAAGGGAAGAATGGATTTTCGTTAGTTTTGTTGGATTTCGGGATTTGTAAACAGTTGAATGAGGATTTCAGATTGAAGTATTGCGAGCTTTGGGAGGCTTTGGTAGTTAAGGACTCAGCCAAAATCCAGGAAATAGGAGAGTATTTTGGTGTTGGAAAGTACTCAAGATACTTCCCTGTCATATTTACAGGAAGAACTATTGACAGTAAATCCACACTTGGGGAAGGGATGTCTGTTGAAGAAAGGAACAACCTGAAGCAGGAACTGAAGTCTCTTAAAATGGAGGACATATCCTCCTTCATGGAATCTCTGCCTACTGATTTTCTCACAGTATTGCGGACTGATGGGCTCCTAAGATCTCTGATGAGCAAGTTGGGTGCTCCCTTGAGAGTCAGGTTACTAGCATATGCTGAATATGCACTATACGGACTTTCATTGAAGTCTGACTCTAAATCTGATTCTGCCATAGGAGTTGTGCTGTTTAGATTCAAGATTGGCCTCCGCTACGTCCAACTAAGACTCCTCTTTGGGATACTGGGACTTGTTTCATGGCTAGAAAGCATCAAGCATACGTCAACTAGGAGATTTAAAGATTTACTTGCCTCAGCTGGATTTGTGGTAAGGAACTTGTACCGTCCTTTATTGACTACATAATTAAGTCTGGTCAGTTGTATAGTGAAGAAATTGTCTCATTTACATTCATTCACTTCTTAAGAAGCTTTCCTAAACAAATGTCTCTAGGTGGTACACTATAACTCTAGAGAGGAAGGTCTGTTTCTACGAACTCCATCCGATCATCTTTAAGTGTTGTGTTCTCATGTGTAGTCTAAAACTAGACGAAAACCTGTAAAGTCAGTTGCCATTTTATAGTAATTTTTTCTCCTCCAAAAACTATTGGATCTTTTCTCTCATTGGCATCATATTCTATTATCTGCCAGCACAAGTAGGGATTGCCCTACATAAAAAAAATTGATTTCCCTTCAAGCATTTGTTAATGTTGTATCTTCTTGTTAGCGCAACTATATAGACATGATTTTTACCAATTACAACAAGTACTTTTCAACAATATTACAGCCAATCTTTCACATTAGAAACTTGTGACCTGTGGTCTTAACTGCACTCAGTAGAACACAACTAGATTTCTGACTCTCACCACCATATGCTGTTTGCACAAATTAAATTTGCTGTGGTCGAGAATATATATTGGTCATTAAGCTCAGAATGGGTTTTGGGCTTGATGTCAATACCCAAGAATTATACCGAGGGAAAATAGGTAGAATAGTGCTTATTAAGCACCATTTGATAGCTTATTATCGGAGTTATGAGGTTGTTGCTTTAACATATACTGCTAGAGGCTGCTGTAATGTAAACAGTTTTCACGAAAACTGATGATAAATAAGGCCATGGAAAAGCAATCTGGAAGTGCTTTGTCACAATCAGTTATTGCAGAAAGAGCAAGAACTACAGTGACTAAGATTCCAGGTATTCTACTCTAGCTTCTTCAATGATGTCATTTAATCCTGGATCATCATCGGTAGAAATGGAAGTCAATGGCTTTTTACGCTCAGTTATCATTGGCGGTTTGATTAACAAGGCACTAGCTTGGGAAGATGAGAAACAGAAGTGTTTCTGTGCGATGGGGGTGAGTTCTTTTGCAGCTGTGCTGCCATGGGAATGGGATGAATCACAGTTACCATCTTCTGGCTCACAATGAGTGATGTAAAATGACACATGAAAACCAATAAAGTTGCTAATTAAATACCTGTGAACGCGATCATCCCAACTGTGTTTGTCCTTGTGACGCATGTCCAGATGACTGTTAAAGCTCATTGAAGGTTGATATACCTCCTATTTACATCTTATTATAATTGGAAGAGAGGACTGTGCTTCTTAACGTTCGTATAGTGCTGTAAATCTATAGCTCTTTCAATGTAATTATGATGGTCTCTTCTTTCTCAACATGTATATTAGTTCTAATGACAATGATACAATTGAAGACATCTAATTTTTGATTTCTTAGAGAAGGATACTTTGTACTTAGTGGCTATGATTGATTGTTCTCAAATTGTTTGGATGAAGGTACCAGAAAGTCATATGCACATATACAAATACAACAGCTGATGCAGTTTCTTGAAGTGAGAAGTAACAGAAATACTTGAAAATCAAGTCTATCTTGTGATATGCGATCCAACTCTATTCGAGAAGCTCCCCCTTTCTCTGTGGACTGCCTTACAGCTTCTCCCAATTCTTCTGCTCTTTTTCTAATCACAACGCCTTCTTCTGATGCCATCAACTTCCTCACGACATTCTCAATAGTGGATGCACTTAGTAGCTCCTCGCGTTTCTCCTCTCCTGGTTGAGTTTGTGTCATGGTAGAAGCAGGGCAACAACTTTTAAGTCTATGAGAATTGTTTAAAGACAGAAGTATTGAAAACACGCTTAAACTGAGCGTGAATCATTAGTTTTATTCCCAAGCTATTAACAGCATTAAAAATATCCCTTCACTTGACTAACTGAACTTAAATACGCCTCTAAATCCTCGCCAAGTTTTCAACACTTCTCTCGGCTTTTTTTTAAGAACCCCTTGCTCCTACAAGAGTTTGAGACCACTTCCTATGTCATGTGGTAGATCGGGGTGTATTATCTTAGTTTTGTTAGTCAAGTAGAGAGTGTTTTTAAGACTATCAATTGTTTGGGAATAAAACTAATAATTTGCGTCAAGTTCAAGGATGTTTCCAATAGAGAAATCAATCATGGTATTACAAGACAAAAGGACATATCATATGACAAAAAAATTTAGATGTGAGGAAAGAAAAGTATGTGGTGCAGATTGCAGAAGTACTATTGTGACCATTCACCATAGTTTTGGAAGATAGTGAAAATTGGTCTTCTATATATTTTTCATTTTTGGTTTCTCTTTTCAAGTATTTTGTTTACTTTATATATTTGTCTGTTTTTAAAATGATCTTGTAATACTCCAGGACTACATAATATCAGAAAACAGAGAGTCTGTCTAAAGGAGTACATTTTTTTTTGGCATAATTTGTTTCGACTCAAAATGTTTTATCTGATGTTTGATAGTCATTTTAGAGTTTGACTAATACTAATTACGGACAAAAAGTCTCACTTTGAAAGGTACAACACCTCATGCCAAAGGTGTTTTCAGATTAAAGCTCGAACATGATACCTCTGATTAATGATAATAATTAAGTTAGAGAGTGTAATCCTCCAGAGTTTTGAGAATATTTGAAGACACAACAAGTTTTTACTATTTGTTTGGAAAATCAGCTGTGATGAACTTTTCAATTCTTTCATTGTGATTTCTTAGATGTTCACTCAACTACTAAAGTACTAATAGTTATTATCGCATAAGTCATTTTCTTCATCAAGAGACCAACAGAATCACATGAAAATAGCTACAGCACCATATGATACAAATAAGAGGACTATCTCTCTTGCCAAGATGTAAATAGTAAACGTGAAAATTAAAATGGAAATGAGGAAGTTCATCAACCTTCATTGAATTTCACAGCTTCCTGAACATTCATCACAAGGGCAAGCACATTCAATTTTCATTAGTTGTTGAGAGCTAGAAGATGGTAACCGCGATTCCCATGACAACACAGAACCTGATGTAGAGTTGATATAGTAAAGGTAGAAGGCAATAATCATGATAAAACCTATGGTGTTTTTCGACATGGCTCAAGTTTTAGAAGTGAAGGGTAGTTTGGTATTGTCAAAATGTTCAATTATAACAAGACTTTAACAAGTGAATATATTTAATGTCAGTCTGTTCATGATATTTTTTAATTTACTGTCATGAACTAGAAACTATGCATTAAATATAAAGTTAAAATGCTAATTGTAAACACATCTGAGGAGCAAGATCCTAATTTTCAGCTGGTGTTGTTGAAAATTCCAAGTTAGTTCAACATGTATTATTTACAAGGTAAAAATAGCTGGACTTTGTGTTAAATTTTTATTTGCTTTTTATATTGGATAACATGTCTACAAGTTCAAAGTTTCATCACCATTTAAGTCGACATGTATTTGATATTATAATGCATGTTTGCTCATCAATAATGGTGATGTTATCCAAATTAGTTAGCAAGTTTGAAAATTTCACATGTTTGCATCACATTTAACCTTTTAAATAATACATGTACAGGTCTGAAAGTTAGGATCTTGCTCGATCGTCATGTGTGCTTTCAAAATTGGCATTGAGCATGAGAGGCTGTTTCTGATAGACAACTTTAAAGAAACTTTTTTACTCCAATTAGAACAAATAAACAGATTAAGATAGGCAAACATTTATTCATGTTAAAACCAGATTAAGTATCTGTTAAGAGAGAGATACAAAGCCACATCTCACCCATAGGCATAGAAGTTTAAAGTGGTAACCAAAATACTTGAAAATGAAGTCTATCTTGTGATATGCGCGATGAAAGAATCCAACTCCATTCGAGAAGCACCGCCTTTCTCTGTGGACTGCCTTACAGCTTCTCCCAATTCTTCTGCTCTTTTTCTAATCAGGTCTCCTTCTTCTGACACCATCAACTTCCTCACAACATTCTCAATAGTGGATGCATTCACCAACTCCTCGCGTTTCTCCCACTCCCTCACAATCAGGCCTATTTTTAACAGTTCCGTCACCAAGAAACCAGTCATTGGTTGGTCAGAGTGCATAGGCCAAGCAGCTATAGGCACCCCCATAGTAATGCTCTCTATACAAGAATTCCATCCACAATGACTCATGAACCCACCTGTAGACGAATGAGCCAATATTTCTGGTTGTGGTGCCCATTCTCTTACCACTAACCCGACCCCGTTTACTCTTTCTTCAAACCCTTCAGGCAACTCAACTTTCCTAGCTTCCTCAGTAAAGATATCTCCTCTATCGGCGTCTCTCAACACCCATACAAACCTCTGTTTGCTCTGCTCTAATCCCATCGCGATCTCCTTGATTTCTCTATCGGAAAATGAAGTTGTTGTTCCAAAAGATACATAAAGAACTGATCTTGGAGGTTGTTTGTCAAGCCAATCCAAACATATATTCTCCCTATTCGAGATACGATCTAGTTTAGTAGGCAAAAGTGGTCCAATTGCCCAATTTTTCTTGTTCTGATCACTTGCTACTTGTGCCAACAAATCAAGAAACTTACCTTCAATTACTTTGCTTGTATTATGGATATCACCTGATCTAATATCTAGATATGGACTCTGAGAAGCTCCGCGATCTCTGATTTTATCCGTCATAATTCCATCAAGGGAAGGTAACTTTTTAAGCAATTCCTCTTCAAGTAGAACAGACATTCCAACAGACAAGCATATCAAACAGTACAAAGTGAACACAGAAATGCAATTAAATATATAGGATTCCGCGTTGTGCAAGGATGAAACATCCTGAACGTTATAGGACATTAAAGAATCATGAACAACAACGATTCGTCTTGATTTTGAGGAAATATCACATAAGAAGGAAGCAATAGGCTCGCGAAGAAGCATACAAGCATCCCAAACTGGCTCAAGATGAGATGGGAATTTGCTCAATGCATTAGGATCAGGTGCAGGGGAGGTAAATTCAGGTGTTGGGATATCATGGAAATGAATTTTGGCTATGTCTGAAGGATTTAACGCGTTGGCTCGAACCTGAGCTTGAAGATTATGTGTAACTGAGCCAACATAATAGACAGGAAGATCATATGATGAGGTGATTAAACAGGCAAGTTGAAGAAGTTGATTAAGATGGCCTTGTCCTGGAAATGGAACCATAACTATAGCTACTTCATCTTGTTTTAAGTTGCTACTACACATGGACTTGGAAAAATCGGAATTTCGTACTTCTATCTGATCCTCCATGTCTCCTGATTGAGCTTGCGTTACGAATGATTTATAAAAATCGAAATTTCGTACTTTTGTCAGATCCTCACTTTGAAGTCCAATAGATTTGAACTTGTAAAACTTTGAAGTTGTTCTTGAAATGATAAATAATATTATATTTATGAAATAATAACATTGCCTTACACAATTTGTGTTGTGGAAGCAAAAAGGACAGGCAAACAAATCCAAACCATTGAAAATATTAGTAGTATTTTAATATGTCTTAATCCATCTTTTTAGTCTATCTTTGCCCGCCACTCATCCCTCAATTATTGACCGGTTTAAACTTTGATTTCGTTACACTCAATAAGAAGTCCCAACAAAAAAATATTTTGTGTCACGCTATTATAAAGTCAAGTCGTTTTGTCCAAGTTATTATATACGCAAACATCTAATCAGACTTCTCTATAATACTATATTTTCTTATGGGATCGATTTTTCATGTTATATTACATTGTTATTCTGGTTGAATTTTATATTGAAAGCACTAGCTCTAACTTTGTTGGTATCATAAAGCCAAAGAAAGAAATAAAATATCTAAAATATTCTGTATATTGAATAAAATATAGTAGTACAGTACTAGTTATGAATTTATTAATAATATATTTTAGTTTTTTAAAATTTTAATTAATGAAATATGAACATAATTTGAGATTTTAAATTTTAATATTTTATTTTCCTTTAATGTATTTAGTAACTATCAATGTATATAACTCAAATCCGTTTTATATACCAACAATTCAATAAGTTGCCATTTTCATTTCACATCAGGTAATCTTATTGTATCAACAACAATAAATTCAATGTAATTCTTTGATTGACCCTTGACGACAATCTCCTCGTTTATCCAAACTTGGAACTAGCAATGTGAACAAACTCATATAGGTGGAGCTAAATTCCATTAATATAATTTCAAGAAAAATACTTGTTTTACTCGAAAAAATAAAAGAAAAATGACTTGTTTCGAAAAATCGACTAAACTTATGATTTGAAGAGAAATCGATTTTTCAAAAAGAAACAGAGTCGCCACTTAATTTTTAGTAAAAATCAAGGAAAAAACCTTAAGGTTTTCAAAAGATTTAAATAGATAAATCTATTGAAGATAACAGGGTTCGAGTTTAATGTACATTTCGAGAAGGTGTTAGGCCCTCGAAATGTCTGGTAACTTGCAGTTGACCAACGATTTGACTAAAATGACTAACTTTAGAAAAAATATTAATTAAGTGATAAGATCCATTTTTATTGGAAGGGAAATAAACTAAGGGAACTTTTCAAAAAAATAATTCAAATGTTGCAAGACAAATAATAAAAATGAAGTAAGTAATAAATAAATAAATAAATAATATTTTTTAATTTGAGTATAGAAAGAGAAATGACTATCTTTTGGGAATTAATTAAATTAAAGCCAAATCAATGCAAGGTTAGAGTTAAACAAATCAAATAACAATAAAAGAGAATAACATAGAAATAATACAAAAATAATGAACTTGGACTCTTGTCTAAATTTTAAAGTGTTGGATTGGCAGTCCCAAATTTCTCCTCTTGTCCTAATTCTAAATAGTTCAAAAAATTGTCCATTGCATTTTGTTTTGGGCCTGCTCCATTCTTCCACCTGTCCTAATATTAAAACAAAAGGCTGCACCATTTGGGCTTTTTTAAGCCCAAATTTTTCTCAAAAAATCTGTCCAATTTGATCCTCTTTGGACTGTTATTGCCACTTGGGCTTTTTAGCCCTATTTTTGCTCGTGTATCACTGTGTATACAATAGTGTATACCAATGTATATAGACATGTACATCAATCTTTTTCTGCGTTTTTTGCTTCCGTTTGCCCTGTATTATATCAAGATTGACTCGATAGCGGTGTTGAATTTCAATCCAACTCCAAATGCGAGGGAAGAGTCTCGTGGACTCAAGGCAAGTGTCACATGCGAGAAATTAAACAATACATATTAGTTAATCTAAACTATTCATACAACGCACAAAAATAAAATAATATAAAATAAAATTAAGTTGATAGGCACAACACAACAGAGGGAACGAGTTTTTATCTATGCTATCAAGCAAACAAAATTATCCAAAATATTGATCATGTGAGCACTAATTTAACCCCACAAGAATGTAGCCAGATGTACATTCAAACTAAATGTAAGACTACCATCAAAAGGGAATTAAAACAAAATTATTATTACTAGAGAGGGAAAGATTATCATATGATTTAAACCAAAGAAGACATAGTCACATTCTTTAACATTCTATGGAAACTCATTTAAAGAAAGCTCAACTGCAAAATTTGGACAAAAAACAACAAGCAAAGCAAAGGCAAGGAAATGGATCTAACATGTCACTCAAAGCAGTAAGACAACAAAGATCAGTGAATCGAGAAAGCCAAACCATCGGAATGAAAATGCAACTACACTAAATACGATTTATCACATCAGTTAATTTGAAGAACTCATAGACCTATATAAATAAAAATTTTGAACAGTAACATCCTAAATGCATTACACCTGATGCTTGATGACAGTATGAGTGAAATAAACCAAAGGATCATTTAAGCATACATATATAGCATATACAAGCTACCGTCCCTCAAAATCGATTAATAGCGACGTAACAACAAAGTAGTGACTTCACTACATTGAAACGCCATATCGAAGCAGAAAAAGAAATGAGGAGAGTATCATAGAGGAGGTGTTACCTTTTTCCGGGCAGCGGCTGGGACGACAAGCTATACCGGAAAGACAAATCACCACCACGAGTAAAACAGTTTCGAATTCGAGTAGAAGTAGTGGCGGATCTAGGATTTAGAGTCCGTAGGTGCCAAATAGACTTATCGATTAGTGTACCAACTTTTTTTCTTAAAAAAAGGTGCTTGGAGCCTTTTTTTCCGAATATTTGCAGCAAATTTCTCAAAAAGAATAGGTACAAATGGGATTCGAAGCCACAACATTAGCCATCTACAGTTGCCCTCCAACCAAGGCACCACAAGCTAATTTTGTTCACTGACTGCCACGCTTTATATTTATATAAATATTTTATATATATATATATATATATACCTATGTATATATAGAATTTCCGTCGAAGTTAGGGGTTGGCGTGGCACCCCTGACCACTACAAAGATCCGCCCATGAGTAGAAGAAACTGAAAATCTCTCTGTTATAGAGGATAACTTTAGGTTTCTAGTGAAGGAATAAAAACAATCCTATGTTGAGGCCATAAAACTCTTATATCTTCACCCTATTTCATATGAACTCCATACGTAAATAGTGTTCCCAACCTCAAGCTCTCTGCTTTCTTTTCCAAGTATCTAACTCCTCTTCCCCGACCTTTTTCTATATTTTTCTAACTTCTATTTTTTCCACCCCCAAACAAATGAGAAGAAAGAGGTTTATATATAAGAAGATGGGGCAGAATTTGGGGGAAACGAGTAGAAAGAATTGGATGAAATTCCAATTCGAATTTCAAAATTTTTCCAGCGATAAGGCTGCCAGGTCCAACTAGTACTAATTCCCAACCAAATTGAGTTTAACTAGTGAATTCGGCTAAAATTTAAATAAGACGAATTAATATAATCAACCAGTGAGCTTCTTAATTTCAACGAAATAAAATAATAAATTCAATTAAACTTAAATGACTCAAAGTTAAAACCATAATTTAAACTAAACTAATTCAAGTAAAATATTTAACTAAAAATAAAATCTTTTGAGACGATTTTCGAATATTCGTAAAATGACATAATTATATACATAATTGTAAAACATATACATTAGTTTAAAAATCATAAAATTGAAGGAATTACTTAAAATGACTTGAAAAATATTTTGAATTTTATAAAGTCAATTATTTCAAATTGTTGGGAATTTAAGTAGCTCGATGATTAATCTATATTGTGGAGGTTCAAAATTGGGTGTCAACAATACTTAAGTAGAGACAAGATCTGCATATTTTGATTGATATTGTTGAGAAGTGTACCATCATATGTATGACTTGGAACATGTTATCAAATGCTTAAGTATCCATTTCTCTAAACCTAGGCCATCTCAATCAGCTTCTACAATTTGCCTGTCTAATTTCTTCTTATGGTCTCACTGTTTACTACGTTGGCTTAGCCAACTACAACCATCAGGCCATGGTTCGAGCCAACGCTTTAAATCCTTCGGACATAGCCAAGATCCCCTTGATTTGGGACACTTGTATACATCTTTGCGAGTCCATTGCTTTCTTCTTTAAAGACATTTTGTCTAAAGCAAGACGAGTTGTTGTCGTTCACGGTTTTTTAATGTCCTATAATGATCAGGATATCTCTGCCTTTCACACAAGCAAACATTTCAAAGGTCTGAATTTGCTCTTATCCTCTTATCTTCACACATTTTCAAAGGTTTGGACTTCCTATTCTATCCTATTACATACATACATACTCACTCACACGCTGACACATGATTCGAGTAATTCAAAGGGATTTTGATTGAATTTGCTATAACTTGAACGAAGATGGCGTGTTTTTGCTAACCTTTGTTCAATCTACAAACACATCAAGAACATTTTTTATAGATGGTTAATCGAAATTTCCAAGTCTTACATGTGTTTACTCCTGTTCAGTTCTCATAGAATTCAAAGTTGATACCTTGAAGAAATACAAAAGGATGAATATAGATAAGCTTGCTTCTACCTATCACAGGGAGGATACAACACAAGTACAAAACTCCGCTTCCATGTGTAGCGATGAGAATTTACTAAACCGTGAATTTAGCAAACTGAAACAGGATGAAGTAGCTATAGTTATGGTTCCATTTCCAGCTCAAGGCCATCTTAACCAACTTCTCCAACTTTCATGTTTAATCTCCTCCAATGGTCTTCCTGTCTACTATGTTGGCTCGGCCACACATAATCGTCAAGCCAGGATTCGAGCCAACGCCTTAAATCCTTCAGACATAGCCAAAGTTCACTTCCATGACATCCCAACTCCTGAATTTGCCTCACCATCACCTGATTTTAATGCCTTGAGCAAATTCCCATCACATCTTCAGCCATTATGGAATGCTTCTATGCTTCTTCGCGAGCCCATTGCTTCTTTCTTACGCGATATTTCATCAAAATCAAGACGAGTCATTGTTGTTCATGATCCTTTAATGTCCTATAATGTTCACGATGTTTCTTCTTTGCCCAATGCTGAATCCTATGTGTTTAATTGCATTTCAGCTTTAACTTCCTGCAGTTTGATAAGCTTATTTTTTGGGATGTGTGATCAACATGAAGAAGAATTGCTTAAAAAGCTACCCTCCCTTGAAGGAATTATGACAGATGAAGTCAGGGACTTATCAGCTTCTCAGCATCGCTATCTAGATATTCGATCAGGTGATCTTAATAATACAAGCAGAGTAATTGAAGGCAAGTATCTTGATTTGCTGGCACAAACAGAACTTAATATGAACAAGAAACAATGGGCAATTGGACCTATTCTGCCTACTAAATTCGATCATATCTCGAATAGGGAGAATATATGTTTGGATTGGCTTAACAAACAACCTCCAAGATCAGTACTTTATATATCTTTTGGAACAACAACTTCATTTTCTGATAGAGAAATCAAGGAGCTCGCGAAGGGATTAGAACAAAGCAAGCAGAAGTTCATATGGGTGCTGAGAGATGCCGATAGAGGAGATATCTTTAAAGGGGAAGCTAGAAGAGTTGAGCTTCCAGAAGGGTTTGAGGAGAGATTAAAAGATGTAGGCTTAGTGGTAAGAGAATGGGCACCACAACCAGAAATATTGGCTCATTCGTCTACAGGCGGGTTCATGAGTCATTGTGGATGGAATTCTTGTATAGAGAGCATTACTATGGGGGTGCCTATAGCTGCTTGGCCTATGCACTCTGACCAACCAATAAATGGTTTCTTGGTGACGGAAATATTGAAAATAGGCCTGCTTGTTAGAGAATGGGGGAAATATGGGGAGGTAGTAAGTGCATCCACTATTGAGAATGTCGTGAGGAAGTTGATGGCATCAGAAGAAGGAGACCTGATTAGAAAAAGAGCAGAAGAATTGGGAGAAGCTGTAAGGCAGTCCACAGAGAAAGGGGGAGCTTCTCGAATGGAGTTGGATTCTTTCATCGTGCATATCACAAGATAGACTGTGTTTTGTTTAACTAGAATTGAGTCCACCAATTGTGGATGTATGTCTTTTGTTTAATTAAGTACTTGTTTGTGTTTACTTTTATTCAATTTATAAGCATTTCAATAACAACCTTTATGGATGGTATATCACTTTCCAAGTCCATCTTCTGTTTACGTTTGTTCATTCTCATAGACTTCAGAGTCATTACCTTGAAGAAATACAAAAAGTTGATTATATAAGCTTTTATGTACCATGACAAATGCTAAATCAGGAGGCAGGGAGGATACGACAGAAATACGAAATTCTGCTTTTTATTCTTCCTTTTGTAGCTGTGAGAATTTACCAAACCATGAACTTAACAAGTTGAAACAAGATGAAGTAGCTATCTACCTTTATGGGGTAGATAGGTTGTTTTCGATTGACCCTCGACAACCCTTCTCCTTTATCTATACGTGGAACTGGCAATGTGAATGACCTCATATAGGTGGAGTTATATTCCATGTTAAAAAATCAGGTCAGGCTTAGTCAACTACAACAATCAAGTCAGGGTTCGAGCCAACGCCTTATATTCTTCAGACATAGCCAAGATTCACTTTCATGACCTCCCAAGGATTTGGGGAATCTTGGCTTATTCGTTAACAGGCGGGTTCATGAGTCACTGTGGATGACATTCTTGTTTAGAGAGCATTAGTATGGGAGTGTCAATAGCAGCTTGGCCCTATGCAGTTTGACCAACCAAAAAATGGTTTTTTTGGTAAGGTAACATTATTAAAGTTTTGTATTTAATAATATAACACGAACACAATGTTATATATATATATATATATATATATATATATATATATATATATATATATATATATTATCAATTAGGCATAATACATAAATTAGACCCTAAACTTGACTTCAAATTTTAAGTATGACCTCTAACTTTCATAGTGCACAAGTAGACACTTTAACTATCCAATTCTTAAACAAAAAAACACGCGAATCCAACCTGGCATAACGCGTGATTGAGACGCAATTCAGGCGCGTCAGGGGTATTTTTCGAGGCCCACAACAGTAAAAAAAAAAAACGGAAATGACAATTTTACCCTTAATGAATCCCTTTTAAATATATTTTTATTTTTTTCAAATCAAAATTCCATTTTTCTTCTTCTTCTTCCAAATTCTAGTACTCAAGCTTTTTTCCTCTTTTTGTGCACAATTTCTGGTCGTTTTTATGTAATGGCTTCTAATTTTTTTTGTCAAAATCGAGCAAATTGGGAAAAGAAAATACGACCCTACCCTTTTGTATTTTAATTTTTTTTTTAATTATAAAATACGTGTAATTTTTTTAATTACGTGGCAGCCGCTGAGTGGCTCAATAAGCCACGTAGGCGCGTTTGTATATCACACAATTTGGCTGTTGGATTCGCGTGTTTTTTTGTTTAAGAATTGGATAGTTAAAGTGTCTACTTGTGCACTATGAAAGTTAGAGGTCATACTTAAAATTTGAAGTCAAGTTTAGGGTCCAATTTATGTATTATGCCTATCAATTAACACGATACACATTTATAAAACACTTACATTTAAATAATATCTATTTATCTAATACTATATTAAAAGCGCTTAGAAACGTTGTTTGAATTTGCCCTTTATTCAAAAGATCCTACCATATACAAAAATATTTAATATGTTCTTAAATTAATGATATTAATGTGACATAACACTAAACTATTCATAAAAAAAAGTTAGGTAGTACTATTTGTAATTACATCATATTTGTTTAATGAGGTACAAAAATGTTATTAGACACCAATTTTAATAGTATGGGAAAAGATGGTATTAGAAGATTTAATACTTGTAATTTATAATTACACTAACTTTTCAAGTTTTCAATATATAGTGCTGCTCACTAAGGACGGAGACGTATCCAGGATTTCAATAAAATGGGTGTACAATTACGAAAAAATGCATCTTAAATATAAATTTGATCAATTGGACTTTTTGGTTCTTAATATGAACCATTAGATTATAAAAATTATAGGTCCAAAATATATAATAATTTTAAAACACACATTTCATTTAATTATATAAAATATTATTGTGCTAAAAGTTTTAGGAATTTTTAATGTTACACACTTGAAAATTTTGAAACCTTGAAGGAAAAAACAAAAGAAAAAATAGTTGAAACACCAAAAGTGTAACTGATAACCACTTAGAGAGGTGTTACTCAAAAAGATGAGATAGATAAAAGATTTAAATTATTATTCTCATTTAGAGAGGTGCACCGTACCAACTCATCATCTTAGTATTATACACTACAACAAATATGATATATAGCTACGAAATTATTAGCTACGACATCAAATTCGTAACTAATTGTTCGCTTTTTGTGACAATTTATTTTTCATGCTTAAATATATGAGACACATACTTTTAGTGATGAAACATAAAATCCGTAGCAAAGTTTTGTCCACTAAAATTTCCCACCAAAAAATTAATTGGCGCCATTTGTTAAATAGTGTTAGTCACGAATTTGAAGTTATCAGTGACACATTATTTCGTCACTAATAATGTAACTAATTCATGACAAATTATTTTTTTGTCTTAAAATTTATTAATTTTTGGACACAAAAAATTTCATCCAAAAAATATATTGTTACAATATTGACAAATTAAAGTTCGTAGTTAAAATTATAAGTTTTGGCTATAAAAACTTAGATTTAATTATGATATTTATTTTCGTCAATAATAATATAAATAATTGGTGACAAAGATTTTATTGTCTCTAATCAATTTGTGATTTAGGGACAAAAAAAATTGTCTTAAAATTTGTAGTAAATAATTCAACTATTTGCTACGAAAAAAATTCATAGCTAAATATACTTTTTTTGGCTACAATTGTTCATAATTACAAGTGATAACTTACAAAAAGAATAATACAAGCGCTTCATAAGAAATAGACAGAGCTCATTCGTTGATTGGCGTGGAAAAATATTAAAACCAACGAATTCGAACGATTTTGTAAAAATGAAAAAGTTCAATTCATCAATTTTCTTAAATTATGCAATTATAAAATGCGTCATTTGAAAAATACAATCCATGTTATAAGTATCGTGAATGGGGTACGATTCCACCACTATATTGTTAATACTTGTTGTTTTACCAATTTTGTTTTTTTATTTCATACACTTTCATCGATAAAAACGATAGAAAAAATAATTTTCAAGTCTTGGTGCTAATTTTTTAGCGTGTCTATTGATTTGTGATTGGTAAGCTGCATAGACTAAGTTAATCTATTTGCTTCTGCCTAAAAATATGGACATATTTAATAGTAATTGAGAAAATGATCAAATACACCCTCAACCTATAACCAGATTTTCAACTACACACTTATATTTTACAGAGGTCCTATTACCCCCTTGAACTATTTTAAAGTGGTATAAATGCACCATTGAGTGCTGACGTGGCACAGAGAGTGTGCTCACACTCTTGAAGGCATGTGAAAGTTGAAAAAACTGATAAAAATATATTTTAAAAATATTTTGACTTTTTTAATACATATAATTTTTTACTTTTGTCTTTTATTTTATTTCCTCTCTCATCACTCAAAAAAACCACCCCACCTTATGTTCTTCATCACCATTAGTCCACTACCATAGCAACCAATGTCTTCACCCATCTTTTAATACTTTCTCATTATTTGTCACACTATTTACTCACAATTCTTAACACCGTAAATCACCATCAAAATCACCAAATAAGTATTAAAATTATTACTCATATAGTGAATAAAATTAAATCGTCTTTAATCTCTTTACTCTAATAAAATTCACCAACCTTTAGATATTATCTCTAATCTCTATTATTTTTCGATGAAGAATTCAAACTACACCCAATAACAATTTTAGAAATTTGAGCAACAACCATCAATCAATTATGCTCAACCCTGATAATTCAAATTATTTCCTCAAGTTTAAAAGGCATAAATCCTTCACTATTTAAAGAAAAGGATTCAAAAGGGAGTAGTCGTACTCAAGTCCAAGACGATTAGCAAGAACTTCGAACTTAAAATTGGTGCCAAGATTGCAAAATTTGGGTGGGAGAGGTGAAGGGGTTGATCTAAATGACTTGATAAAATTGTTGTTGTGATGGTGATGATGTTGATAAATATTGTTGATTTCTTTTACCCGAAAAAGAGATGATAAGTGTTGATATGGATCTTGGATTGAGATCTAATTTGTGGGTTATGGAAGACGAGGGGGGGGTGGGGTGTCTAGGGAGAAATGGGGTGGAGGGATATAAAGGTTTAGGGGAGTTTATAGTGAAAAGAAATAAAAACATGTCTCAACATTTAGAGAAGAGAAGAGTAAAGATGATGTTGTTGGCAATGAAGAAGAAGAACAACATTTACTTTTAAAAATAATAATAATAATGATATTTGACAGGTGTAGCGCGTGTGCACACCACATACAAAGAATGTGGTTATCTAGTTTTAGGGTGGTATATATTTCACTTTAAAGTAGTTCAAGGGAATAATAGGACCTCTGTAAAATATAAGTGTGTAGTTGAGAATCCGATTATAGGTTGAGGGTGTATTTGATCATTTTCTCATAGTAATTCCACATACGTATGTAGAGCAACTATACAGAGATAACATCGACTTTAAAATTTAGACTTTACAAAGGTGCGAAATATATCATAAATTTCTATTAACTTTTTTCATCGGTGTGAAAATTGAAAAACGCAAAAATGAAAGAAATGAACCAACTAGGATTTCAAATATATTATGATGAAGTACTATAGTTATGGGTATCAATGTTTTTCAAAACAATTGGTATACTAATCGAATTGAGCCGATTATTCAATTTGTTTTTAATAAAATCGAAAGTTTAATTTTATATAAATTTATAATTGTACTGAATAATTTATAAAACTTATAAAAATAAATAAATAAAATGAAATAATCGTACTGAATATATTTAAAGATATTTTAAAAAATATACAGTATAATTAAAATATAATCTACATTTGAATGAATTGTGGGTGGTAAATTTCATGCATTTGTTTATGTATATAAATAATCATATGTTATATTATTTCTACAAAAGTTAAGTTTGAAAGAAGTGAATGAAGTTGAAAACAAAATAAAAATGAGAGACACGAGAGAATTGATCGGATGGTAAACACTCCTCACTTCTAACCTTAAGGTGGTGAGTTCGAGTCCCCAAGAAAGCATAATGTGGGAGATCCTCTTGGGGAGGGGTTAAAAATAATTGAGATGGGGAGATAATAGGAACATTAACCTTTTTTTTTATAATAATACATTTATCCCTAATTAATACATTTAAGAACAAAATAATTTTTTTTTATATAAAATATAGTCATTAGTGACGAAATTAGATTTTGTTCAACCACAAAATACATATAACTTTAGAGACAATTTATGTCGTCACTGATTGATGTAAAATAATTAGGGACGATATAATTTTGTCTATAGTAATAACCTTTTTAGTGACAAAGCATACTATTAACTACAAAAAATATACTTTTTACGACAAATAAATTTGTCACAAATGTTTAAGCATTTGGGGACGATTTTTCTTTTTGTAGTTAAATAATACTTTTAGCGACGAAACACTAAATCGTATTTGTATACTTTTAGCGACACACATTTAGTGACGAATGATTGATGAATTTTTTTTCTTCTCACAAAATTTTTAGTGACAAAATATGATTTATAAATGACGAATAATCAAATTTGTTGTAGTGATATGATACTTTGAATGTGACTTCACACTATTAATTTTTAAAAAAGATAACACTACTATATATGATCTAGGGAGGGCAGCATGAGTTCACGTGAACCCACGGCACCTCCTCTAGATATGCCCCTGACTAAGGATATGGCCTTAGATAAGAGGGTACAAAGGTTGCGGATTGGGGTAAAATGTTAGCAGGTACAATAAAACCTCTCTAAATTAATATAGGCAGGACCATGCAATCTTATTATTTTGTAGAGATACTATTTAATCGATAAATTAATATTTATTAATTTAAAGAGTGTGTCGACACTGAAAAAATTGTTCAGGGATGAAATTTCAAAGAATTTGAAAGAAGTCACTTGTGGAAACATCGTTCATGAACTTGAGGTCATTATTAAAGATATCGGCTACTGCAATTAAATGGACGTTACATGTCCAGAGGTCCAGAGCTTAGAACAAATTATTGATATCATTAGAAAAACAATGTTGATGATAAAGTTGAAGATGATACAATACATTTGCAACCTGCTGCGCGTAAGGAAACACTTGCATCTAGAACTCTTCACAATTTTATGGTATAATTAGAAAAGACAACATCGAAATTTTTGGATGCAATAAGAAAAATTAGAGATGAGCGTCAACTAGATTTAAATTTTAACAAAAAAAGAACAAAATAGAATCATATTTCATTGAATTTTCTTAGATATATTTGTACTTTTAAAGAATTATTAATTTATAATATCAATGGAACTATATATTTATATAGGGATCTTCTAAAAAATTTATTATCTTATTATCTAATTGAAATGAGTGATTTTTTTCATTGCCCCAAGTCGAGATCAGAGAAAATTATTATCTTAGAGAGATTATTAATTAACCGAGTATTAATTTAGTGAGATTTTTACTCAAATTGACATTTTTGCGCTTAATTTTCAACATGAGATTAGGATTGGTGACAGTCCAAAGCACCATGCATGTATGTCGTAATATTAGTGTAATTCGTGTCTTGCTCTTCGATATTTGTTACCATATGTCGTTGTTACAATGTTTTTAAAATTATTTTTGTGTGTTGATTTTCGTATTAATTGTCTGGTTTTCTTTTTTAGCAATATTTTCTTATTCATAATTATTTTGATTTAGTATAGAGATTGCGTGTTTCTATATCAATTTTAATACTATATATAATAAAACAAAATTAGAATGTGTCAGCTTTACTGGTCCATATGACAATGTCCCTAGACAATACTAATATAGTAGAATTGACGTGCCACCAGATTTTAGATGATGTGCTGATTGAAATAAATATAAAACGTGTAACAATTTATTAATGAGGTGCGAGAAAATTGATTGAAATAAATATTAAACGTGTAACGATTTCCTATTTTTAATTTGCTTGAAATAGATTTAATGTTATGATCCTATTATTAGTAGGATAATATGTATTCTGCAATGAATTTAGTCCTAATAGAAAAATGTTTTGTTTAATCATAATATAAAATTACATTTACATCTTAATAGTAATTTTTCATATGGAGGAAAATTTTGAACGTAAAAAGGACAAATAAGTCAATCAACTTTTTAAATGAGATATTTTGCTAAAATAAGTTTTATTCTTTTCATGTGAACATTCATGCAGAACTCCGAAGCATTGTGCACCACATATTTTTTTTGCCACATCTCAAAATCTTTGTAGTTATATGTACGTTGTATAATCTAGATCCAATAATTCAAGAAATAATACTCTTTTCGTTTTAATTTATGCGACATTTTTCAAATTTCGAGATTCAAACAAGTTTATCTTTGATCGTAAATTTTTCATTTATCTTTTAACTATTTTAATTTGTCAATTATTGTAACTTATAATACTTTTTACGTAATTTATAATTATATAAATTTCATTTCAAAAATTTTGAAAAACGCAAATTTTCTCTCGAAAAATAAAAAACTCCACATAAATTGGGACAACCTTTTACATACATACACATAGTAGCGGACCCAAAATTGTTATTAAGGGTGTCGACGATTGTAGTAAGAAAATGAGTATAATGTTATGATCCTATTATTAGTAGGATAATATGTATACTGCATTGAATTTAGTCCTAATAGAAAAATGTTTTGTTTGATCATAATATAAAATTACATTTATATCTTATAGTAATTTTTCATATGGAGGAAAATTTTGAACTAAAAACATATAAGTCAATCAACTTTGCTAAAATAAGCTTTTAGTCTTTTCATGTGAACTTTCATGCAAAACTCCGAAACTATGTGCACCACATATTTTTTTTGCCACATCCAATAATTCAAAAATAATATCTCTTTTTGTTTTAATTTATGTGACACTTTTTAAATTTTGAAATTTAAACAAGTCTATTTTTAACCGTAAATTTTTCATTTATCTTTTAATTATTTTAATTTGTCAAGTATTATGATTTATAATACTTTTTACGTAATTTAGAAATATATAAATTTCATTTCAAAAATTTCGAAAAACACAAATTTTCTCTCGAAAAATGAAAAACGCCTCATAAATTGGGACAACCTCTTACATGCATACACATAGTAGCGGATCCAGAATTGTTATTAAGGGTGTCGACGATTGTAGTAAGAAAATGAGTATAATTATGAAGCTGGTAGGACTTTAACACACGACTCAAAGAATTTTATGACGCCTTTATCCACTAGTATATATATACACACTCACTTCAACAACATCTTCTACAAAAGATTGAACAAACTTCAAAGTTGTTTACCTTGTAGATTGAATATTGATAGCCCTGCTTCTGGCCATGACACAAGTAGAAAACCATGAATTTAGCAAACTGAAACAACATGAAGTAGCTATAGTTATGGTTCCATTTCCAGCTCAAAGTCATCTCAACCAACTTCTCCAACTTTCATGTTTAATCTCCTCCTATCATCTTCCTGTCTACTATGTTGGATTGGCAACACATAATCATCAAGCCAGGATTCGAGCTAACGCGTTAAATCCTTCAAACATAGCCAAACTTCACTTCCATGACCTTCCAAATCCTGAACTAATAGCCTCATCAAAGACAGTATGGGATGTTTCTATGCTTCTTCGTGATCCCATTGCTTCTTTCATACGCAATATTTCATCAAAAGTAAGACGAGTTGTTGTTGTTCATGAACCTATGATGTCTTATAATGTACAAGATGTTTCTTCTTTGCCCAATGTTGAATCCTATATATTTAACTGCATTTCAGTTTTCTCATGCTATATTATGATGTGCTTATTTTTAAAAATTTCTGTCCAACATGAAGAAGAAGTGCTTAAAAAACTATACTCACTTGAAGGAGTTACAACAGATGAAGTTATGGACTTATCAGATTCTCAACATCCATATATGGATATTAGATCAGGTGATATCCATAATACAAGTAAAGTAATTGAAAGCAAGTATATTGATTTGATGGAACAAGCAGAAATTAGTCTGAACAAGAAACAATGGGCAATTGGACCTATTCTGCCTAGTAAACTCGATTATATCTCGAATAGGGAGAATGTATGTTTGGATTGGCTGAACAAACAACCTCCAAGATCAGTTCTTTATATATCTTTTGGAACAATAACTTCATTTTCTGATAGACAAATCAAGGAGCTCGCGATGATATTAGAGCAGAGTAAACAGAGGTTTATATGGGTGCTGAGGGATGCCGATAGAGGAGATATCTTTAAAGGGGAAGATGGAAAAGTTGAATTGCCTGTAGGATTTGAGGGAAGAGTAGAAGGGGTTGGGTTAGTGGTAAGAGAATGGGCACCACAACTAGAAATCTTAGCTCATTCGTCTACAGGCGGGTTCATGAGTCATTGTGATTGGAACTCTTGCTTAGAGAGTATTACTATGGGAGTGCCTATAGCTGCTTGGCCTATGCACACTGATCAACCGATAAATGGTTTCTTGGTGACGGAAATATTGAAAATAGGCCTGCTTGTTAGAGAATGGGGGAAACGTGAGGAGGTAGTAAGTGCATCCACTATTGAGAATGTCGTGAGGAAGTTGATGGCGTCAGAAGAAGGAGACCTGATTAGAAAAAGAGCAGAAGAATTGGGAGAAGCTGTAAGACAGTCCACACAGAAAGGGGGTGCTTCTCAAATAGAGTTGGATTCTTTCATCGCGCATATCACAAGATAGACTTCGTTTTTTTCTAGCTCTTTCTTCTTTGAATTTCTCTTTTCAAGCAGTTTGGCTGCTTTACTATTTTCTTTTTACTTGTTATTTATCAGCTTCTTGGCTCAGACTAATATATGCTACCTTATATATCTTTGATCTTTGAATGTTCAGTATCTGAAATTTTTTATGGCTCAGTGAGATGATTTTTTTGTATTTCTCACTGAAGAGCATAACTTAATCTGGTTCTAACAGGGAAATGTTTTCTGTTAAGCATGATATATAAACAGTACTCAAACTTGACTTTGAAAGAATACATTAAACACCTCAATTGACAATTAAATACTTCAACCTGGCTCAACTGTGTCTTGTGAACACCCGATGCTAAAGTGACACTTTAAATCTTGAAAGTGTTTAGATGATCATTTTGTAAGTAGGAGTGTACAACTGACACAAAGGAGACGATTGATGAGTTGAGGTGTCCAAACGTGACGACTGATGAGTTGAGGTGTCCAAATGTGCATACTCATAGGTATGAATATGAAACAACATAACACAAAGAAAAAGGAGAATATGCAAAGATGCACATTGTACAATGCTGTATTTCATTACATTATACTGTGCTTCCTTATTTCATAGTTTCCGCACTACAGGAGAAAACTGCCACCAAAGGAATTCTCATTTACTCATTTACCTTGTTTATACTGTAGATTATAAAATATTTTATGCTTTAACTCATATTTATGAAATTCCCCCATATTAGATGGACCAAAAAGAAAACATGTCACATAAATTGAAATGGAAGGACTAATTTTTTTTTCCCCTGCCTGTAGATTTATATAACTATTCAAGATGTCTAACACTGGTCTTAATACATGTGTTTTGTCTGGCCGGATGTGTCGTAAACGGTAAACACCCAAAGGCTGTTCTCATCCCTGTGGGGGGAGACGGCAACCGTCTATCCTCTCTACGAACACAAGAAGTAGCGTATACCGTCATTCAATAAGAGAGATGCAAAGAGCAACAGCCATCCCTGATACCAGCGAGATAAGTTGGATTACTGTATTCACTAACGTCGTCCTGCCACTATTATTCATTTCAGCCAACACTCCAGCAACCGAAATGTAGATGAAGCCTCCAGCAGTGAACCCCTGAGAAAAAAAAATGAAATAAGAGAGGTACCTTTTATGAACTCGATAAATGTATCTGACTGACAGCTTGAATAAGAATCTCACCTCAATCAATGACGAATGACCAGAATCTTGTCCCAATGTCAATGCCTACATAGCATAACACAACATGGTTCAATCAAATGCGATAAGAATAGCAGAATCTTGATCCATGCCAACAGATAGATTAATACTGACCAGTGCAGTTCCGGCTAGTGCCACTAGTGCAGATAAGAAGTTAAAGAAGAGAGCTTTCGAGACGCTGAACCCAGACCTTACCAAGATTCCAAAATCACCTATCTGCATAGCAAACACATAATAAGGTATAGGGATCATTACATTCACGTGAGAATGAAGATGAAGTCATGGATTCATGAGGGAAAAAGAATATTGTGCAGATGCAAGGGATGTGAGATATGAGATGAAGATAATTTATCTTGAGTGGCTGTAATAAGCTAAAATGTTGGGAACTTATGATAATGGAGAAAGTTTTTCATGGTTGGGGGGAAATAACATGACCAGAAGAAGTGTTGCATTAAAGAAGAAAAGGTTAGAAACTTGACAATTATTTTTAGTACTGATTATGGACGAATTTCAATTGCACTTGGTACGCCAGTATGGTTTAATTTTTAAATGATTAGCTTGACATAGCATAATTGAGAAAACAAGCAGCACAAGAAAATCCAGTTGGTGTGTTGGACAAATAAGAAAGTTCTTAGAGCCTGTCTACAAGGATTCATCAAGTCTGGCTTCCATAAATCACACTACTTATCCTGACAAAAAATTGACGGATTTACAGGTCAAGAAGACATAGAAGATGTTGTTGTAGAATCATGGAGAAATGTGATCTAGTTTGATAAAATCACCAATTGAGCTAATACACTATAGTTCCTACATGAGCTCAAAACTGCATACAAAAGTTTAGTCAAGCAATTTAACAAATAAGAGACAGAGAATAGAGAATGATAATCAGAAGGGAATACTGCAATCATGTTTTACTTGATTGAACTTGCTGATTCAAAGAAAGTGAGTAACTTCTGGCATCTAACATGCAGCCGCATGTATGGGCAATCAATTAGAAACATGCAACCGCTATTGACATTGTAATGTAAAAAACTAGAAAGAAATATACAAGACCTCTTGAGGGAGCTCATGTGCGAGAAGAAACAAAGTTCTTGACCACCCACCAACTGATCCATGAAGGAGGAATGCACTTCCCAAAGCCATCCCATCAGTAAAATTGTGCTGTACCATAACATAAACTCTCTCAATCTAAATGTTCACCAGCCAGATATGTCTAGTTGTTTGTGAGAAATCATAAACAGAGATGAAGGCTTATGTAGCAGTCATACAACACCATCGGAGAAGAGGTTGAGATAACCAAAGACAAGGCTTGAATGTGGTTTAGCCTGTTCCTCTCCAGTTGATGTAGAATTGGTAGAGCAATTTGCAGCATCTAAAGCAGAATTGTCCTCAGCAGCAATGGAGCCAGTATTCCTCTGCCATAGCTAGCATATGAGACAATAGAAATAACAACTACATATTTTTAAAAAAAATTAGAAATAACAACTATACAACTGCAAGCAAATAGATATTCAATCACTGCATATCTCTTCTAAAATCTCTCCAGTGGCTGCAAAGACAAACTATTCAAAGAGATTTTCAATCTGGGAAAAGACACACTGCAGAATTGATAAAACGGATGAAAGATACATAAGACCTATAGCCTATTTGGCAAGCTTCTGGGAAGCCAAGTGCTCTCTTCTTCTTTTTTTTTTTTTTTTTTTCAAAAATTGTTTATTTTAGAAAGTTGAGGTGTTTGGACAAGCTTTTAGGAAAAAATTAGAGCTTATGAGTAGTAGCAGAAGCTAAAGTGCTCTAATATTGCCAAAAGTGTTTTTCAAATTGATTACTTAAACATAAACTGCAATTGCTTATTAATGTACAATATTGTATCACAAGATTGCATTTAGTTCAAGTCAAGTATGAAAAGTGGAAAGAAACAGTTTGACAGCAATTACATTAAGAAACCTTATCTTGACAAAGTAGTTATTTGTGTTTTGGTTGGTCCTCACAGCATGCTATGCTGAAGGAAAGGTTTACAGGACCCTCTAAATTCTGAATGATATTATTATTTTCCAGTATTTGTTTTAGTAATCCTGACAAGAAATACACTTTACTGAATCTCAGCATGGCAAAATATGGAACAGCAAATTATGGGGAATGTATTGATTCTACCTTCCGTAGAATAGCTCCTCCATTTGGTTTATCCCCATTGGGAGAGTCAGCAGACACTCCATCCACTCCACTCCCTTCAGCTGCCTTTTCTGATAAAATTCCATCCTTCTCCTGGGACAGTTCCTGGAGATTTTCATCAGCATCATTATCATCCTTCAATTTTGTGTAGTGCATATGATGATGATGGTGGTGACCATGACTCCGTTCATTGACTCCTCCAGAAAAATCTTCAACATACCTCACAAGCTTCTCAACAATAAGAAAGAGCACTATTCCAGCTGCCAAAACAAAAGTATAATGAAACATTCAGCAGTGTGGCAACAGCAGCAGTTAAGTCAATGACATTATCAGAAGTGAATCAAATCTCAGGCACTTAGAAGATGATTTTAAGTTCAACAAAAGTTAAGGAGTAAAAATAAGAGTTATCCGAAGAATTAAAATACAGTAAAAGGAAGTTAAGTTGAAGATAAGAATTCATGCCCTGCCCTAAAAAATTATAAAAGACACCACCCTGCAAAATGATGATAACTTTTGAGTTAAAATATTGTTCCACAAGTGATATAAGGATTTCCGAAAGGGGTTTATAAAGATCTTGAGCTCTCTACACATTGCCTTAAGAGTTTTAGGTTGGATGCTCATATCGTTTTACATTTGCTGTCATGTCATCCTCAGTCAGCACCATGAAGCTCACACTGGAGAACATCTGGCAAATTAAAAGGCAGAACATGATATTTTAAATCATAAATAAGCATTTTCTTCCTTCGGAATATTTGAATGCTAAAAATTCTGATATTTCCTATTTTGTGATAATGGAGCAAAACCTCCCCAGTATGTTTCACGCAAAACTAAACATACAAATTTCACAAAATGAATGATGAAATTTAAAAGCAGAATCATGTCCAAGAACCTTACCCAAAATGGACAATCCAACAGAAAGATCCTCCAATGAATGGGCGTGTGAATGACCAGAGTGATCATGAAGATGGTCATCATGTGAGTGGGAGTGTCCACCACCTAAAAGAAGTAATCTGTTTGGTAAAATTATTCAATCCCTCAAATGGTTTAAGGCAACAATATTTAGGTTTAGAAGATAGACACCATATATGTCTGATATATCACCTTCCTTCTCTCAGATGAATAACTATATTCTAAAAGCATCTTTAAGGATATTTTCTTTTTGAGAAAGTAGCATCTTTAAGGATATGCATACCTACTAATTAGATTATTATTGCCTCTGTCCCAATTCATTTGCTATATTTTGACTGGACATTCTCGAAAGAAAGAAGATATTTGGCACATCGAATAAAATACTGAATTTGGGATAGTTTGATAGGTCGTGAGTTTAAGAAAGAAAGAAAACTCTTTGACGAATTGGATAAATATTCATATGAAACCAAAGGCAGCCCTTTACAAAATAATTTACATTCCTGTTTTTGTAAAAACAGGTTTCTCAATATAGAAAAGTGCCCATCTTATTAGAACGGACATAAAAGGAAATAGTGCCAAACAAATTGGGATAGAGAATTATTTTTTCCCAGAAAATGATGTTGAAACTGACTTACAGTCTTAGCTCAGGAGAAAAAAACTCCAGCCAAGCAACATGCATCAGCACAACATTAGGACAAAGACAAGAGCACAACAAAGTTATTCAATCTCTCCAGCATGAACTAGACAAGTGAATTGAGAGTAGTGAAAAGTGGAAAGGGGAGTTACCCAGGCACTCAGGGGCAGCAAGTTAAGCAAACCTGCCTTTGATGGTGTAAGCTAGTGAGTTTTAGTGGGCTGGCGGCTTCATGGTTAGACATCTAAGAAGCATGCCTGATGTAAAGACATCTCGCTTGAGTCATTTTAACAGTTATTAAGCTAAGTAAATGATGGAGTAGAGCTAACAGTTTATGGTATTTAAAGGTAAGTGAGCCAAAAAGCAATATGCAATGTTACTTCTTCATTAATTTAAGATTAAGAATCGTACCAAAAGCATGTGGCAATTGGTGAAGGAAAGCATCCCCCAGCATGGCTCCTGCCTGTATAAGTCATGAGGTCGGGCAAGAATGGGTAAACTTTCACCAAGTAAATAATTTTAGAAACAATAGTCCAATAACTGTACTAAGCATATACAAATGAATTAGTATAATTTCAAATCGGAAACATAATTTATTTAGTAGGCAGCATTCATATGAATGGCAAGACAGATATCCCGATAAATTTAAGGATCAATTTCAGATATATGGAAAATAACAATGCAAATAAAACCAAAAACGCCAGTATAGTGTTCAATTATGACAAATAAGTTAATTCACAAGCAGAAGATCGTCTATTCAAAATTAACAAACATAATAATCCTTTTAGACCTTCCTCCAATAGAAGCTCTATAACCATTTCACCAACTGAAGCCATTTGTTCCATTACCTACACGTCATTAACTTATGGGGAACCGTGTTCATGATCATCCTTTTAAATCTCCACAGAACCTTCAGAGAAGATTTAGTTTCAAATAACTATGAAGTATAAGCTACTGAGATATATTATAGCTAATAGAAAACTTCCTCGGCACAAATCAATTTCCTACTTTCCTTTCTAAGTGGTCCTGGAAAAGTCATTTCGAGATAAGAAACATGTTTTCCAACCTTGTTCAATACTTTTTAGACAAGAGCCCCCTGACAAAGAGAAACACCACCTACTTCATGGTTTCAAAATTTAAAACTACAAACAAGTTTAACTTAATCTCCAGTTATGCACCAGTTTTTTTTATAACTGCAGTGCAGATGCCAGCTTGTGCACACCTCGTTTCTTAAAAGCATTAAACCTTACTTTTCACCTTTGATACCTAGCCTAGTAAATTGAGACCAATTAATACTGGATGGAAGGAATATGAGCAACAGGAGCAGCTTTCTGATTACCATGGCTTCTGGTTATTTAAGAAAGTGATTTTCAAATAATTGAACATGAAGATCATTTTACAGAAGTTCTCTTTGGATGTAACTTACAGTAAACTATTCAAGGAGACATATAAAAGTAAGAACTTCGTTAAAGCTGTTAAAATTATGAAGAAAAATAAGTTGCATACGGAAAAAAGAAAAGCAACTTCTAATATAATAGTAAATAGACCTTTCTATCTGTGCAATCACAACTTGTTCTAATTGTTAAGTTAATCACTGTAATTCATTTTTATTATCCATTTGGAGAAAATTGTAAATGTGGCATAAATATTTGTATTCCATTATGCAAATACTAGTTTGGCGAGTATTTGCAAAATAATTGAATTTCAGTATACAAAACATTGAATGATTGAAATACTGGTTGATGGTGTATTTCAAGTAAAAATATTGGTTTCGCTCACAAATGTTCAACTTTATAAATCTTTTCCAAGCTGAAGTTAATGTGCGAACACAATTTCACCTTCCACAAGCATTTTTTCAACTTGAATACAAAGAAACAGAATAATTTGAACAAACCACAGAAGATATTCAGGAACTCTAATAATAAGAGATCATTCTTACCCCAAATAATGCCAAAGAATCTACAACTGCTTTTGACGGCTTCCCGTGTACTGCAGGAGATAAAACATTTGGATTCCATGAGTTGAAAAGAAATTGCAAACGAAGATAAGAACTGAATCCTAAAGAAGAAGGCATAAACATGATTATAAGAATTTGAGCTACTTACTAAATATTAAAGGCAAAAGAATCAGGCAGATAAGGGAAGCCAAGCTCACCAATAGTGAGCAACCCATTGCATTGACCCATAGACCTGTCAATGAAACCAGAGAAAAGCTCTCAGTGACAACTAAAGACGCCCATCCCAGAGATCTATCAAAAAGGGTCCCATATGTTGTGTGCCATTAAGAAGGTTTTTTTCATATATAGGAGCAATTGTGGAGACTGAGAGCTCAAAGATCTTGAAAATTATTTGCACATTATGTGTTACATTGGAATTTTTACAATTTTGTGTATATCGAGCAAGTTCAAGCCTTCTTGTGAATGATTTACTTAAAGCAGAACATCATGTCTTTCAGATGAGATCAAGAGTAATATCAATTATCGCTCTCAAAAAGAGTCATATCAACAATGACACTTCAAGTAAAGAGATACCCAAAATAGATCTAAGCAAGGAAATGTAACATCACAAAATGCATATCATCCAATCAAACACACAATTAAAACAAAGTATCTAGCATCCTGATGCAAAAATAAGCACATTTGGTTGACAGTACCTATCTATCAATCTCACAAGTCCAATAGAGTCCACAAATTAAGAAAAGCCAAAATAAGTTACTGAAGTTTGCATTCTGAGTTGACTTCAAAATAATTTGATACTACTTGATATCCACCTTTTGATTAAAACTGTTTGGAAGACATATATCAGTGACAATCAAATTTTCATAGCAACAGTTTTTAAAGCTATGGCAGTGTTCAGCCCTATGTCAAAACCACGAATCACCTTTACAGCATGCATTACATTCTAGACGTGATCCATTTCCATTGTCACCTTCTTTTCAATTGAAATAATAGCTAAGAAAACTTGTCCTACCATACCAAGAGAAAAACCTCAACACATTCAATACCTCTCCCACTTCAAATTGTGGCTGATAATAGCCTTTACAGGACAATACAGGTGGTACAAACCACCTCTTCTGGTATTGGGAAAACAACATCCTTTTGCAACAAACTCATAAAGATCTTTGCTTTCAATATTAAATATGAGCAAAAAAGTAGTCTTTAATTCCTTCAGAAAAGAAATCAAGCAATACCAAAGAACCTGCCAAAATCCAACAACTACCTCAATCCTAAGCTTGGTGTCAGTTCTATGAATCTTCACTATTCATTTCACTCCATTTTGACCCTTACATTCCAAAATTCAACAGTTTGGGGTATGCTACAGTCCAAAGCACAAATCAAAATGACATAAATAAGCACTAATATAATATGAATATATCACAGTTTACAGTGAGCTAAAAACTCAAAAGGGGTTCCAGGATTCAGCTTAAATACTTCAAAAGGAATAAACTTTACCAAGACCAGTAAGATCCTTGACTCCATGTTCATGATGATGATGATGTTCATCCATATTACCATGAGACCCAAATCCATACAGTTTCAGATCCTCCTCTTCAGCCAATTCCTCTAAAAGCTTCCTCTGGTCAACTCCACTCGACCCATGATCATGATCATGGTGATGATGATCATGATGATGATGCCCCTCATGGCTATGATGACCATGACCATGATTACACTGATGAAATTCCTGCTTGGAATCTTCTAGAACCTTCGCTTCTACAGAAGACCCAAAAATCACTACCCATAAAGAAGTAGAAACAATCAAGAAAAAACAGATCTGTTTCATCAAAGCAACAATTTTTGACATTTTGTCAATTTGGGCAAGAACAAAATCAGGGAAAAACCCTAAATTTATGGAAGGGTAAGATGATAAGGGCGTGTTTGGATAAAGGGTATTAGAAATCAAGAAGAGCGGTTCTTGCAAGTGCCTTCTATGGTGATTACACAAACAGCACAGAAGAATAGTATTATTATTCCTATTATTATGCCAAAAGTTACTACATCCATTTGTACTAAAAGGGGTCTCAAAAGTGTAAGATTAATGGAGTTTAGTCCTCTGAGAATTGCAGAAAGGTACTGATTTTTTAAGGAAAATATAGTGAATGTTCATAGTACACTATGTTTTTTTTTATGTTTTTTTATATGATGAAGAAGATATTGAGTGCTATGTGTCAAAATCACTAATCCTTAAACTTTGTGGGTTAGATAAATGGAACTTTCTGAAAGCATCTGGTAGTGAAAAGTATTTTAGTTAGGAAGAGTGGTTGTTAGATCAGCTACGACATATGAAGCAGTGTGTTGTGTCCAGTGGAGGAGGCACCCCTCGGCGAAAAGTATTACTTTTTATATATGATTAAAATTATTTTTTAGGTATGTATAATAAATATCAAACCCTCTTTCACTAGTTTGTTCGTTTACTTCTCAAGTTTTGAACTCCTTATTAAATTTTCTGACTCCGCCACTGGTTGTGTCTTACTATAAAGTAGTCGTTAGATTAGTTATGACGTATAGAGTAGAGTGTTGTGTCTTATAAAGTTGTTGTTAGATCAATTATGATCGTATGAAGCAGATTGTTGGTTAATCAAGAATATACTTGCATGTTATGATAGTAGAGGAAACAAGGTTGTTGAGATGGATGTATAGGCATATCATGAGAAATAAGATTAAAATGATGACATTCCAAACATTTTGAAGTGGACATGTTGAGGCAAACGAGGTTGAGCAGCTGAGATGATTCGAACATGTTAAGGAGAGATGCACAAATGGCCAAGTAAGGAGGTGTGAGAGGTTGGCTATTGTAGGTGTGAAGAGGGGCAAATGTAGGTTGAATAAGTATTTGCTTACATTCCTACTCTATTCAAATAGCGCGGTGACTTAAAAAATAATCAATTAAACTAATTTTAAAAGAAATTTAGGAATAAATGAATTTTAAAGGAGTCGCCACCTAATTTTTTTAAAATTAGGACATCAATTAAATAATCTACGAAACCATTAGATTCTAAGTAAGGGGTTCAAGTTATTTCGAAGGAAAGGTGTTAAACATCCTTTGAAATCCATAAAGTAGGTCCCAACTAAATTCATTTTTTCAAATTGAAGAGGAGATAAAGTAGTATACGAGTATAACAAACATGCAATATACACAAGTAATAAAATAAGAACAATAATATAATAAATGGCCTAAGGTTTGCCTAACATCGATAATATACACAATAACAAATAAAAATATAATTCGGATTCCATTCGATTAGCTTCAATGGGAAGCAACTCCGGATACCTGTAAAGACACGTAGTAAAAGTGTTGGTATTAAATAAATATGACTAAAAATAAATGAATTAAACAATACCTTAAAAATAAACATTCATCTTATTACATGGGAGACCTTGAAAATCGACGGTAATTTTTTCATCGGTCAATTTTAACATATAAAATATATGCGTTTAAACTAAATTTTCGTCTTTTAAAATAGGAAGACCTCTAAAACCGACAGAGAGATTTTCTCACTGGCTAATTTTAACAAATAAAATATACAAATTTAAACTAAATTTCCGTCTTTTGCAATATGAAAGCCTCCAAAATTGACGGAGAGATGTTTTCATTTATCGATTCTAACTTATTGAACAATTTAATAACGCATAAAGTAATTTAAATTAACCTCAAACAACATGAACAAACATAATAATAATAATAGTAATAATAATATTACCAATAACAACACCAACAGTAACAATAATAACAATAATATAATAATAATAAACAAGAGTGTTAAAATTATATTCCAAAGAGTAAACCACACAGACTATCAAAAGACTACCTATGTAAAAAAAAAAACTCATTAAAAAGATTGCTGTAAAAAGACAAAGCAACATTAAATCAATAACTAAATATGATAGCTAACTAGTTAATTTTAACATAATAACAACAAAAAATAATCAATGGACAGAAACCAAGCAACAACAATAATAAAATAATAAAAATAAATTAAATAACAACAACAAAATTGAAACAAGCAACATAACATTTTACAATTGAAAAATTATTATAGCTGACCAAACGTATACCCAAAAGAAAGAATATGAATATAAACACACAAATGTAATATGTAATATATAATGTAAAAGAAAAGAATGGGGTTTGCCACCGAAATTTTTTACTAGAGTAGCAATTTGTGAGCAATGTTGGTTTTCTCCGGCGGTGTGAGAGTCGCTGGTGCAAGATCTGGTTAACTGATTGTGGTTTACCGGTGATGGAGCCACACTGGAGCTAGAGTCGGAGCTTCGAGCTCGCTAGTTCGCGTGAAAGCTGTAAAAACAACCAAAAAAAATCGTGAAAGTGAAAGGGAAAGGGACTACGGCGAGCCTTTATTTTTTCTCCAGCTCATTGGATCTTTGAGCTTTAAACTCGTTGGAGTTCGATGGGGTTTGGAGGGTCGTTTGGTTGCTGTTTTGTGGGGTTTTGATTCACGAACTCGGAGCTCGTTGGTGTTGTTTGTTCGCTGGAAAAAAAATTGTTTTGGTTGGGGGTTTTTGGGCGGAAATGAGTGAGGTTTAGGGGTCTGGTTTGAGGGAGAACGGTGGTGAGTTTGGTCGGGGAAGAGAAGGGAATGGGGTGGTCGTTTATTGGAGCTTTAAGCTCACTGGAAAATGGGGTTTTTGGGTTGAGTTCGTGGAGGCGGCGAGCTGGTGGTTGGAAAGAAGAGTAAAATGAGCGTCTGAAGTGACTCCGGTGGTGGAGCTTGGCTTGTTTTCCGGTGGGTCTGATTTTTGATGAAGGAAATGGAACAGTTGTTGGTGGTCTTTGTGGGGTTTCTGGTCGGAAGAAGTGAACAGAGAAATGAGAGGCAGTGTGGTTTGGGAGGAGCTGACAGTGAAGAGGAGAACGAAGAAATGGGATCTTTTGGTGGTGGACTGGCCGGATTCCGGCGGAACTCCGGCGACTTGCCGGAAAATAATAAACAATTAAAGAATAAAAAATCTGTAATTTACCTCTCTAAAAATCTTATCCACCACCCATGACCTAACGAATAAGTCATTGTTTATATAAAAAATAAAAAATTACTTATAGTATAGTACCATTCTTTTAAAATCGTGCGCCAAAATCATTTGCCTTTAAAGATATTTGTACAATGAAATTTTATTCATATTCGAATGAATTTTTAAACTGTGCAAAATATTAAAATTAATATTAACAAATAAAATGATTATTTAAAAGTATAATGAACGTAGCTAATGACATGTAAAAAATACAATTTATCAGAACTAATGATTTAATCAAAATGAATATATATTTGAACGTAGTCAACTGGTTGTGACAAAAAATAATGTAATTAAAATTTACTGATAAAATAAATCCTAAATTTTGACAAATAAGGATACTTATCGATAAATTTATTTAAAATTATAAAAAATGTATTTTGAACTATTAAACAAATAAAACATAAAAGTTACGAATTTTAAAAAATGTTAGACCAAAATTGGGTGTCAACAATATTGATGAGAGATAATTAGACAAGACATGACACACCTACAACTCACCGAGGACGTAACTCTAGATAAGAGGATGTAGATGTCGAAAATTAGGAGTAAATATTACTATTAGTTAGTTGAGAGTTGTTTCTCTTTTCCGATATTATTATCACTTTTTTTTAACTATCTTAGTCTTCAATTTATTTTTACATATCATTTCCTTTACTTCAACTTTTTGAGATTTCGTAAATAACTTAGTGAATATTTTCTAAGAAGGGCTTATCCATCGAGCTAAACTAACCACATGTTATATATTATTATGATTCATTTTTAGTGTGGATATGTTATGTAAATTGCATACCCAAAGGTAATCAAACATGAATGTAGTAAAAAACCAAAGCAAGTCTGCATATTAAGAAAGAAATTAATTAAATAGTAGTATAGCTTTATTTGTCATCCGACCAACAACTCCAAAAGATTTAGTTAAAAAATCTCAAATGATTCAACAATATGGAGGCTAAATACCACAATTATAACATTTTCGTAGCTCTAAAAGAAGATAATTTTTGCAAGACGATTTAGTTTCAAAATGATTCTATGACTTTGTACAACTTGTTGTCTACGATAATTGAAAAACGATGATCTTAAGAAACTTATAATTGCTCACCGTTTTTTCCTTTTCTATCTTGTGAGGCGTCTTTTCAAGATGAAATCTCCATAATCCACTAACACGGTCAATATCTTAACTCAAAATCAAATGTCTTAGATAGTATATACTTATCTAAGAGACAAAGTTGCAAAATATCTCTTTTCACGAGTTTGTTGAGCTTCTTGTGAATCAATATCACTATCTTTCTCCAATCGAGTACATACTTGCAGTCACCCTTGAATGAGTGCGTAGTAGCTCATACCATGTTCAAATTACTATCCCCAATGCTATGAAACAAAGGATTATCTCGAACACCAGCTTAGATGATAACACATATATGACATAACATAACAATATTTCCTTTGAAAAATTCTATCTACACAAGTATATGTTATATAAAAATGATCCATATAAGAAAAAATGTCTCTTTTCTCTCTTGTTTGATACTATTAAGCTTTTGTTACACATTATATTTGATGTTCATCCATGAAAACCAAGAATCTTGGAGTGACTATTGCTACGTAAAGCTAATTAAATCCGGCAATTCTTGAGGTTTAACAGGTACATTATTAGTCGAGCTAGTAAGTTCCGAATAATCTGCAAAAGGATTTATTCTTGATGTAAATTTTACTATAGCAGAAGAGTCATCACCATGTTCTTCGTCAAAAGTCTCCCAACGATTAGTAATTATCGTCTTCAGTTTGGTTTCAGACTCCATCTTTTCGTAAATCACAATGTTTTGATTGGTTTCATCAATCTTTTCAGATGTATCTGAAGCCCCATTGATGATTTCTTCGAGTTCTTTGATTTCTTCATTTGGGATTTGGTCTACTATTAGACATATTTCAGCATTTCTTACACCGATATCTCTGTTAAACTCAAAATATTGAGACAATTCTACAGCTTGTATATTCGCCTTTTTAATGATTTTAAGAGCCAATGTAGCTTCAACTTTACCAATTACGTTAATCCTTGATAAAACGCGAGCAATACCAAGGCAAATCCTGCTGTAAACATCGAAAATCTCTGTCACAATGCAATCCACAGCTTCAAGAATAAGAGGGACAATAGTAGAATCTGATAATGGCCTAATCTCAAGTAACATATCTAGCAATGTCTGCAATTTTTCGAGCAAAACAAGATCGTTAGCCATCGAATAATTCTCTTTTTCTTCATTTTCAAGATTTTGCATCACCTTGTTCTTGTTCAATTTCATCATGCTTCTTTTCTCCTCCATTTCCATGAAGAGAAAGTACGATTTCTGATCAAGAAACATGAAATAAGCACGAATGAACGCGTTTATCCCCTGCATTTCGATGTTTCTTGAATGTCCATCTTCGAAATTGGAGAGATCAAATGTCAACCTCCCAATTCTTTGGACACAAGGAAGCCTAGTGCTATAAAGGCCATGCATTAATATCAAAACCTTAATTGCAACAACCCAACTCTTTGTTTTCTCCGTTCGAATAGATATAGCCCAAATGAGAGGCTTAAGATTAGTCGATGACAAACGTAGCCATCTAAATACGCGATCAACATTCTTCATGTTCATGGAGAATTCATCGTGGCTCGTAGCTTTTATAACAGCAGCCTCGATGTCCGGATTCCGGAGAGCTGTACGTCTCGATAAGCTAGCAATCCATATGCTATTTTGATCTTTAAGCAATCCGGAAACCTTTCTCCATAGCCTCATTGCTAGTTTGATATTCCTTGCTCTGTTTCCCCTGTTTTTTCCTTCTTTCTCTTGATGGTCTTTTTCTTGTTGGAAGAGTTTTTTGTGGTGGAATTCTTTTTTGTATTTTTTATTATACATTATTATTTTCTTTCGTTTTAATGTATTTATCTTTTGGATGACTCGAAATGTAACTTTTATTGACTTAAAGGTTTAATACACAAATAATTGTTCTATGCAAAGTTGATTTCTCCTTTACTTGCTAAAAACACACACGTAATAAATGCTTTTAACTATTGATCACATACTTATGTTAATATTTGACTTAATTAATATGACTAAAGTGCGCGTTAAAAACGCTTATAAAGAGTGTTAATTTAATATTAACCTTAGCGTAATTTTAAATCCATATCATTTAGATATGCAATTAACTTCTTTTTTTTTTCCTTCAATTTGCTCAACTATTATAATAAAGAAAATTCATTATGTCCTGAACTATTATTAGTACTACAACATATCCAGTAAAATTTCACAAGTAAGATATAAGGTCTAAGCAGAGTAGAGTGTACACAGACCTTACCACTAAACCACGTGAATAACTTATTTTACCTTGCATATAGTATACACAATCCTTGACTAAAGACCAACACGGGTTGTGGTGGAGTGGTAAATACTCCTTTATTCTTAACCAAGAGGTCTCGGGTTCGAGCTCCTTTGGATATGGAGTCGCCTCTGTTAAGGAGCGCTTTACCCCCTAATATGGGACTTTTCGGCGCGAATTCGGATTTAGTCGGGCTTGGGTACTGGACACCGGGTGCAAAACAAAAATAAAAATAAAAATCCTTGACTAAAGTATTTTGAATCCCAAGAAACTCTTAGCTTGAAATTTCTCTCTATGTGCTGTTCAATTTGCTTTTTCAAGTCACCTTTCTATATCTGCGTTTTTTTAGGTCCCTCTTTGACTTTTCATTTGTTCCTTCAAAAGTGATTGTAGGAATAATTCAATATAAAAATAATAGTAGTGAATCTATGAACAAAAATATGAATAGCATTGATGAGAATAGATTTGGGAAGTTTCAAGAAAGGGTATTCATTTTCTTGTAGAATCAGCATCCCAAATGAAAATGGACTGTAAGAAGGGAAAGGAAATAGTTGTATTTGAGGATCAAAATGAGGAAAACAACATATGGGTAGATAGGGATTTTCTTAAGTTAAATGAGTATAAAGGGAACTCCTCTAAAAGGGTAGCTGAGAATGAGGAAATCCAGGTAGAAATTAGAGAAAAGAAGCTTAAAGGTGGAATCTTGGATCTTTCCTCTAAAAGGGTAGCTCAGAATGAGGAAATTTTAATAAAAAATAGAGGAAAGAAGCTTAAAGATGGAATCTTGGATCTTTCCTCTAAAAGGGTAGCTGAGAATGAGGAAATTTTGGCAGAAATTAGTGAAAAGAAGCTTAAAGGTGGAATCTTGAATCTTTCCTCTAAAGGGGTAGCTGAGAATGAGGAAATTTTGGTAGAAATTAGTGAAAAGAAGCTTAAAGGTGGAATCTTTGATCTTTCCTCTAAAAGGGTAGCTGAGAATGAGGAAATTTTGACAGATTTTATAGGTAAGAAGGCAAAAGATGGAACCTTGGATCTTTCCTCTAAAAGGGTTCTTGAGAATGAGGAAATTTTGGTAGAAATTAGAGAAAAGAAGCTTAAAGATGGAATCTTGGATCTTTCTTTGGCTTTGCCTAGTACTAGCAGTAGCAGGAGTCTACAATCACCAGAACCATCAAATAACAACACAAGGATTGGGTATTTCAGGAATGGTTCCTTGTCGTCGTGCTATTCCCATCCGTTTTCCCACAACCTTAGCTACTCACTTACATTGAGTTCAGAAGATGACAGTGAGTATTCCGGGGAGGGAATTAATTGGTCCGGGTTTAGCCAGTTTAGGAAAGTTGAAGCAGGAGATTATACATTGCTAGGTCATCCTGATGGAAGTAGTTTAGCTCTAAGTTGTAAAAAGGTCAATAAGGAAATATGTGATAATGATACTGATAGGATCAGTAGCTCGGATAGTAATTCGGTTTTCCTATTTGAGTTGCCTGCTAGACCAGTAATTGATGATCAATCAGGTGATTCGAGAATCCTTGGAGAAATAGTTTCAGAGTCTATTCCTCTTATAGCTCAGATTATGCAAGAGCTTCCTGATGAAACCGTCGAATCAACAAAGGAATACTTGAGAAGCCTAATTGCAATTCCTGAGAAGAAAGATTTGTTGGTCAGCCTTCAGAACAGGCTTAATGGGAGATCTGATCTTACCTTTGAGACTCTTTCAAAGTGTAACAAGACTCAACTTGAAATTTTGGTTGCCATAAAAATGGGACTTGGAACCTTCTTATCTTCCGAAAACCACCTTCAAGCCACTGAATTGATTGAGATTTTCTCTCTTGAAAGATGTCGAAACATTTACTGCAAGAGAGTGTTACCTGTTGATAATTGCAAGTGCAGAATTTGTTCGAAAAACAAGGGATTCTGCAATGTATGTATGTGTCAAGTATGTTTGAACTTAGATTACGCCAATGGTACTTGCAGTTGGGTAGGCTGTGATCTATGTGTGCACTGGTGTCATGCTGTTTGTGCTTTACACAGAAATCTTATAAAACCAGGTCCAAGTATCAACGGTCCATCTGGAACAACTGAGATGCAATTTCAATGTCTTGGTTGTAGTCATTCTAGTGAAATGTTTCGGTTTGCTAAAGAAATGTATAGATGTTGTGCAAAGAACTGGGATCAAGAAATCCTAATTAAAGAGCTTGACTATGTTCAAAAGATTTTCCATGGGAGCGATGATTTTAAAGGTAAGGAGTTGCATGCTATAACTTATGGACTGCGGAACAAGCTAGAGAAAAAGATGATCTCACCGTCAGACGCCTGCAATTTCATCTTTCAGTTTTTTAAATGTGAGTATCAAACCAAACCTTATACTTTCTAATTTCAACTGTTAGATTTTGTGTTATTGTCCTTTAGCACGAGATATTGAGTCTCACATGTCTACCATTTCACCACTAAGGTATCTTGAAAATGAATCGTATTCCATGAATATGATATCCATGTGGTGTAATATATGCAATATATGACAAAAGTGGATCTATTGATCGTTCGTGTCATATAGGCCAGAGTTGTACATATGTGCCCTATTTCATTCGATCTATGTGGTACGTTGGAACTAATTCTTGTTATTAACAGACACGGATGGCTTGTCACATTTTCTTTCATCCAGTTTTCCCGCGTCTATCATGAGCTCTTCGAGTAGAAGAAAAACTATGATTAATGTTGATCATCATCGTCAAAGTGATGCCAAGGATTCCTCTAAGTCTGATAATATGATCGAGGATGAATGTTCAGCCATAAAAGAACTATGAGCTTTCCAAGTGAAAGAAGAAATGTGATACTTTGCAAAGCATTGTGCAGAATGAGGATCAAAGAATTGCAGAAACACTGATTTTCTAATATGTACTTTGAACAATATGAGTATCACAAACCTTAAAAAGTAGATAACATGAGCATATGAAATTACTTTTTTTAATATATCCACATTTGTCATTGGACATCATAATCCATCTGTCTCAATTTATATGAAACATTTTTAGTGCCTTGATGTCATCATTCATTTCTCGATTACATGTTAAATATTCATGTTCAATCAAATATCATTATCCATAAGTGTAACTGTGCACTAATTTCATTCGTATAGAGTAAATCAAGGTATACAACGAGTGCCAGTCAAGTTACGAGGCAATCAAATCAAGATTAACGGTCAATGAAGTGAGTTAATCATGTTGAAGTTTTAATTGAGATAAAAAAAAATTCTTATGCAATTTCTTATTAAATGTCTTAAGATTTCGTGAGCAGAACTATCCCATACTGGTAATAGTGGGAGCGACAGGTTTATGATAAAATTTACAAGTAAAATTCTTCAATCATTCGAAACGTCAAAACTAAAAAAAATATATTAAAAACCTAAGGGTTTTTTTTTTTTTTTTAGGAAGTATGAATTGCCATTTTGCTTGCTAACCTTCTAAAATGTGAATGGCGTGACAGCAAGAAAATGACAAAAAGGGTTCAATATATATAGGAGTAAATTCAAATGAAATAGTTTTGGCAATTAAGTTTATCAAAAGTGATCGATTTATTTATTTATATCAAATTAGTAAAACAATTCCGTTAGATTTGAGTTTGCTGCAAACTTTTTGAGGTATAACTTTTTTATTTCTGATTGACTTTGATGTCCCATAAAGTTCTTTTATATTGTACAACAATATATCAATATAATGCCACAAAGTAGGGTCTACAAATATGATTGCAATGTTAACGTGAAAGTGAATGCCTTGAGTTAGAAGTTCATCGGTAACATGGGGGCTAAACGCTTTGTTAGCATGGATATTTCAAAGCAAATAGAGTTCTTGCATGTGTGCATGGTAATTGATGAGTTAAAATCTTGGATCCGCCACACGACCCAAACTTTTGAATAAAGCAGGCTCAACCTATAACCTAATCACAAGTCCCTCGACCTTTGGTGAATAGATTTTTGTCCGTCACATTTGCATATATTTTTTAAAAATGTAATAACTGAGTTGACTTGACTAATTCTACAAGATACCTCCCACAAAGTACCCGAGTCCATCCACCATGGCTTGGACCATTAGGTAAAAAATAACAGAATTCTAAGCACTAACAACATGCCATAATGCATATCTTTATACTAAATGATATAATGAAATGAAATCTTGAAGATAATAGAAGATGCATATGAAAACAAGAAAACACAAGTCTTCCAAATCACAACTTTAATTTCTTCCAAGAAGTTAAGCATCCTAACTTGAGTTCATATTAGGTAAGTTTGTGATCAGTAAAATTCAGTTCTTCCAATTAAGAAACTTATCATCTCTATTACCAAAATAAAAAATACAACCTTCACAGAGAAATTTGCCACTTAAACTTTCAGGTGAGTTGTGACTTATAAGTTTAACAGCATGACAAAGAAAGAACATTACTATCGTCACACAACCTGAGATAAGACGAACAAAATAGTCACCGTCACGGCATCACATTTACGCATTTCAGACTATCAAAATGCAAAACCAAGAACATATACAATAAGAATTTGACACAAAAACAGCAACTTTAGACCATGCCTAGAGCTCCAATATGACATTCAAGCTCCACATAACAAGGCACTGTTGGATTTCTCCAAAGTTGTATCCTTCAAAATACTTCAACAACTTTATCATCTTACAAGCCCACCAGATAAGAATACAAAACAGCTCCAAGACCAACAGTTCTATATTTTACTATGAAATGAAAACAATGCAAATCAGCCATATCATCTATTTGATAATTAGAATAGAGTTGGAAACTACCTCCAAGAAGCCAGCAACAGTAGCTTAAGAGGTTAGTTTGGAACAAAAACATCAATATGTCATGAAAAATTCATACACATCTGCACTTGAAGCTATTCTGCTTGTTGCGTCACTTCGGTACTCAATATTGTTTTAGTTGATGATAGTGATTATGCATAATATTTTCTACGTTAACTTGCCAGCAAGCATACAATTTTACATAAGAATTATGCACCGAAATGAGATTTTACATGAAAACAAGAAAGCATATGCTACGTAAATGAAATTCAAGCTATAAATGTAATCAAGCCTATTTACAGGCAGAGACAAGTATATTAATAAACTTTCAAAAAAAGGATGAATCTTACTTTGCACGATCATGATGATCAAGAAGCATTCCCAGTCACATGTACTTGAATCCATGTTCGGAAAGTTAGTGACTGGAAAAGTTCAGCCACACCCCAAATTAAGAAACTTTTACATTATCACTGACTCGATTAATGTAACAAGGACCAACCCATACTTACAAGTCAATCCAAATTACAATCGTAAGATTGTTATATTTTCACAATAGTTGACCACCACCAACATCCACAAAGTCTAAGCACATGCTAATCTTAAGATTGCTTCTACTCACAACAGCTATCAGCCACAAGCCATGTAACTGTAACTTACTGAGGTGATAACAACAGATTTGTCAAGCTAAGACAAGTCATCTAAAAACCGATCTCAAGCAGAAAGTTGCAAACACATTAGAAGATATTCATCTAATCATCTGAACAAAGGCATCACTCATGACAAAAACACTCTATAGGACTAAAGGTGCAAAGAAAATCAAACAGAGTGGACGGTCTTCAGAAGAGATTTTTTTTCTTTTTCGATAAGTATTGGAAAGAGATAACTGACAGGAGTAAAAATAAATGGATGAACATGCTCATCTTAAAAAACATTCGATCAAGAAAAGAAATTTTCAACATCCTACTGTTGGCAGGCAGAGCAGAGTGCCAACTACCAAAGCAACAAAATGAAAAATTAAACAACTGTTGATGAAAATTAAAATATCAAAGTCTAAACATGTATCGTCACGGACTACAGAAAGGTACCAAGTAAACCTCTGCAAAAGCCCCAGGGATATACAAGTAAACAAACAAGACGCATTGGAAGTCTGTAATGGCACCCTCTATGTAATAAGTCTACCTGATTGTCACAAACTTGTTGGTACCATGTTTGGCCCAGTGAGTCCTCAGATCAATTGGATTAGCAAAATTGTATCCTTCTGCAGCAAGTTTCTCCAAAACCTTCTTGAATGCTCCCTGGCTCATCTTTCTTCCAGCAATCCTTGCTCCACGTCTTTTAGTGCTCATTGGAAGTGGATACATTGATATGCTAGTGGTGCAACAAGCTGACTGCCAGCCACCACATCCCCATCGATAGCATTGCTGAGGAGAACCAGTACAGGAACAAACTGGTATAGGAATGACAGAAATGTCCATATCAATTCCATTTAATACAATGTCCATGCTCTTCTTTGCTGGTTTTGCTCGCTGAGAGGGTTTGCCATTTTCCTTATGTGTGGATGACACTTTCTTTGACTTCTTTGCTTTGGGAGCTTTGGGAGTGGCACCACCAGTCTTTCTCTTTGAAGGACCACTTTCTTTCTTAACACTTGGTTCCTCAGCATTCACCCCCGCATCCTTAGTTGTATCAGGTTGTTGTACCATTTGCATGGGAGTACTTGCAGAAGCATCAGGGAGAACTGAAGTGTAAGGACTCCCAGGAAACATATGAAGAAATTTGTCTCTGTGATTTATCCAACTGTCCCTTACATAGTCAATGTGAGATAAAGGTGCTTCTGGGATGATAGAATCCCGAGAATGGAACACCCCATTAGCACCGAGCATAATTGGATTTTCACGCCTAGTAAGGTAAGGTTTTGCATCTCGATCAACCATCGATGACATCAGCTGAAGACCTAGATGCCCTTTAAGGGAAGGTTCATAATAACCCCAGTTCCTCATGTTCAATCCATCGTCATCCATCAATAAACTACAGATGAATCCAAACATCACCACTTAACATTAACTTTTTAGCCACAATTAGAAATGCCCAACAAAAATGCATTAAATTACTAATCTTCATATACTTCAAAGACTCAGATTAGGAATACATCCAACATAACAAAACCATCAAGATTTGAAATAGAATAGGAAATAACAAAATCAAGTCAACCAAGCATAATATGAGCAGATCCAGAAACCCAAAGCTAAATGACAGTAGTAAATCGGTCAAATCTACCCATACCCATTGCCATTACCATCATTCCAATTCAGATGCAATTTCATCAACCTTTCAATAGAAATGAAATATATAACTAGAAAATTTAACAAATCTCCATACCCCCAACTCATATAGTTGCACCCAAAACAACTTAGGCACCTCAAACTCATCAAATTCAATATTGCAGCCACTAGAAACAAAAACCCACAAATAAAGTTAGAATCTTTTGAATTCCCAGATACAATTTTTGATAACCCCAACAAAAAATTTTGAACCCACAAACAAAATGAGCACCCAAAACTCAACAAACTCCACATTTCAGCCACCAGAAACAAAAATCCACAAATAATGTTAAAATCTTTTGAGTTTCCAGATCAAATTTTCAATAACCCCAACAAAATTTTTTGAACCCACAAACAAAATGAGCACCCAAAACTCATCAAATTCAACATTTCAGCCACCAGAAACAAAAACCCACAAATAAAAATACAATCTTTTGGGTTTTCCAGATCAAATTTTTTGAACCCACAAACAAAATGAGCACCCAAAACTCACCAAATTCAACATTTCAGCCACTAGAAACAAAAACCCACAAACAAAATTAGAATCTTTTTGGAGTTTCCAGATCAGCTATGAAGCAATTAAATGCAATCTTTCATAAGTCTAAAAATCCCCAAATGGGTACTCAAAATCAACATAAAATTCAATAGAAATGCAAACCCACAAATAAAAATTGAATCTTTATGTTCTCCATTATAGATCTGAGACAAACAACATACACAAAAACAGATCCAAGATTAAACCAACAGAACTCATCAAAATGAAATTAGCATGCAAAGACAAGTATATATTTTTTTCAACAAAAAAAAAATCAAATGAAGAAAGAGATAAAACATATAAAGAAAAAAAAGTCCAAATTTTTAAAGAAAAAGATATATAGAGAGAGAAAGAGAAAGACAGGGAGAGAGAAACTTACTTGTTGGTAAACACCTTAGGGTTTTTTTTTCCTTTCAGGAGAGAGAGAGACACAGGTGAGAGGAGAGAGAGAACTGAAGGAGAGAGAAAGGAAGAGAGAGAGATGACAGAAACCCTTTTAAGAAAGAGAGAAAAGAGAGACCATTTTATCAATTTATTTATTTTTTCAACTTCCAATGAAAGCAATTTAATATAAATGCAATTTAATAAAAAAAACAAAAACTGCCGAATATTATCTTTACGTTTACTACTTGATACCTTGAAGCATAATAAAACCAAAAATAAGTATTTTTTTTAATTAAATTTTTTTGAAATTTAAATTTTATTTGAATGATGGTTACGTATTGTTTCATAATATATTATACTATATTTTATTAATAAATATAATATTTAGATAGCTGGTATATGTTACATAATTTCATATATATTTTAACGATAAATCTATCGAAAAAGTAGGGTATGAGATATGATTGTTATAAAAAAAAAAGTCGAGAACAAAATGAACTTATTAAATAATGAGTAAAGACAAAATGAAAACATGATCACACAAAATCAATCGTTACACAAAAATAATTTTTTTTTATTGTTTAACAATAAATGATGATGAAAACAAATACTACAATTATTTAATATTTAAACTAATATACTATACAATGGATAATGTAAGTTTTTCTAGATACAAAATCATTTTTTGTTAGAAGTCTTTTTTAATATAAATTTTAATATAGTCTATCTTCAGTATACACAACAAAAAATAAGAAATAATAATAATAATATTAATAATATATATAAGTTGGATTTTAGAAAGATAGGTATAGAGATGTTATTGTAAGTCCAAAACTCCATTCTTATCCTGTTTATGTTTAAAACTAGCGTATCCATGTACAAAATTGATATAACATTATTTTCCCTCTTGTTATAAACAAATTTGTTTCCATCTATCTATAAAATATTAGAGTATGTGATTTGGACTGTGGTAGTAGTGAATAATATAAATAAAATAAATTGAAGTAGAAGGACAAATTGGAGTATATTTTGACTGATCCTAAGCAACATATTACTTTATTTATCTCAATTTATGTGGCTATTTTATTTTTAAATATTTTAAGCGGTTAATTATTGTAATTTATAATATATATTTTCTTATATAATTTTAAAATTATATGTGTTAGTTGATATGCCTCAATTTATGTGACATATATGACATTTCTAGAGCCAGTCAAATTTTTAATATGTTTTTTAAATATTTTTAATAGTTAATTATTATAATTTATAGTACTATTTTTTAATAATTTAAATATATAACATACTAAAAATGAAAGTAAGAACTATAATTTAAAACAAAACTACTGAATATAAATAGTGGAAATGATTTGTTAGTTTATCATTAAAACACAAAATGAAACATCTAAATATACATATAAACACACATTCCATGACTAACTTATCCAAAAATATTATACAAATGACCTAAGCAACCAGCTTAATCCAAGCTCCTCGTACTATCCCTTCTAATATAGAGTAATAAAAAGTAAATATATATATAATTGTCTGTCTAAAAAGAATATTTTCATTTTATGTTTTACACATTTAAAAAAAGTTTAGGCTCATGCAATGAGTTTCATTGTGACTTGCAATTTAGTCTCATGTGATGAAGAACATTATAATTTGTAGTTTAGTGTCATGTCCTGCCACTGCTTACAAGATTTTGAAAAATTAGTACGTAAGTTGTCAAGTGCCGTACGGAGCTTTAGTGAGACTCCAAGTCCGTGACATTAGGCTCATGTAATGAGGAATTTATCTCCCCTCTCCGCCCACTATTCCATCAAATCTTCCAAAAATGTTTTACTAAATATTCAATAGAAATTAAAAGTGCTCACTTATAATAAAGTTGAAGAGACATATCGGACCATTTGCATTTTAGGTATCATTGGATGATAAAACCAATTTCTTCGGTTTTGGTTAAAACTTATTTATACTCTGTGTTTATAACAAGTCAATAAATGTATGACATGTGTTTATATCTAAAATTTTAACACTTAATCATTGATTCTTTAATATGTATTCTTACCTCTTTAATTTATTTACCTTATACTAAATTTATACGACTTAGTACAAACACCAGGTGTGATATCTTACCCTAATTCTATTTGCAACTAATAACAAATAATCTGTGCTTTACACGGACCCAATATTGTCAAATATTTTGAAACAAAAGGTATCATACAAATTGAGACGAATGGATCATACTAGAATAGTTGTGCAAATCTTAAAAAGGTAATTTTATATCTCATGTTATCTACCAGTAAGGTTTGTGATACTCATTTTGTTCAAAGTAAAGTTAGTTTCTCTATTTTCATTGCACATTCTGAAGTGTCTTCTTTCAGTAAAAGCAGGTTGTGATGGTGCTGGAAGACTTGTTGTTTCACTAGTAAGCATAACAAGAACAGATGAAATATTTGGCCTGTCTTCAGCAAATTCTTGAACACATAGTAAACCAATCTGTATGAATTTTCTGATCTCCATTTCCGAGCTCGGATTCAATATAAACGGATCGATAAAAGTTGATAAATCTTGTTCTTTCCATAACTTCCATGCCTGAAAACAACGAAAAGTTGATCATCAAACTAAATATAAGGTACATATAGTCATTCAGACCTCTTTGTAACAGTCGTCCTCTATAGTAACAGTTGATTATACAACAGCCAAGTTCTTTTTTGGAACTGATTTTTCATGTTATGTTACATTATACGTTCTTTATTATAACAAACATTTCGCTATAGCAACTATAAGAGGAGTCTTACATATCCCAAAAGGCTCAAAGAGGATGATTCAGTCCAAGAACTTGTACTTTTTCGACCACTTATGATCTCTAAGACTAGAACTCCAAAGCTGAAAACATCGGATTTCTCTGAGAATCTTCCTTCCATTGCATATTCGGGGGCCATGTATCCACTGTAAAAATGTCAATAAGATTCGAGTAGTTTAGTTGGTAAATATGGTGGAAAATTATGCAAAGTTATGGTTTTGTATATAGATCAATGATCACTTACTAAGTACCAACTACTCTCATTGTGTCTGCTTGATCTTGATCAGATCCGAAAATCCTTGCCATGCCAAAATCTGAAATCTTTGGATTGAAGTTATTATCGAGCAAGATGTTACTTGGCTTTAGATCTCTATGAATTATCTTCAATCTTGAATCTCTGTGTAGATAAAGGAGTCCTCGACCAACTCCTTCGATTATAATGGAACATTTTGTCCAATCCAAAACGTCTCGATGTGCTTCACCTAGATGTTTGTCAAATATGAATGGAGAATTTAAACAAAAGGATCAGAAGAAATGTGGAGTAATGTTGCTCAGAATGCTGATGTACTCATGTTCAGATCCTCCAAAAATGAGGTACTTTTGGGGGATCTGGCAAGCATCCATCAATTGAAGAGTCTGAGCAACATAGACTCGTGGAGTAATGCAGATGAGAAGTAACAAGGACTAACCAAAGAGAAACACATCTAAGCTTTTCTTTGGCATATATTCATAAATCAGCATCTTTTCCTCTTTATCAACACAACATCCACAAAGTCTAACAAGGTTTCTATGTTGGACTTTTGAGATCACCAACACTTCATTCATGAACTCCTCCAGCCCTTGTTTCGAGGCTTTTGAAAGCCTCTTGACAGCTATTTCTTTCCCATCTTCCAATTTACCCTACAAGGAATCACCAATATCAGTAACTTGAAATATGGGAAGTGATCGAGAGAGATGAAACTCGTACCTTATAAACTGGACCAAAACCGCCCCGACCAAGCTTATTATCCTCATTGAATTGGGATGTTGCATTTGCAATCGTGTCGAGGCTGAAGACTGGTAATTCTTCCATATTAACTGAACTTTTGTTACCAAGTAAAGCTACTTCCTCTCTTTTCACTCCTAATATTAGCAGGGATACAAGTTACTATAGCTAACAAAGCGCTTCTAAATGTATAATACAAAAACTTAATAGCATGTTTACCTCTACGTCTGATCACCATTGTATAGCAAAGGAACACACAAACACAGAGTGTAAGAGAACCAATGATTACTGGAATTACGATTTTCTTTATGTCTTTACCATGATCTGCAGAAAACACTAAAGGTGAACAAATATCAGTTCTTTACAGAATACATGGAATTCAATTAAGTCGAACATATCTCAAAGGCATAATACATAAATGTGTCATTAACTTGGCCTTAGCTGACATCCACGCCCTCCAACTTAAGAGTGTGCATAAATAAGCACATAAGTTGGAGAGCATAGATGCGAGTTGAGGCCAAGTAAAATGGAACGTCTATGTATTATGCTTATCTCAAATGACTGACAATGTGCCTTTTATTCAGCACCAAAACACATACCAAGCTCTGAATGTGCCACGTGAATATAGAGATCTTTCCCCGAGCTTTGGAACTGCTGAATGTCAATCATTTCACTCCACGACATACAGCCGATACCTGAATCAAATGCATACCCTATGCAGGAACAATTCCCTAAGCATTGGCTTCTACATAACTCTTCTGTAGTAGATGACCTTTCTGCAAAATCAGGCAATTTCATTAACTCCATCTTTAGAAATCCGTCTTCTTTACTTGAATCCGCGGTGTTATTCTTAACTTCACATTGCAAAGCACTCCTCCTAACACAACCACTAGTCCAATTCCCCTTTTCCCATTCTTCCCTATGCTTTGGCTCGAAACCTTTCAGACAAGAACAGACCGGCGACTCCAAATGATTGCAGCTCCCAAATGGACCACACGTTCCATAAACTTCACAATCGTTACTGGGAGCTGACCATATTATCTTCCAGTTTGTCTCATTCACATTCCAATATGATTGAACCAAGTTCCCTCTCCAATCCAAAACTAATATCCTTAAAAAATTATCACGAATAGGTCCAGTAAAATATACAGTACCTTCGCGATCATTCACTACATTAAATCCATCAGATACCACACCATACATATTCTGCACTCCTATAAAGATCTGTCCATTCCATTGACCAGTTCGCCAATAGGGACGGTTTCCTTTCCATATAAACACCTGAGGAATAACTCCAGAGTTCATTCTTAAAGAAAAGTCTCCGATATTAGGGTCCGAAGGACTTCTCCAAGATCTTGCTTCTACCACCTCCCCTGTCCTTGTATTTTCACTTATTCTCATTCTAGGAATAGTTGAATCAGAAGGATGTTCAAAACTCTGCCATAATGTGCTCGTATTGTCCTGACGATCTACGAGGACAAAGTTCCCAGAATCTTGGAGCAGGCCAATTGAGTTTACTTGAGAAGTTGAAACATTTGATGACCAAAATACTTCCTCCTCTCCATTCGTTATAACGACATTTCCATCACGAGATATCTTCACAACTCCAGAAGAATCTCTTAAAGGTTTGTCCCTATTAGCCACCCAAATGACAGTTGTTACAGAAAAATTGTACCAAATACCAACATACCTATTAGTACTGTTTTGAGGACTGAAAAATCCTAACTTGAATACGCCTCCTGGAGACGATAAAATTCCAGGATCTCTCAGAGATTGAATGCTGGTAATGTTATCAACTTCACTGCATAATCCTGTATCGATAAAACGAAGAATAACAAGAATTATATGAACAAAAAATTGCAAATTTCTTCTTCTGCTGCTGCTGTTGCTCATTTTTTTGGTTTTCTAAGACTTTTCTTATTACCACACTATATGTACCAAAGCACAATATGTTGTCAAAGTCTAATATCCCAAGCAGCCAAATAGGATTTTTAATTTGTTGACCCTATAAAAATATCACAAACCACATATCATTCTCAATTAGAGACTTTTAGGCCAATGGAAAAATTGACACTTAAAACGAATAATGCAAAATGTAGAGTTTAACTTCTATACGTTGACAATATAAGTCTTTTCTCCCATCGTGAATTGATAAGTTTTATGTTGGTTGAAATAACACATACCTTTTCCTTAAATTATTAAATGCTCATTGAAGAAAGAAGAAGAAAATAAAATAAAATGGGTATTGATGTAAAGATATGGCATCTAAGCTTAACTCAACCTTAGACCAGAAATATAATGATTGATATATTTAAGCTATTTCGAAAATGTAAAATGAGTGAAAATCCAAAAGCCACGTTAGTGTGAGAATTGAGTGGGGACCGTCACAATAAGCTAGCACCTCATCGTCAACATGCTTGTCAACTATAAGTGGTAATAATGCACATGTGAAATGAAAATGTATTGTTGCACAAATTGACATTAAACCTAAGTGCGTTTTCATTTTATTCCAAATACATCCCCATATTGAGATATAATATATTCTGTGATTGGCAAACATATATCACACTTGTGGATTTTGATATTTGATTCAACACGAATATTTAACATGTATTCGAAAAATGAATGAAAAAGATATCATACAAATTGAGACAAATGGATAATTATACCTATCTTAAAAATAATAATTTCATATACTCATGTCATCTACCAGTTATGTTTGTGATACTGATATTGTTCAAAGTACAATTAATTTCATTGCACATTTTGAAGATACAATCATGTCTTTCGGTAAAAGCAGGTTGCGATGGTGCAGGAAGACTTGTTGTTTCACTGGTAAGCATAGCAAGAACAGATGAAATATTTGGCCTGTCTTCAGCAAATTCTTGAACACATAGTAAACCAATCTGTATGCATTTTCTGATCTCCATTTCCGAGCTCGGGTTCAATATGAACGCATCGATAAAAGTTGATAAATCTTGTTCTTTCCATAACTTCCATGCCTGAAAACAGTGAAAAATTGATCATCAAACTTATTGATGCATAAAACACAGTGACAGCAAAAGTAATTCTACCAATCATAATGTAAAATATAAGGTACACACAATCGAACTCTCTATAACAACACGTTGCTATAATGGTGAAATTTACTTTGGATGTTCTCTATAATAACATTTCACTGTAGCAACCAGAAAATATCTGAACAAATGAGGTCGATGTAGAAATGTTTTGACTGTACAGTTTTTGCAGTATGAGCATTTTTAGTATTTGAATAGTAGCATATAAAGGGAATCTTACATATCCGAAAAGGCTAAAAGAGGATGTCTCATTCCAAGAACTTGTACTTTTTCGGCCACTGATGATCTCTAACACTAGAACTCCAAAGCTGAAAACGTCGGATTTCTCAGAGAATCTTCCTTTCATCGCATATTCTGGGGCCATGTATCCACTGTAAAAATGTCAGCACGTTCGTTAAAAAAATGATTAGTTAATAAATATGTATGATATGGTTTTATTACGGGAGAAAACTATGTAAAACTATGGTATATATAGATCAATGTCCACTTACTAAGTACCAACTACTCTCCTTGTGTCTGCTTGATCTTGGTCAGATCCGAAAATCCTAGCCATTCCAAAATCTGAAATCTTTGGATTGAAGTCATTATCGAGCAAAATGTTACTTGGCTTCAGATCTCTATGTATTATCTTCAATCTTGAATCTCTGTGGAGATAAAGGAGTCCTCGACCAACCCCTTCAATTATAGTGGAACGTTTTCTCCAATCCAAAATGCCTCGGTGTCCTTCATCTAGATGTTTGTCAAATATGAATGGAGAAGGGATTAACTTTGCTTCAGAAGAAATGTGGAGCAATGTTGCTCAGACTCCCCAAAACTGTTGATGTACTCATGTCGGATCCTCCAAAACTGCAGTACTTTTGGAGGATCTAACAAGCATCCATCGACATTATTGAAGAGTCCGAACAGCATAGATGTGGAGTAACAAAGAACTGCATATGAGAAGTAAAATGCTTATTAAAAGTAAAGACTAACCAAAGAGAAACACATCCAAGCTTTTGTTGCGCATATATTCATAAATCAACATCTTCTCCTCTTTATCAACGCAACATCCCAAAAGTCTAACAAGGTTTCTATGTTGGACTTTAGAGATCACCAACACTTCATTCATGAACTCTTCCAGCCCTTGTCCCGAGGCTTTTGAAAGCCTCTTGACTGCTATTTCTTTCCCGTCTTCCAATTTTCCCTAGAAGGAATCAGCAATTTCAGCAACTGAAATTTGGAAAGTGATCAAGAGAGAAGAAAATTGTACCATGTAAACTGGACCAAAACCGCCCTGACCAAGCTTCTTATCCTCATGGAATTGGGATGTTGCGTTTGCAAGCATATCGAGGCTGAAGACTGGTAACTCTTCCATATGAACTGCACTTCTGTCACCAAGTAAATTTATCTTCTTCCTTTTTACTCCTAATATCAGCAGGAATACAAGTTAACTACTATAGCTAACAAAGTGCTTCTAAATGTATAATACGAAAACTGTATAGCCTGTTTTACCTCTACGTCTGGCCATCCTTGTACAGCAAAGGAACAGGCAAACGCAGAGTGTAAGAAAACCAAGGATTACTGGAATCACAATTTGCTTGATGTTTTTATGATTATCTGCAATGTAGAGCAATCACAAAAGGTGAACAAATATCAGTTCTCTACAGAAGTAAGCTACTTTATGTATATATATATATGGAATTCAATTAAGTCCATGATATCTCAAATGACTGATTAAGCTATTCTGGGTGGATAATGAGTCTTCAATTCAACACCACTATACATACCAAGCTCAGAATGTGCCACACGAATATAGAGATCTTTCCCCGAGCTTTGGAACTGCTGAATATCAATCAAGTTGTTACTCCACGATATACAGCCAATACCTGAGTCATATGCATACGCTATGCAGGAACAATTTCCCAAGCATTGGCTTCTACATTGGTCTTCTCTAGTCAATCCCCTTCCTGCAAAATCAGGCAACTTTATTGACCCTATCTTTAGAAATCCGTCTTCTTTACTTGAATCCCCTGAGTTGTTCGTTATTTCACATTGCAAAGCTTTCCTCCTAACACAACCACTAGTCCAATTCCCCTTTTCCCATTCTTCCCTGTGCTTTGGCTCGAAACCTTTCAGACAAGAACAGATCGGCAACTCCAAATGATTGCAGCTCCCAAATGGACCACATGTTCCATAAACATCACAATCGTTATTGGGAGCTGACCATATTATCTTCCAGTTTGTCTCATTCACCTCCCAATATGATTGAACCAAGTTCCCTTTCCAATCCAAGACAAATTTCGTTAAGAAATCAAAATCACCAGGGCCAGTAAGATATACAGTACCTTCACGATCGTTCACTACATTGAATCCATCAGATGACACAGAATACATACCCTGCACTCCGATAAAGATCTGGCCATTCCATTGACCACTTCGCCAATAGGGATGACTACCTTTCCAGATATACACTTGAGGAATGAATCCAGAATTCATTCCTGAAGAGAAGTTTCCGAAATTAGGATCCCAAGGGCTTCTCCAAGATTTTACTTCTACCCTCTCCCCTGTCCTTGTGTTTTCACTCAGTCTCATTTTAGGGACAATTGAATCAGAAGGATGCTCAAAACTCTGCCATATTGTGCTCCCACTGTTCAGATGATCTACAAGAACAAAGTTCCCAGAATCTTGGAGAAGGGCAATTGAGTTTACCTGAGAGGTTGAAACATTTGATGACCAAAGAATCTCCTCCTCCCCGTTCATAATGACGATATTTCCATCACCAGATATCTTGACAACCCCAGAAGAATCTCTTAAAGGTTTGTCCCTATTAGCCACCCAAATGACAATCGTTTCAGAAAAATTGTACCAAATACCAACATACCTGTTAGAGCTGTTTAGAGGACTGAAAAATCCCAACTTCAAGACACCTCCTGGAGATGATAAAATCCCAGGATCCCTCAGAGATTGAGTGCTGGTAATGCTATCTACTTCTGCGCAAAATCCTGTATTAAAACAATGAAGAATAACAAGAATTACATGAACAAAATGCTGCACATTTCTGCTGCTAGTGGTCATCTTTTTTGGTTTACTGATACTCTTCCTATTACCAAACTATATGTAACAAAGCACAATAAGTAGTCAAAGTTGACTATTATAAGCTTCCAAATTGTCAAAGTCCACTACAAAACCATTTTGTCAACCCCACAGAACTAGCAAAAACATTTTAGGCCACACATGTCATTCTCACTCAGAGACTTTCAGGCCAATCAAAAAGTTGGGCAAAAAATCAGCTCATACTATAAATACTTCAAAATTTCAGTCTTTGAAATGAGGACAAGACTCATTTCAAACTACAGTTTTCAGTTCATACTATAAAAACTTTAAAATTTCTTCTGTACAAACTGCAGTTTTCTCTTCTTTTGTCACACGATAAATCCGATTTCTCTCCCTTCACCACCCTAGAACAAAACATTGAAGTAAACAATGATGGCTATACCAAGACACGTAAAATGTTTGGTTTTGAGTTCCCATACGGTCAAAATGATTGCAAGAAAAGGATTTTACAGTTTTTTCTCTTCAGACATTCAGTATCTGAAACTCGTTGGCTAGACTAATCCAAATTCACGCCACATACTTGTCAAAGTGCTCCCCACCAAAAGTTCTCCATTATCCGGGCTGAAAACTGAGACTTTTAATTAAAGATGGAGAGATTTCAACCATCCCACCGCACCCACGAGTGGTAATGTAATTACTGGTGTAGTAATAAGGATCCTTTGAATACTTTTCCTTTCGCTCTGTGTTCCACTATATTTAACGATGAAACGTGTATGCATATCATATGGTACAATCAATCACATTTACTAAAAATGACAAACTGATAATAAAGATAATACATCACAAAAATCCATCACCTTCATTGTACAAAACTCAAAAATACAACAAGTAAATAGCGAACTAATTCTTACATAACATGTGTGAGAGGAGAAGTTTAACTAGACTACAGAATCCATCTAAGCTAGAGTAGTGCACACATATTACACATCAATTAGGAGAAATCAAATTCCAGCTTGATGTTTAACCACTTCATCTCACAATATCTTCTCAATGCCATCATGTTTCGAACTGTCTTACCTGCAGAAAACCATAGATGGAACTAAATCTTAAATATATTCGATAGGATCATAAATGATTCTGATAAGACATAAAGCTTTAGAAACACACCGAAGAACAAGGCCAAGAGTGCTCAAGTGCAGTGAGAAATCTACTTGACATATTGCAGGAAACCCTCATGATTCAGCGAGTTATCTTTGCCAAGGCAGCTCTTTCTTCCATTTTTTGCAACGATTTCTCCTCTTGACTTAAGGAATGGCAAAGAAACGACTCAGCCCCATACACCCCTGAAGAAATAACCTGAAAGCAATAGAAGATAAACAAGATGTAGACAGGTGAATGAGGAAGTGACAATTATCAGCAGGAAGTTTTCATGTTAAAATTATAAGGCTCAAAGTTTTCAAATCTGTCGGTCTTACTTACATCCTTATAATATTATTTAATCAAACGTCACCAGAATCAGTACGCTGTGCACAAATTAGAAGCTGTGCTGGATTTTTGTGGAGTTTAGTTCGTTGAAAAATATGAAGCAGAAAGGTCTTTTTTTTGTTTTGACCCAAGTTGTTCGACATTGAAACCAATATTAGAAACCCACAAGAAAATTGTTTAACCCAAAAAGCAATGAACTAACAATTGAGCAAATGTCTCTCTTACGCCATTTTTTTGTTTGTTTTTTGTAACCAAGAAATCCTGAGAGCCAGTGGTGCACAGTTTGAAACTTGGTGATACTGAGCCCGCCATTCTACCCTTTTCCACTTAAATATCGAACCTGTGACGTGCACTAAGCTCTTACCACTAAAACAAAGCCCTAGGCCTCTCTCAAATGCTATTCTCAAGGGCAATAATTTCAAAATCTATTAATCAACAATAAACTAATTAATTGTATCCCATCCCACACTCTAAGTCTGAGCTTTCTTCTGTAGATATTCAGATGGCTCCTCTCAATTTTCAGTAGCAAAGTTACCATCGAACTTTTATGCTTATAATAAAAATCTGCTCTTTTAGCTTTTGACATACACTCTTCAATGCAAATGTTACCTACTAAGGATCATTGTTTTGATATCAATAATTGTTTTCAGTACACATAGGAAGCAACATAGTTCTCAGTCACGCTTTTCACAAGAACAGATAGAAGAGAGCACAAAAGTGAAAAGTCATGTTCGAAGTCAATCTTTTCACAAGAACGCATAGAACAAAGCAAAAATGACCTTAGACTTCATCTTAAAGATCATATGAGCTTGAAAGCACATCCTGAAACTAACAGACATATAACTAAATGCGCAAAAATCATATACTCAACATAATATTTAAGCTTCAACATGTGACGTGTTTATTGGACCTCTAGAATAGAGACCTACCTAGTTTCTCCAGAAACAAATGCTAACATCTAAATCTGAAGTTCTTTAATCTTTCTTGTTAAAGTAGTGAGTAAGTCATAATGTAAACTACTACGGACAAATAGAGTTTCCAGCAGTAATGAGGTTCAAGAGATTTACCTGTCAGTACACTGCAGACCTTCTTAGTTGCAGGGTGGGGGGAGTGGAACATGATACCTCCAGTATATGGTGGACTATTTGGAGAGAAAGAAACAAGAGGTGTCTAGAAAATACTGCAGAATCAGTGCAAAAGATCAAATGGCGTTGTATGAAGACTTTCTTTTTTTGGTGTAAAGAGGAGGGTATAGAGGATGCCGGCAGATTTAATTTTTTTTTCTTCTTTATAAGTTTAGTAGCAGCTTTCTTGAGTTGGTTTTTTTGGGTCACTGATGTAAATCTTTTTGGTGGTTGCCAGCATACCCTCATTGCTGAGGAATACAACTTTACCTTTACCAAAAAGAAAATTAGTGCTTGCAGAATTATCTCCCCGAAATACTTCATTTAAGCAATTTTGCGTATATGTTGAAGGTTCCCTTAAAGGAATTGTGATGAGTAACAGGTCTGTCACGGTGCAATTTTATACACCGCTTTAGCAGAAACTAAAACCTTCTTTTGGATGTTGAATAATGCAGGCTCCTAAGGTGTTAAGCCATTCAATAGAAGATTAATGCCTCCATACACTAAATGGATGAATTTCTTATTGTAAAGCAAAATAAATGCTTCACCTTGAACCTCTCAAATCATTTCAGAGCACAAATAAACAGATGATCTTCAGGCACAACTTTACTCATAACGGATACTATGTTGAGGACAAAGCAGTATTATAAGCAATGGAGACTGACCTTCGAAAAAATCAGCCATTATATGTTTCCTTAAAAGCACGCACAGAGAAAGCATGATGCATTCACCAATATGACTTATTTTGCAAGGCATTTATGATGATAAGGAACTGAATGATCAGAAATTAATAAGAATGAAATCCATGGTAATGTCTTGATCTGCTAGCATCAAGTGATGGGTCAAAAATATTTGGATCAACATGGAGATCCATTCATTTCACTGTCAACCCATTTAGGAACAACCAGAGCAACAAGTTCCAGTATTGAAGGGTAATATACTTGAGGCTATAGACTATGAATCTTCAGCATAACCCAGCCCATCTCTTAAAGTTCAATGCTGCCTCTCTCTTTTTCATCTGAGATTCTGACTGGAATTTTGGAGCCTTTCCCTTGTAGAGTGTTTTGTGGTATTTTAAAAAGAGGGTGCGATATTTATACTTGTCAATAAACATATTACCTTTCTCCATCATCTCTACGACTTCAATTGCTCGAACAAAAAAACCACCTCTAACAAATGTATAAAGCACAGCATCTAACAGTTCCTGATCAAACTTCATTCCACTAGAAAAAGCAAGAGACTTCATTTCACTCCATAGTTCTGTCACCTCGACATATTTTCCACCAATGGCAGCATAACCTGTGACCAGAGAATGAAAAGTTTGTGCATTTGGAGAATGGCCCAAATTCCTCATCTTCTTAAAAGCCTTTTCGGCATCTTGCATCAACCTCTTTTTGCAGAAGAAGTGAATTACATTATTCCAATCATGAACTCCATAATCTACTTTTTGCCCTTCCTTGATTTCATGCAAAAGCGTCACCATTAAACTAGCTTCACCTCCTTCTGCAGACCCTTTCACCAATTTCTCAAATTCTTGATGACCAGCTCTTGGTATCTTAGCCTCTTTCATCTCCTTGAACAGGTCAAGGGCCCCTTGAGAGTCCTTCTGTATCACCCTGGACTGGATCAATACTTCATAACAGCTTGCATCTATCTGAATCCCAGCTTTACGAGCATCTCTAAGCAGGGATGCAACTTCCCCCGCTCGATTCTCTTTACAGTATGCTTTCAAAAGAGATGCATAAACAGAAGAACCAGTTCTAACACCAGCCAATCGCATTTCATCCAGAAGGTCATGTGCCTGATCTAACCATCCAAGTGAAATACAAGAGTTTATCACATGAACCAAGGCAGAATCATCAACTGAAACTGGAGAATCTTCTTTCTCTGCCTTAATTAGAAATTCTGCAAGATCTTTTGTTCTCCCAGCTTCTAAGAAAGCCTTTACCAATTTAACATATAATTTCTCGGTAGGCTGGAGAATACCATGTTCAGTTGTAATAAATTCAATTTGCTTCTGCAACTTAATTACCAAGACATCAAGTAAGTTTTTAGCAATGGTTTGCAGTTTTGAAAACTTTCTGTCCCTACAGAGATCTTCATATGATACCAAACTTTCTGATTCATCTGGCTTTCGATGATGGGCATCCTCGGGAAGAACATTTGAACACAATGTATCGCCACTTCTAGAAACCTCAAGAAGCAAACAAGCTATACCAAGAGAATTTTTAGCTTTCTCTGCCTTGCGAAGCATTTCTAGAACCATGTGGGATGTAGATTCAAGATCTCCAAACTTCAGAAAGCATGAAAGCAAACAATTATAGAACTGACGAAACTGGATCTCCGTCACATTAGGGGCCTCTTCCATGTCTCTCTTAAGCTTCTTGAGCTCCTCCTTTCGTCCATTCTTCTCATAAATATGAGCCATTATGATTAGTAAAGTAGCATCAGCTTTCAAGTTGATTCGAGGCATCATGTCGAGGAGCTGCTCTGCTTTTCTAGTGGTTCCAAACAGAAGACATCCAGCTAAAGCAATGTTGAAACAAGTAGCGTTAGGCTTCATGAAAAGCAGAAATTCGTTGCTCTTTTTACGGGGATCAACTCTTCCATCCTGGAATAAGTAACCTATTTCAAGGACCAATTCAACAGCAAGGTAGGATCCAGTAGAGGTCTGTGACATATAAGCCAGGATTGCAGACCACGCACTCACAGGTGGATACTTCTCTGTTTCCACAAGCTTCCTTAAAAGAGTAGATGCAGGAATAGGTGATCCACATTTGGCAAAAGCTAAAGAGAGATATATAAGAGTATTCCTCTCAAGCAAGTCATGCTTGTTCTTCTCAAATGCTTGTTCAACCAAGCCATAAGCCCTGTCCAGCTGTCCAAGATCTGAGCTTTCAGCACTGGCTGCTAGAAGTTTATTAACAATTGATTTTCTAGGAAACCCTTCCATTTGCATGTGCCTCTCATACACAGCCCATGCATCATCAAGTTTATTTTCATCAACATCATTTTCTAACTCTTCAGACATTTTACCAAGGTCTTGAGCCTGGACCAGGATTGTCCCAGCACTGGTAGAAAATGGAGCAGTCTGAGCAAACACAGTGCAGTCGACTCCACCCTGAATCTCTATGTTACCCCCAAAAAAGCCAACTGACCGATTGACATTCTTACTACTCCAATCAGACTGACTTGTGTGTCTGAAAACTATATAATCACCATTGGCAGCAAACAACCGAAGCAAAGAATAAGGAAAAGCTGTCATCCTAAAGTTCAACTTCTGGAGAGTGATCATTTTCTCCAAGTAGCATTTCTAGCTCTTTATTTCATGCTGAATGTTGGCTGACAAAGGAAATAATATTAGAGATTAGTTATTAAGTTCTTTTTCATTTGTAAAAAATATTTTACCAAGTTTTCTGCCATGCTAACCTTACCTCAGGAATGGACGACACTCACACAGATATAAGAGCTATTTTGAATTCATGGATTTCAGATGCTACAGTTTGATGGCAAGAAAGTGAATTTGGTTGTATGAATCACTATGAATAATTGAAAGGATGCTATATGAGTTGATTTCAATTTAAGCGGCTAAAACTTGCAATAGAATGATAAATATTGCACTTTTTATGGCATTACTCTTTTCTTCTTCTTTTATATAAAAAGAATATCAGTAAACAGATTAACATAGGAACCAAATAAAAACACAAATTAACATGTAAAAAATATCATGAAGAATCATACAAATTGGAGTTAATTTCTTTATGCAGTGAAATTAGACACCGAGCTCGGCAACTCCAATTCAGAGTTCAGGTTTTACCACTAAGAGGCATGCTAAAAGTTTGCGCAATAAATTGATTAATAATAGACCTTTATATAGACTATTTCTCCTTTTTCTTCTTATATTAAGAAGGTTTGAGAGTAACTAACATGGGAAGTAAATAAGAATACAAAATTAACTTGTTAAAAAAACTCATAAATAAGCATCTCGATTCTTTCTTTATGTGGTGATAATAGTCAGTGACTATGACAACCCCAATTCAGAATTAGTGTTACTATTAGGAGTATGTTGAAAACCCGCAATATAATGACAAAGATTACACCTTTATGTCCTTAAACTCCTTGTTTTCTTCCTTATCTATTAAGGATATCTCAGAACACTGACTAGCGTTAATTACATGGATGGTCACTCAAATTATGGAAAAATTATTCAGTAAAGTCGCTTTTGTTCCTTCTGCAACAACAAAATCACTCATATTTTGCCAATTATCCCACCAAATTACTCATTCCGGAAAAGTACATTTTCTCAATATCCCACAGAAGCACTCCTGCGGATCAGCTTGCTAATCTCTCAGCTACCTATTCCAAGACGATGAAAACAAATTATCTATCCAAGCCAAACTGAACATGAAATCGTCCAACAGTAATTAACCGAAGAATTCATGTCACATGCATTTCCTCAGGTCACATCCCTCTCACAATCAAAGACACATGGTTCTGGGGTTCAAAGCTACAGTATGAAAAACCAGATACAGATTTGACTAAAGATAGAAAAGAATTTGTGTCTAATCCAATGGCACAATGGAATATGCTGACAGCAAATCCCATAACTTAAAACTAGATAGAAGGAAGATAGACATAAAATTAACTTTATTATCCCGATTATCACCAATCAACTCAATATCCGCATTCACAATAGATCAGTGTTTCTGTATCACATGATCAATTCAGACATCCACAACTTAGCAATTAAAACCTCTACGGCCATCTATAAGATAAGAACTTGAAATCGAAAAAAGAAGGCGAAAAAATCCAAAGAAATATTCAAGAACCCACAACCAAGTAAGACAATGACAGCACAGTCTGGCTGAGTGCTGACAGCAAGCGAAAGAATACCCTAGCTTAAGAAAGAAAGCCAGACACCAACAAGCATCATAACCCAAATTGTTCCCCAATATCATTAGCTACTCTAATAACAGTAACACCTGAGCACTAAACAAACAGAGGAAGTGCTTTTTCCAGTGATAGAAAACAATGATTTTGTCATATAATAGGCAAAACATGAGTGTTTTTACCGAGTAATTTTCATAACTTGAATACATACCCAACCCAGTATAATCCCACAAGTGGGGTTGGGGAAAAGAGGACATTATACGCATACCTTACCCCTACCTCGTAGATATACAGTATAACTTGGATAACCATCCAATTAGCTAATAAAAATGCATATTAATTAGGGAAAAAATCAGAAATTGAAGCTGATTTCTTTCTTTATGCAGTAACAAAAAGAACCCATAAGGTAAAAATCCTCAGTTCACAGATTCTTGTTTAAACACTAAGAAACATGCTGAAAATCAACAATACAATGAGCAAAACCGCACCTTTTAAGGCATTTTTTTTTTCATTTTTTCATTTTCTACTTTCACAATACTGATTAACAACTCATTGGGGGTTGGGGGATTAGGCCAAAAGAGAAAAAGGGAACTCACCGGTCGATTTTTTTTGGTCGGAGAGAAGCAAAGTTCGCCGGAGACGAAGAAAGAAGACTGTGACGGTGTAACATAAACTTGATGTTGGGCCTCTCCAAAGAGAATAACTTTGGGCCTCACCGGTCGATTTTTTTTGGTCGGAGAGAAGCAAAGTTCGCCGGAGACGAAGAAAGAAGACTGTGACGGTGTAACATAAACTTGATGTTGGGCCTCTCCAAAGAGAATAACTTTGGGCCAAAATCAAGAGGATCATTTGCACTTAGGTTCTATTTTTGGGCTCGTCTTTAATTTTTGTCTCTCGTAATAGAGAATTTTTTTGTAAGACAGAGTTTGTATTTTACATCACAATATCTCATAAGTTATGTCCTGACGTGATTATTGTTTCTAAAGAATCTATATCATATGAAACACAAGTTTGATTGTTAAAAGACAAAAATTGAAGATCAGTCTAGTTTAATCGTGAAATGTACATTTTTATTAAAAAATTAACGTAAATAATAAGAAAAATCACCCCACATATATATTTAAGAGGCAATTACCCTGTTTGTATATTGGCAAGCGAAATATACAAACAAAACTCTGAAAATTTTCTAAATGTATAAATATAGAACTTACATATACTTACTTGTATATTCGCAAGTGAAATATACAAACCGCAACCTCCATAACAAATAAAATTATGGATATGAAATACAATTATCGAAACTATAGCTATAGAGCCTTATTATGTCTGTTATGTTTGCTATTTCTAAAATTTTCTCTTTATCTATCAATCCCGCTCATTTTAAAATGTCCAAGTATATAGTTGGCCAGTAACATTGTGTTAATATAATTTCCTTACTAATTAAATCAATAGTACCCTAATTATACATAACTTTCAGCATGTCTCAACTGACCATAGAATTTGCCGGGAGTAATTAAGCAATTAATTAAAATGATTTAACATTTGTAGCATGACCAAAAGCATGGTTCCATTTTTATAATATATGCATGTAACTCTTGCTTTCTGCGATAGATTTGCATAATAAAATTTTCCAATATTTGTACAAACATAATTAAACCATCCATTTTGAATGACACTTTTTTTTTATTTTTGGTCATTTTTGGCAAATTAAGTGTGTTTTACCCTTTTTAATTTTCTTTAAAACACCTAGCTAGGTAGAGAGGTTGGTAAGTTGTAACTAGTAAGTAACGAACTCTCTTTAAATTTTGAATCCATGATTTATCTTTGGTTCCTCTGATGGTGAAGAAGATGTCGACTTTAGATCTGAGCGGATCGAAGAAAAGGAAGAGGAATAATAATGAGAGGGTACTATTTAAGTTCAAGAATTTTGGTGAACAAGGGTTTCCTACAGAGTTTATTGGGTGCAATTTTGACCAAAATGTTAAACTTCTTTTGGAATTTGCACAAAAAGAAAATGGGAGTATTTGGTCATTTCAATTGGAAGTTCATAGGCATCCACCAATGCATGTGTTCCTATTTGTTGTTGAAGAACAAGTTGAATTGTCCCTCAATCCTCATTGCAAACATTGTCAATACATAGGTAATATCATTATTCGAGAATTATTACAAGTTCACGTGAAGTTTAAAATCTGAATCTAAAAGAAGATCAATAGTATATTTGGAACATGTAGTGATAAGTAACTTCATTTGTTAGGTTTGTATTTGGTGAAATTAAATCAAATACTAAGTGAAATTACTAAAATTATACTTAAAAAAATTAAATTTGCTTAGCATGACTTTATGTTATACTTGCACAATTCTCCTCATCTTAGTATTTTCCATATTCACTAAATACTTGTAGAATTCTCCTTTTGAAAATTTATCGATATACTGCCTACTTTAATTTGTTATAGCAGATAACTTGTTATATTGATTATATATTATCCAAACTTATCATAGATCGTCGATAGTGATGGAGCCATTAATTCTTGTTCAAAACAAAAGTAAGAATTGATGCATGACTTATTAACATAAATCATTTAAACCTACCTTAATTTAATTCAACAAGACCATATGATGACATCCATACACTATAAATAGAATTCTCTTAATTTCTTCATATGTTTACCTTTTCAACTTTCTTAATGAAAAAACTAGTTCTGCCACCAATCGACTATCAATGTATAAAAGTTAAACTCATCATGGCCAAATGTTACTCAGGATGGGGCAACAATTTGATGTGCAACAAGAAATACCATTTCCTATTGCCTTCAAAGGACACAATTGGAGCTTGTGTAGAAGGAGGAGGTGGACAAAAATACAAATACAAAACAGATAGTAATAATATTATTGGTGGAGAAATAATTAAAAGTAAGTTGAATTTGATAGAAATAGAAGGCCATATGATGCATGGTGTGTTTCATTCTAATGGTTTTGGGCATTTGCTTTGTGTCAATGGATCATTGGAAACTCCTACTTCTTCTGACTTGCCTGGCCACTCTATCATGGACTTTTGGGATCGACTTTGCATTGGACTTCGTGCTAGGTTTGTCATCATCAACTTAATTATTATTCTCGCTTCATTTTATGTGATGTTGTTTGATTTAACATGTAGTTTGTTTCATTTTATCTGACGTTGTTTGATTCAACATGAAGTTTGACAAACAAAAAAATATAATTTATGGTCTTAAACTTGTTAGAACATATTTGTAATCAGGGGGCAGAGTTAGAGTGCCGCATTTAAGGTTCCTTCGAACCCTCATTGATGAAAAACTACATACATTATCTATACAAGATCAACAAATTTTACGTAGTATATGTTAATTCCCTGGCTTCTTCATGCATTTACTTTTTTGTATATTTCGACTCTACTACTGTCTATAGCTGAAAAAATATGCTATTAAAAGTAAAATAGAAAGTTTAAAGTTACATTATTTTGAAATATAGAAAGATATCTTTCGTTTTAGAACATTATAAACAAATGTCACATAAAACGAAACAAAAATATACTAGTGTAGGTTCAAACTATTTTATTAGAGTAGTGTCGTCTTAAACTCTATGTTCAATCAAGCAAACATCGCATAAAACAATACACAAGGAGTATCCTTAATCATCATATTTGTCTGAATTATATATCCTTCATTTTCCTTTAAATTTGCACTTATAGTCATTAACAACTTCTTACTTTTTCGAAAACTCAACAAATTTAGATTACCAAAACAACTAATATTTGAGATCGAAAACAATAATAATTTCTCTATGTTTTGAAGGAAAGTAAGCTTAAGAGATATCTCAACAAAGAAAGGCATGGATCTAAGGCTACTCAACACATTATCCTATGGTGAGCCATGGTTTGGTCGATGGGGTTACAAATTTGGGCGTGGAAGCTTTGGTGTAACACAAGAAACATATCAAAGTGCAATTAATGCCTTACAAAACATGCCATTGGCCTTATTAGCACATCATCATGTAGGGATTATAAATATTAATGAGATATTAACAGTGTTATCAAGGTACCAAATATTATCTGGTCACTCATTAGTCACACTTTGTGATGCCTTTCATTTCATGTTGGAGCTCAAATCAAGGATTTCAAAGGAAAACAATCTTACCTCATGTTATCCAGGGCTATTGGTTGACACCACTTGTAGATGGTCACCTAAACGCGTTGAAATGGCTATTAGGGTTGTTGTGGAAGCCCTAAAAAAGGTTGAATCGCGATGGGTGTCTAGGCAAGAGGTTCGTGATGCTGCTCGTGCTTATATTGGTGATACAGGATTGCTTGATTTCGTGCTCAAGTCCTTAGGGAATCATATTGTTGGGAAGTATTTGGTTCGTCGATGCTTAAATCCAGTTACTAAAGTTTTGGAATATTGTTTAGAGGATATATCTAAAGCATTCCCTAAACAAGATCAAGGTTTTAGGGTTAATGACTCAAAAGGGAAACAACAATACAAAATTACATGGGTGCAACTTATGAAGGACATATACTTCTTGTACAACAATATTCTAAAAGAGCATAAGGGATTAATGTCAAATTACACGGGCGTTTTTGCTACAATTCCAACAGCTTCTAGAATAATCCTAGACACGAAGTACTTCCTCAAGGAATATAAAGGGGTATCAGAGCCAGATTCAAGAATTGAAGCAAACAAATCCAAGATTTATTGTGCGATTATGTTGGCAACCAATGATGGATTTGGTGTAGAAGAAAAGGTAATGACCCCATTTGAGTGTTTTTTAATGAGAAATGATATCACATTTGATGATCTAAAAATTGAAGTTGAAAAAACTTTTGGGGATATTTATTTGGGATTAAGGAACTTTACCACAAGATCAATTAACAACTTGATGAGCCCAATTAGTGGAATAGAATTGGTGTTTAATGTGATGAAACCAGGAAGCAAGATTGTTTTAGGAGGGGTGATAATGCCAAATAATGATGATATTAATATTAATGGAGAGATATTTGAAGGAATTAAGAATAATATTATTGTGGATTGTCTTTGTGGGACTAAAGATGAAGATGGCGAAAGGATGATTTGTTGTGATATTTGTGAAGTTTGGCAACACACTAGATGTGTTAATATACCAAATCATGAAGCAATTCCAGATATATTTCTTTGTAATAAGTGTGAGCAAGATATCTTACAATTTCCTTCATTACCTTAGATAATTTCTTTCAATAAAAAGAAGAAAAAAAGGGTATAATTAATATATGTTTACAACTATTTATATGCATTACTACTATTTAAGTTGGATGAAATGTTTTATGGATATGGGAGATATATTATTCTAATATCTTGTTGAAATTACATGATAATGGTTGTCATGATATTCTATATATACATCTATCCTGTTTGTGTGTACATGTACAAGTCACGCCATGCATCCACAAAGTTAGAAACTTCGTTACTGATCAAAATTTAATATATACATATTTACGTATAAAAGTGGTTTTAATTTAAATACGCAATATAATATTGTATATACATATAGTGTATATTATAATAAAGGATATTCTAGTGATTATCTTTAGATTTGTGCAACTCCACAATTGGTATAATGTAAACAACTAGAATATATATATATTTGTCCCGGCCATCGGCCAAATTTAATTACGCATATTAGCTTAAATATATAAAACTTATATACTAATCATGTATATTAATCTATATTTTTATTTAAATATACAAAAACTATATATTTGCTGATTATTTTATAAACTAGATCGCCTAAAGACGTTGTACTATAATTATCTCTTATAAAATATCTACATCTCTTGGTTGTTGTGGATGTCATGTAAAATTGTACAACAATTAGATCAATAACTAAATGAAATTGCAAATAATAATCACAAAAATGAAATTACACAATTGTGTATATATATAATTAAAATTTCACAATAATTTTGTTTTACAATTTAAAACAAACAAGCATGTAAATATTACACTTATCAAAACAAATAGGGAACTAAATTAAAAAGACAGTCCCATGCACTAAGCATCCTACATTCACGTAGGATTCAAGGAAGGATTGCACCCGAGAAAAACTTAGTTTAAGCAATATGTTTTGTTTCAATCTTGATGTATCATGATTCAGTCTTATGAAGACTAAAAGATGATAATATAGAAGAAATTCCAGAGGTGACAAGTCCAGCCCAAAGAAATGCGGCTGGAATATACATCAAGTTTAAGAAATTATGAAACTTTGAGTTGTTATCATTATAAACAATTCTATTTAAATCCATAGTTGCACCTAATGCTGCACCAGCTCCTATTGCTAGTACCCCAAATATAATCTGCATCAATTTCAAAAAAAAATAAAATTAATCTCTAGTACTTTTATGTGACATTTTTTTTTTTTCACGAGAGTCTGTTTGATTAATCTTTGAAACTAAATTGAACTAGATCGTATCTTTTTATGTCAATATGATGAAAAAGGGAAAAAGTATATAAATCACATACATATGGGGGCTAATAACATTCTATCTCAGAAGTTTCACCAATTACAAAAATTCTAAACTTTTCATTTTTCTCTGATACATTCCTTGGTTATTCGATACATTGCAAATGATACATTATTTAATGGGAGGAATGTCTCCGAGAGGGGATAGGGATATATCCAAGAGAGGATTTTTGTAATTTTTTTTAAATGGTAAGAAATTTTAGAGATTATGATATCATAAGTCATGTATTTATGTAATTTTTCCAAAAAATATATTTTAAAATAATGATTAAAGTTTACACAATTTGAATCTTGAAAAGCGAAAAATATTACATAAATTAAAACAGAAAGAATCATTAACTTGTAAACTTTATCTTCTTTTCTTTTTTTAACAACATAATTCCAAACCCTAATGAAAAAAAAAAAAAGAAAAAAAAGTGGATGATGTGTACGTTAGACTTTTCTTAAGCAGTGCTAACATTTGAAAAAGTGAACAAATAAAAAAGAAAAATATAAATGTTGACAATAAGTGATATCATCCATGCTGGAAATTAAAGGTCGCTAATTAAGTTGCTACAACATGTTAAATTATACTAATATTATAAATATTCACTTAACAGTATCAATGTATGATAAATTAAATTTTTTAGGAGAAAATTAATTTCTTGATAATTTTATATATATATATATATATATATATATATATATATATATATATATATATATATATATATATATATATATATAAAATGAAGGAAATGAGTGGAAATTGTAGTTAATTACCTTGTCACCGTAGAGTTCAATCTGTCGAAAAACCTTATGATTTATCATAGGCTTCTTTCTTATGAGAAAATATATTGCAAATGGGATGTGCAACAAATTGTAGACTGATCCTGCTATCACAGCAAAAAGTGTATAACTGCAATATATATATATAAAAAAAAAAAGGTGAGTTCGGACAAATTCAGTAGCTGTAATTCAAACTATATATATTCTTATCAAGAAATTTATTGAATACGCATACAAAAGAATCTAAAACTCAGTTACTAATATTTGATGTCAACAACATATTCAGTGTAGTATCACAAGAGGGGTCTGGAGATGGTAGAGTGTATGCAGACATTATTCTGATTCTATCTCGTAGAGATAGAAAAGTTGTTTTCGAAAGACTCTTGGCTCAAGAGCAATAAATCAAAAAAATTACAAAAAAAAGGAAATACGATGGTGAAAAAGACACGCACAATTAACAATACATAACATTCATGGAAAAAGAAAAAGAAAAATACTACAACATACTATGACAAACATTGTGCTCCAGACTATCATTCAACCTATCCCACAAAGGACACAACCTTAAATAGGAGTATATAAAGGTAACACATTAGAACAAATGAATTCTAAATTTAAAATTTATAAAATTCAAATTCCGACTCTACCTATAAAGAGTAGGATATGATCATAGTGTTTTGGCTACACCTTTTGAATATTAGAAGTTCACAACATAATATTGAAGATATAAATATTTAAATTCTGACTCTATCTCGAAATAATTTTAATTACCTGTATGAGCGATAATAATCATATGTAAGTCTAGCTCCATTATCAAAAGTAACTACACTAGTTTGTAACACACCCCATGACACAAGAAGAGTAGCACTTGTTATAACTCTAGCACCTAATGTAATTAATGGTATTTTTGATGATGATGAAGAAGAAGATTTTACATCAAAATTATATTGAGGATAATTTGACATTTTTAGTTCCTAATAAACTCAAAATTAACTTTTAATTCTATAATATAATTCCTTAATATGATGGTCATTTTATATATACTCTCTACAAGAAGCTTCAATTATTAATTTAATGTTTTATAATAGAGTCATATGTTTTGACCCAAAACGTCGATTAAATCGAAAATTGTCTTCTTGTTTTCTTAATTAGTGTATGCTATTGTTGGATTATTGGAAAAAAACAAATAGATAGTGTATTAGGTTGTTTTATTTTCTTTAATTTGCCGGCCACGTATGTTAATTGGAGTACAAGTTAATTGGTTCAAGGTTTTTACATTATTTGACGTTGTGGGGGCGTTGTCTATTTCCTAAATGATTTAATTAGCCAATATGATTTTAAAAGGAAAAACTACTTAATCATACAAACATTCAAGTCATATTTACTAATTCTCATTATAAGTTGAAATAAATATAAATTGTCTCACAAATTAATATTTTAATATCAAATTTCAGATCATGAGATATACCTAGATACATGTATTTTTACAATAGATAGATTGATCGGGTGAGAGGCGAGCGAGAGAAGGAGAGAAGAAAGAAAGATGGAAGGGAGGGGAGCGAGATAGTTTATGTACCTCATATACAATCAAGCTATATATATACTTGTATCTTGGATACACGATACATTGTAAAATACAAAGACATAGAGAGAGAGGCGAGCAAGAAAATCAGATACATGCGAAATCACTTGAATACAATGTATCTGGAATAAATTACACCAAATTTTGACTTCATGTATCCAAAATACATGTATTTAAATGTGCCAGATTTATGTATTCAAAGTTCAAATTCTAATAAGATTCGAAATATTGTAAATTCATCGTGAAGAGAAATAGTTTACTCCTAACTAGGAGTAGAATTTATGTGGTTTCACTAAAGCTTAAGACTTGTATTTTATACCAACAATTTTTTTCTTCCATATTTTATCAATATGAAATTTCCTCAGAGTATCACAAAACCAAATATATTTTTACAATTGGTGGCAAATGTTTAGTATTTATATTCTTATATAAATTTGATTGAAAAAGTGAGAAAAGAAAAAATAGTAGAATTTTCACCCAGATTAAATAGGAAACTTTCTAACCATACATTTTTTTTATTGAGTTGGTTCAATGAAAAATGATTGAAAAAAATCATATTTCATAACACAAAATTTTTACTAATTCACAATGAAAAAAAAAACATATATTTCTAATAGTGATATGTTAAGGTATTCCTATAGAGTAATATTTTTTGAACCATAGCATACTTAATATTATTATGAGAAATCAATGTATCAAAAATGTCAATATAAGATCTTATTTTAATTTGATACGTCAATTGTCTTTTTGTTATCTTTAATTTAGTCCGTATATTATTGGATTCCTCGATAGTACGAAAAAATTAGTTTGCCGGCAACGTTTACCAAAAAAACAAGTTATTTGCAACCATCGAAGTCAAGTAGAAATTAGGGCTACTCACAAAGGGCATAATATCGTACTTATCGATGTGTAAATATGTTAAATCAATATTTAAACTAATAAGATACTTATCATCATTTTTTGGTTAATCATTAAAGAAATTTAATAGTTTCATTTTCAATTTAATCGATAAGAAATTTTTTTAAAAAAAATTTATCGGTTAAATCAAAATTCGCACAATCCTAGCATAATGTACATCTTGTAAACGCATACACAGGCGGATTCAAATCACTTATTTCTTTATTTTGTTTTTTCAATTGTAATTGTATTTTTACCATCAATAAGTAATCTTTCATTCTTAACTAGAGGACTTGAATAGTCACTTTTATTAGTGACCGCTTTACCTTCAATATAAAATAAATTCAATACGAATCAAAATTTAGACTAATTCCTATATATACTGAACACCGATGAGAAATAAATAAAAAAAGGTCCGAATTTTGAAGTTTCCCACTGTTCTTCTCTAGTTATTTTATAACTTTTGCTTTTGTCCATATAGGCACAAGTTGAAAATAAAAAGTAAATAAAAACATTGTTCTAGAAATCCTATAATAGAAAATTATTAATTATGTAGAGGTGACAAAAATGGCTTAATGTGATGTGATTAATTGACCTCAAAATGGAATCTAAGTTTTTGTAATTATTCACTTGTAATTAAGGAATCAAATTAATTTGTCGTATAGTTTAATTAATGAATTTTCCCTTTAATTAATTGGGTATTGCGTTATTGATAGCACATATCGCCGTTACAATTTTCCATTAGTTAGACAACAAATTATAAGAAAGAAGTGAAATTGTTAGGAATTAAGATTAATTAAAAATAGCAAGATATCGAGGTTTTTAAAAGCTCTAGATATGTTGAGTTATTACAAACAGTTACCACATTATATATACGTCCTCCGTTCCAATTTATATCATTGGAATTTCGAGATTCAAACAAAAAAATTTTTTTGATTATATCTGTTTTCATATATTATTTAAATATTTTAAATTTTATTAATTATTGTATTTTATAGTATTTTTTAAATATAAAAAAATTATTTTAAAAATATTTAAATATTCCATGCCTGATTGAATTTTTTGATTCATGAAATTTAAATTGTATCAGGTAAATTGAGACAGTGAAAGCTCTCGAGTGAAATAAAAGAGACTTAAGAGTCTAGATTTGGGCTTCAAATTTTATAGCACCAAAGTCTTGATGTCCTTGTGATATCAAAGCCCAAAACTCTTAGCCCAGTTACTCTGAATTTTGTCAAACTCGATAATCGAAAAAAATAAAGTTGGTAAAATTACATGATGCAGCGTATTTTATTCTCTTGTTACTTTTTATAGTGACACTTTCAAATAATTACGATACAATATATAGAGAAATTATGTAATTTTATACGGAAAAGGGTCTAAAGTACCCTTCAAGTTTAGGAAATGGAACAAAAATACTCTTCTTCCACCTTTGGGCTCCAAAATACCCTTTCATCCACCTATATGGACTTATATTACTCTTTCACTTAATAGATTCTTAAGAGTAATAATTAATCCTTTTATTAATAACGTGGCAACCTTTAGTTGGCCAAAATTTAAATTAGTACACCATCTTTAGTAATTCAAATTAATTCTTCATCTATTCATCCACGAGCAGTAACAAATTAGCGAAACTCTTTCGTAAATTCCATAAATAAGGGAAAACAGAGGATCAAAATAATTACCAAAGGAGATACACAAATGGGCAATCTTTAAGTCCCTTACAAAGAATCTTCAATACCCAGACCCACCTAGCAGCTATACTAAAAAAATTGGGTTCCCTAACATTAATCCCTAAATTCAACTAGTAAAGACAAACACTATACTTTATTATAAAGAAGAGCAATGTAGTTCACTGTGTGAAAAGATTAACAAAAATACCATCTTTAGGAATTCAAATCAGCTCTTCAGCTATACATCCATGACACAGTAACAAATTAGCGAAACTCCATTTGTAAATTTAAGAAATTGGGTAGAAAGCAGAAGATTTGAATAACCCCAACAACAAATCGCACCGATCAAGTGTTCGATTTAAGTCATTTTGAGAGTTTCTCTTTGTAACTGCTTGATGTTTTTATATTGTAATCTTTGCTAACAAGTAGACAATTGACTACTACTCCTTCACTCTACGCAGGCAAAGATTCCCGACATAGAGAAATGCTTGGATATAGTTGCTAGCTAAGAAAGACAACAATGAGGTTTGTCCCGGTGCTACATATTTTTCCAATGAATGAAACTTTACTGAAGCACTTTTAGACATTTTCATTTTAGTTGAATCTTGAATTTGTAGACTTTTTTCCTATTTTATTTAATTAGGTTTGTAATTTGATGGCAAGGTAAATTGTATGCAGGGCAGGGATTTTTGAGTTTTTCTCCATTGAGAAGAAGCTAGACTTTGAGAGTACGCAGTTGAGGAAGCAACTTTAATGGTGGATAGTATTTTTGGTTAATTAAAATTTCAGTCAATTAAAGGTCGTCACGTCAATAATGAAATTATTAATAATTACTTTTAAAAAATCTGCTAATTGAAAGGGTAATATAGGTAGATGAAAGGGTATTTTGGATCCCAAACATGGAAGGAGGGTATTTTTGTTCCATTTCCTATACTTGAAGGTTATTTTAGGCCCTTCTCCGAATTTTATAACATATATATACTTATATACGTATCTATGTATCTAAAAATTCGAGATGTCATTGCGCACCCCAACCCTCACCCATTCACCATTGTTGGGGTTCGTAGACGTTTTAGTTGGCCATGGGAAAATCGGTTACTTCGCAGGAGATCGCCCATACATACAACGTACACTTTACATATCCTTCACATAAAATTGGCCAATATTTTGTACGTATAATTTAAGTTGACCACACATAAAGTTGATGTCTTCACATACATTCAACTTCTGTTTTGTAAACACATACACACATAAACAATTGTACACACATACATTTTGTTTTTGCTTTGAAAACATATACATAATATACATATATATAGTTACAATCAAATACTGGATTCGCGCAATTTCAATTAGAATGAGATGTTGTATGTGCATGGATACAATGTTTTATCATTTTATGTACAATTGGACATACATAAAAATATTTAGCTTCTACTTTGAAAACATATACATATATACAGTTACAATATTCGCGCGATTTCAATTAGAATGAGATGTTGTATGTGCATGGATACAATGGTTTTCATTTTTTGTTTATATGTGTTTCTTTCCCTTCCTTTTTTTTTTTCTTTTTTACACAACTATCTCTTTTTATATTGGCTAAAATAATGATGCTACCATATATTTAGATAAATCTTCATATTCTTGAGTTAGTTTAGTGAAAATTGTATATACATATATATGGTTGAGCATTGAAATACATTATTAGTACATGTTATCAATATCCATACACAAGATTCTTAAAACATGGGAATAATATTGCAAAAAAATAAGAGAAGTTGTTGACTAAATACAAATGCAGATGAATACTTGCACAAACAAAACAAGAAAGAATTTTACATTCTTTTGGTTTTTTTTTTTCCCTTTTTTTCTGTGTTTGCTGTTTAGCCACTGTTGCTTGAACTACTTCCAGGCATAAGTTCCCTCAACATAGCCACAACTTGTAACATATTAGGCCTTTTTGATGCAAAATCCTCTACACATTGCATTGTTATCTCTAAGTACCTTACCATCTCTTTAACTTCTAATACTTCTGCTTCATCATTCCCTTTAGTCACTGATAACAATTCTTGATCAATTACTTCCATTGATTTCCCTTCTCTTACTTTCATTTTCACCCATCCTACCAAGTTTGTGTCACCAAAATCTTCCTTATCTGTTGGCCTTTTACCTGTCAAGAGTTCAAGAAGCACGACTCCAAACGAGTACACGTCTCCCTTTGCAGTGCACCTAAAACTCTGATAGTACTCAGGTGGTACATATCCTGGTGTTCCTGCTAGTGTGGACACACTGAGGTGTGTGTCCAGCGCGCTTATCAGCCTTGCCATACCAAAATCAGACACCCTGGCGTCCATTTCATTGTCTAATAGCACGTTGCTTGACTTCATGTCGCGGTGTATGATGTGTGGGATGCAGTTGTGGTGAAGGAAGCAGAGTCCTTTGGCTGCTCCTCTGGCTATTTTTTTCCTTTCCTCCCATGTTAGGATCCTTCTATCGGGCATTCTTGTCTTCCCGTGAAGCATTTCTTCTAGGCTGCCATATTCCATGAACTCGTAAACTAGAAGTCTTTCCTCACCAACCTTGCAGTATCCTAAGAGGGGTACAAGGTTCTTGTGCTTGATCTTTCCTAATGTCTCCATTTCAGCCATAAACTCTCGGTCGCCTTGGCAACTTAACCTGATGAGTTTCTTGATTGCAACACTTGACCCATCCTTCAATGTTGCCTTGAAGACTTCTCCGAATCCTCCAGAACCGATTAGGCTTGCAGCTGAGAATCCATTCGTGGCCTCGATAAGTTGTGAGAACTTCAGCTTCCTAAGCTGTCTTTGGAAAGTTGCCACATTGATGCTTAATGGCTCCTTCTCTTTGTCAATCTTCCATGATGAAGCTGCATAGTTAGTACTCAAACTACTAAGCATTTTCACTCCTTCAGCCTCTTTACGCCTTGCACGCATAGCAATAGCCCAAACAATCAAAATGCATACTGAGGCAATGGAAATGAGAACTCCAAGAACAATGCTATTAGCCCATGATGCAGCTGAACTTCTTTTTCCTCCTCCTCCTTCTCCAGTATTCGTGGCAGGTGAGTTATACTGGCATTCGGACAACGGAACCCCACAGAGTCCTGGATTGTTTGCATATTGGCTTGCAGGAAGTGTACTAAGCTGACCCCTTTGTGGAATTTGTCCTGTCAATTCATTATTAGACAAGTCAATCTGCACCAAGAAAGAAAGAAGCGAAAACGAATCAGGAATTTGACCCTGCAATCTGTTATGTGATGCATCAAACACTCCCAAATTCTTTAGCCCTCCAAGTGATGAAGGAATCTCTCCTGACAAATGGTTATGTGATATAACAAGAACTTGCAAAGCTATCATATCACCAAATTCATCAGGGATTTTCCCACGAAGCTCGTTGTACGAAAGATCAAGGTACTCGATAGTCTGATACCGAGTAAAAGCACTAAGAACTGGACCAGAATACAGCCTAGTGAAATCACAACTCTTTAGTGATGGAACCTGTAAAAGCCTTTCAGGATGTATCCCATAGAACTCGAGCAATCCTCCAACGCCTCTGCACGAATTTCCTACATTTCGAACAAACACCAAAGTGTTACCTGAAAGAATCCCACTCAATGCTTTAGCCCCTTGCTGCCTACCCAGTCGCGGTGGGATCTCCCCGGTTAACCTATTGCTACTCAAATCCAACCAAACCAAGCTACTACAATTGACTAATTCACTTGGAATCTGACCACTCAAGCTATTATTTGCTAGTTGCAAAACAGCCAGCCTTGAAAGATGGCCAAATTCTTTAGGAATCTCACCACTTAGTCCATTACTTGTGAGTGCAATCCACTCAAGATTACCACAATTAAACAATTCAACTGGAATTTTCCCACTCAAGTAGTTGTTATTAAGAATAAGATTCTTCAAGTTGCTGCATTTTCCCAACTCTGCTGGTATGCTCCCTTCCAAACTATTGTACCAAGCAATAAGCTGCTCAAGATTCTCAAGTTTTCCTAGCTCTGATGGAATCGAACCGTTCAAATAGTTCAAGCTAAAATCAATAGTCTTGAGCTGTGAACATTGAGACAATTGAGATGGAATTGGACCATAAAGTGAGTTATCAGGTGCTCTCAGCTCTTCCAATGATGAAGCTCCAGAGCATAAATCTGGTGGAATCATCCCATTGATCATGTTGGAGCTAAAGTCTACAACGCGGAGTTTCTTGCAATATGAAAGAGAAGCAGGAAATGAACCAGAAATCTTGTTACTACTCATTTGCAAGGACTCTAAAGAAGCTAAATTCTGTAGGATGGAATCAGGGAATGGACCGGTTAGATTATTATTCGACAAATCAAGATTTTGAAGAGAAGAACATGATGAGAATGAATTCGGGATTGAACCAGTGATATTGTTATTAGAAAACTTGAGTTCCACAAGTGAACTACATGAGTTTCCTAATTCAGACGGGATCCAACCGGATAAATGATTCTTAGAAAGATCCAATCTTTGCAAACTTATAAGCTCACCAAAAGAAGTAGGAATTGAACCAGAGAAGAAATTATCAGCCAAAACCAATTCTTGAAGAGTTGTACAATTAGATAAAGCAGAAGGAATTGAATCCATTATCTGATTCCCGGACAAATCGAGTCGTAACAATGAATTACAACTCTCAATCTTGATATCAGAAATCGATCCAGTAAGATTATTATAGTCCATTGCAAGATACTGTAACTTATCAGTACGCAACAAGAAATTCTGAGGCAAAGAACCTGTTATGTTATTGAAAGAAAGACTAACATATTCAAGATTTGGACATTTTGCAAAGAAGTTCTCAGGTACATAGCCTGCTAAGCCAGTGAATGAAAGTTCAAGTTGTTTCAAACTATAAGGTAACTGAGTTAAAGAGGTGGAGGCATTTACATAAAACGAATTCGATGATAGATTAAGGACAGTTAACATATCTAGAGAATTGAAAGGAGAAAAAGAAACCTCTCCAACAAGTTCAGATTGTTGAAGATCAAGATTTGTTACTCTTCCAAGACTATTGCAAGTGACACCATTCCATGAACATGGATTGTTTTTAAGTTGCCATCCTGATAAAACACCAGAAGGGTCTTTTTGTATCATGTTCTTGAATAGCAAGAGTGATTCAGCATCAGTTTTGATGGAGGAAGATACCGCGTTTACGGATGTAAGAATCAAGGAAAAAAACAAGACAATGAGCAATGTTCTAGCATAGTTGGTGTTCATGTTGTCCATGATGAATAGACAAAATAGATGGATAGAAAAAAAATGAAACAAGAGAGCTTAGAGAGTAAGCTTTTAGTGAGTGTTGGAAGATGATTGTGTTTTTTTTTGAGAAGAAAATGAATGTCAAAAGGAGTAAAGAGAGTGCATACTATGATGACAAAAATTCCTCATAGTGCAAAGTAGAGAAGAGCTAACTTTTGAAAAAGTAGTTAGTTGTCTTTCCATTTTTTTTAAAAAAAATTGTGTGTGAGTACTACCACCACCAGTACTCAAGTGTAATTTTGGAACAATTTTTTTTTCTTAATATAAATACTTTTATTTTTTTCTGCATCTTTTTTTTTTTTTTTGTCATTTCATATGTAAAATTTGAAAAATATTCACTAGTCTCATTTAACACCAAAAGTATTATCTTCTAGACTTTTCTCATGACAAAATTGTCAAGTTAAATATAAAAAATATGATACTAATTTCAATTAAGGAAATAGTAAAATAAAAAAATTCAAAGAGATGAAGGATAAATATGGTTCATCTACCTTATTTTATATGACACAACTATCATTTAATTCTCTGTCTTCTGAATTCTGATCGTGATATCAACTTAAGAAAGCATAAAAATACCACGATTATTCGTTATGTTTTCTACAAATATATAAGATTAAATAATTATCTCTGAAATTCGAAATGGAGGCTATATATAAATGTATAGATAATAAGTTCATTATCATACATCTTTGTCTAGATTCCAAAAATAATTATAATTAAAATTTGTTGATAAAAACTAAGAGGAGTCTACACAATTATCAAAAGTCTACCTAATTTAATTTTTAAAAAGATTTTAAAAATCAAAATGTTTAAATTAAGAATAAAAAATAAATATTTTAACCCTTATCCAAAAAAAACCAAAATCCAAATTAGATAAAAATAAAATTAAAAAAATAATAGTAATACAAAATTATCTAGGAAATGTGTTCTGAGAAATGAGATTATGAAAAAAAAAAAAAAAATACTCCATAATAAACGCATAAAAGACGGGAGGATTTGACTTTTGGTCAAAAGACACGTATGTAGGGACCACAGACAAAAAGTCTATACAAAGATCGGTGCCGCTTTAAAAGAGGGAAAAAAATAATTTTCACACAAAATGTGTTTAAGATGAAAAATATTTTTTAAAAATAAAATAAAATTTTTAGTTATTTTTAATGTTGGGAAGTAAGAAATTATTTCTTTAAAATTTTAATAGCATTTATATGTACTCAACAAAAATAATATAAAGGTGGGAGTGGATTGGGAGTGCGGTCTCAGAGAGTCAAAGATGGTAACCTGGCCGGGAATAAACATAAAATGTTACTTATTATTTGTTTTTCCGCCTTTTTTTTTTCATAAACTTGTCTTTTAGAGAAAATATTTTTTTAAAATCTTGTCCAACGAAATATATAAGCAATTGAATTGGTGAAAATTTAAATTAATTTTATAAATAAATAAAAATGATTAAAAAGAAAAAGGGAAAATAGAATGAAGTGTGTTTGATCCAAAATGTCGGGCATGAGTCTTTGAAAATATTGTGCGAAGCCATTTTACTTTAATAAGTTATAGAAAGTATTCTGGTATTCTTAATTAGATTTGGATAACTAGCTGAGTTGACTCATAGCTCGATATGTTTGTATTTAGCTAGGTTTAATTTGACTTGATTTCAATTAAAATTTGGCTCAATTCAATTCGAACTTGGTTATACTTTGGCCGAGCTTGATTGTCCTCGGCTCAACTCGACTTCATACTGTAAAAAGTTTGATTGAACTCGAATCAACGTCTAAATATATTCTTAACTATCTATTTTGAATTTAAACTTTAAAAATAAAATCACAGATGATAAAAAACACTTTCATCCTAAAAGTAAAACTATTCTTAACACAAACATGTATTAGTCATATCCTAAAATAAGCACCGAACACTAAAATAAAAACAAACAACAAATTTATCATTCTTTTGATTGATATTAAAGATTTTTGTACACTCCTTAAAAGTTAGTATTTAATAGTTTTACGGGATAAGATATTTGTCTAAATTGTCCTTTATTTATTAAAAAAATAAGGGTCTCACTTAATTATACTTTACTAAAAGAAGTGAAAAATATTTTTTTTTAATTACTTAAAATATTAATCAACATATTAAGAAAGTGCATACTATATGTATAATAAATTCCAATTTCTATCGTACAAACAATTAAAATCTATTTAAAAGTCAATAGTCAAATAAAAGGAAGAGTGACTTGTGTCTTGTTCCGCAAAAATTCAAATTAATCAAAATTTCAGAATAAATATTATTGAATATCGAGTCAAACATACTTAAAAAATAATAATTTAAATCTCATTAATTTCTCCCACTACTCAAAGTCAGGTTCTTATGAAGTATGTATTTCTTTAAAAGACAAGTTTCATATGTGTTATATGACACGACTCACAACTAAATTAATGAAATAATAATAAAAATATAAATTAATTCACATTTTGGGGTTGTTAATAATATAACAGCTAAGTTCTAGCAGATTAATTGATGTTAAAATATATATAGAAAATTGAATTATTACTCAGATTAAAAGAACCTAATGATGATCCAAATTGGGATTTGTTAATTTTACTCTGCTTTACTAAAGATAGAGTGTCTAGATTGGTATCATTAACATAGTGCAAAAGCTTGATATATAACCAATAATTAAAAAGCTATTTTCAATTAAAAAATGTTTTTTTTAAAAAAAAAATGTTAGGATAGGGGCCACAAAGGAACAACATCAATGAGCTCTTATGGTTAATGGCATAGGTGGCTATGATGTTCTCAATTTTTTTTCCCACCTTTTTCCCCTATTTTTTCTTACCTAGCTAGTGATTAAAATATATAAATGAATATAGTTAAACAAAGGGATAATAGCATTTTGAATTTTGAAATTGAAATATCTGACTAAGCCCATTTAATTTATAATTAATTAAAATGTATTTTTTTCCTATATAAAAAGTATGTTATAATTGAATTATTTTTAGAATTACAATCAAATATCTTTATAGTAGCGTTATTTATCTTGATTTTTTTTTTATGCTATAACATAACATGAAATATTATTTCAACTTACTGTTATAGTGAAATATTATTATAGAGTATGATTGAAATAGAGTGGTTTCACTGTGTACTGTCAATGTGAAGTAATTAATAGTACAAATTTAACATAATACGTGTGTAATTACACGGTAAAATGAATAATAAACATCAGAAAGAAAGGGATAAAAATGTATATCAATCAATTAAAACAAAATATGCTTAATCATAAGATATTGCAACAACTAAAATCAGAATTTATTCATAATTGAAATGATAAAAACTGATATTAACTCTTTTAAAACAAATAAAAGATCAAATAAATGAAATAATAATTAAAATAAAATATAAAGACCTTTTTATCATTCAAAACCTTGTGGTTTCTCTTATAAAGTTAACTTTTTACTAGCTGGTTATGGCCCCACACACACTGATTTACTCATTATATTTTCCAATATATATTATATAAAATTTTATTGCAAGATCAGCATGCTTGGAATCCTTGGACCATTGATCTTTTCTGGCTTTTTTATTTTTTAAAAAAAATCACAGGACTTAATTATTACTACTATTTGTTAACATCCAGTGAATCTAAGTATTTGAGAGCAAGCACAGAATTTGATAACATTTTTAAATGGTTTGTGTTATGATCAAAAGGATCTTGTGATGTATAGTCTGTTTTTACACTCATTGCCTATGAAAAAGATATGATTTTATTCCATGTTTAATATTTGTGTTACTAGCTAGCTAGTTCATCAATTTGATATCTTATATGTGTCAATATTTTGTTTTTTGGCAATTGGTTATGTATAAATATGTTATTCTTAGATGAATATGCGACTGTTTTTATGATAAGAAATGAACTCTGAGTTTAGCTTAATCTTAAAAATTAACTCATAATTTGAAATTTTCTAACACTTCACGAGGAAGCAAATTACCTTAAAAATTGATGAAACACCCTATTTGGTCATTTCATTTAATATGTATCCACTTTTATTCAAAAAGTTAAATTGAGACCAATGTATATGTAACTTCAGATAAAATTGTTTCTCTTCTCTTTTTTTTCTCTTGCTTATTGTATAATAATATTTTTTTTCACTTGAAAGGAATTGAAGTATAATATTTTAAAGAAATAGATCTTAAATTTCGAATACGAAAAGTAAACTTAAATCGAGAGGGTGTTGTTAGAAATGCTTGAAAGCATTGGCAAGTCACTAGTCTTTGCAAAATGAATTGTTAGATTTGTTGTTATTCTAGCAATGAATTTTGTTCTTTGTGATATTTAAAACTTACGTTTTACATTTTAGACAAATTTAGGTGTTGAATCGTGTGATGGATAGTTGAAATTCAAAGAATAAGTTGTTATTTTTGAACAAAAATTTGTTCATCTGAACTTCACATTAAAATACTTGAAGTGAGTACCATATATATGCATGATCAAATTCGTGTCAAAATGTATCAAAGTATAGTCATAATATGTCTGAAGTTTGGTATTTCAAGATTATAATTTCAATAAAAATATTTGAAGTTTGTTCTTAACAAGGCTACATTTTGGACAAAAGATATCTAAAATTTGCCGAACTTCAAATACATTTTTTTTTTAACTTGTATGAAATAATTTCAAATTATGGTATATTTATATATTATAGAAAATAAACTTAATTACAATTTAAAAGACGATCCCAAAATTAGGTATATGCGTCAAAGTGATACCATAATTAAAAAAATGCACGTCATTATCAAGATAAAGTTAACTACCATTGTAATTTTGAATTGAGGGGGGTTAAGAAGTTATAAAATTCAAATTCAAAAATAAAATAAAATATTATTTTGAAGCAATTCAAAGTTATTTAAATCACTATTAAATCACATTGATTGTAACTCAAAACTAGCATTCTCGATACATGATTCAACAAATATCTTAGAATTATATAGTGAAATTATTGATATGAAAGTAATGTCATAAGACAATTGTTTTACGGAGCATCTATAAACATTCTTAGTAGACTTTTAGAATTATATATAAGGTTAAGACATAAGTGCAATTGGTAACAAGATGTATATGGTCCTTGCCAAAAGATAGTAATCAGAAAAGATTAGGAATTATTTCAAAAATTCAAAATAGGAATTGATTAATCTTTTAATGTTGAAAAAGAGGTATGATATGAAGAGAATGTTTTAGCTTAATATTAGGTTACATATCTAAAATCGTAAATGATAATAAGCTATTTCCAAGATTGTGATATTAAGTTTTTCATGAATAGAAGTAGATTAATTTGCCAACATTAAGCAACAAAAATTAGGTTTATGAAAAAATATATTTTTTTATCGTTGGAATATTTCTTTATAAGTTGACTTGTATGATAAAGTGAATGGATAAAATCCTTCCTCGTATGATAAAGGCAACGGACAAAATCCTTTCCTTTTATGAAACTACTTGAAAGTGATATTATTAAAAATATAGTGATATTTTAAGCAATACTATATATGAAGAATATAGGCACAATCCTCCATAAGAATTGAATTTCAGTCAATTCCTAGTCACAAAAATTTCTTATAAATTGAGAGATAGGATTCTCCAGCATGAGCATCAAGATGTCTCACTAAAATGGTTCTAGTATCCATCAAGAGCAAAAAGTTTAGAAAGAAATACAAGTGTTTTATATAAAATCACAAAAAATAACATAGGAACTGAAGTTTGAATTAAATTGTCTTATTTATATGAGTAATATTACTGTCAAAATGAAAAGTTTAGATTAAATCAAGTGTCTTATAGTTGTAAAAATGTTTCTTTATGTCGTTGGTTATTTCTCATTACTATAAAATATATTATAAGATTTTTCTCTCTTTGAAAACTATGAAGGCAAATTTTCAAATTCCTTAATTATATTTTCACAGCCTTAACTCATTCATAATGCTTAATTACAACATGTAAAAGGGCATCAGGTTTGAACCCTTAATTAACCTAGCTCGCTATGTGCGGGTCATAATGGGTTAAGACAATAATCAGGTCAAGACTTAATTTAATCCAAAATTTTTTTGGCCGAATGGGTTAGGTAATGGTCAAATGAGTCAAGATCCGACCCAACACAATGTTTACTAAGCTTAATTATTTTATTTGTTCTTTCAAACTATTTTAGTACCTAATAAAGTTATTTTTTCTTTATTATGACTATAGCCTATATGTAACATATCAAATTGAAGAAAAAAAAATTTAAAATATTTTGACAAGATATCAACGCAGTTTTTGATGAGTTAGGATAAAGAATTAACGGGTCAGTAACCCACCCAGACTTAAATGAATTGGAAGAGCTGGGTGAATTGGGTTTGATTTTGCCACTATTAGTAGAAACTCAACAATAAGTTGATTGAAAAATGTTAGAACGTACTCAACAATAGGATCTTTAGGTTTTTGATATCACAATAATGTAAACTCCTTAATTTATCATACTTAGGGTTGTATCATTATATTTATACTTAATTAGAGAGGAGCATACAAATACAAGAAAACAATAATTTACTTTGGAGGTAACTAGTTATAAAAGCAAAATAGGACAAGAAAAAAAAGGATAAATTGTGATAATGTAATAAGCTTGAGAATTGCACATAATATCAGTATCGTTTAATTTGATACAAGTAAACTTCATGTGTTCAATTATTATTTTTTATAAAAGAAAGGATCGATTTACCTTCTCATTAGGATTATGTTATGATCACTTGCAAAAACGATTTTTTTTAAAACCACAACAATATTCATTTTAGACCAATAGTCACATGAATAGGAAATAGACAAATTAATTTGATCTTTTTATAATAAAAAAATAAGAACTATGAAATTATGAAAGATAAGTTTTATGTAACTCGATTCAAAAAGAATTATGCAGATAGTTACATTTTCCATCTTAAGTGATCTTATAAAACTTTCAACTAATGATATCATTAAAGTTTTTTTAAAATTATTAATCGAAGTGAAAATTATTCTAATATTTTCAATATTATTTACCTTACGTACCCTAAAGTCTTCTTGAAGGTCCTACTATCTAACATATATATCATTCATACTTTAATATATAATTTATGGTGTGAATATATATAAAGTTAGATTATATTTTGACCGTTTGAAAAGTGTTACCACATCCTATCCATTTAATCATTATGATATTTATTATTACAAAAATTGTATTTAGTGGACCTTTCAATAAAATAAAATGATTGGATTTATAAGTGGATTTTTCCACACAAAATCTTCTTAATTCTAGCAAAAAAATTGCACTGTCGATCTTCTTTACGTAGAAGAGTATATATTGACTTTCAATTAAGGAGTTCAATTCCTCCGTTATAGTCAAAGATATTTTAGATTAATTCCTCTCAAAATGGAATAGAAAAATTATTCCGCAATATCGATAATAAAAATCGTAGAACTTCAATGAATTCACATTATAAACTAAATCGCACGACACTTGCTTTATTTTAGAACAATATAAAAATGATGAGAGAAATTAATTTTGAAGATTTTATTTTTATAGATGTTTTGTTTGAATCGATGAGAAAAGTAAAATAATAATATTTTCATATCGAAAACTAGGAAGTTTTTCACTATTGCAGTGAGAATCGATTTTCCACCATATATTTTTTCAGTAAGCTGGTTCAATAAGAGATGAATAGAAAAATTATATTCTAGAACACAAATTTCTCACTAATTCGCGGTGGAAAAAACATTGTTTCTAGTAGTAATAACAAGTTTGATTGATATTAAAAAATATTAGCTAGTAATCTAATTCACTTTCGTTGAACTTTTAATTGAATAATTAAAGCATAACATCTTTAAATAAAATATGAATGGTAACAAAAAAAGCAAATTTGAAGTGAACCTTATTAAGATTTAGTGCTCCTGTTTAATTATTGAAAAAATAATATTTTTAATGTTCAATGCGCATGGCTTGTGAATAGTTAAAAGGATAAACATACTTTTTTTTTACTATATAAAGTGATAAAACCTCACATTACTAAATAATTAAAAAAAAAACTCCCAACTTTTATAAATGGTCAATGTAAAGGCAGTGTTAGTTAACTCATTGGCATATTATGATAATATCTTCTTTTTTTATAAAGATAAATGGGAAAATAAAACTTAATAGTATAAAATAAAAATAAGAAAAAGATGAAAGTTGTTTGACTTAAAAAGAATCTTTGTCACGCTTGCAATTATTATTGATTTAACGGATCCTACATAAATCTTGTCATGGAAAATATAGTAACTTTAAAGAATTGATTAGTATCATTGTCTATTTGACAATTCCATCTCTTGTAACTTCTTAAACTTTTGTAATTAGTTGAGACTCATTTGTAACTGATCAATTAAATTATGTGTTAGAAAAGTGTGAGTATTTGTATTGTTAGACATCTTTTATGACTTTTGTGGTTTATTTACCGTATGTTTACACGAATCATGAATCATTATATGTTATGTGCATTGAATTGTCATACTATGACCAATTCATATTCAACTACTATATATGTCATCACATTCAGACTCAATGGCGGATCTATGAAGGGCAATGGGGGTGCCACACCACCCCCGAACTTCGACGGAAACTCTATATATACATAGGTATATATATATATATATAATATTTATATAAATATAAAGCGTGTCACTCAGTGAACAAAATTGTCTTGTGGTGCCACGGTAGGAGGGCAACTTTAGATGACTAATGTTGCGGGTTCGAATCCCATTTGTACCTATTTTTTTGAGAAATTTGCTGCAGACATTTTTTTTAAAAAAAAAAAAAAGGCTCCAAGCACCTTTTTTTAAGGAAAAAAAACTGGCACATTAATCGATAAATCTATTTGACATCCACGGACTCTAAATCCTAAATCCGCCACTGTTCAGATTCGAAAGTAAGGAATATAATAGTCTCCCTCCTTTTGTTTGTTGTCATGAGGGCCAGACCGCACGCTCATTACATGTTTACACGAATAATGAATTGTTATATGTCATGTGTATAGAATTGCCACATTTAAGATCAGTTAATATTCAATTACTGATGTGATCACATTCAGGCTCAAACATAAGGAACATGAATCACCCTTCTTTTGTGTGTTGTCATGGGGCCAGACCTAACAACCAGCTTTCAGAAGCTTTCATGTTTACATGAATCATGAATCATTATATGTTATGTACATCGAATTGTCATATTTATGATCTGTTCAAATTCAACTATTGATGTAATCACATTCAGGCTCGAACATAAGGAATAATCACCCTCCTTTAGTGTATTATCATGAGGGCCATACCCCTAGGCCACACTCAACTTTCAAAATATACATGTTTACACAAATTACGAATCATTATATGTTACGCATGTTGAACTGCGACATTTATGATCCGTTCAAATTCAACTACGTACTAATGTGATTATGTAGAGCCAAACCCCCACACTCGGACCTAAGGTTATTATACGTGCAATGAGAGATAAGCCACCAATTCTCAAAAGATCAATTTTTATGTAATCAAACATTTCTATTGTATGATAATTAATTAGGAAACTACCTTTTGTTCTAAATAAACAAATAAATTGCAATTAGACAATATAATTCAAACTTTGTCATGGTCAAAACTTGATCATCCTTATCACTATTCCAATAAGCATGATTTTATTGGTTAATTGCAACTTTTAATAATTGAAATGATTAAATGCTTGTTTTTTGTTTAATTTTCTTAAAAAATATTATTTATCTCATACTTCTCTTAATTTTGGGAAGCATTATTATGGTGATAATGGGTGGGGCTTTTTATGCAAAGCAAAAGAATATTAATTAGAGGTGAAGAGTGAAGACCAAAAATTGTTTTATAGCATGCCTTTGTACTGTTGATACGTCACATTCCACTCTGACTATATTTTTTTCTTTTCACAAAAAAAAATTGCAAATGATTTGGTGATGACCCCCAAGTAACCACCGCCCCCACCCCCCTCCCCCCTTTGTGACTCTTCACTATTTCTTTGATGTTTTTTTTTTGTCACTACACAAATACTTACATGAGTTCCATATTCAATCTAAATTAAATAATTGGAATAAACATTTTTCATCACTTGACTATTGATAAATTTTGATTCTGATCGAACCCAAAACTTCTAGTTAAGAATGAAAGAGTACTTATCAGTTACGATTCCACCACAATTCTTGTTGGTGCACATATCTATTCATGTGCACTTTGTTTCTTGTGTTCCTCTCTAGCTTATAATTTGTAATATTTCTCACTCGAGAAATCAAACCAAACATTCTATTTGTGTTTTTCGAATTGTATATGCATATAAACTGTATGAAGGATATATAAAGTATACGTTGTAAGTAGGAGTGACAAACGAATAAGTCAGGTCGACTATGAGTCGATCAAAAAATGAGTTGAATAAAAATGGATAAGTTACTCGACTCGACTCACATTTTAAATAGATAAAAACGAGTTACCCAATGGATAATATAAGTAACCATATTTACCCATATTATAATAGAAATCTTGCTAAAAGCCTTTAAAAAAAAATTAAAGTTTTTTTATCACTGCACTCCACCCCCTACCAACCCCCCTACCCCCCTATCCCAAAAAAAATGTAAGAAAAAAATAAAAAAATTACCACCCCACCCCTCCACACCCCCTACCCTCTACCACCCCCCCCCCCTCCCACACCCCATCCCAAAAAAAAATTAACAAAATTTTTGATTTTTTCATTAAAAAAAATAAAAAAAAAACTATCACCCCACCCACTACCAGCCTCCCCACACCCCTAACCCCTACCCCCCCTGCATCCACACCCCATCCCAAAAAAAAATTAACAAAATTTTAATTTTTTTCATTAAAGTTTTTAATTTTTTTAAAAAAAAAAAATTACCACCCTCCTCCACACCCCAACCCAATAAAAAATTAACAAAATTTAAAATTTTTTCATTAAAATTTTATTTTAAAAAAAAAAAACTACCACTCCACCCCCCTACCAAACCCCCACATTCCCTACCCCTACCAGCCCCTCCACCCCCTATCACCCCCACCCCCTTATCCCTTAAAAATGTAAAAAAAAGTTTCATTTTTTTATAGATTTTTTTTTTAAAAAAAAAAGACTTTCTTACTACCCCACCCTTTATCACTTTCTTTTTTTGTTTGTGTGAATGCATATCCATTTAATCCATTTAACTATCCACTTTTAAATGGGTAATATGAGTACTACTCGTTTTTACTCATTTTTAAATAAGTTGGATACCCAACCCATTTAAAATGGATAAATATGAGCGGATACCCATATTAATTACACATTCTGTCACCCCTAGTTGTAAGTATGAAAAATTAACACCTAAAATATACTTAGATGGTATGTTTACGTATATGTCAAGTACTCCCTCCGTTTATTTTTATTTGTCATGTTGCTCTTTTCGAAAGTCAATTTGACTAATTTTTAAAGTTAAATTAGACTAGATTAATTCGATATTTTAAACAAAAAAATTAGATATTCAAAAATTATACGAAAAATACTATAAATTACAGTTTTTTGCATATCAATATGATGAAAAAATACATCATAATATGTTCATCAATTTTTTTTTTTATAGTTTGACTCTAAAAAAGGAAAACTATGACAATTAAAAGTGGACGAAGATAGTATTTGTTATCGTCTATATTGAGAGAGTGCTCACGACTAGAGTCTTGTATATAAGGGTCCAAAATTAACAAGCCCATTTCAACCCTCATTTTGGGTCTGGTTTTAACAGGCCCATTTTGAATGCTCCAAATTTTGGGCTTATACACTTTTACTTCAAAGATATTTCATTCTTTCCTACTTTAGCCTTTGGACGTTGTTTTTACTTTTTTCACTAATTTTTTTTTTCTTTATAATAAGAATTTCAGTATGTATTTATGGTCGAATATAATTTCAATTTTTAAAGTGAAAAATGGTCAAACGCCTCCTTTTACATTTTATCATTTATAAAAAGTATTCTACTATAGTACACATTGATTAAATATGGAATTGGTACATAATTAATTAGCCAAGGCTTGGACCTACTTTTGTCATACGGCATAAGTTCAGTGGCACAAGCTATCCCACATGACATAATTCAACGACATAACTTATGCCCCCCAAAACATAAGTTCAGTAATAAAAGATATGTTCTAAAAATTAAGTTCAATATCAGAAGTTAATCCTTAAGATAAAAATATTTTGAAAATCCTACCCTGCAAATTAAAAGTTATGCTTAAGCAAAATATTTTCTAAGAAGTTTTAGCTATGAAATTAGTTGCGTCCAACAAATTTAAGTCATAGCTAAAACTATTTTGGTCCATAGCAATAAAGACAAGATTTTAAAATCATAAATTTGAGCGACTAAATAAAATAAAAGATCACCTTAAAATAAAAATATGCAAAAACTTCTTTTGGAGTCACTCTATACGGCCGACTTGCCTTATTTGCCGTAAAGGGTTTGGACGGCAAAATTAATAATGGGCTCATTAAAATTTAAAGATACTTTTATATGAATATTTAAGTGAGGTAAAAATGGCTTAATATATAATTAGTCTTCTAAATTTGTAAGGAACTTTTAATAAAGTATTCAATTAGATATTTTTAATTTTTTTAAAAAATATAATGTGCATGTTTTTATTTAATTATTAAATCAAGTTAATCATAAAAAAATATGTTATCTCCTATTTTAGAGTGGTGTTTAATTTTTATCCTTCAAGTAACAAAATTATGACTGAATATAACCCTGACAATGAAAAAAATATATACCGTTAAGTGAAATTCGCAAGACATAAGTTAAGTTTCAAAACTCAGAAAGTTATGCTTTTTAGTTCTCTAAACTTTTATCGAACAAGGTAAAAGTTGACAAAATTCGCAGGAATAAGTTATGTTTTATAAGACATACGTTTAGTTTCAAAACTCACAAAGTTATGCTCCTTAATTGTCTAAACTTATGTCTTGCGAATTAGATATTACACCATTTATGTGAGACCTAAGCTTTTGCCTTGCAAATTAAGTTATAGTAAAAAAAAAATTTGACCCACAAATCTTCATCAAATAAAATACATGTGCAAAAATTAAAGACTGCCAATTCTTTTTTTTAAAAAAAAAGAAAGATCACACCAAAATAGGGAATATCATATTATTACTTAATCAAATTACCAATAAATGCATATCTTATCAAGATGTTACATCTATTTATTACTTAATCAGTAATTTGATTTTATAAATATATTTTTTTACTCTATTAATACATAAAACTTAAATTTCATATCTTCTCCATATTATTTTTTTTAAAAAAAATTGACCTTTTTTAGACCAAAATTTGACTTTAGGCCTCAAATCTTATTAAGACGATCCTAACTCTATTTATAAATAAGTGCTCTTTCCTCTCTCAAATTTTAGATTTATATCATACGATCAAAATATTTCATCAAAAATAAAAATGCAACAAGTGCCATTGAACAATTGTGACAAGCCCATGCCGGCAATTGGCATGGGAACTGTCCTTTCATCTCGGCCGGGGGCGGATCCATCGGAGATGATGAAATCCGCCCTATTAGAGGCCATTAAAGCCGGCTATCTCCATTTCGACACTGCGTTTATTTATCAATCGGAAAAACCTCTTGGAGAAGCCATTGTTGAGGCTCTACATCTTGGCCTTATTAAGTCAAGGGATGACCTTTTTATTACTACAAAGTTATGGTGCACTTTTGCTCAACGTGACCAAATTGTTGGTGCTTGTAAAGTCAGTCTTAGGTAGGGGTCATATATTATATCGTTTCAAATTTTTCGATACACTTAGGTACCAATATATCTCATAGGGGGTGTAAAAGTAGAATTTTTCTGTTGATGTATCTATAATTGAATCATATTATAGAAGTCTTAAGTGAAATTAACTTGTTGAAGACATAATTAGTTCATTTCAAAATAACCATTACTCAACTTTTCTATTTTCGATTCAAAACGTTGTGAATTATCTAAAGTTCGTTGCAAATAAACGTTCATATATATTCCAAAATCTGTCTACTCGATATATTTAAATTCACAAATTTAATTTGTGTTTAATTATTTTTTTTATGCAGAGAATTGCAATTGGACTATGTGGATATGTATTTAATTCACCACCCTTTGAGAGTAAGTGAAAAAATACAAAAATTTCCAGTTCCAAAAGAAATAATTCATCCATTGGATATTAAGGGTGTGTGGGAAGGTATGGAAGAATGCAAAAATCTTAGACTCACCAAGTGAATTGGTGTTAGTAATTTCTCTTGGAAAAAGCTCGAGGAACTTCTTTTTGTTGCTAAAATTCCTTCGGCCGTCAATCAAGTAAGTCAATTTTCTCGATTTTTTTAACTTCTCGAGAGAATAGGGAAGATAAATTAACTTAAGAGTTTGTTTGAATTAGCTAATTAAAAGTACTCTATAAGTATTAAGTGTTGAAAAATAAGTTTAGGTGCTAAAATTAATTTTAGAATAAGCAGTTATGTGTTTAGATAAAAAGAAGCACATAAACTAATAAGAAGCACTTGACCTACTTAGTAAAAACTTATCAATAATTTTTCTTTTAAAATGGCTAATATGTCTTATATGTTAGTTACCAATAAAATAAACTCAAGAATATGTACAAGGAGAAAAAAAATGTAATGGAGAGGGAGTTGAGAGTTCTATTTTGGGAAGAGTCGTTTGAGAATTAAGAAAAGATATTAGGAATATAATAGTAAAATATTTGATCAAATCTGAAGTATTTATAAGCTGATTTTGGCGTATAAGTACTTTTGATGTTTATCGAACACATAAATAAGTTTAAAAGTGTTTATAAGCTAATTTGATCAACTTATAAGCTAAAGAAATTATTATAACCAACTTATAAGCTGACTCAAACATCCTCTTAATCAATCTATTTTTGGCTATGAATCCGGCCATACCTATTACCTTCCACTCGAAATATATACAAATGAAAATTTTAAAATAAACAAATCTATCTCAATAATGAGCATAGTACCACAAAACTTATATATCCCAACCGACTTAAAATTCTGAATCTTCCTCTGATCGCTCTAGGATTATCTTGACATTTGAAAAGTTCACTATTTATGTTTGTCTCATAGATGGCTAATTTTGTTTTGTTGAGGTGGAGATGAATCCAATTTGGCAACAAAAGGAACTAAGGGAATTTTGCAATGCAAAGGAAATTCACATAACTGCTTATTCTCCTTTGGGTGCATATAATACAATTTGGGGTGACAATAGAGTTATGGAATGTGATGTTCTAACTCAAATTGCTAAATCCAAAGGGAAAACCATTGATTGGGTATTCTTCTTGTTGGTTCCTTTCTTCTTGTCTAGTTTGCTTTTGTCTAGAATTATATTTTAATTGTAACAAGTCACGGATTATATAGTATGGTCTTTTCTATCTTTATTTCTACTGATGAGGACACTAACTTTCTCGATATTATCAGTCGAGGGTTTAATCTTTCAACATTCAATATTTCCCCTTTTGGTCCTGGTGAATTGCTCTTATAGTGAGAGGTTTACTATGTCCTCAAGTTTTCTTTATTGAAAAAGTTAGTTCTCAATCAATTAGATAAAGATATTCAGATATGAATAAGATAAAGAAAAATGTAACATAATATTCCTCTTTCTGACTTTTAAGTTGTGAAAAATGCCCATTAATAATATATATCAGGTACTTTGTTCATCAAAGTTAAGACAAATTAATCATGAGAAGAAATCACCTTGCGACTTGCTGGATTTCAACCAGCTACTTCATTTACCACTAGATCTCATCCTTATCTATTATTGTCAAATTTTGTTTAGTCTTGAGTTTATTTTCATCATAATTTTATTCCTTCAGTCTAGAATTACAATCGAACCTCTTTATAATATATTCTTATTGCTATAAAAAAATAACTTCATAGAGAACATATAACATAATATAACATGAAAAACCAATTTAAATAAGAATTTCACCATTATAGTGAAATATTCTTATACATGACAATTATAGAGAGGTCTTACTATATATGGTATGATTTTCCGCCTTATCTCTGTTTCTTATACTTTATGGGAATGCTATACAAGAACAATAACAACTCAGTGTGATCCCTCAATTAAGATCTAAAAAAGGTAAATTGTATGTATATCTTATACTTGCCTTTAAATATTGGCAAAATGGTCTGAACTCTTTTATTTATATCAATTTGTATTCTGAATCCTCTTATTTAATCATTTGTCAACGGAACCCTTAAACTCAATAAAATACAATTTAACAAATTTCTCTGACCATTGACCTAGCTTATATGGCATTAGAATATCGGAGTTGGCAAAAGTGTGTAACTACACGCTCTTAAGGCGAGTGAATGACATTTTTGGGTTAAAAATATTTAAATTATAAAAGAAATAAATTTTTAAAAAATAATTAATTAAAAATTCCTTCTTCTTCGCCCACTATCCCATCCTTTTCAGCCATTTTCATCCCAAACCCAACCTTTTTTTTTCCTTCTTCACAATCTATTAACATCAATTTACCAAATCTTGGGCATAACTTGAGTCCATTGATTCACATTATTAATGCAATAAAAAAATGAACAATTTCAGGCAGTGGTTAAATGTTCTTTCATTGTTCTTATACCTGATCTATTTTTGCAGGTAGTGCGGCTTGTTTATACTAACTAATCTGAGAGTAATTTGTGGGCAGAGGGAGAAAGTGGCGCTGGTGGTACTCGCTGGAGCACTAAATCGCAGTGGAGTGAGAGAAAGAAGCGGCGTTGGTGGTGCACACCGAAGACCACTGTCTCACAGTGGAGTGAGAGAGAGAGGCAGCACTAGTCAATGTAGAGGAGAACGAGGTGGGTGAGGGTGCGAGTTCATGGCAGCGAAGAGGCTTTTCGGCCAGATCTGGTGGTGTGATGACTTAGGTTGATTTTGTGGAGGTTGGAGGAGGAAAGGAAAATGGCGATGGTGTGCGGCGGAGGTGTAGACTGGTGGGGAGAGAGTATATGCGATTTCGCCGGCAAAAGTGGCGACGACAGCGGCGATGGCTTTCTCCGTAGATTTTGGCCGTGAAATGGGGAGAATTGGATGTATGGAGTTTTCATTTTTTCGATTATAGCTTCACCATTGTTTCCCCTCATTAAACAAACATATCAATTGATCAAAAGAAAACACATAAAAACATATGAAAATGCAAAACATGAAATCGGAGTAATGAAGCTCACGAAAAAGTTGAACAGAAAATGGTGAAATAATACACTAAAGAATAAATTAAAATTTTATTATTTTACCTTTTATTAAATAATTTTAAAAAATAGTTATGAAATAATTATGATATGACATTAATATATTTGACGTGAATATGACAGGTCATTTATGTAAAGGAGAGTGAGCTACATATGATTAGAGAGAGGGGCTTAAAAGTCTCGTTTTAATTGATTCTAAGGTTTCAATTGACAAAATATTACGTAGAATGGTCTATGATACAAACTGATACAAATATAAAAGTCCATCAAATCATATCACCTCAAATATTTGATTGGTCACTTTCTCAACAACAAGAACATACTTATCCATTTTGGGTTTTGGGATATTGGGATTTGCCAGACTAGTATTAATCCAACTGGTGGGAATTTTTGGGCTTACTTCAAAGCCTTCAAAGATGAAAGTTGTTTTCACTTTTATTTTATTAAAACTAAATAAATAAGATGTTTTTTTTTTTTTTTCATTCCAAATAACTCATAATATTTCAAACACAAAGGCTTGGACTTACTTTTGTCTTTGTTGAAAATATGTTTGAAATTTGAATCGGGTCATTCACATAAATGTTCCTATGGATGGTCTTTAATTTTTACTTGTTAAAATTGTTTGATCTTTAATTTTTACCCTTCAAAATTTTAAGTAAAAAAAAATCCAAAAATGTCCCTAAAAGTGAATAAACAAAACAAATTCCAAGTCACAAGTTCAGTTAAGTTCTGCCATAGGCCTTAGACATAAGTTCAATGACTCAAATTATGCTCCAAGACAAGAAAAATTATGCCTAAGGCACAAGTTATGACCAAGGCATGAGTGCAGACGTGGAGCGACACAAGTTATACCAGAAGGCAAACGTTATATCCAAGACAGAAGTTTAGTTGCTCAAGCTATGTCACAGGGCATAAGTTCACTGGTACAAACTATGTCACATAAGTTTAGTGACAAAAGTTATACCCAATACATAAGTTTAGTATAAAAGTTATGTCCCAAAAAATAAGTCCAGTAACAAAAGTTATACCTTAAGACAAAAGTTCACTAAAAATTCTACCATGTTCTGCATTAAGGCAAAACATTTTTTAAAAAGTTTTATTTGCTGAATTAGTTGTACGAATTTAAGTTATAATTATGAGTACTTTGACCCATAAATTTTTATTAAATGAACACAAGAGACAAAAATTTAAAATCATAAATTTAAGAGACTAGAATTAAAGATTACCCCAAAATAGAAAGTGAAAAAAACTTGTTTTGGACTCACCCTATACGGCCGAACTTGCCTTATTTGCTGGCCTGTATTGAACTCACTCTATAGGGTTAGGCCGGCTAAATTCAAAATGAATGGGCTCATTCAAATTTAAACTATACTTTTAAAGTTAAAGGAGAAACTACACAATTAGACGTAGTTCACTATTATATATAATATTATAATTAAGTCAAGGGATGAACTTATATTACTACAACGTTATGGTGCACTTTTGCTCGACGTGACCAAATTGTTGATGCTTGTGAACTCAATCTTAAGTAAGCGTTATATATATTATACAGACAATTATAGAAAGGTTTGACTTATATATAATATGATCTCCACACATAGGGGTTTGGCCGGAAATTTGAACTCACTCTATGGGGTTAGGCCGGCAAAATTCATAATGGGCTCATTCAAATTTAAACTATACTTTTTTTAAATTACAATTATTATTTAGGTGAGATAAAAACGGCTTAATGTATAACTTATCTTTTAAATTTGTTAGAATATTCTAGAAAGTTTTTGAACTTTTTAATAAAGTATTTTAATTAGATATTTTAAATTTATATTATTTTTTAAAAAAGTGCACATTTTCATTTCATTATTAAATTAAGTTAATCACATAAAATATATTATTTCCTATTTTAAAGTGATCTTTAATTTTTATTTTCAAGTAACAAAGTTGTGATCGAAAATAACCTTGAGTTTAGTTTCAAAACTCACGAAGTTAATGCCTGTTAGTTCTCTAAACTTTTACCGAACAAGACAAAATTTGACAAAATTTACAAGTACAAGATATGCCTTATAGGACATAAGTTTAGTTTCGGAAACCCACAAAGTTCTGATTCTTAGTTCTCTAAACTTTTGCAGGACAAAGCAAAATTTTTCTAAATATTGTCTTGCAAATTAGAGGCTAGTATACTACACAATTTATGTCGAACCTAAACTTTTACCTTGCAAAATAAAGTTATAATTAGAGATATTTTGACCCCCGAATCTTCATCAAATAAAAAAACATGTGCAAAAATTAACAATTACCAATTTTAGAAAAATAAAACAAAATAAAGATCACTCCAAAATAGGAACAGGAAAAACTTTTAAACTACAATAAATATCATATTATTACTTAATCAAATTACCAATAAATGCATATCAAGATATTACATCTATTTATTACTTAATCAGTAATTTGATTCTTATATAAATATAATGTTTTACTCTATTAATATATAAAACTTAAATTTCATATCTTCTCCCTCTTATTTAAATAAATTTTTTACCTATTTTGGAAGTGAAGTTTGACTTTAGGCGTCAAATCTTTTTAGTACGATCTTGACTCTATCTATAAATAAGTGTTCTTTCCTCTCACAAATTTTAGATTTATATCATATGATCAAAACATTTCAACAAAAAATAAAAATGCAACAAGTGGCATTGAACAATTGTGACAAGGCCATGCCGACAATTGGCATGGGAACTGTCCTTTCATCTCGGCCGGAGGCGGACCCATCGGAGATAATGAAATCCGCCCTATTAGAGGCCATTAAAGCCGGCTATCGCCATTTCGACACCGCGTTTATTTATCAATCGGAAAAACCTCTTGGAGAAGCCATTGTTGAGGCTCTACATCATTGCCTTATTAAGTCAAGGGATGAACTTTTTATTACTACTAAGTTATGGTGCACTTTTGCTCAACGTGACCAAATTGTTGATGCTTGTAAACTCAGTCTTAGGTAAGAGTTATATATTATATTGTTTCGATTTATGAGAAAACATTATTATTTCTAGAGTCGAAAGTAATTTTTTTTATTAATTACATTGAATTTTTCGGATATATATTTCAATTTCGAATATATCCTCTATATTTTAAAACCAATCTTTATACCTTCTATATTATGAAAAAAAATTACACTTGTAATTTTTATTTATTTTTACACACTTAGTTATGGATATATCTCATGGGGTAGGGAAAGGGGATATGTAAGTTTTATAAGTGTTCGATTTTAAAATACAGAGCATGTGTCTAAAACTGAATCATATACACATTTATAATTTTAATTTATTTTTTGATAAACTTATGTACCAATATGTCTCATAGTGGCGTAAAATGTAGATTATTTTTTTTGTATAAAGGGTATAAGTATTGATTTTAAAATGTATCTAAAATTGAATCATATTATAAAAAGTGTTTAGTGAAATTAACTTGTTTAAGAAATAATTAGTACATTTCAACTTTTCTATTTTCGATTCAAAATGTTGTGAATTATCTAAAGTTTTTTGCAAATAAACGTTCATATATATCCCAAAATCTATCTAGTCGATATATTTAAATTCACAAATTTAATTTGTGTTTAATTATTTTTTTTATGCAGAGAATTGCAATTGGACTATGTGGATATGTATTTAATTCACCACCCTTTGAGAGTAAGTGAAAAAATACAAAAATTTCCAGTTCCAAAAGAAATAATTCATCCATTGGATATTAAGGGTGTGTGGGAAGGTATGGAAGAATGCAAAAATCTTGGACTCACAAAGGGAATTGGTGTTAGTAATTTCTCCTCCAAAAAACTTGAGGAACTTCTTTCAGTCGCTAAAATTCCTCCTACCATCAATCAAGTAAGTCGATTTTCTCAAAATTTTCAACTACTCAAGAGAATAGAGAAGATAAATTGACTTAAGAGTTTGTTTGAATTAGCTGATTAAAACTAGTCAATAATCGATGTTTATCAAACGTATAAATAAGGTAAAAGGTGTTTATAAGCTAAAAATATTATTACGAACCAACTTATAAGCTTACTCAAACACCCTCTTAACCATTCCATCTTGGGCTATGAATCTGACCATACCTATTACTTTCCACTCAAAATATATACAAATGAAAATTTTAAAATCAACAAATCTATCTCAATAATGAATATAGTAGCACTTATATATTTCAACTGACTTACAATTCTGAATCGATAGATGGCTAATTTTGTTTTGTTGAGGTGGAGATGAATCCAATTTGGCAACAAAAGGAACTAAGGGAATTTTGTAAGGCAAAGGGAATTCACATAACTGCTTATTCTCCTTTGGGTGCATATAATACAATTTGGGGTGACAACAGAGTTATGGAATGTGATGTTCTAACTCAAATTGCAAAATCCAAAGGGAAAACCATTGCTCAGGTATTCTTCTTGTGTTTTCATCTTCTTGTGAATTATATTTTAATTGTCATGTTCATCTTTTAGTCTCGAATTATATAGTATGGTCTTTTCTATCTTTATTTCTTCTAACGAGGACACTAACCTTCTCAATATTACCAGTAGAGGGTTTAGTCTTTCAACATTCAATATTTCACCTTTCGGTTCCAGTGAATTGCTCTTATAGTATTAGGTTTACTATGTCCTCAAGTTTTCTTTAGTAAGAAATATGATTGTCGTTCAATTAGACAAAGATATTCATATATGAATAAAATAAAGAAAAATGTATACAATGTTCCTCCTCTTGGTGACTTTTAACTTGTGAAAAAAGGTCAAATAAGTTTAGGGTGAAGGATCAGCAATGGAGCATTTTTGTTACAATTTTGTAACGTTAGGGGTTGTGGTGGAATGAATAGTGTAACAAAAGGTGTAAACAATCCTTTTTGCATAGTAAAACTTGAAGTAAAAGCTTGTGTTGGTTAAATCATCTTTCGACCAATAAAGCTTGTGATAGGATAAATAAGATCTCTTCACTCTCAATCAAACATTTCAAGTTCAAGTTTTGGATATGAAAAAAAAAATGTTGGAGAGATTTTCCATTCAATAAGCCTTACACAACGTGAATTCAAATAATTTAGCTTTACTGTGACATGACATATAATGTAAAAATTCTTCTACTCTATCCGTTTATAAAGTTAAATAATTTTGTGAATTTAAAAACAAACACCTTTGTGATTATAAGAAAAATAACAAATATTTAAATTCTAAATCCGTCTTTAATTGTGCAGGTAGCATTGAGGTGGATTTATGAGCAAGGAGTGAGTCTTGTTGTAAAAAGTCTCAACAAGGAGAGAATGAAAGAAAATCTTCAAATATTTGATTGGTCACTTTCTCAACAAGACTTGGAAAAAATAAGTGAACTTCCACAACACAAAGGTTTCACTATGGCTTCTCTTTTTGGACCTCATGATTTTGTGTTGCAATTAGATGCAGAGATCTAATTACATTTTAATCAGAGCTCGGTTTCAAGATTTAATTTAAAGTTATTAGTTAGTCCAACTTAAGAATATGTTTTATCGATTGGTTTTAATTTGGATCAAATAAATATTTAATAGTGTTATCATGATATCGATGGACGTCATTTGTTGTTGGTTACATTAACTTTTGAGTAATTACTATATAGCAGTTTTAGTCTCTGAATTATTATTATATTGTGATTTTCGTCTTTGTGTTATTCTACCACCTTTAATATTTTAATTAGTTTAATTAAGTGTGCTAAATTAGTCCTTGAAACTACCTTTTCCATTAGCCATGATTTATTTTGCGTTTCAAATTACCAAAATGCCCACTACAGACCTCCATTTCTTTGTTGATGAATATGTTTTGTTTTTTTTTTAATCAATATGTATTAGGTAGCTTTGTTCATCGGGATAAACTAATGAGAAGAAATCACCTTGTAAATTGATGGTTTTCAATCAGCTACGTCATTGACCACTAGATCACGCTAGTATCTATTCTTGTCAAGTTTTGTGTTTATTTTCATTATAATTTTCTTCCTTCAATTTAGAATTACAGTCAAACCTTTTAATAAATTTTTTTTATTGTTGTAGTAAAATAATGTTATAGAGAACATTTAACATAATATGACATTAAAAAAACAATTTAAATAGGAATTAGACATTACAGTGAAATATTTTTATACATGACAATTATAGAGAGGTCTGACAATATATATAGTATGATCTTCCACCTTATCTCTAATTTTTTGTACTTTATGGAAATGCTATACAAGAACAATAACAACTCTGTGTGATTCCATGACTAAAATCTAAAAAAGGTAAATTGTATGTATATCTTATACTTAATTTCAAATATTTGATTGGTCACTTTCATAACAACAACAACATACATAGTATCTTATACTTACCTTCAAATATTTTATCTATATATTCTTGAGGTTGATTGTAGACTAATTAACATGTTGATTATATATTAGGGCTTTTGTTTATTATAAACCGACCAATTTAATTAGTATATACTTATTCATTTTGCGATTTGTCAGACTTGTACAAATTCAATAACTATGAAAGGTGACGATTTATAATCAATATCATGTGAGTAAATTGTAAATTATACTAGTCTATAATTAACTATCCAAGTGGTCGATTAAAACAATTTGTTTTGGACTGTAACAAGGTTTTGGAATTTGAGATTCTTGTTCAAATTCAGGAGTTGGTGGATTTTGGGGTTCGAGATTTTTGTTAAAAAAGGGTTGTGATTTTTGAGGTTTGAGATTCTGGTTCGAAGGAATTTGTTGATTTTGGGGTTTGAAATTCTTATTCAAAGGAGGTTGGGATTTGAAGTTCTTGTTCAAAAGGATTTGTGAGGTTTTAGGGTTTGAGATTCTTATTCAAAGGGTTTGTGGGTTTGAAATTCTTGCTTGAAAGGGATTGTGATTTTTTAGGGTTTGAGATTCTTGTTAAAAGAGGTTTGTGGGTTTAAGATTCTTGCTTAGAAGGGGTTGTAATTTTTTGGGGTTTGAAATTCTTATTCAAAGGAATTTGTGGGTGTTTAGGATTTGAAATTCTTGTACAAAGGAGTTTGTCGGTTTTGGGGTTTGATATTCTTGATTAAAGGGGGTTGTAGTTTTTAGGGTTTGGATTCTTATTCAAAGGGGTTTGTGGGATTGGAATTCTTGTTCAAATTCAGAGATTTGTTTGTTCAAGGGTTTGGGGTTCTAGTTCAAATTATAGATTAACCTCTCTTTTATTAGTTTAACACTAATTTACTATAGAAGACCAACACTGACATAAAGAAATAACAAGTGTAGAAATAAAAATAGAGCAACAAATGTATAGAAATGGAAATTTATTATAAAGATTATGTTTATGCAAAAAAAAATAGATGATAATTTATAGACTGGGGAGTGACTATCTAATAGTTTAGGATGTAAGATTTTGAGAAAGTAAACTCTAAATTTGGTAAAAAAATGATTGGCATTCCTAAATAAAAAAAATGGATTGTAACTTTTTAAAACTCTATCCAGGATCTAGATTGCATATCAATCGGGTCGGGTCGGTATTGAAGTTTATCAGTCTAACTTAGCGATTATCGATTTGTAGACATGCTAAACCATTATAAAACCAATAGATAATCAATACTCCACTAAGTTATAATGGTTTAGCGGTTGACGAAAGTTTTTATTTTTTTTGCTCTTTTTGCTGTAATTAGGGGTAAAATGTATGCAATGAACACCATCTATATAATAAATTTCCATTTCTATACATTTGTTGCTCTATTTTTATTTCTACACTTGTTATTTCTTTATGTCAGTGATGGTCTTCTATAGTAAATTAGTGATAAACTAATAAAAGAGAGGTTAATCGATAATTTGAACTAGAACCCCAAACCCTTGTACAAACAAATCTCTGAATTTAAACAAGAATCTCAAACCCCAAACCCACGAACCCCTTTGAATAAGAATCCAAACCCTAAAAACTACAACCCCCTTTAATCAAGAATTTCAAATCTCAAAACCGACAAACTCCTTTGGACAAAAATCTCAAACCCTAAAAACCAGCAAATTCCTTTGAATAAGAATTTCAAACCCCAAAAATTACAACCCCCTTTGAGCAAGAATCTTAAACCCCAAAACCCACAAACCCCTTTGAACAAGAATCTCAAACCCTAAAAAACCACAACCCCCTTTAAGCAAGAATTTCAAACCCACAAACCCCTTTGAGTACGAATCTCAAACCTTAAAACCTCACAACACTACAAGAAAAAGCCTTATTTAAGATTAACATTTAGGGACGAGTTAGCAATCTCGTCTCTAAAAGTACATATATTGGGACGAGATTTTATTTTAGTCCTTAATTTCATATTTTATTGGGAAGGTACTAAATCTGGTCTCTATTGAAATTAATAACTGGTCCTAATTTAAAATTTGTGGGTTTTATGCAGGAGAAAGTGTAGCAAAATCTAATATCAAAATATTCGAAAAATAAAAAGCGTTGTTTTGACAAAATCTTAGGCACCAAATTATACTTAAGCAATAAATTCTAAAAAGAAAACACAAAAACTCTCTCTTTCTTTCTAGACCCATTGCCACAAACTAAAACACAGTTCATACTTTGCCCTAGCTGCTAGTACAGATCTGCAAGGCAATTCCTAGAACGCTCAATGTTTTCATTTGGGTCGCAAACTAAAGATACTTACTCTGCCCTAGTTACTAGTATCGATTTGCACAACAACTCAGAACTCTCAACGTTTTGATTTATGCTTTCTCAAAACAGAGAAAGCACAGGTCATAGGCCATCAAAGTTCTGCCCTAATCATTCTGTTCTATCTACTCGAATCTCATGTATTCCTCTCTTCTGCCAATTATTTTTTCTTTAGATATTATTGTTTCTTTTATTTGAGTTGTTGACACCCAATTTTGGACCTCCACATATATAGATTAATCATCGAGCTTCTTCAATTTCAAACGACTCAAAACAATTAGTTTCAAAAAAAATAAAAAAAAATTAAAAAAAAAATAAAATATATATATATATATATATATATATATATATATATATATATATATATATATATATATATATATATATATATAGTTTGCAAGTTAGTTTAAATAGTTTCGTCAATTTTTATAAATTTTTTTTAATATATACATTTTATATAATTAATGTATTTTATAAATATTCAAAAATATCTCAAAAAGATTTTATATTTTAAATATTTTATAAGTGAGGGTCATAATTTTGAGTTAATAAATTTTATGAAATTCAAAATACTTTCAAGTTATTTTTAGAGTAATTTTATAATTTTAATAATTTTAAATAATAAATATGTATATTTTTACAATCACGTTATTTTATAAATATTAAAATATTGGAAAATCATCACAAAGATTTTGCATTCTAGTTAAATGTTTTATTACTTTAAGTTATAGTTATAATTTTGAGTTAATTAGTTTGTAATTAAATTAATAATTATTATATTTCGTTAAGATTAAGAAGTTCGTTAATTAATTAATATTAATTCATCTAAATTAAACTCAATATGTTTATCTCTTAAAAGATCTAAACCCTTTTTCCATTTTGAGCCAATTTCCAGCGGCTCAATTCCATAATTCACAGCCCATTCCAAACAACAACAAACAATTCCCATTCAATAATTCCCAACAATACCATACAACGAAAAGAGCACAGCAGCAGTACGCGTGAACAACATCAGCAGCAGCAACGCGTAACAACAATTCCAGACGACCCCATCTCGTCCAAATCGGGACCCTACAGACCCAAAAAATCGCAGCAGTACTAAACCCGACCCCACTACCCATACGTTCTTCTTCTTCACGCTAAATCAACTCGAAAATCGCGTCTCCTATCCTGCAAAACCCATAACCCTAGCAACCTAATCCATCACCCTCACGTCCCTTTCCCCCATTTCAAGGGATTTTCAAAGGGACAGAGGGATTCCGAATTTGGAATTCAAAAATTCCATCCGAATTTTCCCTTTAAATAGTTCCCCAGGCTCAAGTGAAAAAAAAAAGGGATTAGAGTTTGTTTCTTTGGCAATAGACGTTTTACACCTAACAATTTTATATTTAGCTCTCTCGTTCTAAGTTCCGAGAAGGTCGTTGCTCAGATTTTCTTGATTTGCCGTTTGTATTCGAATTTTGTGGTGGGAGAATCGCTGCCCTATTTTGCTCGTTCGTCCCATTTGCTGCTCCGAGAAAGGTAAATTCAGTTTTCTTTCTTATCTTTCAAGCTGTTCTGTTTTGCCTAATTTTGTATATGCATTTAGATTCTTGTATCCCAAAATCTCGCGTGTGTATAGTAGTATTTCTCCGATTTTGTGGCCATTTGATGAATTTTTCCGTATAATGAAATTAGGCGTATGTGTGTTTATTCCTTGATTTTGGATATTGTAAACTTAAAAGAGCATATGTTTCTTCCATGGTGGTAAACTCCTCTTTCGGTTGGAAACCCCAAAAGGCATGAAATTGTTAATTCTTTCAATAGCTATTACTACTACTACTACTACTAGTATTAGTATTATTATTATTTTAATGAATTTTAGTTAAATCTTCGTCCTTGTGTTGCTACCATTTGTGGTGTTGATTTGCCCTCAAGCATGGTAGCCATTAAATTTGTTTGTTTGAGAATAGAAAGATTAGATTTTTTGCATATTAGTCAAAATAATTGTTGAATGTGTCTTACACATGATTAAAAAGTGCATTCTTCCTTATGTTTTCTCTTCTAGTGACCTTATTCAAAATCAATAAGTTTGTTACCATTATAGGTTATTTGATCCTTGCTTCATCATATTGTGGTATAAAATGTGATAATTGTTTTAATGTTTATCTACTTAGTATTCACATTGTTAAACATTCTAAGATTATTAAATGTGTTTTGACTATTGAGCATCCGTTTAGTTATTGAGAAGCAATTGAGCTTATTATTATTATTATCCCACATGTTTAATAATTCTAGTGGAGTTTATTATGATTAACTATTAATCCTCATCTCTTTTCCTCGCATGAACTTTTGTTTCGAGTCCAATTTGGGACCCCCTCTTTCTTTGCATTATTTCGTTGGATCAAATTGAACAATTTCCATTGAGTCGGCCCATCCCAAAGGAGAAACGAAGTTGATACATTGGAAAAACCGACTGATATACAGATGTATACGAGCGATGTATACACTATGGAAAGGGGGAACCCATCGGTGGCCCCCTAAACTTGGCACCAATTTTCATTTAGACACCTCAAATAGACTTTGTTCATTTTAAACACCTCAAGTAGGGGTCTGTTGTATAATTTTGACACTTTTTGTATTTTCAAAATCGCATATTAAGTGCGAACTTCCAGACGCAAGAAAAAGAAGAAAAGAGGTGAGGTCATGGGGTTTGGGATCTGGAATAAAGGAAAAAAGAAAGTAAAATTGAGTCTATAAAAAATAATTAAAATTTCCACGTGTCACATATCAATTCGTTTATTTTTCCACATAAGAGCGTCTGGATGTATGCACTTAATATGCGATTTTGAAAATACAAAAAATGTCAAAATTATACACCGGACCCCTACTTGAGGTGTTTAAAATGAACAAAGTCTACTTGAGGTGTATAAGTGAAAATTGGTGCCAAGTTTAGGGGGCTACCAATGGGTTCCCCCCTATGGAAATGTGCCCAAACCCATGAAATTCAACATTTGTTACAAATGGGCCACGCCCAAAAATGCACGCAGCAACAATCTTAAGTGATTGAAAACTTAGAATTAGGACAGGTTTGGTTAAGCCCAATAGTTTTGAATTTGGGCAAAGAGCCCAAGTTTAAGAATATTTATTTGCTGTTTGTTACTATTTGCTTACTATTATTTGTGTTAACACTAATCTTATTTGATTTGGTTTGATTTAATTAAATTCCCCAAAAGATGGACCATATTCTTTATGTTAGTTTATTTTAATAAAAATTTCATTTTTTTTAATCAACTCTTGTCATTTTGTTGAAGACTTTTACTTAATCTTCAGTTAATTTAATATGGTTTTCATGCTTAAACTAACCAATTTGGCTTAAATTATTATTTTAAAAATGAGTCAAATCAATTCTAATTAATGTAATTTTGTTAAAATTCTATTCACTTGCATTTTAATTCAAATGTTTCATTTTTAGATTCCCTTCTATAAATATTTTTTTTTTTAAAAAAAAGTGCCATTTATTTAATTATTTTCTCAAAGTTAATCAAATATTGTAAATTATTATTTTTATGTTAAATCACCCTTTTCTAAAAATAGTCAAGTATATTTTAGTCAAGTCGCAGGTCAACCGCGTGTTAGCGGGCACTTCGAATGCCTAAACCCTTCTAGAAGTGTAAATTGAACCCTGAACCTTCTTTGGTATTTTCAAATGATTTTTTCTATTTAAATCTTTGAAAATTATAAGTTTTTCTTAATTTCTTTAAAAAATTAAGTGGCGACTCTTTTCTAAGTATTTTCCTCAAATCATTTTATACTTAGAACATTTCAAAAAATAATTTTCTCTAAAGAGAGGAAATTACGGCATAACATGAGTTACTCTTCTTCTTTTGCACAATCTGAACATTTTTCTTTATTTTTGAACATTGAAGTATATTTAAGTTTCTAGTGTATTATATGTCTAAAGAATCATAGTTTCATAATCATGTTGTATACATACTGCATATTTGTTTATATATTCAATATTGATGTTTTGGGACTGAAGTAACAATACGAGTGAATGAAGGTATTGTAAACAGTAGTGAATACTTTTCTTTGTCACTATAGATTGAACTCATTGTGAACCTCTTGCTCGTGAAGTAGCTCTTTTTATCTTGCTCGTGAAGTAGCTTTAATCTCTTTTACTTAACAGACACAAGATACATGCTAACTTCTCTTTTCTAAATCATGTGAAGCAGTTGCGAGTGTCAAATCTAAATAAAAACTAACTAAAATTTTCTTGGAAACATAAAGTATGAGTTCATCAAGAGTCCTTGTGGAACTGTTGAATGTTGTGAAACTTTGAACACCCAGTCTGCCAGTTAGTTCTCAGATGGTAAATTACCATACACTAAAGTTTCAATAAACATAAAAGAAAGTACAAACCAGCAGAGAAGTTATACATATGGAGGAACATATTTTCCATTTCATTCTTCCTCTTTTTTTGTGTTCGAGTCGAGTAGGGGACATTTGTTTCTCTAGAGTTCTCTTTATATGTTCGTGGGCAATCCTCGTCTTCTGAGTTAGCATTTGTAGTTAAGCTCTCAATATGATCCACTTCATGCTTATTCCTTAAGGTATATCCATTTGTTAATGTTCGCATCTAGTCTTAATTCTATTCAACTGATACAACCTATAGGTTTGAGGGAACATGTGTTGTCCTTATTTATCATTTTATTAGAAAAGAAAACCTTCAGCATTATTACAATTTTTGGCTTTGATCATTTTGATAAATAGTTAAGCTATTTCTAGGACTAATTTCAAGAGATTGTCTACTCCCCATAGAAATAAATCCAGACACCATAAAGATGCATCTGCCAGCACATTAGAAGTTCAAATATATATAAAATTATAATGAGAAATACTTGCACAAAATGTATGCCATTTCCAAGAAGGAACTTGCCTCATTCAGCTCTTTAATAGGGTAACCTCGATATCTAAGGATCCCAGCATCACCATCTATAACATAGTGATGACCTAAGGTTCCGTGTTAAGATAACTTGGATCATAAAGCTTGAGACCCTTGTGATTTGGTCCTGTTGTTATCTGCAGAGGATAATACCAGAATTTATTCTTTTTTCAGGAAAAGTGACTAAGCTTATAGAGTTAATGAGGTTTTAACACAATTTTACTCATTGGAATCATGTAAACAACTCCCATTGCAATCATGTAAACATTAGCACCTCGACTCTAATTTAAGGACATTAGAGCTACCCATGAAACTCAACTTCTAATTCAAGGGCATTAGAGCTACCCATGGAACTCAACTCCTAATTCAAGGGCTTATGGTTTCAACTATTCAAACATTTATCAAGATATTTGCTTCTTATTTGCTTATGTAACCTTACTGTGTTGAATAAATTAAAATAATTTAGGGATGAAAAGGGCGAGAGAAGGCACGAAGCGCGAAAAAGGCGATGGCGACATTACCACAGTTGCACAACTTCTTCCTCTAGTTTTGATATTAACCATGGATGCACAACTCTTCATCCTCTGTTTTTTCTTAATTTTCCGCACAACTTCTTCCTATAGTTTTTTTCACAGCTGCGCACAACCTTTTCTGCCCCTTGTTTTTAATTTTCTGCATAGTTGCTCAGCTTCTCTGTTTTTTTATTTCTGCCTCTGTATGGTTTTTAGAAATAGATTAATTCTTGGTTAATGCATCTCAAGGATTTTCTAATTAGTTTTTCTTATATTTTTGCAGCTTTGTTGAAGTGTCTGGATAATACTTGATGCAATTTAAACTACTTTTGGGGTGAGTCATATACCTAATCTAGTGTTAGATTTACACGAACTATACAAATAGTTACTTGTCATCTTTTCAAAATTTTGAAGGTTGAAGTTCAAGCCAAGTTGCAAGATTAGAAGATGCACAACCTCATTATTTTTGTATCGGCACCTTCGGTAGAAATTTTATATTTATTGATGAAATGTATAATTTTGTGATATCAAGCTTTACGACCATTGGTGGTCAATTAGAGAGCAGGTAGTTGCTCGTCTCTAATGATTAATATATTGCCAGGTAGTTGTTAGTCTCTAATGATCATCTAGGACCAAGTAATTGCTCGTCTCTAATGATTTCAATAAAGGACCAGGTATTTTATAGTCTCTAAAGTATAATCTAGGACCAGAAAAAGGTTTAGTGACCAGAAAATAAATACTTCTCATTAATGTAGAACGTCTATTTGGGACGAGATATGTCGTCTCTATATGTATTATAATGACCAGTTTTTTTACTGTCCCGATAGATGTTTAACGACCAGATGTTTTAGCCCGTCCTTGTTAAGTATTTGCGATGGAAGCTATTTTATCGTCGCTATTTCTCAATTGGGACGAGATTTGGACTTTTCGTGACTATATTTCCCTTCCTTAGAGGCTGTTTGTCTTGTAGTGCAAATTCCTTTCAACAAGAATTTTAAACCCTAAAAATCCTAATCCCCTTTGAGTAAGAATCTCAGACCCCAAAATCCCAACCCACTTTGAGTAAGAATGGTGAAAAAAAAAAAGACCATGTTATTTAAGAATTTTAATTTGTACCAAAAACACAAATTCTTGGAACTACTAAAAGAAACACTAAAAAGGATGTCTGTCACAAAAGGGAGGATGATGCATACACAATTTTACTCCCACCACCTTATGAAAATAGAGAGGTTGTTTCCGATGGACCCTCGACTGAAAGTGAAGCCTATCAAAATCAGTATGTAGAAGATTTGAAAAAAAGTCTCCCACTAAACAAGATTTTCAGCTTCCGTATTATAAGTATATATTAGCACATGCTATATCGCACTAAAATATACATCTTAACTTATGAAAAATGAAAGATATAAATATATATATATATATGGAAACTAGGTTAAGATCAATATTGATCTTACCTGTTATAGTTGTGAGATCAATCTTCTTGAACCTTTTTCAATGCCTTGTAGTTAAACCAGTAACAACATGCCAGATTGTCACGCCTCGTAGAGCATTCCAACCTCGATACGTTGAGGCAATGGTACACCCATAACAGGCAATGCAGATCTGCAATTGCTATGCAAAACTTCATAGAAAGCAAGCATTGCTCTATCAAACCATCCACATTCCTTACCAATATAAAACCTCGTCTTTCCACGAATATGGACCACTCCAGCAAGCTTTGCCTCTTCCAACTCTGAAAATTCATTGTCAACCTCCAATGAATTGGAGCAGTGGAGCACATGAGCTCGTAAACTTTGGATGACTTGATTAACCAAATCATCTCCTTCAAGACTAAGCTTATCTGCATAACCATAACGAATCACGCATCTATAAACCCCTCTGAGACCTAGTTTACTAACAACGATCCTTTCATCTGGTGCTACTTTAGGAACCAGCAAGTAACGAAGAGTTGTAAATACAGTAACTTTGTGAAGAGATCTCATGTTCTTTATGTAATGACCTAAAATTGGGGTTAAACCATCTTGGATATTTGTGTAGAAGAAGCAGAGTCCAGGGACTCTCTGAAGGCCTGGATCAATTAGCAGTGTCCTTAGTCTCTCCGAGTCTATCTTGTGTGTCAATTCATACTCGAGTTTTCTCTGCCTACCGTAGAACCAACCAAACATAATGAATGCAAGAATGAGAGAAATGGCAAAAGGAATCCAACCACCTTCGGTAATTTTTGTGAAGATTGCACTAACATATACACTTTCCATCACAAAAAATACAACGAAGTAGAGCGCGACCAGAGCTGGTGGAGTTCTCCAAATAATGATCATAACCAATGTCAACAATATAGTCGTTATAAGCATAACCATGCTAACAACAACACCTGTTGGAGAATCAATTTTAATTAGTTAATGCAAATATTTACTATGCTGACAATACGAAAGAGTTGAACAGTTGCAAGAAAAAATGCAATTTATACCTTAATATAAACATACAAGATCATACATATATGTAATTTTATTTGAACAATGCTAAACAAGATGAGACGATTTTGTTGAACTTGATTTGCACCACATATATGTGCGTTATCACTACTCGTGAAATTTCTAATTGGATAATGCTAAACAAGACGAGACAATTTCTGAAAACAACGAACAAACAGAATGAGAAAATTCCACTTCACAATTTGTTTAGCTCAATTCATTACACCAGTTACCCCTTAAAGTAAGCAAGTCATCACCAAAGTAGCAGTAAATTAGGTAAAGAAAATGCTAGTAGTCGATGTCAGGCCACAGTAACAACCACCATCCTACGAAGAGGAGTCGAGTGAAAGATAACTTCCATAAAGGGATCAATTCAGTTAAGATAGTCCCTAGAATGAAAGATAAAAAGCACAGGGTTTAGGGCATCTTACCGAAGGCATTTCCGATGTCTTGTCCATCTCCGAAAACTAGTATGACTGCAACACAGAGAATCATGAGGATGTAGTTAACTTCTGGTGAGTAAACCTCGCCTTCTTTGCTGGAGGATGTGTGAACTACCTTCACCCGAGGAAAATAATCCAACACAACTGATTGCTTAATAACCGAAAAGGTGGCTGAAATCAGAGACTGACTTGCAACTATTGCAGCTAATGTGGCTATAACAAAAATTGGCCAGTACACAGCAGATGGTATAAACTTGTAAAATCCATCAAAATGGTCATCAGGATTTCTAATCAGATATGCCGTCTGTCCCGCATATGTCAGCACCAATGATGGATATATAGTATAGAGAAATGCTATCTGCCAGAAAACAAGGTTCCATAAACCATATAAAACAAGCAAGAAGAAGAGACTAAGAGCAATTCCAAGACGTAGCAAGTATTTTTACCCGAATTGAGCTCCTGTTGAAATGACCAAGATCAGCAAACATTGCCTCAGAACCTGAAAAATATGATATGATTGTACTGTTAAACAAAGGATATTTTATGAATCTGCTTGTCTACATTCAAACATCTGTATAGCCTTGCCAAGGTGCAGGAAACAAGAAGATCAGCATCTGTTGAAAACAAATAAAGGATTTCCCTTTTAGTTATTAAAGGATCCCAGCTTCATTTTATGCTACATAAATTGGTACCTTGTTGAAGAAATTAGAAAGGGAGAATAAACGAAGAACAAAGATGATTAGAGGAAGCTTAACCACAAATATTTAGAAGTATATAGGAAAAGACACGGATGGATTTCCCAAGGTGCGGGAAACAAGAAGATCAACATCTGTTGAAAACAAATAAAGGATTCCCTTTTAGTTAGTGACTGTAGGGACATTCCGTATTCTTTATAATATTTTTCACCTCCACTCATCTCCTAGCAAGTTTCTCCTGATATGAAACAAGACACTGGGTTTAAGCTTTTCCAGCCATGGGTAGATATTGCACACACGATAATTGCTCCAAATTTTCCCCAATCTTAATTGAAAAGTAATAGGGAAAGAAAGTAAAAGAACTCCAAACAAGCAGACCAAACATGAGGAAATGGATTTATATCTTAATCAAAATGAAGAACTATTGCAGACCATACCCACAACGAGGCTTACCTGTAATGCATAGGACAGTACCACCAAGATAAATCCATCCTTGCTTTCCATTTCTTAAGAAGAAGAGGACAATGTAATGGGGTGATATTGCCTTGAATATGCTCGGATAATGCTTTATGATACTGTATATCCCAACGAGAGGAGTGGTAAGAGTCCATGCACCCATGATAGGAGAGAACAGGAAACTCACTCGTGAAGTACCAAATTTCTGCAGGAGGAATAGAACAATGAGAACGATTGCTGAGAGACCTTCGACCAACGCTGCAAGTAGCAAACAGAGAAATTGTGAATATCGAGAGAGAGAGAGATGTGTTTAGATAAAGGGGACAATAAACATGTTTTGCATGATTTAGTGTTTAAAAAAGGCTGACAACTTTCAGAAACTGCTCTGCATCTCCTTTTCGTTAGTCTGACTTATTGACCTTAAAAGTGTTCTATCATCACTTAATTACTTCAAATAATTATGAGAACAAGGATTCACGTTATTTCAGTTAGTTTCCAGAATCAGGATTCAAGTAACATCAATATGTAAATCAGTGAAAGGTCGACTTTTAACAAGCACAATACCTTAAAACCCGAGAAATTACAAGAATCAAAATTATTCCTCTACCACTTCCCAATTACCCTCAAAATCATAAAGGCCTCTCCGTACAAAGACAATATTTTTTTATTGTAAACCCCGCATAGGGTAAACCCCGCTTCAGTGTAATAGCCCGCAAACCACACAGGAGAGGGAAACTGCACCAGGCAAGCCCCGTGCAACGAGCTTGACTGAGAAAGCAAAGAACAATATGTACCATACTGCATGCTGTCATACTTACATTTACTGACCGAGGAGAATCGTGCTCTTAAGCCATCCATTGCAGACAACACTAACAGAAAAAAAAGACAATTAATGCAACAGAAATGAAAGAGGAAAACTGATGAGCACTCAAAAGGATGCCGAAAGCAAACTAGAAGGTCCAACACAAGCTAATATACCTGAGATAGCAGGTGTGAGTATGCCATCGCCAATAAGCATGCACATACCCAACATTGCAATGAAAAGCAGTACCCTTCTGGCAATCAAACTCCTCTCACAAAATTTACCCAACCTACTTGGCTTTTTCGATTGGTTAACATAGGAATGGCTTGAATTCAAACTGGCACTCTTGGAAGAAAGAATCCCAATATTTATATTCCTGCAGAGCAATGAATAAAGAGCAAGCGTTCCACCTACAAAAGACCATGTTCTAGAACTAAAATTTTGATAGTGATCACATCAAAAACAAAGTGAAGAAACACTGAAGTGTCTTTCAAATGGAATTTCGACTAAAACAAAAACTAAGAATGGAGCCAACATTATAAACATCCTTCATCAACACCTTCAACATTCTCCAAAAGATTAATCTTTTAGTATGAATACAAATGGACAGTTTCTTAAAACTCAAGTCACCTCACTACTAGAAACTGAGGTTTTTCCCACCTGCAAATCAATGGGACATTTGTGCTATAGAATATGACTTTTCCACTCATTTCCCACCGAACCAGCTCCACTGAGAAAATGCATGGTGGGAAACAGATTCTCTCTAAAATAAAGGGGAAGTTTCCTATTTTTTCCATATGAAATAATTACCATTTTTTTCTTTTCACACCAATTCAATCAAAATACCACTGGCTATTCCCACTGAACATTTTTCAATGGGAAAATGTTGTCGTAAGTAGCATACGTACAAAGAAAGAGAGATCAGCAATACCTTCACCCTGATCATCAGCTTGGAGAGCTATGGTAGCATATTTGACAACACCAATCAGACTGAGAGTCCAAAACATTATGCTGTATATCCCCAAATAATCATCCTCAGTTGGGGACTTTAATGGCATTGATGGATATACATAGAGTGGGGATGTCACAAGACCCCCAAAAACAACTCCTAAGGTCTTGTATGCAAGTACCAACGTCTCCCATTGGCTAGGATCCTAAACAAATATAGTTTCCAAGTAAAAACAAATGTCAAAGTACATCCTAGTAGAGACAACTTAACTTTGAACACAAAATTGTTTGTAGAGTCAACCATCATCATCAACAACAACTTCATGATCAACAACTTCACCTCAATTGAAAGATACATCTATATATAATGAATGAATTGGATTAAGGAAATACCATCATCATCAACAACTTCACCTCAAATCACAATATACGTGGACCAGTTGGAATTTCGAGAGTCAACCACGTTTTTCTTCGACCAAACTTTGCTTATAGGTCTTTTAAATATTTTATATTATTAATTATTGTGATGTATATTATTTTCAACGTAGTTTCCAAATACTACCTCTATTTCAATTTGTTGTCTTACTTTCCTTTTTTAGTCTATTTCAAAAAAAAAGGAAATACCATCATCATCAACAACTTCACCTCAAATCACAATATACGTGGACCAGTTGGAATTTCGAGAGTCAACCACGTTTTTCTTCGACCAAACTTTGCTTATAGGTCTTTTAAATATTTTATATTATTAATTATTGTGATGTATATTATTTTCAACGTAGTTTCCAAATACTACCTCTATTTCAATTTGTTGTCTTACTTTCCTTTTTTAGTCTATTTCAAAAAAAAAGGAAATACCATCATCATCAACAACTTCACCTCAAATCACAATATACGTGGACCAGTTGGAATTTCGAGAGTCAACCACGTTTTTCTTCGACCAAACTTTGCTTATAGGTCTTTTAAATATTTTATATTATTAATTATTGTGATGTATATTATTTTCAACGTAGTTTCCAAATACTACCTCTATTTCAATTTGTTGTCTTACTTTCCTTTTTTAGTCTATTTCAAAAAAAAAGGAAATACCATCATCATCAACAACTTCACCTCAAATCACAATATACGTGGACCAGTTGGAATTTCGAGAGTCAACCACGTTTTTCTTCGACCAAACTTTGCTTATAGGTCTTTTAAATATTTTATATTATTAATTATTGTGATGTATATTATTTTCAACGTAGTTTCCAAATACTACCTCTATTTCAATTTGTTGTCTTACTTTCCTTTTTTAGTCTGTTTCAAAAAAAAAAACTCCGTTTCTTTTCTCTTTTTGACAACACTTTAGTTTCAACTTTTAATGACATATTTAAAACCACAAAATTAAATAACATTTTGATACATTCCACATATATTTAGTTTAAAGACTATTCAATTCAAAACTCAGTATAAACAAAAAACACTAGGTGATTCTTCATATTTGTCTGAGCCTTGGTAGACAGAGTTATTTGGTACCTTCTGCTCGAGCTGACAGGTATCCCATAAAATTAATCGAGGTGTGCGAAAAGCTCACCTGTACACTAAGGTCATAAAAAAACAAAAGACCATACAATTCAAAAGTATTTATTAAATTTTTTAAACTCCGTGTCTAAGTTAAAAAAATGGAAAATTAAATCAAAACAGAGAAAGTGTATATCATTTCAAAAAAAAAACCTCATAAGCCTTCTATGTCTGAATTCATAATCAAAATTTAAAACTTTTGAATCACGAAATTCCAACTGTATCACGTAAACTAAAAAGATAGAGCAGTAGTTTGTGTGAACTCCGACTAAATGAATGTAAACCTACAATGGAAGTTAAACACACAGAGAAATCAAAATACTACAAAACAGAGCACAAAGTTCCATTTTTAAGGGGAAAAAAAACACAAAACAAAGAGAGATATATAGAGCGCGTGGAATGAGATGAACCACTGAACCTTTTGGTCATTGTTAATGGCTTCGCCGTCATGCACCACCACCATAACGGCTGCATCTGACTGCACCGCCGCTGCTGCCGCCGTCAAGTCAGACCGTCCGGTTTGTCGATCCATAGCCCACTCAATCCAACAAAAATGGGGCACGTATAGCTTATTGCAGACTGAATGACTGAATAGAGAGAGTAAAGTTATAGTCCCATACGTGCTTTCGTATGGAAAGATAAAACGTTTCCTAAAAATAAAAAAATAATTTCGTATTTGAAACTCGAATTGAGATTTTTAATTAAAAATAAATAAAAGAGTAAGGGCTCGTTTAGTATGAATGATAAGGTATATTGCCTCTGTCTATTTTATTTGTCAACTATATTAAAAATAGTCATTTAATAATACTTGTTCAATTTGAAAAATTAATAAATAATTTATTTTTATTATTTAATATTTAATACATTTTTCAAAGTATTAAATTAAATAATCTCTTAGTTCATTTTTTCTTATCATTGTTTGACTTGATATACCCATTAAAAAAACAATCATTGATATACATATTTTAATACACTATCCTTACTAATTAATGTTTAGTATTGGGTCTTGAAAAATAGTATTTAATGCCAAAAATAAAACATGGAGAAAATTTTGTTTTTTCTTGATATTTCAAAATTAACAAGTAAAAATAAAAATATATTTTAAAAATAAGTGACAAGTAAAAGTGAATGGTAATGTAATAATATTGTCTCTATAATATATTATTTCTTAAGATGTACATCAAGTTAATTATATATAATTATTGTTGAGCAAATGGTGTAACTAATTTTAAAATAAATTTGTTCATATCTAATTAGAATAAATTACAAAATAATATTATTTTTATTTCATATTAAAATAATAATAATTACAAAATAACTTATCCCAAAATAAACGTCTCCTTTTACGATGGTTCAAAGAAAAGAGGAGGCTTGACTCTTTTAGATGAGTCAATTCATGAGAGGTTGGTAGTACCTGTTTTCGGAAAAAAAAAACAAGACGTCGATAAGTTAACTACTCTTTTTTTGGCACATAGTATGTTATTACCTTTTTTACACAAAAAACAAAAAATGGATAAAATATCTACTAAGTCAAATTTTTATTTAAAATAACTAATTTATTATTTTATCAAAAAAAAAAAAAATAGTCATTCGACACTTTTAAAATTACTTTTTTCTTCTTCTCTTCGTTCGTCGAAATTATTTTCTTCTTTTATCTTTATATTCAACTCTTTTCTTTTTTTTTTGACATAGATAAAACTATTTTTATCACTAACTATTATTATCTTATTTTGTTTTGGTCTTCGTTTTCATTTTCATTTTCGTCTTCATCTTTTGAATAGTAAATCATTAGTCATACTTCGTTTATTACAATTACTATTCATCAGTCATACTTCGTTTATTACAATTATTATTTATCATCATTAATTATCACAATCAACGATTGTTGTTAATTACTATTGTCAGTTGCCATCATCATTAGTTACTATCTAGAACTATCATCATCGGTCATCACCCAACACAAATATCCCTAATCGTCACTCACCACAACCATCTCTAGGCATATGTCATACAAATTTTTTAAACTTATTGATATAGTATTAGATATATTTAATTAATTTTTAAATAGAAACAAATTTTATAAATTCAGATGTTGAAAAAACAAAGCATCTTAATTATTTACTAATCAGATTTAATACAACAATTAAATCTTAAGATACGTCGTAATATTCATATGTGAATTGAGATTCAAATATTTTATTCTTAGATTATGTTTGGTATGAAGTTTTTCAATTTTTTTATGTTTAATTTCAAATATTTTGAAAAATAAGTTCCTTAAAGATGAAGAAAAGTGACCTGGCTAATTAAAACAATAGGAAAAACGAACATTTTTAGAATCAAAATTTTCTTCACTCCCATCCCTCGTAACTCTAATTCTAGCCACTCCCACTCCCACTCCCACCCCCACCCCCACCCCACCAAAATAATATTTATCCTAATTATATACAAATATTTTTGAAGGTAAAAATTATAGTGGATGTGGATTATCCTAAAAAAAAATTAAAAAACTAAGTAAATAAGCCACTTATTTTTAAAAAAATATTTTCGACCGTGAACATGGATAAAATCATGAAAACAATTAAGGTCTGATATTTAGTTACTTGTTCAAATTGAGGTGAAACTTATCTGCATCGGGTGTTTACATCAAATCACTAATATATGCATGTCATGTGTTTAAATTTATCCTTCATTTTACTTAACCTTAATTAATTAACATGTGTTTTACTTTATTAAATCACGTAATAATGCAAATTGTATTAATTTGATATAAACACCCATGCGGGTAAGTTTTTCCTTCAAATTGTACTCAAAAATACCAAAAGTCTTTTTAAATGCAGAAAAACGTGGACACCTTTTTGGGTGGAAAGAATATACTAACAACGATTTTTGAAATTTGGATTTATTACATTTAGTTCAAAGATTAAATTTATATTATATATTAAAAGTGAAGTTGAAAGTAGGAATAAATTGCATAAAATTATAAATATAATCTTTCATATTAAACGTAATTTAAGATGATTAAAATAATCATAGCAGGTAATATTTTTTTTTTCTCTTTCCACATTTTTATTCTTAAACATTTTAAGATACGGGCAAGCTGCTAAAAGGGCTACCACAAGAACTGAAGTTCTTAATGGTGGATAAGTTCCATTTTAATAGGATTTTTTAAGTATCTTTTTTCAAAATCTAATTTCAATACAGTTTAATCAAATTTTTTACTATTATGGCGATAAATTTGAGTAAAAAAAAATTTGCCAACTTTTCACAAAAATATTTCGCAATAGTACAATTATTTAATAATATTTTTGAAAAAAAAGAAAGAAGAAGAGTTAATAATGTTTTAATTAGCAAAGATTTTTTTTTTATATAGTTTAGCAAAGAACTTTTTACAAAGAAAGTGTAAAAATAAATAACGTGTGAAGGGTTTTTTTGTAAACATATATTTTTAAATAGAAATTATGCAAGATTTGTTATTTCTAATACATCAAATCAAACGGTGTATAAAAAATAATGTTTGCATAACTAATACAAGCATTACTAATGCTACTACTAATGTAAGCGTTACTAATGCACTCTGTTTTGCATTGTTCTTATATAAATGTTTTTAAACAGTTGTAGTTTATGGAACTCTTTTTACCTAACTTTAATTGTGTAGATTTTGCTTTTAAAAAGATTAAGAATAAATTTGTAAATACTGAAATGTATAAATTAATATTCTTTAGCATTTTTAGTGAAATTACCACAAATAACCCCCAACAAACACATATTCTTATAGTAGTAATTTTACTAAACAGTTGGAATACTTGAAAATCTGTTACATATTTCTCTAAAATATAAAATCAATCTCTTTGTCCCCTTATTTTTGTGAATTAGGAATATCTTTTTTTAAGTTTGAATTTCTTCATTTGGACTTTTTTCTGTTCCTCAATTCCTATCTCATAAATATAATACGAATCAATGTTGGTTTTAAAAGGTGTGAATGGAAAATGAAGAGTTGTGATTTTTATGAAAAGTTGCAACTTTTATGAAGAGTTTAGACTTTTATGAATAGTTGCGACTTTTATGAAAAGTTGTGACTTTTATGAAAGGTTGTGACATTTTCGAAATATTGTGACTTTTTCAAAGGTTTGTGACCTTTCAGGTAAGACACAATAAGAATCTTTTCACACTACCCTTTGTTTTCTATAAATTGAGAGATTTCCTCTCATTTTAGTTGAACTAATTTTCTGGACTTCTCCTACTACTACTAAATCTAGTATTCTAAGTGTACTTTACTGTCGTTGAGTGGTTCACTGACACCGTGGTTTTAGGTACCGATACATCGGTGGGTAAGATCGTTCTATCATGGGAGGATATATTTCATTAACTTCGGGTACTTGAGGGGAATAATTTCCTTAAAGGGGCACTGTGCATTCAGTGGACTCGATTTTCTTCCTTTGAGAAAAATATTTTTATATTGTTTCTAATCTGTTTCTGGTTCTAATTTTTCTACTAGTTTTAATTTTCTAGTTTTGAAAATACTCTTTAAACTTTGTTGTTTCTTATCAAGTTCTTCAAAATTTTGTTCTAAGTATCTTAGGAGTTAAGGAATACAAGCTGAACAACCATCAATATATTAAGTCATTAAATGAGTGAGTTGTTGATTACTGAATTATAAATTGTATCCTTATGTGATTCATACTGAAGCATATACTAAAAAAAATATAGAATCATGCACCTAACTAGAAGCACGTGGCTCAATTACGAAGACGATTTGTTTGTTTCTCTATATTATATTATTTAGGTATTGAATTTTTAGGACTATGGATCTTTTCTAATTCTAAAATATACAATAATAGTGATAGTTGAGGATTTTTTTTATTAAATAGGAAAATGTTGCCTTCGAGTCTTTGACTAGGTTTTGCAAGGTTGTTTTATTTTCAAAAAATTGCATGAAATAGCAGATTATTAATTCAAATTAAATGTTATAGCCATAGTTTCTTTTATTTGTAATTCACAGCAAACATTTCATGTTTTTTGCTATTCCGTTGTATACTGAAATATACAAATAGAACGAAATATACAAATACAGGACCCATGTATATATCGAAATATACAAATGCATCACCCATTTGTATATCGAAATATACAAATGCAGGACCCATTTGTATACCGAAATATACAAATAGACCCAAATACATATTTTTTTATGTATATGTTTTGTATACCGAAATATACAGATTAATAGTCATAGCAAACATAAAATTTGTTATGAAACACAATTATACAAACTATAGCTATAGCATATAAATATGATTTTTATGTTTGCAAAATCTAAAATTTACTCTTTTATTTTTCTATTTTGGTGCAAACATGTAATAGACCAATTACTTGGTTCGTTGGGTTCTACGTGTATATATATTTTGTTATGAGTCATACGACTATAACTCTTTTCTAATATATAGTCCGTATCTTAAATCATTTATCGCGATTTTCTTTTATACAGTTCTTAAGAAATATCAATTAGGAGGGGTTTTAACTATTTTATTTTTCACTTATATTTAAATAATAGTAACATTACCACATAATTGACCTGATGAGGTGTTTATTGTTTTCAAGATCAATAAGTCGCAAATATAAAATGAGAAAACATAATTAATATACTGTTATCTTGAACTTTTTTTAAATTTTTTTAAAAAAAATTATAACAATTAATTTAAGACAGAGTACATACATTGGTGATTGTTGGAGGATTTTGGTATAATAATTTAGGTAGATGTATATATAGTTTCGTTGATTGCATTTGTATACATTTAAAGATTACTATTACTACTTATATGCAGAATTATATATCATTGCGTTTTCATCTTTGGATAAGTTCGAGTCGAGTCGATTGTGACGTCTCTAAGGAGGAAGGGAGGGTTCATCCTACATTGAAATGAGAGAAGAAAGTGGAGAGTTTTATAAGACATAGTTAATCTAGTTAATATAATACACATATTTTTGAGACTGAATATGGCATAAATCGAAAAACAAATCTATATAGACCTAGTTACTTATATAATATCAATCCTCTAAATTATTTATTTTTGATATTATTACCAATTTATCATATCAGTGTTTTCAAAAACGTTTTGGGGCGAGTCTCGGGGCATATCAAAAACAATTTGCGCATAAATTAAAGACGTAGATCCATAAGGCGTAAGTCCTAAAATTTGAGGCGTAAGCCCCAAACATAAAAATGTAAGTCCTGAGCGTAAAAACGTACGCCCGGGCGTTTTTAATTTTTTTTTTGCTTTACATCATATTTTTTTTTATTGGTGTAATGATATTTCTCAAATAGTAATTATAGTACTTTTTTTCTTCATTATTGATTATTAATACTTATTTCAAATAAAAATCATAAATCATTAAAATGTTTACTTTTGCTTATTTTATTAGTAATAAAACTATAAAATTGAATATACATAAGACTACGCCCCGTAGATCCATAAAACTTACGCTCCATGTCTCAGGACATACATCTCACCCTGTACTACATAAAACACCTCGCCTTTTAAAACACTGTATCATGCTAAAGTAATGCAAACAAATCACGTGGACTTGACTAGAATATGAAAAGGAACTAAATTCCAACCGCAATGTTTTATTTTAGTTTGCCTTTCTCATTTAGTCAATTGTGAATGAAAAGCGATTTGGAATAAAAAGTTAGATATGCCAAGTTTAATGACAATTTTCACATATAATTAAGGTTGATTTTTTTTTTATCTAAAAATTATATATATTACGAAAATATAATAATGATGAAACTTCTAATTCTCTTAATATCATAGAAATGGGAAGGGCTTCTAAATAAATCGTATCAAAAGTCATTGATTTGTTCTTTTCCTCTTTTGAGCTTTGCCTCCATCAAAATTGCTTTATTTCTTCCCTTTTTTTTTATTTCTATTCTTAGTATTTGTCTTTTGAAATTTTGTACCTACATTAAAAAATAATTAAATAATATCAATTATATAAATTATTTGAATATATTACCTTTTATATCTTTTCAAGTTACTCTTTTTATTTCCTCAAATTTTCTAGACCATTAATTGTAGTAAGAATATATATATATTTTTAAAAATAATAAATAACACTTATTAGTTTTCTAAAGTAACATTTATTCGTCATTACATTTGAAAGGCTAAAATATGCCTTCAAATGTGATGTTACTTAACAACCCGTTTGGATTGACTTAAAAAAATAGTTTTTAAGTCAAAAATAAAAAGTCAAAATGAAATAACTTTTAAGTCAAAAAATAAAAAGTAGGGGGAAACCTATTTTTTATTTGACTTATTTTAAGTCATTTTTGACCTTGTCAAACACTTCCTAACTTATTTTAAGTCATTTTTTACTTATTTTAAGTTAGTTTTTATATTTGTCAAACACTTTCAAAAATAAAAAACTGATTTAAAAATAGGTTTGACCAATTTTTAAGTCATCCAAACACCCTCTATTTGGGCATATTTTAGTCTTTCAAATATGATTTAGAATAAGTGTCGCTTTAGAAAAGCGATAAGATGGTACTTATTAGATTTTTTTCAAATATATCCTTGCTACAATTAATGGTGTAGAAAATTTGAGAAAAGAAAGGAGTATAATTTAATGGATTTCTTAAAGAATGTACAAAGTATTAAAAGACAAAATACTTCTAATTAGTTGAGAAAAGAAAAGGAGTATAATTTAATGGATTTCTAAATGAATGTACAAAATATTAAAAGACAAAATACTACTAAGAACAGAAATAAAAAGGAATACTATTGAAATGACCTAGTTTTGATAGGAGAAATGAAGAAGAATTTGGGGATATTTTGATTTGGTATATTATTAGGGTGTTAGTGAGTGGGTGGGTTTGATAATTATTTAGGTGGTTTTTTTTTTTTTTTTAAATTCGGATGGTCTTTTTTTATGGATTAAAATTAAGTGAATAATCGGGTAGATGCACAAAATGAGGACATGTGTTCGTCTACTAGGGAAGTGCTCCACTTTTCGGATGAGAAGGACTCTGGTGTCTGGTAATGATGGTGGACCCTCCTCGTTGTTGGTGGTGATGCTTGAATACGTCTAGCCATTGTCAATGGGGGTGGTGAAGCTTATGAAGTTTATGTTTATGCGTAGAAATCGATGAAAATTTGATGATTTATAGACTAAGGGAGTGATCTGATAATTTAGTATATAAGATTTTGAGAAAGTAAATCTCCATACTTAGGTAAAAAATTGATTGACATTATTAAATCCAAAAAGAAAAATAAAATTGGATTGTAACTTTTAAAACTCTATCCAAGATTTAGGTTGTGTATCGATTAGGTCAAGTTGGTTTTAAAGGTTCTTTCACTTTATATAAATATATTTTTTTTAATTTGCTTCCACTCTCCTACGAGACCACTAAGAGGGATTAGTTGTTTAAAATCAAATAAAAAACAATAAATGGAAACTAAAAAGAAGTTATTGGTGGTGAAGCACAAAATGAGGACATGTGTTGGTCTGCTAGGGAAGTGCTCCACTTTTTGGATGCGAAGGATTCTGGTGTCTGGTAATGGTGGTGGACCCTCCTCGTTGTTGGTGGTGATGCTTGAATACGTCTAGCCATTGTCAATGGGGATGGTGAAGCTTATGAAGATTATGTTTATGCGTAGAAATCAATGAAAATTTGATGATTTATAGACTAAGGGCAGATCTGATAATTTAGTATATAAGATTTTGAGAAAGTAAATCTCCATACTTAGGTAAAAAATTGATTGACATTATTAAATCCAAAAAGAAAAAAAAAATTGGATTGTAACTTTTAAAACTCTATCCAAGATTTAGGTTGTATATCGATTAGGTCAAGTTGGTTTTAAAGGTTCTTTCACTTTATATTTATTTTTTTAATTTGCTTCCACTCTCCTATGAGACCACTAAGATGGATTAGTTGTTTAAAATCAAATAAAAAACAATAAATGGAAACTAAAAAGAAGTTATTGGTGGTGAAGCACAAAATGAGGACATGTGTTGGTCTGCTAGGGAAGTGCTCCACTTTTCGGATGAAAAGGACTTTGGTGTCTGGTGATGGTGGTGGACCCTCCTCGTTGTTGGTGGTGATGCTTGAATACGTCTAGCCATTGTCAATGGGAGTGGTGAAGCTTATGAAGATTATGTTTATGCGTAGAAATCGATGAAAATTTGATGATTTATAGACTAAGGGAGTGATCTGATAATTTAGTATATAAGATTTTGAGAAAGTAAATCTCCATACTTAGGTAAAAAATTGATTGACATTATTAAATCCAAAAAGAAAAAAAAAATTGGATTGTAACTTTTAAAACTCTATCCAAGATTTAGGTTGTGTATCGATTAGGTCAAGTTGGTTTTAAAGGTTCTTTCGCTTTATATTTTTTTTTTTTTAATTTGCTTCCACTCTCCTACGAGACCACTAAGAGGGATTAGTTGTTTAAAATCAAATAAAAAATAATAAATGGAAACTAAAAAGAAGTTATTGGTTCATCAGTAATGGTTTATTGATTTAACGGTTTCAATAACTATTTTAATTTGATTTATTATAGGATTATCGATTCTTAAAGGTTTAAAGTTTTGTTTAATGGGTTAACTGACAACCCAATATATAGTGACTTTATAATTTATATTTATTACCATTTGATATATAAAGTCCTTAACTAAGATTTAGTATTCATACTTTTATTTCTAGTTGTCTCAAATTCACGATTACTCTACAATGTTTAGCGTTTGCTTTTGAGCAAAATACAATTTATCCCATTATTGGACTTTTATCTCAAACCCTACTCTACAATCTAATGATTCTATAACGATTTAATTAACATATCTATAAATCGATAATCGATAAACTTCACAACTTAACCAATACACAAATATTCTATTATTGGACCTTTATATTTGTGCAGCCTAGTAATACTCAAAAAAAGTATGGGCCATCAACGTATTGGGTCCTTATCGTCCTGGTTTGGTTTTAATTTTGGAAATTTCAATAAATACAATTAATATCCCTAATAAAAGAGAGATTATTTAGTTTTCAAAAACTAAGCAAAACTTCTTCTTCTTCTTTTTTCTTCAAAATATACTGTTCAAACCTTACTAGTCAGTCATACATGCATATCCTAGTTGTCATTCATACATACATACATCCTTCGTCATAAAATTATTTTATATATATATATATATGTAAATTCTACATTTAAAAGATCTATATATTTAAAGTTGGACATTCTTGACGAAAGCTAAACCTTTGGCGCAATGGTAATGGGTTCGAACCTCAAATAACACAATTTTATCTATTTTGACAACCACATACCATTATTCTTGAATACTCTTGATAAAATTTCTAGCTTCGCCACTACATACATACTCTAACGATTATACATATTTGAAATATGCCTGACATACACAAGAGATACACACAATGTCACAACCCAAAATCTCATTATGAAATTCAATGTGTTTAGTTTAGGGATAGTTTAATCCAAATATTGGTTACTCAGTGCAAATTGACTATTTTTTAAATAATTACGTTTTAAAAGAGTCCCCCTGAAACCGGCTATTTGTGCACTTTCCCCTCAATGAAATGAAATTGGATTTGGGCCAATTAATAACCAAAGGCCTATGGGCCGAAAAAACTAAACCCAGTAGAATCCTTTTATATTGCTTCTCCATCACTAAACCCTAATCTCCATTGTCAAGCAGCACTGACGGAGAACAGCAACAATGGGTATGTTTGTTCATTTTTACGTTTTCTGTAGTTTTTCTTTCCGTTCATACTTTGAAATATCTGTTGAACCACTGAATTTACAGTATAAATTTGTTGAACTGAACAAAGGCAGATCTAGCGTTTGAATCACTGGATATTTATTTGCGTCTATGCACATAGAGATTTGTTCTTAGCGACTAGATTTAAGTTCAATCGCAAGGTCCTTAAGGTGTAATAACAATTGCTACTTATTTTAGGTTTTTTTTTACTCATCATGATCAATGCTATATAGTATAACTTTAGTCTTCTGCCATGAACAGTGGCTTAAGAAGAAATAATGGATTCGTCCAAAAACTAGTTGTTTGTTGTGATAGCGGAATTGTTGTTGAAAAATATCTCTCAACTACAATTTAGATATTGAGCTAGTCGAACACTTTGGGCATAAGTAACTCTAGATAGCATCCCTGCCTTTTAAAGTGACTCATATTATCATGAGCGACGAGACGTGTACGAATAAAGCAACTAGTTTAACTTGCATTACAAACCAATGTAGTTTAATTTTTAAGCATTTTTCTTCTGAGACCAAGTTAATAATTAGTCAGCTGTAATATCATTACTGCTACAAGTAGTATAACACTGTTGTCTCAATTTTGCTGGAACAAATGGTCTTATTAGTAATAAAAACTCATATACTACAAGTAAAATTTAAATCACGGCAGATTCAATTTTAATGAATATGCTGCATTTCCCTCAAAGATTGTCCCTTTTATTGCAAAAAGCTGTCAGAATTGAAAATATGATTGGTCTTATATTATACTCGAGAAGCTGGATAGGTTGAAAGTTTGAATTAGACAATCTTGTTTTGGATATTGGTATTGCTAGAATAGCTGTTGATGTTTGATTTTGGTGGAAATGTAGGTGCTTACACTTATGTGTCGGAGCTATGGAGAAAGAAACAGTCAGATGTTATGAGGTTCTTGCAAAGGGTGAGGTGCTGGGAGTACCGCCAGCTCCCATCTATTGTCCGTGTCACCAGGCCTACCCGTCCTGACAAGGCACGCCGCTTAGGTTACAAGGCTAAGCAGGTACATTTCTGCTGTGTCTAGCAATTTACTTAACCACAGATACATTTTGTCCGTAAAATAGTGAGTTTTGATATTTAGTGAAAATCAAGTTTGAGATTTATGTTCTTCTCAACAGTGTTTATCCGTTAATCGTTTATGAACTTAAGTGTACTTTTATTTGACTCACTGTTAGATACTTATTTATTTCTCGGTTATGTTTGAGACATTCTTCTGTGGTTACTGAGATGCTTGTGGAATTGTTCTACCTTTATGTGTAGTTTGTAGAAGCAAAACATAGGAACACTCTGTTTCTTATACCCTTTAAAGGAAAAGTATTATGCAGGAGTCCTTTTTTTATAATGTTAACTTTACATTTGCTTCTTTTCCATAATATGTACTTCACTGTTGTGATTTAGACCATTATCTTTCCAGGGCTATGTGGTCTACCGTGTTCGTGTGAAACGTGGTGGAAGGAAGAGGCCAGTTTCCAAGGGTATTGTGTATGGTAAACCCACCAACCAGGGAGTCACCCAACTCAAATTCCAGCGCAGCAAGCGATCTGTTGCTGAGGAGCGTGCTGGTAGGAAATTGGGTGGTCTTAGAGTCCTCAATTCTTACTGGATTAACGAGGTATGTCTTTTAATCTTTTTACCTATTTCTTCTACTTGTGCATTTTTTATCTTCTCAGTGCAAAGTTAATTGCATTTGTAATTGAGACAGAACTTCAGTCATATGGCGGTTGAATTTCTTTTCTGAATATGCAAATACCACTTTGTAAATGGTTCTATTTCGCTGACTGAGACTTGGCTTGATGTTCGGAACGGAATTACATTATTCTTATCTTGTCTAATGCAGGATTCTACCTACAAGTACTTTGAGGTAATTTTGGTTGACCAAGCCCATGCTGCTATTCGCAACGATCCAAGGATCAACTGGATCTGCAACCCAGTGCATAAGCACAGAGAATTACGTGGTCTCACTTCGGCTGGTAAGAAATACAGAGGACTCCGAGGAAGAGGGCATCTCCACCACAAAGCTCGCCCCTCAAGAAGGGCAACCTGGAAAAGGAACCAGACTCTATCTCTCCGCCGTTACCGTTGATTTGCTTGACCTGTCTGAGAGATTGTCGCTTTGCTTAATATTTTTGCATTATCTGGTTTTTAGCCCCTTTATCTTGAGACATTCAGTTGTTTACAATTTTGAACAACTAGTTTATGTTGTTGCTGAGGCCTGAGAGTTTACTGAATTCAAACAATAGATTCTAGTAAATTTTGTGTTGGAAGTGTCCATTTTCTTTGCTTATAATATTTAATTGATTGAAGTGATGACTCAAAACAAGAAGTATCACAGGTGAACACCTCGAAAAAAAATTCAACCTGCAACTACTCATTCGTCAAATACAGTTTATATCTAGCTAGGGATGGGTGGGGCGGGTTACAGTGTATGTGGCAGGGTGGGTTATATCTTTTGTGGGTGCGGGGTGGGTTTAAATATATTTTTTAAATAATTTACATTGAGCGGGTCGGTTGCGGGTTAGGGATGAAGATTCCTTAAATTCTCTTTTCACATAAATTTTAAATCAACTTTTCTCGTGTTTGGGCACTAGTCATATGATAGTTTTAAGTAAAAAATGGAACTGATTGAATATTTATGATTTTTTTTTGAATGGCCAAAAAAATAGAAAGAAGAAAAAAGTATGTCACTATTTGCATTTTTTGCTTATTACATCAAATGTACCTAATTCAAAGCTACCAAAAAATATGTTGTTGACATTTTTAAAATGTGAGTATTATAAAATTACATTTTAATGCAACACTACCAAGTTAATTTAGCTGTTAACGTTTAACAAAATTCTGACTTTTAAGTTAAACACTTGTATGCCTATCATTTGAAATGTTTTTTTTACTAATTATATGGGATGGGGCGGGGAGGATTGAAAACAACTAATCATGCTATGTGGAGAGGAGCGGGACGGATCAAAATTTTAGCGGGTTTACCCCACACCGCCCCATTGCCATCCCTATATCTAGTCTCTCTTCCAAATCTCAATCTCATCTTTCCTCCATCTCACTCTTGCCTGCCTCTGCCCTTCCTATAACAACAAGTATGTATCAAATACAATTTGTATTAGCTTGCATGCATTATATTGCAGTCTTTGCTTCTCTCCTTTAGCTTTCGCTATACAACTTGCATCTACTGTTTCTCTCGAATCTTACGTGCCTCTCTCTTCTCTTTCTCAATCTCATCTCTCCTCTCACTCTCGCCTGCCTCTCACCTTCCTCTAACAACAAGCATGTATCAAGTAAGATTTGTATGCATTAGATTGCAGTCGTTGCTTCTCTCCTTTAGCTTTCGTTATACAACTTGCATGTACCATCTCTCTCGAATCTTACTTGCCTCTCTCTTCTCTCTCTCGATCTCATATCTCCTCCCACTCTCGCTTGCCTCTCACCTTCCTCTAACAACAAGTATGTATCAAATACAATTTGTATAGCATGTATGCATCAGATTGCAGTCGTTGCCTCTCTCCTTCTAATGGTAGCTTTCGTTATACAACTTGCATCTACCATCTCTCCCGAATCTTACTTGCCTCTCTCTTCTCTCTCAATCTCATCTCTCCTCTCATTGCCTCTCACCTTCCTTTAACAGCAAGTATATGTCAAGTACAATTTGTATGCATCAAATTGCATTCGTTGCCTCTCTCCTTCTTCTAACTTTAGCTTCCATTATACTACTTGCATCTAGCATCTCTCCCGAAGCTCACTTGCCCTTCTCCTCTCTCTCAATCTCGCTCACATCTCTCCTTCTTCTAACTACAACTATGACTCGTAATTAGACAAACTATAGCTATAAATCTCTAATTAAGCCTAAACTATGATATTTTTTATAAAGTTCCTCAACCGTCTTTTACATGTTTTAAATGCGTAGCCCAACTCCAAAGCCCAAATTATCAAGAATTCTGACCCGACATAGTAATTGGGAGTATCCAGAATGTTCTACACCAAATACATTCAACGTAGTCTACAATCTTTTTGTTTATAGACATTTTTGAATTATCCTTTACTTTATTAAATTGTAAATCGCAACCCTCCTTAATCAGAGTTTTTGAGTTCAAGCCATGAATATGAAAAATTATTGATAGAAAGTGCTACGGGTGGATGGGGCTATACTCGATGCAAATCCGATATAATAAAACTCCAATGCAAGTATTGAACAACAGAGAAGAAAAAAAAAAAGAAAAAAGAAAAAGTAAGCAATCACAATAGAATAGCCATAGGTAATTATTTTGAGGTGTTTCACACCTTTAAGGAAAGTAACATTTTTTCAAATTGTAATTATGTCCAAACACAACTCTAATTTCTAATATCGTTTTTAACTTCTTTTTTAAAAAAAATCACATTTTTTTATTTCCAAAACGTACAATTAATTATTTCACTCTTTGTAATGCTGATCCAATCACACAGCTTTACAAGAAATCAGAAAAAAAGTTCGGCCTCTAAAGTGAATATTCACACGTTCATTTTTTTTTCTGTTTTAGCTTTTATGTCTTTCTTTTATTTATTTTATTATTTTTGGTGGGGATAAAGAAAGATTTTGCTAAAATGGGAAAATGTATTCAATTTTTATAATTATGAATACTGAATGAGAACATTGAGAAGAGTCAATTTCCAAGTAGGAATACATAGGTTTTTTTCATAAGACATTATTTGGTTGAACTCAACATATCCAATGGGCAAGAGAACAATATATCAAGATAAGCTTAAGGATGCAAATGTGATTTGATCACAAAGACACAATCAATATCAACATTTGGAAAGCTAAATATATGATTAGGAGACATCCTTTATCAGAATTAAATGATGTTTTAGTCAGGGGAGTAAATACGTGTTATACTCTTTTTCCCTTAACCAAGGTTTTGTCCCACTGGATTTTTCTGATAAGGTTTTCAATGAGGCAGGTCTCGATGCATATTACTAGATTTGTGTACTCTTTTTCCTTCATTAGGACTTTTTCCCACAAGTTTTTTCCTAGTAAGATTTTAATGAGACACATTATCTATTGATGAAATCCAATGAGTAATATATACATCATACTATAAGCAACTTACAAACAGCTCCGCAAGTAGGTTCCTCTAAGCAGCTTACACAAACAGGTTCTTAAAGCAACTTACAAGCAGCTCTTCAAGTAGGTTCATATAATCAACTCACAACTAGCTTCCTTCAAGCAGTTTGTAATGAGGCAGTAAACAATACATATAAGAATAGCCATACATACTTACTCTTTCACTATTTTTTCTTTTACATAGACAATCAAGGTGGAGCGTTGTAAAATGGTGAATTCCCTCCATCCCCAAGTAACATACATTTTGAGACTTATAAATAAGTCTTTTACTTGTATTAAGATGGACACCAAAAAAAATAGAAAAGAGAACTATCACTTTCCGTTATTTCCTGTTATTACTCTCCATTTTGTTACTCTCTCTCGCTTTTCTTTCTCTTGTTTTTCATTTCCTTTTTATTACTTATTATTTATATTTCATAACAAGAAGGACTTATTGTTGTTAAGACCTCAATTCCTAGGTCAATAATAGGAAAAAGTTTGGTGAAAAGTTGTGATTTGAGTATAATTAAGTTCTAGGTTTTCTCAAAAATGTTGCAAGTTACAAATATGCATTCTAAACTTATTGGTTGCCATACTTTTTTTGATATATTTGTACTCACCATTCAATTCTTATATCATATCGGTCTAGAAGTAGTTATTCTAGTAACTAAAAAACTTGGAAAAAAAGAAGAAGAAGATTAAAACAAGAATGGTATATAAGAAACTTTTGGATGCTATTTGTTTTTTCATTTATCAAATTTCTTTCACTTCTCTTTGTATTTATTTTTTCAGATGAAAATCATTTGCACCCTTAACTTTGAATTTAAAAGCATTCAAACCCATAATGGGTGTGTTAGCATTTCAACAAATTGGTTATCAAGAGAAGCGCGATATTCTAACACGAATTAAAAATCAAATTTATTTCTCAATTTTAAAAAATAATCATTCTCCTTCCTTTATCTTATGCAAAGTCTATTTTACCCTTATAATTTTTAATCCTCCGTTTATGTAACATCTTTTTATCTTCATATATAATATTTTTTATCTTTTAACATATGTATTTATAGATTTTTATTTTAGTTTATCAACCTTAATATAAGCTTAAATGTCTACTTATATATATCCAAAATGTTAAATGGCATATCTATATTTTATGTCAAAACTAAATAATCTCTCTTTAATTAGGGACATTAATTGTGTTATTTATCAAAATATCCCAAATTTAATACCAAACCAGGACGATGTGGCCCAATACATTGATGGCCCACACTTTTTTTGAGTATTATTGGGCTGCAACTGATCACAATCACAATCACAAATATAAAGAGGTCCAATAATGGGATATAGCCCAATTCTATTAAGTACAACGATTTTTTTTGTAAATAGCTATGAGATAAGATTTAATTAGCCTTCATAGTTATAGTTTACCTAATTACGCTTCATTGTTTTGCTATAAATACTTTTGTTTGTATATTTTGCGTGCATTTAATAATTTATACAATTCGGCTTTCAAAAAATGAGCGGTAATTTTAGTTGTGAAAAAGGAAAACAATCCCATAAATCACGGGATTGTATCTCATTAGATTTTTATACCAAATACACAAATTACTAAATCTACAAACATCCACAATTATACATATAATAACAAATTCAGTAGTCACTTCATACCCATACAAATTGTATACAAATTATATGATGAAATATTTACAAAATTTTCCTATAATTTTCATACAAATATCCAGAAACTATATCAACAAAATTATACTTATACAAAATATATAATCATCTTAACATTTCATGTAAATGTACTATCTAAATCCTATGATCTAATATGTACAAATCAAATGTATCAATAATTCATATACAAACAAGATAATTATATACAAATTCTGAATTTATATGGTTATGATTTTTTCATAACATATATAAATCAAATATACCAACAAACCGTATACAAATAAGGTAAGCATATCTGAAATCTGAATTTATACAATTAATTATTTTCCATAAGTTATACAAATCAAATGTATCAATAAGTCATATAAAATCAAGGTAATTATATACAAATTGTGTATTTTTATAATTAGAATTTTTTCATAACTTATACAAATCGAATGTATCAACAAATCATACATACAAAAGAAAATCAATTGATAAATATAAATGAATCTAATGTATATGTATCGCTGATGGATAAAAAAATACCTAGAAATCTAATGGATAAAAAAAATACCTTGAAATCTGATTGTGTTGAGTAAAGCACGATTTGAGAGGGAAAGAGGAAACTTTTCAAATTTATGTATTTCTCCTTCACCCGATACATAGCAAACGATACATAGGTTATGTATCAGATACATAACTACAAACCAAATTCATATTGATTTAGGTTTAAAATAATTGGGGTTATGTATCAACAATAATAGTTGTACCAGATACATTGTACACAAAAAAAAATTGTAATGTATAGGTAGAGTGATGTATCCAAATGTTAAGAGAGAGAAGAAAAAAGGAATTTTTTTGTAATTAATTCAAATGGTAGGAAATTTTAGAGATTATATTATGTTAAGTCGTGTAATTATAAATTTTATTAAAGTTCATAAACATGATTATACCATCTTTGATTAACTAAAAGAAGGTACTCAACTCTTCATGCAAACAATATTTCTAATCAAATATTTAATCATAAAATATAATAAAAAAATATTAGTGCTCTCTTCACCATATAATATAATATAATAAAGTAAAAAAATCAGAAGTGTGAAATAACAATTTGAAAGATTGTATTATGTATTTTGAGAACCAAAAGAAAAAACCACCTAGAAAAAAAGAAAAACAAATTAATCGCGATAATTGATTAAATATTTCTTCAAATCATTGGCCTTATAGTAAGAAAAATGAAATTTGATTCATAAAATAAATATTATATGAATAAAATTAAAAATTGGCTAGGTTTTCTACGGAACAAAAGGGAGAAAATGATATAAATAGTCCCTTAACTATATGAGTAAGTTTAAAATGGTCCCTTAACTATACACTTAACGGATTTAGTCCTTTAATTATTCAAAAACTTATCAGCTTTGGTCCCTTAACTATACACTTACCGGTTTTAGTCCCTTAACTATAAACTTACCGATTTTAGTCCTTTAAGTATTCAAAAACTTATCAGGTTTGGTCTTTGTCCATTTTTTAATACAAATAACTTAGATTTATATTAACGGAATCCATGCCTCAAGAAATTAAATCCTTTAGCAACTTTTTCTGTTGTTTCTCTCTCTCTGCTACTTTTTCTTCAAATTAACCTTATGCGAAGAACCTTAACCTCAACGATTTAAAATAATATTCACAAGGAAAGAAAATATAAGCCATAATTTTATTAAACAAAGCATAAAATTAAGCATGTTATTGCTACTAATGACTTGAATGTGCTAAACTTTAAAAAGAAAAAAATTGTTACCCGTTAAATCCAAAATTTGTACTCCAACGACTTCATTGAACAAAATTTGTTTAATTTTTCAGAAATTGAAATTTATAATATGGTAGATTTGCAATTTTTTTGAACTTTTTTTTAAATAAATCAATTTTATTATTCTATTCATTTTATTTTACGTGAAGAAATTTGAGTAAATTAAATAAAATTCGCACTGATTAGCATATTCAAGTCATTAACAACAATTATATGCTTAATTTTATCCTCCATTGAATAAAATTAAGACTTATATTTTCTTTCCTCATTAATTTTATTTTGAATCGTTGACGTTATTGTTCTTCTCATAAGAGTAATTTGAAGAAATAAGGGCGGGGATAGAGAAACAACTTTAAAAAATGGGTTGAAGATTTAATTTCACGAAGATTTCGATTAATATAAACCTAAGCTATTTGTATTTAAAATGGACAAAGACCAAACCTGATAAGTTTTTGAATACTTAAAGGACTAAAATCGGTAAGTTTATAGTTAAGGGACTAAAATCAGTAAGTGTATAGTTAAGGGACCAAAACTGATAAGATTTTGAATAATTAAAGGATTAAATCCGTTAAGTGTATAGTTAAGAGACCATTTTAGACCTACTCCTATAGTTAAAGGACTATTTATGTCATTTTCTCGAACAAACTGCTATGTAGTCACTAACAACAAACTCTTATTAAAAGCCTAAGCTTGCTTTGAAACGTTCAGAATTTAAGGAAATAAAGTTGGAAGTAAAGATAGAGGTATGCCTGATTATATTTTTTACAAAGAATATTTAAAATAATTTTCCTACTTGAATATAGTTAAATATAACTTAATTATTATGAACAAATATTAATTTCTAAATATAAAATATTCCAAAAAAATAATTGATGGCCAAACGAGATTAATTATCTCACTTTAAAAAAGCTAGATAGCATGTAGATCCGATCACACACCTTTTTAGGCCTCTAAAGTGAGTATTCACACGTTTGTGTCTTTCCTTTTTAGCTCTTGTATCTTTCTTTTATTTATTTTATTATTTTTGATAGGGTTAAAGGAAGATTTTGCTAAAATGGGAAATATATTCAATCCCAAAAGATTTTTAAAAAGCTATAAGAGCAAGAATTAGTGCATATTGTGTTGCCATAATTCAATATAGTAGGTGTACATATTCTTCTTTAACCTTTATAAAGATTAATTTAAGGTATATATGTTGGTAATAAAAATATTTTATTTATTGGTTAATTTAACTTGTGATAGCATATTATTATTATTACTTTATCACTTTTTCTTTTATCATTTTACAAATGAGCTTTAATTATATACACTCTCGGAGTAAATGTTTTTTTATATTATATAAACGAGTAGTTTAAAGATATCTACATATAAGCCTTCTTAAAATATAAAATTTGAAATCTCTAAGAGAAAATATTTGTAATAATAAGCAAAGACAACCTCATAATATATAAATCTCTTACATATAGTGACGCTGTAACAATATAATATAACTTAAACTCATTACTAATTAACGAAATCATCTTCGAGATTTACTTGCATTCAAAGGTGTCGGCTAATGTTAATGAAGTGAAATAAGAACGATAAAATTTAGATTAAATTTCCAGTGAGCCAAAATAATGCTAGGTAATTTTTTATATATGCTTAAGCCTTAGTCGTGGACATAGTTATCTTACATATGTGTTAATAGAAGATAACATATATCACATATTTTTAGACTAAATATGCGTATAAACTAACCTGAACATCATAATTATCGAAAAATTACTTAAAATTACTTTAAATAGTACAATAATATATATATTTGTGCATTCTTAACTTTATTCTAGATCATTCAAAGTAAGCCAACCCACCACCCACAGTTTAAATAATACTATACCATTTAGCCCACTGCCCATACATAACACTACTACTATATATAGACTTGTTTCTATTGATGGTTTCAATCACTCTTAATTAATTTCCACAAATAATAGTAATCTTTATTTTTCACACACACACACACACACACACAAAAAAAAAAAAAAGAAAAGAGTATGGCTGGCTTTAAGAAATTGTTGGCAACTTTTATTCTTGTGCTAATGCTTGCTTTTGCTACTGGTATTTTTCTTTTACTTACATAATTTGATTTTTTCTTATGTTATAGGTTATGCAGTGAAATTATTTTTATTTCCTTTAATATATATATATATATATATATATATAATCAGAAATTAGCGACGAATAAAACTTTTCATTAAAAAAAAAAAATTGAGAAAAATTTAAAACATTTGACATATACCAAATGTATTCTTAATAGTACTTCCATGTAATGAAAGAATATTGAAAATGAAAAAAAAAATGTAATAAGGAATTTTTACGCTACTAACCTAATGTAGCGTCAATCTAAATTAATAAGGCTATTGTATTTCAAATATCAAATAGTAATACTAACAAAAGAGGTAAAACTCTTTAAAACTCAACAACTTAGGTATATTAACAAAATAAATACTATAATTTTTATATTATTATTATAATTTAACTTATTCTAAAATTTACGTTTTATCATAACTTTTACAGAATTGACTGAGGCAAGAACTTGCGAGTCCCAAAGTCACAAGTATAAGGGGCCGTGCGTGAGGAAGAGCAATTGTGGTGCTGTTTGTCAGACTGAGGGCTTTACTGGTGGTCACTGCCGTGGCGTTCGTCGCCGTTGCTTTTGTACTAAACACTGCTAAATCAATTAATATTATTTCGCGAAGGAATCGACTTCTTATTTTGAGTGCTTTTTAAAAAATAATTATAATGTATGTGTTTTTTTTTCGTTTTTGTTGTTTGATTTTCGTGTTATCGTAAAAATAAGTAAGAATCAAAATGTACTCGTGTTGTTTGAAAATTTGATGGTTTTGGTTAATTTATTGAATGTGTTGTTATAGTCAATTTTTTCTATTTATTTACCCAAGATTTAGCGCATTTTAACTTTTTATTTTTTAAATGTATGTAACGTTTATGTAACGTTCCGAAATCGACGTGGGACTTAGCGTTCGACCCTAACTTTTAAAATTTACCACGAAAATTATAACTATCCAACATGAAATTAACTATGAATCATTGAATATGAATTAAATATCGAAGAACAATATGTGAAAATTCCAAAAACTCTTGCAAAGAGTTTCAAATGGTAGTACACGTGATTTTTTTTTTTTTTTTTGTGTGTGAGTAGGTTACCCTCCCCCTCCCAAACTATCATCGTTTACGAGTTTCATACTTATTGGGAATTCATAAAACCCTTTCAACTATTAAAATTTATTGTGACATGTATATCCATTTTTATGACTTTTTTCATCTTCCACGTGCCTCTCTACAAGTTATCTCAAACATTTTGATACACATTCAATCAGGGGTTATGCTCTAAAGGGAGTCATGGTTCAAGGGGATTACATAAACACGTGTTAGTTTAGGTGTGAAACTCGTAAATGATGAGGTTTTAGAAGTATTTTAACCTATTCACTCTTCATTTCCCTTCAATCTAAGCAAATTACTATTTTATATTTTGGGCCTGGAATCGACCCAATAATGATGGGCTTGGTCCCTATGGGTTGGGCCAATTTTCCACTACTACACTTGCACTTATACAACTCATAAAAATGGGCTGCTAAAATGAAAATTGAATTATTTTTTTTTCTTATTAAGAAGTTTATTAGTATATAATTATTCGACAATAATAATTAACGTTATCCCAAAGTGAATTTTCATAGTGTCGGGTAAACCTTGGTAGCTCAGTTAGTTGGCAAGATGAACTTTCATCTTATTGGTGACGGTTCAATTGTCTATCTTATAATCCCCTCATCCATTTCTCCTTCCCCTGCTGAAGAAAAAAAAATTCCAATATATCATTAACCAATTGTCAGTGGATAGAATGTATGCAACTGGACTAAAAAACCTTGTATAGTTCTATCAGTTGCGAGTCTGGGAAAGCTGAAGCAAACCTTAGTCTTAACTTATATATACAGAGAGACTATTTAATTTCTGAAAAGCCCTCGGCCTATGTAACTAATCTTTAGTGTATAGTTGAAGAATTTTATATGCAATTTCTCACACTTACTAAAATGAAAAACTAAAACAATGTGTATCTCATAATACCTTTTAATCGCATTTCAATATAAATATTGTAATAAAAATACATATAACTAACATCTATACGCATAGAAAAAAAAAATTATTTAAGCATTTATAATCTATGAACATTTGACTAAATTTAAACTTTTGCCAACCTCTCCTTATATAACAAAACATGTCACATAGGTGAAAATACAAGATTTGGGGCGTCATAGTTCAAATCACTATACAAATCACTAATATTATCGATCAACATGAATTGGGGTGAGATAGTTCGATTTTTCCTTGACCCATGACCAAAATTCATGGGTTGGGTTGATCGAGATGATTCAGTTTCCCTCGACCCTTAACCAAAAGTCGTTCAAACTCTTGGAAATGATTTTTTAAAATTAAAAGTATTATCCTAAATTACTTCTATGATATAAATTTCTTTTATATATATATATATATAGTCAATATACATGATAGATATATTTTTTATCATCGGATATTCTCGAATGGACACAAACGTACATAACTAAAATCCTAGTCTTATAGTTCCTATATATACAACACTCAAATACATCAGTAAGAACCATAATGTATTTATGAACACATAATTTAAAGCTCATGTAAAAGATTGGTCGATGAGATAGTTAACACCTTTTATGAGTGAACGCGATCAAATAGCAATTCAAATGAGTGAAACTGATCAAATAGTATAATCCGACAGAGTCAAAAATATGACGAAGGGTATAGAAAAAAAAACCTAAGCCAACACACTATATATAACTTTTATTGCTAAACAATAAATTAAAAATGCAAACTTTTTAAATCAAAGTCAATATTGCCAACCTGTTATGGAATAACCTTTCATTGTGTGAATTGCATAGAATACTATGTTTGAATTTTTGTCATAAAAAATAGACCATAGGATTCCCAACCCTAATTCCTTGAAAAATGATTTGCAAATAATTATATTAATAATCATGCATGTGATTATATAGCTGTGATCTTTGACCTTATTACAATTATTTATCTTGAACAATATTCCTACCTAAAAGTCTTAAATTAGAACTTTTTCCATTCTCTAGGTAACATTCTATCCCTTTTTTGTTTAATTAACAATATTCAAACATGTCTACTAATAAATGAGAAAACACAACTTTTATTTTGTCAAAGATCAATTTATAGTAGCTAGCAGGTTGTTTGTCAGAATCTATCATGCAAATAAATAAATTTTTAAGTACTTATAAAAAAAGGGGAATTTACATTTAAGGGTGTGTTTGGTTTTCAAGGAAAATATTTTTTTTTTATTTTTTTGGAAAATAAATACGCTTTATACATATTTTCTAGCATTTGATAAGTAACCAAAAAAAATATTACTTCACACGAACAATTATATGTTATCTAGAAAAATACTGTAAGATCAGATAAAGCGGGCAGGGAGTGGGGGTTCATGGGTTTGGGGGTGGGATATAGTCAAGTGGTGGGGGGTTGGGGCATCGGGTGGGTAAAAGAAAACAATGAACTTAAAATATCATTTCAATCTTGGTAAGCAACTTGTTTTCCCAAAGAAAATACTTTTCAACAGTAGATCAACCAAATTACTTGAAAATTTTGAATATATATTCTGAAAAATATTTCATACCAAAAACACCCATATATTTTTATTTGGGAACCTACTAAAAGAAAAAAGTTTAAAGGTTTTCAATGCAAGGCAATAGAAAATTATTATTTTTTTCCTTTTAATTCCTACCCTTCCCAAGTTTAAAACAAGAAGAAACTAGTACTTGTTGGGGATCCAATTTTGGATTATTACTTCAAATTAGCATAATATAAGAAATTAAATGTCACATCAAACATCCATAATTGACCTATTTTGAGCACGAGTGTATTATCATAATGTTGCATATCTAGTGTTGTCAAAGTGTTATTAGCACCTGCATTATTGGCTCACTTCGTGCACATATTAATTAAATTTAATAAATAAACGATAGGCAGAGCTAGGGACGTAATGGATTCATTCATAATTTCTCTCATCGAAAAATTATAATATTATATACTATTAAAATTGTTGTTAATGTATATAATAAATATTTTGTTCCCTTGGTGCTGATCCGCCACGGAGTCTAAATTCGTGAAACTTGACTTCTTCTTGTATTTATTTTCTTATATATTGAATTCTCGTGAAATTCTTCGCTTTGTCATGCTTCTAGAGGGGCATGGTTGACAATTTGTATCTCGAAAAATCTCAGATAACTTAAGCTTTTGTTTAATTAAATATTTAAAAGTTGAAACTTTAAATGTGCAAAAATGAATTTTTATAGTTGTGATTTTTGAAATTTGAAATTGTGTTTGGATATATATGGATGTTATATGATTTTTTTAAAAAAATTATGTGATTGAAAATATTTGAAAATCAAATTTCATGATTAAATAAATATTTGAAGATAAATTTTTAAAATATATAACCAACATATCTATATAAATTTTTACAAGATATTGATGGTTATTATAACTCCACGAAACATGACTCATATTCACAATTTCAAATTTACAAAAAGTCTTCACTTGTTAATCATCACATTTCCATGTTTAGTATAGTTCTTTATATCACCTCTAAGTTTTGTTGTATAAACTAGAAATACAACGAACATTATCTTTTGGCAAAAAGACATATTAATCATGCAACTTCCCAACAGCAGTGATACGCAATATTCAATGTGATCTCATAAGTGAATTTTTGAAGAGTGATGTGTAAATAATCTTATTCGTATTGTGTGAAAGGTGAGAGATTGTTTCTGATAGACCCTCGGCCTAAGTAAGACATACAAAATCAGGTATTAAAAACAAAACATAGTAATAATGAAGAAGCCATATTAAAAATAATGAAGAAAAAAAAACAGTCACAGCAACAAGTAATACAAAAATCGAAGCAAAAAAGACAACCTTTAAAATTGGTAACTTTTGGATCGTCCGATTTAAATTGGTATATTCTTTTTTTTTTTGGAACACCAAAATAATCCGCCTCCACTACAATATAATATTCATATATAGCATACCATATGATTAAAAGCTAGGGTGAACGTAATGCTTACCTTATTTCTTAGGAATATTGCATGTCAAGGTTTGACAAAATTGTAAGTACTTTTCCAAATGTACATGAACACCAAATTAAAGAGTATGTATAATTAATTATAATTCATGTATGTTGCTAAATTCAATCACTGTCTTACCTAATTTGGTGTCTCACTTGGATCAAGAGTCAAAAATCATGGCCCTATTACATTATATTCTTAATTTAAGGGGATAATTATGGCGTCAATTAAACACTTCAGCCAATTGATTTACAAAATATGTAGAAAATGTATGGTTATACTAAATATACATATACTTATACATATACTTATATACATTATATACTTTGATAGTATATATATATTGTATATATTTCGAGCATATTGATAAACTAGTTGGTCAAACAATATATATTCATAAATTTTCAAGAGGATGGTATCAATAATTTATTGTTGGGAAATTCTATAATATGGTTATTAATATTTCTAAGTTAATCTATAAGTTGTTACTTATAAATTTGTCTTTTGTATCTGCCACTATATTATTGCATTATATATTTTGCAGAAAATAATTATACTAGTCATTATTTTTTTGTTGTGATAAAATAGAGAAAATATTTGATAAGTTGAATTTTAGAAAAGCTAAGCATAAATGACCAAGTTACTCATTTGATATCAGCATGATAGACGCCAATTGAAGATTTAAAATTTATGAATTATATTTATAACAATTTTTGATAAAAGCCAATTTAAGATTTAAAATTTATTAATTATATTTATGACGATTCTAAATGATATTGCACGTCCCGAGCCTACACCCTGAACGTTGCCGGCACTCGAGAACCATTGCTGGGCCCAAGCGAACCCTTGACCTGACTTTCTTACTCAATGGAAGACTTTACTCAAGATAAATACTTTTAAAATAGTACACTGAACTGCTCAATAAATAACTGAGAATGTAATAAATAACATTCACTGTCAAAGCTGGCAGTCTCAACTTAACTGAAAAGAAAAAGTAAAGACTCATGAACTAACATCAACTAACTCTGTCTATGAAGCCTCTAAACTCTGAGGGATGTCGGGACAAGACCCCCGATCATCCTAACAACTGAAATAAGCAAGCAATAAAACAAAACATAACAAAGGGATCCTTAGGAAAGTAAGGAGGTTCACCAACTGACTTTGAATGCTCAATTGGATCAACGATGCGCTGGATGTTGATCCTGGTTACCAGTGTCTGCATCATAATCAAATACAGGCTAAATGGCATCAGTACATTGAATGTACGAGTATGAGAGGGGAATTCTAAAAAAAGACATAAGTTTGAAAGGAACTGAAGAACTTACTTGGCTCAACTCAACTCAGCTCAACTGATTTCAATATAAAGCAGTGTAAATAAATGCAGTATAAAGAAAAACTTTAAAACATGATTTTCAACTCTGTGTATTTAGAAATACAATAATATCTCTATATGTATGCAAAGATACAATATGAACTCTGTTTGTATATGAAAATACAAATAATTCTGATGTATGTAAAAATACAAAGTAATGTTGTGGGAGTTTTGTCTAACCGACAACCATCACTTAAGAGCTATCGTGATGATATAGCGTTTTGCCTCACACTGCCAGGGCCGTCCTATACCTTACCGGGGGTATAGAACTAGAACTACTAAGTGGATCCACTAGTCTATGCTAAAAAACACTAAGGAATCATTTAAAAAGTATGATCTTTTTCTACCCATGATAGCTATATGGTTTATAGTGGCTCAGAGTTTTCTGAACTCTCCCCATATCCATGCTCAATACTACTCCCACAATATACTAGCTCTTCATGTTTAAAAACATAACTTCTTTCTTGTGGTTTGAGATAATTGCTCAAAACTTAGCTCAAATGCTACCTTAAAAATCTCAGTTTCCCTTCTTGCTTAATTGTGAAAGCATTTACTCTTTTCTGAAAACTAGCTCAAAGGCTCTTTGGAAATCAAAGTTTCCTAACATGTTTAAATGTGAAAACATTTACTCTTTAACTGAAAACTAGCTCAAGGCTCTTTTTGGAAATCAAAATTTTCTTGTTTAAATGTGAAAAACATTTTAAACTCTTTGGGAATACATAGTTCCCAGATACGTTTGAAGAAATGAACTTCCACTTCACTCTTTACTGAATTCAAAACTCAAGTCTTAAAACAAAGTTAAATCATTTGTAAAAAACTTTTGGATGACTCTATGAACTTCTCTTAACTTGGCTCTTAACTACTCTTGACTTGACTCTTAACTTCTCTTGACTTGGCCCTTAATTTTCCTTGAATTGAATTATAGATTCAAGGATTGTGATTTGTGATAGAAAAGATCTCATGATGTTTAAGAGTGTTTTTATATAGCTAAACATAAGAAAATATCAAGAATTCACTATCTGAAAGTTGGTCTGCAACGCGGAGATATATTTAAATTTTGGTCGCGAAAATACTTTTTCAGGCAGAACGGTCCGTGACCGCTCCGCTCCGCGAGTAAGAATTTTGCGAAACTGTGGGGCAGGTCCGCGATGCGACCAGGGGCTCCAGATTCGCCCGACATTTTTCTTCTTCGTTTTTTAGCCCCAATTCGCCTAATTTGGATTCTTTTTCTCCGTATCTCTTAAGATTTAGGTACCCACAACATATACAAAAGAATCTAATTCAAAGCAACTATAATAATCAATCTTAAAATCTCAAGAACTCCTCACTCGCATTCCAAATTCAAGAACGAAAGCAATTCAGAATACAACTCAAGAACATCAAATTCTCAATATTTTTAGGACGAAATTACACTGAATAAAACATGTTTGGCGCGTGGGTGAACGAACCCAACGCTGTGTGAACTCACATACCTCTTTAGGGATCAACCCTTGTCGAAATCCACAAGCTAAACCTTCAAGAACGACGAACTTTGCTCTTTCATCTCTTTTCTCCTCTTGCGTTCTTTCTCCAAAAACCCTAGCGTAAATTTCTAATTGTCTAAACTGAACCAATTCAGTTTTGACCCTAATTAATTCACCAAAAATGAATTAAAATAATAGGGTATGAAAAAGATCAAAACACCCTTTAAAAATTCGTATTGGACATTTTCTTATTTGAACAATCCAACTTCCAAAGGGCATATCTCACTCATACGAACTCGGAATCGCGCAACTTGGCGGCATTGGAAAGATCATTCCAAGAGCTTTCTTACCATATTTGAAAGTACACCTAACTCATCCTGAGCTAGGAGTTATGGCCGCTTGAAGTTGACCCAAAACTCACTTTTCCTAAATTAACTAAAATTCCAGATTTTCTTTCTTTCCAAAAATGATTATTTCCAATTTTTAGCTTTTTCCTAATTATTTCAAATTACGAGATGTTACAAATACACAGCAAGATGGCACAAGATTATTTTTCCTTTCTTCTTTTTATTATTTTTTTCTTAACCTCTCTACCCTACAAAACAAAAGTATACTTACATTCTACATTCTTCAAACTTTATCGATAAAATTACATTGAACATGTTATTATTATCGTCTTAAATTCTACTTTTTATACCAATTCAACAAATATGTAAAAAAATAAATTATTTTCCAGTTCATGATTGACAAAATTGTACACTAATGACTTTAATATTATTCATTATAGTCATAAAAAAGACAAAAGTGCAATACAACACCATCTTTAAGTTTACAAACAAGACAAAATAGTAGTAAGACAAATATGAAACCCTATATTACTCAAAAAGACAAAAAAATTACATAAAAGTTACTACAATACACTTAAGTTACTGAAGTGTTTCTCTAATATCAACATGAGCAAAAAGACAAAATAATAACCACAAAAAAAAAAAAAAAAAAAAAAAAAAGATAGAGAGAAACACTATAGTAAAAAAAGTAAAAATTCACCCCTTAATATAAGCCTAAATAAAATTTCAAAAATATCACCTAAGGGGGAATTTAATTTTCTAGTAACAAAAAAGTCTCATAATGCAATAGATAGATTAAGATTAACATTTTGTTTTTCAGATGAAGAATGCCAAACATTCAAGCTTAAGCCTCCTGAGTATGAAGAAATTGTTTCACTAATTTCACTTATTATGGACGATGCGTTGCTTCTCTGAGTCGTAGGACGATGCAATGAGAGAGACAACGATAATCCACGTTCATCCTCGTCTTCTTCTTCTAATCGAACATTATCTCTCTTCCTCGAGCCCTCAAATTTGAATCTCTTTGATGAATCCCTACTTGAATCTTGCGTCTTCAATGCCTAAGCAACAAAAAATTTGATGTACGTACTATCAATATAGTTTAACATGTTAAACTAAGTAGATGGTTGATTATCTAAGTAGATGGACCAAATACGTACCTAATGATTTATTCTAAAAAGTTCAAACAACATAGCTTATAATTTTGACCTTATCTCTAATTTAGCTAAAATTAGAGATTAATTTTCTAGGTTCACACCAAATGTTGTAGAATGTGAATTATGTTCCAATGAGTCCAGTAAGGCCAAAAGGTCTTTTTTTAATTCATGTTATATGAAAATTTACAAATATCTTAATATAAAAACCTTGTGAAAAAAAAATGTACCAAAAAGACTACTCATTACTTATTAAACAACATGGTCCACAAAATTAAATGCACTGCTGCTTTCATAGTTGTACCATACTAAATGTATTAAATACCACTTGAATTTTTTTGTCATAATATAAAATCTCAAAGAGACTTTGAAATATTCTTCAATTTCCCTTCCACATTTGCATGGTTTTTTTAAATGTACTATTATATATTAACTACCAGAATTTTTTTGTCAAATGCTTGAGGTTATTGTATGAAGAAAATACAAAAACTTAGGTAGTACAGAAAGACTAATGTTGGAATATAATTGCAAAGCATGGAAATTCCATTTCCCTATCTACATGTTTATTCATGTCAAAACATGACCAATGCACAATAAATACACTCTCAACAACCCATCCAATAAATAATATATATATATATATATATATATATATATATATATTTGAAATTTTATATCTAATATCATCGTAGATATATTTGAACGATCAAGTCACTTAAAAGATATAACTATTGGTGAATATACATAATAAACGAGATAATAGACCTATAAAATGAGGCATGCAACTCCCACGAAACAAGAATTAGCAATACAAAATTTTAGTAACTATGAGCACTTTAGCGACGAAGTTCGTGGCTAATCCCACTTTTTTGTACTTATTATTATTATGTTGAAATTTGTTAGTATTAGTTTTCCAATTTTTTTTATATTTTTTGGGGCGGGGGAGGGGTGTGTGTACCTAACCATACTTGATTTATTTTCTTCTAAGGCAAAAAAAAAACAATTTTTAAAAAAATATTAGTAGAAAAAAGTAGCAAAAAACAAGAGAAGAGAAAGCAACATTAACTTTATCTGCCAACTACTAACTAGTGTACCTAATACCCTATAGAATGAAGACTTAATAGGCTTTGCCAGTTGTAGACACCATGTTGAAGATTCAAGCAAAGAATTTACTGGCGAAGTTAGACAAAAAGAAGAAAAATAAAATAAAAGTTTGATGTATGACTAGAGTTGAAACTTGAAAGTAGACCTTAAATAATATAGTGTTTCAATTTACGTGACACATTACATAAACTCAATACTCTCTTCATCCATATTCATTTTTAGTCTGTTTCAAATAGTATGTTACATTTCTATATATAAAGTAAAGATTTCTCTATTATCATTAATGGAATGATTTATAATCAAACAAATTGTCAAATAATGTCTTATACTACAAATTTCAAAAAAAAAAAATTCTTACACTTTGGGCTAAGTCGAGCAGTTTTACATAAGTTAAGACAAATAAAATATTATGAGTTTAAAATTCTGAATACTTAAAAACTAAACAAAAAGAATCATACGTAAGCATATTCTTCATGCAATAAGATATGTTATATGTTAAAATGTTGATCAAAGTTCACATAGGTTAATCAAATTCTATATTTATGTTTAAAAGTCCTCTTTATTATGTACCAGAATTCAAACTCTATAAATTAAAAAAATCCCAACTCCGCCTCGGCCTCTGATAACACAAACAATACACTCAACCTAATGTTATAGTAAAAAAAAAAAAAAAGCTGCACAAAGGAAACTACCCCTACTATTTCTACTATTACTACTAATACCAAGACTTATAACTAGCAGTTTAATTTGAACAAACAGATAAAAAAGTAAAAAAAGTATATTGGGATATGTACCTTGAAAAATTGAGATTCTTGAAGTTCATTGCTTGTTGTAAGAGGATTAAAGATATGAGTAGTACTATTGCACAATGGTTGTGCTGTTTCATTTTTCTCAGCTGCCATAATACTATGGATATTATAATCATTTCTACTGTTGCACTCATTGCTCACTGCTTCACGTATTCTCTGGCTGCTGCACCTCTCTATTCTAGCTCTGTATAAAAAAAATCATCAAACTAAAAGTTGTTATTTTGCTAGTTACTAATGTCACCAGTTAGTTATCTACAACCTCTTTGTTACTCGAATTCTTTAAAAATATAATTGAAGTGTGTTATATTTCTAGAGGATATGATATGAGTATGGTAATATTTTTTGGAGAGTTCGAGAAATATGATTGACAATGTATTTAGCATGAAAGGCTTTTTTCATGGTCAGTGTTATTTGACGTGCGAACGCATTTTATGTTTAGAGTATTAAAAATATTATCAAATGTGTATCAGATATTTTTAAAGGATAGTATGTATTTTTTAAGATTTGTTACGAGAGAGACAACATTTTTAGAGGGTTTAATATGGGTGCAACCATATTTATTAAGGGTCTGAGCAATATAGCTATAGTTATATTTTAAGGGGTCATTTGGTTGGTGGTATAATATAGACAAGAATATTGTATGAGATTATTTTATCTAGTGGAATATATGAGATAACTTATACTACTATTTATATTAATAAAATAATTTGAAATTAAATAATATCCATTACCAAACACGAAAAAAATAATTTCAAAAATATCCAAAGATTATTATTCTTACCGCGTCGACTAAACCACAGATAAGTGATATAATAGTGTAGAATTTCTTTTAGATTATCAATATAAGAGTCTGAAAAGATCTAAAAGAAAAGAGAATAATGCCATATCAAAGTGCATAAATGCAAAATCCTTTTTGTTTCTCAGCAAAAAAAATACTTTATAACATGGGAAACTGAGGCCAACAAAAGAGTACAAAATCACCTTTTTGTTGGTTGAACACTGTTAAAGTATGGTGTAGAATCTGATCTCTCCATATTGGGGCTGCTGCTAAAAGATAATGGATATTGGTAAACCAAAAGCTTTTGTTGTTCAACACACCCTTCATCTTCTTGTTCTTGCTGTTGATAATGACAATCAAAATCCTCTAAAGACTCTTGTTTTCTTGGTTGAATACTCATTCTCTCTGATATTTGTCAAACACAACAAAAAGTGTTTACGATTAAATTAGAGTTTATCAGAAATAATCTCTCTTCTATCACAAGTCAACGTCTCAATACATCACTCGTAGAATTACACTGAATCTATCAGAAACAATCTCTCTATTCCCACAAGTCTGTGTATATTGCAATATGTTAAGGATGCTGCTCGTGGAATTACACTTGGTTGTATTGATAATGAAAAGAAATGCATTCATTGGGAAAGAAAGAAAGGATATGCAATAAATGAAAGTGAGATATTGAGATTATTTCCACAAACATGTTTACATGTTAGATATGCACAAATGTGAAAAAGCCAAAGATCAAGAAAGTCTAATAGAGGAAACAAAAAAGATATGGTCAATAATCCATAATGAAAGAACATTTAATATATTAGGTACTAGTGTAGTATAACAAAGAACATTAATATATATACCTTGCTTGTTGACATCACTCTTCATGCTTCTATACATCTGTTTTCATGTAAACAAGTGTTACTTATTATAATAAAGTCTTTAACTTTACAAACTTTATAAAAAAAAAAAGGATATTTAACCTGAAGATGGCTTTTGACATGAGAAATAGTAAGTCCTCTCACATCCATCATTTGAAGAACAAGCTTAGGAGTAGCCTCTATACATATATTAGCACAAAAACAAAATAGTAAAAATCAAGTACATAGTAGAATGTACACAGAACTTACCACTAACTCATTTCAATTAAAAAGAGAATTAGTGAGTTCAAAAACTTACTATCTTGGCCTCCAAGTTTTTGAATAGCATGAACAAAACAATGATGAAGATCAGGTGTCCATCTCAAACGTGGAACTTTTGATCTTATGTATTGTCTAACACCTCCATTTCTTCCACAATTTCCCATTCTCTTTTTTTTTTTTTGCTCAAATATCAAAAAGGGTATCTCCAAGACTCCTTTTTCCCCACAAAAACCACTTCAAAATCCAAAGGGGTATGATCAAGACTCAATTTTTACCTCAAAAATCACTTCAAAATCCAAAAAGGTATGATCAAGACTCCTTTCTTAACCTCAAAAATCACTTCAAATATCAAAAAGGGTATCTTCAAGATTCCTTTTTTTTCCACAAAAACCACTTCAAAATAAAAAAGGGTATGATCAAGACTCCATTTTCACCTCAAAAATACTTCAAATATCAAAAGGGTATCTTCAAGATTCCTTTTTTTTCCACAAAAACCACTTCAAAATCCAAAAGGGTATGATCAAGACTCCTTTTTCCCCACAAAAATCACTTCAAAACCCAAAAGGTTATCACCAAGACTCCTTTTTCCCCACAAAAACCACTTCAAAATCCAAAAGGGAATGATCAAGACTCCATTTTTACCTCAAAAAAACTTCAAAAACCCAAAAGGGTATCTTCAAGACTCCATTTTTACCTCAAAAAAACACCTCAAAAACCAAAAGGGTATCTCCAAGATTCCTTTTTTTCCACAAAAATCACTTCAAAATCCAAAAGGGTGTCTCAATCTCTCCTTTTTGAATGAAGAAAAAAGAAAAAAAAAAAAAACCCAAGTAGTTTTTTCTATATAGAGGATGAACAAGAAGGTGATATTTGAAGTTAGAAAAGAGTAGGTATTTTGGCAATCCCGTTGGAAATGTCTAGGTTTAAAGCAACAAAAAAAAGGTACAATTATTACTTTTACCTGTAGAAAGAGAAAAAAAGAAAGATCACGAGAAAATGAAATTCCTTGTCAAAAATATTTTCACTCTGTCTGCAAAGAAAAAAAAAATTGTAATATGTCTATATATGTATTTTGTTTTCACTCTGATAAAGAGAAATGATTACAAATATACAAATAGTAGAAGCAACTGATGCGCTGATACTTTGACTCTCTTTGGTTTCCCATCATCACATATGCCCACCATATTACTCTCTTCTTTTCATTTTACGTGACATTATTATGAGTAAAATTTGATATTTAATAATTCAGTAAATTAAATTTTAATTTGATATATCATTCAATAATGTCATATTGAATTTATAGTTGGTTGCTTTAATTATTTGTATCTTTTCTATAAAGAGGCACGATATTTAATTTTAGTCCTTAAATTTATATTAATGAGTAATAGACATATTGATATATGACATTCATTAAATAAATAATGTGGTATTTGGTGTCAAGTACTAATGTCCTCATATCAACTTCAAATATGAAAATACTATACTTTAAAATTTTATTTCCGAATATCATATCGAATATCAAATTATCATAATAAATTATTTGATTTGGTATTCGATTTTTTATTTTTATGCTCAATCCTAGGCGTAATATATTTCAAAAGCCACATGAAACACAAAATTATTATCATGTAAGTATGTTTATTTATTCAATTTTAATATCTTTCTTTTTAAAAGGATAATTTTATGTGTTTTTTTAAGCATGTCACATTATAATTGGTCAAGTAGACCAACATCACATGTACATGATACCATGTTTTTCTCAATTGGATACACATTTTGTTTATTCAATTAAATAAATAAAAATATTAGTATAAATTAATGTATTTGGTCAATAATTTGTCTTTTAACAAATATAAATTAACGACTCTCAATCATAAATGCAGTTCATAACATTAAGATAATCAAATAATTAACATTTATATTAATCTACATTTTAAACTCTAGTCTAAAATAGAATGGTATTACATAATAAATTTTATATACACGATTTAGACTATCTACTGATCAATGTATAGTTATTATTATCTATTTCCCACCTCAATTTCATAATCATAATTAGACTAACAAAATGTAAGAATAATTTAATTAAAATTAATTTGAAAATAATCTCAGACCATACACCATCAAATTTTGTGGTACAATAGTAAGCATTTTTTAGAAGTATTCATCTATCTTTAATCGAACGTCTACTGACCCCCCACCTCCCCCCCCCCCCCGGCCTTTCCCTCCACCTCCATGACTCTACCTTTCAGATGTGAATTTAAATTACTCTAACTTCAAAGTGAATATAAAACACTACGTAGAACTCCGCCCCCCCTCCCTCCACCCCCACCTCCACGGCTCCACCCCATTTTAGATGTGAATTTAAATTGCTTTTAACTTCAAAGCGAATATCAAACACTACGGTCTACAAAGAACCCGCTACCCCCTCTCCGCTCATTTCACCTCCACCACTTTTCAGATCTGAATTCAAATTAATCTAACCTCAAAGAGAATACCAAACACTACATAGAACCCCCACCCCCTAGATTCAAGGTCGGAAGAATCGAAAACAAACTCGAAAATAGAATCCCCCCACCCCCAATAAATAAAGTTTGAGGCTATTATAAGAAGAAGTATTTCTTCTGTCCAAATTTATGTTTGGCTAAAAATAATAATCATATTTCTATGATTCGAAATAACATAACTTGAATTTTCTTTATCCCTAGATAAAATAATTTATATTCACAAAAGTGGTCAATAATTATTTTAAATTGCAAATTTTTTTATTTTTTTATTTTTTTATGTCAAATCAAATAATATCACATAAATTTAAACACATAATTATTAGAGTCGAGAAAAAATGGTCCTTTTTCTTCCTTTTCTCAAAGTCAAGACTCAAGACAGACAAAAGTCAACTTTACCTAAAGCAAAGGCAAAACAGAAAAGAAAGAGTCCAAACAAAGAAAAAGTCATCTAAGGACAAATAGAAACTAATCAATGAAATCCTAACCGTTAAATAGATTTCGTTTGTTGGAAATCAACGGTGGAAAGACGAAGAGAGAGTGAGGATAAGATGGTAAATTAGTCAAAAGACGGATTTGTTAGCCGGTGCCAATTATTTGAAAAATCAAACTAACATTAAAAAAAAAACATCCTTATTTTCTTGCACTTTAAATGCCGATGTTGAAATTTTTCTTAATGATAATCATATAAATTTCCATTATTTTTTTTAATATTGCATATTATTTGCCATAACATACTTGATCCTATCATCTTGTTATACTTTTGTATGAAAAAAATTCAAATTTTCCACTATATTATTTGAAATTGCTCAATATTTATCATTTGTTATGCTTTTGATTGAGAGTAAAAGCAATGGTGTATATTTAGAATACTCTATTATATCATTCGTTACACTTTTGGTTGTTGTTTTTCTTACTTAGGAGGTGATATTACTAATACTAATACTAGATTTTTGTCAAGTTTTATTCCATTTTTCTAGGGATTATCGATTAAGGTAGTGAGAAACCTAATTTTGATCACTTGAAGAACATTTCCAATGAATTTCCCATCAAATTCGTTGGAGAGTTCTCAATATTTTCACAAAAATAACAACTCTCCAACTATTATAATATCATATTTAGTGTTCGTAAACTCGTAAGTTTAGTTTGAGAAGGATAGAATATACACATTTCTATTTCTATCTTTGCAGGATGAAGTAATAATAAGCAAATCCTCTACTCAAAAGAAGTATAATTAAAGCACGATCGCCAGGAAAACAGCAATAGCAAGATGAATAGCACGTAATAGTAAAAAAAATGAAAAAAGCAGCATACGCAAAGACTAATTAATACTGCTAAACAAGGAGATCTAGAAGATGAGAAGAAGAGAAGAAAAGAGTAGCCCCTGCCTTTTTCTCCATAAAAATATGACAACACTAAGCTACATACTATCCTTTTATTATAATTTTTGATATTTAGAATTTTTTGTCTAGAGTCATGTCCGCGATAAAGATGAAATATGTCAAGGTATGTCTATTCACCTCCACTTAATCTTCTTTGGCCTACTTAATTTTAACTCTCTTAAAATTTGTTATAGTCAATCTTTCACACCTCTTTATTGATGCATTCACGCATTTGGTAATATTCACATGCATGTCTGAGCCATCTCATCCTCATTTTCTTCCTCTTGTCTTCCACATAGGCAACTCTCACCATGTTCTACATGACTTTGTTCTAAGCATATCTGTCTTAATATGCCTACACATACATCTAAGCATTATCATCTTTGCTATCTTTGTATTTTGAAAGTGCACATTCTTCACTAGCGAATATTTTGTTTCATACAACAATTTAGGTTTAATCATCACTTTGTAGAACTTAACTTCAAATCAGAGTGATACATTGTTATCACACAGTACCCCTTTGAACCAATAGGATGCGCAACATAATCAGTAATCTCTTTATTTTTTAGAGTATAGATTCTAGATACTTGAAACTTTGTCTTTTGTGACTTGTATATCGATCTTCACTCTCGTATATACACTTCATATGTTACAACATTAAACTTATACTCTAGTCTCTAAGGGGTCGTTTGGTATGATGAACAAGAGAATTTAATCCAGGGATACTTTTTAAAGTGGTCATTAATATGTTGTTTGGTTGTCAAGGGTGGGATCCTTATCCCAAAATTAACAATTAGTCCTGGCATAAGTTATCCCTTCCTGGGGGTGGGATAGTAATGCCAGGATAACTTATGCTGGAATTGGGTAGGTAAAATAACAAAAATACCCTCCTTACCCACTTTTATACATCACTTTACATTCATGTATATTAACATAATTTTTAACAACATTTATAATAACATTCACAACCTTAATTATTTCTTGCTCTTATGACAATATATTTTTCTATTAAAAAATTACATTTTATAAATATAATTTTTATTTATGAATATAATATAAGTTGAATTTATTTGCCTAATTCTTAAAGCTATTTATATTTTGATTTCTCTCCAAATGTTCACTACTAAATTGCATTTTTTTAATTAAATAGTTTATTACTCACTTAAAAATTATATTTTATATATCAATTAAAATGTAGATAACTTTAATAATAAATTTCTTTTAATTTTAATAAACTTAAAATGAAAGTTTTATTTTTAAGCTAAATAAGATGAATGTTTTATTTTTAAATTTAATAAGATGAAAGTTTTATTTTTAAGCTAAATAAGATGGTAGTTTTATTTTAACGTTAAATAAGATGAAAGTTTAATTTTAAAAACACACGGCACAATCATGTAAATGCACACCCAAAAATATTTAAGCTAAATAAGATGAAAAATTTTATTTTTAAGAATGGATAACCGAAACTTACAAATAAAATGTAAAAAACAAAAAAAACTAAATAAGATGAAGGTATTTTTGTAAATAAACAACTTATTTTTAGAAATTATGTCATGAATATAAGTTTGAATATGACAAATCAAACAAGCAACAAAAATTAATCTCAGCATAATTAATTTCAGCATAACTTATCCCAATATAACTTATCTCAACATAACTAATTTCAGTATAATTTGTATTCAAACCAAACAACCCCAAGTAATTCATTTTAGTCTTGTTTATCTTGAACATAGATTCTAGGGTTTCAGCCTATCATTACCTTCAGTCCTCCATCATGCATCTCGTTGATCAATATAATATCATTTGTGAATAACATATATCACAATATCTCTCTTTAAATATATCATCATTTGTGATTAACATACACCACGATACCTCTCCTCAAATATATCGATCAATTGAGGATAATTTAAAAGCTTTCATGTGTCAAAATTAATCTTTTTTTTTTCTTAAAAAGTTAATAGATCCTTAATCAAGGTTAAAATTGTCATTTCAAGCTATATAAAAGTAGTGTTTCCCTAAAAGCGGCAGTAATCATAAAGTACTTTTATTTACCCCTGTATAAAATACAACAAATACAAAAAGCCATTTGTGCATTAAATTCTTTTTCCAAACTTTTCAAAGAAGAAGCCAAAATATTAAATTACTGTAAATATTTTTTTGAAGTGACTGGAAAGTGAATTATAGGGATTAACAAAAGAAAAAAAAATACAGAGGGGTGGGTGGGAAGGGGTAGGGGGTACGGGGGCAGAGAAGGAATGATGGATATTCCTGGCTTATTGCAGAGAATGGAATGATGCAAAATTGGAAGAAGTCATAAAGAAGAGAGAGTCAGACAGACTTCTTTTTTTTTTTTTTTTTTTTTTTTTTACCCCAAGGATTTGTCTTACAGTATTTACTTTTCTCCGTCCGTCTCAGTTTATGTGAACACCGTTTAATTTAGAGAAAAGTATTAAAACATCTCTAAATTTAACATAAATTATTAATTTTGTTCATAAATTATTGAAAATATTTAATACAATTCTTATTAAACTAACTAAATTTAGATACGTCCCCCATCTGTCACATGACATAATAAGTGATATCAAACTCTCATAGCAGCATGAGACTCTTAATTAAAAATCAAAAAAAAATGTTGAAAGCGCTCATAAACTTCACGAGAATTTAGAAATGTATTTCATTCATGTTACAAAATTTGGGTAATATTTAAATTAAGTTAGTCAAATTCTAATAAACTTAAATACAACTCCGATCTATCACATAACATAATAAGTAGTCTTAAATTCTCATACGAGCATGTGACTATTAAAGAAAAGCCGAGAAAATGTTGCAAACACTCCTAAACTTGAAAAGAATTTAAGAGTGTATTTCACTCATGTTACAAAATTAAAGATATATTTAAATTCAGTTAATCAAGTAAAAAAGTGTTTTTAAAACTGTTATCAGTTAATAAACGAAACTAATAATTCGTGCTTAATTTATGAATGATTTTACTACTTTTCAGATTAATTTAACATAATGATATATATATATATATATATATATTTGAATGGAGCACTATTTTTCTAAAAGAAAATTTTAAAATTAAATTATTTTTAATTAAAAAAAATAACATTCTTTTGGGACAAGACTTGGGGGGAAAAAATGCTATATAAGATGAAACAGAGAGGAAAAATATACTTCATCAGGTACAAAGGACAATTGATATTGGCAGTAGATTAGCAGTCACATGACACAACACTTTTTCTCTTTTATATATATTTATTTTTCATGTTTTTTTTTCATTAGTTTTAGCATCGCTTTAAATTATATTTCCTAAATTAAGAATCTATTAGAAATAGTCTATCTATTTTTAAAATAGGAGTAAATCAACCTACAATCTATTTTTCTTAAATTTAATTTATGAGATTAGATTAAGTAAATATTATGTTTGTTTTTTTTCGTTGAATATTCAATATTGCTTTAAGACATCAATTAATATTGAATTGTATTAACAAGGTCCATTGGAAGAAGAAACAATTTCATATTTTTCCTAATTTTGAAGGCTCAAAACTCAAAAATTTCTAATTAAAAATAAAATTAATTATATTCATCTCATCACAAATATTATTATAGAAATATTTATGTACATTCATTCTTTATTTTACTTATAAAGGTATGGTTAGCCAAAATAGACTAACAGTGCATTCGAAAAAACACCCAATATTATATTTATTGATTTTGTTATTATAAATATGTGCACTAGTTATTTTTATCAAAAGGTTCTTTTTAAAAAAAATAAAAATTGAAAAAACTGTTCAGAGCGGCTTATGTGCAATTTAGATATAAGTCTTTAATTAGCATAAATATTGTGTAGCTTCACTATCAAATTTTAGACAAAGTATTTTTCTAAAGAACCACTTTTTTAGCTTTTAAAAAAATATATTTTTTCTATTCATAAAAACACTTATTTGCTTAAATACATCAATTTTTTAAAACACTAACTATTTAAAAAAGAAGACAATTTACTTTTTTAGAAATTACTTGAGTATTAGGAATAGTAAATCAAACCCAACTCGTTCAATCCGCTTAATCTATTTAAGTCTGGTCGGATTATTGACATGCCTATTCATTAACTCAGTCCGTTTCACTCGATTAATAATTAGGTTGATATGTAATCTGAATTGGTTAATGAAAATCTTGTCATTTTTTTTTTCAATTTGATATGTAGTATATAACCATAATAATGAAAAAAATAATTTTATTAGGCATTAAAATAGTTTAAAAGAACAAGTAGAACAATTAAGCTTAGTAAAAATTGAGTTAGATTGAATCTTAACTCATCATGTAACCCATTACCTAATCTATTTTTGGCCCAACACATTTTGAACCAAGCAAATTTGAATTGAGTTGAATTTTGACTCGATTATTGTCTCAGTCTATTATAAGTCATTCAACTTCAACCCATTTCGCTCAATTGTCACCCCTGCCAGAGTACTACTAATTTTTTTTTAATTTTTTTTTTTTTTGTGTATACTAAATTTTAAACAACAATATTTAAGATACTAAATTTTAAACAACAACATTTAAGATTCACCTATTTTATTGACCATTGGATACTCTAAGTATGGTAGGACAATTGATTGCAGTGGGAGTAGCCAACAGATCATCAATTTTTTTTTCTGCCATAGCCATAGCCATAGCCCCATATATAGGAGCCACCACTCTATATTCTAGGTAATTGTCAATATTGACTAATTTGAAACAAAGTTATATATATTCTCATCTTTTGATCAAATATTTATAGGGATGATGATTGTGTATCCTACTATACTTTATTTATTTAATATTTATTTATTGATAGTTGTGATACTTCAAATTAGCTTGCCTACATTTGGAGTAAATAGGTATAAGTAATTTCGTCCATTAAAATTAGGATAGATTATCAGAAGAAATTATTAGTGTTTCTATCAAATTTGTTGAAAATTTGAAATATGAGTTTTCATGATGCTCAATCGACTACATTGATCACTAAGACATTGCAAGGTTATTTCTCTCTTTTTTATAAAAAACAAAAACTTCAGGAAAATATCAAAACATAACTTTGCATTGTGTCAATAATACAAGAACAAATTTAATCATATTTCGATAAATTCATGAAGAAATACAATAACATATTTTGTGTATTTTTATAAATGTTGTTTAAAAATAGATAAGATATATATATACAAATTGTATCATTGTCTTTTTTTTTTTTGGGGGGGCGGGGGGGGGGGGGGGGGATTTCCACTCTAAATCTAATTTTAACTAAATCTGAATTTGCACAAAAAAATTTCACATTGAGAGGTAAAACACTCTCTTAGAAAGACTACTATGTATCATGGTGATTTAAATTAGTTCAAACCTGAAACCTCTGATTAAAGTTAGAAGATTACTTATCAATCCACCACAACTGTTATTGATGTATCGTTATTGTGTGAAGATAGAAAAAATATTTTCAATAGCTCAAAATAAATTGAAAATATGTCAACTAGGGTTTGAAGTGTAAGTAGGTAGGGTATATATATAGGGTTATAGGGAAGACCATGATGAAGGTATAGTATATTGTACTATTTAGATTAGAGCAAAAGGAATGAAATGAGTTAAAGAGAATAGAATTACAGGGCTACCTATTTGATCAGAGAAGATCTAAATGAATATCCATCTTGATTCTTGAATGCATGCTTTCTACAGTGTGACAAGATATATCCTCCACACCACACCTACCTAGTTTACTTTGCCTCTTTCACAAATGTATTCTTCTAGTGGACTAGTTTTTGGCTTGTTACACTTGCATGTAGGAGTACTTTCTTTTAAGGGTCGCTTCGTAGCTGGTTGAAGTTATACATTTTTTGAAATGTTACACTTAGTTGTATGTAGGACTACCTTTTAAGGATTGTTTCGTAGCTGATTAAAGTTATGTAGGTTTTGAATTGTTACACTTAGTTGCATGTAGGAATACTTTCTAAGGGTCATTCGTAGCTGATTAAAATTATGCATGAATAAATTATAAAAAAAAGTTATAATTATTGTTTGATATAATATAATGATGAATATAAATATTATTACTATAAAATTCTTTACTTATTGTAGTATGACACAATTATAAATTTGTTATTGAGTATGATACATCTATTAAGAAAATTATTTAATAACTTTAATCAAAGGATAATTTATTAATATTATTATCCTTTGTGTTTCTTTCGAGAATCTATGTTTCTTTCCAAACTTTTTTCTTAAAATTGGACATAGCTGAATACTCATCATTAAAGAGAAGGATAATTTTGAAGAGAGGGAAAAAAGAACAATTAATTCATTTTTGACCATATAAAAATTGATATATATATATATATATATATATATATATATATATATATATATATATATATATATATATATATATATATAAGTATAAACCTAATTAGCAAAGACTATATGAAAGAAATATAAAAAAGAAGAATGAATCTCATGCATATGGGATTAGTAGTAATTGGACTGAAAAGATTAACTAAAAAAAAATCTAGGAATTAAAGTACTAATTACTTTATATGATGATAGATGGTTAGAATCAAAAAGATCTATAATAGGTTTAACAGAAGTAGATATGACCAATCATCGAGGAATATTTTACTGTAATCCAGACTTTATGATAAATTCAAATGAATTTAATAAATATATAAAAATAGGAATTCAAACTAAAGGTTATAAAGAAATGAATTGCGGAAATAATTTGCTAGAATAAATAAGTTTCATAGGAAAATTAGCCACTAGCAGCAGTTCAAAATTTAAAATTAAAATAGATGATGCGGTAGGTTTAATGATAAATAAGGGGATAAAACTAATATAACCCTTAAAAATAAGTTCCGAAAAATATGTTGGTAGGAAATGGAATTTAGAGAAATTCTGTAAAAATGAGGTATTAAGATCCAATGATCACCTTACATATACTAATAACAGAGAACAAACTTCAATTAGATTCACAGACTATAAATATTCTGACCAAAAAGAAATAGATGAAGACCTAGAAGATAATGAAACAACCATAAACATGGAAGGAATGAATGTCCAAATCATACAAGAAAACGACTATGAAGTAGATAAGTCAATAGAAAAAGTCAAAAAGATACACGAATTAGATAAAACAAAAATCTTTAGATGTAAAGGTTGTAAACTAAGAGGAATAGAATTTTCTCTAGTAGAAAAACACTTAATGCAGAGTTAGAACAGACAATTACGGATATAGACAAAAAGAAGACGAAAGTGAAAGTAGACAAGAAGAAGACGAAAGTGAAAGTGATGACGAAACAACTCGTAGCTTAAAAGAATTTATGAAAACCGCCTCAACCAGTTCAAGTCCCTTCCAAAAAATCAAATATGTACCACCGGTAGAATATACCATAGGTAATTTGCCAAGGCATAAGGTGTTTAGACAAGACCCAGTTGAACCAAAAATGGTTAAACCAATAGAGATAAGAATGCCAATAGAAGCTTCTATGAAACTATAAGACGGGGGAGACAGAGGAAAAACACTGATTATAGCAGCACATGACCCTCAATTATGAAATTCAGTAATAGATGTATGAAAAGGAATAATAGTAGCAGACTATATGCACCATTATAGTGAAACAGATGCAGAAATCATGTATAGGTATATAGAGACCTTTTTAGAAGAATCAATTAAAAGAGTATGGGAAGCATACAAAGTAGCTTACCCTCAAGAATTCCAAGAATTAGTAAACATGGGACCAAACCCGTATAACTTTACCAATAAAATACACAACCTAATAACAGAAAAAGATCCAAATAGCGGATTAGTAGTATTACAAAAAAATGCATTAATAAAATTAGAACAACTTAGCACAAATAGTTGGTGTTATATAAAGAACTTCGTGAAGGACTACTTTTATCATTGTGCCATAAGCGGTAACGCGTTTGACCAAAGTTTAGGAAATAAACTTTTTAATAAGCTCCCTGGAGCTCTAGGAAGAGAAATAGAAGAAAGAGAAATAAAAGAGAAAGACTAATGCAAATTGGTCTATAGGATATAAAATACAGCACGTAATGGAGGTATTACAAGAAAAATGTGCATATATACAAATACAAAAACAGTTGAAACAAAATGAGACTAGATTCTGTAAAAATATATATACAACACAAAGTTACGATCAAAGTAAACCACAAAAAAAATACAGGAAGACACACCAAAATAGCCACGAGTACAAACCTAAGAAAAAATATTATTTAAGAAAATCAATGACAAGAAAGCCTTACCTAAGTAAAGACATACATGTAAGAAAACATAATAACAACAAAATTTACAAAAATAGACTAGCTTGTTTTACATGCGGAAGTGAAGAATATCTGGCCAATACTTGTCCAGAAAGAAACAACAATAGGACAAGAAATGCCCAGCTCATAGAGAACTTCCAAGAAACCCTGATAAATGTAGACAAATATATGTCAGATAACGAAAGTATATATTCAGTAATAATCATAGATGTCTTAGAAGGAAGAAGACAAAATTCATCTAATTCAAAAGAAGAAACATTAATAAACGAAATAGGACTAGAGAAACAAGATTTAAACAACTTAAAGGATTACACCTTTGTTAATATACAATGTGACCACCAATTCTGCAAAGGGAAAGGATTAGATAGTCAATGATGCTTTAATTACACAGATATCCAAGTAAAGACAGAAGAGCGAAATGCATGAACTGTTATATAGAAGAATGCATTCGGTGCATTGACAAAATATTTAATATTACAATCAAAGATGAGCAAGTTATCACAAAAAAAAAAACGCAAAAAGCATTAGAGGATAGAATAGATAGTTTAGAAGAAAGAGTAAGTAAAATAGAAAAGGGAAAAGGCGTAGCATTAAAAAAGGGGAAAGGCATGGAAGACACTAGCTAAATTGACCATAAAATGTTAGAATTAGAAATAGAATTTCTAAATGAAAAAGAAGACTACAAGTCATTTGAAGGATTAATTTGTAACAAAGATAAAAAAATTAATACTATAAAAATCTTAACCAGAATAAAAATTCAGGACTACAAGATAGAGACCCCCACTCTAGTAGACTCAGGATGTACAAAAATTATAATAAATAGATGTATCTTGCCTCTAGAAGTAATAAAAGATTTTTCAGAACCACAAAGCGCTATGCAAATGGATGGTTCTTCTAACATATAAAATAATTACATCAGTAATGCAAAAATAAGTTTTTTAAACATGTGTGCAGACTTTTATAAATCCACTTATAAGTTAGAAAATATCTTAGTAAGAGATTTAAATATTAAGGTAGACTTTGTTTTAGGATTAGATTTCTTACTACATAATAATGACAGTTGTGTCCTTACTAGAGATGAAGTAATATTCTCTAAAAATACTACTCAGACATCAACAACAACATAATCTATTCCAACAAGATCTAGGTATCTCATAGACACCGATGAGCCAAAACCAAATACTTCAAAATGCGATAAAGGGGAAGAATGCATTTGCGCTAAAATACATGTTACGAACGAAAGAGAAGAAATTGAATTATTAGAACTTAGCCTTTCAGATATAGAAGATGTAGAAAAGAGTTACAACTTAATATAAATAAATATATAGTTATACAATTTTAAAAGAGGGTTACAAAATATAGGAATAATAAAAGATCAAAAGAATCTAGAAGAAGTAATTCGAATTTTAGATAAACTAGAGATAATCGGAAAAAGACCCCTGACGCATTGGGATGCCAATCACATAAGCTGCATACTAGACATAATTAACTCAGAATACATTGTGAAAACAACCTTTATAGAATCAACAAATGAAGACTTAAAAGAATTCAAAGACTAAATAAAGGAGTTACTAAGGTTAGGAGCAATCAGAAGGTCAACGTCAAGACATAGGTCGGCAACATTCATGGTACGAAATCATAGCGAAATAGTAAGAGGAAAAGCCAAAATGGTTATAAATTACAAAAGACTTAGTGATAACACCTGAATGGACGAGTATAAGTTACCAGATAAAACAAAACTAATAAATAAAATACAGGGAAGAAAATTTTTTAATAAGTTTGATTGCAAGTCCGAATACTGGCAAGTAAAAATAAATGAAGATAGTATAAAATGGACTGCTTTTACCTGCTCAGAGGGTCATTTCAAATGGTTAGTAATGCCCTTTGGACTAAAAACAAGCCCCCCAATTTTCCAAAGAAAAATGGATGGTATTTTTAGAGACTATAAAAATTTTATTCTAGTGTATGTAGAAGATATTTTAGTGTTCAGTAATAACACTAAAGAACATCTAGGACACTTACAAATAGTGTTTAAGTTATTTGTAGACAAAGGAATCATAGTTAGTAAGAAAAAATGAATTTATGTAAAAGCCTCATAAACTTTTTAAGAGTAGAAATTGGAGATGGAAGAATAAAATTACAACATCATATAGCTCAAAAAGTCTTAGACATGCCAAACAAACTAGACAATACTAAAGATTTACAACAATTTCTAGAAATTTTAAATTATGCAATAAATTTTATAAAAGACCTAGGAAAGGTAGCAAGACCTTTATATTCAAAAAAGGAAACTCATGGACAAAAAACATTCAATACAGAAGACATAAAGTTAGTACAAAAACTCAAACAAATGGTTAAAAACATACCAGACTTATCTCTCCCATTAGAAACCGACTATCCAATAGTAGAAACCGACGAAAGTCTAGTAGGATGGGGAGCAGTATTAAAAACAAAGAAAAATAAGTATGGAGACAAAAAAAATGAAAAAACCTTCGCCTACCAAAGTAGAAAATATAAAGAAAGTGGGAACATGAGTAGTATAGACGCGAAAATATTAGCGTGATATAAGATCTAAACAACTTTAAATTATATATTATCAATAAAAAAGAAAATTTAGTAAGAACTTATTGCGAAGCCATTATAAAATTTCATGAAATAAGTAGTAGCAAAAGAAGATGGTTAAATTTTTTAGACACCACGTTAATATACAATATATCTCTAGAACATATTAAAGGGAAAGATAATTTTTTAGCAGATCAGCTTAGCAAACTTATAAAACCTAACTATTTATTTTCAGATTGAGTACTGAAAATGATAAGGCCAGAACCTCTAGCTCAAACAGCACTACTGATCAAAGAAAAAAAGATTTATATCTACAGACTCTATTGGGAAACGCCTTGTTCCGATCCCAGACAAGATTAGAAGAAACAAGACAAAATACTCCAAGCATTGAAAGACTGCATTTTAGAAGACAAAACTTAATATTTTATCCCCCATGTAATTTAAGTTTTAGTGTAAAATCATAGACAAAGATAGATAGACCACAAAGATGCTTGATAGATAATCTATGTATAACATACAATAAGATAACACGAGACAATAGCTATTTCATTTCCATACTAAATTCATTAAGCCATTATTTCACAGAGAAAAATGAAAATAAGAAATTCAAATTCTATGTGGTAGTTCAGGGAAGACTAGCGTGAATTTTTCAAACATGGACCGAGGTAATAAGTTCAATAAAAGGCTTCCCCACTCCCCTTTTCAAAGGATTTAACGACCTAAATGAAGCTTTGGACTACGCAAGAGGAAATCAAGGGCAATTTATTTCTTAAGCCCAGCTTTGAGGCAAACTGCAAGACCTTTCTTACAATATAACATCCGAAAAAATATAGACAAAATAATATTTTGTGACCACTACTTTTCAATGACAAAAGGTTTCAAAAGATAAAATCAAACCATTGAAAGTTTTGAAAAGGAAAAAGAAAAAATGACACAACATATCCATTTACTACAGGAAAGAATAAAGATTTTACATTTTGAAATCACTCAGACTATACCACTACAAATCGAAGACCATCCAGAAGAACAACAGAGTTCTCCATCTCATTATAAAATGGATAAGACGAGTGTACATTCCCCAAAGAATGTAGAAAGAGCCACTGTATCAGCTAAAGATACAGCTTGTCCCGTTCAAACTGTAGCCGGTAAAGACTCATCAAATCCATTGATGGTTGACACTTTGCCAAAAAGTGTGAGAATTTACCAGACAGTTTCAATACAACCAAGACTACAAAAAAAGGAAAGAAGACTAGAGGATTCCTGTTAAAGAAAAAAATAGACAAAAAAAAGAAAAGAACAGATGATACAAAGTTCTCTCCACAAGTAACATAGTGAAAAAACTAAAGAAGTTATAAGAGAATACCCAAACCCAGAATTAGAAACTACATTGACATTAAAAATTCAGAAAATAACGAATACAACCGTCTCTAGAACAATTTGCTCAAAACCCAAATGAGGACGACGACTCAGGGATGAGTTTTGACTCCATCACATTGCATAATCTAGACATGTAAGAAATACGTAAGCCATGACGATTAAGAGGAAAAGACAAAAAAGGATAAGTAAGCAATGACGTGATAAGCCATTAATTCAAAGCAGACGATAAAAAGGACACCACTACTCAAAAGCGGACAATTATTTTGAAAAAAGTCTTTCAAAAGGCCATGTGATGATGGGGCCCAAAGAGCACCCGACAAGTAAAGAAAAATTATTCAATGTTTGAAATTCGAAGTTTCAAATCTGTGGGAGTCCTTCCTCACTTATAAATATGAGACCATTTGCAAGAAGAAGGTAGAGAGCAGAGAGAAGAACAAGTAGAGCATAATAGAGAATAGTTTATGAGTTTGAAGCTTTACATATTTCTCTTTCCTTAAAAAAAAAGTGAAGTGAGTTTGTTTGTAAAAAAGAGTGTGAGTGTTTATTTTCGCAAGTGGTTGCTAGGTCACCCGAGGACTCCCGAAAGGGAAATCTCTCTCCGACCATTATGATGTAAGTAGTTATATGTCTTTCTAGATCTTTAGTAGTTTCTCCCTGTTAATATTATGCACCGTTATTATAACTATATAATATGATGTTCATATATGTAATGTTTAAATTATGGTTCATTTATTATTTACTATTGGTAAATGGTTAGTTCCTTCCCTTCTTAGTAGCAACGATGAATTAATCTCTATATACCTAGGGAAATTGAAAGTCCGCCATGGTCAGAGAGCCGAAGGACTGTGTATCCCGGGGTTTGGTTAAAGAAGAAGTTGCTAAGAACATAGGCTAAGTAAAAGAAGTGAACAGAGTAAAAAAAAAATTGGGAGAAATTACATAGATTTAGTAACCACAAACTACTTCACTAGATAAGGGAACAGGAAGAGGGAGTACTGAGTAGGATTTTATAACCTAATTCACAAAACACTCTATTTCTTAACCACATCATCCTTATTATATTTAAACATTGATTATATTTACCTGAATTTTATTTATTATTTAAACCACTTTTATGAAATTCAGTAATAGACATATGAAAAGCAATAGTAGTAGCAGACTATATACACCATTATAGTGAAACAGATGCAGAAACCATTATATATATATATATATTATGTGAGTTTCTAAGTTACAAAAACTAAATATCATATTAGGTGTATTGAATTTACATAGTAAAAGATAATTACTATCCAACACGGTACTACTTACGTATAGTTTAATACCCGAATAACTTAGCTCGTACCAAACTACTTATGTAGAATGTCATTTAGAATATGTGTGTATCTTTGTTCAAATTTACACAAGTAAAAATATCTAATTAAGCACATCCAAAAAAAAAACATAAATATCAATTGACGTTAAATTAAATAAACATTTATATATTATCTCAAATATAAAAGACGCACAAAATCTAAACTCTCCGGTTTTAATTGATAAAATCTATTTAACCCAGAATCAGAATAATAAGTGGGACCCTTGGATGTTTGAAGTGTAAAATCTAATTATGCTAGTTGAATGAGATTAGTCGATTTAAGACTAGAATACTCAACCATATTGTAAGTACCAAAAAGTAGAAAAATGTCAAGATTAAGGGTGTCTCGGAGGAAAATATTTCTTAATTTTTTTTAATATTTTGTTAGTCATTTTTTTTTACTAATATTTCTTGAAAAAATTATTTTTTTATTAAAATAAAAAATAACTTAGTAAGAATAGAAAAATAAATTCCACATTGATCATATCTTCTTCACTCCAGAACCTACTTGTGAGCGTGAATTTAGAGGTTAAAATCAGAATATGTGAATTTGTGATATCTTCGTAAAACTAAATATAATTGATGTTCAGTTATTTACCTAAAGGACTACCGGCCCACACTCTTATTCCTACTAAATTATATATAAAATATTTTCTAATACTTATTCATCAATCATAAAAAATAAAAAAGACTCACTTATTTTCCAAAAATCAAACATAAAGAAATATTGTTTTTCATACCAAACATATCCTAAGGAATCCTAAGTAATCGTTTAGTATGAGATATAAAGTATTAGAATAAAATAAATAATTATTTTATCATGTGTTAAGTTAAAGATATTAGATAGTCATTCAATTATTTATCTCATCATTTATATCATAGTGATAAAATAAATCACACAATATACATAATAAAATAATTTATCTCAAAATAACGTATTCCCAATTAAACGAGCCTTAAATCAACAATGATTGAATATAATGGGGTCCATGTCCCTAGACTTTTTATCCTCCAGGTTACAAAATTAGGTGAGATGGGATTGAAATTTTTTGTAACACAAATTTAAAAAAACTATATTTAATGGAAAGAACTTTTTTAGTCACATCCATGTGATTTGATAATTGAAATATGCATAGTTTGACTTACAAATTATTCTATTGCCTTCACATCTAATCTAAGGTAAGCATTACGTACACTCTTTTCCTTAAAATTCTTTTTCATATTTTAGAAATCAAAAACATTTCGTGTTCTATATTTATTTTGAAATTAAAGATTTCAACTAGTTAAGTTTAGGTCATGCGAAATTGTTAAAAAAGAATTATCTATCCTACTATAACTTTTAAAACACTCTCTTTAATAAAAAAGAAATCCATTTTTTATTTGGCATTCAATATTTATTTGAGTATTCCAACTAATTAGGTTTTATGTTGTGCAAAATTACTAATTAGGTTTTACATTGTGCAAAATTTATTAAAGAAAAATTTTTCAAACTTAAAGAGGTTCACAATTCGAATTCATAACCCTCAAAATTGGCCAATTGGACTTTTTCAAAGTTAAAATTTTACACTAGATAAATATGAATGAATTAATATTTTTAATTTTAATCTTAGCTTCTTCATTTTTATAAAAAAAAAATACCAATGATCTATTGTATGTCCAAGTCTTATTCTTTTAGTTTTTTTTTTCGAAAGTTGTTGATTATTCATAACTAATCGTGATGCAAATAATGACGAAAGATTATTCATGTAGAAACAAAATATTAATAAAGCATGAAATAAAATAAAGTTATATTTTATTTTGAAATTTATTTTCCTTTATCATACTAATCAGACCAACTATAGGAAGAATATAAGTATTTTCTTTCTATTTTTATATTTTTCCATTCAACTTTTTTGCCTTTTAAATTTAAAGTGTGAATAAAAAGTGAGAGAATGGAAAAAACTCTAATTTAACGCTTTCATATATTATTGAATAATGAAAAATTCCAGCTACCTTATGACGAATATTTCTAGATCATATGACAAAAATACATATAAAATTGTAAATAAAACTTTCACCAGAAGTTTATTGAACATGAATGAACACAAAGGGAATTAATATTTTTGGCCTCGGGCTCAGCCCATGGAGATAGTAACATTTTTGGTCACTTAATTATAGGTAAATTTTAAATTTAATTTTTGTAATATTTAACTAAACACGTGTAATTAGTTGAAATGTATCTTTTTATTATCCCTTTGCTTGTGAAAATCACATAATTTAAAAAGCATTAAACATTATGTCATTTAATTATTCATGTGTTGTTATGTTTAGCATGTATTGCTACTTTATATTTGAGGATGTTTTAATCAAACGTAGGAGCTAGATGTCCGAATGTGGATTCAATTGAATTCAATATGTTTTACTCAAACATTATATTTGTAGTAAGAAAATTAATTAAATATGTACAATACTAAAATTAGAACGTTATTTTATAAAATTTAAAACTCATAAAGTTGAAAATCTAATTAATTCCTCTAAATATACTTCAAAATTTAGTTCAAATATAACATATCTCCTATATAATATAACCGAAAGCAAACACATTTAAATATCGAATCATATACACTTAAATATCTAGTCATATATTACAAGGACCAAAATCAAAACAGGGGATTGAAAGTGCTATTATCCCTAATTTAAATGATATGCATTGTATATTTTGTTTGGTTGTTACATAGTGAGAAATCAAAGAAAATTGAGTACAACAAGATCCTTGATTTGTTCCTAAAGTTGAAACAAATGTGAAATGAGTTGTCTTTCATCAATTTCCAAAGTTAGGGACAAAAATGAGAAGTTAATGAGGTGATTTGAAATTCTTTGATTTGTTTCTATAGTTAGAACAAATATGAAAAGGGTTCAAGTTTCTAAATAGGAAGCCCTTTTAAATAATCGAGACTTGCTTAATAGAAAGATTTACATGCAACAGAGTCTCAATTTTGTGTATCGGGTTAAGCAAGCCCAACCCACCAACTTACATCCGGACAAAAAAAAAAGTGAACACCTAACGCGGAAGATTGTATTACCAAGCAAGCCAAGACAAGAACCAAGAGTGTAACAAATGATCAAACAATACGATTTTTCAACAAAGAGGATTCAATTGAACTCCCCCTTCTTTGGTTGTAGTTCCGCAATTGTCAATCCAGTAGTATATCTTTTCTCACTCAACTTTATTCATGAACTACCATATGGATTTGGTGTAATCACCTGGTGCAAGTAAGGTTTTACCAAATGATATTATGAGCACTTGCATCCAGGGGCACATTTATTGGCAAAATTTGGGACACATGAACCCATGATCTCTCTGTAAAACTAGATATTATATGTTGGCAATCATACTACAAGAAGACTAAATGGTGCACCTGGTTGAAAGTTGAGTTACTTAAAGAGGACTATTTTTGCTGTTGAACAGTAATATCTTGCATGAATTATGAAAAAATGGAACAAAACATTTAAGCAAAAATATCAAACTGGTTTTAGAATAGCATAAAAACTGTTGATGAGAAAACATTATTTGCATTCAGGTAGAGGTTACAAATAGTCCACCATCTTTATCACTCAACAGAAATCAACTTCAAATACAAATCCACGGACTAGTATTTGACAATTTTCTTGGTTTCTGGAGACCTTGGCAATTTTTTCATCTTCCTGTGAAAACAGTCACCATAGTTGAATTCAGATGAAGGAAAACATGATTTGGTAAAACACAAAGCGGAGTGGTTTGTCAACCATGATGACCACTATAAAAGATAAACCGACTTCAAACTAAGAAAGAAATAAGATACAAGTGGTTGTAAGATACTGCAAATTTATACGAGATACACTTAAGCAAGTCTAACCAAGGGTACTAGATGGATTAGGACCAGTTCACTCACCACCAAAGTATTGGTTCTTGACGTTTTCATACTAATTGTTGAAGAGCATCTTGGTACTAAATCGAAAGAGAGAAAGTAGCTCAGAAGGTTGACCAACTTCCAAAAGTAAATATTCCAAGTGTCAGTGAGGTTAGAAGAAAGTTGAATGACCATGCACCAGGAGTGGCATGCAATCTTCATTTTTATGGTCTTCCGAGGCATATTCAAGATTACCTGAATTTTTTGTAAATTTACGGACTCCCAGAATTACTAGGTTTATATTTGGATTTGATTTGTTTAGAAGAGTTGACAACACCTTGGTTCTTATTATGCATAAAATCTTCTCTTTCATCTATCCAAAAGGAAAGAGATAAAAGAAGGAAAACAGAAAGAGAAAAAAAGAAGAAAGAAGGAAGAAGTCATAATTTTGCTCCTACTAAAATCTTGTTCCTTTCCGACTAACTGCTAAGTAAAAAACCAAAGGTTGTGAGTTTTGAGAGCACTAGAGTAAAGGGGGAAAGGGCCATAGAAACAGTTGTGGAAATCTAATGCCCCTAATGTTAGTTGTTTTACGCTGTTAGTTACACACGATGTAAGCCGTGCTCGTGCAACCTTCAGACTAGAGGATTGGCAATATGCAACAAGTGCTTCGCATTCAATGGTTAAGTGGGGGATTGGCAGCAAAATATTTGCAGTATTCAGTGGCAAATCAAACCTGGTCTTTATTTCTTAACATATTCAGAATTCCTTCTGTTAAGTCATACACAGGGAAGGAGCTATTGAGTAGGTTGGCTGTTAGGTGAAGGAAATCAGTAAGGTCTGAAATACAGTCTCAGACTGTGTCTATTGGGTATTATGGAAAGGAAAGAACGCGAGATGCTTCACTAAGGAAATCAAATACTTACAGAAGATTAAGTTATAGATGCATATGGCTTTTGGCTTTTTGGTGTAGCTTACAGGATGTTGAACATGAAAATAGCATATGCTAGATTTCATACTCTTTACAGGAATAGGAGCATGTACAGCTGGAACCCCTTCTTTATGTTTTAATATAATTACCCTAGAACCATCTTAGTGCTAAGCTTCTTATTTTGACACATTATTTACCTGTTCAAACAAAAAAAGTGAAAGTTAACTTTGGTCTCGTGAGTAGGGGAATTTGCAGGTGGAGCTTACCACACCGATAGAAAGAATCCCTGGGCTCCATACATGTGGGCTATGTGTTAAAAGTAATACTAATACAGTAATTCTAGATCAGAAAGTTGTACGGCGGAAGCAAACTAGAGATGAGCACGACAAAGACAAAAAGAGAAGGATAGAAGGGAAAGAAATTCTAGGAATTCCTACTAGCGTCCTCTGGAATACCTGGGAATGATAAGGTTGCTGCAAGCTTGGCAGAACACAATAATGTACCCAGTGCAATCCCACAAGCTTGAACATAGAAAGAATTAGAATTTTATAAACTCACTTTTCTATACTTCTAACAGCATCACCTTGAAAGAGTTATATGACCTTTTCATTGTTTTTCGGAAATATCTCCATTCCACCTTGTGGAACAATAGAGAATCATTTGCAGTGACCTCTTCAAGGAGATAAAAATTAATTATTTCCTGTTATGTAAGGGCTAGACACTTTTTACATTTTATGATAATTATAGTTAAAAGAGTCTCAAAAAAAAGTCTCCAGTCTGCCCAAAAGGCTTGCAACAATAAAGTTGTTGCTGGACACACAACTGCCTATATCAATTGCTACTTAAGGTACCACATGGTAATGAAGCAAGACTTAGATATTCTCAAGTCAAAGTCACTTGCATCAGATGCTGCACAAATATAAGAAGCTATGATGCCATTTGCACTGCATGTGCTTAAATAGCAAGCTGTTTCAGCATGTTATAAATGTCTTAAGTTAAAAGGATATTGTTACTATGTGTCTACGTCATAGTGAATCTTGGTTGATCCAATATTTAATAATAAATCTGCATTTTAACTGCACAAGCTAGATAATGGAAATTTCAAGAATTTCAAATTAGGATCTTGACTGCTGAATAAAGGTACTCTATGGTTCTGAGGCAAGAGCTCTTCATGCCCCCCTCCCCCCATCCAAAAAAAAAGAGATGTTTCCACTCCACCTATTGTAATTGTGAGGTTGCAGGACCTTCCAGAAGAGAATGAGCCAAACAACCAAACAAAGTTGTACCAAATAAGTTCCACAATAAAGAGGATTCTTTTTTTTACAAAACAATCATCTCATTGCCCATCAATTAAGCTGAATCGCCCATAAACCCCAGGAAATGTTTTAATCATCAGATCATAAAGACACCTCCTTTCTCAATTAGATGAAGCACGATTTGGAAAAAAAACACTATTACTCACTAATCAGTCAAACCTAATAGCTATTAAAACTTAGAATAATGACCAAGTTCTTTGCTAAGTTACAAAAGTGAGATCAAATATCAGACAGATTCTAAAACTTAGTCTCAGGTCTGCACTTGCTGAAAAGAGTCAATGGCAATGAATCATTGCTACCGCAAGTAAACCTGGATATCCTCACTATGATAATAAAAAAAGAACTAACATCCTTGAAACTATAGACACCAACTGTAAGAGAAACAATCAATTTCCTAAAGGAAAAGTTGATGACAAAGTTCATTAACCTCAGATTTCTGCTTACGGGTATACTAATCTTCAAGAAATCGCTTAAATTAGAGAAAGTTAAAACAAAATAAATAAAAGCAACCTCTCCTTCCCCAGTTATATAACGCTCTCCATATTTTGGGACTACCAAAATGTTAACACGATTCTTCAAATAATAATTACTTTATACTACCTTTTTAGAAGGGATTCCTATATACAACTTTCAAACTAACTTGTTAACTACTACAAAATTTCACGTTTCTTCTATAACGATGGTGTACAGGCTACTTTGCCGCTTGCCAATTGATCTAGTGGGTACATACTACCTTCCACCAACAAATAAAAAGTACCAGATATCTGTCCACGGTACATGCTACCTTCCACCAACAAACAAAAAAGTACCAGATATCTGTCCACCAAAACTCATACTTTTGTCTAAATATGACCTCTTGTTTCCTAGGGTCCATAGCAACTTTAGTGATGGTTGCATTCCAATACTAAAAGCACTTTCGGAGAGGGAACTTGAATTCTCTATCTACTTAACAATAACTTTACTTTTTTCATTTCAATACAACATTATTCGTCTTTTAGTACAAAACTAGTTAAATTCTTTAGATCTTTTGGTTCTCTAAATCCTACATGTATCCTTCCAAGAAATCTAAGTCAGTAAAATGCCAAACAAAAAAATAAAAGCTAGGCTCTCCATTCCAATTTGTATAACACTGTCTAAGTTATCAAAATGTTTGACACAATTCCACAAATAACACAAGTTTTGCAATGTTTAAACGAACTTGACAAACTACTATTAAATTTCTTCATCAAGTTAACATCTTAACCTATACATTCAGTCAAACACCATCATTAAAAATAAAACTCAAAGCAATTTGGAGCAAAATTGAAGCTATGAATAAGGAGATCAATTCAAACAATCACTATAACAATAAAGAAATCAAGTAGCGGTAACTGACCCAGATGATGGAAAAAACTAGGCATTAGCAGTCTTAGGAATGAGAGGAATAGATTGATGTCCCTTTTGCTTCATTCGTGCTTCCTCTTCACGGATCTTCTGCATCTGAAGCATCCGTTCCATAACAAGCTCATACGCACACTTTTCATATGTATGGCGTTCATCCTCGCACTTCCATGGAAGGTAAAATTCCGATTGCCGACACTTGTTCAAAGGGATCAAAAGGTGTGCGCACTGATCCCTATATGCTAATGGCACTTTGTTTTCCACCATTTCTTCTTGTGTTGCGATCATCTTCTTCGATGAACCGGGAACCTCCATTGCCAAATTGACCTTCGTTGTTCGATTTTTCTCTGCGAATTTTCCCCTCTTTTCGATTGCTCTATAGAGATTTGTTGTTGTGATTTGTGATGTATTGTTGGGCTTTTGGGCTCTTTGGGCTTTGGATGTTTGGGTTTGTAATGATTGGGCTAATCTTTAGGCCCAATAATATTGTGTTGTACTTAAATAATTTTTGGAAACTTACCTAAATCCCACTAGCTTAGAAGTTAATTACTTAGGTACACTTTAGTTTACAATATAACGAATTTTATCAGATTTTGGTGCGTCTAGATACGTACAGATACATGGGGGGTCAAAATTCGATGTAATTTGTTCTAGATGCACTATATCAAAATGGATTCGCATATATCTGAGATTCATGACAGATCTCCCTCGCCACTCTCCTATGTAACTAGTATCTCATATACATGTTAATCACACTAGATACATACATATACATGTATCTAGTGTGATTCACATGTATCTCAGGTACATAATGAATCTCGCTCACCTCTTTCCCCATCTAGCTTGCCTCGCTCCCTATTTTAGTGTATCTAGTAACAAATATACATGTATTTAGGTGTATCTTCCTCAATATATGATGGAGAATTCTTAATTGATGATAAGATATGTAATATTTGGACGTATAGATAATAATAATATATATAGTAGTGGAATATGTCTAATTGCGTAATTTCTCAAAAAAAGAAGAAGTTATATCAAGTAGCAATCTGAAGGATCGATAATTGGAATTCGAAAATAGCTATACCTCAAAATTAAAATGCATAAATTAGTCGAAAAATACAAACTAATTCCGAGACAACGTGTTAAAGATTAAGATTTCTACAAGTAAAATTCAAAGAACATATCTTAGACTAAAACTATGCAAATGAAATTCAAAGATCATATCTTAAAGTACAAAATTATGCAAAATAAAACTCAAGAATCGTATGTAGGAATTCAAAACAATACAAGTGAAACTCAACGATTGCGTCCTAGAGTTTGAAGTGTTGCAAGTGGGTATGTCATGATCACAAAAATTAATTATGTAGTTCATCTGCATCAAATTAAACCACTTGTTCCATCGTTTATGCGGATCCACATCAATTTCTTTGAGTTTCAATCTTACGAATTTACTTTCCATAAATGATGCTTAACGTGTTAGCTATAACACTGCACGAACCGATATGCGCGCACAAAACACCTAATATCCATCATTTACAACTAGAACTATTGGGATATTTAATTCAATTCGCTCTCCTAACTTTCGTCCCTCGGTATCAGTGTCGACCCAACATAATGCTTTTGTATATTATCAATGTTGGATAACTTAATTCTATGGTGTAAATATCTTATTTTTACTTATACATCAAATATATTTATACACACAAAAATAAAAATATACTCATTTTCTTTAAATATTCTTATGAAAAATATTTTTTATCGTATCGAACAGTACATTCTTCACCTTGTCATGTACTAATAGTCTCTTTTGTCTTAAACTCAATAACTCATCATTCTCACACCTATATATATATATATATACACTTCTTGACAGTCGTCATCATCCCTTCCCAACAAGAGCCACCGCCAAAAAAACAAAAACAAAACTATGTTATTTTTTTTTTCAAGTCTTGACAAATTACTAGTCTTAAGTTATATGTTGTTCATCACCAAATTAATGAATATTGTGATAGGATGTAAATATTATCTTATTTATAATCTACAAATTCAAACTAGAGCTATTACTCAGTTGGTTCAATCTGACATTGTTAAATTGGTAATTGAATTATTAAGTTATCAAAATATCTATAAATCTAGATAGGGAAAACTAACAAATATATCTCTGAACTATCGTAAATGGTATGCAAATACCTTTTGTCATACCTTTGGGACACTAGTGCTCCTGTCATCCAAAAACTAGAGCATATATGTCTTTCACTCTAACGGAAGACTAAATAAGGACATGTGACACAATCTTATCCGTTGATCCGATATTTAATAAATGTCGGGTCGGTAGATAAGATTATGACACGTATATGTCCGTTAATATAAAGGATATATATGCTCTAGTTTTTGAATGACAGAGACACCAATGTCCTAACAGTACGATCATATTTATATTGAAACTCGAATACACTGGCCTAGATAATAATTGCATTCACATATGTTGCCGAATCAAAAGAAGTGTAATTAACGGCACTAAGAAGCAAATTAAATTATTTTCAAATTCTAACTATAGACTAATTTAATAAACAAAGTTGAAAATAGACCCAAAAAAAAAAAAAAAGAACTAAAACTGACATTATGCTTGATCTTTAGCAAACAGGCTCCACAAGAACATACCTAATAAACGCAGTGACACAAAATGGCAAATCAAAACTGGACAAAAACTTCAATAATTTTATATACATTTGGAATATTTATTTTGACTACTACCTAAGCTATAATATATAATATAATATATATACTAAATGCAAGGACTAATAAAGCATACTAAAAATGATCTTATATACTCTCCATTCCAATTTATGTGACACTTTTTGGATTTTGAGATTCAAATAAGTCTATTTTTGACCGTGAATTTTTCATATATCTTTTAAACATTTTGAATTATCAATTATTGTGATTTATAATACTTTGGACGTAGTTTACGAATATATAAACTTCATTTCAAAAAAATTGAAGATTTCATGCACAAATTTTCGATCAAACTTAAATTGTTTAACTCTCGAAAAACGAAAAATGTCATATAAATTAGGACAGAGGCTAATTCTATGTCTCAATGTATATTGCACATTTCGCTTTTTAGTTAGTCACAAGAAAAAGACACAACATTTCATCATTCACAAATGTTGTGATAATGCATAAGTATCTCTTAAACTTTGATCGAAATTTCAGCGACACATTTTAACTTAACTAGGATCTTATTATCCTCCTTAAACTATTTTAAATGGAATAAATACACCATAAATACTGACGTGATATAGTTTAAGGGGGATAATAAAACTCTAGTTAATGACATGGGATCGCAAACTATCAGCAAAAAAACATCAGTAAAGCACATTCAAACACCAAAACATAGACATTAAATTCTAAAAATCCCTCAACATGAAACAGATACGTCTATAAAGAAATTTGAAATTTCAAAAATATCCTCAGCATGAAGCAAACACGTCGATAAAGAGATTTGATAATTCAAAAATACCCTCAACATGAAGCAAACACGTGAAATGAAGAGGTGATTGCTTCTTCTTCTATATATATATATATATATATATATATATATATAGTTGTTGTTGTTATTATTATTATTATTATTATTATTTGTAATGTTAAAGTTGACAGCCAAGAAGAAGGTGATGAAGGGGCAATTTGTCTGAGAGTGAGTAGAAGATATGAAATGAGAGAAAGGGAGGCAACGTTTGCTGGTCGGTGGACCCAAATGCTACACTACACTATATTATCATCACATCATCCTAAGCTAATTATTTCAAAAATATTTATTCGCACTTGATATTTACCTATTATTTTAGATTATGGTAACTTTTTGTTATTAGTTAATGAATTGATCAAGCTAAAATATATGATTAAACGGGGGAGTATGTAGTTTATGTAAAACTAACTTTTCACTCATAAAACCCTTTTAAAAATTTAAGAAAAATACATGTTCAAACATAATTTTAAAAATTTAAGTTTTTAAATTTTAACTTCAAAATCAATTGTCAAACATGAGTGAAAAATATAATTTATTGTCTAAATTTTTTGTGTAGAGTACTAATTACTAAACAATAAAATTCGTCATTGATGTTATTTAGGAATAATTTCACAATGGGTTCTTATACAATTACATAAGTTAGTAATTATTTGCGATAGATTTACTAGGAACTCCAAAACTAATTATATCAAATCTTTTGTTAGAATTTTTTTCAATCATTTTTGTATTTAAAGTAGTGATAAGAAAGTTTTTTAAAATAGAGAAAAATGAATAGGATAATTTGGTCCACTAATTAAGCTTTCGTGTTATGCGTATAATATGAAAGAAAGATCAGATCAAAAGAATCTATCGTATATAATTTTATTTTGTATTTTTATAAAAGGATTATTTCATAATTCGAACTTGTAATTACCTCCTTAAAAATCACTATTTTTTTAATGTAATTGTTATTCTCATAGATATTTTGATTGAAAGACAAGAAAAAAAATAGTAGTAATGTTTTCATATGAGAAAAATTAAGAAGTTACACACTATTTCAGTGAGAATTTGCTTCTCATTAGGCATTTTCTCAGTAAATCGAATCAGTAATCATATTTTATAACATAAATTTCTCACTAATTCACGGGGAGAAAAAAAACCCTTATTTTTAATAATACATAAATAAAATTGAAAATTTTTTTTATATAGATGAGAAAAAGGATAGGGGGTGGGGGTGGGGGTGGGGGTGGAGTGTATTAAGGATATGTGTTTGTCTATGCATGACACCTAAAACACATATAGAGGAACCTCACATAGCATCTTTTCTTGAAAAAAATTCATTTTATAGCAAAGAGTTAAAGGAGAGAAAGAGAGAGAGAAAAAAAAACACAAAATAGTTCATAGATATCATGGGATGAATATTCTCTTTAATTCCTCTTACTCAAGTCTCACTCACTTAATTATTTTAAGTTCTTCATAAGGTTTGTAAACTTCTTATTTTGGTTAATAATTTTCCTTCATTTTGTTATTAATTGAGTTAATTTTCTTTGTTTAATTTCTACCAAACAGCTCAAGGATTTAGAACACCAAAAAAGTAGATCAAGATCAAGAGGAAATTAATTATATCAAACAAAAGGTTTGTTAATGAAGCTTTGTTGAATTAAATTCATTTTTCCTTAATTTTTTTTGGTTATTTTTTTTTTCAATTTTATAGATGGCTGGAGGTTCATCAACATCATCTATGTTTTTTGGAATGAGAGAAGAAGAATTAAGTCAAAATCAACAAGAAAATCTCCTTCAAGCTCAAGTACCATCAAAGAAGAGAAGAAATCAACCAGGCACACCAAGCAAGTATCTAATTAATTAATTAATTACACTAATTTTATGAAAAATGGAATTTTCAACTATTTTTTAAAAAACATAAGAACAAGAGACAAAACACTAATTTATTTTTTCTTTAATTTATTATATTAATCTATCTATAGTATGAATAAAAGTTGAAAATAATAATTTATAACTCAAGTTCAAGTTTTACCTTAAAGAAATTTGAGGGAAACCCTAATTTGTTAGGTTCTTCAATTTTTTGTGCAAAGGAAAACCACTCTTCCCAGTAATGAACTATGAAAAATAAGGGAAGACGAAAAAGAAACCGACTAAAAACTTGAACCGCTTGACTAACTCCTTCATATACAATTCATTCATTAATGTTGGAATATATAGTTGAAACCAATCAGAAGTGGAAATCGCGATAGCAGAAAATGATGAATTTTCTTTAACAGATATATGAACTATGAGGGTATAGTCAAACAAAAAAAATTCGTCCGTTTAACTGACCCTTTCATAGTTCATACATTCTAAAATTTCTTATGTTTAATTTTCACCATATACAAATCATAAATATAACTTTAATTTGTTACTAATAATTCATTTTTTTTTTTGTTTTGTTTTATTGTGGTGGAATGAATATATAGGTCCAGACGCAGAAGTGATAACGTTATCACCAAAGACTCTAATGGCAACAAGTAGATTCTTATGTGAGGTATGCAACAAAGGTTTTCAAAGAGAACAAAACTTACAACTCCATAGAAGAGGACACAATTTGCCATGGAAATTAAAGCAAAAAAATACAAAAGAAGTTGCAAAAAGAAAGGTGTATCTTTGTCCAGAACCAACATGTGTTCATCATGAACCAAGTAGAGCACTTGGTGATCTTACTGGGATTAAAAAACATTATTTTAGAAAACATGGTGAGAAAAAATTCAAATGTGAAAAATGTTCAAAGAAATATGCTGTTCAGTCTGATTGGAAAGCACATACCAAAACTTGTGGCACTAGGGAGTATAGATGTGATTGTGGCACTCTTTTCTCCAGGTATGAAATTTCGTTCATCGCTAATCTGTCACTAAATTGCTCATAGCTATAACATGATTACGTGACTATAGTGATAGAAGTTGTTTTATTTGTTTATTGCTAATTCCTGAATTTCATTGCTAAATTATTCGTAGCTAAATAACTTGATTATGTGACTATAGTGATAGAAGTTGTTAATCTGTCGTTAAATTACTCATAGCTATGACAACATTATGTGACTATGTAGTGATAGAAGTTGTTTTATTTGTCTGTTACTAATTTCTGTTTTTTTAGTGAACTCGTCTATTTATCTCTCTTTTTCCTTTTCTTTTTCTCTTGGTCACCTTAAGAAAAAAAAATAGGAATTGGTTGTGGAATTCGTCACTAAATAGATCGTAGCTAATAAGATTTTTCGATGATTTAATGTTAATTTGTCATTAAATAGAATTAGCTAATAATTTTATTGTATTGTCGTGCCTATGTTGATTCTTTTTTTTAAGTAGGGAAGTCGTCTATCTATTTTTTTAACGACTAAATTTCTGAGTGTTTTCAACTTTTAGGCACAAAAATTAGAATTTAGGAACCGTTTTTTTCTTAAATGTTGTAATCAGTCAAACTACGTCATATAAATAATGTAAGAAGGAGCATTTTTTGTGAAGTGCTCAATATTTTTTTTTTCTCGGATTTTCAATCGTGTCTTAATTGGTTTGGTAGTGTGACTGATCATCCTTTCGAATCAACTATTTATTATTATTTGAAATTTGAATTTCGGATTTTATTATTTTTATTTTATTCACGATGATGAGTCTTTTGAATTAAGTTTGGCATCTTTTTTAGTAGTATTTGTTTTTTTCCCAGGGTGATGAAAAAGGGGAGAAATGAAAGGAAAAAGATTTTTCCATTTTTTCTTGCAGTTACAAGATTCTCTTTTTTAAAAAATAAAATAAAATAATTTCTCTCTGGTAGTTTTTTGTTTTTGTCTTTGGAACTTTTACTATTAGACAATGTGTACACGTGAAATTATTATTACATTGGTCGTATTTTATTTTGTCTTTTTTCTTTACCACGGGTAGTATATAAGTTTTTCAAAAAAAAAAAACTAGTTTATTTTATCCATCTATATTTTTTTTTTCTTTCAAGGACCCTCATCGCTTGATAAATAAGTTATTTCAAGATTATAATAATAAGATATAGATAGTGGTATGTAATGACTCGAAAGGTTATTTTTGGATATTTTTATAAAATTATCGTTTTATTCCTCTCGATAGTTGTCTCGAGTAATTTCTGATCAGTTGATAAAGTGTGTTTGGGAATTCTTTTTGAACTATTCGATAACTACGGTTATTTAATTGACAAATAATTTCAATTAATTTAATTTGTAACTAATGGGCTAAAGTAATAATTTATTTAAAACCCTATACTATTTGACCCTTATATATTAAACTAAGTAGTAGGGTTTATCTGGTTTATTTTTATATTAAAAGAAAAGATAATAAGAAGAGGAGAAAATTTCCTAGGTGGAGTCGGACGAGAGGACTGCTTGTCATTTCAGCGAACCTTCTTTCTCCTTAATTATGATCTTGTTTTATTCTAGAAACAATGTCATTTAAGATTTGTGTTTTTCTTTTGAATCAATTGTAATACTTGTCTTGGTGGAATAAGATGAGTGTCATTACGTCCATTTTTGAGTCGTGACATGGCATCAAGATTACATATGAATATATTTTTATTGTAATGTTTGATTTGTTAGATTAAAAATGGATTATAAGATGAATAAATTTTATTATTTTTATTTTAAGTTTGTTCTTATTTTTTTTAAAAATAACTTTAACGACGAGCAATATGTTATTTTGTTGTTTTACATAGAAATAGAGTGTTATTCTTTCTGTAATTCTTTACTAGTTGCATTTTGTTTTATAACAAAGTCGATTTGAGTAAGATAGGTGATATCTGAAAACTATATGAAAAGTATATCGTACTATAAATTGTACAGTAATTTTTTCATATTAATATAAAGAAAAATTCATTTTAAAATATTTATAAAAAAATATTTAACTATTAAAAAGCGTCAAAATTATAATTTTTTATCCCACAAATCAAACGAACGTAACACCCAGAGATACTCTCTCCTAGGGAGTGTCCTCCTTTTTTTCCGTTACATTTACCTTTTCAAGTTATTCACGTGTTGCTATGTCCATGCATAAATAGTGGTAATACTTTGTCAGATTTTGTTCTTTTCTTAATTGGTTGCTATGTTATTCCCTTTTCATGATAATTTTTTTACTACTTTATCGTAATATGTAATATATTAATTGAGAGAGAAATTCAGAATTATATACTGATTAATTTTTTTATAAAATTAAGTTTTCTCGCGTTTTTATGCTAGTAATTGTTTTCAAATATTTGGTCTAGTTAGTTTTGCGTTTCGAAATGTAATATGTAACTAAAGGTAACAATGAATAGTTAGAATGTAAAATTTATGAGGGTATGAGTTTAGTTATGTTGAGTTATTTATATGTTTTAAATTAATATATTTATAGATATAAATTTTTTTTAACTGGTAGTTTCATTTATTGAAAATAATATCCCAGGCGTTTCACTTCTTTGATTTTGACGATTAATTTCCCAATTTCTTCTGTTGCATTTATTTGTTTATTTATTGTGGAAAAGTTCACATCATTCATTTTATAATTTTGGCAAATTATTCTTTGACAATCCTTGATTATGTTTCTGCCAATTTTGACCAGACTATATTTTCATTCGGGTAATTCTAAATGACCAGAAAATTTCGCCAGAAATTTATAAAGTCTATAATATTTTTTTTATTTTAAAATAAACTAATTTTTTTCTATTTTTTTTTAATTAAAATGTATTAAAGTTAAAAATATAAAAATATTTAAAAAGGTAAAATAACATAGTGTGAAATATGTCACCATTCTGGCCAAATTTTCTGGTCAAAAGGATTTTTCCTTTTCATCAATATAAGAAATTTTTGTATCAACTTATCCTTACTTGTTATAATATGTAATTCATTTTATTTTTATAATTACAAATCATATAATTTAATGTTACTTAAAGTATCTTCCTTATTTAGAAATTTATTGTATATTTTGTTATTTTCCTAACAACATTAATTTGACAATGACAATTGACATGGCCGCAAAAAAAAACTAATTTGAATTTATTGAATATTGTAAATGCATTTTAACTTTTTATATCCAAGTTTTATCTTCTAGAATGGGACCATCTGAGTCATTTTCAAGTCAATTTCTTTGTCTAGTTTAGGTAAATTTAATTTTAGAATAATTATATAGTATGTTAAAAGTTTTTACTTAAGACTAGCTAAAGACAATATTCTTGTATAATTGTTGTTACAACAGTCTATAATTTGTTAATTTTAGTCCTAAATATATACTATTGTCATTGTCATAGTAGTGTTAGACAATTTTGAATTGGATGTAACTTAGTACAATATTTTAACTTATCTTATTTTTCAAGTTATTAATTTCACTTATGAACGATTTTTGTGTAATTATCTTTATTTGGATTGAACATGAGGGTCTTAATTGGATTCTTAATTATTTATTGGTCATTGCAATTTCAACTACTTACTTCATCTAAATTGTATCTATTATTTTTTCTTATTTCTTTTTACCCTTTTTAAAATCATAGATTGGGGAGAGGAAGGGGGAATGGAAGGGGAAAGTCAGAAGCGGAACTGGAATTTCTAAAATATGGGTGCATTATAAAAAAAAAATGTATTTAGTCGGAATAGATCATTGTTTTTTTTAGATAAATAGCTTAGCATTCAATCATGTGCATCATTCAACCCTTTTGAGTGTCCGTTGATAATATTAGCCCAATTTCAGGAACTATGTACAAGTTTAGTAGATACATAGGCCATAGGTTCACGTGTACCACAATTTCTATGAACACCACAATTTCTATACTAAATTCACCCGTGGAGAAAGAAAATTACAAGGGTGGGAATCAAACCCCCACCCACAAGATGTTCAAGAGTAACCTACTAACCGAACAACTAAAATTCTCCTCCTTTTTATAGCTTGAGTTTGTGTATTATTTTCTGAAATTTAACTTATACACATGAACCCCTTATACTTTCCTTCTTTTCTTACATCATATGTACACATTTCTTATACTATCAGTGCACATAACTTAACCTCGTATATATTGTTTTTGTCGTGTTTACACAGGCGCGACAGCTTCATAACACATAGAGCCTTTTGTGATGCCTTGGTTCAAGAAAATGCAAGAAATATCCTTTCACCAAACTCCTTGATGAACACCCTTGGCATGAACAACAACCAATATCTATATGGATGTAGTAGCAACATAAACTTAGGCACCTTCTCCAAATTGGGCAATAACAACAACAACATCACAAAGACTACTACTACTTCTACTAGTGGTGTTCAATTTGATCATCATCATGACAACAACCTCATAGGGTCAAGTACTACTACTACTACTACTAACAATCCCTTTTTCCTTCAAGAAACAAATCAAGATTACAATGCCAACAACAACAATATCAAACCATTAATGGTCCATGGCCTAATGCAACTTCCTAATCTTGATCAAAACAATGATAACAACAATAGTAGTAGTACTATGTTTAACCTTAACTTTTTTCAAAACAATTTGTCTACCAATAGTGGAATTTTGGGTGATCATCATCATGATAACAATAATATAAGTTGTTCAATTCCATCACTTTATGGGGTACAAGTACTTGAGAGTAGTAATACAACTTGTTCATCTGGACCAATAATGTCAGCCACAGCATTACTACAAAAGGCAGCACAAATGGGATCTTCTAGTACAAGTAATATTGGTACAACTGCCTCATTGTTCAAAGCCTTTGGAAGTACTAGTGGTTCATCATCTAGTGGCACAAAATCTGATCATCAAGCTTTCAACTTTGGTAGTGACATTACAGGTATAGTTTAATTAATTCTTAGACTTTGATATTTTAAAAAGAATAGATTTCATTCAACGTTTTGATTCAAAGAATTGCGCTTTAGCACCCCTTCCAATTCTCCTCTAGTTCACAAAACAGCTTTGTTGCAATGGATGGTAGAGAATTCATATATAGTATCTGAAGCACTGGAGTGATCCAGTAATCGGGAAGGGGCTTAGTAGTGCCTACTAATATACTACACTACACTTAGATTTACACACTTATAGAACAAAGGGGCGATCAATCCTTGCTCTTTATCTCCATCTCTTTAATTATTTACTCTCTGTCTCAATTTATATGATAAAATCCTTTTTAGTATTGTCCAAGAGAAGAATAATACATTTCTTTATTTGTTTAGAAAAAAGTTCAATTCGAACCTTTGTTCTATCCTTAGTGACATGATTTTACAATTAAAAAAATGTATATGACATATTTTGGTAAAAAAATATCTTCACCCTGTATTTATACCAAATGATAAATAGATGCATGTCATGTGTTTTGCTAATAAAATTTCTAGTCTGCACTTCACCATGGCTAATTAATATATGCATTATCAACTCATTGTAGTACTTAGCATTATATATAGTATGTTAAGATGGTTTTATATTATAAACACAAGGTGCGGTAGCTATTTATCTTATAGTCTTTATTTTTTAAATTTCTTCATGACTCTTTATAAATTATCGTCACATAAATATGAAACGAAAGAAATGTCATGTTTGTCTTTATCTATTATAATTTTTGGCTCCGCCACTGACTGAGAAAACCACTTTACATGGTCTAGTAGATGGTGGTATCATCAATGCTTATGGAGGTGGATCACATGAAGGGTACAATGCAACAAGAAAGTTGAACTTTGAGCAACATCAAGGTCCACCTCAAAAGAAACAATTAACTAGAGACTTTCTTGGAGTTGGGGAGATAGTAAGAAGTATGAATGGGAGATTTAGTACCCAAAGAGAACAACAACAACAAAATAATGGATTGAACAATATGATGAGCTCATTATTGGATCCAGAGAGAAACCAAATCCAACAGAGTTTTGGAAGTGCTACCAATTTTCAATGACTAGCTTGTTCAAAAAAAAAATGTGAAAGTTAAATGAAGAAAAGGAGAGCACAAAAAAACCAGGTATAAGTTTAAATTTAGCTCATTAATTTCACAATTGATTCTGAATAGCTTTATCGAGATTAGAAGCAAATTATGTCAAGGCTTCTAATAGTCTGTTTGACCAGACATTTGAAAAATCAAAAGTGTTTATTTTTAAAAAGTGAGTTGTTTGGCTGAACTTATATGAGTAGTACAAGTTGTTTTTTCCCGAAGCTAAAAAAAGTATTTTTTTGATAAAATACACTAAGAAGCACTTTTAAAAAGTCTCGTCAAACACTAATTCGACTCTGTATTGTTCACAAAATTTTGACTCATTCTTTTTTTATCTCCGATTATTCAATAAATTCCACAAACTAAAGTTCTTTATATTGTTATATTAATGGTATATATATGTATTGAGATTATTATTTTTCAACCTGAATTTCCAACTCAACAAAAATTTTATTTTGTGTTAATACATTTTTGATGAGGAGTTTGTTAGTATATTTGATCCACTTGGTTACCATTTAGCGTATTTTTATGCTACTAAAGGTATATTTGCTCTATTTTCAATATTTCACAATCGTAAAGATTTCTTAAAAGCACATAATTAAGAGGGCACCATTATTGATTATTTTATGATTATATTTTGCAGGGTATGTATCTATGTTTGGAAGGAGGAGAATTTCAAGGATGAAAAAACTTTGTTTGTTGTTTAATTTTCCTTTAAATTGTTAAGACTTTTTTTTTCTTCCTCTTTTTGTAGTTATAAGTTCTATAGTCTTGACTCTATTTCTTTAGTCCTTTCTTTTTAGTTTTTTATTTGAAGTACTGTTCAGAAAAATAGGTCAAGACACAAACAATATATTGTTTGATGAAAAAACTCTTAGATCTAAATGTAAATATATAATATGTTTGAATTTTCTTAATTTCTAGTGTACTTATTATAACAAAAAAATAATTTGCACCAAGAAAAAACAATTAAAACTGAAAATTATTGTGATTATCGTAGTTTTTTTTCTCTCAATGTGATAAGTGTTATAGTCTCTATGAATGCTATGATAATTTGATTTTTTTTTTTTTAAAAAAAAAAAGATCTTGAATTAGACAAATTTGATCTTGAATGTGAATTTAACTATTCGTAATGAGCGTCAAGAGTAAATATCTCATGAACAAGTAAGTTTGATCTCAAATGTTTTGGTATTTGATACGCCTTCATTAAATTTGATATTGAACACCTTGTATATTTAATTTGCCTTTTCGTATTTGAAGCTTGTAGAGAAATGCTTACAACTTGTAGAGAAAATTGTAGCTTATGATCCACAAATTTTCTCGGCATCTTGTTAGAATTTATTGTCTTTTCTGAACTATTTAAGATATTTATTTATAGTTGTAGGATAGAAGAGTTGTGATAAGGATAGACTCTTTTCAACATTAAAATAAAATGGCATGACAACATTTGTTTGGTTGAAACATGTCACTTATATTAATGATACGTGTTTTTATTTTTTATTTAACTAGACATGCCGTGTCATTTTAATACTTATTCATTATTTTTTTACTTGTATATGACACGTGACACTAATGAGGCCTCTATAATAAAATGATCTTGTAGCCCAATTAAGTGAATCAATCCAACAAAATCAAATCATTAACTAAACTCATGTACATTTGTTGGACTCGAGAAGTTAAATCAACTACATTTGCCTATAGTATTTATTTATTAAAGTAAAAAGTAATATAGTGTGAATTTAAAAATATAATCTAAATAATTTAATCGACGTATATTAGTTAAATTATATCTCCATAATAATTTAATAATATTAAAATCAACTGAAAAAAATAAGAATGGAAAGATGATAGGTATATAATACTAGTATATCATGTATAATCACGTATATTATTTGTCATTTTATCAGGTTATTAACTAATAAATATTATTGAGAAATTTATTTGTAATTATCTGATTATATATAACGCAATTGTGTAAATACACTTCTTGTTAGTTAGATGTATCATTTTGATTTGGACTAAAAATTTAATTTGGTGTGTGACATAATGTATAACGAAATACTGCAAAAATTAAACATTAATTTATTGAGTGATTAATGATTAGGAGACATTATTCAACTAATGCATGATAAATATTCTTGAACTTTGTTCCTCCCAAAAAGAAGTTTTTGAACGTGTAAGACCCAATTAAATAAAAAATATTGTAAGTCATTTCGGGGTTTTCAAATGCATAGAATCAATTTATTTCGAATTAAAGTTGTTGCAATTCAAAAGGTAATTATATATTATCAACTATGAAATCTATCATAAATTGGTACTTGATTATTAATAACCCGTTCAATATTTTTGACAAATTAAATAAATTATATTTTTATAGACAAATTTTACCACTTCTAATAATATAATATATTCATTTTTCATGTAACTATACAACCTTTTCCTTCTAATTTCTTACAAACAACCTAAAAAATCAAGAAGAGAAGAGAAAAACTAAATCATTTCTTAACATATAGTAAAACGTGTAAGAAATAATATATTGTAACTTGTAAGTGTACCCTTCAAATAAAATTAAGTTGCGTGCCTAGTTATCAATAAAATTAAGTTATGTAAATAACTTATTCGAATAAATTTAGAAGACAATTTTGGTAATTTTCCATATACAAATTTAGAGAAAAATAATAAACATGACCCTTTATATTTGAGGGTAAATTATAAATAGTTTCATTTAATATGTATTAACTAATTCTAGTTCTTTTAAGTATATCAAATAGGTCATTTAATATGTATGTATTAAACAAACTCCATTCTATAGATGAACTGAGATATCACCTTGTTACTAGATTTTCAATTTTTTTAAATCTATATTTAATACATTTCTCAATATAAATTACAAAGTTTATGCGAAAGTTCTTGAATTTCGAGAACCCATTCCTACCACTCTAAATCCACTCTTATTCTCTTGTCAACGTTTTAGTTGAGCTCATCACACTAAACTAATTTAGTATAATTTATATTTTTTTATGTAATTTTATAAGTTATTAGTCTATTACACAAAAATATTCATAACCAAATAAGAAAATAAACCGAGTAACCTCTTTCTCTAGCAAAAAAATAAGAGACCATTTTTATTATTTTTTCTACAATTTTTACAATTGTGTTGGGATTATTTGTTTTTTTAAAACTACAAGGAAACTTATTGTAATTAGAGCAAAACTAAGTATAAGTATATGTATATATATAAAATATAAACAAAAATAAAAAATAAATAAATATATATATATATATATATATATATGAAAAACTATATAATATAAATTATTATGATAGAAATTCCCTTGTCTGAGCCGGAGAACGAAACGAACAGATCAGTGTGTTACAGAAGAAATCTACAAAAGGGTAAAAATTCTTCAGAATTAGGGTTTCTGTTTTCTCTTTCTAAGTAGTTGCCACCGGAAAATTGAACAGAGAGAAGCCATGGACGGCGTAATGTCGGCGTCGGACCAGCAGATGTTAGTTTCTTCTTTCCTCGAAATCGCCGTTGGTCAAACCGCCGATACTGCCCGGCAGTTCCTCCAGGTTTCAAAAATTCTGTTTCTAGACTTGCTTAATATGAATGCATGTGTTTTGCTTTATGTGGTTATTGATGATAGCAGATCCGGTATTGAACTCTCCGGCTATGGCTGTGGATTAGTGTGCGATTTGAACTTTATTTTACTATATTCGAAGTGTGGGCTGTAGATGTTGGGTCCTAATTGCTTTAGGAGAGTTAAAGTTGTATGTTTTCAGCATTTTCATGTTGAGATATAGAATTAATCAATTTGAGCTTTAGTTTTTGTTCTTTTTTTTTTTTGTTTAAAGATCCGAGCTTTATAAAGAAGAATTTATTTGTAAAAAGAAGATTCGAGCTCTGTAAAGGAGAATTTTGGCTGTTAATGGCTTCGGAGTGATGCCATTATAGCTCTATGGCACAACAAAAAATAGCTTTAAATGGTAGAAGTTGGATCAGATGTTCTTTTATTTCGTTCTTGACCTGCAAGTTTATGAGATGTTTTTATTTTGAATTAGATTATGGCTTTAGGCTCATAGAAAGAACTGTGTTAACAGTTTGAGTGCATACAAATTTGGAATTTGGAACAGTAATTCAATGATCCCACCATTTATAATGAAAATGGTTGGACAAATTTCGCACCTCTTGGGCACTAGTCAAGGATGAATATGTAGTTGAGGTGCACTCAACCTTCCGGACATAACCATTATGAAAGAAAAATTAGCATCTTTGGGGCCTAGTATGTTATGATGTATGCCCAATTTTACGTTCTATCTTTATCTTGTTCCTAACATATGAGATGGTATGAAGAGTTTAAGTAGTAGCATTTTATACATCAAGAGAGTTTTAAACAAAGTGGAGGTCTACATAAGTCTCAAAGCTATCTCATACATCATATGGAAAGTGATTGGGACGTAACCCAAACATCACATACAAATTCTGAAAAATGTTATCAGTTTAAAAAGAAATAAAAAATGAGATTGTATGAAAATTGTGAAGGTTTTATGAATTTAGGGGTTTCTTTTTGTTTGGCACATGTTCAGCATTTAGGAAAGGAGGTGGGTGAGAGTTGTACATTGGATTTCATACTTTTTTGAGCCATTGTCAATTGTGCTCTTCCCTTTTGTTGGACCTTCTGGTTCTACATCACACATAAGTTAATTTTGTCTAGCTTTGCCGGCAACTTTTTTTGTAATCTTTTTAGTTGTTGGTTGTGAGGATATATTTATCTCGTGTATTGGTTATAACACGAGTCAATGGGTGGAAAATAAGCAGATAACTAAATGCCGAGTAGGTACTGATGGCATTGCCCTTTCCTTGATTTTGGCTCTTGTAGCATCTTGTTTTCATCAGGGGCCTATGCAGAATATTGAGTTATGGTGCAATTGGAGCTGACAATTTTTCTTCATTTTGGTAATTTTTAGAGCCTAGTTTTTAAATGGTGGAGATTGTAAATATTGTGTGCGTGCAGGCAACAAGCTGGAAGCTTGAGGAAGCAATTCAGCTTTTCTACATAGGAAATGAGAGTGGGGCAGCAGCATCTTTTAACTCTCCACAATTGGGGATTGATGCACTTCTTGGTGATCCAAGCTTGAGGTATTTTAAATATAGATACCCTGTGATCTTTCTATTTTAGTTATTCTTTTGTCCTTTTTATTTACTATTTGTATTTTGCAATTTTTTTCTTGCCTATGATCCAGTGGAGTTGTAAACGACTCAGTAGACACCAATTTGATACAAGGCGATGGAGATGATGTGCGTCCACCTTTACCTGTAAAAAGGGAAGTTCTTTATGACAATGCGGTACTTTATGGGTATGCTGTTCAACTTCTCATGCTTCTAAACTACTCTCATTGTCTATATGTGAGAGCCTTTAGTTTTTTTCTCATTCTCTTGTTTTACTGGACGTTAGCATGGCCATTTATGTCATAGATACTATCGCTTTGAATTCCATGTGCTAGAAAATATGAAGAACGAGAGGTTTTAGGAAGCTGTAAACACATCCAGGTAGGTTGTGGGCAATGTACACAAAAATGTCTTACCTGCTTGACCTTTGGTTAGGAAGGGGTTTACCCTTTCGGATCCCTATGGAAAGGAGAGAAGCGGTGTTTGGTCAAGTTGTGATTTTTCTTAAATCCAATTTAAATTTAATGTTTAAAACTGCTAATAATAGTTGTAAAAATTCTTGTCTCTTATGTGAGGCATCATAAGGTCCCTCATATTGATATTTATCTATATTACTTTAAAAGTATGGAGGTCCTTAAAAATGTTGATTGAAATATTTTGCCCTTCATTAAAAGATTTTACAATAGAAAAAATTGTCATTTACTATTTTTTCTTAAATTATTATTAATATATACAAATAAATCTAAATTATAAGATGTCTATAATTAAGATTTGCCTTATATTAATTATATATCTAGAATTTTAGGCTTGTAACCACATTATTTATGTAAATTAGCTAGAGATGACACTACCATAAAAATTTGATACCATAATTCATTTTTACTTTGCAAAAGAAAAATATTTTTTCCCGTACTTAGGTAACCCCTTTCTTGGAGGAAAATGTTTTGGACATCTATGAATTAAGGATCCTTCCTCTCTACAACATCATAACATACTCAACGTAGTCCTCAAATGAAGTCTTGTTTAGGAGGAGATCATTCTCCCAATAGTTTTATACTTTTTTTTATACTAGTCATATGTAGGTCAGTTGACCAAACTACTTCAATATATGATGAGATTTTTATAATTTCTCTTTGTTATAATTTCAAGGTTTCTTTGTTGACTTCTGCACGATGCCCTTTTATTTCGATCCCAACAATATGCTCATAATTTGAGTGCAATCGTATTCTAAGGGTATATCAATAGCTTGGACTAACTGATGACACAATTTGCATGACAAATCATCCAAAGTTTGAGAAATATGCTACTAACGGCTTTTAGAAAAGAAGAATTAGGAGAATACACAAAATTGTAATTGCAATCTTGATGATAATATCGTTTTTAAATATTTGTTTTGTGATTGCAATTTATTTTTTTGATATATATGTATGTGTATATATATATATATATATATGTATATGTAAATTTGTGTCAAACTTCTCATTTAAATGAATATGCTAAATATACGTGCATGCACATATGCTAAACTAGTCTAGGAAAAAGTGTGTTCCCTCATTATTATAGATATCTAGCACTCAGAATAATTGATGCTGCTGATAAATTAAACCTTCTATTGGTCTCTTCTTCCTCTTCATGTCTCTCTTTTCATTATTATGGTTATGATGCAATCAAGTTATACCATGAACTGTACTCATTATTCTGTCAGTGCAAACCACTTGACTATCATACCTCTTTCACAAGTGGTATGGCTCTTTCTTTCCATCTCTTGCAATATCTGGAGTGTGAGTCTGTGCAGTACATGCATTTAGATATTGGAAATTGCTAATTGACTGTCTTGACAAAGAAAACTAGTGGTTGTATGCATTGCTATTCTGTACTCTTTTGCTGTTTCATTTTCTAATATTCTTTCTGAAGGATGTTTCCTCCCTTTCATTTGTACCCTTTTTTTTTGTTTAATTGATTTTCTTTGTGTGCTTTAGTTCTTCGGGAATGGGAGGTTCATCACGTGAACCTCGTCTAGTAGTTCCCTTTCGCAACTTTGAGGAGGAAATGAAGCATCCGGGAGTCTGGGAGGCAGAGAAACGTTCTACTTCTACAGCAGATGCTGCTCAAGACAATCTTGCTTCTTTGTATCGTCCTCCTTTTGCCTTGATGTACCATGGGTCTTTTGAGAAGGTAAGTGGACCTTATCAATGGAAGATTTGTCATTCCTGCTTTAGTAAATAGTTCATTTGTTTCTGTGGTGATTTTCCTTGCTATTGTTTCTCTTGCGAGGAGTTTTCTGGATTTATACATTTGAGATTTATGCGGGGTGGGTTCTGTCAACTATTGAGTAGACAGGTGGAAGATTTATATGTTACCCAAAGAATCTTATAATGTTGTGGCATTTCAAAAGTCAAAACTAACTAGTAGTAGAAGTTATTCCCTCTACAACTAGTGATGATGCTGGTTACTTGTGTTCCCTTATTCAAGTAGAGGGGTAACAAAGTAAATTGCAATGTTGTTGGTTTTGGTTTTTCAGAGATGTTAGATGTCAAATTTTCTTATTATTATGCTTCTAGCATTGCTTCTTTACTTTTTATTTTATCCTAGTTATCATATTCTTTTACTAGTAACTTGTTAAGTTTACAAGCTTTGCACGTGTATATCACTTTAATCAATAAATGTATTTAAAAAGAACAAATTTGTTGTGTGTATATTATATTATTAAGTACAGAACTTTAAAAAATAACATTACTTGGTCTACACATCCCTCTCTTTTGTTCTTTTTTGGTTGGTTTAAAAGTGTTTGCATTAATATAATACGTATCAAAAAAAGAAGGGCTTTGCATTAATATACTTGTCAAAACAAAAGAAGAAGAGTTTTTGCATCAATAACTAAAAGCACCACCATGTACAATAAATATACTGAAGTAGGAAGTCTTACTAAAACAAGTGACTTTCCATAAACATCAGCCTACTATCTGAACTAAAGGGGATATGTTGAAGCGCCAAAATTCGAGAAAGTAGGATACTCTTAGGGAAGTAGGGAGTCTTACAAAAACAAGTGACTTCCCCATGAACAGCAGCCTACTATCTGTACGAAAGGGGATATTTTGAAGCCCAAAATTTGAGAAAGTAGGATACTGTTAGGATCTATGAACTGGGGTCATTTGTTCTTTCTAAAAAGGAAAAACTATGTTGATTAGCAATCTTTATTAATGTTCTGGAGGGCTGTATTTGTTTTACTGCATTGAATCGATTTTTAATCCATTTGTCTTATGCCTATCAAACTGGTTGTTCTAAACTGTGGAAAAGAACAGTTTTTTTTTCTTGAAATTGGTAACATGGAAATGAACAAAATCTTGCGTCAGTGGTTGCTGTCTCTTGTTTTAATTTTTTGGGTTGTACTTCATTATGATGTTCTTGCTAAGGGAGTACATTACTACTTCGCCTAGTTCCTTTGTTGGATATTGTAACGCTGAATTATATGTAATTTCAGGCAAAAGATGCTGCTAGAGCACAAAACAAATGGCTCTTGGTGAATATGCAGTCCACGCGAGAATTCAGCTCACATATGGTATATCTCTTGACATCTCCTCCTCTAAACAAAGATATTGGGAACATAGTAGCTGAGCCAATATAATCTTTTCCTAGTTATGTCTGTGACTCACTTTTGGTTTGTGTAACCTGCTTTTGAAGCTTAACCGCGACACTTGGGCTAATGAGGCTGTTGCCCAGACTATCAAAAGTAACTTCATCTTCTGGCAGGTTGGCGCTCTTCCTTTCTTTATTTCTTTCTTTGAAACTACTCATTTTGTTTCAATTTGTTTGTCCGGTATTAACTTCGCACGGAGTTAAAGAAAGTACAGAAGACTTCTTAATCTTGTGTCTAAACCTAAAGATATAAAGATATGTAGAATGTACCAAAATGTCCTTCCATCTTGTGGTCTTAAGTGCGATGTGGGTTGCCAAAAATGGAAAGCAACATTCTTTTTGAAACGGATGGAAAAAGAAAGTAAGACAAACAATTGAAATGGAGAAAATAGTTTGGTAGTCAGAATTGCATGCTGTGTGCCTCATCTTTTATGTGTAACTTGGTAGATTTGCTAGATATATCTCCAAAGGTCACTTAGAGCTGTTAGAACTTCTTGTGCTGAAGTCTGTTAGAAATTTGGCTCTGTATGTTCTCATGTTAGACGACATCAATAGAATCTTTTGGTCTTGAAAGAAAGCAAAAGAACGAGAAACTATGGGTGTGTTCGGTACGAAGAAAATGTTTTCCATGGAAAATTTTGACCAACCGAACACACCCTATGTGCATACTTTTCCACATGTAATGTTAATGTGCCTGACTAAAGTGCCAGGTTTTGCTGTATCACTATCCCCTCTAAGTTTGAAATACATGAGCTTCTTTTGCCTTGAGCTTGGACAGGGGAAGGAAGTAGGAAAAAATATGGTTCCACACTTGCTCAAAGGAGCACATGGCATGCAGTCCTTACACTCCTGAAGGTGCCTGGGTAAATGTTTGGAATAGATTGTGGACACAATCCCAAATACATTTCTGATAACTTTGACGCCATAACTAGCAGCTATAGATAAGACCGCCAATGGGTATATAAGCTTGATGTTAGTCTAGCTTCCTAGTGAACCCATAATGGACTTGCCTACATGGTAAGATGTAAAGAGTTAAAAGTTCTTGAGAGAACTAGGAAACAGTTATTAGTGTGAGCAACTTTTAACTACCAGACTAAATGGGGACCCATAAACTGTTCCATTGAGAGAGCAAAGTTTCAATTCATATATCCATGCTGAACATCTGGCCTGTAGAATCTGTGTCACAATCTTGGGTTTGTACTTGCAAGAGCTGATGGAAAAGACACAATGGATAAAGCTGGCAGTCTCCTTTGTTCTATTTGGGGTGATTTTCTGAAGGGGATACTAAATTACTGTCATTTTACTGGAAGTCCCAAAGGGCTACATTATTCTTGTCATCATATTGGCTGCATGGTTCTGAAAGTAGTAGCTTTAGTTACTTCTGTGTTTTTCCCTTCTTTTTTTTTTTTTGGTTGGAGTCGGAGTAGTTAAAAGTCTGAAAAATGTCTTTCTGTTTCACCCAATGTTCAGTTTGCTTGTTTGCATGCAGGTATATGATGATACTGAGGAGGGCAGCAAAGTTTGCACGTACTACAAGTTAGATTCTATGCCCGTCGTATTGGTAATTGATCCTATAACAGGTCAGAAGATGCGTTCTTGGCGTGGAATGGTTCAGCCAGAAACTTTGCTGGAGGTTTGTTGTTGTTCGTTACCTTGTTCTACTTGCTTACATAAGTTGTAGGAGTTGAGTAAGTTTGTGTGTTTATGACAATCTAATACAACTGAGGGGAACCGATATTATTATTTTCTGATGCAGGATCTCCTATCCTTCATGGATTCTAGCCCCTCAGAATATCATGTTAATCTATCTCATAAACGACCCAGAGAAACTCCTCAGGCACCTCGTCATCCTCAACCTCAACCTCAACCTCAGCCTCAGCCTCAGCCTCAGCCTCAGAGTAAGTTTAGTGTTTTTCTAATGCTGTACAAAGTAACAGGTTTCAGTTTTTGAGAAGAGCTATATATTGCAAAGGGAAAGTGAAACTTTTTAGTGAGGTGACACCAACAACATACCCTGTGTAGTCCCACACAGTGGGGTCTACAAGTTCATAATATGGCCTCGAAACTCATGTAAAGAGATCATGACAGTTTTCGAAGTCTCTATGTCATTCATCTTGATTTAAACCTTATCATGCAGAGAGAGTTACATCTGCAGTCCATGTCAGCCAAACGCATGAATGTAAAGTGCATGTAGGTAGCTTACCTTCATATAGACAAAGGAGTTACTTGTCTTGACCAGCAACCACATTGGACATGTCTCAAGTTGATAACCACCACCTCCACCCAATAAAAAATAGAAATGTATAGAAAAATATAAATAGGCCACGCTCAATCCAGATTGAATCTCATTTATAACACTTTGTTTTGTGCAGATGAAATTGGAGAAGAGGATGAAGAACTACAACGAGCATTGGCAGCCTCTATGGAAGGTATAGAAGATTCTGGTTCAGTTGCCTCTAAAGAGACTAATGAAGCTGCCAGTGATGTTGTAAAAGAGAACTTGATAACGAAGCCTTCTTATCCACCTCTACCTGAAGAACCCAAGGGTGACAGGAACCTTCTCTGCAGAGTTGCAATTCGCTTTCCTGATGGACGCAGGCTTCAAAGGAATTTCTTACGAACCGACTCAATTAAGGTTAACCTTTATTTTAATTTCCTTGTTTACTAGAGTTGATGCCTCTCAAGTTTGGCTTGTGGTTTATTCTGATTTGATCTCCTAGATTCCAGTCTTGTAGGCTAACATGTCAGCTTTGTGGTTATAGATATACAAATTCTTTTCAAAGAGTTCAGCATATGATATTTACATTTACAGAAGACGAGGATACAGCGTCTTAGTTAGATTTAGTATTTCTCCATATAATACAAGAAAACTGAACTGCATCTGATAAAGGCACGATACTCTTTAGTAATGTAGTGATTTCCTTGTTCTTTTGACACGATATGTGTTGACCTTTACCAATATGATTATTTGATGTCCCTTGAAATGCAGCCGTCTTATGATGTCTTTTCACTTTTCAGCTGCTATGGTCCTTCTGTTCTACTCAGTTTGAGGAAGCTGAGTCGAGGCCATTCAAATTCACGCAAGCAATTCCAGGTGTATCAAAGTTTTTGGAGTTCGATAACAACATGACCTTTGAGGAATCCGGTCTTGCCAATTCTATTATTTCATTCACTTGGGAGTGAGCAATGGATTTTATTTATAGTTGCTCAGTAAGGATGTCGATGTAAGAGGGCATGTGTTCCTACTGCTCAGGTGCTTTCTGCGTTATCTACTTATTTAAGAAAAGAAAAACAGAAAAAGTTGCTTTCTGCCTTTCCTCTTTTTGCTGTTATTTTGCTTTCAAATATAGTTTCTTGGCTTTGAATTTGTATAAGATGGTATTAAGTTTGTACATTTTGCTAAACATGTACATAATTATGATTAGTTCTTGGTTCCTTTTAGTCTTTACGTCTTGTCACTTTTATATCTTTACCATATGATGCTATTTTTTGTTTAGGCTGCTTCCTATGGCTGTACTTGAAGAGTACAACAGGCTATTTGCGCACCCCACAATAAGTGATTTAGCCCTTGTAAAAATACACTGATTCTTGAATTCCTTTCATCCTCGTGTCACGTCGAGGTATTGCAGGAAAAAGAATAGTGAAATTTGTTCCAAATTTATCGTAATAGTTAACATGTTAATACCTCTAACCAAACACCAAATGTATATTAAGGGGTAATTTGGTTAGAGGGATGATAATATTATCGTGTTTGGTTAGAGGTATTATTGAGTCGCGAGATTATTTATTTCATTATTTATGCTACAATGATGAAATAAATTATTGCTATATACAATAGAATAGAACAACTTATCTCATGGATGGAATAACTTTGTCTATCCCATCCCCATTTCGAACAACCCCTAGAGATTGTGATCCAAACCTTTAGTATCATACAAGAAATGGCTAAGCTAAATACCTTAATTTTGTATAACTATGATATCAAATATTCACTGATCAAAATATGCATACGGTGGAGAAATTTCATTCATCTAAGTTAAGTTTCTAAATGTTATTTTCTTGTTCCTTTTTAGAGGACAATATTGCGCACTTGGGAAACTATAACAAAAGACGAGAATATTATGAAATAATTAGTGTGAATATCCATCACTCTATAAATAAATCTTCCATTTTCACCTTCATAACCTTCTCAAATAGGTTAAGATCCAATATAATCCTATAAAAAAATAGTGATATTAGATACTCCATCACATTATACAGACTTGGAAAACACTTTAAAGACAAAAGAACTCCTCATGTGCCTTTTCTATCAGACAAGTTAAAAGAAAGCTTGAAACACAGTAGAAAATTTACCAAAATCTCACTCAACTGGAAGAACAGGGTTTATTGAGTGCACATATGATTGATTTAAAAGTTGTTGTTAAGCTTTAACTAGCATATATGAAAGCAACAACATTAATGAATATGGTAGGAAGATTCAGAATCGGCAACTGATAATTTTTTTTTAGGAGTGAAACATCCATTTTCCACTGTAAACAACTATCTCGATACAGCAGGGTAAGAGAGTGGGTGGGTCTTATGACATCATAGTTCATATATCCCACCTCTTCTTCGCGCGGAACATCAAAGATGAAGATGTAATGTCATCTTGAGGCACTTGAAGCATAAATTGTACTTTCATCTTCATGGGAGCTGTCTTTGCTTTTCCGCTTTCCTCGCCAACCTAAACAAACAGAAGAACATGATATGAAAATCCATGCTACAGACTACGATTTCAAAGAAAATGATGCATCATTCAATCATATGTACTCCTTATACAGTGAGCAATTTGGGCAATGCACAGTTTCGTATTCTTTCCATTTTGTTATGCATCCAATCATTAGATAAATAAGCATCTGTATACTATAAGATTATCACACAACATTGTTAGTGATTTCCACTTTCGGTCTCTTTTTCTTTATTTCCTGTCATCAGGATCAATATGTCAAATGGATGAAACCATATCAGGATCTTGATCATAAGCTAAAGTATTCAGTATCGTGACAAATGTGCAGCGGCCAGAGTAAGTGAAAAAGACGAAAGAAATAATGGGGTTATCAGGTTCCATACAATAAGATGAAACCAAAATGAATCACACGAGACAATCATAAAGTAAAAGAATCTTTTAACATATGAGTGAGATCTGCATATCATTGACAAACCACTGCAATAAACATACTTGGGGGCGGGGCGGGGGGGGGGGGGGCTGTTCCAATAAACATTCTTCAGAACTGATTAAATACAAAGGTGTATATCTCATCTGAAGACGTTAGATTTTTTTTGACTGTGGGGTTTATTTACATAGAGAGAAAGAGACTTTCCTTTTTGATTGTTTCTACCTTTAATTATTGTCATAGTGTTCACGCTAGTTGCCCTCTAGACATTAAGAACAAAAACTTACCAAAAAGGGCAAGCAAAACTTCAATTGTTAAAAAAAGAACTAATTTTAAGAAATGAAAGGAACATGTCAAAGCTTTCAACGTAATTTTTTGATAAGGGCTGTCAATGAACTTGACAATAACTACCAAGGCAAATTAAAGCAGCATAGCAATTAAAGCTCAAAAAGCAGTTTGTCCCCATTTGTGAAAGGGTTGCCAACAGAACTTACCCAAAGAGATGCCCACCCAAGTCGCACTTCCGAATCATAACCAGCTTTAAACTTGAAGTCTTTTCCAATATTGTGTTTATAGACAGTGCTCCAGTAGTTTGTGTCCAAATTATACCAGTAGCTGACCCCAGAAAAAAATTATATCAATAGAAGAACATCCATTAAATCTCAATTTTTTTTCTAAAAATGTGTTAGCAGTTAAAAGAATCAAGTTCATGAATACAAAACTTATGGAAATCGATGGTAAATGTTGTATATCCATGAATTTCATAAAGGAGCTCATATATTCAGCAATCTGCAGTTGTAATCATGAGAGGAACTTTTAAACTTGGAGCTATATTTCCATATTAAGAAAAAATGTATTATTATGTCTATATGACACTGTATGAATCAGGCGGTGTAAAAGCAGTTCCCAACCTTATGGTATATTCAGGGAAATAAAGGTTCATTATCCGAACTCCAGAATAATCGCACTATAACAGTTTCTAATCAAACAGTGACATCTGATATATAGTACATTTTTTTTGTAAGTAAACAAAAGGTATTAATGTTAGATATGATATGCATATGCATAGGAAAATCATAATCTACCAAACAAACATTGAGGTTAAATGGAGATAGAGAGTGGGGACATCACCTCAACTTGTCTGAAGGACCGAATTGACGCTTGAAGGCAAATGACATTGCATTTGAAGGCAAGGAAATGCTAGGAATAAATGTCATTTGCTCATCCTGAAACATAGGAATGGTCAACTCCAAATATAGATTCAAATGTAGAGAGAAACTTCCAAACCATATAAATTACGGAATCGGATGCTGCAAGTCTTTAAGATAATCAATTTTGGTGTGCATTTTAGATACACAGAGACAGAAGAACTGAGGTGATCAATCGAATCAAAATGAACGTGCAGACCTATTCAAAGAGAATGCAAAGGAAAAAGTTTCAGAAAACTACATAACTAAAAAAAAACATTTAATCTGATTTACAGCATAAGTTTCAGCAACAAACATTGTTATTTCAGACACCATCAATTTCTACCACAGGTTGTCGATTTAAAGAGAGGGGAAAAACAGATAAACAGACATGAGAATCCAAAAGATGATTTTGCCACTCTAGATATATGATGTAATTCTCTTTTCACCTATTATTTATTTCTGTTTTTTGTTTCTTTTTCTTTTAAGTTACTAAACACTAAAAAAGGCAATTACATTAAAGTGAAACATGAAACAAATCCTTCATAAAACACTAAAACATAATGCAAATTTAGTATTGTCACATGTTGGTTTACTAAATTTGCTTCACTTCACATGTTCAGCCTAAGAAATATGCTTCATGTGCTCTCCTTTCAAGAGTAATAGACCACCTTGTGTGTATCTAAGAGAGAGAGATAGAGCATTTCATCTGGTGTACAACTAAATACCAAATGATATAAAACAGTGACCAGCAGCTTAACAGCCAAGAAAGAACTCAAGAAAAGCATAAAGGACTGGACATCTGCAATCAAATAAAAGTTGGGTCAAAACAAAATGAACAAGTAGTGAAAAAGAAACTACCTTAAAGCAGTATCTCAGATCCAAAGCTTCATCCTTGTATTTTGCAGTACAAACTCCATTCATGATCTGGCCTTTGAGGATTCCATTCACTGATAGTATTCTCTTAGTTTGTTCCTCCTGCTCCTCCTCCTCTTTCTCCTCTAGTGAAACTTCACCTAAAGGAAATCTGATGGTTGCTCTTGGCTGCAGCAGGATGATTATAGAATGAATGAGACAAAAATGTTAGATAAAGCACAGATAGAGCCAAACTCAGGTGCCAGTCTTCGTCAAACTTAAGATACTAGTAGCATTCTGAAAATCTAAGCTTTCTCATCACTGTCCTAACAGAAAGGTAAGATTTTATTGTATAGCACAACTGCACAACAATATACGATGCTATATCTATCAGTAATGAAGTGCCAATCAATATGTTTAGACACGAGCTTAAGAAGCCGTAAGTACTGTAAGCTCAGTTTACATTCCCTGTAGTCTTCTCAAAGGTAAATCAGGAACCATAGTCAATATTATAAGCCTAGAGAATGTTGATAATATCTTCAACAGTTATTCTCAAAGATAACATTGAATCCAAATCGAAAACTGTACATAGAGATACGGTCATACCTTGCCAATTGCTGGAACAGCAGAAGACAACTCAAACTTGTAAGCTGGACCTGCCAGATCAGCTACCATTGCTAGTTCTCCTTGTTGCGACTAGTATGACCAAAAGAAGCGTTAGTGAGAAGTGGTATAGTGCACATAAAGCATGAAAACAGAAGCAATCATATCACATACTAGACAGTAATACGGAGACTGAAGCAACACATAAACGAGTCAAAGTGTCGCATGTGTTTCTAGAAAACTAGAGTTTAATAATGATCCTGCAACATCAATTGGCAATAAACTTGCCAATAACTTCAGCACAATTTAGGTTCACAACAGGATGGCACATAAAAGATAGGAAAGAAAGCATGTGTATCTTTATATGTGCCAAGTTATCCAAACTCCATATTGTCTACTTCCTCCACCCCATTTTGTATGATGGTGTTTGACTGGATTAGGAGTTCAGGTTATAACAACAACAACATACCGAGTGTAATATCACATAGTGGGATCTAAGAGGGTAGAGTGCACGCAGACCTTACCCTTACCTCAAAGGTGAGGTGGAGAGATTGATACCGAGACTCTCAGCTGAAGACAACAATTTTAGAAAAAAGATGTAATGGAAGTACAAGAGACGATAGAAAATAACAAAAAAACAACAAATAGTAGCAGAACAGTACTACAACAATAATTCTAAAATCAAACTACACAAAACAACAGATAGTAAGGGCAACAAGACAACACACTCCTACTTACTTGTATAGATGCACTCCTACCTACTCACCTTCCACCCTAGTTCATGTCATTCTATACTGTTTAAAGCTTGCACCAGATGGGAAATGGTAAAAGCATGAGACAGTGCAGTGGGGGATTTGGGCTAGTCTCCTGCCTCACATTCATACACAAATCAATAAGCCAAAACAAATGTACTCCGTTTATCCCTTTTTTTTTTTTTTAATAATTGAGAAATCCGTCTGGAACCAACCTTTAGGGTCAACTGTAGCATTCTAAACTAGGGGATGATGGGACCTCCCCTCTACCCGTCTCAACTATATACTCGACTTAGTTCGCTTGACACAAGGCCTGAATGCATAAACTTGAACTTGTGACCTAAGACACAAGTCTCTCAACCTTTGTCAAGTGAGCTAACCCTTGGGGACCCATTTATACGACACTAATACAGTTTAAGGAGTCATGTTTTCTTTTACTTCGACTTTTTTGAAACATTTCCTAAATATAATCATAATAAATCATGACTCACATTACTTAACAGATAATTTTCAACTATGTATCTTAAATTTCAAAAATATTGAACAATGGATATAGTATTAACCTGAAATAGAGCCGTTTCAGTGTATCTTACTCAAAATATTGGGAAGGGATATCTAAATTAACATAGAACTAGGTAGTATAAACTTTGAATATAGATGATATCTATACAAATGGAGGTTATATATATGGAATAATGAAATCCCACATGTGGATATATGCACACATAAATCTGCCGATATCGGATCACCATCATTGATTTGGAACAGAGACAGTATAAAATTAGACAAATAAAAGGTCAAACTGTACTGAATACAAAATCACATAAATATAAACACCCCTACAGTAGCATAACAAGTGTTACACAAAGCAGTAAAGTTCACACCTTCACAACACATGCAGTATTGAAATTCAAACCAGAAGCCAATTAAAAAACATCAATATATTTAAGATTTGGTGAGGCAAGCGATGTACTCTTTGATTAGGATTTATAAAGCAAAAGGGCAGCCCAATGCACTAAACATCCCCTATTCACGCAAGGTTCAGGAAAGCATTTTCTAACAATGTTCAGCTTAGATTACCTTTTTAGTTTCCAAGAATGTAGACATTTCAAAAATAATAAGAATCCATATTCTATTTTCAGAGACTACTCCACGAGATAGTGGTAAGGTCTGTGTACACACTACCCTCCCAAACCCCACTTGTTGGATTATTCCGGATTTACTGTTGTTGTATTCTATTTTCACATAAAATTAGAAACCAAATAAAGGTCAAGCTGCATAGAATTCAAAACTCCATAATCAAAACACAAACACCAATACTCAGTACCCACAAAAAAAAGTGTTACATAAAACAATATAAATTTCACACCTTTACTTCATGAACAGCCTTAAACTGCAAACCAGGAGCCACATCAAACGAAGCATTGACAAGAGCATTCTTCTCTTCAATATCATAATGAAGTGACAAATACTTCGAAGTTAACGCCAATTGAGGATCCGATAGCTCACCCTTACCATTATTCTGAAACGAAAATTTTAACTTCGCTAAACTATCCAGCACTTTGCATGAAATTCTGTGGAAGAATACAGAGCTATCGCTGTCAAACTCAGTCGTCACTCTTATCTTCGGCCGCTGCCGGAACCATACCGCTGGAACAAATCCACCACCGGTAGTCACCGGCGGTGATTCCGGTGGAGATGAAGGCGGTGCTGAGACAATTAAGGAGTTAGGGTTTGGTGGGGATTTCAATTCCAATTTGGATTCCGCCATTAGAAAATGAAATTTTTGTAGAAATTTTGTGCTTTTTGTATGAGAGAGAGTAGAGAGGGGAGAGTGGACTTAATTTTAGGCAGAAATGTTTATGAAGATTCTATTTATGAGATATCTAACATTCCGTTTCGACGGTCGATATCTATTATTTTATAATGTATCGTATTATATTAGTTAAATAGTATCTCATTGGATAACAATATTCTAATATTGTATAGTGCCCAACACTCTCTTATATATTTTATCTTTAATAACGATGTTCTACTCTTATGTAAGTCATACAACAAATCTTAAGAAGCAAAAGTTCATTCTAGAAAGAAGTAAGATATTGTATTGTGTTGTGTTAGTATTATATTTTTTTTATTTACTATAGTATTTGAATAGATGATATTGTTTTTCGTAATTACATAATGTCATGCATCAATAATTTAAAGAATAAATTTATAAGAAAGTAGGATATGAGATAAAGTTATTGTTGAAAGGAAGGTAAAAGATAGAATGATGGAAATAAAAAGATTAAGATAACGTAACAACATTAAATTTGTTATATAAATGGACTTTTCATTGTTAACTAGTGATGAATTTAACGATACAATAGTATTCTATTTTATGTTTTGATACCCTAGATAGGTTGTTATTATATTTGAAATTTATGGACTAAATTATTTACTAAAAATTTGTTCAACCAAACATGATAAAATTGAAAGACTTAATACATAATCAACCACTTAAACTTATTAGAATATTTCATACAAAGTGGAATCTGGGAAAGTATTCTCTAAGGGTAATGTACTGTTAACTAGGCGCCCCTCTCCAAGTAGTCAGTCTGTTCTCTCGTGGAGAAAACCTTACTCTCGTTTCGTTTGAACGTAGCCCGCAGGAGTCAAGGGCTTGTAGGGGCGACTTCCAGAGATAATTACAGCGAGGGGAGATGAAGAGCATTCTTAGTTCGCGAATACCGACTTCACCAACCCCCAACCCGACTAAATGGTTTGACACTCAAACTAAGTCATATTCCAATTGAATATCTCAACTCCTAATTAAGTGTTAATAATATTTAATCAATAGAAAAAAGTGTTACAATTAGATACTTCGGATTCAAATTTTGAATGAATCTTTTTGTATGCGTCCTCATTCGTCTGTTTGGTAATTAAGTTAACTACATAAAATATATTGTCTCATTTAATTATATGTATCTGTCTCAATAAGCCGCATAACCTCAGACATTTTCTACCTAAGGTTGATGCGTATAATTAAATGAGATGTCATATTTCATGTGGTTAATTTAACCACCTTATAGACGAATGAAAATACACAAATATTTTTCATACGAAAATGTCTAATTGAAACACTTTATTAGAAATTGAAGTGTTTAATTGAAACATAACTTAATTTGAGTGTCTAAATAAAATATTCTAACAAGTTTAAGGAGTTGACCATGTATTAAGCAAAAATGGAGAATATTTTCCTCCATACCAATTACACACCCGACATTATTTGGGTAGTTGAATAAAAAAACACTTCACAAATATTGAGTTTTCACATTATTATTATTATAACAATTACACACAATCTAATTTCACAAATGAAATTTGGAAAGAACAACGTATGATCACACGAGTCACACCTTATTTGTATCTTGTACACTACATCAAAATTGATTTATAGTGGTAATTAGTTGATGATAATAGTTTAATAGTCGCAGTTCACAATATATGTTTTTAGAGGCAATTACTGGTGACAATTATATTTTAACACTCTTTATAAATGCCATTAAAACCTATATCAATATCGAATTCAATAACAATTAACTAATATCGATGAATACTTTACCACTCTTTATTAATATGTTGGATTCGAAAGAATCAGGGACTCATGCAAAAGTTTACAATTATAAATCATATTGATAAATCAGATGACACAAAAAGTTATACTAAAAGACAAAATATTATTATATGATTTGACCAATTGACCTACATGTGAAAAAAACTAATAAAATACTGAAACTATTGAGAGAAAATATCTCCATATACAAAACTTTTGAAATGAGTACATTATAGATGCTATTATGTTTTTCTGATTTAACAAAAGGGTCTATAACTTTTCCTTTCACGAAAAGTTAAAACACTTGATAAAAATAAAAATCATGGCAAAAATCTAACACATTTATTACGGCTAAATATAAGTATATAATCGTATCTATGTTGTGAAAAAACGTATGAATAGATATGTATTGAGATAAAACAATTGAAGATTATTTCATTTTTATATATATAGTCATAGTGTTCAAGTAATTATCAACAGTTTATTGACACAATAAAAGTTAATCAGCAGCAAAGATATGTATCACATATTTTGCGATGGATTGTGTTGTTTAGGGTAGAAGTTCTCTTAAGGGTAGTTTGGTTAGGAATAAGTTATCTCAATGACTACCTAATACTTACGTGAGATAAAATAATCCTATATTTTATACTGAAATTATTATATCTTATACCTCACACAAAACGATTTCTTAGTTCCCTGTTCTTCCATTATTGCTACTACAGGTTGACTGTTGTTTCTTATGCTTTGTTTATCACATTATTCTTCTATGTATGGTCTGTGTTACATACGCTTTTTCAATTATTTGCTATGCTTTGTTCAACCTCTTTCTCAAATTGCCTTGTTGTATGTTACTTGAGCAGTTGAGCCAATGGTATTTCAAAAAGGGAAAATTTTATAAAATAGCAAAATATTAATTCAAATTAAATGCTACAACCACAACTTGATTTAATTGTAACCCGTAGCAAACAGTTGTCATTCGCCCCTCTCCCTTGGTTTCTCGCTCGCCAGTCTCTCCCTCGCATCTCTCACTTTTATACAAACACAAATGTATAAAATGTGCTTGTGTTTGTATAAAGCGAGAGAAAACTATATATACAAATATGAATACATACATTTTAGTTTTTACCCCACCCTCACCCAACCCCCCACCCACCAAAAGAATAAATTAAGTTTGTTTTTAAAAAATATCTCCAGTCTCAAATTTTATTTTCACCCTTACCCCACACCTACCCTTGATCCCCCCCCCCCCACTCCCCCCAAAAAATTAAAAAATTAAAGTGTGTTTCAAAAAAATATTTTCAAATTCAAATTCCTATTTTTCATCCCCCCGCCCTACTAGCCACCCTCCAAAAAAAATTAAAAAGTTTATTTTTAAAAAATATTTTCAATTTCAAATTTTTTATTTTTTGACCCCACCCTCACCCCTACTCCTCCCCCCCCCCCCCCACCCCTCCAAAAAAAATTAAGTTTGTTTTTAAAAAATATTTATTTTTTCACCTCACCCCTACCCCTACCCGCGACCCCCCCTCCAAAAAGAAATTTAAGTTTGTTTTTAAAAAATATTTTCACTTTCATATTTTATTTTTTTACTCCATCTCACCCCCCCTCGCGCCAGGCCCACCACCACACCCCACTCCTCAAAAAAATCTAAGTTTATTTTTAAAAAGTATTTTCAATTTCAATTCTAAAATTATTTTCTACTCTCTAGTAAAAATAAAAGATATTTTCTCAAAAATATTTTTCATTCATTAATCAAACACTAAAAAATCTTTTCCAAAAAATATTTTCTACTCACCAACCAAACATGAGAAAATAAGTCCAAAATCTACTTGTTTTTTAGGAAAACATTTTCCTTCATACCAAACACACCCTTACAGTAAAAATAAAACTCAAGTAAGATAAAAAAATTATGATAAAACCCTAACATATATTTATTACCGCTAAATATGCCTATATAATCGTATCTATGCTGTGAAAAGACGTATGAATAGATATATATTGAAATAAAAACAATTGAAGAACTATTAATTGACTAGGAAAGCTAAGAAAAGGAGGAGTCCATTTGATTATTATTTCATATAATAGTAATGAAATATTTCATTTTTATATATATAGCCATGAGGTTCAAGAAATTATCAACAGTTTGTTGACACAATAAAATTTAATCAGCAACAAAGATATGGGAGGTAGGTATGTATCACATATTTTGCAATGTATTGTGTTGTTTAGCTACAAAATTTGTCTGTCGCTAAATCCTTTTTTTTTTCTTTTCTTTAGCATGGAAAATATTACAAATTCGTTACCAACACGTTACGTGTTGAAGATAGAATCATTTTCGTTGCTCTCAGAAAATGGTATTTCCAAATATGAATCAAATGAGTTCGAATCCGGCGGCTTCAATTCGTACTTATCTCATCATTAACTTAAAAAAAATTTGACTGGACTTTCAATTTCATTTTGTTGTCTATGTTTTTGCTAGTTGCTTTTAAAGTCGGGGGAGAGTTAGGCCTGATTAGACATGACATGACATAGTTTCACTGAAGACATTATGTTAGGATATGAGGATATGGAGGTCACGAATTAGGGTAGAAGGGCGAAGTTATTTGAGGGTTGTCTCGCTCTCCTACGGGTAGGCTTGGTGGGTAGATAGTATATAACATTATTCCTGTAGTTTATTGTTCTTTGATTAGTGCTACTACATGGTTTTTCTTATCACTACAAGAAAAAATGGAATGGGAATTTGTCACCAATCCCTAGCGAATCGGTCGCTAAAACACTCCTAGCTAATTGAATTTTCTTGTAATCTGTCACCAATTTATAGCTAAATGAGATTAGCATGGAATTTTTACTGTTTAGTACGAAATTATGTCTGTCGTTAATTCCTTGGTTTCTAGTAGTGAATGTTTTGTTTATCACATTGTTATGCTTTCTCCATTATTTGTAATGCCTTGTTCTAGATCGGTATTGTCGTTTTTGAACTGTCTTGTTACGAGGTAGGGATAAGGCTTGAGTGCACTCTACCATTCTCAAACCCCACTTGCGGGAATTAATACACTAGATATGTTGTTGGTTCAAATTGGTCAGGTCATGACGTGGTCCAATTTTAGCTCATTTCAGCCCAACTAGCTTTTGGGTTGATTTTAGTCAAACCAATTTATCAACTCATCGCCCTTTTAACTTGCTCTATTTCAGTTCAAGCCACTCATTTGACACCCCTAACATGTACCATAGATTGGTAAACGAATACAATAAAGGGTAAGTTATAATGAGCTATGAAGCTATGGTTCAGACAAGTAACTAACTTTACTTTCCTCTCGTCTTGTGGTTTTTCTTCTCTTATTTGTTTTCCGGTGAGAGGTCTGGAAAGCTGGACGCATCGCTCATTGAGTAGAATTGTTATTAGTCCTCTGGCTATAGACTTGTTTCCATATTGTTACTTCTTTTTTTAAAATTTTTGAAAAGAAAGATTGTTTAAAATTTCCTAATTCATGAACATGTGATAGGAAAATGATCATACATCCTAACGGAGATGGAGATGGAACAGGCCATATATCTATATACTTGGCTGTTATTGGGGCAAGCTTGTTGGATTCTGTTTGAGAGGTGAATGCCTCGTTTAGCTTCTTGATATTTGATCAAATTCATGACAACTTTACTGTAATGAAAGGTATTAAGACATTATTTTCCTCTTGACAGACTGTTGCTTGTACATCTTTTGTGGCCCAAGTATAGGACTTAATTTGTTTTGATGCAGTAATGGAGAGGCGTTAGTTTATATTAACTTGTTTAAGCTGTGTGGGGTTAAATATAATACAAGGCACCCTCTGAGTTCATCTAATGTTATGGTTGGCATTATACTAGTTGAGTTTTCAGAAATGAGAAACTGTGGCAAGGGATGGGATGGCCCGGCTCGGTTTAAGTAGGCCGGTTGTCCCAGCCCTGGTGATAACCGGGTTGGTTGATGGGGCAGACAAGTGTAAAATTCTCTTAGCCTAGCCTGGCCCGGTTGGACCTGGTCTTGGTTGGATCCAGACTCATCAGCCCTGCCGAATAGCCTAGTGGGCCCCAAAATGTTTGTTTTAGCCTCTCCCTACTCTTCTAAATTTTTTTACCTGACGAACGAATACAATACATGGGAGGTTCTACCTACGGCATTTTCTACTCCTACTTTTCATACAAAGAGAATGAGCAGCATGGAAAACTTGAAATGTTTATAGAATGCTTACCGCTTTCAATTCAGTTTATTCTAAGTGGTCCATTGGGTAAGTAGTGAAGGGAAGAGGTATATACTCATTGTCGTTGCTAAAAGGGTTCTCTTTCTTACTTGTTTTAATCCCAAACTTTAAATAAAGCTCTTCTCAGGGAAAGGAGTTTCAAATCACAATGTGGGTCGTTACTTAAGCAATGAATGAGTGGGGAGGAGACAATAAACTTACTATGTCGGTTATGAAACTTGTTTTTCCTACTTCCATTAAGAAAATCATTTTCTTTATTTTTTAAGGAACTTGTTTTCTACGGAAAATGTTTATTAAAATTTTTGTCGAAATATGATAAATTGGAAGGCTTAATATATAGCCAACCATTTAAACATGTTAGAATATTTCATTTACACATTCGAACTAAGCCATGTTCCAATTGAACACCTTAACTCCTAATCAAGTATCCCCATTAGACACTTTAGATTCAATTTTTGTATGGGTTCTCATTCGTTTGTTAGGTAATTAAGTTAACCACATAAAATATGCCATCTCTTTTAATTATACTCATGCGCCTCAAATAAGTCATAAAACTCCAGACGTTTTCTACTTGAGGTTGATGTGTATAATTAAAAAAGATGTCATATTTTATATGATTAATTTAATCACATGATAAACTAATGAAAACACACACAAATATTTTTTACAAAAATGTCTAATTGAAACACGTTATCAGGAATTGAGGTATTTAATTGTGTCAATTATGGTATATTTAGATAGTATAGATATGAAAGTATTTAAATATGGTATGATTAGATAGTCTAGATATGAGAATATTCCCTAATCCTTTTAATTAGGCAGTTAGAATATTATGCAGTATTTTATTAGTTTCTTTCCTTATTTACTTTATATATATATATATATATATATATATAACAAGAAGTGATCATAAAAGTTAATCAGCAAAAGAGCCATGGGAGGTAGTATCAGCTAAAATATTTATCCGTCGCTAAATTCTGTTTTTTAATAAGTAGTTTATACATCATATGCAAATGTTAACTTTTTTAAATTTCCATTTCAAAAGTAAGCTTGGAAAATATTACAAATTCATTACCAAGACGTTACTTGTGGAAGATTGAATCATTTTCGTTGCTCTCAGAAAATGCTACTTCCAAATATGAATCAAATGAGTTCGAATCCGGTGGCTTCAATTGGTACTTGCTCATCATTATTGACTAGACTTTCAATTTCATTTTGTTGTCTTTATTTTTGCTTTTAAAGACGGGGTAGAGTTAGGCCGAAGAAGTACTATAGGGAGAGGTGATTAGATAGAACATGATATGACGCAGCTTTACCGAGGACATGACTATAGATAGGAGAGTACTGAGTAGAAGGTATTTGAGGGTTGTCTCGCTCTTCTTAGATTATTGCCTCTTGTTTCTTATGCTTCGATTATCACATTATAATTCTGCTATGTATGGTATGTTACACATGCCTTACTCCATTATTTGTTGTGCCTTGTTCTACCTCTGTATTGTCTTTTTCAAATTTTCTTGTTATATGTTACTTGAGCCAAGGTTCTTTCAGAAACAACCTCTCTATCTCCACAAGGTTGAAAAGAAAGTTTAAAATTTCATGAACATGTGATAGGAAAATGATCATTTATCCTGATGGAGATGGAGATGGAGCAGGCAATCTATCTGTATACTTGGCCATTATTGGGAAAAGTTCCCTACATGCTGTTTGGGAGGTGAATGTCTCATTTAGCTTCTTGATATTCGATCAAATTCACGACAACTATAATGTAATGAAAGGTAGTCTTTTCTTTCACTCTATGACATTATTTTCCTCTTGACATACGGTTACTTTTACATCTTTCATGTCCAAATTCTAGGACTAAATTTGATTTGATGCAGGAATGGAGAGGCGTTTTCGCAATATCAAGACTGAATGGGGCTTTTCGAAATGTATCTCTCATAAAACATTCAAAGATCCCTCTAATGGTTACCTTGTTAATGACAAATGTATCGTTGGAGTTGATGTATATGTCATCAAGAACCAGGGAATAGGTGAATGTATGTCCTTATTGAAAGGCACCAAGGTTTATAAGCACAAATGGGAGATTACTAAGTTCACAAAATTGAAGAAAAAAGTGTACTATTCTGAGGACTTTACTGTTGAGGGATATAAATGGTACAATATAGTTTATGCTTGAACTTGTCCACTAAATTTTAACGTTGCAACTTCACGGGCACTTGATGTGTTTGGAATATGCAGGAAACTTTTGTTATATCCTACAGGTTGTATCGGACTAAATGGTCAGAGCATCTCCGTCTTTCTTGTATCAGTTGATGCTAAAGGATTTGCACCCCAAAAAAGTGTCGGGGCAAAATTTAGCATTTCCGTCAAAAACCAGATTAGTGGTTATAAACATCACCAGAAGAGTGGTACTTTCTCTTGTTTCTTTTCCTCAATAAATAGTACTATATGAACAGCAGTCTGATTTCGAAGGGGATGAAAGCATGAAAAAAGACCCAAGAATATATACATACAATGGATAAAATGATGATATGTAGCTCCTTCCGTTATGTATGCATTGAGTTATTTCTACTACTCCCAAAGTAAATTAGAAATCATGTGTATATATATCGTAAACAGCCTCTCTGCCTTCTCAAGATAGGGGTAAACCCCTGCACCACTGCACCCCCACCCCCTTCTCCGTCAATTTGTTGGTTTCTACATCTGGTTATTTGACATTGTTCTCTTACAGGTGGTTTAAATTGAATGATCCTAAAAAGGGCTTCCTTATTGAAGACTGTTGCATTCTGGAAGCTGAGGTTTTTGTAGTTGGTGTCGTTAATTGTTTAACGTAATCTTTGGATTAAGACTTTAATGGGCTAGAATTCTTGAACTATGTTCTTTAATTTTGCTTGAAACGTCTTTCTGTTTCCTTTGGCCGCACAGAATTGACATTTTGCCATTTAAACTTTGATCATTTTACTGGTGCCATTAGTTTATTTTGTCATGCCATGTTAACTTGTTTATGCTGTGTGTGGTTAAATATACTACAAGTAAGGCTACCTCTGAGGTCATCTAATGTTATGGTTGGCATTCTACTAGTTGAGTTTTCAGAATTGAGAAATTATGGCAAGGGATGTGATGGCCCGGATTGGCTCGGTTACCGGTTGTCCTGGTCCCGGTGATAATCGGGTTGTGGGATGTGGTGGACAAGTGGAAAATCCCTGCTGGCCTGGCCTGGCCCGGTTGGACTTGGTCTCGGTTCAATCCAGACTCGTCATTCCTTCCAAATGGCTAGTGGGCCCCAAAACGTCTCTTTTAGCCTCTCCCTACTCTTCTTAATTTTTACCCGACGAAAATACAATACATGGAAGGCTTACGGATGTAGTACTAGACGGCTTTACCTGCGACATTTCCTACTCCTACTTATCATACAAGAGAATGGGCAGCCCGAAAAACTTGGAATGATTACAGAATGCTTACCGCCTTCTATTTGGTCTATTCTAAGTGGTCCATTGGGTAAGCAGCGGAGTGAAGAGGTCTATGCTTATTGTCGTAGCTAAAGGGGTTCCTTTCTTACTCGTTTCAATCCCAAACTTTAAAAATACACTTTAATCCTACATCTGCATTAATAAGTCGTAAAACCTCATACATTTTCTATTTGAGATTGATATAACTAAAGGAGATGCCTTGTGTGATTAATTTAACCACCTAGTAGATGAATAAAAACACACACAAATTAAATATTATTATTTCTTACCAAAGTGTTTAATTGGAACATTTTATTAAGAATTGAGGTTTAATTAGAACCTGACTTAGTTCGAGTATCGAAATACGACATATTAAAAGGATTGGCAATGCATTAAGCCAAAATGGAAAATAGTTTCCTCTAATACCAATTACACACCCTCAAACAGTATATCTGGTAGTTGGATAAAATAAAACTTCACACTTAAAGAGAGTTTCCACTTTAACATACACCTATAGTCTCACAAATAAAATCTCAAAAGTATAGTTTATACACAGATCTTATCCATATCTTATATTATAATTTAAATATTCAAAAGACGTTTATACAGTGGAAGCCAAATGAATAGATATTAATTAATTAAAGAAGCAAGTGAAGAGACCAACTAATCCCTTGGGAATAAAAGCAAATAAATGAAGACCTCTTAATTGCCTTGTGATGTTGAGAAAAGAAGAGTCCATTTGATTATTTCATATAGGGAAAAATGACAAATATATTCTGAACTATCATAAATGGTATGCAAAAACTTCGTTATAATTTTGGGACATTGATGCTCCTGCTGTCCAAAAACTAGAGCATATATGACTGTCACTCTAACAGAAGACTAAATAGGGACACGTGGCGCAATCTTATCCGTTGATCCGGTATTTAATAAATGTTGGATTGGTGAATAAGATTATGACACGTGTATGTCTGTTAGTATAAGGGATATATATGCTCTAATTTTTGGACAGCAAGGGCACCAATGTACTAAAAGTATGACGGAGGGTATCTGCATACCATTTACGATAAATCGCGAGTATATTTGTCCTTTTTCCCTTTCATTTATATACTCCATTTGTTCCTAATGACTTGTCCATTTTTTTTTAGTTGTCCCTAATTCTTTGTTCATTTTGACAAATCAAGAAAGAACAATTTTTTTTAACCTGTTATACCCTCAATTAATTACTTTGAAAAATATAGAACTTCTTGAAACTCTTAAATTTTTAATTCATCCACTTCATAATTAATAGGAATAAAATGGTAAACTCACTATATCAATTATTGTTTTCTTAATAAATGTGTCAATTCAAAAGTGGACAAGTAATTAGGGACAAAAGGAAATAATAACATACACATATAGTCTCACAAATAAAATTTGAAAAGAATAGTGTATACACAGTCTTGTTACGCTGGAAAAATTAATTAAAGGAGCAACTGAAGAGTCCAACTAATTCTTGGGAATAAAAGCAAAAAAATGAAGACCATTTGATTATATCATTTATATATATATAAAGCCATCTAGATTTTAGTAATTATCCAAGTATAAAACAGTTTATTGAGACCACAAGTGATCATAAGTTCCTTCAAAGTTAATGATATGGGAGGTAGTATTATCACATATTCTCCCTATTTGTACTGTTCAAATATACAATACTAGTAGCTAAATCCGTCGCTAAATAGGATGTGCGACAGATTGTGTTGTTTAGCTACAAAATTTGTCTGTTACTAAAATTCTTTTTTTTTTTTTTTTGGTAGTTTACAATATGCAAATGTAAATTTTTTAAATTTCTTAGAAGTAAGCATGGAAAAGAGTAGAGATGCATCATCACCAACACGATACTTGTTGAAGATTGAATCATTTTCGTTGCTCTCAGAAAATGGTATTTCCAAGTATGAATCAAATGAGTTCGAATCCGGTGGCTTCAATTGGTACTACACATCATTTTTTTGTCTTTATTTTTGCTAGTTGCTTTTAAAGAGGGGTAGAGGTATACCAAAGAAGAGATGATTAGACAGGACATGACACAGCTTCACCAAGGATATGACCTTAGATAGGTACTTGAGGGTTGTCTTGCTCTTGTTGGTGGGTAGATAGTATTAGCATAATCCTCTTAGTTCCTTGTTCTTCCATTATTGTTGCTACTTATGCTTTGTTCATCACATTATTCTGCTGTGTATGGTCTGTTATTTACGCTTTCTCTATTATTTGATATGCCTTGTTCTACCTATGTATTGTCTTTTTAAAACTTTCATGTTATATGTTACTTGAGCCGAAGGTCTTTCAGAAACCTCTCTATCTAATCCTTAATACAAATCCTTCATATTAAGTGAAAGCTAACAATACATCAGAGTTGGATCCTGTATAATATATTACTACTGGTGGTACTATTATATTGCCTATATTTGAAAATTAGACAAGAAGAGAGGGATTTCGATAGGACTCTCGTGGATACCCGAAAGGCAGGCGTTTTAAGCTAAAAGGTCAAAGAACTATTTTTTTCTTCTCTTATTTGGGTTTTTGGTGAGAGGTCTGGAAAGCTGGATGCATTGCTCATTGAGTAGAATTGTCAAGTATAGAATTATTCCCTTGCATAGGCTTGTTTCTATATTTTGCTATCGTTATGAATGGGCCTAGACCAGTATTGGCTAAGCAACCCAACACCGGATTAAGTTGCTATGTGTGGGATCCGGGTTGATAAATAGGGACTTGTGAGAGCAAAATAGGTTTATGCTAATTGTGATTGTGCTTAGGCAAAGACTGTGCTTCTCATCCTCAATTCTCTCTTAGTCCCCTCATCTCCTTCTCCTTTATAGTAACAGTTATTGTTTGTGTTCTTCATATTGTAATTGCTCATTTACGTATGGATCAAAGCTTATTAGTTTGTTCTCTATGTTGTTCATTGTGTTAGGGTTTTGCTCTGATTTTCTTATTTTATTTGAATTTTATTTTTCCCTAAAAGGAAAATCAAAGAATTACCATAAATGCTTAAAATTTTTCTGAAAGGAAAATATAATTATCTTCCATATTTGGTTTGTTCTTTCCGAGGAAAAGTTTAAAACTCTATAAATTGAAGACCCCTTTTCTCATATCAAGAACACGATAGTATCCACAATGTAGATGTTTAGGAGTTTAGTTTATGGAAAGATTTTCTCCTAACATATATATGTTATTTTCAATATTAGTTTTCAATATATAGATTGATTGACCAAACCATATTAATAATATGTCTTTAGTATACTTTTATTTGTCGTCTAATCTATCAATCAAATGATTTGCAATTGTAAGCTTCCACATGACACCCTTATCACTTTCGAAGCCAACACATTGTTGAGTTAAGAAAATCACTACATTCAGTTTAGTGTTTGTTACAATTTCTTTTTTCGAAAAAAAGATTGTTTAAAATTTCATGAACATGTGATAGGAAAATGATCATTCATCCAGATGGAGATGGAAATGGAGCAGGCCATATATCAGTGTACTTGGCCGTTATTGGGAAAAGTTCCGCGCATACTGTTTGGGAGGTGAATGTCTCATTTAGCTTCTTGATATTCGATCAAATTCACAACAACTATACCGTAATGAAAGGTACAGTCTTTTCTTTCACTCTATGACATTATTTTCCTCTTGACGGATGGTTACTAGTTACTTCTACATCACTTGTGGCTCAATTTTTTTAAAATGCAGTTAATTTTGACTATGTCAAATACACTTGCTCGCTAGGACTAAATTTGTTTTGATGCAGGAATGGAGAAGCGTTCGCAACATCAAGAATGAATGGGGTTTCTCAAAATGTATCTCTCATGAAACATTCAAAGATCTGTCTAATGGTTACCTTATTGATGACAAATGTATCTTTGGAGTTGATGTATATGCCATCAAGAACCAGGGAATAGGTGAATGTATGTCCTTATTGAATGAGCCTGAGCTTTATAAGCTCAAATAGAAGATTACTGAATTCTCGGAATTGAAGAATGAAGTGTATTCTGAAGAGTTTATTGTTGATGGTTATAAATGGTATATTGTTCATGCCTTGTCTTTATATATCCATGTCCATCATATATGTTCTTATTTCTTCAGTGCTTCTCTTCGCATTGTAAATACAATTTGATGTGTTTGGAATATGCAGGAAACTTTTGTTATATCCTACAGGTTGCAGCAGACAAAATGGTCAGAGCATCTCCATCTTTCTTGTATCAGTTGATTTTGAAAGATTTGATCACCAAAAAAGTGTCAAGGCAAAATTTAGCATTTCTGTCAAAAACCAGAATAGTGGTTATAAACATCACAAGAAGAGTGGTACTTTTTCTTGTTCCTTTTTTCTCAATGAATAATATGATCCCTCGTTCCTTAATTTCTTACTGATACAAAAGAAAATGTTAAAAATTCTGATTTTCTTCATTTCTCACAACTCTATATTAATCATAAAGAAGGAGAGGTTTATGTTGGACATATGATCTCTCAGAGAATGATGCATTGTCATATGCTGCACTAATCTAGCATGACAAAACAATCAGAGAAAACAATGGAAAAGGGTTATATTTGCCCTTTTACTCTCAGAAAAAGGTTATATTTACCACTCGTCATACTTTTTTCATATATTTGTCTCTTGCCTTACCATCCAACTTTGAGCATATATTTGATCCCTGTCATATTCACAGCTTTCAAATCAGCTTCTGTTGATTCTTGGTTTGTTGTTCATGTTTTATGGTAAAAAGTTTTGATCTTTACTACTTTCTTTTTGTGGAGAATTATGATTTCTGGGTGTGTTGATCTTTTGATCTGTTGAAGATCAGATAATCTCTTGTTGAATAGGTGATTATTGGAATATATTGTTTATATGTAATATAATTGGAAAAAAGTTATATATTCATGTAAGCGCTACGTAGGATAATAAGGGTGTGAACATGTGATTTAACCGTCCAAAGGTAAATATGTAACCAAAGTTAGATGGTAAGGAAAAATATATCAAAAAATTATGACAATGATAAATATAACCTTTGTGAGAGTACATGGATAAATATGACCATTTTCCGTTAAATCCAGTGTTGGACTTAGTTTTTTAATAAACCACTTTCAATCGGTACCAAATCAAACTTTCTAGAGTTGATTTGTTCTAATTTCAAAGGGAATGAAAACAGATACAATGTAGGAAATGTAGGAGAGTGGAAATTTTCTGATGCCCTATTGATCATCATCTTCAATCTTTATATACAAGTATTCTGTGCAGGAAATAAGAGAAAAAAAAAAGAAAAATACAGAAAAATCACAGTTGTACACTTGTCTAAATCTTGTCGAAATATTCTAACAACCTAACTAATTTTATTCCCTCCTATGTTGATATAGTGTGCTGCTCGTGTGCTCTTCTTCATTTCTTTCGTTCTGCAGCTAATAGATGAGTGGAAATTATGTTTGCCAACATCCCCCCTCAAGTTGGAGGGGAGAAAAGAAACCCCCAACTTGGATAAAATGCCATGATGGGAAGCGCCAGAAAGAGGCTTTGTGAAAATATCCGCGAGCTGGAGCTTTGAAGGAACAAACTGAAGAGAGATCAACCCAGATGCATATTGTTGTCGAACAAAGTGACAGTCGAACAAAGTGCTTTGTCCTCTCATGGAAAATAGGGTTGTGGGCGATATGAATCGCAGCTTGACTATCGGACTTAATAGGAACAGGTAATGATGGTGGGACTGAAAGATCCTCCAGTAAATGGATGAGCCAAGTTATCTCGGCAGTGACTTTTCTCATAGACCTGTATTCTGCCTCTGCTGAAGAAAGGGAAATAGAAGCTTGCTTCTTTGATTTCCATGAGATGGGGGAACCACCAAGGGTAATGAAGAATCCACTAATCGACCGGCGAGAATCCTTACAAGATGCCCAGTCGGCATCGCAAAAAGCATTTAAAGATAGGGAAGGAGCAGACGATAAGAGAATACCTTGCCCTGGATCCAAAGCCAGATATTTCAATACACGAAGAGCAGCAGAGTAATGAGAGTGGCATGGCCGCTGCATAAATTGACTGAGTTTCAACACTGGGAAAGCAAGGTCTGGACGAGTATGTGTCAGATAATTCAATTTCCCTACTAACGCCTGTAAGTGGGTAGGATCAGAAAGAAGTATGTCAGCATCTGCATGTAGGTTGATAGAGGATCCAAAGGAGAAGTAACAGAGGAAACATTGGAAGTATCAAATTCTTTGAGAAGGTCAAGGGCAAATTTGCGTTGACTGATGATAAAACCTTGATTCTCTCTAATAATTTCCAGACCAAGAAAATAATTGATGTCCCCTAAATCCTTTACCTAAATTCAGCATTGAGAAAAGACTTGATTTCAGCAATTTCATGAAGATCATCACCAGTTAAAAGAATATCATCCACATAAACCGCAACAATAGAGATAAGGCCTGTGGATCTTTTAAAAAACAGAGAGTAGTCATTCAAAGACGAAGTGTACCCCTTGTAGCTTAGAGCACAGCAAGTTGAGAATACCACTGTCGAGAAGCTTGTTTCAAACCATACAAAGACTCTTTTAGAAGACAAGCATGGGTAGGTGATGGAGGAATAAGCCCGGGTGGGAATTTCATGAGAACTTCCTCCTCTAATGAACCATGTAAAAAGGCATTATTGATGTCCAATTGTGAAACTTTCCAATCTTTCTTTACTTCCACTGCTAAGAGACACCTGATGGTTGTCATTTTGACAACAGGAGAAAAAGTCTCATTGTAGTCAATTCCCTCTCTTTGAATATCCCCCCTCACCACCAATCGAGCGTTAAATCTTTCAATTGAACCATTGGAAAGAAGTTTGATCTTGTATACCCATTTGCAAGGTAAATCCTTCTTTCCTAGAGGTAGTGAAACAACTTCCCAGGTGTCATTGAGTTCTAGAGCTGCAATTTCTGCAGCCATAGCAGATACTCATTCAGGGTGTGCAGCAGCTTAAGAGTAACTAGTGGGTTCAGTAAAATTGGTGAGGGATCTGACAATTTGCTGATTAGGAACAGTCAGGGTATTAAAAGAAAAAACTTGAGTAGAAGGAGGGGAAGTAAAGCACGAGTTAGTAAGATTAGTGAGATAACACTATTGCATATGAAATCCTTAAGATAACCTGGTTTTTGAGAAAGCCTTTCTGATCTTCTAGGAGAAGGGATAGGAGGAATGACAGGGTTTGGTGAAAGGAGGATGAACAATGTTAAGGAAAGGAAGGTGGTGGAGGAACAGAAGAAAAGATATGATTATTGAAAGTGAGAGGAGAAAGGGGTTGATCTAGAACATCAAAATAAGAGGGAAAAGGAGTAAACAGTTGAGAGGATGAGGTAGAAGATGTAGCAAAAGGGAACTGACCTTCATAAAAAACAACATCCCTGGATACAAATATTTTCTTAGAGGTGAGGTCCATGACTGTGTACCCCTTTTGAGAATGAGGGTAGCCTAAGAAAACACATTTCGTAGCTCGGGGATCAAATTTACTCCTTCCTTGAGATAAGGTGGAACAATAACAAAGAAAACCAAAAGTTCTTAAAGAAGAGTATGAAGGTGGCTGGTGAAAGAGGATTTCATAAGGTGTCTTGCCATGTAAAACCTTTGAAGGAAAAAGGTTGATTAAATGTGTAGCTGTTAGAACACACTCACCCCAATAAGAAATGGGAACATGGGATTGAAAAAACAAACCTCTAGCAACCTCCAAAAGATGTCTATGTTTCCTTTCTACCACCCTATTTTGTTGTGGGGTGGCTACACAACTTTGTTGATGTAAAATGCCATGTTTTTGCAACTAAGCAGCTGTGAGGGTTCCTTTGCCAAGTTCCAAAGCATTATCAGACCTGATACACTTAACCTTCTTGTTAAACTGTCTTTCAACCATGGATAAAACGGTCTTTAAAATTGGAAAAGCATTGCTTTTAGTGCTCAGCAAGAATGTCCAAATTCCTCTACTTTAGTCATCAACTATGGTAAGAAAATATTTGTAACCATTATAAGTAGCATGTTTATAAGGACCCCAAGTATCAATGTGAATTAAGTCAAAAGTTCCTTTAGTTTTGATTGAACTAGTCCGAAAGGAGGACCTGGTTTGTTTAGCTTAAGGACAAATATGACAAATAAGAGTAGAATCAGAAGAATGTTTCATAAAATTAAACAATTTCATTGTTGATAGGGCATATGCCCAAGTCTCATATGCCAAAGGCTTACATTTGAAAGAACATCATAAAGAATAGGACAAGAAACAGGAATAAAACTGGAATTGCTTCCTTTTGAAAAAGAGACAGATTGCTTGACAGAATTTAAACTAGGCCTAAAATTAGTTGGCTGCAGAAGATATAATCCTTCTCTAAGTTCACCAAAAGCTACCACTCTCTTCATTAGAAGGTCCTGCAAGAGACATGCACTAGAAGTAAACAACACATTCCAGTTGATTTGATCACACAACCTATGTATAGAAAGAAGATTGTATTTAAAAACAGGAACATGAAGGACGTTGGTTAGAGTAAGATTAGGTAGAATAGAAACACTACCTATATGTGTGACAGTTACCTTGAAAGAATTAGGTAAACTAATGTTAATGGGAACAGGAATGGATTTCATAAAGGAGAAAGAAAAAGCTTCAAAACACATGTGTTCTGATGCTCCTGAGTCAATAATCCAAGTTGCAGAATTAAAAACTGAAAAACATGTGCCTGAGTATTTAAGGATGGTACCAGCTACACCATTGACATTTATCTCTGTTGAAGGCATTGATTGAGACATCTGCATTTCCTTCACCATTTGAGTAATTTCTGCCATTTGTTCCTTAGTAAAGTGCTGAAAGTTGGTTGTCCCTCCTTCCCTAGAAGACTGATAAGAGTTGTCCTCTCCTGCAAAAGTTGCAGTCCCTTTGATCATAGAGTTTTTCCCTTTAGTGAAATCGAAATCCTAAGGGTACCCATGTAGTCTATGACAATCATCCATGACATGTCCAGTTCTGAAGCAATATGTACAGGTAACATTTAGGTTGTACTTGCTTTTCTTCCCTTTGGTTCTTTATGTATTGATGCCAGATCTTTGAGAAGGAAAATCAAGTTTCTGAGGGTAGACACCAGACTTTTGACCACCATATCCATTCCTAAAATTCTGATTACCATTTCCATTTCTAAGATTTGGAGAACCAGAACTGTGATTATGATTTCCATGATTTACTGCCATGAAGGAAGCTGCGTCTGGAGCAGTTTGAGATGTTGATAGATTTCCCTCTTATTTTCATCCTGCAATAACAGAGAATATGCAAGATCCATCCCTGAAAGTGGATTCATCATTAGAATGGTACCTCTGGCTTGACCATAGGTGTCATTTAGACCCATTAGGAACTGAATAAGTCTTTGATCCTGTAAAGACTTAGAGATTTTGGATTTTCCATTACAAACGCAAACACAAGAACAAGTAATATCTGCATTTCAATTTAGTGAAATAACCTGATATATCAGAATTACCTTGCATTAATCCATTAAGGTCCTTTGAAGGTGAAAAAGTTTGGTACCATTAGACTTACCAAACCTTTGTTCGACGCTATCCCAAAGCTCCTTAGCAGAGTTGGAATAGATGACACTATCTCCAATCTCTTTGTACAATGAGTTGAGTAACCAAGAGGTTACCATGTCATTACAACAATTCCATTGAGAAGAATCAAAAGCATCGGAAGCTGGTGCTTGACAAGTGCCATTGATGAAGCCTAGCTTCCTCTTAGCTTAAAGAGCTATCAAGATCGATCTCCTCCAACCAGGAAAACCTCGTCCATCAAACACAGTGCTTATGAGGTTCATTCCAGGAGAATCAGAGAGGTGAAGATAATAGGGGTGACTGGAGTCCATAGCAGATGCTGCAAGTGCAACAATGGTTCCAGAATTGTTGGAGGGTGATGAAGAATCTCCCTTTGTAGATAATGAGTAAATGAGAATTGGATTGAGCTTATTGCTCTGATACCATGTAGGAAATGTAGGAGACGTTTGTGAAAATTTTCTGATGCCTTATTGATCATCATCTTCAATCTTTATATACAAGTATTCTGTGCAGGAAAATAAGACATGTAATGCCTTACTGTTCTCTTACAGGTGATGCACATTGGTATTCAGCTAATGAAAACAGTTGGAGTTGGCGATCATTTATGCCATGTTGTGAATTCAATGATCCTAAAAAGGGCTTTCTTATTGAAGACTGTTGCATTTTGGAAGCTGATGTTTCTGTTGTGGTGTTGTTAATTCTTTTACTTAAAAAATCTTTGGATTAAGACTTTAATGGGCTAGAATTCTTGAACTATGTTCTTTAATTTTGCTTCATACATCTCTCTGTTTCCTTTGACCACACTGATAGGGGTGTGCAAAAACCGAACCGACCGATAAACAGAACCGATAAAAGTGTTATTGGTTTATTATTACCGAGTTATTGGGTTAACGGTTATTTAATGGTTTTACAAAAAAAAAAATTATTGGGTTATCGGTTTGTTATTGGTTTTTAATATTTGGTTATTGGGTTAACCGATAACCCATTAAGAATATAATAATAATTTTTAGTTATACGTATATGTATATATATATATATATATATAAAACAAAAAATATTAATATAATTAGTTTTAGTTTGTGTTTTGGTTGCCCATTTTGTTAGTATTAAATTTTGAAATACTTCACAAATCTCTTCCACTTTTTCTTCCAAGCTTGTGATTATCTTGGTTAGGAATTTAATGAAGATTTTGTTGATTATCCGATGGATTTGACAGCTATTAAAGATAGTTCAAGATGAACTACTGATTTACAATTGGACTTGGTTTTAATTAGTTTTAGTTTATAATTGACTAATATTAGTTTTTGCACGATTGTAAATATCAAAAATTGACCAAAGACTTTGTTGTGATGACCTCCATTTGGTATGATTCTTTTGATGTATGCGTATCGCGTCAAATTATTGGATAAGTCATATATTTATTTTGAAAGCATTTTCTTATTGGTTAAACCGAAAACCGAACCGTTAAAGACTTAAAACCGATAAACCGAAAACCGATAACAAATATCTTATTGGTTTGGTTATCGGTTTAGCATATTTAAAAACCGAAAACCGATAAACCGAACCGATAATACTTAAAACCGAACCGAATCGACCGATACACACCCCTACACACTGAATTGAGATCTTGCCATTTAAACTTTGATCATTTTACTGGTGCCATTAATTGATTTGTTGACTTGTTTAAGCTGTGCAAAATATACTGTGAGTTCAGCCAAAGCACTTTGATCTTATGACGTGATCGCGCAGTCACAACCCAAAGTGACTGTCTTATGCACTGCACGATCACCTCTAGCTCGTTCATAAGTGCTGTATGCCTGTCTGCCTTGTGAGAAATATCACTGACCTGTCTTGCCCGTCTTGCGCGATTGCACCCAAAGTGAACCCCTGGTGTCCCAATCAAAACCAACCAAATAAGTCAAATAGTCAAATATAATTTGTACAAAGTTTCCAAACATGAAATTGAGCATTTTAACAAAAGTAAAGGGGTGATCAAGGAGAATGGTTGTTAGAAATGCTGAAATGTAAGTGCACCAACCAGTACTCTTCATTAAAAGAGAGGTAGGTGTATGACTACCAATTTATCTCTCTGGAGAAGACAATCATCTTCAAGGAACAGCCTTTCTTCGAAATTTTATGAAGGGGTCGATCCTCTCATCCCGTTTGGCTATTATATAAGTGTTAACGTAGGCTCGCGAACCATACGTGGGCTATCTCGTACGGTTCTTCCTTCTGCAAATTCAGTCTCACTGTAATATTCCAGGTACAATTCATAACATCTACTTTGTTTTATGTATCATATATATGACATCATAATATATCCTGCAACATCTATGCACCATAATATTTTGCTCTTTGCTATGACATTCAAGGTCTTGTTAGTGACCACCCAACTGCATCTAAAAACGTTTCGAGTCTCATAGAATCCGATCCAAGATCAAGATAAAAAAACATATCATGCAGATATTGATTCTCTGTATGTGTGTGTAACCAAGCACAACCTACGAGTGTTCCAAACAAGCAACAAAATAAGACTTGAAATATGGGGGAAAAGAATACAACAACAATGTACCTAACGTAGTCCTACAAAGTGCGGGTTGGGGAGGGTAGAGTGAACATGAGACATAGCCCCTACCTCGGAGGTAGACAGATTGTTCCCAAAAGACCCTCCGACTCGAGGAAAAAAGAGATGGGGGGAAAGAATAATCAATTGAAATCTGAAACAAACAAATATGAAGATAATTACACTAGAAATAACACAACTTCTTCCACAACTCTTGCTTCAAGACTACAAACAAATTACAGACATAACTAGCATCTGCAGAGAACAAACTATTTTTCCAAGAGTCCTGATGAACCATGCTCCATGTACAATATCTCACTATATGGTCTTTGCTTCAAACACTTCTAGGTAAGACGAGTACCGTAAAAGCCAACTCATCTGATACCCTGATCCCAGAGCTTGATTTCCATCATCCAATGCACACTGTTGTATCAGCGAATAGGGTGGTACTGTGTGATCCCTCGCTTTGGAGGCAACTTCCTCAAAATGAAAAGGACAAGCGAAGAAGGTAGAATCTCTACCAACTGCAAAGAGTTGACAGAAGTCTGGTCATCCTCAAAACATATAAACTTCTTTTAAAGCACTTAAAAATGTAAACAAAGGCCAAAAGTCCAAATCTCGAACACTCATGAGTCAAATTCCCATCAAAATGCACCTAAGCTACGACATAAGGAATACAAATATGACTTTAAATTCAATACACACACTCAACCCTCCTACATCCATTGTTTCACCAAGATGCTTTAAAAACAGCAACATACCCAATATAGTCTCAAGTGGGGTCTGGGAAGGGTAGAGTATAGACAGACCTTACCCCAACCTTGGCAGGTGTTTCTGATAGACCCTTGGTTCAAGGAAAGAAAAAAACACAGCATTGATGAAGACATAAGCAGAAACAACATGACCAGGATGCTTTAAATTGGAGATTCGCAAACTAAAATACCATTGACATAAACAAGAACCTCTCAGCTCCTGACAAAGGAATTACTTAGGTAAAAAGGACCTGGGAAGAAGTTTTGATGCATGGGTGTAGCATGCGACAAGCTGGTAAATCAAATCATTTATCCAATTAAATTATGATTTGGAGGTTGTCCCTTACACCAACTGTAAATGTTGATCTTCTTCAACATAAAGAATAATGTGCGAGACAAAAGCAAGTCAACAGTACTTACCAGATAGTATACAAAATTTAAAATTGGATGGTACAAAACATCAAGATCCGCAGCTTTATCAAATGCATTGAAACACATCTGCGATGCAAACGATAAGAGAAATAAGAGTAAGATGGATAGAACAAAGTTAGTTTCATTACCTTCCTAAAAACTTCAGTTGAAATCCTAGAAGTATAAACTAAGACTAATTTACAACAATATTTATAATATAAAAATACCACATAGGGAGAACCCACAGAGGTCAATCAGACATCACAATGTGGATGGACTCCTTTGCAAGGCTTTTTGTGGTATGGTCATAATTCAGTTAAGAATAGTTTATTAACAAGAAATGTGGTCTTACCATAATGCATCTAATCAGGAAGCATGAAAAACATATGGTTGTCACATAACCAACCTGCAGATCCCAAAATATATAAGTAGAGTTAGATGACATTAAACAAGAAGAACAGCAACTAATAATGAAAGTTACATAGTGAGTGACATACTTCCTGTAGTTTCTTCTGTCTCCCCTTTGATTCTACAGGGAAACGCCGTAACATAAGGAAAAGCCTGCAAGAGGTGATGTAAGGTGAAGGAAAATTGTGATCATCAAATAGGTATCGACATATGACTTATCCACTTAACATGTCTTTCACCTCAAACTATATTGAAGTGTGTATGAACCAAAGGTGAAGGGACAAACTAAACGAACATGTAGACCCTACTTCTCATGGCATGCAAAGAGTGAACTCATATCAATATTAATCAGGACCTAATTAGGTTACACACTACACATTTCAAAATTACAATGCAGGAGATTTTGTTGGCACAAATCTAGTAGATGAATAAGCGAAGTAAAAATTTTAGACGATTATAGCAGCTAAAATGTCACTATATCCTTGTATACCAGTACATAGAGTTCTATCATGCAGCGAGTCTTATGTATTCATAGTGGCAGATTATTGTCGGCTCCATCATGATGCGAATCCCTACAAGTGCTTTTTTTTGTTGCTGGGACCAGAATTGCAGCTAAGATGCTATAATTTTTGGCTGAGAAATGAGCAAGTTAAGAAAAAGGAGCTCACGGTCCTATGATTCAACGAAGTTATCAATCACAATGTGTCAAACAAAAGCTTGGTGCCAATGAAAATAGTCAAATGTTGGGCAACAACAGGAAGGCACCAGGGTGTAAAGCATAGCAATATGGACTGCTATAGATAAATGATAAAACCGTATGCATTGGCAATCAGAGGTCGAACGATATCTACTACCTGGGACACAGCTTACTATAGGAAATACCTAAGTTCAGAAAAAGGTGATCCCAGAGACTCAGCTTAATTAATCTCAGAAAGGTTAAAATATATGGATTTGCATCTGGGTACATAGATCATTGCTTATCCAAAAGAAAATCTTGGGCAAAGCATACAACAATTACACAGCATAACTAACAGACATTTACGAAAATGGAAGAGGTTAAGGCTTTCGTAAAGAGGTTTAAGGCTCTGTATAGCCATTAGGCATATATTCTTTCGATAAACATAGACAATTTCTCACAAAGGACAGCAATAAATGCACGGCATATGAATGCTGCTTGTTCTTGTGCTTCTAACATGTGTGGTTACACCAACACACACCTTCAGAGGTTAGATCCAATCACTGGTAAAGAAATTAGATCTTACCTTCCTCCATAAAGAAGAAACCCCAATGCTGCAAATAGAGATACACCTGCAAAATAATGCAAGTACAAAAGAAAATGTGTCAGTGCAGTTGCAACATATCCATGCAATAGAAAATATATTTAAAATAAGTTAGCCATAAGACACAGACCTGCAAAGAACGCCTTAGATAAGATGACAAGTGCTGGAACAGGCTTCCACCATGTTATCAGCCATAATATGATCTGAACAATTCAATAAGAAAGAGACAAAATCAAGCAATGAACATCCACAAAGCATCTATAACCATGAAAAGAATTATCATTTTCTCATATACTGTTTTATCTACAAGTTAGACCGGCTACATTATATGGTAGTAAATGTTGGACCGCTAAAGTCCCACATATCAAAAGATGAGTGTTGTAGAGATGCGAATACTAGAATGGAAGTGCGGTCCTATAAGATTAAATAAAATTAAAAACAAGCACATTCACCCGAAGGTGCACATAATCGAAGATAAAAATGAGAGAAGGTCACTTGAGATTATTTGCTCATGTTCTGCATTGACCTACAAATTCACCGATCCATAGGTGTGAAACTATGGTGAATGAAGGCAAGGGGACGAGGTAAACCTAAAATTACATAGAAGGAAGTTGTAAAGACCTACAATTCAGGACAAAATGAAAGAAGAAGATTCATATAGTTGATATCTTCTAGTTAGGAATACGTTGTCTTGCTAGTGCGTTGATTTTGAACCTATTGCTATTCCAGGAATACTTCAACTAATCATAGATTTATATCCGAGGAAAAACCTAGAATTTTTTAAATAATATCAGTATCATTATTGTTAGACTATTAAATTATAGTGTCCCACATGAGAAAAGGGTTATTATATACTATCAAAATAAAACCAAAACAAAGGGCTCAGTATAATAATGCAGATACGCATCTTAATCATAATTTCCGTGTCTTTAGTTCTCGCATAGTATTAGAGCTTTGGTGAGAAACATTCAGGAAAGAAACCACAGTCAGACAATCATTGTGAATCAAATTTAATGACATTCTAGGGATGTTTTGCATGAAATGTGTGTCCGACAGTGTTGTGCAAAAACCAACATCACCACGGAGTTCCCCACCCTCCGACAGTCTCCCCTCCACATGCTCTCATGTGCACATAAGAGTGGATGCTCCAGCATCAGGCCACACGTCGAGTGCGTGTTCGGACGGCTTCCAAAGCTGATTCTTAGTTCATGGAGCTCCCCTTCTAATTCCGACTAGACCGATATTTGGTTATCTTCCATCACTGAAACAATGTTTTTCGGCATTACAGTTGAATTTTTTTCTCAGCCTTCTCCACTGTTTCAGCAGAGTTTTGACTCTTTCAAACTCTCAAGCATTTGAAGAGTGTGCAACCCTTCCAGATCCACTTTGCAATTTTCAGTCATTGTTTGGCTGAATTTTCACTGTTAAAAACTGGTGTAGACCTTTCTTCAATCCAATTTGTGATTTGGGTTTGATATTTTTGTTGCTTAGGGGGAGCTTAGTAACCTTGTATGCGGATTGAACCAGTCCCTCTATGATTTGAAGTATCTCCTCGAGCCTGGTTTGAAAGTTCAACACAATAATTCAGGGGTTCAGCACGACTCCTAATGAAGCTGATACCGTCATTCTGCTTCAAATCTGTGTATTTATGCTTCATCGGTGTGGCCTAGTGGTCAATGGAGTGCCTGGAAACCCTGAGATCTTACATTCAAAACACAGTGGAGCCAAAAAAACACTAGATATCATATGTCCTAACCTTGGTGGACAAGTTACCTGATACCTATTGCTGGTGGAAGGTAGATACCTACTCGTGGAATTAGGCGAGGTGCGCGAAAGCTTGCCCGAACACCACGGTCATCCAAAAAGAAGATATTGTTATCACTGCAATAATCAAGATGGTATCCCTAAATTCATGCACCATCTCACTGAAGTATTTTCTAGGTATTGAGGTCGCTCTGATGCAGGATGGGATAACTACACAGTGATCCTGGAAGATATAGACGATTAGTTGGTAAGTTGAATTATTAATCTTTGAGGATCGAGGCCATGAGTAGATCGTTGGATATATAGACGTTGATTAGGCAGGATCACTTTCTGATAGCTTTCTACATCGGGATATTGTACTTTAGTAGGAGGTAATTTGTGTCCTTCCCACTAAGAAACATAACGTGGTTACTCGATCAAATGCAGAAGTAGAATATCAAGCCATGGCTGTAGCAACTTGTGAGCTAATTTCGATCAACTAAGAATCTGTTTGGATTGACTTAAAAGTTGGTCAACCTGTAAGTCATTCTTACATTTTTAACTTTTAGAAGTGTTTGGCAAGATTAAAAATAACTTAAAAATGACTTTAAAAAAGTTAAAAACCAAAAGTAGGTCTCCCCCTACTTTTTATTTTTTGACTTAAAAAGTCATTTAAGTTTGACTTTTGGTTTTTGACTTAAAAACTACTTTTTTTTAAGCCAATCCAAACAGGCTCTAACTCATGAAGTCCAAGTTCAAGAAGGAATTTAAATGATTAGGAGTTTGATAAGCTGGTAGCACTTCTTGGCAGCCTTCAAAATAACTCAACCATTACTCAAAATAGGGACAGATTTATTGGGCAGCAATAAGAGTGGCTAATACTCAATTAGAGCTAGTTATGCAACCTTTGAGCTCCAACAAGGAAATGATCGGCTAGTGGCCCTACAAACTTATAAGGAAGACTAGAATACCTCCAAAGAATAGTGTTTTTTGCTGGATAAACACCAAATGGCTTGTTTGACCCAGGACAATCTCAGCAAAAGGGCTTTCCAGATTGCTACACATGCCATATGTGCAAAAGCAACACGGAATCTATCAATCATCTTTTTTTTTTTCATAGTCCTGCTGTAACAGACACGTGGTCTATGTTTCTATCACTTTTTGGACTGCAGTGAACAATGCCATGCAGTGCCGGTAAGCTTTTGTGAGTTGGAGCTCCTGGAAAGTTGAGAAGTCCATCAAGAAAATCCGGTCTATGGTTCCTGCTGCTATTTTGTGGTGCTTCTGGTCAAAAAGGAATCAAAGATGTTCTGATGGCATCTCAACTTTCACATCTCTACTCAAGGTTAGATATTTGTCCTTCCTTTTTTGTTGGCTGAACCTTTCAAATTTATCAGCTCTATTGTCTTAATAATAGATTTTTTGGTTTCTTCTAAGGAGTTGATATGTTCTTTTATTTTGTAATTCCTGCATCTACTGGATGCTTTTGCTTTTAGTACATCACTTACTTCATCAAAAGAAAAAAAACTCTCAAGAGATATTATTACAAATATTTTTGACAATGTTATTATTACAAAAATTTGTGAAGTCAAATGATTAGCTTGCGGATATTTTCATCAAGTCCCTCACTAGTCCTCATACTTAGTTACATGAGTAATAAGCTCGGATTGGTACATATGATTTACATGCATAAGCTTAAGAAGAGTGTTAGAAGATTAATGTATATAGTATTGAGCTTAAGTGGATAAACATGATTAGTGATGATTCATAAAGCCGACTTCAACTTGTTCGGAATCGGGGCATAGTTGTTGTTTCATGTGAAAGTACTATAACAGGACATAAGCTTGTGTAATGTCTGACTCTGGCAATGAGCATTCACCAAACACAGTATCCCTTCTAATTTGACCACCTGTGAGCAGCTAATAAAATAATTCAACGAATTGCACCTATGTGGACCATATGGAAAGGAAGAAATAGGAGAGTTTTGATGCTATAGAGAATAGTCTCTTATCCCTTAGTTTTTTTAATGAGATCCTACAAGCATAGAAGAGTGTGTGTTGTTAGTAGAAAATCAACTTTTTTTGTTATGGTTTTCCTACTTTTTGGTATACTTCTCTGTAGGGACATTTATTGCTTTTTATAAATAAAATGTGATGCTTCATCCCAAAAAAAAGAAGAAGATGGGGAATCACACATGTTCTAGATGGAGAGAATCTATCAAACGCAGACAGCATACAGTCCTTTTAGATAGAATCATCTTTCATTCTTTATACTTGCCTTAAGATTAATCCTCAATAAGATTCTTGAATTTGAAGTTTAACAACAGGGGTATTTAATTTGGAGTGTGATTTCAATTCAACAGTCTTCGTCTTAACTATGCTTGCTGAAATACAACGCTGTCCCCCCTTTCAATAGGCTTCAAGAGATTCAGACGGCAAATATATAAAACAATATAAGTTAAACTACTTGCATGGCTGCAACAACTGGGATACTCCCCCCCCCCCCCCCCCCCAAAAAAAAGGAAAAAACGAACTAGTAGTTTTTGGTAGACATTCACTCCTCCCTTTTCCCCTTTGGAATTTTAAATTAAGCCGATGTTTAGTTAAGAATAAATAACGCAAACTAAAGTAACATTTTAACATAACAAATAAACACAACCAAAAAGTCACAAAAAAAGACCTCTGTTGAACTTGAGAAATATTGAGAACATGAAACGACAATTATTGTTTGTAAGACTAGTCTTGTCAAATTCAATCTGGCAAAATAATTTTTATTTAAACCCTTTCAATATTTAAAGAGTTAATTTAACTCGAAAGCACCAAAGTTTTTCAGAAGAAAGTGTAGCACAAGGACTAAATATTTACCTGAATAGCATAAACCACTCCATTAATTGTGAAGAAACTAGGCCTAAGAGCATCAGTAGATACAGCACGTGCCTGCAACAGGAAAAGCAGATATATTAAGCTTGAGAATTGACACAAACTGCAAAACATTTAGTTGAGAGCACACACAAACCTGATAGTATATCTCAGCCCAGAATAATACTAGAAGCGCAAAAGTTGTGAAGAATGCAAGACTTGGCATATCAAGCAAGATGTGTTGGATAATCTACCAAAACATTACATGTACGATTACAAGATGAAAGAGACCAAGATAAAAATTGCAACAAGACATGTAACCAATGTCGGTGGCTAACCTCAGGGTTCAACTTCTGAACATCCCGACGAAATACAAAAACCAGAGAGCGAACTACCAAAGGATAAAAACACAACTTCAATACAATATAAACCTAACAGATCAAAGCAAAGTAAAATGTAAAGGAAAATTGTTTATTTTTCCCCTAGTATAACTAGACAATAATTTGAAAAACACCTCATAATATTTCCATGAGGATGTTTCCAACATAAATAATCACAAAAGAAGATACCAACCTCCATTCACCAAGAAATTGAGGAAATGGAAGACTTTCTGAGTGGTCCATCCATACTCGGGAACTCTCATTTGAATCCGGATTAATTGCACCTGCAAATTGACGAAGTTAGAAACAACTCTGCAGAATCATAAATACACTAAAGCATTGATGTCACAAACTATATCTGCTTTAGAACACATATTAAAATGGCTATTGGATAAGGAAGAAAAATTATAGACAAGGAAATTCAGATCATTATCCAAAATCAACTAAGGACACAGATAAATGATAAAACCAACCTATAGCTGTTTCCAGTTTCAAACTGGAAGTGAATGAATGCATAGTGTAGGCCCTTTTAATTTAGCATACATAAGGCCAATTTACAGGAAACTAGGAAGAGCAACTCTACACCGATTTCTATTACAAAAGATGTATAATATATGCAGATATCTGTCATGGTAAACTAAAAACATCAATGGACATCAATATCAATTTACGAATTACCCAGTTCACCTTAAGTTACCTTCCTACCTCCGCCCATGAGAGCTTTGCAAAGCATAGCCAGTTCCAAGTCCAAATAAAGGATGAGGACAGCATTAGATTGATAAATCCACCAAAGGATACAGAATATTCATGTTGCTAACCAATTTGAAGTGTAATTAAATGATTAATATGATCCTATCTCAAACCTGACCACCACCACCACCCCCCCAAATCCAAAACACGAAAGTACAAACATTGCTATTTGATGTGTTTAGATTCTTTTCGGAAAACATGGGTTTTTTAAATCTTTTGGATGACTTTCCACTATAACCTTGGTCCATTTATTGGTCTAAGCAAAATACGACTCATTTAAAATGAATATTTAAATCAACAATTCATAAGAAGAATCTTTCTATGGGATTACATGTATTCTATATTTATTTAGGTTACCAATTGTCAATTCCTTCCTACTCGCAGCATGCTCTTCATGATCTTGCCAAATGATTCAATTGCCATGTAAATAAAGCATGTAATTCTCTATTTAAGGTTCTACAAACAACTGTAACCCCCCACCACCCACACACGATGTGCGCAAACCTTGCAAACAACTCTCGAGTTTCAGTCTTTTTTGAGAAATGGCAATTGTATTGATAAAACCACCAAGAAGGTGTAACAAGAAGATTTCCAGACCAAAAGCAAAAGCATATCCATCTCAAGTTTCATTCTTTCTTGCTAAATACATCCGACACAACATAACTCTAACATTGCTCACTTTCAATAAAACTCGCAGAACCCTCAGTTAAACTATTCATTCAACAGATTAAAAATCCCGAATTTCAACAACAACAACAATATACTCAGTTTAGTCCCATAAGACAGGTTTTAGAGGGGTTGTTTCCAAAAGACCCCACCTCAGGTAACACAAATTAGGAAAAACCCCAAATTGTATTACACCCAAATAGAAAAAAGCTAACAATCAACAAATACCCAAAATTTTCATATATCTCTAAACACATATAGCATAAGCTACATAAATAATCAATCAATACAGCTCAGCTACATAAACTATCTACTATTCATTCAAAATTCATCACAGTTAAATCAAAAAAGGGATAAATTACAAGAGCAACAGCAGAAACGACGCCGTATAAGATCGCAAGGGCATAGAAAATACGGTCTTGCCAAATAGGAGATTCATTCACTTCATCCCACCATCCTATTGCCCCATGTAAACGGTACGCCACCACCACGGCCGTCGACGACGGGTCCACCGCCGTTTCAACCCGACCCATCGCCGGATATCCGAAATTAGACAACAAAAAAAAAAGAAAAAAATGAAATTTTAGAGAATTTTTTCTTTGATCGGAAAATTATTGAGCCTAAAACGGCCGGCGAAAAAGGAGAGAAGCACGGCGGCGTTCCCCGAACGTTCTAGGATTTTTTTTTTTAATTATTATGAAGAAAAATGTTGTACAATGCTTAAAATAGATTGATGAGGAATTTTCGTCCGAAATGTACAAGTTTTTTAAAATCAATTTGGACAGCAAATTCGCTAGAAGTAATGAATATGCACAGTTGTTATCCGACAGATTACACGTGGGGTGAATAATGGATAGGAGATGCTTTTTTTATTTCTCGCTCGATGTTTACTATTCACATCGAAGCTTAATTATTCATGTTCGTATCGGATAAAGCAATTGCTTTTTATCAAGGTTTTTTTAATATCCAAAGTGTGAACCTCTTATTGAGGGATGTGCTTTTAATTTGTTTGTTTTAAAAATAAACATAAATATCCGTTTGATATCTGAAACGTATATTCAAAGCCCACTAATTTAAATTTATGTGACGTAAGTCATATTCGAAAAAGCATTTCTTGGGATTAAATTGCAAGTATATAATTGCAAATAATTATGCGTGTTTTTCTACCTGGATAATTGTTCATAATAATTAAAATGAATATATAGTTAAAATCAGATTAGTAATTCATTATAATAGGTTAAAATAATTTTATACGATGAAACCTACTTTTCAAATAAAGATATCCCTTTACAAAGGAGATACATTAATTATATTTATATATGAAAGTCGAAATTTGAATGATATAACATAATTCGACTGATATTCATGAATCTAGAAAGTTAAGTTTATGTATTATTGATGTTTGTATCAAAACCAAGTTGACACTTGTTTTTTACTTAAAGTTTTATTGTTTAATCAATGGTTAATTAGAGTTGATATGTTTTTGGCCTTTAATTGTGATTATAACAATTAATACTAATTTATGTTATTAGATTGAGATATACTTTAGTTACATCAAAAATACTTATTCATTTGCAGTGTCTATATAAAAATTGTCTAGTGACATGATCAAAGCAAATGAATGCACGTTATAGCCCAATTATTATATAGCAACAATAAACAACTTAGGCGATGTTATACTACAAATGAAATTTAGAGAAGATAGTATATAACGCAAATTATGTCATTATTCAGGAGGGACAAATTGCTTCATCAAACTCCAACCCAGCATCACACATTCTCATAGACCAATCAATTACTTCATCAAACTACAATCCAACGTCGCACATTCTCATAGACCAATCAATTGCTTCATCAAACTCCAATCTAACGGCACACATTCTCAAAATCCGAACAATCAAAGTCCGATCAATTGCTTCATCAAACTCCAATCCAGTGTCAAGGGTTCTGAAACAAACCAAAGCCTAGATCACATAAGACTCTAGCACTTCCCTTTAACCTAAAAGCACTCTCACCATGCATGAAAAGGAAAAAACTCCTGTGAGAATTACGAAAGTTTTAAACTTCCAACTCTGCCAGGTATATATGGGGAAAAAGTCGTAAATCTATAGAAAAAATACACTAGCAAACATGTTTCTTATTAGCCCTCTAATGTTACAGTCAACACCATTTTTGGCAAACTATAGATCTTGCCAAATGCCACTAACTGGTGGAAAATTTTCCAGCCAGTCTCCGAGTATAAATACAACGAAGAAAAAGAGTGTTCTCTCTACTTCTAAAAGATAAAAATCAGTAGAGCAGTTGAATTTGCTCATTCCGAGCCAACCTAAAATAGCTTAGAGTGGTTGATGTATCCCATCATTTATGAGAAAACAACACCCATCTTCTTAGCAAAGTCGTCATCATCATCATCATCTTCATCCAGGTATTCTTCACCAGCATCAATATTCTCACCTTCGTCTAAATTGTAATCTTCACCATCAACCTGCTCATAATCATAGTCTCCATCTCTTTGATCATGACCTTCAGCTTCAGGGTCTTGATCGTCTGCTTCTTCCACAATCATCCCTTCTTCAGCTCCAAGTTCATTTGCACCATAGTGTGCAGGAGATTGATGATCAGCTGATACACCTGATGGAGGATCAGACTCTTCCTTTTGCCCAAAGTCAGTATTGTTCCTGGAGATGGAGGAAGTCACCACTGGCACAGAGTGGTCCTTTCTTTTATGTTGATAGTCTTCACTCTTATCAGATGGCATGCCTGTTTTACTGCTTCTTTTTCTCTTCAAGATCTCTTGCAGAGGCATTGGTCCGTCAAATGAGACATTATCCCCTCCTGTTTGCTGATAGTCATCACGCTTTTGGAACTTACGCTTCCCTAGGGCCTGTTGCTCGTCAATATTTTGTTCAGTGGTCTCAGCAGTTTTCCGACCTTTAAGTTCAGCAAGACTTCTTGGACCAGAAAATTTTAAATCATTCTCGCTTACATCTCTTCTTATACGTGGACCACTGTTATTTCTTCCAGTATCATTGAGATCCTCTTGCACTCTTCCCTTTATTCTATCACGAAGCCTTCCCTGTTGAGAGAAAAGCTGTGGCCTTTCTGAAGATAACCTGCCACGGTCCCTAGCCCTATCCAGACGCATGTCTGTACCATTAGTTGGAGAGGGTGATCTACTTGGTAGCTTTATTCTTCCGCGAAGACGACTAGCAAGGGAACTATCATGTGAAGGTACATAGGGTCGATCCCTCCTGGAAGTGTGGTAGCCTCGATCCTCAACATGTTTTTCACTTGCATAATCATGACTAATGACTGACCTCAAACCATTAGTCCTGTTATGCTTTGATAAACGATGCCTCAGATCTGGCTCTCGAACTTCTTCAGGGCTGTCAGCTCTACCATAGCGTCTCCTTTCAAGATGAGCGGATTCCCCTTGTACTCTCTCAGAAGAAGCTCTATGCTGCACCCTACCAGAGCGACCCGGAAGCCTGTCGTGAGAGTCATGCCCATAGACATCATGGTACATATCTTGGTCCACATCTGCAACTGAAGTATAATCAGCAGAGCGGCCAATATCGTATTCATTCCTTCCCCCATTTCTGCCATATCGACCTTCACCGTGATAAAAATCAGTACCTCTGAGCTCATCATCCACAAGAACATCAAAACCAGGTGAAAGCTCCCTTGAAATCTCATCATCTTTGTTCTGAAAGCTACTGTGATCATCAAACCTAGCAGACTGTTGCACTCTGTTGGATCTACCAACAGGATTCCCATTTGGAGGCGGCACACTTTTTGGTTTGTGCCTGTGATGCGCAACATCAATGACAGGATTGGGTGGCAACACATTCTCATTAAAGGCAGCATTATTCTTGGGCAAAGGAGTTTTCAGTTTCTCAACTGGTTGTGCTTGTACAGATAATTCACCAGACTTCCAAATATTTGCTTGAAAAATTGTCTTCTCTTGCACACACTTTTCAAGCCCACCAAATGCCTTAAAATTGGTTTTCTCAGTAGATGCAGATGCAGTAGATACAGGATGTGGAGGAGCTTTGTTAGACCCAAACAATGGTGCATGGAAGAATGGACACCTATCACCTTTTAAACAAAACCCTTGCTGGAAGAAAATGCATGGTACACCTTGCTTGCTAGAACCATATGGAACATTCGGTGTAGGTGCAACAGATGCCACTGGGGGAGCAGAAGATCCTGTAGGAGTTGTAACTTGAGCTCCCAAAAGTCCATCAAGAGGCTGCAAAAGTAGAAGATTATTACTTATCATGTCAACAATTAGTTTACAGACACACAGCACTCCTGGTTTGCTAATAAAAGAAAATAAGTAAGTTTACATCACGACCAAGGAACCCTTGGTACTACTACCACATAGATGATAAGAATGTGTAGTATGTTAGTGAAGAATGACTCACAGGGTGCCGGAATGCGCATTTTGGGTTTAAGCAGCTTCCGTTCAACCAGTACCAGCAATCTCGAGGATTAAGCCGAGCAGCATCACTATGACGGTACTCACACTCGCTTCCCTATGGACAAAATAAAAATAATTAGAGCATCGGTAAATACTGATCTAGATCTGTATAGAATAAAGACGAAGATTGAATCATCTAGAACGTTATCCCTATCATGGCGAAGCCAATCACATTTGTATTCATTCACACACAGAGAAATTGATAACGTAAAAGCACGATGCCAACTGGTTTTGTAACATTTGCCATTTCCCCATTGGTTATAAAAAGACAAATAAATGAGAAATAAATTTAGTTACTGTCTCACATGATCCGACCAAAGCAAACGACAATTCAGATGCAAAACAAACATTTTGTCGTAGACAAGAACCAAACGTAATTGCTAATAATTATACACGGATAGTCATTCACCTGCACACTTATTTTCCACATCCTAGTAACTAACTTTATACTTGCTCCGAGATTGACTCTCAGTCCAGTATGTATCACAAAACTATCATATAAATCAAAAAAATAAAATCTTTGAAACACATTTCTAATCAAAAAACAAATCAACAAGCTGCAAGAGTGGATGTATCAAAACGACAAATAGCAAGAACCTAACCGTTCCCAAGAACGACAAAAACACAGGGGCAACAAACGACAACATGCTGTAACTTGAAGACTTCTAAATATATATAAGTTAAACCTTCTATATAAGGCAGTGGCTTCTCACTTTAGACAATCTCAAGTACACACAATTCATTTAAAATCCGACAAAAAAAAAAAGATACGTCCTTTAATCTGACAACGCAAGCAACAAAAAAGGAACAAGAACTTCATCAAGCATCGGTACTACAAAAGACAGACGCTATCCAATCACTAAATGAAAAACCCCAGCTTCCATATCACTAGTGTTCACCCATAGCTAAAAACATAAGTAGATCAAGTTCCAAAAACACAAAGAAATCACCTTGAATTAGAAAGCAAAAAGGAAACCAAATGGTAATCCATTTAAACACAGATCTCTAACTAGTTCATCCATACAACAATCTTTTCAAATCAAATCAACAACTACAAAAGTACAAGCACATCTCAATCACAAACTAGTTAAGATCAGCTATACGAAACCTTATATATCAATTCCACTGCCCATCTCTTGAAAGATTAAAAATTGGATCCCAAAACCAAGAAATCCTCTAAATCTTGCTAATTAACATACAAATCTCTACACAAACTAATAAAAACCAAATCTTAATCCCAATTAATCTCCAAATCTCACACTAAAAAGAAGTACTATAATCTTAATCTCAACTAATTGATAATCATTTACTAATCAAATTAAAGCCAAAAAAAAAAAAAAGATGAAATATAGCTGAACCTTCTTGCATGTAAGAGGAGAAGCTAGAAAGTAGACACAATCAGTGTTTCTCTTGAGAGCTTCTTCTTCAGCTGAAGGCGCCGCCGCCGGTGTAGAAGAAGGTGGCGGCTGAATTTGCAGCTTCTGCGGCGGTGTAGGACCCACCATGATTGTTGTTAACCCTAACAAACAGATCCTAGAAGAAGCCTTTGAGAGTGGATCTAGGGTTTTCAAGCATATACAAGAATGATACAATTATGGGTAAATTTGAGCTATTGTAGAGAGAACTACCCTAGGGGGTAAGGTGGGCTGGGGTGGGCTGGGGTGGGAAAACAAGGAGCTTGGAGAGAGAGAGAGAGAAGGAGAAAGAGATGAGGCTATTGGTGAAGAGAGGCTTTTCACTTAATCAATTTTTTTATTTTTTTTTTGTATTATTTTGGGTTTTTCAGCTTTTATTTAAAAAAAAAAAAAATCCTCTTTTTGTAAAATCAGATTTTTAGGAAATTTTATGAATTGTTTATGTTTTCCACTCAATATTCGGTACTCACATGAAGTCCCACATTGGGGGACTCATATTGGAGTACGACTAAATTCGTATTAGCGCTGAAAAGTCTCACTCACATTGGAGTATGACTAAATCTGTATTTGAGCTGAAAAGTCCCACGGTGGGGGTAAAGCGCTCTCTAACAAAGGCAGTTCCCTACCCAAGGAGACTCAAATCCAAGACATTTGGTTAACGATGAAGGTGTACTTACCATTCCACTACAACCTTGATTGGTTTCTTGCATTGTTATGAATACATCAAATTGAAGATGTACATTTAAGTACTTTAACAATTTTTCGAAGACATTTACCATTAAGTAAATAACTTAAGTAGTTTAAGCAAACAACTTTAGATGGTGATACATGACGTCTATGTGGAGTGAGACTTACTAACTCGACGGTCATGTGAAGCAACACATGGCGACTATGCAAGGCATTACGTGTTACGTCACTTGACTTACAACGTGGCTTGTGTTGCATTTAGATTTTATATGTTATTGAAGAATAATAAACTGTTCTTTTTTTTTTCTTAAATTTTTATTTTATTTTTACAATATGCTATTAGTACAAAACTTTGTCATCTTGAACATTTACTCTAAAAAGATGTTAAGATATAATCATTAATGTTGTTAAAGATGGTAGCTTGATAAGATTGTTTGGAAGTGTTCCACCAAACTAGAATCATGCTCATTGTTGGATGTATGTTTAAAATTCAAATATCCCTTTAAGATCTATTCATGTCAATCAAGTAATTATTTTACCTTTTTTTTTTTTTATGATTTATAACTTGATTATAAATAGAAATAGATACAAATTAAAACTTTGACAAAAAGTGAAGAAAGAAAATCGATCACTAGAAATGGTTAAATTTTATAGTATTTTATATTAGTTTTTGAAGTCGGGTAATTCACTTTGAAGAGTAATAAAATCTCTCTCCCCCATTTATAGAAATTAATTTTGTTTTCAAGAAATGTTTATGTATGTGTTTTTTTAAATGTATATTTGTTTTAGTTTAATAAACTACACAAACTTTTCTCTATGCATGCTTGTTTTTGTCTCTTAAATTAACTTTCTTTTTTTTTTTTTTTTTGAAAAATTTCATGTATTGTATTTGTCCATGAACATTTGCTTTAGTTTAATAGATTTCACAAATTAGTTGATTTATTTTTTTTAGTCCAAAATCACACTTGTACATGTTGAAGTTTTAATCTCATAGTTCAACTATTTAAGTGCAACTCTTATGAAAATTAAAATTTCAAGTACGAAGGTCAAGGTAATTAAATTTTAAGAATAAATTAGGATATTGTTCATATCTTTATTAGTGAAATTCATATATTTGTTTGACCTTTAAAGATTTTGGTAGGTAGCAAGTACTCTTTTATAATTAATCAAAGATTTCAAATTTGAATCCTAAAATGAAATTACTTTAATAGAAAGTGTTTTCAAGTAGATTGCAATACATCACACCATACACTCGTTCTATTCAAAGTACTAAAAATATTTCAAAATCTATAATTAAAGAAAAAGTTATTTGGCTGTCCAAATAGTATTGCACCATTATTTTTGTCACAAAGAGAGTAATAAAAGTTTATATCCCTTTTTTAATCGTTTTCATTTTAGGATTGTAAATTTTTGTAAAATAGTCAACCTTACTGTTATTTCCTCTTATTCTCCCTTCAAAGTTACATTTTTTTGGACCTTTTATTTGAACAAAACAAAGGAGAAGTGAATAAGAGCCTAAAAAGGGAAACACTAGTGCAATTGGTTAGAATTTTGCAACAAGACTCATTTAATTTTTGCTCAATTTGTCCATTTTGAGAAATAAAAATAGAAATCACATTAAAGATCCATCAAATGTGCATTTAAATTCTCTAACCAGTCAAATACTATTAGAAATAGTTATTTTATGAAAATGATTAAAAAAGTAGTTTGACTATAGTATTATTTTGTTGTAATATCATTCAGCTAGTATCTGAGTTTTTTCCACTACTTTTTCTAAATTGTTTGTGTCTTGAGTCAAGGGTCTTTCGAAATGTTCTACCTCTAAAGTACTTTAAAGGTCATGTTTGTGTACATATGCTCCACTTTGTAGAAGTAAACACGATATATTATTGTTGTACAATTCAAAAGGAACATTCCCTTTTGAGATGCCTCTTTTTTCAACAAAATGTTATATTCATTTATTGAGTTCCATAAGCAGACATGCATTTTGCCCAAAGTGTGACCTAGCAAGAGAATTATTATGTCAACAGAAAGGTGGGTATGGTGCCACTGTATACCATAATTGCTATGTTTGACTAGATTTGGAGTAATCTTTTAAGTGCTTCACAATCACAAACCAAGGTCATTTTTTTTATTAAAAAAAATGAAAAATTTATATCTAGGTCTCATCTTAAAAGGAATAAGAATGCATTACAATACTCAAAGTGCGTGATCCGAATTTAGTCGAAGCTCCAATGCAGGCTCGGACACCGGAGGGATGGGGAAACCAAAATATAATGCATTACAAGTAACTACTATCCATGCATATACTAATTTCAAAGTTTCATCTCCTCAATCATCTGGAGAACATCCCTCTCCACATTGTTTTGAGGAAAGGAAGGACCAAGAGTGGGGGCTTTGTGTAAATAAGAAAACTTTTGAGGCTTTAAAATAATTGTCATTAACTTTTTTGGGATAGACCAAAAGGGAAAGTAAGACACTTAAATTGGGACGGATGGAGTATGTATTTACAAAGTAACGTACAGTTTACATTGGGAGACTTGAAGAGTTTATACATCATATTCCTAACCTTTTTGTACCACATTCTGAGCAGAACTTCGAGGTCTCTCTCAAGTAGGGAGTACCACATTCATCACAAAACTTTGCAGGACTTGTAGGCTGCATTATCAATGTCGTTAAATAGGCTGTGAGGTCAGTATTTTTATAAATAATAAAGCTGAGAAAAATAATCTTGGAAGAAGCAACATGAAAAGATCTCTCACCATTATATGCATGCGTCCTCCTACATGGCCTAATTGTTGTAAGCAAGCCATGTGCGGAGAATTGGTTAGCGACTGCTGATCATGAACAATTTCGGGCAAGTGAGACTGAGGGCCACATTGTTGATTGTGAGAGATATGAGCTATATGTTGACTTTGGTTGATATGGTGCTGGTGGTGACTCTGCTGAAGGGGATGAAATTGTGCCTGATGGACCAGAGGTTGCATTTGCTGCTTTGAGGTAGTCTGCTGACTATCCTGTCGCAGAAACATAGTTGAACAAAATGAATATGAATCAACAAATACAGCTGTATAAATACCTGCATTGTCGTAAAGATAGATCAAAGCATCCGAAGAAACATCTCATGCAGCATTAAGCTCAACAGGCAAAAAAACAAAGAAAAAACACTTTAGTATGCACGGAAATCTGTTTAGTATCAAGTACCTCATAAGTCATAACTGCTTCAAAAGCATTCCCAAGTTCTGACGAGAAAAGTTTGTAGCCAATTTATCCACTGGGGCAAAACTTCTCAAGTCCTCTATAAACCTTAACAGAAAGTTGGCTTCACTATTGAGTCTAATCCATTTCACTATCAAGTCTAAACATGTTTCAGCGCAGGAACTGCTACTGCTAATTCTATGCAGTTTCTAGGAAAAGGATGTTAAACTATCCCTTAAGGATGTTTAGAAACAGTACAAAGTTTATTGGTGAGTTATTTGCTTATTTTTATCACCAGCTTCTGGTAATTTAGAGAACAAAATAAGCAATGCAGAAAGCCGTTAAGGTTTTTCATAAATTGCCAAAAGCAACTCATTACTAATACTTATCGCAGAATGTCTAAGTAAAATCTCCTTGTCCAATAACTGATTGAACAGGTCGATTCATGAATTTCCAAAAGTATTAATGGAATGCGCACAGACAATGTAATGCATCTTAGATGGCTATAAAATTTCTGGTTGCTATTTCCAGCAGGGTCCTTTTGCTGTTTCTCCTTAACTATTGTCTCATATATAGCAAACTGTTATATGCATGTTCTAGTTTATCAGATGAACAAGGAACAATGTACAAATTAAATTAAGACGTTGGAAAAGAGAAAATACTTACTTCACTAACAGAGCGGTAGCTTTGACCTGCAGCTAATGAAGACGTGTTGTCCGTGCTGGTGAATGCCTGATAGACATGAGCAGAAAAAAATACTAATCAATTTTCCAAACAACAGAATAGGAAAAAAGATACATAATTACATATGATGACTACAAGATCATCAAAACTTACTGAAAAACCAGTGATGTTGGAAATTGAGTTTGACGCACGTCTATACTTGTGTCTTGGAGCATAGAATTTGTAGTCTCTGGGGGATATAGTGACTTCATTTCGGCCAGTCATTCTTCTGAACCTAAATTAACAGGAGTATGGATCAATTTGAAATGCTGATATTTCATGAATTAAGATACTGACTGGAACCATTTTTCTTTGTTTTATGAGAAGCTGTAATTTTGTTTAAAGACAATGAAGAATACACAGTGCTAGGATAAAAGTGTCCTTAACTGATAAAAAGGAAGATAACAAAGTCTGATTAAAGATGATTAACTTCTAGATTCTATCTTATTCCCTTATTGTCTTCAAGGTCCATTATTAAGAACCTGTTCAGAAAGTAACCTTAGAATCGGAATTCCCTATGCTAATGTGAACGGCCCCAGCCAGTCGGTACTCGGTATGATAAAAGGATCCAGCCACAGGCCTGACCGGATATTGTTTGACCACAAACAGGTGTAATTGGGTGTGTTACAAAATTTTGGAGTGTTTGCATAGGATTGGATGTAATTGAGGGAGAACAATTACACTCTCCAACTCTTGGGGGAGAAGTGAGATTGTTGGTTATTGTATGGTATATTTACAAGGTAATTTTTCAAAGTTTCTTTTACTTTTACTTTTCAATAATACTATTTTTTTTAAACTCTTTCTTTTCTATTTCTTTTCTTTTCATTTTCCAATGTTCCATAAGTGTTGCTTATGGTGCTTCTAGGTAACTTTGCAACTTCTCATATTTTGCTCCTTCCTTTTCTCTATATTTTGCTTTGTTTTTCTTAGTTGTGGACTCGTGGTATTACATTTATTTATGAGTTTTTATATTTAAAATGTATAGGACAATATGCCTTTTTAATACCTACCAATACATAATTATTTAATACATGTTTTAAAGAAAAATATGTATTTTAACTACTTAGTAATAAATATACTCCATCCGTCTCATTTTATGTGACAATGTTTTGTTGGGCATAGAGTTTAAGGAATTAAAGAAGACTTGTGACATCTAAGTGAAGTCAAATATATCTAAGTAGTCCAGTGTTATCAAAAGCGAAAAGCACTAAAAAGCTCTAAGGTTCATGGGGTATTTAAGCACAAACCGCAAATAAAGTGTGGGTTTAGTCCAAGATGAATAATATAAGCATGAATAACAAATATATGGACAAAGAAATTGATTGTTTTTACAATAAAGTGAAATATCAATAGTTTAGTGCCTCTTCAAGAAATGCTCATTCACAAGGAAAAGTATGTCCTAGAGCCTTGATGACGACACTAAAGCGCACATTAAGTGACACAAAGCACTCAATGCGTTTTGAGCCTCGTTTCACAGCCTAACGCGCTTTAAGCGCACCTTTGACAACACTGCGAAGTACCTAATTCAGTGAGTGGTGGTGAGAGCTCCAGATGTCTTTTCATTTTAAAAGAGTGGCGGTGAGGGTCCCAACAAGTCAATTCATTAGGGGTAAAATGGGGATGCTAAGATCAAATAGTTTTCAAAAAGACAAAGGTGTCATTCTTCTTGGGACATACTAAAAAAAAAGAATCATATAAACTGGAATAAAGGGAGTAGTATCTAATATACTTAGATGCACATTTCTCGCACATTAAAATTTGTTTACCAGTTCATCTGAGAAAAAAGATCATTAATATTTTGATAATAAACTGTCAATTAAAAATTCAAAAAATGTCTTACTATGTAATTACACTTCTGCAACCAGACATGATGCTAGGAATTTTGCCACAATTACCTAAATGACAAACAAACAGGTCCTTGTAATTACTAGGCTACACAGTGGTTTTCAAACACACAGTAAGTCAATGTGGAATGTAGAAAAATGCATCTATTATCTCATGCCAACAGAAGTACTAGCAAAAGAAGCTGCTCCAATATCCGCACTTCAACCAATAAAAATTTCTCTCCCAGAGTGATATATGATGCTAAACTGAGACTGAGATAAAGAGAGGGGTAGAATTCTAGGTAAATAAACAGATTATTTAAAATAAATCAAACCTCAATATTTAAGATGGAGAGTTTGACATACCATTCTGCATCATCAATACATAAGCTAGTTGGTTTCTCCACAATGGCTAAACCATTAACCACGACAAACCGGACACGCTTCTCCTCTTGTATCACTAATTCAGGAAACCTTGCCCTTGTTTCAAAAGATGTAGCCAACTCCCGCCTTTTAAATATGCAAGGTCCTGTACATTAATATCAGCATAGTAAGAAGTTAACCGTGAAAATGGAAGGCCAATAACAGAAATCATGCAGTTCAGCATATCCTTAATGCTGAGGAATACAACATTACTAATTTCCAAAAAAAATAAAAAAGACAATTACAGGAAACAACATTTTCTTTATTTCATCCTTGTCAGGGAATAATGATATATATGCAGCTAAAAGAAGAGGAAAACAATGAGTAAATGCATAAACTAAAAATTGATGGGCTAAACTAGATGCTTCCGGTGATCCAAGATTCTTCACAGCTTCATGTTTCTACATAGATAAAAAGAATCTACTTCTGATTTTTTCTCTCCTATTCATCTTTTTTTTTACCTTTCTATCCTTTCCATCTTCACATGGATGAAGGGAAGCAAGATGTAGAAAAGCAACAACGTAAGCATACACTAGCATAAAATTTGAAGCTGACACATACAACAATAAAATCAGTCTTCCTCTTCCCCAATCCCAATGAAAAATCACATACATTACAGCAAGATAGATTAAATGAGAGAAGACCACGAATGACTTGCAAGTGTCGAGATGAAATTTTGGAGCCTTATATGTCATACCTTTCCTAGGAAACTTTTTCGCAAGCTTTCTGTATAAACCACCAGCTGCTTCAAGGGCCACACCGATGGTTTTTTCACGCATTCCATTCAAAGAAGAGAGCCTTACATTCACTTCATTAACCAATGTTTCATACATGTTAGCCACGTACATCAAGGGCAAAACATATGTAGCATCACCTTCATAATGGATTTCTCTTGACTTCCGCTTGTTCATTTTATCTTGTGAAGATTGAGCAGCAAAGTCTGCCTCTGAATCTACAACATCAACTACATGTGGCCTTATAAAATGATCTACAATAATGTCTAAAAATCTTGTCCTTGCCGTTTCAATTGGCGAAATATCTGGTCCATGAAAACTGGTATTAGCAAATCTAAAAATAAAGGTCATCTAGTTGCTTTAATACATTTAAGATCGGATATAAAATGAAATTTCCAGTTACCATCAATAGTAACAATATTGTAGGAACCCGTTGAAGATCCACTATTTTCAATGCTAGTACGATCTTCCTCCACCACTATACCATGAAGTGGTAATGAGTTTCTGAAGGTCTCATGGAGGCAATCCTGAAAAAGCACCAATGCAATTGGAGTTCATGAATAATTTGAGCACATGTACACTCACTGGTGTAGGCTTCACAGTCAAAACGCCAGTTTCTAACATCAGAAAAAAGTTGTCTAACTAACAGAGAAGCTTTGCTTACTCCCTAAACAAGTTCCCCAATTTGGCACAACAAAACAGAACGTCAATGCCATTAAAAACAAAAGGACGGCCATAAAATCACATGGAAAGACCTAAAATATCAAGAATCCATGCCGACTTAAGGAAAACGGGGGAACAACGGAAGAAAAAGATCCATGTATGTGTAACAATTAGTTGGGATTAAGGTTAAATCATGTCAGGCATGCTTATTTTAGATCCAATCATCACTAGGAGCCATTAATCTTGCTATATATTTGTAAGCCAGTGGAAAATGGACAGAAGTAAACGACTGAATATCAGAAGGAAACGGTTCTAACAGACATGTGCAAAGTGAGGATTCATACCGTTGACTATAACTAGCTTAGGGTTGAGGCATAGTTGTTATTGTTGTTTGTCAAATTAATAAACCAGAAAGGTGTAATTGGTATAACAAGATACGCTGAGCCTCACCAAATAGGAGAATAGCAAGCTGGAAGTCTGTATTAGTTGTAGAGAATTTGGCATAATGCATAAATAGACACTCAAACTTAATCTCAGTTGGCAAGTAAGCACTTCAAGCTTGAAAGTGCACATCTAGACACCTCAACTTGATCTCAACTAGTAACTAAACACTCCAACTTGTCCTCATTATGTCTCCTAGACACCTGACACTAACGTGACACACAATAAATTTTTGGTATAATATATAAACACAACACTCAAACTTGGCCGCAGCTAGCAACTAAGCATTTCAACTTTGAGAGTGCGCATCTAGACAGCTCAATTTGATCTCAACTAGCTAAACACTACAACTCATCATCCCCACGATATTTCATGGGCACCCTATGCTGAGCTGGCACATAAATTTTGGAAGAGTCTAAATGATCATTTTGTAAGTTGAAGTGTTCAACTTATGAAGGCGAGTTGATGTGCCTAGATATGCTTACATGACAGTTATGTCTTATGTCTAAATTATTTTCTGGAAATTGAAAATCAAAAGGCTCACGCACAACAGCTGTTGACTCTTCCCCATTATCCATGCTATCCTCAGTTACATCACCTCCTCCACGATCAACATCATCACCACCAGCACCTCCACCACCAATACCTTCCGCATTGAGATCATGCAATGAAGTCTCTATATAAGAATCCGCCGCCGACCTCATATCGTAGTGCTGCACCGGAACCCTAGTTCCCATCTTCCCTATCAACTTACCACTCTACAAGCAACAATTATAGCTCCGCCTAACGAAATTGAAGCATTCAGTACCAGAATCTGCGTGAAATTGACCGGATAAATAGTGAGTGACTGAGCCAACCACCTCCGCCGCCGTCCCGATGCCACTGCCGGTGCCGGTGACGGAGGTGAATTTGAACATTAATTTTGAATTACGGTTGCGCTAACCTCAACAAAATGCCGAGGCTGAGTCTGGTCTTCAAAGCAGTTTCCGAACCTAAACTCCGACGCTTTCCTTATCAGTATACGAACCAAAACCGGCAGGGCAATGTATTGAGTATCAGCGGGGGAGTGGGTACAAGTGGGGTCTATCTATAAAGGTAAAGTTACTTACTAATTACTATTATAAATTTTTAACTCAAGTAAAATATATAAAATCATGTAAAAAAATCATATCGAATAATAGTATTATAACTGAAGCAAAGGAAACATAAGATAATAATTAAATTGAAAAATAAGATATAGGAGAATAATAACGATAATACTAATAAGGAAAATTAGACAATGATTAGTTACCTATTAACCTTTAACTATCATTTTCGACTTTCATATCCTCATATTTAAGATTTTTCCCTCAATAAGTTGCACGTGTGTTATCTCATGTCTAATCATCTCTCACCAATATTTAACTTTACATCTCCTCAGATCCATCATAGACAACATCTCACATATTTGTACGTTTCATCTTCATGTGACGCCTCACCTTAAGATTGGAATTCCCACATAGACAAAACCCATGAGAGATGTTGGGTATTCAAGTAAGCATGTCTTACAAACAAACTAGTTACACGTTAAAGTCGGGAGGTCTTAGGCCCAAAGCGAACAATATCATTAGCAGACTGAGCCATTACAAATGGTATCAAAGCCCCTCATGTGTCAACCTTGTAGATGTGTGCCAAAGTTCAACTGAGTTTAGAAAAGTCCCAATAAGACGGGGCAAATCTCAGTGTTATCTCATACGATGGGGCAAACCTCGCGAGGACGCTGAGTCCATAAAGAGTGTATAGGCGCATCCCATATAGTGGGGCAAACCTCAGTGAGGATGCAGAGTCTATAAAAGGGTGTATATAATGCTACAACTTAAGATTAGAAGTACCATATCGGCAAAACACAGGATAAATGTTGGGTATTTAAGTCGGCAGACCTTACTAACTAGTGACGCGTTTTAAAGTCATAAGGGTCTAAGCCAGAACAGACAATATCACTAGTGGGTTTGGCCGTTACACTTCACATGCTCGAATCATCTCAATTTTGCTTTCATCGTCTTATTCACCACGAAGGTCACTTTCATCACGTTCCAAAGATCTTCGTTCATAATCTTATCTCTCCTAATATTCTCATACATCCATCTCAACATCTACATTTTCGCTACGTTTATCTCTGAACATGCAAATTGATGATTGTCAACACTTTGCTTCATAAAATATAGTTGATCTAACAACCTTTAAATCTCAAAGATCATTTTTATCAAACAAGACGCCGAATGCAACATCTATATCATCCAATTTGCTCCACAATAATGTATAGCATCATGTCAAATTTCTCAACTGTCTTGAAGTATTGATCAAAGATACTTGAAACTTTCTCTCATAAAGATAATTTGTGTATCAATCCTAATTACTTCCACATCTATATATCTCACAACGAACATTACTGAACTTGCACTTCGAATATTTTGTCTTAGTCGTGTTCTACCTGAACATTAGACCCTAGAATTCATCTCCAAAATCTCCACTCTATTTTTCATTCTCTGTGTCTCATCAATCAAAATTTTATTATCTGCACATAAACATACATCATGATATATACCTCTCTTTGAATATATTGTTGCATCAATACATCCATCGCCAAGACAAATAAAAACAGGTTAAGGGTTAATCTTTGATGCAAACACGTTCTCTAGCACAATCACTATTTGATTGTATTTAGGGAAAAGGAAAAAATATATCCCTCAACTTTGCGATTTAGAACGAATATACCTCTTATTAAAAAGGTAGTGCATATATATCCTGGATGTTTAACAAATTGTGTATATATATCCTCGTTGTCTAACATATGGTGCATATTTACTCTTTTCATTAAATGTCCGAATGTAAAAAATTTCAAATTTGATTTTTTAATTTCAAATCCGCCCACTCTTAAAAAAAAAAATTAGTTGATCTTTTGTGGTCATTTTATAATGACTAATTAGAAGAGGGGTTGATTATTATTTTTTCATTTAGATCGGATCTGAAGGGATAAAAGAAATTGGTGATGTAATTTTTTAAAGTTACGTGATATTTTTGAAATGTAAAAATCATTTTTAGGTTATTATTTTTGTTTATTTAGTTAATACAGGTGTGCTAACAAAAAGGATGACTATGCATTATTTGTTAAAACTTAAAAGACATAAATATATGTAGCACTTTTTAAATGATGGATATTTTTACTCTAAATCGTAAAGTTAAAGGGGTTTCTATGACAAAATTGTATTATAACGGTTAACTCTTTTTTTAAACTCATTTTTTGTGCTATGTTATACTATATACTAATCTTTATAATAATAAATTTTTTATGATAAAAGGAAAAAAAATTTCCAGACAAACGATATTGTTACGGTTTCTTTTAAGGTTTGAGTATAAATTTAATTTGACTACTTTGACTATCTCAAATGCTCCTCCACTTTGCTTGATTTTCAATTTTCCTCAAGACAAAATAAAACTATGTGGCTGAAATCCACATTGATAAGTCTAAAGTCCATAACCACACACCTGTCAAACAATAAGTGGTCAATACAAGCCACATGCATGGCAGAATCTGAAACTGATAATGTTTTTACAATTTCCCCTCACCTTAGTACTGCAACATAATATGCAAAATACACAAAAACTGCATCTCATTTCTCTTTTTTCTTCTTCGACATCATCATCAATGGCTATTGCCACTTCTTCAGATTGGTCATTTCCTCCTTGTATTAACTGTAAAAACAGAATGTTGAAACCAAAATTTTGCTATTCTTGTAAAACTTTGCCTTTTCTTTCAAACATTTCCTTGAACTCAACAACAACTCTAGTTGCAAAATCCTCTAGTAGTTGTTCTTCTCCTGTCTTGGATGAAAAAAAAAGCCAAAAAACACCCTCCAAGAATTCTCAAGTTATAGAATTATTAGACTTGGAACAAATTCAAGATTTTAGTAGTACAACAAATGGTACTACTAGTAGTACTAGTGTGCCTGATTCTAAAGATTTGAATGGTGTAATTTGCAGTTTACTTAAAGATTCTCAAACTCAAGAAATTGGATATGATTACTATGAGAAAGCAAAGGGAAAAAAAGAATTTAGACCTGAGGAATCAACACTGAAGCTTCTTATCAGGTATTTAGTGAATTCAAACAAATGGGGTTCAGTTTTTCAATTGTCTAAAGATTTGAGAACTTTGAAAGTGTTGCCTGATAGTTCTACATGTTGTAGATTGATAAGTAGTTGTATGAAATCAAGAAAGTTCAAGATTGTAAATAGTTTTCTTGAATTGTTTATAGTAGTTGATCAAGAAATCTCTGTTTTGGCTTTTGATTCTGCTATGAAAGGTTATAATAAGTTGCATATGTATAGCAGTACTGTTGTGTTGTATGAGAGAATGAAATCTGCAGGGCTTGTATTAGACCCTGGATGTTATTGCAGTATCATGGAAGCACATTCTAAAATGGGGAATTCTGATAAAGTTGTGTCGTTTTTCGAAGAATTTGAGAGCAAGAGAGTTAAGTCAACAATACCTCAGTATGTTCAAATTTACAAGAATCTTTGTGAGTCGTTAGGGAAATCTGGTCGCGCTTTTGAGGCTTTGGAGTACTTTAGAGACATGACTAAGAAGGGGATTCAAGAGGATCATTCATTTTACTCCATAGTTATATGTGGATTCGCGAGCATTCGTGAAGTGAAAATGGCTGAGGAGCTTTTAGAAGAAGCTGAAGGGAAGAAAATGCTGAGGGATCCAGCACTGTTCTTGAAACTGGTGTTGATGTATATTGAAGAGGGGTGTATGGAAAAGACTCTTGATGTTGTTGCAACGATGACTCGGGTGAAAATCCGAGTCTCTGACTGCATATTTTGTGCAATTGTGAATGGATTTTCTAGAAAAAGAGGTCTAAGGTCTGCTGTTCAAGTGTATGAAGACCTTACTTCACAGGGCTGTGAAGCAGGTCAAGTGACATATGCCTCGGTACTAAACTTGTATTGTAGGCTTGGATTGTATTCTAATGCAGAAATGGTATTTTCTGAAATGGAACAAAAGGGGTTTGACAAATGTGTTGTTGCTTATTCTAGCATGATTGCAATGTATGGAAAAACAGGAAGGCCAAAAGATGCAATGAAACTTGTCGCGATAATGAAAGAAAGAGGCTGTCAACCAAATGTTTGGGTGTACAATGCTCTCTTAGACATTCATGGAAAAGTTCTAAACTTGAGACAAGTCGAAAAAATATGGAAGGAAATGAAGAGAAGGAAGATTTTTCCAGATAGAGTAAGTTACACAAGCATTATAAGTGCATATAGCAAGGCAAGGGAGTTTGACAAGTGTTTGATATACTATCAAGAATTTACACTAAACGGTGGAAGACTCGATAGGGCAATGGCTGGGATTATGGTTGGTGTTTTCTCAAAGATGAATAGAGTTGATGAGTTGATTAGTCTTCTGCAGAATATGAAGAGAGAAGGGACCAAGTTAGATGGAAGACTTCAAAAGTCAGCTTTGAATTCTTTGAGGGATGCAGGGCTGCAAATTCAAGCAAAATGGCTGCAAGAAAGCTTTGGTGCAACATGAGTTCATTTTTTCACTTTGTAGATACCAAAGTGATTGACAGTGATAAAACTTCATTGTGTTGGCACATGAACTAACAGAGATATTCACTCTTTCACAAACTGTACAATTACTTGTTTAATTGTACCATGATGCATACCAAAGAATGAAAAGAATTGCTACCTCATCAAGCTTTGGAAAATATATACCATTGTCACCATCAACCATGTAGATGTGGGGAGGATCACAGCATGTAGAACTCTTGTCGAGGGTCTATCAGAAACAACCTCTCTACCTCCAAGGTAGGGGTAAGGTATGCGTACACTCTCCCTTCCCAGACCCCACTTTGTGGGATTACACTAGGTATGTTCTGTTGTTGTAGAATTCTATGTAATTTCTTTGATATGTAAAGTAATTTGAGGCCGAGCCACAAGTATCTGAGAAACAAGAATACTGTAAATCCTGCATTCATATACTGGATAGTTTTTTTTTTCCTATTGCTTTTGCTTCCAAAATGGTTTGTTGACAAGTCATATTTCTTTTTTTTTTTTGGGGTAACCATGGTATACGGATTAGCTTGCACACACATTAACTAATTCCGCAAGGTACCTGCTACCTCTCTCAAGTGCAGGTACCGAGTAACCCTATCCACTATGACTTGTATAGATAGGGAAAAACACCTAATTTATCATATTTCGATGAAAAATACGAGTACCTTGAAGGCATTCACAGAGGGGCAAGAACTGATCAGATTGTTTTCTCACAACACAGAAACTAGAAAAGAAAGTAAAAAGATTATTCTTCCTCTATCATCATATTCTACACTGTTAATTATTTTACTCCAACTCCAAAAAACAATTAAATTTTGCACTGAATCTATGTGGTGAACTCTGCAATCCCTCTGAAATTACTAGTATTATTAGTGGATTAGATTTTAACATTGTCCAAATGACACCATAGATGACCAAATGAGGATGAGAACGTATGTAGCATCTACATCGAGAATTCAAGTATTGTATACGTCATTAGTCCAATCCTTTGTAGGAACTACCAGTAATAACAAACTTACAAAATGAATCTGTTTAGCATTTTTCTTCTGCATGTCTATGGAGTTTTGGAAAATCCAAACATTTCAGAATCCCTCAACTTTCAAAACTGATAAAAGAAAAGCTGTCCTTGTAGAAATGACTTGATAAATTGGTCAAGGAAATTGATACTAACATAATGGAGTATGCATCATTTGCCATTGTCAACTTAGTCACCAAATATGATGTGAGAGAGCACTATAAGTTCAAACCTTACATAATACTTGAAAGAGTGGCTATTTAAGTTATTAGAAAACATTGTCCATAGTGACCACCAGCAAGACTTTGCATCCTCACATGAAAAATGTACAAGTAAAATTTTGACTTCTTATGATACCGTTGTGCCAGTGAGTTCAAGTTGCGCTACCGCCTCGTTGATCGCATCGATGACGTTCATTTTACCCCTACACATGACCTCGTCGATTGGGGTCCTCTCATGGCTAAAACAACAGCAAAACAAAATTCAGTGAAGAGCACAAGCAGAAGAAGCAAAAGCATACTTGATCTGCAAATCTATTAATTAAAAAAAAAAAGCTCAATGCACTAAAGCTCCCGCAATGTGCGAGATCCGATGAAGGGCAGACCACAAGGGTCTACTGCACACAGCATTACAATAGACCCCTGTGGTCCGGCCCTTTATCAGACCACGGTAAAGCAGGAGCTTCAGTACACCAAGCTGCCTTTTCTTTTTTTTTTTTTAATTATTATTAGTATTATTATATAGATGATCTGCAAATCTATACAAGTTAAAAATACATCACCTATTTAAGGCTGAGACAGTTGCACCAGCAAGGATTAAGGTCTTCACTACCTGACAAGCCGTCATATAAATTAAGGGATGCTAGGGACTTGTATTCCAAGAGTAATGCAAAATTTACCTCGATATGTCCGTTTAGACAAGCCCAATGAAGAGGTGTATTTTTCTCCACATTGGAAGCATTAACATCCTGTTACCAAGAATTAGATTAATCATGTTTCATCACTCAATGTGTAGCTAAACATATCAAAGGATAAGAGAAGTCAAAGATCCACCACAAAGAGAATAATTATTGATAGCCAGGTAGTCCCCCAATGTCTGACTCAAATTTTCCAAAAAAAGATTTATTTTGCCCAATGATCAGAAATGTACTCAAGTGTACAACACCGTTTACTTCAGTGAAACGGATAATAATGATTATTCATTAAAGAGAGACCGTTGGATCATATCAACACGTATGTAAACCAGTAGATATGTTCAGATATGTAATAATGCAATTAAGTGGGGCAGCCACTCACCGCTCCATTACGAATAAGATATTCTACGATGCCACAATGCCCATTTGCAGAAGCCATATGAAGTGCTACAAAAATTAAATAGTCAAAGCAAGAAGTTAGTTCATCATGTCATATTAGAGCCTATTCTTTTTTATAAGGACTACATGTCATGTTAGAAATTTACTAGTTCAGGTAAAATATATATTTCAAAACTTAGGACTTCAAGGTATGGCAGATACTCAACTGACCACATAAAATTCTTCATATTACTAATCAAATATTTCTAGTTACGTATGTAGATCAAGAATTAGAACCTCAGATATGGTAGATATTCAAATATACCAAAATCTAAGATGTGGCCTAACGGGTAATGAAATGGAAGAAAACTAAGGATAACCACAAAAATAAAAAAACACTAAGCGATTTCTTCTCATATGCCTAAACCTTCATAGGCAGAATTGCCCATTTTGGTGCTGGTGGAAGGTAGAAGGTACCACATGGAATAACCGAGCTACACACAAGCTTGTCTGAATTCCACTGTTATTCTTAATTAACTCAACTCAATCAACATAGAAGGTACTCAGTTTATAACAGTTGGCTTGCTTGTATCAGACTTGGCATCCAAATGTAGACACTCAAAAGGGTGGGGTCTCAAAATTCAAATTTTGAAAAACGGGGTCAACCTGTGGTCAGAAGTCAGAACTTGTTAAACCAGCTGGTCATTGGTCTTCTGGTTTACGATCAAGAAAACTTGATCTCGCAGGTAGGCACTCCAGCTGCTGCACCATCGTGACTATGTTGCCATTGATTGCCGAGGGAAACAGGCTATCCTTATGGGGAAGTTCATAACTTTGGGGGAAAAAACAAAATGGAAAGATGTCCATTAAATTTGTGAAATTACTGGAAGTTTTTGTGTATTTAACCTTCTGAAATTCACATTTTATATACATGTAATTTAAGAATTATATAACACTACTAAATATTTGACTTTAGAAATAAGTTTAATCCCCCACCCCACACCAGAGGCTTTGGTATAGTGGTAAGAATGTAGCATGTGATGTGTGGGTTAGGCATGTCACAGGTCTAAACCATGTTGCATACAAAAGCATGGTACTTAAGTGGAGAAGGGTTGAGGAGCAAACCCATCACCCACCGAGTTCTAACCATGTGCCATTGGCCCTCAGGAATTTCTCAATTGTAAAAAATAAGTTTAAAATATACAAAAGGCACATCAATAAAGACTAAATCATAAGGTGTGGTGTTCAGTGAAATTTTGGGAGTTGAACAACTAATTTCATGGTTTCTCACTTTCTGTACAGTTCTACCAATATAGAAAAGAAACATGAAGTTTGCTACTTCCAAATGTATGTTTTACGATGATTCTCCACATGTATGACTAGATAATCACAAAGAGAGTGTTTTGGCTTTATAAGATAAAAAATTGAATTAATTCTCAAAAAAAAAAAGACAAAAAGATTTGATTTAGCTAATATAAGATAAAAGAACCTCTTTTAACAAAGAAATTCATAACCCATTCCCAAACCCCTTTCCATTTCTTATCTTCATGAAACAAGAAAATCACAAGTAACTCTTAATCTTGGTTTGGTCTTCTATATTGATGAAATAATTTGAGGGAAGTCCCACTTTGATAATGTTAGTTTGCAATTTACTACCTTGCTTAACTTTTTCCGTTAGGTGACCATAGATAGGATGTGACTTCTCTGTTTTGTTTTGTTGTTGTAACATAGCGCTATTGATTACTGAAGATACTACAATCTTGTAAAAAATAAGGACTGGACCTCTGGTGCATGGACAATATTACATGGGAGTCCAACATCAAGTAACCAAGAATCGGATGGGTCTGACTCTAATATCATGATAAAAACAACCTTGGTAAAATGTTGTCCAGACACTGTTCAATCTTGAATATAAGGGGTCCAATATATTTAAACCCAATTCCTGAAGAAACCCGATTGCACCTTTTGTTTATATAAACATAACCTTGCCGAATGCCGGACTACATCACCTGAAAACATGTAATATGTGTCTTGCCTCCAGTTATAAAGGTAACCAATATTTTTTCTAGAAATTGTTTTGCAATTCTACTTTAAAGTATAAAACTTAGAAGTTGAACTTCCCTAGTAAAAGATAACACCTTTACGAGATATTGACTTGTGCCCAAATGTCAACCCACTGGGTATGTTGTTGTTGTTGCTCAAATGTCAACCCAAAAGTTTTCCAAATTGTAGAACAACTTTCTTCCAACAAAAACAACAAATGAAGAAATAGCCAAGTTGATCTCCAATACCATGATAGATTCCAGGTCTACTGGGGAAAATTCCCTTCTCTAATTTTCCTACCTTAATCCTGAAGTAACTCATCGTGTTCTGCCAAACCTATCAGTCTCTAAACAATCTAACTAAAGCTTTTAAATAAGATGATCGCCCACTTCAACACAATATTAGAGCAGGCAAAGATCATGAGTTAAAATCTCACCAACACCCAAAAATAAAAAATATAATTTTTCTTTTCACGTGTTTGGCCCATGAAAAGGAACCACGCCAACACATGAGAGCTTGTTGAGACATAACATATATTAGGCAATTAAAAATGTTCTCTCTAACTGCTTAAGTTTTTTATTGAGACGGTCACACACTTCAACATTATTGATATTCTTTGCTTGACTAGCCATCAAATGATCAAGTAAGGTATATGAGAAGTATAGAGGTATGATATTCTCAGATAGGGTAGCTACCAAATCATAAAATAAGTCATTTCAAAAACTTAAACCTGTCCGTCCCTCAGAATCCTTTGAATTAAGAGAAACACCAAAAGATGCTAAGCTCATGACATCATCCAAATCATCATATCTGGCAGCCTGTTTAATAGAGAACAAATGATTGAGAGGTCAAGAGCACTAACTCAAGCAAAAAGCCTACACCACTTGGGTGCAAATTGAATGTAAAATTTTATTTACTTAAAATTGGAATTCATAGAAGTTCAAAGTTAGGCAGACTTCTATATCTACTGCAGTGATTAAGTTATTTTTCACTCATTCTGTAAATCAAGACTACGGGAATATCATGGTCAACATAAAGCAAACACATAAGCTAACTTGAGGTACCTCAAGCAAGGCTTCAATAGATTCAGACGTTGTTCCAGAAAGAGTCTGGTCCACTGTAACTTCGTCAGCTCCCATTCCTGACAATTTCCAAAGCAACTTTATGTGTGATTAAAGAGCGCAATAGAGATAGAAAGACAGATCAACTTTTTGCAGATGGCTTTAGCAACTGTATCAGAATTGGGGTCAAAAGTCATTTGGTTAAGTTGGATTATTGAATAACATCAATCAACTACACCTAGATCCCGAAATAATTGGATTCATTAATAGATTCCATTCAGGTCCATTTCATCTGTAGCCACCAGTCTACCATGGTCCCACTAGATTTAAGAATTCAGAAGCATAGGCAGACCATTTTCTTTTCATCTAAATACAAGTATTAGCTGGGCCAACTTGCTTGCACATCCACTTGACGTCTTTTACAACTCAATTGCACAACCAATAAGTAGTAGGCAATTGGAAAAATTAACTTAGGTGTTTGGTACTTTGGTTACAAGGATAAGAGATTATAATCTTGGATAAATGTAGGACATTTTATTCCGTTATAAGTAATCCCGTGATTATTTAAACAACAAGTGTTATTCTTTTGCCACAATCAATATAGACAACAATACCAAGATTAATAATCCTGGAGATAAAACAAGAAAGTGACATATGTCCTCCTCCAAAACTCTTTTTCCAAAGTTCTTCAAGAAACCCAAGACTAAAATTGAAAATAAAAGTTCATAAAACCAAACACATGATTCAAATTATACCCAGTAAATCACATTTTCAGTCCAATGAACCAAAGATCTAACAATAAAAGTACACCTGCTAAATAATCTCGTTATTATTTAATCGCCGTAATCCCCACATTGTAATCACACAAACTGTTCACAAACCAAATGACCCCTTAAGTGTCTGAATATTTCAACTCTTCAACCTCTAGTCCATCTCCTTGAGGACCTTGTTAAGATGTATTACTATTACTTCTTGGACTTTTTGTCCTGATAATCGTGGTGCGGAGCCAATTTGCATGCACCTCGACTAATTCCACAGGATATCTGTCACCTCCCACCAATCAAATAACCCCTCAAGTGTTTGAATCATTCAACTCTTTAACCTAGTCTGTCTCCTCGGACCTGGTTAAGATGTATTACTATTACTTCTTAGATTATTATTATTTTGATAATTGTGACATCAAGGACAGGTTATATGCACCTCGACTAATTCCACTAAATATCTGTCACCTGAGTCACCTCCCTCCCACCAGCAAATAGTAACAGGTAACTATGTGCACAAATGATTAAACAGATAGAAGAAATATTCTGTCTGTGCCAGAAATTGAACCTGAAACTGCTCAACCCAGTTCATTCACATGCTATTACTACTTAGAATTTGGTTGCTTGATATATATATAAGGAATGATTTTCGGCAGCAGATGCAACGAGGCAAAAGGAGGCACAAAAGAGAGACAAATTACCTGATACTAAGTGTTGCGGCAGTAGGGCTCGACGGTATAGTGATGGAGACGGCGGTGACGGCGACGGCGGGCGAAACTGATGAATAGTGCACAGCGATGATAACCCCTCCTTTATATGAATTCATGTGTAAATATTTAAGTCTGGTTCAGGTGATAATTAAATTTGGTGTAATTGGCCTCATATAATTTAAAATTTATATTTCCTTTAAAGCACTTTACTTGTTTTTTTTTTACGAAAAAGGTCATAAACACTCCCTTAATGAGATTAGGCCCAAAATAGTTCCTCGTCTTTTGGTTAAGACTCAAAGTCATCTTTGAGTTTTCAGATAGAGCACTAATAGTCCCTCAGTATGTAATATTGATGCACTTTTGGTCTTTCCCTAAAATTTTGCCTATTTTTTAATATTAATTTTGTTCATAATTTTATGTCAGGAATGTCTCGTCATCTTTTTTATATTTTTAGTAGAAATAATAACTCTATGTGAGAGAAGGTGAGAAAAATAACACATTGTTATGTTCAATATAAATATTACTGCATCTAAACTAACAACATTTTAACATATGACATTGCAAGAAAAGAAAATTTGTACTATTCGTGAAATCGTCGTACTGAGTCTTTCAACTTTACCTGCAATACAATTTCTACTAAACAAAATAAGGTGTTTTTCTTCTCACAATCTCTCACATGGAGTTATTATTTCTACTAAATATATAAAATGACGATTAAACATTACATACATAAATTATGAATAAAATCAATGTTAAACAATAGGCAAAATTTTGAAGGAGGACCAAAAGTGCACCAATAATACAAACATAGAAACTATTAATGCTCCATGTGAAAACTCGAGGATAACTTTGTCTTAACCCAAAGATGAAAGACTATTTTGGGCCTTTTCTCTCCCTTAATTATTGGAGTAGGTCAAAAATGTAATTATACTTTTATCGTATTTAATCTTTAACTATTCAAAAACTTATCAGTTTTGGTCTCTTAATTATACACTTATAGATTTTAGTTCTTTAAGTATTCAAAACTTATCAATTTTGGTCTCTTAACTATACACTTACTGGTTTTAGTCTTTTAAGTATTCAAAAAATTATCATGTTTGGTCTTTGTCCCCTTTTTTAATACAAATAGCTTAGGTTTGTATTAACAGAACTCTTCGTGAAATTAAATCTTTAATCCATTTTTAAGTTGTTTCTCTATTCCCACTATTTTTTCTTCAAATTACTCTAATGAAAAGAACAATAACCTTAACGATTCAAAATAAAATTAATAAGGAAAAAAGATATAAATCCTGATTTTATTCAATGGAGTACAAAATGAAGCATGTAAGTGTTGCTAGTTACTTCAAATCTTGAATATGTTGTGTTCTTTTCTTTGGCGATTAACTGTTCATAATCCGTGCAAATTTTTTAAAATTTATTTTTCATACAAAAGAAAAATAAGAGAATTAATCTTATAACTCAAATTTCTCTACGTAAAATAAAATGAATAAAATAATAAAATCAATCTATTAAAAAAAATACAAATATACCATTTTATAAATTTCATACTATGAAAAATCAAACAAATTTCCTTCAATAAAGTCGTTGGAGTACAAATTTTGGAGTAATAATTTTTTTCTTTTCTATAATAAAGTTTAGCATATTTAAGTCAGTATTAACAATAATATGCTTCATTTTATCGTATGTTGAATGAAATTATGATTTCTATTTTTTTTCCTCGTGAATTTTATTTTGAATCGCTGAGATTAAGGTTCTTTGCATAAGGGTAATTTAAAGAAAAGTACCGAGGAAAGAGAAACAATCAAAAAAATTGCTAAAGAATTTAATTTCTCGAGACATGAATTTTGTTACTATAAACCTAAGTTATTTGTATAAAAAATGGGTAGAGACCAAACCTAATAAGTTTTTAAATACTTAAAGGACTAAAACTGATAAATGTATACTTAAGGGACTAAATTTAATAAATGTGTAGTTAAGGGACTAAATCTGACAAGTTTTTTACTGTTATATTTTATATAATGTCCCTTAAAATTGTGACGTCTTTCATTTTGACATTTAAGTTAGGATTTGTTTTTATTGAATTTATATGCAATACAAAAGTTATATTCCTTTTAGATCACTTACATGTCATCTTTACTTTCACTAAAAATAGATAACTTAAAATAGTTGTTACTTACACTCTGTTTGCATCATTATTATTCATTATATTATATTGTATCGTTATTATACCTATAATATTTGTTTTAATTGTTACTTAAAATGTATTGTATTGTATTGTTAAATTTCGTTGTTACGTAATAATGAAAATCCCTATTTTTTGGAAGAACCGATTTGGTATGTTCCCATTATTACTTAATTTCTTTTTCCAATTATATCTTTACATAATATTTCAAAATAATATTTTACCCTTTACCTTATATTATTTAATTCTAGCCAAACCTTCTACCCTAAAATAATTAAGAATATTTTAGTAAATTTATAAATTACAATACAATACGATACAATCAAACTACAATTAAAATGTTATTAAACAATACAGTCTAGTCAAACATTGCATCTACCATACAATACAGTACAATAGAGTACAATATAATACAATACATTATGAAACAATGAGTAACAATGATCCATAAACATTAACTAATTAATATAGAAAACCTAAGTGAAGAGCGCACACACATACTTTAATATTGTGATTGCTTAGATTAATTCTTTTTTTATTTATTGAAAAAATCAATATTTTTAAATAGGGAAAATGGTTCGAAATATATCTAAACTTTGATAGAAATTGTTGCAACAATCCAAAACTTTGAACATGACCTATTAACTCCCTGCACTATTTAATAGTTATTTTAAAGATATATATGTGTCCTAGGGGCAGAGGCAACATATAATGAGGGGAGTCATTCGAACCCCCTTGGCGAAAAATATTACTATTTATACATGGTTTAAATTATTATTTATACATGGTTAAAATTATTTTTTAGGTATGTATAATAGATGTCGAACCCCCTTCCACTAGTTCGTGTGTTTACTTCTCAGATTTTGAACCCCTTTATTAAATTTTCTGGCTCCGCCACTAATGTGTCCGCGTGACTATTTATACTATAATGTTAACGTAGGCATATATACACCTTAATATACACTATTAAAAGGTCCTTTCCAAAATTTGGTATTGTTATCATAATTTCAGTTAAAGTATGAATATATTTCAGATATTTTTTCCTTTTAAATAATTAAAAGAATATAATAGTCAAAACACATAATTATTAAGGGCCGTACAAACAAAAAAATATGGCATGTAAAGTGATGGTAAGTATGCACCTCATCCCCCCAAACCTAGAGAAATGGAGACGATAGATAAGCATGTGGCCTTCACGGATCTAAAACATGACTCACTTTAAATTGAAACAAATATACGATATGTCAATGAGAAATAATATGTGAAGTGCAGAATAGAGATGCAAGTCAGATAAAATAAAGATAAAATGATTATATGCAAACTAATATACTACTATTAGGGGTACATAGGTCGGTTTGGTTTGATTTTTCATTAAAAAAAATCTAAACCAATTATGTCAGTTTATTTAAATCTAAAAACCAAATCAAACCACATAAAGTCCTTTTTTTGGTTTCGACTTTAGTTGTTTTTTTCGATTTTTTATAACTATACGGTGTTTGAAAAATAGATCAAATATATTTTCACTTACCTGTGTGATAAGTTAAACTTAAAAAATATTAAATGAATAGAAATTTTCGAAAAGATGGTAAAATTCACATGAGTACAATTTTTTTTTTAAATATCAACGCTCATTATGTTAAATTAATAAGATTGAAGGCTACATGCAAACTGAATACAAAACAAAATATTTACAAAGTAAATTGTAAACTTTGAATTTGAAAAAATATAACAATATAACTGTAACTTCGAATCTAAATACAAAATAAAATGTTTACAAATTTTACAAGCCAAAATTTGAAATAAAATATATAAACATTGAAAACTATAAACTAACTAAAAATATATTAACAAAGTAGATTATAAATAATATGTTTTATCTATAAATAAAATAAAATTATATATATATATTATGTCGGTTTGATTTGGATTTGGTTTGACTTTTATTCTTTTAATACCAAACCAAACCAAGAATGATAAGCTTTTTTTTTTCAACCACCAAACCAACTAAACCAAACCACAAATCGTTTTTTCTTTTCGGTTCAATTTGACTTGCACACCCCTAACTACTATAATGCACAACAACAAAATTTGAAATTGTGGAGCCCAATCATTTTATCGTGCACAATAACAACACCTCATAACTATAAGGATAACTCTAGTCCAACCGTCTTGCCATTTTGACTGTGGATGGTGGCTCTGGATCAACGTATTATCGAGAATCTCCGCCAAATATAAAAGATATTTCTAACCCAATCATTATATATGCTATATAAAATAAAACGAAAACATCAATCATTAGACTAAATAGACAGACAGTAAAAAAAACGTACAAGCAAAGATCAAGCTCAAAAGAACAACACTCAAAATCAATGTCTAAAATCAAAAAATTAAACTTTCTAATATACAAATAATGATTTTAAGTGAAAATTGCAAAGGAGTGATCCTATATACATTCAGTTTTAAATATTGCAATATTTGCCTTTATGATTTCTTGATTAAAAAAAAGAGATACAAAAAGACTCACCTTCTAATATTTGAATCAATCGTATGTGACATTAAAAATAATTGACTATTTAAAAATTTTGAATTGAAATTAGAAAATATATTAATAAGAAACACAATTTTTTTTTACATACAGAAAAAATAAATACAAATATATGATTAATTTCATATCAACTTACTCAATCCTATCTCTACCAAGTTTCTTTCAAAAAATGTTAAAAGATTTGATTTTTTTAATTAATATATATTATATACTATACGAAATATTTTTTTTGGGCCTTAAATATATCTGCACTTTGTTCTCTCCGCCCGAATTCGTTTTTTCTTTATTATAACAAACCAACTTTTCACCTATTTTGTGTGCATATATATTTGATTCTTCATCTCCCTCATTATTATACTGCATTTTCTCTTCATTTGTTTGAATCAAGAATCCATTTTTCTTCGTGGGGTTTTCTAGATGGCTGCTATTATACAAGGAATTGGTGCTGCTACTGCACTAACCTCAGCCAATTCTTTGGACACCAAGAAGTCATTTTTCTCCAATTCTCGCAGATCTTTGTCAGGTTTGTTGCAGAGTTTGAATCTTTAGCTAGTATTTGAAATGGGGTTTTGTTAGTATTGCTTAATTTTATGTCTTTTGTTCATTTTGGTTCTGTTTTCTGATTCTGGGTTTATCTGATCTTTGTGTATTTTGGCTTGTTTTTGATCTGTTTCAAGTGTTATTTGGTCCATTGAAAGAATTTTCTATATTCCATTTATTCAAAATTTCAATCATTTGATGGAATTTTATGGTTTGGTTTTGCTGCATGTTGTTGTGTAGTTGGTGCAGAGAGGAAAGGAAGGAGTTTTGTGGTTAGATCTGATGGGCGTTTGAGCTATGGTTTGAATGGACGTGGAGGAAGAGCTGAACAATTAATTGCTAATGCTGTTGCTGTTAGTATTCTTTACTCTCTGATTGTGATTGTGTGTTTATGTATGCATATACTCTCTTTGGTTTCAATTTGTTTGTCTAGTTTTGACTTGACACAGAGTTTAAGAAATGAAAGATCACATTTTGAATCTCGTGGTGTTGAATTAAAGATGTGTAAAATGTAACAAAATGTTCTTTTCAAGTTATGGTGTTAAACATGTCATGTGTAAAGTTAGAACTTAAGAGTTGCAAAAAAGGGAAAGAGGACTTCTTTTTAAAAACGGACAAAAAAGAAAAGTAAGACAAACAAATTGATACGGAGGGAATAAATGTTATTGTTTTGGACTTTGAGATTTGATGTTGCATGTAATTCTTTTACAGGCAAAAGAAGATACTGCTGCAGCTTCTACTTCATCCAAGCCAGGGTATATTTACTTCTCTTCTGAGTTGTAGATGCATACAGTGCAAGCATAGTTTTACAGTTCAAATTGCTTCTTGTAGTTGCCACTTCATTTTTCTCGCCTAATGTTTGTCTTCTAGGTCTCTAATCAGCATTGTATTGTGAAACTTTAATGTCCAAGGTGTAGTTTGTCAGCAGATTAGAGTAGTTTTTTTTTTTTTTTAAAAAAAAGGATAATCTTGGCTGACTAGGGATATGTTCGACAATCTTGGCTTGAAAATGAGCTTGATTGGTAGGATTATGATTTAGTGGAAGCTGATAATATCAATGGTGTTGTTAAGGGGAATAGAAAAAACAATAGCATTTGCTGTTTTGCTTCAGATGATGTCAGTTCATCCTGTGATGAACATGTCTAATTTTCCTCTTTGTTCTGCATTGTGATTGCGGAAACAAAATAAGGAGAATGGGGGTGGGAGTGATATGATTTTTGTATTTGGATTAGTACGGGGGGATTTAAAAAAAAATAAAGGGAGGACCACATGATGAATAAAAGCTCAACCTCTGTTTCCAACCAAAAGCAGGCATACGTTCGTTTTCACTGAGCTGGTCGCTTGAGTCTATAGGCTACCTTTCCTATCTGCTTTTCTACAAGGTCTACTTTCAGACCGAGCCAAGTCTTTAGGTCGTTGCGCTCCTGCAACCTCTTGGCAAAGTAGGCTGATGGGCAAGCCCCCTCCTGTCACAATGGTGTGGGGTGTCGCAATGGTGTGGGGCGTCAGAGGCTGTTACCCTGTGGCCAACTCGAAGGGGCTGAAGTTCGACGCAGAGCTTTTTGGTTGTTAAGTTATAGCAGGACCGAGCAACATCCAACAGCTCCAGTCCTTCTGGTTTGAGGAAAAGCATACTTTTGAGTGAATCTTCTGTTTCAGCCAAGCGAGTCTCCCATGGACTTTTAAGAAAAGAGTTACTAAGGGTATTAGACGTGTCTAGCTCTCTTTTTTTCTTCTGGTACTTGTATTTTTTCATCTACTAATTGGTCCAAATTTATAAGGTTTTTATTTGTCGTGAAATTTTTTTTGTAAGTATTTAATTGAAGTTATTTCCATCTCTAAGAGATTGAATATCGAAAAGAAAAAAATAAATCTGTTGCGGAAACTATACAACTATTATAAGATCAATTTGTATTTCTAGATTGTAAGGAACTGATGAAATCTTAGATTGTATCATTATTTATATAATTTCATATACGCCAAAAATTTGCCAAAGAGGCACACAACTGTATCGAATCTCAGAATGCATTCTACCTTGCACTCCATTTTACTGCTTTCTGCTTTGAACTTGTCATGTGACTCACAAACAAAAAGAAAAGTACCACTATAGGATCCCAAAGAGAAACTACGGAGATCAGCATGAAATGTGTGTCTCTTTTGAGATCTCATCATCTCCTATTTGTTATTGATAGAAAAGTTCTCTTCAACTTTATATTGGTTCACTGGGCCCTTGCTAATAGTGTCTGTCAACGTAGTTTAGTTTTGAACCTTCCAAAGAAATCATAACTTCACCTATAAATCCTAACAATTAATATAGCACAATTATGTGATAGTTGTGGAGAACTAAAATTCAGTTTTATGGAGAACGAGTTGAACCAAAGGTTCGTATTTGTAAATCTATAACTCTAGTTAGAATTCCGTAAGTGTATAACAGAGGATATGCTATTGATTATCCAAAGAGGATGCACTTATTGTTATCAATTCTTTTGCTTGCACTAGCACCTATGAGAAACTTGTGATCTAAATTGTCATGATAACTGGCTAAGCAATCTTTTATTTAACATCAGAGATCCCTCTGCAAATTTTCATCTTGTCTTTACTACTATTGCTTTTTCCTTTTAACATCCGTTACTCTTGTCAAGCTGTCTAGGAGTTGTTCAAAAGGAAGGTTACATCTTTTGTAGGAAATTTGGCTTCCTTTCCTACTTCAAACTTTTTTGAGAGTTTGATTTTGTTTTCTGCTTTGTTGGGTTCTGAGGCTCTAAATTATGTGAAATGTTAGGGCCACCAGAAGCTAGTAAAGAGGCCCGTTATTCATTCTCTCTTCCTTAACGCATAATATTCATGCTGTGGGATTCGAGGTGTTTCTGTTAATTAAGGACTAAAGAGCTTGTGAAGTTTTGGTGGTGGCCACAAGACTTATAACCAACATTATCTATGATGTATTTGAGTTATCTGGTACTTCCTTGATGGGGTATTTCCTAATTATTGGGGATAGATTATATCTGTGGTTTTAAAATAATTCTGTAATGGTGCTTGCTTAATCATTAAAAATACATCATTGAATAGGTCTCTGTTAGTTGGTTGGATATGCACTGTTTTTTTTTAATTGTCTATCATTGTGTACCATATCAATTACTGCCCAATTGCTTGTTTACCTGATTGTTATTTATCCGGATTTCTTGTTACTTGATCGCATCACTTATGTGTTTGAATGTACATCTTTAGGCATGAACTATTACTCTTTGAGGCCCTCCGTGAAGGTCTTGAAGAAGAAATGGACAGAGATCCCGCTGTTTGTGTAATGGGTGAAGATGTCGGTCATTATGGAGGTTCGTACAAGGTGACTAAAGGCCTTGCCCCAAAATATGGTGATCTCAGGGTTCTTGACACTCCCATTGCTGAGAACTCTTTCACTGGTATGGGCATTGGAGCTGCAATGACTGGTTTGCGTCCAGTTATTGAGGGAATGAACATGGGATTTCTTCTTCTAGCCTTTAATCAGATATCTAATAACTGTGGTATGCTCCACTACACATCTGGTGGCCAGTTTAAGATACCAGTTGTCATCCGAGGTCCTGGTGGAGTTGGTCGACAGCTTGGAGCAGAGCACTCTCAACGCCTTGAGTCATATTTCCAGTCAATTCCTGGAATCCAGATGGTTGCCTGTTCAACCCCCTACAACGCCAAGGGTTTGATGAAGGCAGCTATCAGAAGTGATAACCCTGTGATTCTTTTTGAGCATGTTTTGCTCTACAACCTCAAAGAGAGAATTCCTGACGAAGAGTATGTGTTGAATCTTGAAGAAGCAGAGATGGTACGACCTGGTGAGCATGTTACCATTCTAACTTATTCCAGGATGAGGTATCATGTAATGCAAGCTGCTAAGACGCTTGTGAACAAGGGTTATGATCCTGAGGTCATTGATATCAGGTCACTGAAACCGTTTGACCTTCACACCATTGGGAATTCAGTGAAGAAGACTCATCGTGTCCTCATTGTCGAGGAATGTATGCGTACAGGAGGTATTGGTGCCAGCTTGACAGCTGCTATAACCGAGAACTTCCATGACTATCTTGATGCCCCAATCATATGTCTGTCCTCACAGGATGTGCCAACGCCATATGCTGGGACGTTAGAGAACTGGACCGTTGTCCAACCTGCCCAGATTGTTACTGCAGTAGAACAGCTATGCCAGTGATTGTTGCTAGACATTTTAGTTTTTGGAACTTGCAAGTTCTTGTTAAGGTGAGATGATTGGTCCATTGTTGTCTACCTGCACCAAAATAGTATTTGGATTTTTAATGTTTTGTTAAGGTAACAAGACTTCATGGGAACATTATCATTGTTTTGTCTCATTTAAGTTTAGATAAATTAAAGCTGGAGTTGTCTTACATTTAAATATCATATGACAGGATGTGGTTTTCCAGTTTTGTTTTGGTTGTGGCATTATGGAGTTATATATGTATTGATTATTTTAGACTCTTAATAAACCAAAAGTTTGATGAGTCTGATTCCGATATCATGATAAGAAGTGAACAATAATTTTATATCACTGATGGTGAAAAAGTTGTCATTTTTCTAAATTCTTGAGATGACCTCATAAGTATGTTGATGTGTTCTTCAAGATAGGTCTGGCACTTGCAAAGTTCATCCAAATCAAATCAAAGAAATTGACATAGATATAAAAAAAATCTCCATATTTATATATACTTAAGTGAGATATCTCAATCCTTTATGATAAACATAGAATATATATCATATAGAGATAGTGTATCATAGAATTTGCGCTTAATTTTGATATTTTTTATAGGAAACTTTCGCATATAGCCATCCAAAAATAGCTTAATTACGCTCCATAGCTATATTTTGCTAATTATGATTCGTAGCTACATGTTATAGGGAGGAAAGTGGCGAGATTGGGAGAGGGAGGAGAGACGCGAGCGAGAGAGGGCAAAGAGTGGAAGAGAGATGAATTATATGTGTATATCAGTTAGATAATTGTATATATGCAACTAGTATGCATATGTATTTGTATATGAGGCAAGCGAGAGTGGGAGAGGGAGGAGAAAGGCAAGCGAGAGAGGGCAATAATTTGTATAATTCACGAGTAGATTTGTATAATTGAATAATACAAAGTCTGGAATTATACAAATATGCTAAAACTCGAAACAACAAATTGATACAAACATAAACATATGAGCTTTAAATAGTTATACAAATTGTATTACATAAATTACATTATATAAATTATATTATATAAAATCCGAAAACTACGCGTTTATACTAATTTAAAAAAGTTATACAAAAAAGATTGAATGTATATGGTGATAAAATTGAAAAATCAAAGGAAATCATGTCATATACAAATGCAAATCAAACAAAGAATTGTTAGTTGCGAATTATACAAATGTGACGAATTATATAAACGCGATTAATTATACAAACTCGAAATCAGCCCACGTAATTAATGGTTAATGTTAATTGCGTGTGATAATTATAGCCAACTATTGCTTTGATGACTAATTAAGTAGTATAAGTTTGCTTAACCGCATAATTTCTCATTATATTAGTTTTAGCATGTTAATTTTTGTAAAAATAAATTCATATTTTAGATATAAGTTTTGTTTTCATTTGCAGAACACAATTTTAAAAATATTTATATTTATCACTAATTTAGTTTTTAGTAAATAAACAAATGAATTTTAGTATTTTTCTTAATTATTTCTTACTCATATAATCTAGATTTTTTTAATTAATCTAAAAATACTTAATTCATATTTTATTTTTGTAATTTTTTTTTCAGAAAAATAAAATAAATTCCCACCAGCCATCCTTTTACTTTATCTCAAAGTTTCCCTCCTTTATTTCCCGCCAAACACCAGATAAACCTTCTAAATCTCGACGAGAGAGAGCACAAAAACCAGAAAATGGATAAATCCGGCGGCGGCGGCGGCGGCGGTTCAGCGCCTACCGGGTGCTACAAGTGCGGTCGTCCAGGTCACTGGTCAAGAGATTGTCCGTCCAATCCAAGTAGTTCAGACAAATCTAATCCTAATACGACGAAGTATGCTTCAAAGACCGGATCTGACGCCGGCGATGGCTCTGTTGCCGGTGCTGGTGTCGTTGCTGGAGCTTCTGCTTCTAAGCCGAAGAAAGTCCCGAGGTCAATGCCTAAGCTAACACCGGATATCCTTCTCTCTGATAAAGGACTTGGATACGTTCTCCGTCATTTTCCTCGTGGTTTCAAATATCGTGGTCGCGGTCATGAGGTACTTTGTGCTTTCAAATAAGTTACTGCATCCGCTGTTTCTGAGACTAGATCTTTTGATTCACTGAGGTACAAAATTTGCTTGCTGTATATATATATATACCCTTCCTATAATTTTGTTCCTTTTTGTTGTATTTATTTTGCATTTGTATAGTTAAACTGCAAGTAGATGATATTCCTTTTTATGACTGATAGTGAATCCATGTTCTTCAACTTAATTCTGCAAGTCTTGTATCAGAGTGTCCATTCTCTCTTGATGAATTTGGTGTAGTAGAGAGTCTGTTTTCGTCCATCCTCTATTGTAGCCTCTGTTAACACACCATTTGAATCCACAGAGTAAAGCTTGTGCTGCAGCCATGTTACTAGTGCCTTGACCCAAGTTCATTGAGTATGCAAAAATAATGGTGCCTTGGCTGTCTCTGATTATTCCTCCACTGCCACATCTTCCCCTAATGCAACTTCCATCACTGTTAAGCTTTATAGATATCTCAGGAGGTTTGAGCCCTTTGACCATGATAGTAATTCTTTCGTGGATATCTGCATCAAACACCTGACATAGGCTATTTCAGTTTTCACCTATCCTTGCTTTACCAAATTTCTTTTGTGTAACCTGCAAGATTGTATAAACAATGTTAGTTTTGGTTCTGTATATTGAAGGCCTTTCACCTCAAATTTGTTGTTGCGTGGTGCTCTCCATAGTTCCCAACAAATTATAAGCTTTAGTTATAAAAGCTGCAATGAGATTTTTAGTCTTCAAGTTCCACCAGTTGAGCAATATCATTTTAAGAGAGTTGTGTCTGTGTCCAATTCCCAGAGGTCATGCAAAAACATTCCCGATTTTCTTAGCAGGCTGAAGTGGTGCTGAATTTCCCGGTAGAAGTTTCAGTCCAGATAGCAAGATCATCCTTGTTGCTGTTAAGATTGATAGTCAAGCTGCTGATCCTATTCTTATATTCTGTGGAGTGTGGACAGTTGATATTACAGAGCATCCCAGTGCCAAACTGATTCTTAAACACTGAATTGAGCTTTATTTGACTTTGTTCACTACCACTAGGGAGCAGATGATATAAGAGGCTCCAAGCTAGACCAATTATCAAACCAGAAGGTCATATCCCCTTTCTCTAGTTTCCAATAAATAAATTTCTCAGTATTGTGTTTGATCCCACAAAGATATTTCCAGCGTTGGGAGTTTCCTTTAATCCGTTGGACATCAAGAGGATGTTGATTATTCCAGTATTTTGCTTTCATGAAATCACTCCAAAGATATTTAGAGGTCTGAGCTTCCACCACCGTTCGAATTTAAAAAACAATGCAATTGTCTTCAATCCAATGGTGCTTGTTTCCAGTTTCTTTGACAGACCAAAAAAACCTAGCTAAACGTTTTTCAATAAATTCCAAAGTCAATTTTGGAGGGTAAACAACACTGAGAAGATGAGTAGGTAGAGCTTAGAGGACATGTCTGATAAAGATTGCTCTACCACCAGGTGATAAAAGTTTAAGAGTGCCGACCTCTAATTCTACTAGTGATGTTTTTGACAAGGTCATTGTAGTAAGCCACTTTGTTTTCCTCTCAGTAACCAAGGGACAACCAAGGTAGAATTAATTCTATTTTCCTTTTGAAACATTTGTGGCAGTAAGTAAACTTGTTTTCTCTGTATTACTTGTTAAGTTGAAAAGAGAAGTACACAATCATTCATCTTGTGCCTCTTTAAGATGGTAAGTTTGATTGCTTTCATGAAGATGGTGATTGTTATTATGCTTAAGTCCATCAATTTGGTTAAGGATACACAGTCCTTTTAGTTATACTCTTGCGCTATAATATGAACAATTTTGGAAGCGTATGTACTTATACTAGTGGTACTCTAGCATCAGAGTGATTTGTTTATAGTGCAATCTTACCTGGGTGCAGGTTGCTGATTTGGGTCACCTACTTGGCTTATATGCTGAATGGCATTCGGGTTTGCTTCCTTATTACTCATTTGATCAATTCATACACAAGGTGGAAAAGCTTGGAGGCTCAAAGAGAGTCAAGGTAACTGCTTTCACTTCCCCAGCTTTGATATTCAATTATGTTAGGTATACTTGTCATGAAATGTGTGCTATCTTTCAATTTAAAAATATTGTTTCTTATCTTTCACTAGAGCTAAGTTCCAGCATGATTAAATGGAATACATGGAGGAGAAGTTTCTTAGAAAATGGAGACCCTTTAAACATGTATGAATAAAATACTCGGTCTTGAAAATAAAATTCAGACAATGCTCTTCAACCCTATGTCAACGAGATGCTAGATCTATTTTGCTATACTTTTATGATGTTTTGAGAAGTAGAATGTATCTGCATCTTGCAAACTTGACAACATATGTGGTCAAGAAGTCATCCAAATTTTTGATATTCTCTTGATTGTGTTAGTTCGATTTTTCTGAATAGATAGCTCATTACTTAATCATCAGCATCTTCTCTGTCATATAAGAACTAAGAGGTAATTATTGTTTTAGGTGGACAATCCTAAAAATAACTGTTTTTTTTTTTTTTGTAGTTTTGTGCATATGCACACTTCAATTTCTTCACTTGAATCTCTTTGGTATAATTTACAAAATATCTCATTATAGTAAATTTGAGCCACAAGGCCATCAGGTAAGACTCAATTTTTCCTGCTTGGCAACTCTCTTTACGTGCTTAATGCTTAATGGTGGTAAATTTGTTATCATGACACTTTATAGTATATTCATCTCCTTTGTGCTAGTGTCTTCTCCTGCCATATTCGTTTTGGTATCAAATGATGAAAAAGATGATATATCAACAATATTTTTGAAGTAACAATTGGATAATGTGCAATGCCATCCTTCAATCCCTGAAAAATCACTTCATATCACTTAAAAGTCCTCCGATGTTTATGGTCTCGTGTTTTTCTTGCAAGGCTTCATTGAGACACACTCATGCCATTTTGGGGTATATCTGGCTTAGCAAATCATTCAGCTGTATCCTACAGCCTGTAAGAAAAAATAGAACATTATAACCCTTTCGACACTATGCAAGATAAAAGCAGAATAAATAGGGGCCACAACTTCACATATGTTTATGATTATGTGCAAAATCATCCTTCAGGATTTCATCGCACATTTGATTTCCATAAGAACTTAACCAAGTCATTTCATTTGTCGCTACATAGCATTCTGTTATGGAAAGCCTGTTACATGAGCTTAATATTCAATCAACACAGATTACATAGCTAACTTTTAACCAGATATGTCTCTCTCCATTTGCTGCAATAGGGCATCTTCCCCAATATATGATGATTGGAAGATAGTTTTTTGTATGACCTTCACTGAGCACATGATATGAGTGTTAAAGATTTTATGTTTAATTATCAAGCTTACTAGGATTTCTTTTTCTTTGAACAGTTATGCACGAAAGGACTACGAGACAGGGTTGCCGATGGGGTGGATCCTGCAAAGCTGTATGAGCCGCAAGTACAAGAACAAGAAATAAATCAACAGGGTACATCTCCATCAGTTCCTATTCTTTAAGTATTCTTGTTTCTAATCTCAAATTACTTCCAGCCTGAGAAAGCAGCAATATATGACGACGTCAGTATTTTAGACACCTCCATTGAAATTTTTTGTATCACTCTCTTTGCTTTTGTATCACAAAGCGTATATAAAGTTTGAAAGTATGATGACTTCGGTATTTTAGATACTGAAATTTAATATTTTAAATACTGTTTAAGTTTTAGAATAATGGTTTGAGGAGTTTTTCAAGTGAAATAATGGTTTCTATTCTCAAACATTTTTAGAAAGATTTTTTTTTTGAGGAAGGTTTCTTTTCTCAAACTTTCAACTTTTACAAACATTATCAAGTCAAGTTATGTCCAAGAGGAAATATAGCTGTCCGGTAATTTTAAGAGATATTAAACTAACATATATCAAATGTGAATTTTGATTCTTTCATTGCAGAGTGCTTCATTTTACTTTAACTCTCTTAAGTTTCAATTATAGTAGTTCTATGTATTAATCCTCAACTATTATACGACATAATTCCACTTCTCTGTTGTTTTCCTGAGGCCTGGGGGAAACGGCCTTTTTAAAATCTTACCGGCTTGTACTGTATTCTTCAGTTGTCTATCACGACATGTGTCTATGATCTGCTAATTATGTAAGATTGCATACTATTTGGGATCGAAACATTTAGGCTAAAAGTTAAACTTGATAATTAAGAGCTGTCTTGTTACAAATTGTTATTTTTTTGGGTACACAGTTTTAAGGCCAACTTGACATTCTAGTTTTTAAAGTTCAACGTCTAATGTACACATATATTAGCCCCTTCCTTCTCTTCAAACCTATGTTGCTCGTACTCTTCAAAGATATCGACATGTCGGATCCTCCAAAAGTAGTTCATTTTTGAAGGATCCGACACGGGTGTGGGCGTGTGGCAGTATATTTAGAGAGTCCGAGCAACATAGCTTTAAACATTGAAGAACTGCTTTGATGAACAAGTAACTTCATTGAATCCTGTAGAGTTAAAGAAGATACATATGTTTGTCTTCAAAACTAAGTATTATTTTTTCTACAGAATGTGACATGCCTATTTATGCTGGTAGTCATTTGCAATCATGATGGTCACTTTCAAGTGCACTTTTTGTTGATTCTGTGAATAGCGAAGGAGAAATCATGATATGTGTTATCCATAAATAAATTTGCTCTTCTACTTATGAATGCTTGGATTTGAAACCAGAAATTGCATCTCTGCTATATTTGTATGCAGAATTCAAGGACTCAGAACCAACTGATTATCCAGAAGATACAATGCAAAATCCAAATCCTAAAGATGATCATGAAATCATGCTTAATGATATGTGGGAGAAGGCAATTGAGGTAACCATAATGAAACTTCCAACAGATTTATATGTCAGTGTTTGTCTTATTTCCAAAAATAACTATTAAGTGTTTACTTTGTCTGGCATACTTAACCCCAATTCTTACATCTAATCAGTGATCATTATTCCCTACTAGGAAGCATACTATAGTAGTATACACTAATGCTTTGGAAGTGATGCCAAAGTAATGCAGTCAGATTTCTATGATCCCGAAACTTCTACCAGGTTCATATCAATGCCCTTGGTATATGGGATAAAATTGCCATCTTAACACCCAAAATAAGACCCAGCAGCCCCTTTTATTGAATCACCCCTGGTCTAATAAACTAACCCTATTTCTTGTCTATTTAGTTTCCTTGTTATGAAATTATATGCAGTTGGATACAATGTACACTTCCACAATAGTACACCTGGAAAGTGAGTTGCGTAGGTTGAGACCAAAAATACCCAGCCCTCGAAACAATTTGCCTACCCTAGTTGGCCTCTCATGTGCCATCATAGGAATTGCCATATAGACCGTTAAAGGTAGTGCAACAGATAGGGGATTCAATTAATTCATTCTAGTGATTTCTTATGTATACCTATAACAAATATCTGAACACCAGAGAGTAGATAATGGTTATTCCTGTAGCTAGAGCTTAAGGAAAATATCAAGCTTGATCTGCAGAAACCAGGAAATCACTTGCTCTTCAGGGTGTATCCATCGTAGTGCTCCTTGAATTTGAAATTTTTTACTCGTTGAAGCTTGAGGAGAATAGCTCTTGGACATAATTCTTGGAGAAGTTTGTTAGAAATGTTTATTTGGTTTATTGCTATTTCAGAGACATTTTTGAAACACTTATTGTGTTTGAACTAATTATTTAAGAACAGAAAAAATGTTAAAGAACTTCCAATCATACTATCATATGAAGAGAACTCGCTTGATCACTGGATCCCATAGTTACCTATCTGGCAAGTGACTACTATCTTTGCGCAAGTTTTAGTCTCGCGTGCCACACTGGTAGGATTCGACACAAACTTCGGTTACAACCTATTATTACTCGCTAGCATCCTTAACTTGCCTACTGCAGCAGATAACCATATTATGTTGTGTATTTGGCAGGTGCCATCTCAACTAGCTGATACATCTTCTGGAGGGAACGATACAGTAAATCAGGCTCCAGATAATGTAGCAAAAAGTTCTGGGGTTATTAACATCTCGGAAGAACAAAGAGCTCGGATGGAGGCTAATAAGTTGAAGGCATTGCAGAGAGCTGCTGCTCGAACTACTCATATCAAGTCAACATGGTTTTTACGTAGAGCTCCATAGAAGTTCCTAACTTATTACTATATCCTTATTGTAAATTGTTCATGAGGTTTTTTCCTTCATTAAATGCTGAAAATTGCCTTTATCTTGAATGTTAATACTCAAGAGATAGGTCTAAATTCTAAATCATTATTTTGCTCTTGATGTTATGTTATGTTTTGTTATGCTTTCCATATTATGTGCAATGACTTAGTTGTTCTGTCCTATTTATGTGGTATTTGCCTTTTCAACTGTTTTGTTATATGCTACTTGAACCATGGGTCTTTCAACGACCTCATTGTCTCGGTGAGGTAGGAATAAGGTATGTGTATATTTTTACTGTCATAGGCAGACACGTTACAAGGGTTAACACGAACAATAGACACTCAAAGCCAAGTGATATACAAACATATAACAGACCTTAAGTGAGCACATGAATTCAACACAACATAAAACTCATGTTAGGAATATGCCAGCCATTCAAGGTTGATAACATGAAATGAACAATTTGAATAATAACTTTCATATCATTAGGAAAATACTCAAACAAGGAGGATTTCGCTTTAGACGCATATCTCTGAGATAAGATAAGGTTGATTTTTAGTTAAGTGGCGTTGTGAGTATGTATTATTTGGGTGTCATTTCCTATAAAGAAGTCGACCACATGACTCGACAAAGTCTCGTGCTATTCGAATGTCGTTTTCTAGCTCTGTTTCCTATGAATTGTTTTATAGCAGTATGGTTACGATGCTTGCTACGAATAGAAGCAAAACAACTTTTCTTTCAGATATCAAAATCAACACATGACTCGACAATACAAAAATAGTAATTCTATAATGACATACCAAATTATAACTTATGTTATCAATTATATACTCCTTTTGGTTTGTCAAAATAAATTTTGTTAAATTAAGTTATAACTAAATTTACTTTTTGTTTATAATTTATTTTAATTTTCATATTTAAATAGTATCCTATAAAACAATATATTTTTTTGGTAATTTTTTTTAAACATCTATTTCCCAAAAATAATTCCAACATTTGTATTAGTACTAAATTCAACCAATGAGACATGCAACTAAAATTACAATCTACCCCCAATAGTCTTCCAAACCTCAACTTTTCGCCATCCCCGTAAAGTCCCTCTTTGTTCTGTATATCGTCTCGCTGTCTCTCACCGTCGCCGTAATAATCATCGTCGCCACCGCAGCCGGCGTAGCTCTATTATCCACCCACTCGATCTCGAAGGTTCGACGGTTAACCCTATCTTCATCCCCCAAAAATCTACTTGAATTTTCGTTGATTCTTCACAACTTCTGCAATTTCTATCGGTACTGAAATTAGGGGAATTCTAGTGATTTTTGCAGGAATTTTGAAATTCAAAATGTAATGGAATGTTTTATATAGGTATTTGGATTCAGCTTTCTTCAGTTCCTCTCTATGGAAGTGGCTTTTTCTTCCTATGGTCAAAATTGATTTTTTTTTAAAAAAATTAATTAGGGCTTTTTATGCCCTCATTGAATTTGATTAAGTAAGCTATGTTTTTGTTGTGTTTTTTAGTTCATTTAGGGGTAAGGCTTGCCTGCACACTACTCTGCTCAGACCCACTTGGGTGATTACAGTGAGTACGTTGTTGTTGTTATTATAGGTTCATGTATTAAGTCTGATAATTTTTTCATTTTTCATTTGGTTATCATAGTTTTAATTAGCTGAGCTTGTTTTTGCTTGTACCTTTTTTCCGCTCTTGTTCAAGAATTCCCTGTTTTTCTTTTGATATATTGTTGTTGTAAAGTCGTGATCAGAGGATTGATCATTGACTATTTCTACTCTAGCTGTTGACTTGCCACAATATTCATAGTTTACCTGGATTTTGGAACGGCTGTACTTTGGAAGCTCACATTGGCTGAGTTGTTTAAATTAGTTGAACAGTTGTGTCCAGCTTGAAACTTGAGGTGATACTGGGGATTGATCAAGCTTCTGCACCAATGTTTGGGCTTAACTGAAGCTCTGCCTTAGAGAGTTCCTTAGGGGCCTCTTGCTTGAGTATACACCTGGTCGATTAAGTGATTATACCATCTTACTTCTAGGATTTGGTGAATGTAAATGATCATCAATTATGGTTAATGTAATCGTTGTTCAAACATGGCATCAGTTCCTTGGACCGTGTTTTGAACTGCATAATAATACATTTTGTTTTATATCCATGTCATACACAGTGATCTAAATTTAATTTGGTTACATCTCCTGTATATCTCTTTTCCAGCTCCGGAATGGGCAACATGATCACTCACTGTCTTTTATTTGGAGTCAAGTGTAGTATTAGTTGGTATTTTTTTTGTTCTTGTTCAATTTATGCAATGTTGTCACTCTTTTGAATTATGTGTAGAGTCTGTTTGTTTACTGATGAAGTTAGTTGGCGTCCTGGTCTCTGGGAATGAATTGCTGTTCCTGTCCTTACCCTGTTGTTCAGATACACGAGAATTGGTTTTTGTTATTTTTTTTTGCTTATCGGTTGCATCATGTTGTAGCTACTGTTTTTGCGAATTTCCTCTTTCAGATTGCAATTTTTCCTGGAATCTTTAGACAATGTGATAAATTAGACAGACTCCCTTTTAAATCTTTGGTATTATTTCAACTGTAGGTTTTACAACATTCTCAAATTTGATTGAAATGCTAATGATGTGTGGGATTCTCAATCATTTGAATGGTTACTGATAGTCCACTTATGAAGTATACCTTATCCAGAAAGATACAAGAAAAAAAATGAATTTTCAGCAAATGTCGGGTCAGATTTCAGGGCAGGTTCCAAATCAAAGTGGTACTTCTTTGCCTGGGCTACCCCAGCAGAATGGAAATCCTTCTCCTACGCAGATGCAAAATCCAAGTGTTCATCGTACTATGCCCAATATGGAGTCTGAGCTCGTGAGAGTTCGCAAATCTATTTCACGAAAGATGTAAGATATTATATTTCTTGTATTTTTTCTTTTGATCTTAAAATCAACAAAGGAAGATATTTTTTTTTGAACTTGATCAACAAAGGAAAATTTCATTTTTCCTTCTAAATAAAAAGGAAGATATCTTATATATCTTTTTTTTGATGAAGTAAGATGTTGTTTTAGAAAGGCATCAAGAAGATGCAAATTACATACACAAAAATATGGTTAACTCCTGAGAACAAAAACACCTATTTAACCAGGGAGTTAACCACAAGCAAAAGGATGGTCGCTACGCCGTATTGAGTGAGCTAATGAAATCTAAGAGGGGTAATATATCATTTAAAGGGGATAAGTTGCTCCAATGGAAGAGACTAATAAGGCAAAAGGATTTCAAACTGCTAATTGGAGTTGAGATACCATCAAAACATCTGAGATTCCTTTCCTTCCAAATACACCAAAAAATACATGATGGAATCATCTGCCAGGTCTTCTTGATGGGGCTATCTAGGTGTCCATTAGTATTTTCATAAGGCAATTTATTTCTTCCTTAATCCTATTAGGGAGGGATGTGGAGTTGGATGGTGTAGACTCAGGTTGAGGTGAAAAGCTACTAATGATCAACTTGTTTGCATTATTTTAACACATTTTTTCTTTGATAACTAAGTCTACTTCAATGCTGAAAGAATTGTTGGTGGAGGTCATATGTGAAAATCAGAGGTTGGATACACATATTTTGCTCTTTAAGGTACTCCAGTACGATTATATGAAAAGCCAAGTCTTCTGCTAACATTGATTTTGGGAGGCAAAAGGGGCTGTTAAATTTTCGTTTGCTGGGTCCCTTGCCATTCTCTAGCTCATGTAAAGTACCGACTCTCTTGAAAGCTGCTTCAACAAGCTACTGTTCTGTTTTGATTGGGAAAGCTTATAAAAGTATTTTTAGTTAGGAATTTTAGAAAGGACTTCAACTTCGAAATACTAGAGTACGTAGTTGATATTTAGACACAACAATAGAATATGATGAAAGAGAGTAGTTTGAGGTGTTTAGCTATTGCAAAATCTTGTGGTGGGGTTTGTAATCTGCTCTTTTATTACCAAACACTGATTGATTTTGGGAGGTTGTCCCTTAAGAGCTTAAGAATTAAATCAATATTGACCTTACTTATTGTGGAGTAAGCCAACCTGGTGGATGAAATCTTCTGGTTCTGCGGAACACATACCTTTGATCCCTCTATTTCTTTTGCAAACCATCTGAAAATGTATTTCTAGCAAGTAATAAATTGCCGGCATGGTATTTTATGAACTTGAAACTGTCCTGCACATGAGAATAAACACTTTATAAATGCACAGGGATATGGTGTGTGAACGTATAGAGCTTCTTGGGTGCTTTTGACAACTTGAATTACGTTGTTTAATGAGCTTATTGATTCATTATTTTCAGGTTCTCTATAATGTACTCTCTGTTCAATTGGTCCAAAAAGATGCTCTTGTTTTTGCATTGTTCATGATTCTTCTTCCAAACTTCCCAATTATTTGTTAAATCTCTTTTTCATGGAATTGATTCTTCCGCATTGATGCTGAGTTAACTGATGATAGCTGATGCAAACCTTACAACTTTTCTATTGTCCAGCTATGAGTATCTCATTCGGCGGCAGCAGCAGCAGCAGCAAATCCAGGAGATGCAACATCAGAGGATTGTGGATCTAGTTAAACGCCTGGAGGAAAGCTTGTTTAAGAGTGCTTCGACAAAGGTTTACTGCTGTTCCTTTTTTGTTTATTATTTAGTACGACGTAAAAAATTGTGCTATCATGAGAAGTCATTTATATTCATTTTGTGAATGATGCTTCATCTTTTTCATGCCTTTAGGAGGAGTATATGGATCTATCGACTCTGGAGAGCCGATTACTTTCTGTGATTAAATGCCTTCCTCGGAATAATCATAGCCAACAATTCTCCCACATAAATTCATCTGCCTCCATTGGTACAATGATACCAACTCCAGGCATGCCCCGAAGTTCGAATGCGTCCCTTATTGGGACATCATCTGTCGACAGTTCTGTGACTGCCGGAAGTACTCTTACATCCTCTGCAGTTAACTCTGGAAACTTCGTGCGGACAACCAATTTCCCCTCTGGCAGTATGCACAGTGTTTCATTATTTATGCTGATGATATTACTTCTAGGCATTATTTCTTTCCAAATAATAAGATATTTACTTCACTCTGGTGTAACAGAACTCATCCTTGCAGGCCCCTTGGCAAATGGATATCAGCAGTCTACATCCAATTTCTCAATCAATTCTGGTGGGAACAACCTGGTACCATCCATGGGTGGACAAAGAATAACAAGCCAAATGATTCCCACTCCTGGGTTTAGTAATAGTGATAAGTCCAATAATAATACCAGTGCTCAATCTCACATCAATTTGGAATCATCTAATGGTGGTGCTGTCTTTTCTGGGGTTGATTCCACAACCGTGTCACAGACACTACAACAAAAGCAAAATGTTTCTGGTCAAAACAGCCGTATACTGCATACACTTGGCAGCCATATGGGTGGCGGAATCAGGTCAGGATTGCAGAATAGATCCTATGGACAGTCAACTGCGCCTCTGAATGAGGGGCTTGGAATGATTGGAAACAATTTGCAGCATTTGAATGGTCCTGGAACCTCTGAGGGTTATACATCCACTACCATGCATGTAGACTCCCCAAAGTCGCTACCTCAACATTTTGATGAACATCAGCGATCAGAATTGCAAGGTGACTCCTCAGCACAACACATACCTTTAAGCTAATTCCTGCAATATGCTACTTCCCATATTTTGATAATTTTAGAAGTATTTCATTGTTTTGATAACAGGTGATAAATATGGTATTAGTAAACTGAAACTTAAATGTCTGAAACTTGTATACTCCTGTGTCTTCTGCAGGCACAGTCATCAGTAGTCAGAGCTTGAGTGCTGTAGCCTTACAGTCCATGTCAAAAACAAGCTCCCCTTTGATGAGCAATACGTCAAACTTGACTGCCTCTCAGCAGATGCCAAATGCAAAGGTTCAACCTGTAGTTCAATCGGAGAAGATGAACTTTCAGTCCCAGCATTATCTGGGCGATGCCCATTTATCTTCTCATCAGCCTCAACAATATCAACAGCAGCCTCAACAATTTCAGCATCAACATAAGTTTGCTCAACATTTATCCCAACAGAAGCTACAAAGTCAGCAGCAACAACTTGTGTTAAGGAGCAGTGCTGTTGGAGGTCAGCTGCCATCTAATCCTGGTACTCAAGTAAAATCGGAGCCTGAAAATCATGATGAAGCCCTGCAAAATCAGTTTCAACAGAAAACCGTTGGAGAGCAATCTAAAGGTAATCAATTGCTTCTCTAATTTAGCCAGCATCCATCTGTTCATTACTTTCTCATCTTCAGATCTGATGCAACAATGTTGCATCCAAACCAGCTTATTGCTGATTCTTGGTTTAAGCCATCTCTCTAACAGTGTTTATGCAGGTGCAGTATTGCAGGGTGAACGGTATCCAAAATCTCAAGATGGGTCTCAGATACCAGGTAGCTTCTTTGAACCGAATGCTCAAGAGGAATTGCGTCAGAGAACTTCCACGCAAGAGGAAGCTCAGCCCAATAATTTATCTACAGGGGGATCTTTGGCCAGTCAATCTGTTGCTAATAGAATAGTTGAAACCAATAATTCGAGCAGTGCCATGCGCAGATCTGGTAATGTTCCTCGTGAACGGCAGTATGTTAATCAGCAGAGGTGGCTGTTGTTTTTGATTCATGCGCGTCGATGTTCTGCTCCTGAAGGAAAATGCCCTGAAACCAATTGCATACATGCACAAAAACTATTGAGGCATATGGAAAGATGCAGTAAATTTGATTGCCGGTATCTTCGGTGCCCTGAAACAAAGGTTTTAATTAATCATTATAGGCAGTGCAAGAATGTAAACTGTCCCGTTTGCATTCCAGTCAAGAAATTTATGCAGACACAACATAAAGTGTTTGGTCGTCCTGTCTATATTTCTGATATGACAAATTCCCTCAATGGTATTTGTAGAACCTATGATGCTGTTGAAACTGCTTCTAAGTTGACTGGCAACCTGAGTCCAGTGGCAGTTAAAACTCCAGAAGATTTGCAGCCTTCTCTTAAACGCATGAAGATAGAGCCATCTTCTCAACCTCATATCTTGGAAATTGAAAATTTTGTGCCAGTTTCGGCCTGTGAGTCTAATGTTTTGCAAGATACTCAGTTTGTTGAACAGAATGATTCTGTGGTAATGAAGGCTGAAGTTACTGAAGTAAAGATGGAAGCTTTTGCAAATGCTGTGCAAGTTGGTCCTGGTAGTACTGATATAGCAAAGAATAATTTGGATGATAAATACACCCAAAGGCCTGCTAGTGATTCTCTTGCATCAAGTACTCCAGGTTGTCTTGTGAAGGAGGAAAATGTTAATACTGAGAAGGACATAGATCAGCCTAAACAGGAAAATACATCAGCGCCCTCTGAAAGTACAAGTGGATCCAAATCTGGGAAGCCTAAAATAAAGGGTGTCTCGATGATGGAACTTTTTACCCCAGAGCAGGTCCGGGAACACATTAAAGGTCTGAGACAATGGATAGGCCAGGTCAGTCAAATATATTTCGGGCACGCTACATTTGGAATTGTGCAGTTTGGTTGTTCAAGAATGTCATTTAAACGAGTGATTTACTTTCTTTTCTTTTTCTAGATAAGAACTTGATAACCAGTTAGTTAAAAATATGGATGCTCGGTAACCTTCCCTATGAAGAAGTGGCCTGAGTTGCTTAAAGGATTAAATAGAGAACATGTTTTCAGAAATTTTTTGTTCTTTTAGCATTTCTACACCTTGACCAAGTATTCTAAAGGTATGAGGAATACTGTGAAGTGAGATTTATATTTCTTTGATCTGAAATGATTCTTCCAATGTCAAGAGCGTGCAGTTGCTGTCCTAACTGTTGGTCAGATCATTCATAATTTGTTGAAAGCACTCAAGGGTGTTGCCTGGTGGTCAATGAATCTGGAATGAACCATGGAAGACCAGGGTTCAAATCCTAGCAGAAGAAAAAAATGCTTTCTTTATTTCTCTCTAAGCCTGACGAAGTTACGTGGTACCTGTACTGGTTGGAGATAGCAGGTGCCCAGTAGGTTAGTCGAGGAGCAGGTGCCAGGCAAGCTCCCCCATAACACCATTGTTATAAAAATATATATTTTAAAATTAATAGTTTGTTTTCCTCTAGCTGAAGTTGGAAGAAGAACAATGGTAATTTGGGTAGTTATGTGTCTAATTATCTTTCTAGTCAGTAAGTGGCTAATAAGATCTGTCAGACCTTAGCAGTTGTCAAATGTCAAGTACTGTAAGGCTTAACTAAGTGTTGCTGATGATAATGAAGTGCTATGCTATTTACAGGAAATGTACTATTTTAACTTCTTTCATGTAATCCTTCTACCATGTCGTGTAGACTCAATAAAACTGTTTTACCACTCATTTCTTTTTCTATTGATCTTCAGTGCATGTAGTTGGACAAGCGGCTGATTTGTTGCTATATATGGTCTTCATTTTGGTGACATTGTTTGGTTTTATTTCTAATCTGTATGAGTAAACTTGTTCCTTTTTGTTCTGTTCTGCTTGACAGAGCAAAGCAAAAGCAGAAAAAAATCAAGCAATGGAGCATTCTATGAGTGAAAATTCTTGCCAGTTATGTGCAGTTGAGAAGCTAAATTTTGAACCACCACCCATATATTGTACTCCATGTGGTGCTCGTATTAAACGTAATGCGATGTATTATACCATTGGCGCCGGTGATACACGACACTACTTTTGCATTCCATGTTATAATGAGGCCCGTGGAGACACCATCGTTGTTGATGGAACCAGCGTTCCAAAGGCAAGGATGGAGAAAAAGAGGAATGATGAGGAGACTGAAGAATGGGTATCTTTCTAAACTCTTTGCATTTTATTTGACAAATATATTATCTTATTTTCTTTTTATATTAGAGAGAGTTGAGGCTGAAGAAGACGGCAGTCGTCGACGTGCCTACTTCAACAAGGGTATTTTTGGAAGAAGCAAAAAAAAACACCTTTTTTGTTTCACTTAGTTTTAAATATGTACAACTTTTCCAAAATTGCGGGACCTACTTTAGCTCCACCCTGTAGTTTTAAATTCATGTCCTGTAGTTATAGTTTTATTATTTTGAATGTTATTGATATTTAATTAAATTTTGTAACTACTTCGAGTAAAAAATTGACTGTCGATGAAGAAAAATACTTCAATTAAGGACATCCCAATGGCTTCCTTCACTTCAGGTTTTCGAGAAAAAAGAATGAGATGATTTACTACCCCCCCCCCCCCCCCCACACGCGTATATATATATATATAATTTTAGAGCAAAAATTTCAAATTATTTAATCAACACCGCTTAAAATTTTAATTTTTATTGGTCCCATTACATAAGTGGTTACTGCTTTGCGCAGTGGGTGCAATGTGATAAATGTGAAGCTTGGCAACATCAGATTTGTGCTTTATTTAATGGTAGAAGGAATGATGGTGGGCAAGCTGAGTATACCTGTCCCAATTGCTACATAGCAGAAGTTGAAAGAGGTGAGCGCAAGCCCTTGCCACAAAGTGCTGTTCTTGTAGCAAAAGATCTGCCTCAAACAACTCTCAGCGATCACATTGAGAAACGACTAGCTAATAGTTTGAAGGAGGAACGAGAAAAAAGAGCAAAGCGTGAAGGAAAAGGTTATGATGAGGTAAGTCAATTGGCTTGACTTGTTAAGGTTTTGCAGTATAAAATGATTAATGCATTGAGACTTGATTCCTCTGATAAGTAAACAACAACATCAATTACTACTGCACTCAGTTCCAAACAAGTTGGGGTTGATTATGTGAATTCCGATCGACCATGCTTGTCCATTCATATTAATGTCAGTCCAAAATTGCATTAAATTTTTAAAAAAAAGTTCTAGAAGTTCTCTCTATTTATAATGACATAAATTCTATGTTGGGGCTAAAACAGTCCTAGATAGCATGCCTAAACATTCAATAAAACCTTATCACTTTATTTTTTTGATTAGGTAAATAATTTTATTAGAAATTTGGGGAAAACCCCAGTATACTTTATCACTTTATAAAAAAAGACTCCTAGAAAGCATAGGATCTAAAGTACACATACTTACATGGTTAAAACACATACCCAGCTAATTGATATCATTTATATAGATCTTTTTGTTCCATTATGCTCTATCCTTAACGAAGTTTGTGTGGATTCCAAGGAAATCGATGCCCTTTGAGACTACTTTTCCATGTGACTTTAGGTCTAGCTTGTCCTCCTAAACACCTTCACCCACCACAGTTTCCGAATTACTGATTGGTGCATTTGAAGGTTGATGCCTTTGCCAAATTATCTCAAGCGACCGTCTCATTTCATCCTTAATAGGTGCTAATAATTACTTCCTACACTTTCTAACGAATGTGATCACTCTTAGTCTTTTTATAATCTTGTATGGTCATACAGCCATCTTAATATTTGGAATACAGTTTTTGTGGATGTGTTGAATTTAACAATTTAACATTCAATCCATATAACATTACTGGGCTTATAACTGTTCGATAGAACTTACCTTTCACTTTGGTAAGCATTCTTATCACATAACATGCAGTTAAAACCTCTCCATTTCAACCATGGAGGGTAGTTGTATTGTATAAAAATTAATAGGCCCAGACTTCCACAATCAAGGTCTGATTTCTGTGGATGCTGCTTTTGTTATTTTAACCTGTATTGTTGTTATAGTCCAGTTGATTAGGGCCAGTCTTCTAGAGGGAGAACTAGAAATTAAAGTTCTGGAGTGCTGATCTGCAGCTATAAGTGTCGGAGATGTTTGTAAATGAATTTGCATCTCTCTGTAGCTCATGGAGTTTGAGCTATTATTAGTGAATAAGTCAACTGTTGTCTGCCTTTTTTCCATCAATGCTTCTTTCTCATTGGGAAACAGTATCATCTTTAGCTTTTCTAACTTCTGTTTCTGCATTTAGTATTTGGCAGTGGTGTTAACCAGTTCACTTGTGCCTTTTCCTAATTTTGCTCCTACTTATATTTGTTTGCAGGTTCCTGGAGCAGAAGGACTTGTTGTAAGAATTGTGTCATCAGTGGACAAAAAGTTAGAAGTAAAACCACGGTTTCTTGAGATATTTCAGGAAGAGAACTATCCGCTGGAGTTCCCGTATAAATCTAAGGTACCTTCAAGTAGAACTGAATCATGCTCATGAATGTCAATTCGGGTTTAGTTATTTGAATGAATGTCACATATCTTTATCTGGCACTATGATACTGAGAATTAGTTGCAGGAGTATCTCGATAACTTTTATTTTGAAAAGGTAAGATGATTTTAAAGAAAATAAGCAACAAAGGATGTGCTGTAGCAGCCGGTACACTATTTACTGAAGAAAAAACAGCAAATCATGCCTGTTTTTATTTAATTTCCTAGTCTTTTAGGGATTGTGTCACCTGCATAACTGATTCAACATTATTCACATGTTCCAATCTACACCATGAGCGAAACAAATAAATACACATTTAAACTTAATGTTAACAATAGAATCAGCAGAATCGTTGAAACATCCACTGTTCCTCTGTCCAAATAAAATAGTTCACCAAATGATGCTAGGCCCTTGATCCTATGCCTATGCTTGTTCTTCCTTTGTCCATTTCTGTTCCATAATCTCAGCAACTCACTTGTTGAACTAGGCATGACCCAATGCTGACCAGTAATATTCTGGAAAAATCTGTCACAGTTGGTTGGTAAGTTTGCAGTGCAATCCATATAGGAGGCATTTACTGCATTGAGCTAGAGGTCTTTTTTGTAGATTGTCATTAGTAAGATAAGCTTCTTTGCTCACAATTCAAGTGAACAGGTTACCTTGAGAGGAGCTTTATAATTCCAGATTTGCTTCCAAGGCCAAGGCTTTTCTAGATTCACTTCTCCTTTGAGATCTCTGTAGCAAGAAGACACTGTAAACATTCCTTTGCTGTTGAGCAACCATCTGATGACATCTTCTGAGTCACTGAGATTTGAATGGTTGAAAAGTTCAACAGCACTGTTAGCCTCATTATTCATTGAGATTCCTTCCGGAGCTGATATTTCTTCCTATTCTCTTATTGTCTGCCAAAGAAGCTGAATTATTTGCTGCCGGTAAAAAATGAACAAATCAGGGAACTGACTCTTCAGTTGCTCAGTTCCATTTGACTTATCCTTCCAATCCTTCCAGAAGGAGATCTTCACTTCATTGTCCACCTTGAACCCTATTTTAGACTTAAAAAACAGGGTCAATGGGTTCTAATGTCTTCCTAAATTGAAACACCTAAGGCAGCTTTAACTTCTCTAGTACGGCATTGCTCCTCTGCTCCATATTTGTTCTTAATCGCACCAACCCAAAGGGCATCTACTTCTGATTACGTCTCCTTAACCACTTCCTCAACAGGCTTTTATTCTGAAGTCTGAGATTATTAATCCTCAAACACCATCTGAAGTCTGAGATTCTATTTTTTTTTTAAAGAGAGGCATGATTCCCTCGTAAGAACATTCGATTTTACCAAATTAAATGTCCTTGTTCAGTTGTCCTTATATTATGGTCAAGAAGAATTTCCTCATTATCTTGTCAATTCTTTTCTTGAGCTTAGCAGGTTTAGAAAATAAAGACATCACAGATGTCTGAAGTGAATCCAGCACACTGTTGACTAGTACCAGTCTCCCTCCCAATGATAGTTACTGCTTCTTTCAACTTGCTAACCTTCTTTCACATTTATGTAAAACCCCATCCCATATACTATTGGCTCTATGCTTGGCCCCTAATGGTAATCCAAAATAGAAGCTTTTTCTCCCATTAATAACAAGATGCCTAAGTTGATCAACCTTTGCATCACACAATTACCAAGGTATCATCTGCATACAATAATGTGAAACATCCAAGAGATTTTGACTGCTATGGTTGACTTTGAAATCTCTTATCCTGCCAATTTACATATGCAACAATCAACATTCTACTATAACCTTCCATCACCAATTGGAATAAGAAAGGAGAAATAGGATCTCCTTGTTGCAATCCTCTTTGAGCTGCAAAAGAATCTATTGGTGTCCCATTAACAAGAACAGAATAACTGACTCTGCTGATGTCAAAGAAAATCCACTTGATCTTCATTTTACCCCAAATCCTTGTGCATGTTGATTAGGCGTTCCCTCTACTTCCATCAATCTCCCTGTATTTGGCGTTATCTTTACTTCCATCAGTAAATTAGCTCTGACCAACAAGTCTTCTTCCTGAATATTATCATTTTCCACTGCATTATCCAATTGTGCACCTTCTGGAAGGAGTTTATTTCCTATTTCCCAGACTTCCATAGTTGCTTTTGTTCCATTCCCTCAGTCTTCCTTGCAGAAGGTTAGATGTTTTAGGGTCCATCTAGAGCTTGGTTTAGCATTGGAAACACCATAACCTTTTTATTCTTTTTGGTAAGTATGGTTTTTCAGTACTACCTAAGTATTGACCGAAATACAAATGTTACTAGTGTCAAAAAAAGCTGTAATTTTTTCGACAAGATATAATCTGTTGTTCCGTTATACAAAGGAATCCACCAAACATTAATAAACAAATCCCTCAACTTCCAACATCAAATTTTCAAACCTGAAGTAGGTTCTGCTCCTTACTAGTCACTTCATAGAAGTTGTGTAGGAGGATGTACTTGTTTCCTTATAGAATTACAAGAAAACTATTTTCTATATATGGAAAAGGCTAAAAAATACCCCAGAACTATTGAAAATTAGATCACTTATACCCTTTGTTAAGTTTTGGGATCAATTTAACCCATGCCGTCTATTTTTGGGACCACATCTACCCTTGTGTGTAGCAACGAAAAAATCCAGAGCTCTCAGTCCTTGAGTTATTGTCTAATTCTATTTTTGGTCCTTGTGTTAATGAGCTGATCATATAACCTTTAATTAAAAAAAATGTGCAATTTTAGTCCTTTAACCTCATTTGATGTTAACACCGTTAACTTCTTATTCTGTCTATATCCCCTTCAATGGAGACTACTTTCGTAGTTGTGAAAGAGATGCTGCATACTACTTAGAGTCTCAGAGTTTACGCTTCATAAATTCCTTGTAGTGTACTTAGCTATGACAATATAGTCAGTCAAGTCAAAGAATAAGGAAGAATCGCAATGTTCGAATAACTTTTGTGCCAAGTTCCACTGGACAGTAGCATAATTAATAACAACATTCTTAAAACAAGACTATTGTTTACTAGTAGTTGAACTTATGTGATTTTATTTACAATTTTACTTTAACGTTGATTTTCTTTCTTTTAGTACTAAATAGTTAAGCAGATGGTGCATCATCTGAAATAGATCCGTGTTGCAACTTACAATCTTTGGTTACTGGTTTTTACTGTTGAGAAAGACAGCTACTAATGTGATTAGCTTTGAGAATACTCTTAATTAGGTCTGCTTAACAGTTTTGTTCTCCATGATTTCATGTCTTCGATGCAAGAAAGACGGAACTGCAAATGAGGATAAACTCTAATTAGCCGACCGCTAATGTGTTCCACTGAAGTGGTTAACAAAAGAATTTAAAAGTTGATGTGTTAGCTTCAAGTTAGGTTAAAGGACTAAAACTACACACTTTATTTAATGAAAGGTTAAATGTGCTATATCAATTGAAATAGTAGATGCCAAAAATTGGAATTAGGCAATAACTCAGGGACTAAAACTACTATCTTCCTATTTAATAATAAAAATAGTATCTAAATAGTTATTTCTCTTTTAAAACATTTCACTCTATTGGTAAGTACTATATCAATTGAAATATATTACTTCGTAGATGCCAAAACGAAGGACCTGTTTGGCCATAGATTTCCCGAGTAAAATTTGGGGAAAAAATTGGCAAATAGTGTTTGTTCATACAATTTGTCATTATTTGGATTTGGCAAATAATCCAAATTCCCAAATACTAGAAAAAACTAGTATTTGGGCCAAATCTCATTATTTGGGATCTTTTAAAAGTTCAAATTTTACACCAAACTTTTATCTTTTACAAAAACACCCTCTATAGTAGTTGTTTGCAATGTATTACATAATTTTTTACGTGAACACCAAAGTAGTGATGAAATATTCAGTGAATATGAAAGTGATGATATGGTTGTTGATGAAAATGATGAACAATCAGCTCAGGGTAACAAAGTCACGTGCTCTGTCTACTTCACTATGTATGGAATCATGTTTGTTGCACTCTCGCTAAACTACCACATTGCTCTAGTGTAATGGACACTATTTGTTATTTGTTGCAACTAAGATCCAATTGAGTTGTAATACAAACTTATGGTTAGTTTTAATAGTTTTTAAAATTTATGGGTATAAATCATTTCTAAAAAAGTGAAATATATTTCCCAAATATTATGGCAAATTTCACCCAAATAATATTTGCCAAAAATATTTGGAAATCTATGGCTTAACGCTAGCAAAATGATTTCAGAAAACAAAACTAAATATTGTCTCAAAATTCCCTCCTGATCTTGAATAGCCTTCAATTTTTTTAATTTCTTCCATTTCCATCATGAAGAAGGTGTTCTTTGGGGGGACGTTTGATATCCTAGAAAGTATGGATCATAATTTGAGCATAGGAGGCCAAGTTTCAAAGCTTGTTTCTGAAATACGACTATTTACTGATTAATGACATGCCAAATGGTAATGTTCAGACATTCTTATGTCTCAATATGTTTAAATCGTGGCATTATCTTCAGATAGGAGTCTCTTGTCTTTTATGTTCCACCTGCAATTTGGCGATAATTATTTGAGTTATGGAATATGGACTGAAAAGTTGCTTTCTTCAGGTGTTATTGTTATTTCAGAGAATTGAAGGTGTGGAGGTGTGCCTCTTTGGCATGTATGTTCAAGAATTTGGATCTGAATGCGCACTGCCAAATCATCGCCGGGTTTATCTCTCGTATCTAGATTCTGTTAAATATTTCAGGCCAGAGATCAAAACAGTGTCTGGAGAGGCTCTCCGCACATTTGTGTACCATGAAATTTTGGTAATCTTTTTTCCCATCTTCCAATTGCTGATTCTAGATATTTTCTATTGGTTTGTATATTAACACACACACACATATATATATATATATGTATGTATATATGTTTCCACTCAGATTGGATATCTAGAATATTGCAAAAAGCGTGGTTTCACGAGTTGTTATATTTGGGCTTGTCCTCCACTTAAGGGTGAAGATTATATATTATATTGCCATCCTGAAATTCAGAAGACCCCAAAATCTGACAAACTCAGAGAGTGGTGAGCTTAATAATGTTTTTTTATATAGATTACCTACTGCTGTATGTAGGTGTATTTTCTCATATTTGTTATTAATTACACTAGTGTTTTTCATATTCCAGGTATTTATCAATGTTAAGAAAAGCTAAGGAGCAAAATATAGTTGTCGAGCTCACTAATTTATACAACCATTTCTTCATATCCACGGGCGAATGTAAAGCTAAAGTAACTGCAGCTCGTCTGCCTTATTTTGATGGTGACTATTGGCCTGGTGCTGCAGAGGATATGATTTATCAACTTCAGCAGGAAGAGGATGGGAGAAAGCAGCCTAAAAAAGGAACTATAAGGAAGACCATAACAAAAAGAGCTCTGAAAGCATCTGGTCAATTTGATCTTTCTGGGAATACATCTAAGGATCTGCTTCTAATGCAAAAAGTAATTTTGATTGCTAAACATCTCTGTCTACTTGTTGTCCTTCTAGTTCCTATATATTGGCCAGTTGGTTGATTGATTTACTGTTGATATGGGAGTTGTGGCTTGCAACTTCCTAGAAATTAAACTATGATTTAGTCTTGTGCTCTAGAGTGAACTTTGCACTCCTTATTTTCACCCAAAGGTTTAGCCATTAATGCAGTGGCAGAAAACCATGGGAGACCAGGATTCAAACCCTAGCAGTGACAAAAAGCTAGGTGATTTCTTCCTATCTGCATCTATGCCTCGGTGGGTAGAGTTGCTCAAACCTGTACTGGTCTGCGGTAGCTGGCACTCGATGGAATAGTCAAGTGTGCGCAAAAGTTGGCATGGACACTATTATTTTAAAAAAAATTGTTGCACTCGTTTGTTTATCTTAGTGTGTAATGTTCTGTTTCTGTTTTGCTTTATTTTCCATTCTTCTTTACAACAGCTGATGATCATACTGCCCGTCTCCATTAATCTGCACTTTTAACTCTGTCCATTTTTTTTTTAAACTTGCCACAGCTCGGTGAAACGATTTCTCCAATGAAGGAGGATTTTATTATGGTTCATTTACAGCATGCATGTACCCATTGTTGCAGTCTAATGGTTTCTGGAAATCGTTGGGAGTGCAAGCAATGCGAGAATTTTCAGCTTTGTGACAAGTATGGATCTCATCTCTCTATATGCTTAAGAGTTGTAAAAATTTCCTGGTTGTTATAGAATCATGCTTTGTTGCAACATTGTATGTGGATCGGTAAAAACTCTCATCTGTAGAAAATGAATTGTTTTTGTTTTTCCTCCACTCATGAAGAATGAATACAAGTCTTAGTTTAATGCCAACTCCTTTAAAGCGATATATATCAGAGCTAGTACCAGCAACTCCAACTGTTTGTTTATGAATTTAGTTATTTTATGAGATCTCAAAGGCAACCAGAGTGTTCACATGAAGAAAGGTATATGAGGCTAGAAAAGTCACAGTACAACATTCAAAGTAGGAAAGAAAATATAAACAAAGACAGGAATTAAATTTTTTAAAGCAACTAGCTTTGCCTGTCATTTGGTCATTCCTCTTTAGGCATTCGCAGAGCGTATACGTCTTCTCATTTATGAGGCTTGTACTTCTACTCTTTGCAGTACAAGTCCTCATTAAATGAAACACCTCCACTTTCTCATCATTGGTGTGTTTCACCAGGACATATGAGTTAGAATATGTGGTTTTATTTGGTGGTTGTAGTGTCATTTGCCTCTTTTTGAGCATGTTGTCTTTTGCAGTCTAGAAGCCAACCGATTGTTCATTGTATTGAACTGATTGCCCATTTCCGGATTCAAACAGAATGCCACAGAAAATATATTTTAGCAGGTCCATTGAAGGAATTGAATAGATCCCTTCTCAACAATCCATCTCGTGGCAGAGAATCAAAGAACCCCCCTTGCTGGTGTTGGGGTGAGGATGGGGTGCTGTCTAGCTAGCAGAACTTCACGGACCAATTTTTGGTTGTGGTGTTGAGACACTATCCTTCGCCCCTCTCTCAACCACCTTCCTTTTCCCATTTTGGTGAAAGATAGGGTATAATTAATATATATACTGATTGAAGTGGAAAATTTTGATGCTGAGAAGATAGAGAACATAGAATAAAATCTTTTCCAACAGAGCATCTATAAAGACCCAATATACCGATTTGTCCCATAAAAAGTATGTTATGCGAAGAAGCTTAGTATTTTGCTGCACCGTGTCCGTGGTAGGTTTACTTCATATGGTTTCTGAGTCTTTATATTGTGTGTTTTTTGACATAGCTATTAGAGAGATGGCATATTGATCAATAAATTAACCTGGGGAAATTTTAGGATCCCAAAGAAAGAACAGAAAGGATGCAGTTGCTTTGTTTTTGTTATACTCTTTTTGGTGTATGAAAATATTCGTAAGAGATACCATTTGAGTGAGAGTTTCTTATTCCCTAGTGTTTTTCCTTATAACATTTGGTCTTTATTGGTACTGTTTCAGGTGTTATGAAATTGAGCAAAAACTTGAAGATAGAGAAAGACATCCTATTAATCAAAAGGACAAGCACACACTTTATCAAGTAACTATTTCTCTTCCCCCTCCCCCCCCCCCCCCCCCCCCCAAAGTTGGAACTTGTATTGTGTTTCCATGATTAAGAGACTTCAATAAAATTTTCCAGTGTGAAGTCAAGGAGGTACCTGATGAAACCAAGGATGAAGATGAAATTCTCGAGAGTGAGTTTTTTGATACAAGACAGGCATTTTTGAGCCTTTGTCAGGGAAATCATTACCAATATGATACCCTCAGGCGTGCTAAACATTCCTCGATGATGGTCCTTTACCACCTTCATAATCCCACGGCACCAGCATTTGTGACAACTTGCAACATTTGTTACCTTGATATAGAAGCTGGTCAAGGTTGGCGATGTGAAGTTTGCGCAGATTATGATGTTTGCAATGCTTGTTACCAGAAAGATGGTGGAATTGATCATCCTCATAAGTTGACTAAGCACCCGTCCTTGGCTGAGCGGGATGCACAGAATAAAGAAGCTAGGCAACTACGAGTTTCACAGGTGCATTCTCCTTGGCCCTCAATGTAATTTGTGGTTTTGTGCCTGCTTCTTACGTTTAGTCTTTGAAGTCCTCTATTACAACTATTTGGTCAGTTCTAGATCCCTTGCACCTACCACACTGTGTTCTTTGGGAGTTTTTTCATCCTCTTTGAATCACCATATGTTAGTCCTAGTCCACTGCAGCTTCTAATGCTACACCTTTTCTTTCTCAGAAAAATTCCTATGACCATTCTCCACAAAAGATTTTTTCTGGACGAATAAATATTCTTTTCATAAATGACACACCAAGATGGTATCAAAAGTAAGAACATTGTAGTGATGTTGCTTGATGAATGATGAGCATAACCTGTCAAATTATTCCAATTATGTCATCAAAAGGGATTTAACTTCTTTCATTAAAAGTTGTAATAATGTAAAAATAAAAGTGATCTTGTATTCTTATGTATATCTTGATATTATGTAATATTATTCTATTTCCACAAAATAGCCCCAAAAGAGACTAATTGTTCAATTCTCCAAGTAGCTCTTTTGATAAGTAAATATAATTTTATTCGATATGATAAGAAATGGATCTTGGGCCTTAATCAATCCAAAGGCTGGCTCCTACGTTGTGAATTGCCAATAATCATATTAGGAAATCAATCCCTTCTAAGTTAAATTTGGCAACTTCTATTCATTGACTTTTTCTTTGAGTAATGATAATTGTTTCATTCATTTCCTATAAAATCCTGAATAGCAAGAATACAAGGTCTTGCTTGTGATGTAAATTTGTGAGTTCGCAAATTGTCAAAACAGGTCTGTCTCTTGAATAACCATTTTTTTTTTTTTGGAAGATTAGAGCTATCCAAGGATGTTATCTTTTGCAAAAACCTATTTTTTTCCAGAAATTTTTCCAAAATCTCCTTGGAAGTTTCTTGATTGAACATCTTAAAATTCATATGAAATAGAAAAGTATTAGATGCTGTTCTCTATCCTAATGGAAAAGATAAGAGGACAATGATTTAATGATACCTTGCAGTTCAGCTATCATCTGTGGTATAGATGGTTCTGTTTACATATAAATGAAAATTATTTTTACTCGATTATATTTTCTTTCATTTTATTAAAAATATATAATATATGTGAGATCTGACATGATTTCTCCCCTCAACTCTACAGCTTAAGAAGATGCTTGAGCTTCTGGTGCATGCTTCTCAGTGCCGCTTTCCTCATTGTCCATATGTGAACTGTCGCAAAGTTAAGGGGCTTTTCCGCCATGGTATACAGTGTAAAATACGAGTTTCTGGAGGTTGTGTTCTCTGTAAGAAGATGTGGTATCTCCTTCAATTGCATGCTCGTGCATGCAAGGTATCTGAATGTCATGTTCCACGATGCAGGTTTGTTGGCTAATGCTTCCTTAGATATCTGTGATCTGTTAGAATATTAATGTATATAGTCTCACATGGAAAAGGATTATTGTGAATAACTATAATATAGATACACATCTTAATAATGTCTCGTGTCGTTACTTCTCACATGGTAGCAGAGCCTTGGTGAGAGAATATTGTTGTGCAAAAATACCAGCCTCTTCCTAGAAAGAAAATCAGTCACCACAATTTTCTGGTGACCCAAGTGGTTGTCCGCATTAATGCCACTTACTAACTTGCGAAAAATAATACTACTATTGCGATGCTTTGAAGCTCCGACAGCAAAGCCTAGTTAGCTCCTCCAACACTTGACACCTTACTCTCTATGGCCCCGGCAACAACAGTTTCCGGCGGCGCATCTGATCCACGTACTGAGCACGTGATGAGTTCTCTGCAAACTTTAGCTTCTGATTCTTGGGGTGCGCTTGGTGATTTCGACCTAAACCCATCTTTTCTCAAGCAGTTCTGACAACCAGATTTACGGACCTGCCCCCTTTTTTGTGCAGTTTCGGGCAACAACCTTCCCAATAATACTTTGTGATTATTTGCTTAGTACTCTCTTCAATCCAATCATGTCTCTTAGATTCGATACTTCTAGTTCCAAAAATATGGGAGTTGGAAATTGAAGTGTTATGATTACTTCAGATTTCTTAATGGCATGTTCAAACTATTTAACTTGGGCCTTCTCGGATGAGTTGTAGTGCAAGGGTTACTTAACCAAGAAGACTAGTGAGGTAGATGAAAAGGCCCGACCACAATAGGAGAAGGTTGACACTCAATTATGTAATCTCTTGTGGTGATCTATGTATTCCAAGTTGAATGCCCTTGGTTATTCCATTCCCAGACATGTTCAGTTTAAGAAAAGGCTTGCACTTTATACATTAATGAAATATCTCATTTTTATGATATCTCAGATGAGAAACTTAAAAGAAACAAGAATTGGAAATGTCTACTTACTCTTTCAAGGAAGGTAACATTACTTGGGACAAGATATCTCTGAGGTCTCACCCAAATCTATTCTTTTGGAATCTATCGTTATTTCTACATCTCTAGCAACAATGCCACCACTCCTGACTTGTAATGATTCATGTTCTGCACCTATTGCATTGGCAGTTCTTACTTTTGAATTGCTATCTTTTTACCCTTTATACAGAGATTTGAAAGAACATTTGCGGAGGATGCAGCAGCAGGCTGATTCTCGGCGGAGAGCTGCTGTCATGGAGATGATGAGGCAGCGTACAGCAGAAGTTGCAGGCGGTTCTGGTTGAAGATATTGTACATACTTCAATAGGCATGGTGCTGAAGTGTTATTGGTGGTAGGACTATGGAAGCGTGGAATCATTGAACACACAAAATATGCTTCATGCATACTGGGCGTATTCATCCATAAAAATATGCTTTCCCATGGGAAAAGAAATTGATCAGGTCTGGTTTATCATCACTCTAATGATTCCTTCAGTGGCACAGCTTTGGATGATGGTTATAGAACCTAGCTGCTCTTGACAATCATTCCGTGGTAGTATAGAATGCCAACGAGCACCGCCTGCACGTGGCACATAGGTGATTCTTTGATTTCATTCTACCATAAGTAGCCATCATTTGATGGCAGATGTAATATAGCTTTCCTTATTTAACTTGAGCTTGCAGTGGGGAGGGAGGGAGAACTAGCCTTTTGCTAAGTAAAAATTGTTTTGCTCCCTTCTACTCCATTAGTTCTCAAATTGGTTCATGGTACTGTGGATGTTTCTCTTATATTTATAATATATCATATGATATATATATTTAAAGATGATAAAGAGTTACAAGTAGCTAACATATATTGCTTCTGTTTTGCAAACAGAAAATGTCTGCTACATGTGTAACTATATACTTGTGTTTTTTTCCTTTTAAGAAACAACCATAATGCCTCCTCAGCTTGACCAACAAAATTCTATATATGTTAGTGTACAGCCACTAGACTTGAAATGAGTGTCTTATGAAGTACCTACTCATGCTCCTCTTAAACAAGCAAAAAATGAAATGTTCAATTACTCCACTCTCTGTGAATGTGCAATATTGACAGTATTTACTTCTATTATCACTCACTCGCAACCGCATCTACCCCTTCCATCATTATAATTATATCCACTAAAACTGCAATTGCTATCACTGCCTCCACCTCCACTATCTCTGTCAATTACTACCATTATTATGGTCAATTCGTACTACCAGCACTACAACTAGCATCACAACCAACTATCTCAAATATATCGTCAACCACCACACATTCTTTAACCACTACTATTAATATTGTCAACTATCAATATTAATCAACTTTATCGGCATAATCATAACCATCACTATCAACTCTCACCATTACGCTAGTCACTACGACATCAACCATCTCCATCATCATGACTATTACCACCATCAATATTAGTCACTAACACCAATCATTATCACTATCGCCATTATAAACCATCTCATAATCACTAGCATAGTTTTATTATATTTTAATCAAATGCTAATAATTTTATTTTTTTTAAATTTATATTTGTTAATATTCAATTACTTTTTAATTTGAATTGTATATTTATTGAGTGTACAAATAAATAAATTATGCATATTTAGGTGTTGAAAAACAATTAGTCGTAATCAATCACTATTAAGATCTAAAGAAAACATCTTAATTATTTAGTGTTCAGATCTAAAGACAATATCTTAATCATTGAGATTCAAACATCTTACTCTTCATCATTAAAATAAATGAGGCCTAAATGTTATTTTTCCATTTCAATTTATGTGACGCCGTTTAACTTGACACAAAATTAAATAAAAGTAAAACTTTCAAAAATGTGTGGTCTAAAACACTACTTGACCATTGGTGTGAACATTAAATTATTTCACTAATAACAAAACATAAATTTTGAAGTAAAACTGTTTTTAACTATAGAAAGATTAACATTCTTTTTTACGAATTAAAAAGAAAAATAGAGTCAAGGTTGGACTATGGACATGAGGAAGTGTTTTGACAGACAAACGTGTTATGGTTGTGCTTCAAAGATATAGAATTCTATGGAAAGTGGTTTTCAGTCAGAAATATTATATTCTAAAAGCTAGGTATTACTTAAAAATAAATATAGTAATGATAGAAAACTTATTTCATAAGTGACATTTCCAAAGTGTTTCCTTTTTCCTTTCCCATGCACCCCAAAACCCCACTTCACCACCCTCATCTCCAAAGTGTTTCCTTTTTCCTTTCCCATGCACCCCAAAACCCCACTTCACCACCCTCATCCCTATGCTGTTTGCCTAGATTATATAAAAGTGTTTTTAGAATAATAAAAATAAGTGACATTTCCTAAGTGTTTCCTTTTTCCTTTCCCATGCACCTCAAAACCCCACTTCACCACCCTCATCCCTATGTTGTTTGCCTAGATTATATAAAAGTGTTTTTAGAATAATAATTTTTATTTATTTATCAAACACAAGTAAATAAATATAAAATTCACTTATTTTTTAGAATATATTTTCCTCCATACCAAACTCAAATGAACAATCCTATGTATTTCTACAAATAAGATTTGGGAAAAATATTGTGTACAGAGAGATAGAGGAGTTGTTCTCAATAAATTTTACCAAATTCACATTTCACCATATGCGTAATTATTTTTCCCTTTGTTTCCCTTTTCCTCCTTAGCTCCTACAAAATTTGATTTCGATGGGTATAAAGCAAAGAAGTTTTATAGCACGGATTGCTCCATATTTATGATCTAATTTCATTCTAAGCATAGGTTTAGAGAATTGTTGCCTTACATGAAAATTAAGTTATCAGGTATATAAGTTATGCAGTGTTTAATTCACTCGACATAAATTTTATAGGAATAACTAGTGTCTCGTATGACATTACTTGTGGTTCTCAATTGAACTTTTACCTTGATCAGCATAAATTCTATAGGAATTATGCAGCATAACTTGTTTTATATTATGATACGAAAATTTGAACTTAGGTTCAAGTACTTTCACAAGTATAGAAAGTAACAAGCAATAATGGGATGTTGAAATAATCTACAGCTACGTAAATACGCAACAGACAGTATCGTCTTTTAGTAAAGCCCGCGCCCTTCCACTTACCACTTCAACAATGAAGAAAAAGAAAGGTCTATTTCACTAGTTTCAACGGCTTAGTACACCCTTGCGATTGAATGTCGAACCTCATTGTGCCACTATATAGCTACAACAGTTGGAATACACGCGCGCACACATACACACACGAAAGAGACACTTAGAATTTACGGGATGTACAAATACCAAGAGAACAAGGATGGCCAAAATCTGCCGCCAATATATATATATACCTCATTGTAACATATTTTTTGTTGTTCTCTTCTCTTTTGTGTCTGGGGATTCCTATCATTTGCTATTGGGGTTGTGGGGTAGGGGAGGGAGAGGGTTTGAGTTGTTGATCTGGTTAAAATGTTAAAGAGTGTACAATAGTTTACAGATAATGGAGGAAGCAGTTGCCCAGCCTGCCAACAAACAAGAGAAAAGCAAATTTTAGTTCAGTGCTCAAGGAATTACAGAATCACAACTTTAAGATGACAAGTGTGAAGTGCGCGACGCTAAAATGACATAAACATCAATTCCCTTATGTTAGAATCCTTATTTTCCTATAGAAAAAACCTTCGCGGATCTGATATGTGGAGATCATCATTCAGACCAGACTTTCTGTTATCCACCAATTGTCAAGTCATATCATATTCTTCAAGGAGTTGGTAATTGAAACACCATACAAAACAATGGACATCTGCTAATTTATACAAGGAAACTGGAAATATGTTGCAAGCTTTCACTCTGAAATTAGATCAAATAGTTGGCTCATAATTGCCATTAAATACTACTGTTGTTTTCTGCTATCACCATTACCAATAGAATATGGAACGTACTCAAAAGATAATACAACAGGAAACCCTCAAAAAAGAAACAAAGGGTTCTGTTTTACTTTGTTTTTGTGTTTCAAGATGAAATTGACATTTGATTAGTTGGTTTCTTTACTCGGTATATAGAGGCTAATATTTCCAGACTGGGTAGAGTTGATCAGAATATAATGTGGACGAGCTCCCTTCTCCCTCATATCTAATTTGGGAATAGAAGGTCACTCATGTGTTCATGTTTCCTTTCTTAAGTTTAAACATTTATTTCTCTTCTCCTTGATATTGATAACACAATTGTTTTATCAGACTATAGGTAAAATAAGCAGTGCAGAAGACTATTGAATCATCAAAACAATGCTTATGATGAGAGGAAAACCCAAAAAAGAACAAAGAATGTCTGCATATTTGAAGAATGTACAGACATGCACTTAAGGAATGAAAAGCAATATCAGGAAGAAGCAGAAGAACTGATAAGAACAGATACCATAGTTGATCTTAGACAAAACGCTGCCAAAGGTAGACAGCAAGAAGTAGAAAAATGAGTTTCAATGACAAATGCTTGTGGAAAAGTGAGCTGAGGTATAGAATCAGAGGAACAACGCACCTCGAATGGAAGACCAGCAGAAGGTAAGGACTTTGATAAGGTTTCCGTTCGGGCAATCTCAGAGTGGTGACAACTGTGTGGTTTGACAGAATAATTCCAGCAGGAACTCTATATTGTATTCTTTACCAGGAGCTATCAATCTTATTTTGTTTCATTATTCATGGATTGAAAATGCTAGAACCACTGACGTTGAGAGCAATCAGAACTGAGATACTTGTAATAATCGCTAGCCAAAACAGGGGTGATTCTGCAAATAAGAGATGTTAATTAGACATGCAAGAAATGGGAAGAACTCTATGCATTTCCTAGGAAAAACAAACTGGGATTTGAACTATTATAGATCAATTCAATGTACTTTACCTCCAAAGTTTTCAGGAACAGTATCAGAAGTTTGCTGTACAGATCTAGCAGGAGTACGTTGTCTTGATGTTGACACTCTAGTTTTAAAATCATCTACAGATTTAGTATTGCCTGTTTCAGATGCCACGATCCCTTGGAATTCCTCGCTGACAATTAATGCTGCTAATAAATCCATAAATGAATCTTTATCTGCTCCACTTGACACACTCTTTCCACGCTGCTCATACACAGCAGTATCTCGTTCATCGAAGTCAGATAATTCATCATCTGAAGCATCCAAATACTTGGATCTTGCTTCAATTCTTTCGTCCTCCTCATCTTCGACATAAGCTTTATATGTCAGTCGCAGTAAAATCTCTCCTACAGGCCTTGGTCCCAGTAGTCCCCAACCTCGGAGAATCACAATTTTGTCTGTCGGTACAGTATCTTCGAGAGATAGGAGATCAACCTAGAAGTAGTAGTCATTAGCAGGATACCTTTTTATACAAATCCTATCCAACAAGCTATGCAAATATCACCTTGATGATCATTAATAAATAATGTCCCATAGAAAAAAATAAAATGACAAAAGCATCCATGTTTCCAAAATACTACCAAATTCACTTGCATCGTTAGAGGCTGAGCCTTGCCTCGACAGTAGAGTTGCTCTTTGTGACCTGTAGGTCGCTGGTTCAAGGCATGGAAATAACCTCTTTGCAGAAATACAGGTGATGGGATACCGTATAGTTACAGTCAGGGGCAGCTTTAGGAAGGCTCAAGAGGTGTCACGTGACACTACTTTGTCGGAAAAAAATAAAAAATATAGTGAAAAGGGAAAAGCAGATGGAACGGATATATAATTAAGGTGACACTTCTTAAACAAAAGTTGAGTGTAGTTCAATTGGTTTAGTACTGGAATTCCACAGCTAAGGTTGTGTTCAAATTTACTTGGCCTCATTTTTTCTGTTTTTTTCCATTGATTTATGAAATCAATGAATAAAAGTTGTTTAGTGAACATTCGGTGCTTTGTCTAAAAAAATATTTAGTACTATTATTTTTAATGAGGTTTTTTTTTAATACATTTCAAAAAAAGAAAATTCATTGAGAAAAAGTAATAATATTTATTTTATTTTATTCTTAAAAAAACATATAGAACTATACGTGAATTGGGTTTTATTTATATTTTGTTCCTTTTTTTTAATAGGGTGTTACATTGTTTATTTATTGTTTCTAATTTTAAAAGGTGATATCGCTGACGAAAAATGGTGCTTACGCCACTGGTTACAGAATACCAGTCTCTCCCACCTTCGCACTAGTTGGGAGTATTTTGTCCACTGAATAAGGCCTTTATTCATTTGCATTTCCCATTTCGTGTAAACACACATTATAAAACCAACAAATAAGATGGATCGCCTCTAAGAAACATAGCCAATAGACAATATTTGCATGTACAGGAGGATTTACCTCCCCTGAGCCAATAGTCAAATCTGTAAAACCAAGGGAATCCTTTGCTTCTATATATAGCTTTTGTCCCCTGGGGTTTGTGACAAACATGTGAAAATCCTGCCAAAGGGCAAAGAAGCATTGCAAATGATGTATAAGTTACAGTAAAACATATAGCAAGCCGCCACAAATAAATCATACCGGCATATCAGGCCAACAGATTTCTATTTAAATCACCTGATTCCATATAGGCTCTCCCGGAGGTCCAATAACAGTAGTTTGACTGTTTCTTTTGCTGCGTATTACTTGATCTCCAAGTCTTAGATTAACATATGGATCAGTTTTTCCTGAACAATAGAGGCCAGGGAAATTTAACAAAGACAGACATGGGAAAGCAAAAGAGGAAATTACATGCACAGGAAAGCAGTAGCATCTATCATTCATAAAACTGAGCAATGAGGGCGAAAAACTTCCATCTAAAAATTGACCTTGCAGCTTAACAGGAGAATCATGCCAACTAAACACACTGTATCATGTATACATGAACTGAAGGTGTAGCAGCAGAATTTTTTGGGACCCGTCCTCGTTTTTGCTTTACATTTTTTTTTCATAGGTAACTTTTTCCTTCCCTTTTTTTTAAAAACTTTTATTAACTATGACATTTACGACACACAAACTAAAAAGAAAAAACAAGATCGTAGTGACATAAAGTTTTCTTTTCCCAATTCCTGTTTGATGTGATAACCTGATCTAAACACTTTAATGTGTATTTAGTAATCGTGTAATTTCTTATTTTTCAATGTGTTTTCTTTATTCTGTTGCTTCATTTTACTTTGTATCTTGATATTTTGCTGTCATTTTTCTTCTGGCACCCCTTCTCCGAATAACTTCTCTTCTGAGCCGAGGGTCTATCTGAAACAACCTCTCTACCCCACTTCTGGTTTTACACTGGGTATGTTGTTGTTGTTGTATTCGTTAGTAAGCATAGTCGGAAGTCTTTGCATTTCCTCATTTATAATGTGATTTCATTTGGTACTGTTTTCCTGTATCTGTGATTTGATATGGTAATCTTAGGGTGCGTCCCTTCCCTGAACCTTGTTAATGCAGGATGCTTTGTGCACCGGGCTGCCCCAACGATTTCATCCAGTAATTATTCTATTTCACATAAGGATGATAGATTATCTTTAAACTGGTTCACAGTGATTACTGGACTAATATATATGGATTTAATATTCACATAAAAGTAGTTGCTCATGCAATGGAAAACACATTCTTTTGGAGCTTCAACTGAGTTTCAAGTAAATACCTCCGACCTTTTTCATTCACAAACTAGACTATGCTACAGAATAGTTTTAACTTTTAAAATAATATGATGAGATGAGCTCATTTAATAGTTCATAGTGCATGATAAGTTTCTAGTGTTACTAAAAAGAAAAATATCAGACCTAAGAAAAAAATTGATGCCAAGTTTCTAGTTTTACTAAAAAGCAAAATAGCAGACCTAAGAAAAAGATTGATGCCGCTGATGAAAGATGAATAAATTCATACCATAGATGATATAAGACAGTTTCCTTGCATCAACAAGAGTCACTGATAGTTCTCCAGCAAAGTTATTATTTCCTTCTTGCATTTCCCCAACCTTAGGTTGTTCACTTTGACCAGACTTAGGATCACTTGGAATAGGGCCGACTGTTTTCCCTTTCTGAAAATCCAACACAATTTTTTTCGGACGGACAAAGAGACGAGGTAAATCCTCAGTAAGAAGTTTCTTCAAAAACCTGAAAACATCCATAGAAGACATAAAACCTCAAACCCACCACTGCAGTGGAAAAATGAGATAGTTCCATAGAGTACTGCAAATTGAAAACGCATCAGGCAAGAAATTCAGAATTAATATGATGCTAGAAAGATCTAGGCCTAGAATTAAATTTAAAGATGATACGTGCTAAAACACCAAATGCAGCCATTAAATGACACAAACTTGAGCTGAAAATAAGAGACTTGACACAAGACGAGAGATTTCCAAAATTAGGGAAGAAAATGGGCAGAGAGTGTGTGAACATTTTTGGAATACATAACAAGAGGTGCCTAACTAGAAGCAACTTCAGAAATCCAGAATAAGATGAATAAGGAAGATTCTCAAGAAAAATCATACATGATTGATGACAATCGAGCATGACCATATCTATTGAAAAGCAAAAGGGCTTTTTAAAATTATCAAACTGAAAAAGCAAATTTGACTGCATAAGCTAGGAGTGAAAGGGGCCTGGTGAAAGCATTATTCAGTGATCAGTCACACTTCACCCCACAACCCACCCATCACCCAAAGGAAAAAACAAGAAAAAGGACTCTTCAATGAGATGTTAATTGAATAGCAAAAAGAAATTGGATATACCAACGATGGAGGATAACAAACAGAAGCGGAAAGCACATAGGTAATAAGAACAGCAGATAATGGATAAAATAGTACTTACATTGATAGAACAGGAATTGCTGGTGTTTCCCAAATACATGCAAGAAAAAGAAAAGAAACATGTCAAGATCCTCATATTGGGCACATCAATAATATCACTCATCTTGTTTATTCGTTAAACTTTAGGTATCACTATCCCATTTTAGAAAGTGTAAATAGAAAACAAACAGCAGTCATTCAATGATGACAACTCAGCATCAGTAAGTAATCAACAATTGGTAACTATGCACTGGAAAGATCTCACTTCACAGTAACTCAACTAGAAAGGCGGGTATTAACTAATCCTAAAATTAGGTTTTATGGCAGAAGAATTCTAGTCTTGGAAACTGATTCCACGGAGAAGATTACACAGAGCAACAAAGAAAACAAGATAAAGAAGAAAGCAAATATGTTTCATAGTCTTCACAGTATGCCAAATATTGCTAACGACTCAAATCAGGTTCCTAAAATTACATTTAAGTACCCGATAAGAATAAACTCCATGAAGTTCATTCTCGAGAAGACTAAACTCTATGGAGTCATTCCACTGTCTTACAGAATATGTTCCAATGATTAGAATTTGACTACCCGTGATTAAGAGGGTGTTTGGATTGGCTTAAAAGTTGGTCAAACCTACTTTTAAGTCGGTTTTTGACTTCGACTTCAGCAAGTGTTTGAAAAATATAAAAATGACTTGAAATAAGTTAGAAAGTGTTTGGCAAGGTTAAAAATAAGTTAGAAATGACTTAAAATAAGTTAAAAATCAAAAGTAGATCTCCCCCTACTTTTTCTACTTTTTATTTTTCGACTTAAAAGACATTTAAGTTTGAGTTTTTATCTTTGACTTGAAAGCTACTTTTTTTAAGCCAATCCAAACAGGCTCTTACTCTTTCCTAAGAATTGAGCGCTCAACAGAATCAAAAGCTATTTTTGTTTCAGAAGAAACAAATTAAACACAAAAGTCGGGTGTAAACAGATATATAAATCTTGAATAAATCAGCTTTGAAACAGTCTCTTATCAGAAGAAAACAGCTTTAAAACAGTGTTTAGTATCTGAAGTCAGCTGGGCACTAAACAACCAATCCGACTCAATCCCAAGCAAGTTATATGAATTCGCACTATCCATATTATTCTTTTAAGCTCATCTTAGTCCAATATCTTTAAATAAAATTCAAAAAAATCACAATAAAAAAGCACAAGAAGTTCTCCATATTTTCTACTAGCATATGAATAGTTGAGGGGACTAAGAGACTCATAAAAAAATATTGGGCTTCAAGTAACATACTAATATGACTATAATTTACTGCTCATGTATTTGGTATTGCCTATATAAAACATAAAGCATGCAAGATTCTGACACATGACTCATCTCATAGATAAAAGTCCTAAGTCGAAATTCACATACCCATTAGGTTGAACAAACGGAATGGTGACAAGTCAAGCTTTATCTTGGGAAGGGAAACAAAAGCCCAAGAAACAGCTCCTATCCAAGGCTCTGTTTGTATTAATCGTAACTTGACCCAGAGTTCACCATCAATGTCAAAGTTCCGAACACCAACTGGCACAGAAATGGGGATGACTCCAAATTTTAGCGATAGCATTAACAGCATGCGAGCACCACCAGTGTATCGGAGACCTATCTGATACCTAGATATAATTAAACAATGCACAAATAAGTTGATACATTCCATGAAACAATTAACTTTCACATAACAACAACAACATGCCTAGTGAAATCTCACAAGTGAGGTCCGGGGAGGATAGAGTGTACGGAGACCATACATACCACTACCTCTGGATGTAGTGAGGTTATTTTCAAAAGACCCTCAGCTTAAGTGCGGCAAATCCAGGTACACAGAAAAAGAAAACAATGGTGAAAACTTAGCAACTAACAAGGGAAGCAGTGCAAAGCCTGAACTTTCACATAACAAGAAAAGATAAGGAGTTGTGCTTTTATCATGTCAGTTTGATCGGAACTCGAGAACTTTGTAGCATAGAATTAGACGTAGAGATAATCGTAGCAGTGTATGCAGTACATACACGTTACAATTTCAAATAATGAACTGAAGTTGAATAATAATAAGTAAAATGAGGAAGAGATAGAGCCTCTATAGAAAGCTAAAATTTGCTTCAAAATGTCCCAAAAAATGTACTTTCCTGGTCCAGAAAGAAGATTTTCTGGGTAACGAGGGTGTTGAAGCATATTGATTAGCAAACAATTTTCTATGAAGTTTCAGAACACTATCCTTCAAATTGTAAATCCACCTAAAACTACCTTGGCACAGAAAGAGGTAGCGGACATATCCACAACAAACTTCATCAAGGAAAAGATTGGCTGTAATTATCTGGTTCAAGTTTATCAAGGAGCTAGCTTAATCTGTTTTACTGTCTTGATCAGTCTCAAGGAACTAGTCTAATTGTTTCCCACAAGGCAAAAACACCATATCTCTATATCGAGAGAAAATACTTTACTCCTTATCAAATGTTGTACGTATATTTTCCTTCTATTCAAGACGACAACTGAAATAATGAGCTAAGGAGAAAATATCAGCTCGACTGCTTTACCAAGAAATTTGCACAAAGAGTTTTTCTCTAAAATGTGTATGTATATTTCCCTTTTGATTCTGGACCTCAGTTCAATTAAGAAATATAGGCTAAAGAGAATATACCAACTCAAAGGCTTTCAACCAAGAAAATAAAACAAGAGCTTTTCTATTTTTAACTTCAAAAATTTTCTCTTTTCACTTTAAAGGGATAGTGTGGGATAATTGCAAGAAGTGTTACTCACTGCAAATCATTGACTCCACGAGAAGTTTTCCGCTCCACACTCCTAACAGAGAGAGGCTCATCCCCCAGTGAGAATTGCTTTATCTCAACTCTCTGCACATAATCAGGCTTTTTGAGATTATCAATGACAGGCTGAAGCAAACCAATGATCCAATTCTCAATCCCAGATCTATAGACCTTCCACAACTTCCCTAACACCATGTTTACCCACTCCACTGACTCTTTCCTTTGCAAATCCTTCTCCAACAATGAAGAAAGGTTTGCTGGGACCTGTGACCATATCCCGGAGTTTCCTCCATTGTTTGGCTTAGCATTACTCTTTCTAGATGTCCAAACCTTATCAAAAACAACACCAACAAAGAAAAACAATGCAAAAAGACCGAAAATATTTCGATTTATTGGAGGTGAAGGTAATGGATGCATCACCCCCAATTGAGTCCTTAGCTTATCTACAAAAGGATCTTCTTGAAAAGTAGCAAAATTGTTACTCGAACGACTAGAAGCTTCTAATTCCTCAGAGACTCTTCCATAGGCATCCAATTCATCAGCAAATCTCTTAACTACAATATTTCTAGCTCCTCTTCTAGCACTACTCGTAATCTGCATGTCAAAATTATGGTGGTCTCCACCATTCACACAAGCTCGAATTACCCATTTCGCACGAATCCTATACCTCCAACTCGAATCCAAACCCAATTCCCCCCTACTCCTTCTCCTCGTCACCAGCGAATTGCCATTACTTTTACATGGACAAGGAGATGGGTATACCCAAAATACGTTAGGGAAATCAGGGGTAATAGCAGAAACTGCTTCAAAAACCATTAATATCAAAAACCCAGATAGTATACAATGAAGTACCAATAAACATGAATCCAAACCCAAAACCCAAATTGCTCAAAGCTTTATCTTTTTCAAAGAGAACTGAAAACAACATTACAAGCTATGAAATTCCCAGTTTTTCAGCACATATGGATGCATGTACAAAAGACTCTCTGTGTGTTAGAGAGAGAAACAAAGATAGAGAGAGAAAGTGAAAAGGCTAAAAGGAAGGTACAAATATGGAATCAGGAATTTGATCCTTATATGATCACAGGGAATCACAGAGGAAGTTTAAAGGCCGCAAAAATTTGCAGCAATTTTGGCAAAGGGAAAACACACCACCTCTATGTGTGAAAGCACCACGCACCCCACCTGACTAACTTATTCGGATTCGATATTTATATTAGAGTCTATTAATTAAAACAGATGAGAGAAACACTTTCTATTAAAAATCATATCTAAAGGTTGTAATTGTAAGTTTCATCAGGTGCATTACTTCTTTGGTGGTACTTCACTAGATTTTTTTTGTTTTTCTGATTTCTCATTTAGTATTCGATATTATATTGAAGTTTGACTAACTGAGATGATCGTCGTTTTACAAGTTATTTCGGAGAAATGCTCCTTATTCTAAAAAAAATCATATACAAAATTCGTAATTGAAGTCTCATCGATTGCACATCTTTGGTGGTACCTCACTAGCTTCTTCTTGTTTTTTCGATTTCTCATTTAGTATTCAGTATTAATAATATTAGAGTTTGACTAATTGAAATGAACGTTATTTGGAAGTCATTTCGGAGAAACTCTCCCTATTTAAGAAAATCATATCCAAAGTTCAAAATCGAAAATCTCATATGTATGACATCTTTGGTGGTACTTCACTAGCTTCTTCATGTTTTTTTTTCAATTTGTCATTTAATGTTCAATATTTATGTTGAAGTTTGACTAATTGAAATACACGTCATTTGAGAGAAACACTCTCTATTAAAAAGAATCATATCAAAAGCTCGATATTGAAAGTCATATTCATTACACAACATCTTTAATGATACCTCACTAGTTTCTTGTATTTTTTAATTTCTATATTGTATTCTGATTAATTTAAATTTATGGATTATTTGAAAAAAATACTCCCTTTTTAAAATAAAAATCATATCTAAAATTTAAAATTAAAGCATTTTATTAAGAAAATAACAACCTCGTTTATTATATCGATATATGATCCCCCCCCACCTTACCTCACTAGCTGGTAAAGGAATAATAGTTGCAATAATCAATAGTGAATTGTCATGAGGACTCAAAATCCCCAAATATTTTGATTGAAAGTGATGACGATACACTTGTAACATTTTATTTCATAAAGTTTAAAAGAATATTAGTTCTTACTTTAAATTTTTTAATTTTCCAACCGACTTGATTAAAGAATTTGCATAAAAAACATCTCACAATAAAAAAAAAGTCTTTTATAACATCGAAAATTGCATATCCAATTCAAAACTCATCATAATTCTTATTAATAATAATTAAACTTATATTTAAAATTTTATAAATATTTTATAATAACCTATAACAATAATTTAATAATCACAAACTTCAAATCTTGAATTCGTCTAATATAAAGATCCCTTTTTACTATTCCCTTCGTCCCATTTTATATGTCACTTTTTCACTTTGCACTTGCATTAAGAAATGATATAACTTTACCCTTTTACGCTTATTTAATATTCGTCTAATATAAAGATCCCTTTTTACTATTCCCTTCGTCCCATTTTATATGTCACTTTTTCACTTTGCACTTGCATTAAGAAATGATATAATTTTACCCTTCTACGTTTATTTAATATTTTCTTAAGTCAACTTTATTAAAAAATAACAAGATTAATTAACTATCTATTAAGGATATAATAGGCAAAATATAGTAATTTATGCATAAATTTTATAAAATAATAAGTATTATGATTTAACTATTTATAAAAAGAAATGACATATAAAATGAGACGGAGGAAGTAACGTGTTTGGTCGTTTTATTTGCTTGGAAATTGGTATGTTGACCATAGGCACAGAACTACTTGCGGCTACATGCTACTACTACTTAATGCATATTATCACTTTCTTTCATGTTTTCTTTTCCTAAAAAACATTTCTACGTCAAATACTTTAAAACGGAATGAATATATTGGAGCGGATCTAATAGACTCGAACTTCTTTAACGAAATTTTAAAAGATAAGAGTTCAAAATTCACCTTGTGATTTCAAGTTTATATTCCATAAATGCATAAACTATTTTTAATTCAAAATTTTCTTAGTAAAATTGTGAATGCGCCAGAGCAAAATGACAGTGCTCGAATAGTAAACACCCTCTTCCACTTTTAATTATAAAATTGCTGATTCGAGTTATCGAATAGAGAAAGTTATTTAACTAGTCCCTTTATTTAACTTTACGTGGAATGGTCAAAATTAAAATAAAAAGATAATGACATTATTATATTTAAAAGAATCTTTAAGCAATGATTTCTTTTAGCATAAAAATAAAATAAGTTTTCCAAATTTTTTTTCTAATTCATCAAATAAAATAAAAATGCAAATAAGTTACACATGGGTCGGAGCAGACGCAGTATTTAGACTTTTTGACTTGACTTCCTTACACGGCTTGTTTGGTGGCTGACCAGTCATTTTTAAGTTTGGGCCATGTTTGTGTCAAAAGGTCCATTTGAAAATTGAAAGAAATAAAAAAAAAAATCTTTTTGACATTTAAAAAATTCTATTATTTGGAGTCTGATTACATCTGCAAAGACGATTGAGTTGGTATAACAGGATTATTTCATAAAGGGGATTAGAGATCGAATGTCATCAGATTCTTTCTTAGTCGGCTCAGTTGGTATAGCGAATATGATATTTTTAAAGAATGTTAGGGATCTTCCATACCTGGTCTACATTGATTTCTTTAATGTGATTTATATCTCTTGTTTGATTTGCAAGAAACTGTACATGAGCAAGTTTATCCAGTGTGTACTCGAAGGATAGTGGATATATATTGAAAATATATTCGTATTGTATATTTTTTTTTATCATGATACATCAATATATTAAATTTTGTTAGTAATAAATTTTTGACATTAAAAAAGAAGTTTTGTTATGAATAAATATCAATTTATGTGAATGTCCACTGCAAAAATGTAATTCTCCACTACTCTTGTATCATTTAGGTTGTACTTCCTTCATTAACTCAAATTCTTAATGTTATGTCTTCCGGCTCTATCTTTTGTACGTCTCTATATAACATTATAAATGCAGACATAAAATATCTTTTGTACATCTCTATATAACACTATAAATACAAACATAAAAAATCATATTGTATACACTTGATCACATCGGGGGAAAAAAATAACTCTCCTCTCTTGCTTTTTGCATTTTACATGTTTGTTACTTTTAGATTCATTTTACGACAAGGTTATATTATTTGGTGTCCTAACATATATACATTTCTCTTTTAAAGCAAAATATTCATACATTTATATTATTTCTCACAATATACACGTGCAACACACGTATCCAAAGCTAGTAGTAATAACCAAATGCCAAAGGATCAGGTAAGGAAATACAAGCTAAATTGCATTATGTACATAGAATGTCTTCCATTGTTAGCAGCAGCTCTAGTGGTGCTTACATTTTTAAAAGGATCAATGATGACATTCAAATCCAATCAATTTCTAGAAAAAACTGAGGGCCTTTTTCCAGAATTCTAACCTCACAATCAACTATGCACATTAAAGAATGTAAAATATGAATAATTTTCTTGAAAGAAAACAACTTTGAGACCCAGAAATTCATAACATTTCCTAGTGTCGTTAGAGATTGAAATCAAACAAGATCGGAAGGATCTAACTTTCTTGTGGGGTTTCCTGAGGGTCTTCTGTAAATATCATCAAAAGGAAGGTTGAAGTCTCCAACCGAATCGTCCATGAAGAAGGTATTGGCCAACCTATTAGAATTGCTCAAGTCAACGTGCTTGTGCTCGTGCTCTTGCTCTTGCTCATCTAGACTTCTGTCAGAGAAATTATCATAATAATCATGAGGATTGCTGTTGAAATTCGGAGGTTCAAGGAAGCTTGTCTGAGGATTTGTGACTTGTGGTCGACTTCTAGTCCACCACTGGCTCCTCATAGATTGTGCCATGCTACTTGAATCATCCTGATGTAGGATGCTCTCCCTCAAAACAGGAGCTGATGTGGTGGCTCCGAGATGACTTTGTGCTCGGTCCTCAAATAAGTGACCCCAGTTGTCATCAACTGTATCCTTGCTTTGCACAAAATGAGGTGGCATCCAAGGATCTTTAAGGTGTTCGTTGTTATCAGTATGAAGAGGCCTGGATTCAATGCCTCTTGAATCACTACTCGTATTGTGAGGATGCGAGGTATAATACCAATCAAGAATGTAAGGATAATTCCTCTGTCCACCATCTATTAACCACATTGAGCCAAATCCAGCTCCCAAGTTGTTGAGAGGCATTTCCCTGGAGAACAAATTGTTTCGATTGCTTAAGCCTCTAAAATCAGGATTCCAGTGCTGTAGCTCTGAAGGTCGATATGCAGGTCCTATTTCATGCAACTGCAGCTTTTGCTCTCTAAATGTTTTTAGTGTTGATATGAACTGTTTTCCATGATCATCGGGTTGCCAGGAAGGATAGCTAGTGTGAAAGCTGAAACCATTTGACATGTACTATTATTCGAAAGCTCTTGAATCCAACAATAATTCAAAACAGGCTCAAGTAATTATAAGACCAACCTCAGGAATGATTTCTCCATTTTCCCTTGAGAACTTCTTTGCAAGCGGGGAGAACTAAATGGCGATCCATATTTTCTATTGCCATGATTCTGAAAATCAAACACGCTGAAGCTGCCCAGAGAGACATTATATCAGTGCTTGAAGATTTAAATGTGTGAGCTCCGTCAACGGGAGCCACCAAAATGTGAAGATATAAGCAAGCTGATATAATTACTAACCTGCACACATGACCAACTCCCTCAACGTGAACAGTGAAGTCCGCAATGAAGCCCAAAATATCATCTACCTTCTGTTACAAAAAAAATCCAAATATCAGCGACCATCATCTCAAGAATGCTCAAGCAAGGTAAGATGAGGAAACTATCCTTAAAAAATGAAGATCACCTTTGGGACAACAAATAGCAGTAGATATGGTGTAAGAAAAATTGAGGTCATCTCCTCAAGTAACATCATTCCAGTATACTGCGCAATGAGTTAATAAGAAGTCAATAACAATCTCACAGTAAAATGAAGTACTACACAATTTAGACATTGACAGTGAGACACTTTCATAAAACAACAGCAACAACAACTGGGGTCTAGGGAGAGTAAGATGTGCGCAGACCTTACCTCAACCTCTGCGGGATAGAGAGGTTGTTTCCAACAAATCCTCAGCTCAAAAGAAATGTAACCAACGCAGGAAAGTAAGAAAGAAAAGGAGACAACAAAATAGCAATGTGAAAAACAAGTGTAGCAGCGCCTTTGGAGAAAAAAGAAACTATGTGATACCTAAAGCATACTACTAGAAGTACAACAAAATTCAACTACCTACTAACCTTCTACCTTAATCCTTGACCTCCATACTTTCCTATCTAAGTTCAAGTCCTCAGTCAGTTGAAATTATGTCAAGTCCAGTCAAATCACCTCCCCCAATTCTTTTGGCCTAGCTCTACCTATCCTAACTCGTGCTACAAGCCTTCAACCAACCTAACACACCTCCTCACTGACGATTCCTCTTCACATGAAAGAACAATCTCAGCCTCACTTTCCTCATCTAGTCCACCACGGAGGTCACTCCCACCTTGTCCGTATAACTTTGTTCTTAAGCATATCTCTCCTAGTATACCCACACATCCATGTGAGCGTCCTCATCTGCGCTACCTTCATCTTCTAACCATGGGCATTCTTGACTAGTCGGCACTCTACCTAATACAATTAGTGTTGGTCTAATAACCACTATGTAGAACTTACCTTTAAGCCTTGATGACACATTTTTATCGCACAGTACCCTTGAGGCAAGTCTCCATTCCACCCACCCCACTCCAATACGATGTGCGACATCATCGTCGATCGACCTTTCTCCTTGAATTATGGACCCAAGATACTTGAACCTCTCTCTCTTGCATAAGAAGAAGTCCATAACAATCTCATGGTAAAATGAAGTACTACACAATCTATCCATCGACAGTAAAACTCTTGCATAACCTGGCTATATATCAAGGCAATTCTTCTCTAAAAAATAAAATAAAAAATTCCAGAGAAGAATACAGTAAAGGTATTGAAAAAGCCTACAGCTAGAGCTACTTTATGAAAAAAACTTGTGATAAATTGCAAAAAAATTAAAAGGAAGTCAAAATATGGAAGGCTGCGCAGCAGAGTCAAACTTCGAATCTAATAAATAAAAAGCAACCCACCCTCAATCGAAGAAACATAAAAAGAACTAAGAAGGATAAACTGCCAAAAAAGTGGAATGAAGGAAAAATCATGACAATGGTCTGCCTTGTCTGGATTCACTCTGTATGATTACACTCTATTGAAGAAAAATATTACATTTAGCTCTACAATTAATTGTTTAAAGAATCAACCACTTACTGTGGTATTTGATTAGTTTAATTTTATATAAATTATAAATGACTTTCCTGGAAAAACTAATAATATGCTCTAATGAACATAGGAAATCCTTAAACCAAGACATCAGTTACTTCAATGAAGTGTCTGTTTTCACATTTATCTGCTTATAAGAAACCATAAGGCAAAAAGCACCTGGAATAAAGTTTCAAACTCTGTTCGTACGGCCTCAGTATTTTCTTTCCCTCGCCATCTCTTTGGCATAAAGTGCGTATGTTGGACAACAAGTGACATTGCTCCCTGTGGGTCAAGGACAAGAAGCTCATCTGTTATTGCAGCCCGGCTTATAGCTGTTATAGTTCCAAATACAGCAGCATACCAGAATAAGTTGCGACCAAATATCTGCAAGATTTGAAGCAAAATATAAGATGCAGTACCAGATTGATATAAAAGCAAAAAAGAGCAGCTTTGCAAATAAGCATTTGCTGGTTGTGGAAGTTTTTAAGTATTTTACATGGCCTTCCAGCAGAGATTCTTCTAGAAATGCAATGATAATAAGAACAGCAGCAAATCCACCGGAAACAAAAGAAATGAACTTTGCGACGATAGATAAAATAGGCGATGGAAATTGCTTTAGATAATCAGAAGCATGTATGGCACTGCTGTTGATGCGATGCTTAAACAAATGGTCAACCTGAAGATAAAGAAGATGCACATAAGTATAAAAGAAAAAGCCGTAACACTTAAAAATGAAGATAGGAAGTACCTACCAATTTGTGGAGAAAAAGAGATTAAAAAAACCATAATCTCACATTCTCACTAGAATGTTAGCTCACGATATATACACACACACCCAGTCAAAATTATGCCTCAAACCCAAACTAGTAGGGTTGGCTGTATGAATCTGTCAGAGTCATTCAGCTCAACCCATTTCATTTAGCTGAAAAATATCTGTTACATAAATATGTTATAAAACGTGTATCATGCAATAGAGGGACTATGGAAAATATAGAGGCAATGTACGGCTGAAAGGCTACAAGCTTGATGAGTTATAGTGACATTACCATTTTGTACCCACACAAGTAACCTGAAAGCAGGAGAGAAAAACACAGTACACTAAACACCTTATCCCTCCCCATTCCCAAAACAATTAGGGACCAAAGAGATCCATAAATAACAACCTCCATGTTTTTCAACCTATCAAGTTCATACCAGAGAAATGATACCTCGTTGAATTCCCTAAACATCCACTTGGAAAGATTTGACCATCTTCGAGACGATGCCGTACTTGGATGGTTGTAGAACTGTTCAGCATGCCTCAAGAAGAGATACACCAGCATGAATATAACAAGAAATGGAGATAAGAGAAGCATTAAAACTCCAACAATCATAAGCCTTTTCTTTAATGTTTTAGGATCAGAAATGAAGTCCCTGCGTATACAAAAGTTTCTGCAGAAACAAAACATCAGATCAAATAGTAAAGTGGAGAACAAATTAGCAAAGATATATAGGAATAAAAACTTCAATTACTTAAATTACTAAGCACCGCATGGACATTTGACTTCAACTTAGGGTATTCATTTACCTGTCAAACATGCTCAGCAGTATGCACCAATTTAAGGTCCATTCAAGGGTTTTTGGCAGTATTAGACGACTATGCACATCATTGGGACCACAACTGATAATTGGACCAGCGCCAGGTACCCAGTGAGAAATAGGAAAAGAAAGGAGCCCTTTGTTAAGCATTCCTATCAAATAATTTTCCTTCCGCATTAATCGCATAACCACATCATGAATGGAAAGATTCTTGACTACACAAAGTTGTTGCAATTCTTGTAACTGAACAACCCTTTCAAGAATGGAAGCCCATGGAATGGTTTGTATCTCCTTGTCTGTCACATGAAGACTGCACAGAAATGTGACACCATTGTGATTAGGTAGAGGAATGACAAAAGAAGTATTGGCGATGAGCTAATAACAAGCAACACAGAAAAGACAACACTCAGTCAACATCTTGAGTTTCCAGTAATCATAACTAAGCAAGAAAAAGAAATAAACGATATTCCAGAAAAGTTGACTTTCAGAAAATCTTTAAAGATATTCAGCGCACCTTCTGTAGTAGAACTGACGGACTGCCAGGGTTTCTCTTAGCTGTGCGAAAAACCTTAAGAAGCAAAATATCCAGTAGACAGAAAATATCCCCAGGTAACCCAACACAGTCCCTTTAAAGAGTGTAAGAGGGTTCAATGGGTGCAGATGAAGAGCTTCATTGGCCAGATCACAAGGCTTAATTCCAGATTCCACAGCATCCATTCCACATTTGGCATTGCGGAGCCCATTCCAATCAACGTACAACAGAAAAAATCCAGAAAAGAATATGGTGAAAGCTAGGCTCAGAAGCTCAAATATCCACTTTATAATAATGCACCATAATCCTTTCTCGCAATAATAGTTGTAGAGCCTCTCAAAGAACAAGTCCAGATCAGAAATTGGTTCAACACTAATGCTCTCACCATTAAGAAGGCCAGATGGGCTTTCACTACCTGGACTTGGTGCTCTGCGATAGTCTGACAGTTCGATTTCAGGATGCACATCATCAAGCAATCCTGTTCTCAATGATGATTCGCCGTGCCTTCTCCATTTGAATATGTTAAGGCCATTAGCGCCTTTTTGTCCACTGAACATCATTCATGTACGCTGACGATATGCAAACACACCCTGACCATTCCCCATGGACCAAGCAATTAAAATATAGCACTGAAAGAAAAAAGAGAAAACACCAAGTCATTCTTCAGGTTGTCTTCAAAGTAAAAATAAGTTTACCCCTACCCCCACCTTGTGGGATTATACTAGGTGTCTGGGTATGTTGTTGTTGTTGTTGTTATTTGTAAGTGGTAAAATCGATCTCGGATGCATAACAAACCATCAATAATTGTTTTATCTAAAGTTTTTTCTTTTTTCTTCATGTCACTTACCACCTCTGATTGGAAATACCAAGATTATAATATGTGAGAGTCCCACAGAGCTCCAGCCAAGTTCCAAATATTAAAAAAACCAAAGGGAAGCAAATTTCTACTTAAGCCTTGAGCACTATGTCTATCCTAGTTCTGCAAGACTCAGTTACCAGAGAAACTCAAAGCATGAACCAAACAGAAAATGAAAACAAAGGTCATAACTCATAAGAACGGCAGATTCAATATTTTGCAAGAACTTAGTTAAGGAAATACACTTGCAAGTCAAACTTCCAGTTCTAAGTTGATGGACCTTTTACATACACAAGTACCTAAGCACATTTTAGTAATTTTGACACATTTTAAAAAGTTTTCAGCAGATTGGAGCTGGTTCATGGATCTCGGATTTTTACATATTGAGTTGCATGTCTCCTCTCAATCATAGCAGAGGAGTAAGTCTTAAAGGTTACTTTCCTCCTAGTACTTTCAAGGGAAAAAATCAATGGGGGTTGGCGTGGTAATTGGCATGTTTGGGGTTTGAGGAGGAGGCATTGAATCTTTAAAGGAGTGAATCAAGGAGAAAGAACTAAAACTGCAGACAGACCCAAATACTAGGAAGTAGGAACACGAGGAGGTGGGAGTAGAAGAAGCATGAATGCTTGCACAATCATTGCGACTGGGGGGGGGGGGGGGGGTAAGAGGAGGAGGATGAAGAGTGCCATTAAGAATTGGCTTTTTTGCAAAAAGATGTATGCTATTACTTCAAGAGTTCCATTTCAGAAGTACAGAGAACGTAGATCCAACAACAAATTATTACAGGAGTCACTGGAAGTAAGGAGGACAAGAATTTTCAAATTTCATTAACGAAATTGGCAAATTAACTTACTAGTACCAGGAGCATAGTGTATAAGAACCAATGAAATATGTGCTTCAACATTCACAAAATTGTGAATATATGCTGAATTGGTAGTGAGCTGATGTATTACCCAAAACCATGGTGGGGCAGGTATCTGATCGTGAACTGATAATGCTCGATTGCAGAGAAATATGATAGCGGTCCAACAAGTTTTAAATTTGAGTAAATAACCACAACATGAGGACCATAAGGACGAAGAAAGCATAGTGGGACAATTATCCAATTATAAAAGACCAATAAAAAAAGGGCCAAACAAATTGAAGACACTAAAGGAGGAGTTGAGTTAGGAAGTATCAAAAGAGTAGAAACAATTATCACAAATTGGAGTCACCTATCAGAAAAATAAGCTTATCTAATTCAAGTGAAAAATGAGCTAGCAGGGACATTGTTGGAGGAGGAGAAGCTACAAGGGGAGTAGTTAAAAGGGTAAGTTGGAAGATCTTAGTAGCACGGAAGGTGAGCTGTAGAAAAAACGAGGATGACGAGGTTAAGGAAGAAGAAGGCAATACTAAAAGTTCTCTCTTAAATGCTCATGGAAATAAAACTCTACCAGGAAAGATTGATCATCGCAAACTTTAGGGGAAAAAGAAATCTGTGAGGGGGGAGTACAAATTTATCAACATTTATACACAGCACAGGTAGATGCCAGTGTTAAATGGAGTGTGATATGGAGCATCAATTGTCCTGATTTCTCTTTGGTTACTTCTATTGTGTAATTAACATGATCATCTATACACATAGTTGAGCAAGGCTTCCCAAAAAAGATAATGCAGCTAATCGTTACAGTAGTCAATGTAGCAGTCAATTGGTCTGTAAAGAAAATTGATGATTCATACAACCAGTTCCAACTAAATTGGAATGAAGATGATCGTTGATTGATAGCTTACTGGTTAACAAAATATTCCAAAAGCTATAACTTTCTAATTACCAGTCCGGATTATCTTTGTATCCATCATGACACTCTACAAAATACCCACTGACCCAATATTAAGAGGTCACATATACATATTCACAGTAAGACAATTTACCCTAGAATTGAAAACTATATTCACACTAAGCATGCATTGTCCGGAATCCTAACCGAAACAATCCACAATACAAGACAGATATTACAAGAGAACAATACAATTTACCTGAACTTAGTTCACAGTTTCCTCCAATACCCAGCTGATATTCTCAATATACCAATAAAATAAACAATTTGTTGAAACGATTCTAAGCAATTCCAAGAAAACCCAGTTGAGGAAACTGAATTTTCTTTCCTTTGATGATGGTGATGCTCAGACCAGCTTGCTCAGATTCTCAACAATTCAAAAAACCCAGTTGGAAAAAAATGATCTTTTTGTGTTTCCTTTGATGATTTTAGTGTCCGGACCACCTTTCCCTACCTCCTCCAATATCCAAAAACGCACAATAACCACATAAACCTCCCCACCAAAGCTAAATAATATATGGGCTTACACTAAAAACCTCAATTTTTTCTAGGTTTTTCTCCTTACGATTAAATTGAATATAAAAACTATAACTTTAAGTCAGCCCCACATAGACGATGAAATCTACCCCAAAAAGGATGAGGCAAAAACGACGAGATACTTCTGATGAAGGAATGCCGCCAGTCACCGGTCACCGCCGTGATAGGGTGGAAGAATTGGGGTTGCGTGGAGAATGAAAGGGGGAATTACGGTTAAGTTTCGTGTGCAATTGTAGATTGTTTTCTTCTTTCTCTTCTCTAAGTCCAAAGGTTTTTGTTAAATTAATTAAGGAGACGTGAAGATGGCTACTTTTGCCTCCTTCTCTTTTACTTAGGTAATAACTCCATTAGTGCAATGGGCTTTTTTCCTTCTTAATTAATGATACTAGATAGCCAAATAGGGTTGAATTTAATAATATAGAGTTTGCAAAATAGTTGAAATATTTTTATTTTTTTTTTATGATAGTGATGTCCATTTTCGCACATTTTGATTAATTTTACAAGATAACCTTTCAATTCACATCACAAAGGTCAAATACCTCAATTAATTTTACGAGATATATGTCACATCTCAATTCCCATCATAACAGTTAAATACCTCGACTAGTATTTTAAAAAACTCTGTTGGGACTCACCCCAAGCGGGACTCTAGCAAAACGAACCCGAGACTTAAGTGTGGAGCTTAGTTATGTAAGACTTACCCCATAAGTGCCAATTATACGCCCTAAGCATGCCCAACCTTCGAAGCTCACCTAACAGATCTTACACAAATTATGTTTTGGATTCTTTAGTTAACATTATTAACCCTCATATTCTTGAATAAATGAATGATACTTAAGTTTTTAATATATAGAAACACGAAGATTTAGAGCAAGTCAATAACAAGTTGTAGCATCGCTTCTTTACTATTTGGTAACAGTATGAAGATGATTATATATTACGTAACACTTCTTTTAAAAATACATAGCGAAATTTTAGTTTTCCACTTATCATTGGTCTTCATGTTTTAGTCATATTCATAAAATTATCATATTTAATTTAGCTAGTTGAAAGTAATTTTATTTTTATTCATGATGAAGTGATGTTTTTATTAGAATACTTGTAAGTTTTATTGATTATTTTCTTTTAGGGGGTAAATTGTATAGAATGATAATAATATCTTTTTAGAAATAATGATTCTTTCATTATTCGAAAGTTAAGATACTATTAGGTTATTTGTTGGGTTTTGAAATGTGTGAATGAAAAATGAAGAATTGTGACTTTTATGAAGAGTTGCGACTTTAATGAAAAATTGTGTCTTTTATGAAAAGTTGTGACTTTTATGAAAGGTTGTGACCTTTCCGGTAAGGCACAATAAGAACTTTTTCACACTACCCTTTGTTTTCTATGAATTGAGGGATTTTCTTTCATTTTAAGAAGAACCAATTTTCTAGACTTATTCTACTACTACTAAATTCTAGTATTCTAAGTGTACTTTATTGCCGTTGATTGGTTCGCTGACGCCGTGATTTTAGGTACCGATACACTGGTGAGTATAATCGTTCGATCATGGGAGGATATACTCCATTAACCTCGGATACTTGAGGGGAATAATTTTTTTAAGGGAACACTGTGCATTGAGTGGGCTTGATTTTCTTCTTTAAGAAAAATATTTTATATATTGTTTCTAATATGTTTTGATTCTATTTTCTCTACTGGTTTTATTTTCTAGTTCTGAAAATGCTCTTTAAATTTTGTTGTTTCTTATGAAGTTTTCAAAGTTTTTGTTCTAAATATCTTAAGAATACAGGATGAACAACAATTTATACTTGTATAATCATGTTAGAAGTTATATTTTCTTTGAGTTTCCTTAATCATGTTTGTAATTATTTCAAACTATTGATATAATTTTATAATTTTGTGCTATTATATTATTATACTAATTGTAATTTAAATTTTAAAGATTCATAGGGCTTACGCTCCATGTTTCGAGTCTTATGCCTTGTCCTATGGTAAGAAAAACGTCCTGCCTCACGCCTCCACTTTTTAGAACATTGTCTCAACTAATTTTAGGGGATATATATCACCTCCCAATTCCATCACAACTAGGGCTGCACAAACCGAATCGAAAACCGAACTAAACCGTAAATCGAGTCAAACCGAAAAAAAAATCTGATTAGTGGATTAGTTTAACTTGGTTTGGTATTGAAAAAAAACCCGACTATGTTTGAGTTGGTTTGATTTTAACTAAAAAAAACCAACCCGAGTCCAAACCAACCCAACATTATATATATAATTTTAAAGTTTTATTTTATACGTAAAAACATTTGCTTTGATATAATTTTTAAATGTTTCTTATACTTTTTCATAGTTTTTATCTTTTAATATATTATTTCAAATTTGAAACTTAGAATTTTGAATGGTCTAATAAATATTATAATCCATAGATGTTGGTGATTATAATAAAGCTTAAATCAAAATCAAATTAATACTAATGCTAAAAGAAAATCAATTCAACACTAAGAATGACAAAAATATTGAATATTTGTTCTTTAGTTTTACATTGGTTTAGACAATTAAAATACATAATCTAATTTTATTTTTTTAATATTTAGTGATGTAACTAATATTTTTTTAAACTTATTTTAGCATGATATAGTACTTTTAAATTATGATCATTTTCATTATGACTTATTAATTGACAATATTTGTTTTATGCGATTTCATTATTTGTCGGATATTTTAGTGTCATAAATCATCTCATATTTTGTGTTATTTTCTTAAGAAACACCTTAGAAAGTTGTATTTGGGTAGGACTAAAAAAATATTTGAAGTACAAGTTAATTATATGTTTATATGAATACTTTATCGGAAAAATCCAAAAAACCCGAAAAAACCCGAGTTTTATTGATTTGGTTTGGTTTATAAATTTAAAAATCTGACACAAATGGTTTGGTTTAATATTTGAAAAATCCGAACCAACCGGACCATGTACACCCCTAATCACAACAAACAATATGTATCAGATAATTCTATCCACCAAAGCTAAGACATGGGAAGAATCACCTTGTGTTTTTTGTATTGAATCTGAGACCTCAAAGTTCTCAAACGCTTTATTGACTACTGGATCACACCCTTTAATGCAAAATATAATTGAAATTGAATTATAGTAAATTAAAAATAATAAGAATTAAAATTTAAAGAAACGAATTTTATAAGTTTTTATGAACTGTGTTTACGATTACAATTACAATTTTGAAATGCTTAAATAGATCAATTATATATTCGACTCCATTGTTGTTAATACATTTTCAAAATATGAAACATAATTTGAAATAGCAACTTCTTGTTTTTTTAATGTTTTGAAAATTTAAGAGTTTAACACTATTAACTAGGAATGATTTTTCTTTTTCGTGTGTGTGGGGTGGGTGGGTGGGGGATATTAATTAATGATACTAGATAGCTAACATTGGGGTTGAATTAATAATATAGGGTTTACAAAATAGTTGAAATGTTTTTATTTTGTTTTACTTTTTTATAATCGCAATGTTGTTTTTTGCACATTAATTTTACAAGATTGATAACCTCTCAATTCACATCACAAAGGACAAATACATCAATTAATTTTACGAGATATATATCACCTCTTAATTTTCATCACAACAGCTGAATACCTCGAGCTGGATTAATTTCACCGGATATATGTCACTTTTCAATTCCCGTCACAACATTCAACATATATCAAGTAATTATGTCCACCAAGATTGAGAGATGAGAAAAATCACCTAGTGATTTTATATTCCTCAAAGTTCTCAATTGATTTACCGACTAAACTTCACACAATTGGATGCAAAATATAGTCGAAAATTGAATTATAGTAAATAAAAAATAATAAGAATTAAATTTATAAGCTTTTATTAACTGTACATACGATTACAATTTTGAAATGCTTAAATAGATAAGTATATATTCGGCTCCATTGTTGTTAATACATTTTTGAAATATGAAACATAATTTGAAATAGCAACTTCTTATTTATTTTTTATGTCTAGAAAATTTAAGAGTTTAACACTCTTCACTAGGAATAATGTGGTGTTGTTAATACATTCCTGAAATATGAAACATAATTTGAAATAGCAACTTCTTATCTATTTTTTATGTCTAGAAAATTTAAGAGTTTAACACTCTTCACTAGGAATAATGTTCAATTGAAAATTATTGTTTTGTTCGTCTTTGAAGTAGTACCTATTAAAAATTAGTATATAATATAATATTATTTATATAAAAAAAAACATGACAAAATAACATTTGATTTGCATTTATTCTTTTATTCCACAATAAGGATTTTGAATTATATAGGAGTGATCAAATTCATATTGTATCATATTTATAATTGTGTTTTTATTTTCATTGTAATTCTATAGTACTTACATTTAAATAAATTATTTGTGTTTTAAGTAATAAGATCTGAAAGATGAATTATTATGACTAAAATTCAATTGAGATAGATGGACTTTTAACACATTATTTAAAACTTTGAATTGAGAAGTTTCTTCAATGTATAGAACTCTAGACCTTTTACTCAAAGACTAAAGCCTCAATCACAAAGCCAACATTTATACAAAAGAAGATAAAATTAAGATCATGAAATAGGCAAGTGAAACAGCTAAATTACTGCTTTTTATAAAAGTCTAGATACAAAAACCTGTGTTAACATTGGCCTAATATATATATATATATATATATATATATATATATATATATATATATATATATATATTTTATCTTAATTTATACTATATAGATAAAATTCAACTAATTTTTTTATATAATTTTTATATATTTTAAGTTGTTAATGATACTATTCGTCACAATTTATGTACCATTAATAATTTTAATAGTCGACAATAATTTTTTATATGCTTTTTTTAAAAAAAAAATTGTTAATGATTGTAATTTATTTCATATACAAAATAAATTATGAAAAATGAATTAAATATTTCATATTACAAAGGGACCAAGCCACATATATCTATCCACATAACATAACAAAATTGGAACCATGACACACTCAATTGCGCCTTCTTATATAAGAGAACATAGATATAATATATATTTTTTCTCATATAAATAAAATTTAAATAGTCAACTAATTTTTTTAATATGATTTTAGTTGTTTATTATTGTGATTTATATTATTTTTTTTACATAATTTTTAAATATTATAGATTATTTTCTCTATTTCAATTTATATGATATTGATGAAATTTCGAAAGTCAATCAACTTTTTATATATATATTATTGTTGTATGATTTATTATGTTACTTGCTCGGTTCATTTCATATGACACTTGTACAATTTTGAAGGGCCGTTTGGTTTGAAAACAAATTGTGATGAGATTAGTTATGATAGAATAAATTATGCTGGAATTAGTTATGATCAGATAAGTTAAGTTATGTTGAGATTATTTCTTATTGAGTGTTTGGCTTGTTCTATTCAAAAGATAAGCATTGCATAAATTTTAAGAACAAATTATTTGTTTACAAAATTACTCTTCACTTTATTTAGTTTTTATATTTTTTTTGTACGCTTTAATTATTCATTTTTTAAAATAAAACTTCCATCTTATTTACCTTAAATATGTTTGTGTGCGCATTCTCATGATGATACCATATATATTTAAAAATAATACTTTTTTCTTATTTAACTTAAAAATAGAATTTTCATCTTAAGTTTGTTAAAGTAAAAGAGGATTTATGAAAAATCAAAACACATATAAACATAAGAATTAGTCAAATAAATTCATAAATAAAAATTATATTTTGTATAGCGTAATTTTTTAATAAACAATATGAAGAATTGTCATAAAAATAAGGAGTAATGAATATTTTTATACATGATATTAAAAGTAACATAGGGAGTGTGTGTGATAGTGATGGTAGTGGTGGTGGTGCTGGTACGGGGGATGGAGGTCATGTGCTAATATTTTTGTTTAGTGAATAAACAAATTTATAATAAGATTTGTATATAATTTTGTATTAATAATTCTTTTAGTAATTTATTTTTTTTTTGAAAGAACTATTTAAGATTAAGGAGGTTGAAGAATTTCAAAAATAGTTGTACATAAATGTGAAAAGTGAGGTATAAATATAGTTTAAAGGGATATATTTTTCATTTATGTATTTTATCTCGAGATACTATACCACCCAAGGGGAGAGATATCTTATCCCAATACTAATTATTAATCTTGCGATAAGTTATCTCAAGCTTTGCAACCAAATAAGAAATTAGAGGCTACTTGACATTTATCCCGGAATTAATTCTCTTTATCCACCACACCAAACGACCCTGAGAGTTATCTATATATATATATATATACACATACACACACACACTCTTATTATATAAAAAAGAGTTCGTACTAAAGCAGGCACGTCGACGGAGACGTGCTTGCTTCAACGTGTTTAAAAAAAAATCAAAAAATTATTTCTTTTGTTCTACATTAATTTACTTAATTTAATTAGTGTATAATTTTTTTCGAAATTATGAAATTCGTTTTAACTACAACTTTTAGTTTTAAATTCAAGATTTCACGCTAAAGCAGACACATCTTCGTTGACGTGCCTACTTTAGCGTGTTTCAAAATTTTTTTTAAAAAAATTACTCCCTTTTTTTGTTCTATTTCAATTTAATTAGTGTTTAGTATTTTTTCGAAATTATGGAATCTGTCTTAGTTATGACTTTTAGTTTTAAATTCATATTTCTTTAGTTATTACCTTATTATTTTGAATGTCGGTAATATTTGTTTATATCTTGTAACTACTTTGAGTAAAAAATCAACATCGATGACGAAAAATACTTTAATTACGAACATTTTAATGGACCTTTTCACAATAAATTTATGCAAACAAAAAGTAATTAACCACTTAAATATCTAAAATCATATTAAATTTAATCAACTTTCTAAATTCTACCTATATCACATAAATTAAAATAATATGTAACATAAGTTATGAAAAAGAAATTAAAATATCACATGTCATTATTTTCCTTTTTATATTTTTTTATTTTCTCTTCATTTTGGTTTTCCAAAACCAGAAACAGTTGCGAAAGTAGTGAAAGAAGACAGTATTGATAAACCCATGGCGACGGCGACGGCGACGGCGACAAGGCCTGGTGTTCCAAAGTCGGCAGCTATTTCTAAAGGCTATAATTTCGCTTCTAATTGGGAACAGGTTCATCCTCTATTTTCCTTTTTCCCATTTTCTACAGTGATCACATTTTCTCCAGATTTACTAGATTTGTGTGAATGCATAACCAAAATTATGTTTGATGACTGCATTGCACTCTTCACTGCGGAAATTAATGAATATAGTGAAGTGCTGTTTGAAAAAGAGGATCAAAATATTGCTTCTGACATTGATGTGTTACTGGATTTGTTGGATTCCTTGCAGATTAAGAGAATCCTTTCCAGTAAATATATTGGTACTGAGTTTCATAAAATAAAATTTATCAACTTTTCACTGACCAAAAAAAAAAAAAAAAAGAGAAAGAAAAGGGTATCAAAATTGTTTCTTTGTGTGATGTGATGAAGTTCTCTCATTTAATTTCAAACCTGTGTTTGTTTGCTGCCTTTTTGCAATTACAAGATTTAGCAGCTGGTAATTGTGTAGCATAATCTCAATTAAACTATCTTTTCATGTTTTATTCTCATTGTTTTTTTTTTTTTTTTGATAAAGGTAAAGTTGTATTCCTCAGCAATGAGGGTATGCTGGCAACCATCAAAAAGATTTACATAAGTGACCCAAAAAAGACCACATCAAGAAATTGCTACTAAACTTGTAAAGAAGAGAGAAAATTTAAAATCTGTCCAGCATCCTCTATACCCTCCTCTTTACACCAAAAACAGAAAGTCTTCATACAACGCCATTTGATCTTTTGCACTGATTCTGCAGTATTTTCCATACACCTCTTGTTTCTTTCTCTCCAAATAGTCCACCATATAAAAGAGGGTATCATGTTCCACCATTTCTTCTGGCTCTTACTCCCTCCTCTTCTCACCCAGCAACTAAGAAGGTCTGCAGTGTGTGCTGGCATTGTCCAGTTTGTGTGTGTTCTGCTTAGAAAAATGGCCCATAATTGAGCAGTGACTTTGCAATGGAGGAATAGATGGCTATTAGTCTCATTTGTCTCATCACACAGTGAACACCAGGAAGCTATTTCAAAGCCTCTTCTTTGCAGCTTCTCATGAGTTAGGCATGCCCTTCTAGCCACTAGCCATGAGAAACACCTCACTTTAGTTGGCACTTTATTTTTCCATTCCTTACTCCATGGTCCAGAGATTTCCCCTGGAAGTTCCTTCACTTTCCTATTGTACTATCTGCCGACTGACTACATACCATCATGATTGTGTTTCCAAATCATTACATCAACTTCCTGATTTGTGCCCTTGAAATCATATAGTGTTTGTAGCATCTCGGCTACTCTCCCTGTCTCCCAGTCATTAGTAACCTTCTGATGCTGAAATTCCACCCTTGTTCAGACCATACCTCATTTACCATTGCATCTGTAGACGAGCTGAGGATATATTTATCTGGATAGGAAGACATCAAGGAGTCCTGACCAATCCAGTGATCTTTCCAGAAAAGAACCCTGGTCCCATTCCCCACTTTGTATCTGATATTGTGTTGTAGTTGACTCCATAAATTTCTGATAGTTCTCCACACCGAGACGCCATACGGGATATTCACCATATCGGAAACCCATGGTCTATTCTGGCCGTACTTGTTACTGATAACTTCCTTCCAAAGTGCTTGATCCTCTCTTCTGAACCTCCACAACCATTTTGCCAATAAGCACTTGTTTTGTAGCCCCAAGTTTCTGATCCCTAACCCCCCTGAGCATTTACTCAGCAAAGCAGTTTGCCATTTGACAAGATGTATTCTTTTACTTTCTTTGATTCCCGACCAAAGAAAGTCCCTCCTTAATTTATCTAGTCTTTCTTCCACTTTGGCCGGCATAGGGAATAGGGACATCACATAGGTAGGTAAAGAGTCTAGTACAGAGTTATCAGAATGGTTCTCCCACCGAAGGATAGATATTGAGATTTCCAGTTTGCCAGCTTCTTCTCAGTTTTTTCAATTATACCATCCCATCTCACTAGCTATTTATGGTTGTTTCCCAGTGGCATACCTAGGTAAACTGACATTGCTTCTCTTTTTCCTCGTTGGCTAACTAGAAGTTTTCTTCTCTACCGACACTTATAGTTTTATCTCATTCTTGCAATTGCTATTGGAAAATCACTATATCAGTAATCACCTCCATCCTGGATTTGATCTTTATTTTTTGCGTTTGTTGGCCCTCAACATGTCAACATATATTGTTTGTATTGATAAAAAAAAATTGTTTGTATGTATGTACTACATGTGTCTATTTCATGTCTATTGAAAGTTTTTCCTTTCGATCAACTAAATCAGCATTAGTGGCTATCTTGATGTTTATAGCTTCAACGACTTGAGCTAGTTTTTTTCTTACAGAATGCTCCGTTAACAGAGCAACAGCAAGCAGCCATACAAGCACTTTCCCATGCAGTTGCTGAGAGACCTTTCCCGTCCAATTTGGTGAACTTTTCCTTCTTGGTTGGTTTCAGAATACAACTATCTCAAACTCAATTACCTGAAATATGTTTATATTTCACTTTCTAGGATCAAGTTTCTGGACAGGATAACAGTCTCTCTGTCTCAACAAAGCTCAGTTCTATGGAGGATTCAGGGGCCATTGAAGCAGTCCTTGTGAATACAAATCAGGTGAGTTACTTTTGAGAGAGTGGAGTCGAGTTTCTCCTATTTGAGGAGTAGTCTCCGTTCCCTTATTTTCTTTTGGTGCACACAGAGAGTACTTTTGTTGTATAGATGATTGGGTGGAGTTTGTAGACAATTATATCTTGTTGTAGATGCTTTACCGTTTGGTATAGCCCTTGTATATGGCCAATTTTCCATGATTATGAATGAAAAAATATTTACCTGATTAAAAAAACAATGTTTAGTTGGCACGTCCTTTATTGTTTACATTTCCAGGTTGCAGATCTTAATATTCCATATTTCAAATAAGGGATCATGAATGATTTATTCCCTTATTAAAAAGGTTGCATGGCCAGCTAAATGTTGGGCAAGGAATCAAAACTAATAAAATCTTGCAACCTATGCTTAAATATAGAGATATATTTGTGCAAGACTAGAAGTTGTAGTGTGTTGTACTCAGTGACTCATCAGCCACACATATCTGCTAAACCAATGAACATTTTTTAGGATAAGGTAACTGCTAAATTGATGAGTTGAACAGAAGGCCTGATAATTGCTTGTTAAGAAGCCCCATCCATTGTTTTGGCTTACTAGATAATATGCCTCTCATTTTGGTCCTGATGATTGTCATTAACTAAAGAGAAAACACCTTATACCGGGCAAAGAATGACTGGAACTCACATTTAGTGAGAAATGATACTGATAGTCAATGTCTTCCTGGGTAGACATAGCGAAATTGCATAGAATGTGTTCAGGGATGATGACCAAATTGGCTGTTTATGGCCTGGACCTTACCTGCTTGAGTAGAGCAGTTTTTGTGTCTATACATCAGAAAAACATGCAAAGCAATTTGTTCTAGAACTTTCCTCCATATTTGAACTATAGTATGCCTTCCATGCCATGGAGTATGTTTTCAATTCTTAATTTGCATGCATGTGAAATGATAGAGATAGCCCTAGAAGTTATTTTCTTTTTCTCCTTTCGTTTTATTCAAATGTCTTTTGGTATAGAGATTTTCCAATCATTATGAAATATATACCTTGTCACCAAACAAAAGTTCTCTGTCAAAGACATCCAACAGTTTATACACACAAGAACCTTGTGGGTGCACAAAAAATTAACTATAGGAGGTGATTTCTCAACTGTACAAAATCATTATCCACCCCTTTCAAAAGACCTACTCTCTCCTTCCAAAGAACCACTAGGGCTAATGGAGCTATATCTCGTGCCTACATCTTCTTCTCATTATTGTAAAGTCCCCCAGCTAGTCACATGATGAAGGTATGGTTTTCCATATGTGTCTCTTTCCATTTCCGACGCCTTTTCCTGTTCAGCAGAGTTAAATTTCTTCACAGATCTTGGCAATTTGCATGATTCTCTTTACTTCAGAATGTTAAAAGTTACTGTCATAACTGTCAGGCTATTGGGCAGTGTAGTTGGAGTTAATTACCATCCTCGGCCTCCATTTCACACAAGTTGCACTTTCTGCATATATTCAGGCCTCTTTGTTGAAGGAATTGCTCTATTAGTATTGCTTCATATGTCACTGTCCAGCAGAAGCAATCCACTTAATAAGAAGCTTTAGTTTTCCAAATTCGTTTCCATGGCAATCTTTGCGTTGCATTCTTGTATATGCTTGAATACTGAATATGCTTAGTTTTGTAAATGATGATAGAAATGGCATCTTAAGTTGACCTTTTCTGTAATGCTGCTTGAACTTGATATGAGTTTCCTCTTCCCCTTTGTGCTGTTTTGTTGATACAGTTTTACAAGTGGTTTGCGGATCTTGAAGCAGCCATGAAATCAGAGGTTGGTCTCAGCTTGTTTATATGTTTTCTGTTTCTTCCAAAAGTTATGACTCACATGCTTCCTCTTTTACACTTGCTAATAAAAAAATATTACATATGCTTTCTTTCTGTGCATAGACTGAGGAAAAATATCAGCATTATGTCAACACCTTAACAGAGCAGATTCATACCTGCGATAGTATACTTCACCAGGTATTCTGAGAAGAAAAACAATGCTCTTATACTCTTCTCTTAAGCCTTTTTGTTGTTGCTCTTCATCTATCTATGCTTACTTTCGAGTCGACATGCCCTTGCTCTTAAAAATGGCTCCATTGCAGGTGGATGAAACACTTGACTTATTCAATGAGCTGCAGTTGCAGCACCAAGCAGTGGCAACAAAGACTAGAACCCTTCACGATGCGTGTGATAGACTGGTGTGTCAACCCATTTCTCTTAGCATGTGTGGTTACTTTAGCTATATATTGTGCTTTTCTCTTTTTATCTGTTCAAAATTTTGAGGAACAGAGGAGCAGAGGAACATGAATTGTATGATAAGAGGATAGGCATATAACTAATGGAGTTCAATTTTTTAATGGACATAGTTTTGCCTTGCTCTATGATGTTGAAAGTCTTCATTGCCAATCTACTATATGGATGGATAGTTGCCAAATATCTTCAATTGCCACCTAGTACCAAGTAAATGCATATCTTCATTTTGGCTTAAAGCATTATCTAGGTATAATTCATGTCAATATTGCGTATTTATGATGTCCAGTGGATGGTATTTGAAATTAGGAAGTTCCCTTTCAGTCTCTTATATTAATAAACATGTGATGTACATGTAAAGAGGTAGTAATAATTAACAACAGGGAGCTGCATTGAATAATCTTCTTGTGTATTTCTTGTTTATTTGCAGCTTTTGGAGAAGCAGAAATTAATTGAGTTTGCAGAATCACTTCACAATAAGCTCAATTACTTTGATGAATTGGAGAATGTAAGGTCCGACTACCATTTATGCTGATAATATTCCATTGTTATTCAATTCCTTTTGCACTAGTTTCCACAGTAGTCTATCTATGCCTATGCTGAATTGCGTATGGTTCAACAATCTCCAAGGTTAGCTTTTACCTTCATATCCTCATTTTCCTACCCTTAATTTGGGTATCTCGTTTCTGATTAAGGTTAGGTTTAGGATTAGGGGGATGCGGATGGACCGCATCAACTGTGCAGAGAGTTAATGCTATCTATATATTTATGCTTTGATACATTGGTGAGGAAATATACCTATCTGAGAGTTTGAACTATGGAAAACAACTTTAAGAAGTGAGAGCTTTCTGCCTCAAGAGATATGTGTTTCTTAATTAGATTTTTTCCACACCCACACACCGGAGGGCGGAGCTTTATTCTTTGTAAATTAAGCTTTGATTTAGATCGTTTTCTTCCTCGTGTTACAAATGAGTCATCCAAAGCTATTCTTTCTTGGCTTTTCCAATCTAGTGCTTTTGGATTATTTTGATGTTTCTTGCTTAGCAAGTTATTTATTTAAGGTGATTTTTAATCTCGTCTTTTGGTCAACTCTTATTTCTCCTATTTATGTGCTTGGTGGATTCTAAAGGAAAACTTTTTCACTTGTGAGATTGAAAATGAGAATTCCTGTTTAAAATTCCCTATAGAGAAATAGCTTTTTCACTCTCCACTGTAGATATTTTTGATTTAGTTACGCCCATTAGCCTAAAATTTTTTAATGCCTTTTTGTTTAATTACATCTAATTGGGGCATTGCATCAACTTGATTTATCTGGTGCTAAAGTTTCCCTTCAAGTCCTACTTTTCTTCTTGAACTTCTCTAAATGTCAAAATACCCAGTTTTCTGTTTTTTTTTTTTTAATTCCTCATGGTTGTTTTGCACTCCTGTTTGCAGGTTGCGACCACTTTTTATTCTCCTAGCATGAGCGTTGGTGGTACAAATTTTCTTCCATTGCTTAAAAGACTTGATGAGTGCATATCGTAAGTGACCTTTCATTTCATATTACTGCATTGAAATCTATGAATATTAGAACCACTGCAATGATGTAACATCCATACTTTTCTTTGGTTATTTGTGAAGTTTACCATGTGGACATGTCTAGAGTCACAGGTTTCTTGTAGGGATGTAATTCTTTTATCAAGATTAAGTCCTGTTGAATTAAGCTTGTAAATCTATGCATAAGAGCACAAATAACCATTGTGTTTCTCCTCTGCTTCACTGAAGATATGTTGAGAGTAACCCACAATATGCAGAGTGCAGCATTTATTTGGTCAAGTTTCGACAACTTCAGGTACTTAAGAACTGACATCAACATTATGTATCTACTATCATATATGAAATCACATTTCTTTATACAGTTGGCATGGTTTTATGCATTCTTGGACGTAAGAATTCTAATCCCATTGCCCGTTCTCTCTCTGTGTCTGTTTTTCCTTTGTCCTCCTGTAACCAGTCTCGAGCTCTGGGAATGATTCGCTCTCATGTTCTTTCCGTTCTTAGAAGTACTTCTTCTCAGGTAAATCTGCTTTATGCTTCACTGCTATATGCACTACAATCTTTGACTTGCAGATGAATGGTTGTATCTCCTGAGATAAGTATACCCATTTCATCAGGTTCAGGCTGCAATACAAAGCAGTGGTGGTAGCAAAACATCTTTTGCCGAGGGTATAGAGTCATCTATAATATATGTACGCTTCAAGGCTGCAGCAAATGAGGTAACATTGGAACATCTCCTTGCTTTTTAGTTTATAGAAACTCTATTAATTCGTTGTATCAGAATGAGTGTTTCTAATCTCCAAAAAAAAAAAAAAAAAAAAAAAAAAAAACTAGGACTAGATTTTACGTGTAATCCATGAACCAAGTGATCTTAGTTACCTGCAGCTTAAGCCTATCTTGGAGGAAATTGAAAGCAGAACACCTAGAAAAGAGTATAGTCAACTTCTTGAAGAATGCCACAAACTCTATTGTGAACAGCGCCTTTCCTTGGTGAGTAGTAAGCTGCTCCTTTTAGTTCTATGTGTGTGTGTATATATATATTATGAAATTTTTCTTGGTAATTTTTTCTTCTTCTCCTTGTTTTGTCATTTTAATTAGTACTCCTTCTGTTTCATTTAATTCAGATAAGAGGTATCGTGCAACAGCGGATCTCTGAATTTTCCAGGAAAGAAGCACTGTCGTCTTTAACTAGATCTGGATGTGCATATTTAATGCAGGTACATTCAAATGGCTTCAGTACTTTTTACAATATTTTGTACTAGAGAGCAGTATGATTATTACATCTTGCCTTACAAAACTTGGATGACTGTTCTTTCTATGGTGATGGTGGTGGTTTTTTTTTAGTGTTGGTGGGGGTGGGGGTGGGGTATCAGAAGAAGAAGATGAAAAAACACAATTCAACGCTGACCTCCCAGTCTTGATAGTCATATGAACAATCCACATTCATTTTCCTTTTTATTTGACAGGATGAATTCAAAGAAATTATCTCATTCTCAAAAAAATCAAAGTAACTAGTTGTAAATAAGTGAGTCACGTCTTACGTTTTCTTTTAACAGTTGGCTCATCTTAGTGTAGATGAATATTTCCTCTAACTGGATCTAGGATAAATGAGCTAAAACTATAGCAGCCTAGGTTTCTTTGAGGAAGGAATCATATCTATATGCTTTTCTGTGAATCACTATTGCCAAATATATATATGAAGTTGCTTCTAACAAAGTCTTGCTAAAGGCATATTAGTGTAAAATTGTGATATATGTCTCTCCATACTTCACCTTTGACACCGTAAATGCAGGTGTGTCAGCTAGAGCATCAACTCTTCAATCACTTCTTCCCATCATCTTCAGAGGACATTTCAAGTTTGACTCCTCTTGTAGATCCTCTGTGAGTTGCCTAACTTCTTTTGTGGGGTTGTTTCTGCATTTGAACCATTTTGCTTCTTACATATTTCCTTTCCCGTTTTCTCTTTTCTAATTTGCTTCTTTTCCCTTTTTCTTGTCTTGGTTCGTTTGGGTGGGTAGGGGTGGGGGTGGGGAGGTTTGGATTATCTGTATTGTTTTTCATGCACCTTGTAATTAAGGAGCCAACAGTGCGATTTTTTTACGCCTGTAAGACTGTCATTTTGGTAGCTTGTGCCGTGCTGAAACCTCCCTACGCCAGAGTTGCTATCAGTGGTAAGTGGGTGTAAACATTTTCAGACATTATTTGAGTGCTAATAGAATCAGTGTGGACTATGAGGCGGCCCAATAGCTTAGTGATTGTCACTTTAGATCTTAGGGCTAGCACACGATTAGTTCCTGCTTTGGAATTTGAAGCCATCCTGTGGGATCTATGCCTATCTATTCCTTTGCTGCTAAGATTTCCCTCTGGTTTGGATTTGCACCTTGCTTCGACCATCAGTTATGAATATGTGCAATATTTATATATCAAGTTAGTGTGGTCAACATTTGCTCCTGCGAAGCTTCACAACTACTTTTATGACCTTAAATTTTTAACTTTGAGATACAAATGTGGAGGTTACATGTGAAACTTATAGTTACTTCAAGGCAAACAAGGTCCTTCAAGTATACGCCTTAAACTTATTCTCCAAAACAGAAGTATAAGCTTTAACCTCAAAGGTGGGTAAACCGTTAACTTTTTGAAAAAGGTGGAAGAACAATTATTTAAGTGAAGGGTAAAGAGTTGGTTCATTATCCATTAAGTTTAAACCATGTGCCAGTTAGCCCTTGGGATTTCTCGGTTAGGTTGGAAAGCAGTCTTCTATGCCCGGAAAAGTAGAATCATGAAGTCTGGTCTTATTTGTTTTCATGAAGATTAAGATGTTTAAATTTGAATACACATCGGAACATTAAGATTTAATGGTGGTGGTGGTAATGGCTAGCGGTTGTGGTTGTGAGTAGTAGCTAGTGTTGGTGGTAGTAGTGGTGGGTGGTGGTAGTGGTGGCTAATAGTGATAGCTATTGGTGTTGTTGAATGATAATGGTGGTTTGACTATATATAGTGGTGATTGTCGGTAGTGATTAGTGTTTGTTGTGGTAATGGTGGTTGGTGCTGATAATTGTAAATGTGGCTAGTGGCGGTGATGATAGTTGGTGATCTAGTATCTAAATACATTTCATGGATTCTTGAAAGCTATTTTAACATACTTGATTTTCTCTGGGTATTTTAACTTACATGTATGTCCTTCGTGATTGTTGGGCAGAGGACAGAAAGCCTGGCGCTTTTGTCCATCAAAATTTGACAGTATAAGCTTCATCATTTTTATAGTTTTTCTTGTCAAGTTAATGTGATTAGATAATATCAATGAAGTGAGTTCAGTTTCTAAAAACATCAATGGAGTGAGTTACGGTTACTGATAGTTAATCTAATGGCAGATTTTCGATGTTGGTAAGCTTAATCAGTAGTGGAACATGTACCTTTTATATATAAAAAGGTAGTGGAACATGTTATCTGGTTCACTTGATAACATTACTCTTCTCTTTGCTCCATTCTATTAATTGGAGATATGCAATCAGATATTCTCTGCCTGCTGCATTCTCAAGCTATATTTCTACTAGCATCCTTTATTTGTAAATAAGCTTATTTATGTTGTCCATGAGAAGTCATATTTTGAGCTTATGTCCCAGCACAATTACATTTCCTTGTTATCTCTGCATAACATGATATGAATATTCTGTGCATAGCCTCTAAATCCACGTGCTCCTGACCCATCTCTCAGTTGGTCCAGGTACAGCAGTTTAATGAAGCGTTGACACGTTATACTCCCTCCGTCCCATTTTAGGTGACGGTGTTTAAAAAAGAAAGAAAGACTTTTGAAACTTGTGGTCTATAACAGGTCATAGACATTTATGTGACTATAAATCATTTCATTAAGCATAGAAATGTAAGTTTAAAGTAAAATAGTTTCCAAAAAGGAAAAGGTGTCATTCTTTTTTGGATAGACAAAAGGAAAATGAATTGCATAAAATGGGACAGAGGAAGTATTATCTATATGCCCCTGAATCTGCTGGAACTTGAACTTTATATTTTTGATGATAAGTAACTTGATCATTATATGCCTTAAGGTTACAATTACCTCCCTACCAACTGCAGGTGTACTTTCCTCTATGATACATTGCGTCCTAAACTTATTCACGAAACAAATCTCGATGTTCTTTGTGAACTGGTTGATATCCTTAAAGTTGAAGTTCTAGGAGAAGAATTGAGCAGACGGGGGGTGTCATTGGCTGGGCTACGTCCAACGCTGGACAGAATTCTAGCAGATGTACATGAGCGATTAACTTTTCGTGCTCGCACCTATATCCGTGATGAGGTAACATCCCAAGTATTGCTCGGGCATTTCATTTAAATGCTGTTTGGTGGCATATCTGTTACTCGGACATGAGATAATATTATGCGAATCTTTGCTCATATAATTGTGCCACTTACTTTAATCTCTTTAATTTTCTTTTCCACTTAACTTGATTTTACCCCTTAATTAGGACTCTCATGGATAGATGAACAGTGCCAAAATTAGTTACAGGATAAATTAGGACTTTTTTCCTGTTGCATAGATTTTGGTTAAAAATGGAACGTTCATTTATACCCAAACATAAGCAGGTTGTATCTCATGGTATATACTATATACTGTTGCTCAATATCTTATTTATTGTTCTCTTAGCTGCACTATCGTCCATTGCTGTGATATGTAGTACCTTCCAAACAGAATCGCCCATTAGTGAAAATGAAGGATCTTTCATTGGAGTTTGAAGCACTTATCTTTTCAATTCTTTCTTATGATTGGCATATCATGATAATGTACTCGAAAGTTGACTCTTGCGCAGTGGAAGGAATATGCTTTGCGCCAGACTTCTGACAATTGGACATATCCAAGAGGCTCTTGAGTGAATTATACCAATTTATGTGATGTTGAGTAACCTTTAGGAATTTGAATCTAGTATGTACTTCATCCCTTTCTGCAATACCTGGTTTCACTTAGTGTTGGACATACTAAGGAAAAATGAATATCTTAAAAGGTTGTGCTTTATAGTTTTTTCTTTTTTGATAGCTAAGAATAGTTTTATAAAAAGGCACCAAGATTGTGCTACTGAGGTACAGACAGAGCACAAAACATCTGATCTACACTGAAGTATGCAAACCCAAAGCCCCGAAAGGGAGAAGATTCCAGCCAAAGGCCTTACAAGTTACAACTCTCTGTCGCTACTTATTTACAAGTTCATGGAAAAATATAGGCCTATCCATCATTATGAGGAAATGCTTTCATGTTTACCTTATTTTTGGTATTGTTGATTGATATTTGTTCAATGTTCATTCGGTTCCCGAGCTAATCTTTTCTCCTTCCTGCCATACTTCCCTTTCTACTTTGTGCATCATTTGTTTGGATTAATAATGCAAAGTGGTATGAGCTTCAATGTTGTATAACTTAGCTTGAGATGTGTTTAAATGGGACACATGGTCAGTGATGATTCATATAGCTGGCCCCAACTAGTTCAGAGTGAGGCGTAGTAGTTGTTGGTAGGAGTTCCAATGGATTTGTATGGAGATGAAAAATATTGTCTATTAGGGAATATGGTAAGTTGGGATTGATAAGAAAAAGAAATTAGACCATATGAGTTGGGGTGACTGGAGTAAAGAGCACATATATGTTTGGTTTCTGTATGCTTGAACTTCCTCAGAAGTAACCAGTGGTCTACAAATAATTTCGTCTGCCTTCTTTCCCTGCTTTGTTTTCAGATTGCAAATTACCTTCCTTCAGACGAGGATCTGGATTACCCTAAAAAGTTGGAGCTATCTGTTTCAGCAGAACTGGATTCACCATCTGTAAGTGCCAAACTCCCTGTCCTGTGACGTGTATTCAGTTGAATTCTGTAACATATATCTTTAGAGGAAGTAAGATCTAGGATGGCTTTTATCTTTATCTCTTTTTGGGTCTTCGTAATTTTTTGGTGGAGAAGTTTGCATTCTCTTATGGAGGTTCTGTTAATCAATATCTTGCTTAATGGTGTGAACTGACTCCTCTTGACCTGTGATTCTAGTTGGATGACATTTATTGCACAGTACGAACTACAAAGCAAGCTATATTAAAGTTAAAGGTGTAAAAATTGGAAATTTAGAAGTCTGATGGACTTTGTATATTAAAATTCTATTTCTTTTAAGAAAGAGTTATAGGATTTCTGGTAGTATAGACTATAGAGCTTTTAATTGGTTATTTTATTTTCAATAGGTCAATTTTGCTGCTTTAGCAACCTTCACAAAGACTTGGTGTATATCAATAAAATTGTTTTAGAAGAAAATAAGTTAATTTATGCTGATTTATGTAACTTGAATTTGTTTTTTTGCAGATACTTTTCCTGCCTCTTTGCTGTTAAACATGATTTTCTGCGATTTTGCACCATATTCTATGTATCAGTTTTTTTTCTTTTGCTACTTTGCACCATATTCTCTGATTCCTTATTTTAAATTTGGTGCAGACTGAACTAAATCAAGATGTTTCCGGAACCTGGTATCCTCCACTGGAGAAAACCATATCATGTCTATCAAAACTGTACTGTTCTCTAGAAACAGCTGTTTTTACTGGATTGGCTCAGGTAAGCAGTTGCTTGCTATCAGTGTCCCTTTTAATCGTAGCCAGATGCTACTGGATCCTTATTTCCTCTTTTTTTTTCTCAGGAAGCTGTAGAGTTCTGCTCGTTATCCATTCAAGTAAGTTTTCTTCTTTAGTTGAAGTTCATGTATTCTGTTCTGCTGATTATGCTGTTAAAATTTGTAATCTTGTATTTTTCATATTTTTTTGTTCAATATGCTGTTTGTTATTGCTGAACTTCTAATTCCTTCAGAAAGCTAGCAAACTTATTGGCAAAAGATTGTCATCAATGGATGCACAACTTTTCCTAATAAAGCATCTACTCATCCTGAGGGAGCAGGCAGGTTTCTCTTACTTGCTTATGAAATTCCTAGTTTTTGTCATACCTGCAGGATTCTAACTTAAGATGCCTTCCAGATTGCCCCATTCGACATAGAATTTTCAGTCACACATAAGGAACTTGATTTTTCACATTTGCTGGTGAGTATTGAGTATCTACTATTTATGCTGGTATTCATTTCTTCGTTGTCCACCACTTCTCTGCTGCAGATGTATATTTCTTTGATAATTACATTATCTAACTTGGAGAAGAAGCTCTTTTTGGATATTTTTCTAGTTTGTTATGAAGGCAGAGTTTCCACTAGCAATATTAGATGGAAATCATCTCTTATGGAATCAAGAAGAAATGGAAAGTTGACTTCAGTATATTCACACTAAGTAACCTGTTTGATCTCTGTTGTCAAGTTTGGAACCCTTGTCAATTTCCTTCACAATTTCCCTGATTTAATCCTTATGCTAACTCTGGCTGACACTGCTCATGGATGAATGCTGCATCAGGGCAGTTATGTGTTATTAATTTTTCCCTTGATTGTCAGTGAAATTGAAGTAAGAGTCATTTCCAATCAAAATCTTAGTCAATTTGGAGTTAAACTTACGAATTGCTTCCTTCACTAATTTTGGCCGAGTCAGACGGTGTGAATGCTCAAGGAACAGACTATCTCATGTATACGATTCTGAGTCTATCTAGGATCGTGAAGACAGTGGTGTACTTGGTACGTATAGCATATCAGAGCTGTAGACGAATAGTTGTCAGGTACCAAGTGCAGGGAAGATTGGGTGGTAGTAGGATAAGGCCAGTCCAAACAGAGGTGCCTCCCAAACTCCCTGAAGATCCTATCACCGAAAAGGGAAAAAATCTCTGAAGTCCAAATGATGCTAGCTGGGATAAAGATCTTTCTCTGGTATGCCAAAAGAATTGTCTATCCTACACATAGGCTGGAGATACATTCTTGTCCAATAATATACTCATATTTCCTTCAAGCTTAATGCATCATACAATTCCAAACATTGCTCATCTCCATAAAGTTTTGCTCTTGCTAGAATATTCCAAAACCCAAAATTGATGCAAAGAACAAGCTTACATGACTTAGTCATCTGAAGAATATCTTCTCTCTGACACGAATTTTGAGGAATGACTTAAAACTCCCCAAAACATCTCTCTTTTTATACTGCAAAACAACTGTAAATTTGTGGAACATGTTTTTATGTATCCTGGGAGTGTGCTGGGTAATGCCTAAGACCACTAAAGGTTTGCTGATTAGTTGGAAGGAGATTGGGAGAAGAGAAGCCGGTGGGAACTGATCCCAACCTGCATTTGGTGGACTTTGTGGAAGGAAAGAAATACAGGATGCTTTGAAGATACGATTAACAACATTCAGAAAATCAAGATGAACTGCCTTAGTTTGCTTTACTTTTGGTGGAAACAGGATATGGTGGGGGTGGGGTGGGGGGATAGAACTTTTTGTTGATTTTATAGGAAAACTTTTTTTGGATAACAAGGGAAACCGCAGCCGCTACCCTTTGGGTGCGGACAGGGTAAAAACCACACTCCTATGCAATAGCTCGCAAACCACATTGGAGAGGTAAACTGCACTAGGCAAGCCCGGTGCGACGAGCTCAACCCAGAAGGCAAACCCCTTGCGCAAGGGGTTTCGAGCTTGAGACCTCCAACATGAAATTCCCAATCCCAAACCACTGGGCCACCTCGAAGGGTGATTTTATAGGAAATCTGTTAAAGACTCCTGTATAAGTGTCTATGTTATTTGCCTTGCCCAAAAGGGGTTGTAACTGATTCATTCTCATCAATTTTTGGATGATGAGTTCTGCTATTTTTGAATATTAAATTACCTTTCTCTAAAAAAAAACAAGCTTAGATGACAACAATATACATGTTGCACCAAAGATGCTAAATGATCTGCCACGATTCCCAGCAAAAGAACAATGTGAAAATAAACGAGAACGAGTCAAGTGTATAATCCCCACTATAATGGAACTCATCAAAGGCCTCCATGAGCCCATGTTAAAGTATCCCATTACGTCTGAGAAATGTCATCATAGCCTAACAACAACAAAGATTGTCTAAAATCCTCGCTTCCAAGGTTTTGGTCTAATGGTAGGATGTGTAGTGCGTGATATGTGGGTTAGGCACACACTATTGGTTTGAACCCTGCAACATATGAGGACCTCTGGGTATTTAAGTGGAGAAAGGTAAAGGAACATGCTCATTATCTACTGAGCTTCAAATCATGCATAACTAACCTTTGGGGATTTCTTGGTTATTAAAAAAATGATTGTCTAATATCATCTTAGAGTAGGGGATTCCGCTTCTAAATCTAGACTTGATAGATTCATGGTGTTCACTGATGGGGAGGAGATGGTTCCAAATATGTTGCAAGTCCCTTTTCTCAGATTGACATCAAATCATTTGCCTATCAAGTTAGATGGTAGTAGGAGGAGCTTGCATATTCTGTTCAGGTTTGAGAATATGTGGCTTAGAGCACCCGACATTTTTTATAGAGTTAATGCTTGTTGGAATGGGTGTGAAGTTGTTGGCACACCATCTTTCTGACTTGCTTGCAAGTTAAAACTGTTAAAAAGAGATATAATGAAGTGGAATAAGGAGGTGTTGAGAGTTGATTAATGAAGTGGGGGAGATAGAGCATGCGAAAGGGTTGAGGGGGTTAGAAGAGAGAGAGAGAGAGAGAAATTGGAAGGAGGAAATGAGGGGGGAGATTGCTGCTATAGCAGTTGCTCTAGAGACTAATTGGAGGCAAAAATCAAAGGCGTTATGGTTGAAGGAGAGGGATTCTAATAAAAAAAATTTCACAGAGTTGCAGTAGAAAATAGGAGGAAGAACTTCATCGAGTCTTTTGGCGTGAATGGTGTAGTGTGAGGGGGAGGAGGAAGTGAAAGGGGCCAATGTCGGTTTTTATGATCCTTTGCTTAAAGCCTTAAGGAAGATATCAAGTGGAGACCGAAATTGAGCGGGGTTGGGTGGGTTAGTTTTTAGGTAGATATGAGAGGGAATGAGGGAGTGGTTGTAAAGGGCTATAGATAAGAAGAGGTGAGGGAGGCAGTGGAGAGTTGTTGGGGGACAAAGCTCCGGGACCGAACGGATTCACTTTAGCTTTTTTCCAACAATAGTTGGAGGATAGTTAAAGGTAAGTTGATGGAAACCATTGTGAGATTCCAAGATACTAGGGAGTTTGAGAAAGGTCTTAATGCGTCTTTTATTACCATTGTGATTTGTGCCAAAGAAGGATGGAGCGACCAATTTACGGATTATAGACCTATTAGTCTGATAGGAACCACTTACAAGATTATCTTTAAGGTGCTTTCTAATAGACTAAAGAAGGTTTTGTATGTGTACTTCTCAAAATGCTTTTGCGGAAGAAAGACAAATATGGAATGTTGCTCTGGTGGCAAATGAAGTGGTTGATTCTAGAAAGAAGAAGGTATTTTGTGTAAGTTGGACCTTGAGAAAGCTTAGATCATGCAAATCGGGAATTCTTGGATTCTATTATGTTGAAGATGGGTTCTAGAAACAAGTGGAAGAGATGGATCAAACGAGTAAACGAGTTGAGGGAAGTTTTTCCTTATTTATATTGCGTATCTTGCCAAAGAGAGAAGACAGTCTAACAAATTAGTGGGTCTCACAAGGGGGATATTCACGGGTACTTAAGATTCGGTAGGAACCTACATGATTCAGAGATTGAAGAATTTGACAATCTGATTGAACTTTTACATAGGCTTACCACACCTAATAATTTATCCGATCTATGGAGCTGGCGAGAGAGTAGAGATGGGTTATTCATTGTTAGCTCTTGTCATAAGAGCTTACTAGTGAGAGGGGAAGATACTTTCCCCACAACTCTATTTAGATTCCTAGAGCTTCGAGGAAGGTGTGTTTCTTTGTAAGGTTGGCGGGAGGGGTGCAGTCTTAAAAGTGGCAAATTTTGAGGAGGAGGAGGGCGTTATGGGTAAGTGTGCATGAGAAAAACAACAGGGGGAAGAGAAGCTTTAGGGCATAGAGTGTTGCCCATTTAGAAATTATGTGGGTCATTTGGAAAGAGAGAAATAGGAGGGCATGCAAAGGAGTGGAGCAAGACTTTGTATAATTGCAGAGTAGTGTTTTGTCTCTAGTTTCTTTTTTGGTGTACTTTCAAGTAGGGCTGGGCATTCGGTAATTCAGTTCGGTTTTGGGTTTTTTTTTCGGTTTTTTCGATTTTCGGTTCTTGTACCACGTGTACTGAAACACCAAACCAAATTATTTAGGTTCGGTTCGTTTTTTTTAATTTTGGTTCGGTTTATGTTATTTCGGTTCGGTTTTTGTTAGTTCGGTTTTTTGTTATGGGCCTGCTTAATGGGCTTTTTAAAATTATAATTTTTGTTTGATTTTTCAGCTTAATGGGCTAAAAATAAGTGGTCCTTAAAAGTGTTATGATTATGTTTGTAATTTTTCAGCTTAGCCACATTAGACATTGACTAACTTGAAATTATCTAACACTAGCCTACTGATCATGTTTAAAGAAACAAGCACTAAGCAAAACTGGTGGAAACTATTACGACAAACTACAAACAAAATTAAGAAAAGAAGTTGAGATTAGCACCATGTGTACAGTAAAGAAAGTCAGACTGAAAAATGAAAATAAACCATATCACTGAAAAAATGAAAATCTATATAAAATATGAACCATGCTTAAAAAGGTGTCAGTATCATTTGGAAAATAAAATACCCATGGTAAAGATCAAAACAACTGGAAAGGAAGAATAAATCTATCTCAAATTTTAACATTCTTAACACGAAGAAGTCTAATAAAAGAGATGCAAGTAATAAACTTAGATGACTTAACAGGTGGAACAAGACAACTCAGTTATGGTAGAAGTGGAAGATATTAAAACAATCTAATTTAAAATGAAGAATTGACTACGTTTGAATGGAAAAAGACACTAATAAAGAGAAGAATTATCAGGGAGGGGAGAGTTTATATGAGATGAATACAACATGATAAAATTCAATACTCAAAATAACAATGCTAAGAGGATCGTCGTCGCTGCTGCCTGCTGGTCGACTGCGGACTGGCGGCTGCTGCGTGGGGAAGTGCTGCTGCTGATGGTGGTCGCTGGTCGCTGGAAGTGAAAAGTGCCAAAGTGGGAGGGAAAGTGGGAAAGTGCTGCACTGCTGCTGCTATGCGGCTGTAGTCTCAAGTCTGTAAAGAAACTTAGAAGTTAGAAAAGTAGAAAAGTTTGACCTAATTTTGCTTTTAAAAATAAATTATAATATTTATTATTTAATATTAATAATTAATATAATATTAATATATATTATAATATAATATATTTCGGAAAACCGAAATACTGAAACTGAAATACCGAAATAATTTGGTTCGGTTCGGTTCGGTATTTCGGTTTTCTGGTGTTTATGCCCAGCCCTACTTTCGAGGTCCCTATTTGCATAGAGGATTGAATCTCTTATGTTGAGAACCATATTGTGATGTAGGCTCTCTACTTTTGATATACGGCTTGTATACGGGCTATTACCCCCATTTGTTAACAAAATGATTTACCTTCTCAAAAAGAATAATTCTGTAATTCTATAGTGGAATGGATTATCGGTTTAAGCCTTCAAATCTGAGCTTTGAAACCGTGCGTAACTGATCCTCGGGGATTTCTCGGTATAATCAAATGATTATCTAATCACATCTCAAAGCCATTGACCATCTCCTATTCTGTGGTGGAATAGACCATCAGTTTAAGCCTTCAGATCTAATGCTACATGTGTCCAATTTCTTAGCTTTAGAATGTTTGATTGACTGTTAGATTGTAAAACTTACTTTTATAAATATCCAGGAACATCTGAGGCGGATTTTAAGGGGTCAGGCATCAATCTTTGACTGGTCGAGATCAACTTCATTAGCTAGAACTTTATCTCCACGAGTTTTGGAAAGTCAAATTGACGCCAAGAAGGTACCTGATCCACTTAGTTTACAGTAGTTTTCACTTGAGTAGCTTTTTGTATCAATGGATTGTTGTTATTTTTATTTAAGGTTCTCGGCTCATCAAAAAAGATTAATCTACATGCATTTTGGTTGACTCTTCTGTATGAACGATTATTACTTAATTGTAGTGTCAAAAAAAAAAATAGTGTCAAAAACAATTATCACTTAATTAATCACTCTACACCTAAATTCCAAACTTGTTTTTATTGACAGTCGTCATAATATGACAACTTTTTTACTAACCATTAACCTGCATCACACACCTGGTGTATCCGTACTTGGGAGCAGTTATGCTTGTTCAAAAGGTTATTTCACATAGGCGAATTTCAGTATAGAGAAGTGTTCATTTCACTTTTTTGTTCTGCAATCTGTTCCACAGTTCTTTGCTTAGTGATCCCATAGATTGGTAAACAACTGGAGGGCATTGAATATAGCATACTAATGTCAAATACCATAGTTTCATCACTATCCATATTAAAAAGAAAAAAAGAAGACATCTAGGAAGCATGTATTCTCAAGCTCTGAACAGTGAGGGGCAATACATTGTACACTATAAGTGAGTGTCCCTTCAAGAGCTGTGTTGATCCTTGTTTAGCTGTAGCTGACTGATTCATGCTGATAATGATTAATGATGTCTGAGAACCCTTGATTTAAGTCCTTTTTAAATTGCTAGATTGTTATTGGCCATATGCTAAGAAAAATTGTGCTTCCTCGTTGTCACGACCCAACCCACTGGGTCATGCGGATACCTACTCTAACACCTAGATCCGAGCACCCTTACCCCAAAACTGAAACATGAAATGCGGGAAGTGAACAAATATAGGCTAAACCCCTTATTTAAATACATCAATACTCAAACTTAGTTAAAACAAAGTACTTTTGTCGAGAATTAAATTAAGCCCACCCAAGGAACTAGTCTAAACAAGTACAAGGGCTTCTAAAGAGTACAAATTATGAAAGAAATAAGACACAACTCCCACCATAAGGAAAGAGGAGTGGAAGTTGTCGGAGATCATTATCGTCTTCTCCTATGAAACGTCACTGAATCATGCAACCAGACTATGCCAAGTGACATAACAAGAGTAGTATCCGTACATACAACAGGTACTAGTAGGCATCATCAGTCAATCCGAATCCCACATAATATCAATGCAAATAATCAAAGAAACATGAAACTTGGAGATATAATTTTTTGTTTTTTAGGATTAGTAATGTTGTATTCTTCAGCATTGGGAATGTTGGCCACCATCAGAAACAAGTTACAAAGCAAGTAGACTCTAGCTTTACAAAGCTCCTAGAAATTCTACTAACTCCTCTATTTCCTCTATGCAGTTCTGTTTACACCAAAAAAATAAAGTCTCCAGGCAATTCCATTTCACATCATGGACTGATCTGATTTTGTCTTCAAAACACCTTCCATTTCTCTCCCTCCAGACTGACCACGATATGCAAGAGGGTATTATCCTCCACCATTTTTTCTGACTTTTACTTCCCCCTCTTTTCATCCAACAACTCATTAGATTGGCTGTATGTTCAGGCATTGTCCACATTGTCTTTGTGAGACTGAAAAACATGTTCCACAATTGGGCAGTGAATTTATAGTGTAGGAACAAGTGATTGTTTGTCTCCCTAGTCTCATTGCCCAAAAAACATCTAGTCACCACAACTCTCCCCTTCTTTTGTAACACTTCATGCGTAAGACATGCCTTTCTTACCACTAGCCATTGGAAACATTTCACTTTTGTAGGGGCTATGTTCTTCCAGGCATGTCTCCTTATCTTTAGATCTTCCTCCTGGATAATGCTATTCTCCCTCTTGTATAACTGATTTACTGTGAAACTTCCTTCTGAACTGAGTCTCCAACTAAGTTTATCAGGCTCCATTATTGTCCCACCAAAAGTATCCACTTCTTTTAGTAGGTCAACTACTCTTTCTACCTCCCAATCATTCAAGTGCCTTCTGAAGTTTAGGTCCCAACCCTGGGGGACCAACAATTAGACGCAACAATTTCAGGGTTGCTAGATAGTAACATGAGATCTGAAAGTTTATCATACAGTGGTACTTCTCCTATCCAATTATCCTTCCAAAGCCTAACATTGTTACCTTTGCCCACTCTGAATTTAGAGTTATCCTGGAGCTTTGACCATAGACCTCTGATAGCCCTCCATACACCCATCCCATAAGTGCAATTCACTTCATTTGAGCACCAAGGACTGTTCTGTCCAAACTTTTGAACAATTACTTCCTTCCAGAGGGAAGTTTCTTCATCACAGAATCTCCAAAGCCATTTCATCAGAAGGCAGCTGTTTTGAATTTCCAGATTCTTTATTCTTAATCCTCCTTGTTCTTTTCTTAATTGAGTGACCTCCCATTCAACCAGATTATATCTCCCCCTCTCTTTGTTGCCTTTCCACAAAAAATTTCTTTTTAGTCTATCTAGCTTGTTCACTACACTTGCAGGAATAGGAAACAAAGACATCACATATGTAGGTATAGAGTCCAACACTGAGTTTATTAGTGCGACTCTTCCCCCAAACGACAAATATTGTGCTTTCCACCGTGCTAGTCTCTTTTCGTACCTTTCTACAATGCTGTCCCATATCTCTACTTCTTTGTATTTCCTGCCTAGTGGCATACCCAGATACACAGTAGGCAGCATGCCTACTTCACACCCCAACACACTAGCCAAGGACTGAACATTCGTTACCTCTTTGATGGGAAAGATACTACTTTTCCTCCAGTTCACCTTTAGGCCAGAAACAGCTTCAAATACCACCAATATGGCTCTAACATAGGTAACTTGTTCCACTGTAGCTTCACAGAAATAGTGGTATCATCTGCATATTGCAGATGACATATTTCCAAACCACTTCCCCTATTCTAAAACCCTTGAGCCAATTATTGTGAATTGCTATTCTCATCATGCTACTGAACCCTTCCATAGCCAAAATAAATAGGAAAGGGGATAAAGGGTCCCCTTGTTTGAGTCCCCTTTCAGAAGGAAAAAAACCAACAGGTACTCTATTCACTAAATGGAGAACCTAACAGTTTTAATACAAAAACTGATCCACTTCAACCACCTATCCCCAAACCCCATTTGTTTCAGAACACTTAGCAAGTAGTCCCAATTCACATGGTCATACAGCTTTTCAATGTCTAGTTTACACAGTATGCCAGCTACCTCTCCCCTGATCCTGGTGTCTACACATTCATTTGCTATTAAGGCAGCATCCATGATTTGTCTCCCTTTAACAAAGGCCATTTGATGTTTATTCACCAGACTGTCCATCACTCTCTTCAATCTCACAGTTAGCACTCTAGCAATTATCTTGTAAATCCCAGAAATCAAGCTAATGGGTCTGAAATCCCTTAGTTCCACTGCTCTTGGAGATATAATTAGGACTCCGACCCTTCAATCACTACCCTTACTGCCAAGCAATACTACCCTGGAGCTCATACGCTCTATCCCAAGTCACCCACCTCCTTCCGCTGTCAACTTTACCATCTAAGCACTTTTCGCCTCATATCAGATCATAACCTAACACTTCTATTACATAGAAACTTTCCGAACCACTCATTCTACCAACACCAGAATTCCTCTACTATTTCCATTCTTGAATCCAAGTCCACTACTAACTCTGTTAACCTGTTTACTACTCTCTCTCAAGCTCTCATGCCAACTCCCTGACCCTTGACCAATTTACTAAGGCACCTGCAAAATTCCCACTAAACCACCTTGACTCAAATCCCTTTTATCAGATATGTCCCAGACCACCCCTTGACAAAACCGTGCAAACTAGTGCATAAGCAAAACTCCCAATCAACATCCTGACTTAACAACCACCCAAGACATGTCCAAAAACATAACAATCACCCATACTTGATTCATCATACCTTTCGAGTAACCCAAACCACCAAGGATCCCTAAGACATCATTTATAGTGTTTAACGTGCAATCCCGATTTAAAATTTTTTGAGTTCATTCGTAAGACGCGTGTATCTACTTATTCAACTTTAAGTGCTTACTTGAGCACACCCAAATTCAGACAACATAGATGTCAACTAAGGCCAAGTTAAAGAGCACATTTATATATTATAACTTTGTTTTTCTTGTTTTTTTCCTATGAATTTTCTTTGTTATTCATTAGCTCTATAATCTTTTTTTTAATAAATCAAATAAATTATATCAATTTATGCCAAATCAGAGTTCCATTAAACATTCTTTGTGAAATTCCTTGATGCATCCATTGCAACAAATTTATGCATTCTCAAGATCATACAAAGATCTTAAAATTGGCTTTGGACCGGTATTCTATCCAAATTGTTCTGTAAAGACAGATTTATTTTCTTCACCATAGTTCTATGGAAAATAAAACACTTATTTGCTAATAATTCTGATGCCCCTTCCTTTTCTTTTGTCATCATAGTTTAAAGTTGGAGGTTTGGATACGTCTAGAGTCTAAAGAATTATGGTTAAGCAGGCCTAGACTGAATACTTGAAATGCAAGTACGTAGAAGTGATGCTTGATACACAAGCCATCCAAAAGCGAGGTAGTTTCAAGTATCTTGGGTCTATTATCTAGGGGATTTGAGAGATTAATGAGGATGTCACTCACCATATTAATGTCGGCTAGATGAAATGGAGGCTCACATCCAAAGTCTTTTGTGATAAAAAAGTACCACCTAAACTTAAAAGGAAAAAATCTATAGAGTGGTGGTTAGACCAACTATGTTGTATGGGGTAGAGTGTTGGCCAGTCAAGAATCCTCACATTCAGAAGATGAAAGCGGCGGAGATGAAGATGTTGCGATGGATGTGCGGGTATACTAGGAGAGATGAGATTAAAAATAGACAAGGTAAGAGTGACTTCGGTGGAGGACAAGATGTCTGAAGCAAGGTTGAGATGGTTAGGAAATGTGATGAGGAGATGCATGGATGCGCCATTGTGAAGGTGTGAGAGGTTGGGTATGGATCGATTCAGGAGAGATAGTGGTAGACCGAACAAGTATTGGGGAAAAGTGATTAGACAAGACATGGTGCAGTTGCATCTTACCGAGGACATGACCTTAGATAGGAAGGTGTCGAGGACACGAAGTAGGGTAGAAGTTTAGTAGGTCGGAGTACATCCATATTGGTAGGTAGGAGTGCATTGTCTTGTTGCCCTTATCAGTAGTTGTAGTACTACTCTTGTAGTTTCTTGTTCTTTGATTTCGTTTACTATCTATTGTTTCGTGTAGTTCGATTATAATATTATTTTATGGGAGTACTGTTCTGCTACTTTCAGTTGTTTTTGTTACTGTTACTGTATATTGTCTCTTGTATGTTTCCATTACGTTTTCTCTAAACTGTTTTTGTCTTGAGTTGAGGGTTTATTGGAAACGACCTCTCTACCTCACATCTGAGGTAGAGCTAAGGTTTGCGTACACTCTACCCTCCTCATACCTCACTTTGTGGGACTACACTAGGTATGTTGTTATGTTGTTGTAGTTTTCAAAGTTAGGTATAGGTGGAAGAGTGGTAAAATAGGCTTACGTTCTCCTCTTTGTCTAGTTATGCTTGATGATTTGTTATCCTTCCTTTTCTTATTTTTACCTTCGGCTTGCCCTCTTCCTTTTCTTTGAAACAAGGGTATCGATATTAACATTGAAAGATGCGACTTTATCAACCCTCATCCTTGGAAAAAGTTGGGCAGGGTGAAATAGATGGCTATATGAGTGATGAATACAAAATTTTTGAAGTTCAATTTGTAAAAAGCTTCTTTGAATGCAGGAATTGGAGAAAAGCCTGAAAACTACTTGCGAGGAGTTCATTATGTCAGTGACTAAGTTAGTTGTGGAACCATTGCTTTCTTTTGTGACAAAGGTTAGTTCTGTTTTCCATTTTTACCTTTTGTCGTTTTCTTTATATGTAGGAGCAATCTTTCAACATTTTCAACTTTATTCTTTAAATAATTAATGATTTCTGTCGGGGTACCTTCTCTTCTTTTTGGCTTCTTTTTCCTTGAGCCGAAAGTCTATCAAAAACAACTTCTCTACCTCCCAAGGTTTGTGTACACTCTACCCTCCCCAAACCCCACTTGTGGGATTACACTAGGTATGTTGTTGTACCTTTTCTTCTCCTGATGAAGAACATTTTCTCCATCCCACATATCTCATTCGTTACAAGTGTAAATTTGCGCTATTTATAAATAATTAAGTGTAAGCTTCCATCTCCTTGTATACTTTCAACGTCTTTCATACATTTCTATATGATTAATTCACCGCCATCTTTTTCTCATCTAATTTTTGTTTCGAATCTTACCAGCTGTGTCTATACCTTTGGGCTTTGACATTAGAGTTTGGGACATAATACCTATGTCTCTTGTTTGTCTTATAACTGCCATTTTAAACAGTTGTAGCTTTGTAGTATTATAAGAAAACACAAACACTTTGTCCAATTAATGGATTCCAGGCTGTACAACTGATTATATAAACGGGGATTTTCCTGATTGTATCTCCATAACCATTTCATTAGTCAATAGGCCTTTCTGACCTTTTGGCGATCCACAACGGGATTTGTGACGGGATTTAGAATTTAGATATAATCTGAATTTTTTCCAGTGCTACTGTTGTTGAAAAAGGGGGTGGGGGGGGGGGGGAGGTCGGTGAGATTGGCAGGGATGGTGGAAGGAGAGAAGGATCTGTGGCAGCCTTTCCTGTGATGGGTGACAGGAAAGGAATCAACAAAGAGTTTGAATTGAAGAGGATGAAAAATTATTACAAAGAGAAAGGATATTTTGTCCTTGGATTAGTGAATCAGGTTAAAGAGAAAGACTGAGCCGATTCATTGATAGAAGGGGCTGGACCACCAAGAACCGAACGAACTGACTAGCAAACATATTTTGGACCATCGAATTTCCAACATTGAAAAAATCATAGAACTTCATGGCGGTGCAATCAAAGCGATAAAGGGAATGAACATTGAAAACTCATTAAAAATAAAATGACTACCCTTTGGGAAGATGGTCTTGTGACCACGGTTTGACTTTTCTGAAGTCACAGAACATGGAAAACACAAGAAAATGAAGGGTAAGGATTGGTAGCAACCCCAAAGTGAAGCACAATCCTGGGTCATCTTCTAGGATTTAACCCAGATTGAATGGTGCTAATGTAGCCAATAGGTATGGGAAGGATGCTAGACCAGCTGGAGAAGGGGAAAACAAGGAGGGGGGCTCTTCGGGTTTACATAAACTTAAGATGAGAAGGAGGTTGAGGGGTTTGTGAAAGTGGTGGATTGGCTGAATGGATAGTCTATTAAAGCCAATAATTGGGGGCAACTGTCAAAATCACTTGTTCCAAAGAAATTGTTACATGTGGTGGTCCAGCATTGGGCAAAGAGTTGGGAAATGGGGGATTCAAATGGGAGGAGCATTCTCAGCCTTTATCAATCATTGAAGGGACAAGAAGTTAACAAAATGAGCCAGGGATAAATATCTTAACTTCAGAAGTTCTTGGTGGTTTTATGTGAAGTTGAACCTTCAATGAGACAAGTGTCAAGTGGAGGTGGTGGTGCAGCAAGTGTTGACACAACTTTGAGGAAGAGGAATTAGGTTGTGACAGAGTGGAGGAAACATAGTGGTGTATGGAAGGAGGAATAGGGACAGGGAAAGGAAAAGGAGGGGGGTAGGAGGTGAAGATAGGGGGAAATAAAAAGATGTGGTCAATGGATATTAGGATAAATAATTGTAATATGAGAGGGATGTGTGACCTGAACAAAAGGGTCATCATCAAGATAGGCATAAGAAAATGGGGGTAAATCTACCCCACTTTTAGAAACTGAAATGGAGGTGTCAGATAGTATTGTGAGAAGTGTGCGGTGTTAAGGGAGTAGGGAAGAACGTCGGAGGAATGAGAGGAAATTAGAGATTGTGGAGGTCACTGGGGGGTAGGTTGACTCTCATCAAGTCAGTTTTAGATGGGTTACTACCTACATGATGAGTCTATTTCCAATACCCAAGAGCATTGTGAAGAAAATCAACAGAATGAGAATATCCTTCATTTGGCAAGGGAACAAAGAAAAGAAAGGCTACAACCTGGTGAAATGGGAGACACTCACTTTGAGCAGAAAACAAGGTGGCCTTGGCATGAGAAATCTTAGCATCCAGAATAATTGCTTGCTACAAAAATGGCTATGGAGATTTTGTACTGAAGATGGAGCCCTATGGAGAAGATTCATAGCAGGAAACTATGGGTTGTTTTGCCAATGAACTACTGAGGAGGTGATGGGGTCATTTGGATGCTGTGTGTGGAAGACCATCAGAAGGTTGTGGCCACAGTTCAATAACAATATTTATATTAGTGTGGGCAATGGTCTGAAAACAGATTTCTGGAATGAAATCTGGAAAGGGGATGATAGCCTGAGGAACTTATTCCCAAACCTCTACACCTTGAGCTTACAAAGATCTGGTACTGTTGCTCAAGTATGGAGCCAACAAGGGTGGAACTTAGTGTTCAGGAGGGCTTTGAATGACTGGGAAATTGAGGATGTGGCAAGGCTACTAGAGGTGCTAAACACCCCTCCAGCCATATCTCAAAGAAAGGATAAACCAATTTGGAAGTTACATAGCAAAGGAATGTTCACAGTCAAATCCTGCTACTGGAGGATAAATGTCAATCAGTCAGTGACCAAAAAATGGCCTTGGAAGCTAGTGTGGAAGACAACAAGCCCATTAAAAGTAGCATGTTTTGTTTGGTTGGTCATAAGAAAAGCTTGCCTTACACATGAGGCATTACAAAAAAGGGGGAAGCAGTTTTGCTCAAGCTGCTTTATGTGTGAGCAGAAAGCAGAAGTAAATAATCATTTGTTCATTCACTGTAAAGCAGCTTCAAAGTTGTGGAATATGTTTTTGTGTATAGTAGGGGTTAGCTGGGTGATGCCAAAGACAACCATGGAGCTCCTTAATAGCCGGACAAGAATTGGCAACAGAGGGAAAAGTGAAGATTGGTGGAAGACTATTCCAGCCTTTATATGGTGGACTCTATGGAAAGAAAGGAATGCTAGGTGTTTTGAAGGACAAAATGATAGTTTTCAGAAGATAGAAATGAAATGCTTAAGTCTTTTGTTTTTTTGGTGTAAGCAAGAGTTGGTAGGGGAAAGCATAGAGATGGTCAATTTTAAAGGAAACTTGTAATTCTGTATGGCTTTTTGAGGGTGTGCCCACCACCCTGCGGGATGTAAGTTTCCAATTCATCATCCCTTGGATGATGAATTTTTTGTGAATACAAAGTTACCCTTATCTCAAAAAAAAAAAAAAAAGTGGTTTATGTTAGCAACTCAGTTTAGACACACTGGAAATGGGATGGGATTTCGAGAAGGGGGTTATGGTCTGTGGGAGAGGTCTAAGGAGAATTTTTGGGAAGAACTTTAGCTCCTTACCTGTCTCCTTTATTTTTTAGAAATCTGGTACTCCAAAGAGATGGTTAAAAACCAAGAGCTGCAAAATATTGGACAAACTGAAACAACAACAACATACCCAATGAAATTCCACAAGTGGGGTCTGGGGAGGGTAGAGTGTACGCAGACCTTATCACTACCTCGTGAGGTAGAGAGGCTGTTTCGGATAGACCCTTGGCTCAAGTGCAGCAATTTCAGGTATAAAGAAGAAGAAGACTGTGACAAAAACATAACAACTAATAGGAGAAGCAGTGCAAAGCCTACAAGAAAAGAATATGAACAGCCAGTGAGTAGTGCAGTAGCCGCAACATAATAAACAGATGAATATAGATATAAAAAACTAGATCTAACAAGAATAGGGCTAGTACCATGACAAACACCACAAGCCTGAACTCTCAAAAGCAAGGAAGGCAACACTCCACTACCTACTAACCTTCTACCCTAATACACGACCTCCACACCCTTCTATCTAAGGTCATGTCCTCGGTAATCTAGAGTTGCGCCATGTCCTGTCTAATCACTCCTCCCCAGTGCTTTTCTGGCCTACCTCTACTTCTCCTCGTGCCTACTACATCCAGCGCAACTTATAAAATTCAAGGATGATGGAACCGCCCTCTACCCTTCCCCACCTAAATAGTGGACTTAGTTCACTTGGGTTAGGGCTCAAACTTATAATGTGAAGACACAAGTCCCTCAGCCTTTGAGCTAACCCCTTTGAAATTTTACGTAGTCATCACTCATCACTATATCATGTATAAAACAAAGACACACCAACGTGAAATTATAATTTAGGTAACTAGCTAGAATACCACCTGTTATCTATAATTCAGGTAACTAGCTACAAATACCATCAATTATTTAATAAGATGATGCTGATTCCTTAGTAGACATCATGAAATCCTTGTAAAATGAAATAGGACATACTTTACTTTTTTGGAATCTGCAAATATCGCTACTATCATAGCCTTTTTACTGATTTTCAATACAACGTGACCCTCTTTTTTACAAAAACCATAAGTGATTTAATTAGCACGATTGTACTCGACATTGTCGGTTTTTCCATTGGGTGGTGGTGGTGGTGGTATGGCACCACACTGTCTCTATTTTGAGTCAATATCATTGGTATTTGACCTGAGACGTATTACTGATGGACATGGGAAGCAGTAATAGGACTTGTAATCAAGGTTTGAATGCATCGTGAGCTTAAGTGTTAGAGTTGAAATCTGATGTTTTTATGACCTTGCAGATTTGTTCATTTCTTTATGAATCTTCTTTTTTAAGATTTTAACTATTAGGTATGAAATGTCTATAGGTTACGGCTGTTAAAGTTGCATTATCTGGTAGTCAAAATCAAAAACTGGAGTCTGGGATTGCAAAGCCACTCAAGGATCATGCTTTTGCTTCACCAGAAAAGATTGCCGAGCTCCTTCAGAAGGTAAACAGATAGATAAGCTTATCTTTTGTTGAAATAAAGAAAAAACCTTTGTGCAACACTGATTTTGTTTTACACAAATTGCTGAATGAACCAAAATAACCAAACCAATCAACTTACTGGTTTTTTAATCAACAAACATCATGCCTGCTGATCATTTGTTATTCAATCAGTTTTTCCCTCTCTTTTGACTTACATGCTGATTCATATTTGGCACAGGTCAACACAGCAATAGATGAGGATTTGCCTAGGGTATTGGTAAAAATGAGACTCTATCTGCAGAACTCATCGACACGTGCAATACTTTTCAAACCCATTAAGTAAGATCTTTTGTGCTGTTATATTGTCATAAAACCTGTTTAATTTGTTTATATTTTAAATTTTTATACTTGTGAGAAGTAAAGGCACAGGAACATATTATTGAATTGTGTAAACTACATTATTACAATGAGAGCCCATACATTACAATCCTTTTACATGTAAGACAATATATACTGAGCTTCTTACAAATTTAACTAATACGAGGATAGTGAGGGACTAGGTGAAAGTACGTGCAAGCTAATTATTTGATGTCACAAACTTTGTAACAATATCTCGGACTCGGTTGTGGGTGTCCGTTATGGGTGTGGATCTAGAGGTCGGATCCTTACATGATTTAAATTTTAAGATTTGAGGGGTATGAATCCAATTATGGATACAAGTGCGGGTATTATGCTAAAAATAATTTATATATCTTCAAGTAGAGTTATGAAAATATGTCTAAATTATGGTGGACTATTTGGAAGGAAAGCAATGCACTAACTTTTGAGGGCAAGTTTGAATATGTAATTATTGTTAAGTACAAATGCATCTCCTTACTATTTTTTAGGTGTAACATGACTTACTAATCATATACAAATCATTATAGACTTCTTGAGTTCATTGCACATTCAACAATGATATTGACCTGAAAATATCCCTAAAGCACCTTGTGCTTGCAAACTTTTTAACACAAATATCTTTTGATGATAAGAAAGATAAACCTAAATTATGATTTCACCCTATCTTTTGTTTTGATTTCAGTAATAGCAATACGTTAACATAAACTACTAAATAAATACACTGATTGAGAGTGATCAGCTTCACTACAAGTCATGCCAAACACCTGAATAACTGTGGTAAGACTGTTGAAAAAGAATGACTCAAAACACGTTGGAGAAGTGCGCTGGGTGTGTGGAGCAGATGCACCGCCGTAGACCTTGTTGTTGCCGGCACATGGACGTCCATGAATGGTCAGATGCCGGAGGAGCTTGCTGGGGGTGTGCTCGCTTGAGTTTTCTGGACCTCGTGGTAGTGTTGACTTTTTGCACAACACTCACAAAAGAAGAGATGACACAAATTCAGCCCTAAGAGTAGCTGGAAATTGAAACATGGTGACCTATCTGATTGAGTTCTCTTTCCCAGATGCGTCTCACCAATGCTTTGATAGCATAAGTCAAGGCATGGGAAAATACTATTGAAATATGTAAACCACGTTAATACAATCAGTCCCTGTTTATGGACATTACAATCCTTATCCATGTAGGACAATAAGTACACTAATATTCTAACAATACTTTGCGTCTGTATGTGTCCTCTTGTGGGTTTAAGTTTCATGCTGTTCAGACATAAAGAAACAATAGTTCTCCTTTCTGATGTCCATTCCCAGCATAATCTTGTTCATTCCCTATTTATGAGGGACAACTCGTTGAAATTTTTGTCCCGGTTTACTTTTCATGATATATTTATGGTCACAATAAGCTACAGCCTATGCATAGGTGGCATGCCAGAAAATGTAACCGGTGACAATGGCTTTCTACAAGAATGACATAAATCAGGGAAATATACAAACAACACACTTTATTTAATTTCTGTGTGTTAAGGTCATGCTTTGTATTGTTGCAAATTCTGTACTTTGTACTTCTTTTATTATTTAAATGATTCTGAGACTCTAAATCCGTTTTCATAATTGTGCAGGACTAATATATTGGAAGCACACATTCAAGTGCTATCCCTTCTGAAAAAAGAATATACACCTGAGGATAGACAAGACCTTGTCAAGATGGTCTCAATGCAGGATTTGGAAGCTAAACTAGATAAGCTTCTATAATGAGCTTCCGCTATAGAACTTATCATTTAGTGGTTATCATAAAGCTTCTACAATGAGCTCCCAAAGCGATGCTTTCTTCAATTCCGACTTCTGTAATACCAGAATTTATCGTGGTGGAGGTTCCGGCAACTTTTTGGCATGGAGGAAGGTTTTAACCACAGTGCAATTGATATACATTGATCCTACAGTAATTATAGATCATACATGTAAAGCTTTGTTGAAGAGTTGACTTTGGGATTTGGCGTTATCAGAAGAATTTCCCATTGATTCCCTCAGGCTGTGAACAGAACTTTGATTGTCATAGTTTGACTTGACACAAAATCTAATTAAAAAATGAGAACTATTGAGATATGATCTTAAACATATTATAACATTTGTGGGTGTTATAAACTTTTTGAAACATGTGATTTTAAATGTGTCAATAGTATGTGTAGCTATAAACTAAACTTCAATGAGCTGGGTTGTGAAAGTGAAAACCCTACCTTAATTTTATAGTGAGATCAAAGCATTTTATGATGCAGGATCCTATTTCCCTATTCTTCGATAGTATGGTACCTTCACTTTTCTTGCTCTGCTTATAAGCTCCCGTAACAATACTAGCTCTTGTGTAATAGTAAGTAGTTGTGAGAACATAAAAGTTAAGTAGCAATAGTAGCTATTGTGTAATAGTAAATAGTAGCGAGAATAGAAAAGTTAATAAGCTCCAGTAGCAATACTAGCTCCTGTGTAATAGTAAGTAGTAGCGAGAACATAAAAGTAAATAAGCTCCGGTAGCAATACTAGCTCTTGTGTAATAGTAAGTAGTATGTGATAAAAGTTAATAAGCTCCAGTAGCAACACTAGCTCTTGTGTAATAGTAAGTAGTAGTGAGAATATAAAAGTTAATATGCTTCGGTAGCAATACTAGCTCTTGGGTAATAGTAAGTAGTAGCGAAAACTAAAAAATAGTAAGCTCAAGTAGCAACACTAGCTCTTGTGTAATAGTAAGTAGTAGCGAGAATATAAAAGTTAATATGCTTCTATAGCAATACTAGCTCTTGGGTAATAGTAAATAGTAGCGAAAACTAAAAAATAATAAGTTGCAGTAGCAATACTAGCGTATGTGTAATAGTAAGTTGTAGCGAGAACAGAAAACTTAATAAGTTTCAGTAGCAATATTAGTTCTTGTGTGATAGTAAGTTGTAGCAAGAACAGAAAACTTAATAAGCTTTAGTAGCAATATTAGCTCTTGTGTAATAGTAAGTAGTAGCGAGAACTAAAAAGTTAATAAGCTCCAGTAGCAATACTAGCTCCTATGTAATAGTAAGTAGTAGCGAGAACAAAAAAAATATAATTGCATCTGGCCTTCTGATCAAGCAAGTGATCAATGATTGCAATCAAGCAAGCTTCTTGTTAAGAAAATATATGAATCTCTTCTTTTTTTTCCCTGAGGAAATAGTGGGAGGTGGGTATATTTTGTATTTTATAATCATTAAAAAGTTTTAGTTTTAAATATTATATTTTACATCCTTTTTAGTTTGAGAAAATTATGCAAAATAGCAAACATTTAGCTTATATTAGTTACTATCGTTACAATTTAAGAAAATTGTAATTCATGATTATCGATATTCCAATTCTTGCTATCCGCTTGATTTGTATAATTCACCTCATTTGTATAATTCAGTTCTTGATTTTACAAATCCAGAATTTTATATATGCTTACCCTAGCTATTTATATACGATTTATGAAAAATTCATAATAAATTTACCCAGTTTGGTGTTTTGAAAAACTTCTAAATATATAAATACAAAATTTGTATATACTTACCCTATTTGTATATTCGCAAGCAAAATATACAAACCAAAACCTTCATAGCAAGCAGAATTATTGCTATGGAGTGCAATTATCAAAACTATAGCTATAAAGCCTTATAGTGTTTATTATGTTTGTTGTAAACTTAATTCCGATTTAAGTGAGGCTTTAATCTTGGCTGGTCAAAGTTGTCACATTTATTAATTTCAAGGCTTGTTTCACACCCTTTAAGATTTTATAAACATTAAGTTATTTTTTTTAGAATAAAGAGAACGTGGAAGGTGCAACATATTCGGTGTAATTTTACAAAGTGGGAGTCCGAATTAGGGTAAAATATATCAGTTTTTTGAGTTTCATACTTGAACTATCACCAAAGGTTTATCGAACCACACATCAACTATCAATTGTTCACTTTTTATATTCATATAGAAAAAATGAACAACTGATAGTTAAAATGTGTTTTGATAAACATTTAGTAATAGTTCCTACCAAATAACACACTTCCTTGTAATCTAGTGAAAAGAAAACCATGAAACTATATAAAGGTGCCAACAAAATCTAGGCAAAATCTCATGGAAGGTTTGTTAAATTATCCCTATCAATTAACTTCATTTTCTCACTTTTCCTTTTCCTTTCCGTGTCTTCTAATAAATCCTAAATTTACAAATTATTCCTTAGTAGTTAGTTAGTAGTAGTACATATTACGTCCTTACTAATTTTTTTATCTTAAAAAAACTATTTATTATTCAATGTTCGATATTTTGATTGGAGTTAAACTAAATCTGAAATCGTGTATTGCATGATTCATTTCTATGAGTGTGCTTCCTACAAGATTTTTTCATTCTTAGAATAACTCAAATCAAGACCGACCTCTGTTTAAGCGCAAAAATATCCAAAACCATTCCATCACAAGTCATGTTGGTCGTACTTAATACTCTTTTAAGTATTAGTCATAAGTCATAACTATTAATCAATTAAATCACCAAATTAGTTACTTTGAAGAAAAGTTTCCAATTCAATTCAATTAATGCCAAGACAGTTTCACAATTGATGCTTTTTACAGCTTTAAATTACTATATTATTTTATTTTTGCATCATATAAATAACTAGAATGAATCAATGAATGAAAAAATACAGCAAAAATATTGGACCACATAAATTTATCATTCACTCTACCTTCTTATAAAAGTTGAATAAAAAGAGTATGTATTAATTTATTAAATGACATAGCTGGTTTTGTATGTGTATTACTTTATTAAATGACATAGCTGGTTTTGTATGGTCATAAATTGTAAAATGTTTGGAGTATTTGCTTGTTATACAAAGTAAATGTGATTGAATTATTATACCATGCTTTTTTACGTTAGTATACATTAAATGAAAATTGTTAGGTCATTTTATTTTTCAATGAAAAGAGAAAAAGGCATTTTTTTTCAAGTGTTAAGTCAATTAATTTCATACAACGGATAAGAGTTGTGGCGGAGTGGATAGAAAAATCTTTCGTTTTAATTAAATCAGAATTTTGATTCGAATTTAGAATATAATTTTTTTTTTATAGGAAACAGTTCATTTTTAAATGAGACTTTGACCTAGTGTGTGTTAAAAATTAGTTAGGGCCCTCACATACGTGTGGAAACAAAAAAAATATTCCTATAAAGAGTACTTTTTTACTTATTATTTCTCATTCGATATCTGATATCTATATTGGAGTCTGATTAAATTTGGATTCGCATTGGAAAGTTCCACATTAGGAGGTCAAGTGCTCCCTAGCAAAGGTCACTTCATACTCCGGAGGACTCAAACTCGGAATCTCTAATTAAAGATGAAAGAGTACTTGTCACTCCACTACAATCTTTGTCGGTAATTAAGACGATTTATTTTCTTAACATCCATCATAATAAGAAAGTTATTAATAGAGTATGTATTAATAATTTATTAATTGACATAGCTGGTTTTGCAAGGTCATAATGTTGGAGCATTTGTTTGTCATATAAAGTACATTTATGGAATTGAAATATTATACTGTTTATATACCATGCTCCTTGACATTTTTACATTTAATGAAAATTGTTACTATGAATTTTCTAATTTATTCATTTGATTTTTTCACACCAAACAAACACATTTCATTAATGCTATGTCAGTTATATGCTTTTTTTTTCTATTCAGTGTATAATATCTATATTATAATTTAATTAAATTTGAATTCGCTCTAAAATATTTTATATTGAGGATAAAATGCTCCCTGACAAAAGTGTTGACGTATCTAGAATGACTCAAATTTGAGAATAAAACGTTTCCTGACAAAGACGATGACGTATTCAGAATGACTAAAATTCTAGATATATGAACTCATTAAGTGTTTGATTATTAAAATATATTATCTCTAAATTTAAGTGATTGGAAATTAAGATTGTTTATTTTTCTAAATGTATAAACATGTGTAACTTATTTTTATTATAACTTATAAATATAAAATTAAAATTAAAATAATAACTAACTGTATATAAAAGTGTATTGATTTATTAAATGACAGGTGGTTTTGCATGGTCATAGTGTTTGGAACATTTGCTTGTCTCTTAAAAGAAATAAAAATAAGGAAACCATCGGTAGCCCCCTAAATTTGGCATCAATTTTCACTTAGACACCTCAAGTAAGCTTTGTTCATTTTAAATACCTCAAGTAGGGGTCCGTTGTGTCATTTTGACACTTTTTCTATTTTCAAAATCACATATTAAGTGTGTACATCCAGACGCTCTTATGTGGAAAAATAAACGAATTGATATGTGACACGTGAAAATTTTATTTTATTTTTTAAAAACTCAATTTTACTTTCTTTTTTTCTTTATTCCAGATCCCAAACCCCATGCCCTCACCTCTTTTTTCTTCTTCTTGCGTCCAGATGTACGCACTTAATATGTGATTTTGAAAATAGAAAAAATGTCAAAATGACACAACGGACCCCTATTTGAAGTGTTTAAAATGAACAAAGCCTACTTGAGGTGTCTAAGTGAAAATTGGTGTCAAATTTAGCGGGCTACCGATGAATTCTGCCTAAAAATAATGGAGTGAATTATTATTACGATGCATTAAATGAAATTGTTAGGTCATATTAAAATGTTTTTTTCATTTTATTTTTTTAAGTCAATTAATTTCATAATTCATATTTGATATTACTAAGTATGTTTTCGTTTACGGACCCTATCCAATGTGATTATGAATGAGTGAACTAATTTCATAATTTATATTTGATATAACTAGTATGTTTTCGTTAACTAACCTATCCAATGCGAATATGAATTAGTGGAAAAATAATTATACTGCAAATCTTGACTATAATTAGTATCTTCTTATCACATTAATGTTTTTGTTACAATATTTATTTTCTAATGAGATCTCTTGATCTAAATCCTATTTACTTTTATGTTTTAAGTATTTATGTATCATATCTATCTTAAAATACTTGCCATATAAATCTAATAGTAATTATGGTCTTCAATATAATTTTAACTTTATTCTTCTAATTAATGTGAGGTTATGGTGTATAAATACTAAATATTTAGTAACAATCCAGTTTAGGAAGAGGTGTCATAATAGAAAATTCAAATTTGGTAAAAAATCAGTTAGTTTGTCTCATACCTTATATTGTAATATAAATAAAAAGTTACTGATATAACATATTTATCGTGTGATCTTATAATCAAAATCTAGGGAAGGTAAACTATATGCGATTTTGTTCTTACTTCATAGAAATAAAAAAGTTATTTTTGAAAGATTCTCGAGTAACACCAACATAGAAGTTAATAATACTAATAATTTATCAATAATTTTGTAAATAAAATTATATAATTCAAAACTTGTAAACTTGAAATCTTATAAACATGACTAAAACTTTAAGAGAAAATATACATTTAATTTGACCACTCGATTAGAAATATTTATATTTGTTAGTTATATGTCATCTATATCAACAACAACAATATCATATCTATTATGATCCCACAAGTGAAGTCTACCTCGTGAAGATAAAGCGAATGTTTTCAATAAACCTTCGACTTAAATAAAATATATCAAAAAATACATTAATGAAGGAATAATAACAACAACAAATAATACCATAATCACAATTCACAGTAAAGAAAACAATATGTAGAAAATTAGACCACACTCAATTACTAACTTTCTTTTATATTTCACGACCTAAACGAATATTTTGACATTATAACTAACCTAAAAACGTTACAAGTAAGGTCAATGTTTGAAAAAAAAAAAAGAGAAACTTTTTTGTGAACAAATAAACTGTCCATGTATCTATCGCAAACATGAATGCATTAATTACAATCTACCATTGCCTTCAATTTTTTCACCTATTTCTTGAGAGAGACCCCATTTTTATCTCACCAAAAAAAAAAAAACACACTTTTTCCCCTCTTTATAAAAGACTGATGACAATGTTAACATAACATGGTTTTGCAGACCAAATTTCAAGAAAAACAAAAAAAATAGAAAAAGAAATTAACAAATTTTGTTTTTGTTTTTAGAATTGTTTGGTTGGTGGTGGGTATTGGATCCAATGTCACCAAGTAAATGTTTTTAGTTATCCAATGTGTTTTTCTTTTTAAAATTCAGCAAAAAAAAGTGTATTTTATTAGACACACAAATCATTGTTTTTAGAAGCATTTTTGGGTGTCTCTGCAATCTCTGAGGTCTGTCATGTGAAGTGTAGGGAAAAAAAATTCAAGAAACCAAAACCCCAAGTTTTGAAATTCTTTATTTTATTATATGGTATTTTTTTGTAATTTTTTATTTTTGGGTTTTGGGGTTTTATGAAAAGTGAAAGTAGTAGAGAAGAGTGAAAAAAAGGGTAGTGATGGTGATGAGGAAGTTCAATAAATTGAGTTTGTTTTGGAGTTGTTGATTTTATAATTTTGTGGTCAAAGTTTTTGTTTGTGATAATGACACTAATTGATAGATCTGAAGATTCCTGTGTTGATAGTGATCTTGTTAAAATCTTTCTAGACAGAAAGGAAAATGTCTTTTGAATCTTTTACATTTCAAGATTTAATCATCAAATAAGAAAAGATTCTACTTTTGTCCTATGAAAATCCAAATTAAAAAAAAAAACTGCATTTTTAATGAACTTTCTTGTTTCCATTCATCAATGGTGACACCCCAATCAAATCAAAAATCCATTTTTCTAGGTTTCAGGTAGATCCCTTTAGTGTAAAGACTCCATTTTTAATTCTGCAAATTGAACTTTGTAGTTTGGTGACACCCAACCAAATCAAGAATTCATTTTTTGCTCTCTAGTAGATCCCTTTTGTGTCAAGACTCCATTTTTAGCTCTGCATTTTGAACTTCCTAGTTTCCCATTCATCAATGGTGACAACTAACCAAATCAAGAATTCATTTTTGCAGACCCCTTTAGTCTCAAAACTCCATTTTTAGCTCTGCACTTTGGATTTTCTTGTTTCCCATTCATCCATGGTGACATCCAACCAAATCAAGAATCCATTTTTGTAGAGACCCTTTAGTCTCAAAGACTCCATTTTTAGCTCTGCATTAGATCCCTGTACTGTTAAGACTCCATTTTTTGCTCTGTAATTTGAATATTTCAGTGTCAAGACTCCATTTTTAGCTCTGTATTGAGCATTTTAGTGCTCAAAAATTGTCAAGTTCAATGAAAATCAAGAACCCCATTTTCCTCTAGAGTTGAACAACTTAAATGCTCAATCATTCAACAATGGAAATGTCAATTTCAATGGAAATCAAGAATCCATTTTTGTTCTTAAGGTACTGTTCTAGTCACAAATTCTTGTTTTTCATTTTCTCAATATTTTCCATAGTTTTACCACTTGTAAAATCAGATGATGCTGAAGCACTTTTAGCATTGAAATCCACAATAGACCCCTCAAATTTTCTTGATTGGAAAAAAGGAACTGAATTTTGCCAATGGCAAGGTGTTAAAGAATGCATGAAAGGTAGAGTTACTAAGCTTGTTGTTGAAAATCTCAATTTGAGTGGTTTATTGGACCAGAGTGCTCTCAATCAACTAGATCAATTACGAGTTTTAAGCTTCAAAGAAAACTCCATTTCCGGCCAAATCCCAAACCTTGCCGGACTTTCCAATCTGAAATCCCTTTTCCTCAACAACAACAACTTTTCTGGTGAGTTTCCGGCTACCATTACCCTCCTTCACCGTATCAAAGTTGTGGTTCTCGCCGGAAACAAACTCTCCGGTGACATTCCTCCAGCGTTAACAAATTTATCCCGGTTGTATGTTCTTTATCTAGAAGACAATCACTTCACCGGAGAAATCCCACCGTTGAATCAGCTCAGTTTGAGGTTCTTTAATGTGTCAAATAATCAACTTTCCGGTGAAATCCCGAGTACTCTGGCGTTATCTCGGTTCAATGAATCATCTTTCGCCGGAAATGTCAATTTGTGTGGAGTACAATTGCATAATAACTGTCCTTCAACTAGTCCATCGTATCCCATCATTCCAGAAAATGTATCTCATCATAAAAAAAGCAAAAAGCTTATCATCATCATCGTCCCTGTGGTCGCTGGAATCTTGATCCTCTGCGTTTTGATGGCCATTTTTATAGCATGTGTTCGAAAACGAAGAAGAAAAACTCAAGATGGAAAGAGTAAAGGAGTTGAAGCCGGTGGAGGCGGGGGAGGGGAAGAAGAGGGGACTAGTCGCGGTGGCAATGGCAATGGTGGTGGTGGCAGGGATGGTAATAATGGCGGAAGAGAAGGGACATTTTCATGGGATCAAGGAAGTGGAGGACTAGGGACATTGGTGTTTTGTGGACCAGGTGATCAACAAATGAATTACACCTTAGAGGATTTGTTGAAAGCATCAGCTGAGACATTAGGGAGGGGTATAATAGGAAGTACATATAAAGCCGTGATGGAATCCGGCTACATTGTGACGGTGAAGCGGTTGAGGGATTCGAGGTTCCCGAGGTTAGAGGAATTCAGGAGGCATGTGGAGATTATTGGTAGGCTAAGACATCCTAACTTGGTCCCACTCCGAGCATATTTTCAAGCTAAGGAAGAACGTTTGCTTGTTTATGATTATTTCCCTAATGGCAGCCTCTTCTCCCTCGTTCATGGTACGTATTCCGTCATTCATTTATTTATTTATTTATAGTACATTTTGCTTTTATCTGTTTTTGTGTACTGAGCTCTCGTGAGTAGTGAAAGGAGGAAAAAACAGGTATAGTTGAGCTCATGAATAGTGAAAGGAAGTTAAAAAGGGATTTGGCGGGATGAACTTGCACTTGAGTGGTATAAGGTGGAATAAGATAAGGGGAGGTAACTTATTTACCTCTAGTATATGCATCGATTCAATAGATGCATTACATGTGTTTTTTTACTAAATTAGTTATCGAATAGTTTATCCTCTCTTGAGGTTAAACTAGTTTGGTTTTGTGCAAATACCAAGTGGGGACAAATTCTTTTTCATGAGATCACTAGTTTATAACTCAATCTCTCGAAGATTCGGCTCCTTTATTGACATGAGTCATTTTCTTATTTTGAATTCAAATTTGTTACCTCTTTATGATTGGCTGTTTTGTGGGGGAGCATTGGAGGACTTTAGTGTCACTTTATTTTCCTTTTTTTTTGTGTTTATATTTGTGTACTTTGCACATTTTCCTTGAATTGTTTATGCTTTTTAATATGTTTCTTCATCTTCTTCTGTATTCTGTCCCCCTTTTTTTTGTTTTTTTGTTATTTTTGAATAATTTCCATATAATTGGTTTGGTAGTGTATCACTTTCTGGTCTCTCCTGTGGGTTCTGTTTGGTGATGGTGGGGAAGAGAGGGCCAACAAAGGAAGCTTGTAGGAGCCAACAAAGAATTGAGTTAGCTGTCCAAGTAGGACAAATATGTAAATTTGTAAAGGAAGTTCCAAACTTGCTTTGGTATACTGATGTGAAGATTATAGAAAAATATTGTTTTGTTTAAATAATTAAGTTAAAAAAATCAATAATCAAATAAGTAAACTCTTCTCATCTTGTTCTCTACGACTACGGATGTTACACGAAAAGAAGATAAAGAACAAAAGGGGAGTATTGTTATATATTGGCCTTTTGGAATCTTACGAAGGATGATATTTCATTCAAATGGATTCTGATAAAAGATGTCTATTGTGTTTCGGTTATTGCACTATTTTGTTGTTGTTACAGTTCCTTTTATGAATGCTTTGTGCTTTCCTTATTATTTGCCATATTTTCTTCGATGCCATTTTCTTTCTTAACTACTTTGTTTAGCTGCACATGAACCTAGGGTCCGTCGGAAACAACCTTTCTATCTCAACGAGGTAAGGTCGCGTATACTCTACCCTCTCTATATCCCACTTGTGGAATTTCACTTTGTTGTTGGATTGTGAAAAGGATGGCCCTCTGGGAGGAGGAAACTCAAATTAGGAATCAAAATAATGATGTCACCGCTACACTCGCATATTTTGCCCTTTTCATTTATTGCTTAGAGCCAAAACAGTTGTCCAGCATATATGGAGATAAGGCATGATACTTTGAAATTAGAAAGACAAAACCATAGTTTTCAGTGATAACTTTACTATAAGGTGGATCAGTTCTGAACAATACAAATAAAATGACCTTGCGTATTGCTCAAATTTGCTTACGTAAGAGCTTTTTTGCCTTCTGCTGATTTCAGGACTTTTATGGTAAGGTGTTAATTGTTAAATTGACCAGTGAGCTTCCAAAGATACCTGGAAAAATCAACATTTTCCTTCTGATTCAAAAAGAACAATAACAACGTACCCAGTGTAGTCCCACAGCTAGGGTCTGGGGAGGGTGGTGTGTATGCAGAAAAACAGAATTTTTCTGACACTAGTCACTAGCGATTAGAAGTAACATTGCTATTTATAAAGTTTCATAATTGTCTGCACTATTTAGTTTTTAACATCTGCTCAACATCTCTTGTTCTCTCCACATTATATCTTGTGATATAGTTTGAGATGTTCTAAAGTTGATTTGTTCCTAGTAAACTGAAGTTGCACCTACGTTGTATTCCAGAGTATGTTCAATATGATATTTACTTTTCTTCTATTTAGGGAAACTAGAATGCAATACACCAGTGACAAGAACAAAAAAAGTTAATTATCATATAAACTATTGTCAATCGACATGTTGAACACCAAGATCCCTACGTGTAGTATAGCAAGTTGGGTAATAATCAAGAGTAAGGTAGTCTAGATGCTGTCTTTTCTTCCAAGTACAGTTGTGGTGATGCAGTGAAAGACATTGAAAGTGAGTTTCTTTGTGAGGCCATTAAACCATTTCAGGCACTAAAGCACCTATGGTGGAATGACAGAGCTAAAGGCATACCTAAGTTCTTTTTTTGGAATAAAGACAACGTGGAAGGTGCTATGCAACAACAAAAACATACCCAGTTTAATCACACAAAGTGGGGTTTGGGCTAGGGTAGACTATAGGCCGACGTTACCCCTGCCTTGGAGGTAAAGAGGTGGTTTCGATAGACACTTGGCTCAAGGAAAAACAGTTCAAAGCAGTTCAGATGGAAGGTGCTTTATGCATTTAGCAATTGTATACTCCATATGCAAGTACCACCTCTAATAGTGTGTTACCTTTCATGCGGTCTTATCTTGTTACTAGTCATTGTAAGACCACATCTGATGTTTTAATACATGGGGGTGCCAATCGAATATTTGAAGAGACCATATTCAAAGTTAGCCGGGACTCTCTTATTTTCATGTATCTGGACAACCAATATGTTTTGTTATGCAAAAAATATTCCAGATGATAACTAAGTTATATTTTTATGATTTGCTAACTTTTTCAGGGACACGAGCTAATAGTGGTTCAAAGCCTCTTCACTGGACTTCCTGTCTCAAAATTGCAGAGGATGTGGCTACTGGATTGCTTCATATCCATCAGAACCCTGGTCTGACTCATGGAAACTTGAAATCATCAAATGTACTCTTGGGGGCCGACTTTGAGTCGTGTCTTACAGATTATGGCCTCATGCCATTTAGGAATCTAGATTCTCCTGAGGAATCAGGTGCTTCTTCCCTCTTCTATAGAGCTCCTGAGTGTCGTGACATTCGAAGGCCACTTACCCATCAGGCAGATGTCTATAGCTTTGGTGTCCTCCTATTGGAGCTCCTCACGGGAAAGACTCCATTTCAAGATCTTGTTCAAGAACACGGATCAGACATACCGAGGTGGGTGAGATCTGTTCGAGAAGAAGAAACTGAATCAGGTGATGAACCTGCGTCCAGTAATGAAGCCTCCGAAGAGAAACTCAGTGCTCTTTTAAATGTAGCTATGGCTTGTGTTTCACTTGTACCCGAGAATCGACCCACAATGAAGGATGTTTTGAGGATGATCCGGGATGCTAGAGCAGAAGCTCAAGGGTCCTCCAATAGCAGTGACCATTCACCAGGAAGATGGTCAGATACTGTCCAAAGCTTGCCAAGAGATGAACATTTGAGTATATGATTGTGTACTATACTTATGGAGGCCCCGAATAACGTGTCTTGATTCTTTTGGAAGGCAGAAGTTTCTTCGTAAGTTAAGCATCATCGATATATCTGAGTTCTCAGGGATTTGTTGATTCAGTTCTTGTAAAGTCTCAAGGGCTTTCTACTTTTCTTGTTTTTCTAGGTTAGCTGTTTGTATGTAGGAGATTTGCTTTTATACCACTTGGATTGACATTCACTAGTTTATGATACATTCCTGATTCAAAAGTTGTCATTATGTTTTGTGAGAGATGTAATTGTAATTGAGGTTCCAACACTTTTTTAACATAGTTTCTTGTTTGTATCCAACTTCATGTTTTACATTCAAGATTCTCCATCTTAAGGAAATGGTAACAATAGTCTTTGGTCTAGTGGTAAAAGTGTATCACGTGATGTGTGGATTAGGAGTACGACAATAGTTCAAATCTTGCCCTAGACAAAAATATGATTGCTACTTTCTTGACTTGGGTATCGCATTTTGGATAACATAATAAAAAGTCTTATTCTATTGTCGTTAGTCTGATTTGCTTTAGAAGTAAGCAAGCAATATGATATTTAAGTGGAAATGCTTATGATATTTAAGTGGAAAAGAATAAAGAGACGAAGTAATTATCTGTCGGGTTTCAAAACACTGGTCCTCAAAAATTTCTCAGTTGGAGTGTCAAGAGCTTCAAATTCCATGCATCTTTTGATTACTACCATCTTATTGAGTCTAACAACAACAAAATATTCAGTGTAGTCCTACAAGGTGAGATCTTGTAGAGGATAAAGTGTATGCAAATCTTATTCATATTGCTAATACTACTGGTACTAAGGGAGAAACAAGAATAAATGAGGCGTCAAACTATCCTAAGCCCACCCCGTAGTACAGCAAGACATGCGTGATTAACTATTACCCTTCTACCCTAATTCACGATCTCCAGATCCTCCTATTTAGGATTATGTCCCGGTTGAATTGAAGATGCATCATATTTTGTCTAATCACTTCTTCACAATTCTTCTTCAACCTACCTCTACCCCTCCTCGAACCTACCATCACCAACCTCTCACACCTCCTCACTATGGCCTCTTCACATCGAGGTCACTCCTACCCTTGTCACGTATGTCTTATTTCCTCATCTAATCCCTCCTTTTTTGTTCACACTCCTCAACATCCTTATTTTCGCATCCTCATTTTCCAAATACGAAAGTTCTTAACCGACCAACTTTCCTCAACTTATTTTAACTTGGAAAAACAAGGCCTAAAAGCTTATATCCTACATTCACATTAATGCTAAGTCAAGTCTGGTGCTGTCTTATGTAGTTCTTTAATCACTGAGATTAGATTAGTAATTAAATTAAGGAAAAATCCTTTTTGGCCAGAAAATTTGATTAGAATTTAGCCAGAATTTTAAAATAACATATTTCACTCTATGATATTTTACCTTTTGAAACATTTTTACACTTTAAACTTTAATATCTTTTAATTAAAAATATAAAAAGGGTCAGTTTATTTTAAAATAAAAAGAATATTATAGACTTTTTAAATTTGTGATCAGGCCATCATTATCCATTAAATTAAATATACCTATGTGTGTTCATATAACTATAGCTCCAGTGAACGAGTAACACGTGAAAATAAGATAATAAATAATGCAATTGAATATTGATGTTATAATATGCCACGTGTTAGTATGAGTAGTTTTATATTTGTCTATTTTATAATCGAAAATATATATAGTTTATTTACCTAAGCTTCCATTAATTTTATTGGGTATCTATTATCTGTGGATTTGGGCGACCTTCCATTAATTTCAGGGGTACTTACTACCTTCACTATATGTATAGTCAATTTAATCTATTTAAGATTTGGATTAGTTCTACAAGATACATATTATCTCTCGGTACCAAATAATTATGTCCACATGTTGATTTATCAAATGATCACTTAAGTAATAGTTATTATCCCATGAAATCACTTTCATTATTGAAGAAAAATTGAATTAAGGAGAAATGTAATTTTTTTGGGATAAATAATTATTAGTTGAGTGACAATATGAGAAATAAACATCTATGTCCACCATGACTTGGCCAAATCGGAAGAAATAGTTACTCTTTCTATCACAGTTTATATGACTTACTTTTCTTTTCAGTCAGTCCGAAAAAGTAAAACATATTTCTATATTAAGTAAGAATTTAACTTTAAAATAACCATTTTGCCCTTATTGAAGTGATTTACAGCTACATAATTATCTATCACTTATTTTGGACCACAAGTTTCAAAAATCTTTCTTTCTTTCTTAAACTCCATGTGAATCAAAGTAAGTCATATAAAATGAGACGGGAAAAATAGTATTTTCTTTTTTTTTTTGTCTCTACTAAAACCTAAAACATAATTCTCAAACGTCTCTATTGACTACGAGACAATACCATATTAATTATTTTTTTTTGTTGCTTTTTGAGTTTGGTGGTAGTTATTACTTAGTAGTCAAGGACACTAAATGCGTGGAAAAAATTGAGCAAGAGAACATGTGGCAGGATTCACATTAAATCCAACATTATAGAGATTTTAGTTTAATTTAAGGGGAACTCATCGGTGGTCCCTCTAAACTTGACACCAATTTTTATTTAGACACCTTAACTAAGCTTTGTTTATTTTAGACACCTCATGTCATACTGCGTTGTGTCGTTTTAGCATTTTTTTAACAATCAGTCAAATATATAAGGTGTGTAATACACTCGCTGATGATGTGTCAAAGTGGCAAATTACATAAAAACACGTGACATATTTATTAAAAATAATTTTTAAATAATGATATTTTAGTAGAATGAAGAAGTAGCCAAAAACTAAATAACATGTGGAATTTTTTACACAAAATTTTTTTTAAAAAATAACCCAACCCCACCAAGTCATCTTCTCCGCCCCACCCACCCAGATCGTCTTCTCCACTATTCCCCCACCCACCCAGCGTCTTCTCCACCTCTACCCACCCTAACCCTAACCCCAACCCCTTCCCCAATTTTCTTCTCCACCCCTCTCCACCCTACCCATTGTCTTTTTCAAGATTTTTCATTGCCTTTATTCTTTGCGACAACATGAATCGTAGCCCTTCTAATGTTGAAATTTATTTTTTTGTGAAATCCCTTAAAATTCGTTTTATTTGTCTGTAGCATCATCAAAACTATTTCTCCATGGAAGGAGTTTAAGTTTTGAGAGATGGTGGCTGAAAAATGAGGAAGAAGATGAAAAAAAAAAATTAAATGAGTCTTTCACGCGCTGGTATTGAGTGTATTACACTCACTATGCCATGTTAGTAAAAAGTGTCAAAATGACACAACGGACCCCTACTTAAGGTGTCTAAAATGAACAAAGCTTAGTTAAGGTGTCTAAGTGAAAATTGGTGCCAAGTTTAGGGGGTCACCGATGGGTTCCCCCTTAATTTAAATCTAGGAGAAAAGCCTAAATATATCTTTAAATTATTTAAAATAAATAATTTAGTCTTTTTTTGGAGAAAGTTCTTTTGCCATGAATGGTGGTGGTGGTGGGTGAATATGTGAGACATAAAATAACATATAGAAAATAAGTAGTATAAATATTTTTTTACTTTCGACTCCTTAGGAGTGAGTTTTTATTTCTAAACATGATTTTACGTACTTTTTCTTATATAATTATATAAAATTTATTTTTTATATTAACAATAATGGAATTGTTTTCCTAACCTAAGAGTGATATGATAAAAGAAATCAAATTCAATTATACCTGAATACTTTATATTAGTTATCGTAACTTTAAGTCGTCTCAAATTTAAATTGAAATCGACATAATAATTTTGAAAGGAAATAATAAATATTTAGTTGAAAAATTAATGCAAATAATTAAAATTTATGTAAAATATAAAGTTGACATTATATAAAAGTTGTCATTTGAGATAGTCAAATTAATTTCAACTCTCTATACTTAAGATCATTTGTCTCGAACTTTAAATTGAGAGGAGAATTGCTCTATTTTCAATACTTCAATGCAAAATTGGACTATTTTTCCTTGTTTTAGAGCAGCCGCTAATAAGAAGGATATTAATAAGATGTTTTGATGGATGGAGAACAACCTAATTTGAATAGTTCAAGAATATATTTAATCCCTTTCGTTAAATCTTAACATTATATAAATATTGCCTAATATAATTTAGACGACTTAATTAGGTTTTGGGCAAATTAAAAAATTTAAAGCTCATATATTCAAAATAAATTTAACTTATAATATGTCGGTTTTTTTAAAATGTTTGTGGGTGATTTAAATTTGGTGATGATTTATATAGTTGATTCCAATTTTCTTGAAATTAAGATTATATAGTTATTGTATTATGAGTAACTTAAGCTATAAACAACTAGTTCAGTTGAATTTGTAGAACTTGTTCTAAACACGACTTTTTTAATCACACACATAAATTGTAATGAAAAAAAGGGATAATTGACGGTATATTTGATGTGAAGGAAAGTTTTTCAATTTCCACATATTTGGTTGATTAGATTTGTTAGAAAACATTTCTCTAAACTATACCTTTTTTTTAAGTTTTATACCTAAACTATTGAGAGCGTGAGTTTCATACCTAAACTATCACTTTTTAGTTTGATAAACACACTTCTCTCTTTTATTCCACTCCCATCATGGTGTGTGTAATACACTCTCTCTTTTATTTTAAAAAATTATCACATCACACTCCACATGGACAAAACATTCAACCTTGACAAAATTAAATAAATCATTAGTATTAGTTAAAATTAAAAATTAAAAAGTTATTATTCAAAAAACTAATATTTCTTTTATAAACTAAAATGTAAAATATTTTTCTTGCCCCACTCCATCACCTCCTCTCACACAGCACACCCCTCCCAAATCCCCAACCCACGGCAACTTTTATTTTTTAAATTTCTTTTATAAAAGTACTTAATTTTTTTTTACTTCCTCTCCTTCCCCCCCCCCCCCCCCCTCTCCCCCTTTCTCCTCACATACTAATTTAGATATTATTTTATTTTTTAATTCTACCCACCCACCTAACCCTCTACTTTCAATTTTTTTTGCTCATTTTGTGTTAGATATATACGTATCGAAAATATTTTTTACTTGTCACTGCAATATTTTTTCTAATTTTTTATTTATTTTGTTATATTTGGTACAATAGTAAAAAAAAATAATTTATAAATATATATATATGTATATATCTAACACAAAATGAGAAAAATGTAAAAAAAAAAAAAAAAATTAGGAGCGAAGGGTTAAATAGGATATGGTAAAAAATTTTTTTTTTAAAAAACAAAATAATATCAATTTTTTTTTTGGTTGGTGCTGGGGGAGGGGATGAGTGGGTGATTTTTTTTGGGAGGGGGAGAGTGAAGTATGAATTTTTTAAAAATGTTTTATAAAAGTTAAACAGAGGAGGTGGTGGAGTGAGGTAAGAAAAATAATTAATTTTTTTTATAGATATTAATATTTTAATTTTTAATTAATATTAATAACTTATTATTTAATTTTTGTTATTTTATCCACGTGGAATATCATGTGTCAAGATTTTTTCAAATAAAAAAGAGAGTGTATTACACACACCACTGAGGTGTGTTTCTCAAACTAAAAAGTGATAGTTTAGTTATGAAACTCACACTCTCAATAGTTTAGTTATGAAACTCAAAAAAAAGAAATAATTTAGATATGTTTTGACAGTTATCTCTTCTTAAAGCTGATTCTCCTATTAAAAATCGGGGAAACAAATGTCATAAGTTTTTCAATTTCCTCCATGTTTGACTATCAATTTAACATGTTTACCAATCAACTCGATAACTTGAATCGATTATACAAAAAAATCGAACCAACTTGACTAATAACCACCCTTAGTCCCATAGTCGCAATAAAAATTTTACACTGATTGTCTCATCTTAACCCTTCAACACACCCATCCAGCCATCCCATAGCTCCTACTCCTTTATTAAATTATAATATATAAATACTTTTAAAATAATATTTTTATTTAATTATTGAATACTAGAAAAGAAATTTTAAAAATAACTTATTTTCCTATGGAAAACGCTACCTATATGACCCGTTTAAATTTAACCTTCTCTAAATCTGAAATCATTCCCCAAGCTATCCTACCATCATGTGGTGTAACAAGAACTCGTCTAAACTTTTTATTCTAACATAACAACGATAGATTGTAACAAAATATTATAGCCACCTAATATAGGGAATGAGTTTCTTACCAAATAAAATAGTTACAAGTCACAATTATGAAATAAAATATGGTCCTCCAACAACTCACATATACACATTTTACCCTCAAGAATGAATAATATACAGAGTGGCTCTACCTATTTGCCACTATGAAGATCTGATTCAAACCTTCTCTTCTTCTTCATTTGGGAAAGTATAGTAAGTATCAGAGAGATATTAATTCTGATTCTATAAAAAAAAAAAAAAAAAAAATTGAGAAAAAAACTAAAGAGAAATATGTCAATGGCTGCGTTTATTAAGCTGGAGGATTCTCCTATGTTCCAGAAACAGGTAACTTTTTTCTGATCCCCTTTTCATTTTTATGTTTTTTGAATCTTTTTGAAACATTCATTTCTGGGTTTTGGTGTTTGAGGAATTTTGTATCAATTTTTGTTTTTTTAAATTAAATTTTGTTGCTTTGTAGGTGAGGGGTCTTGAACAGACTACAGATGACCTTAGAGATCGATGTCAAAAGCTTTATAAAGGATGTAAGAAGTATATGTGAGTACTCAATTTTATCATTTTATTTGGTGTAATAGCTTCTCTTTACTGTAATTACCTCTAATGACTTAAAAAGGTGGAATCTTTAGTGCATTTAACTACTTTTCAATCCAAATTAATGTAGTTGACTAAATGAATTCTGCTCTTTTTTTTTTTTTTTTTTTTGATAACTGTAATGTCGGATCAATTTGCTAGCTAGCACCTCGACTAATTTCAGGATAGACCTGCCACCTCCCACCAAGAACGGGCGGGAAGAAATCACCTAGTATCTTTTTGTTTGGTCTTTGTTGGGGTTTGAAGCTGACCTCATGGATCTCAACTCACTTCATTGTCCACGAGGCCACACCCTTGGGTGCATTCTGTTATCTATAGGTCCATTTTGTTTTAACACTAAATTATTTGTCTTTCATGGCAAATTAGAGGTTCTCTAAAAGCTATAAGTTTGTAGTCAATGATCATTCATCTCTCTCACTCACTGACACGTGACACGTTCTTCCCCTTTCTATGCTGTTGCCAATTTTGTTGTTCTGCAAAATATCTCATTCTCTTGTTCTGTTTGAAAGTTCTGGTGTCTTCATTTGCATTTATTGGTTTAGGTAGATGCTATTCTTGATACTTAATTATTTCAGGGAAGTTCTTGGAGAAACACAGAATGGAGACATCATGTTTGCTGAATCATTAGAGGCATTTGGTGGTGGTCTAGACGACCCTCTCAGTGTGTCCCTAGGAGGTTAGTTGGTTTTACTCATTCAAACTATTACAAAGTTCTCATTTTTGCTAATTTTATTTAAAATTGTCAATAAGTGCATCATGCCTGCTGTTTGTTTTCTTGAAGAAGGTGTTTTTTTTATTCTCTTCAATGTTAATGCTGGATTTTGGAATTCTCATATAAATGATCACTTCGAAGATCACACCAAGTTTGGATTTTATTTTATTTTTTGAGGAAGGTAACGATTGTATTTCTATCAAACAAAACTTAGACAGCCCAAAGGTGGCATTATGTTTGGAATTCTCATATAAATGTTCTTCTTCTCTATGGTGGCATGTTCCCTAAAGGAATTCACAGCTTTCTTATTGCTGAATGGATAACCTCTCGGTCTTCTAGGGAGCTGCTGAGTCAATGTTGAGGTCAGGCTAGATACTTAAAGCCTGAAAGTTGTCAGCTAGTGCTCTTATATGGATGTTGTTGAGAAGGTAACGTTGAAAGGCAGCCTGATAGTTGTCAGCTAGTGCTCTTATATGGATGTTCTTGAGAAGGCAACATTGTAAAGCCTTTCACGTTGTTGAAAATCTCCATAAGATGTCTCTGAGAAGCACATATTTGTTTCTCTTTGTCCCTCTCACTGGTTTATTTTTTGTTTTCCCTCTTTATGGGTATTATGGGTATGGTATGGGATGGAAGTGTTCAAGACGTGCCAAGTTATTAGATGATTGGATGAGGTTTACATGACTTGTATTTCTGTAGACTTGTTGGTATGTCATGGAATGGTAGTTAAAACATGTTTTCAAATCATATAATGCAAGGGCAAACTATTTGACATGTTAGTTTGGGGAAATGAGCAATCGGCGGTTAAGGTCTTCTCTTACCTCAATTACAAGCCAACCACACAGCTTCTCAACTCATTATCGTGCTAAACTCCGTTAAATGCCTCCTATCAATATAAAATATATCCATTTGATTCATCTCTCCAAATTGAGTCTTGGACAAAGTCAAATTCATCCATTGTGCGGTCAAATTGATGGACCAAATATATTTTCAGATTACCCATAACGTTCTAAATCCAAATATATGATTAGTTTTTTTTTTTGAAATTGGTAAATTGATTTCATCAGCATACCCTTAATGCTGGTCACCTCCAAAAGAGAGCAATTACAAGCTTCCTATCAAATCTACAATCTGATCTACATCTTCTAACAAAGTAGTTTACACAAAGAAGTAGAGCTTCAATACAATTCCATTTTACTTTATGTATGGAACTAGGTAATTTACCCGCGCTTATATTACCTCTCGATGATCTTGAATCAAATCAATATCATGAATAACAATATCTAAACTATCAAATAAATTCATCGTCGATCGCGCGGGAATAATTAATTTTGCTAAGCTTTTGAACAGTCTTTCCAATAATCGACTGTTATAAGAAAAAAAAAGTAAACTTTAGTAGGTTTTAAGAACATTTCAATAGAAATTAAATGATTTGACATTATCACATATCTCAAGAATGTTAAATATATAATGAATGATTTAAAATGTCTTGATATCTAATCATTTTTATCTTTTACATAATTTATCATAATATATATTTGATGATATAATTGTCTTGTTAAAACTGAATGATGTTTTTATGTAGCAATTAAACATATATTTTTCTATTTTTTTGTACATGAAAAATATAAAACTGATAATTTTTTGGTTAGAATAACTCCTTGTTAAAAAGAAATTATATAAAAGTTTTCGATAATCAATATTAGTTATAAATAAGTTAAGATCATTAAAAATGTCACCACAACAACATAAATAAATTATTTTAGAGATGAGGTCAAACGTTCACCACATTTCGTTATTGTAACTTTGTTACTATAACAAAATTTATAGAAGGAGAAAAACAAATTTGAAACAACAACAAAATAATATTGTTGACCCTTTTAGAAATTCATTCTTCACTAAAATGTTGCTCTGCAGGCCCTTCTAGATGCTTCATCAATGCAACTTTACGACTTTTTCAGAAATATGTATGTATAGTTGTTGCATTATGAAAGTACAAGTAGATCAAAATGTTGGATTCTAGATTCATGTTAAAGAAATATTCTTGAACATTAAAAAATTAAAAATGAGTCTAACCTAGATAACTCAAATGCTCAGCAATGACTTGGGACATAAAGGACAACAGATCTATGTTAATAGACATATCTTTTGTAGCTTAAGATATTTCTTTTATTTAGAGCAGGTTTTGTTTCATATTCTTCAAATTAAGCTTGCTAGAAATAGTCATAACTCACACCAAAAATATTTAGTAGAACTGAATGAGAAGGAAAAAAAGAAAAACATTAAAAGGAGACAACTTTGTCCAAGTGAGATCATATACATACCAAACGAAAAATAATCAATACAATTTTAAGGAGAGAACAAAACAACGAGAAAAACATACATTAAAGGGAGTAAACTATGAGATATCCAATGACGATAACAAATCATTCTAACCAGAAAAGTTCTCAGGTTTTATAATAATATACCTCAGAAAATTGGCTCACACTTCAATCGACTTTCAATCCTTAAAGTACTCTTAATATCCAGTGATAAAATTTAGTAAAAATAGATAACAACAACTTAAAAACAAAAAATTATGGGCATGCAGAGTTATTAACTCTTAGAGGAATTTCTAAAGAACACAAAATTTCATCCTTGTATGTGAAGAAATGACGTTGTTGATGATCAAATTATAGATTTGTAAGGGTTTTCTTACTGAACCTTCAACAATTCCAGTAGACAAAACTTGCTTGAATACTCAATTAACGTTTGTTATTTAATATGTACTAACAAATACTTATAATAATAATCTTGCGGAAACACAAACAACAAAATGTAAAGCATGTACTCAAAAATAACAATAACAATTAATAATATAAGCATAAATTAATAACTGTAAAAACATACCAGGATCTGTAACAATAGAATGAAACATAATGGAAAAAATCAAGCCCACTGAATGTACAGTGTCCCCTTAAGGAAATTATTCCCCCTAGTACCCGAGATTTAGAGGAATAGATCCTCTCAGGAAAGAACAATTCTATTCACTAGTATATTGATACAAAAAGATTGTGTTAGTGAGTCATTCAACAGTAGCAAAGCACACAATTATTTAATTGTCCAGAAGAAGAAGAAGTTGAAATTTTTCTTTGTTTTAAAATTACAGGAAATTCCTCTATTTGTAGACAACAAAAGGTGGTGTGAAAAAATGCTTATTGTGTCTTATCGGAAAGGTTACAACCTTTCAAAAAAGTCGCAACTCTTCATGAAAGGGGAAGGCTAGTTTTGGAAATAAAATAAATTAAAAGGGATTCCGGGTTTGTGGTGGCGCCACGTAGGCAGGTCTAGGGTTTTCTTTTATATATATATATATATATGATTGGACCTATCTCTAAAGCATCTCCCATTTCTTTCCTTCCATATTGACCACCATATACATGATGGTATCTCCACCATCTCTTTTGACTTTTACTTCCTCCCCTCCTAATCCAACAACTCAAAAGATCCGATGTGTGCTCTGGCATTGTCCAGCTAGTGCTTGTAATGTTGAGGAAAAGGTTCCATAGCTGAGTGGTGAACTTGCAATGTAAAAATAGATGCTTATTGGTTTCCCCTGTTATGTTACAAAGAAAACACCTGGGAACTAGTTGTCTACCTTTCTTTTGTAAGACTTCTTGAGTAAGACAAGCTCTCCTAATCACTAACCAAGTAAGACCTTTCACTTTGGCGGGCATGACACTCTTCCAGAACTACCTCCAAGGATATTGTGTTCCCCTAGTCATCTCATGTAGTCCGCTGTTATATGCACTTTTGACTGAGAAAACCCCATCCGTGCTGAGTTTCCACAAGACCCTGTCTGTAGCTGGTGGGGTAATGGACATTCCACCTAATGTTCCTAGCAGAGCTGCCACCCTCTCTATTTCCCAATCATTAAGCATTCTCCTAAATGATATGTTCCATCCCTGTTCTGTCCAACAATCACACACTCTATCTTCAGGATTCTCACAAATGAGGAACAGATCTGGGAAGAGAGGTTTGATTAACCCATCCATCCTTCCAAAATTTTGTTTTGTTTCCATTCCACACTTTGAGATATAAATTTGCTTCCATCTGTGGCGAAAGATTTCTGATTGTTCTCCACACACCCACACTATAAGGTTCAGAAACATTCTCTGTACACCAGGGGTTTAATTCACCGTACTTCGCTACTATAGCCTCCTTCCATGGAGCTCTTTCCTCACCAGTGTATCTCCACAGCCACTTCATCAGTAGACTCTCATTATCAACCTCAGATTTCTGATTCCCAGACCACCTCTTTCTTTGCTGAGAAGCACAGTCTTCTAGTTTACTAGACAATAACCTTTCCCTTCTTTATTTCCATGCCACAGAAGTTCCTCCTTAGCCTGTCTAACTTTTCCACAACTTTTGCTGGGATTGGAAATAAAGACATCACTTAGGTGGGTAAGAAATCTAGAACAGAATTTATTAAGACCGGCCTTCCACCTAAAGATAAATACTGAGCTTTCCACCTAGCTAATTTCCTTTCAGTCTTTTCCAGGATACCATCCCAGATGTCCAGTGCCTTGTGATTGCTACCCAGAGGCATGCCCAAGTAAGTGGTAGGCATTTGATAAACTCTACATCCCAAAATATTTGCCAAGTTTTGAATCTGCTGGACTTCATTAACAGGAAACAGACTGCTTTTTCCCCAATTTACTCTCAACCCTGATACAGCTTCTCTAATCGAAGTCTTTAAAGTGGATCAAATGCTCAAGTTACTAATTTGAGGTTTTAGGGCTCAATCCATGTATTTATAAGTTCAAATCCTTCGAATAAATCCAACTCGCGTCGTTATATCATCATCTAAACTAAAATACTTCATTTAAAATCTTAAACATTGATGTCCATATCTAAAATAGTCAAAGAGAACACGTAGGTACCTTAAACAAGAACTAATAGTGAACTGTTGGTGATTCAGGATTCTAAACTAGCAGGAAAATCTCTCCACCAACCCAAGCCTCATCTCACGTGGCTGTAGCAAAAGCAGACCCATAGGTTGCTCTTCTTTCATATAGTTTAAAGAGCCCAAGCAATTGCCTTTCCGAATTCCTTTCTCATCATCCGTTGACATTACTACATGAATTTTGCTCCACTTTATTATGCTCATCCATCACTTTAAATCTCAAAATTTGGCAACCCACTTTAGAGTATAGGATCAGTTTGGTTATTGCTTAAAATTCACTATATACCACATTTTAAAGACCCAATAAGCTGTCGCCGATACCACCTTCTTTGAGGTTTGGATTCATAAATGTACTTCATATAAAATATCACCAAATGCATATTGTCATCAGGGAAGTGCAGCAATGCTGCATTCTAGACACCAAACCAAGTCTTCTTAACAGGCTATTCACGATCCCTGTCATTCATCACATTAAACTTCTTTTATTTGCTCAATCCGTCATCAAAGTCCATATAGTTTGTTGCCTAAAGTCCAAACTTAACCATTGTGACACGTCATTATAGTAATCCTTAATATATCACAATTCCAAATCTTCAATTTGTATATCCCATACACATGTTACATGTACAAACATATTACTTGTCAAAGTAAGAGCAACTACGCTTAAGAAATAATTCGTAAGCCAATTCTAAACTTCTTGGGTTAATTCATGGGGCTACATAGCATCAAAGTACATCAAGGGTTAACGAAAAAAATTATGTGGTCTAGCCCGAACCCACTATGCTGTGATAGTTCATTCTAATAAATCCCCCATTGCTTGTTTGTCTTACTAAGTTCTGTCTTCAATTATTTGTATATCATAATTCCATGAAGCCTTGTCCTCTCGCTTTAATGTGGGTCATTTGGAAAGAGCGAAATAGTAGATCTTTTGAAGGGGTGGAGATGAACTTTGCTTAATTGAGTACACTCCGATCCCTTATTTCCTTTGGTGAACCCATGTAGTTCCTGTTTGTACAGAGGATTGGGTGGCTTTTGTTGAGGATCATATTTTGTAGGTTTCTCCTTTTTTGGTATACCTCTTGTATACGGCCATGTTGACTTTGTTATTATCAATGAAAACTTCAACTTGATCAATAAAATAATTCCATGAAGCCTTGGTTAAAAAATATCATAAATTAATGAAGTTGTAGTTCTATTTGCAAAATATGCATGCTGATGTGAAATTTCAAGCTGTAGTTCTGTTGTCACTTGATGGAGTTGATATGGGCAGTTGGTCTGTTATTTACTTCATTTATTTTCCAAAGTATGGTTGCCTAATGTAATATGCTAATGTTGTTCTCCATGCTTAATTGTGAAGCTTATAATTACTTGTATCAAACAATAAGATTATATATCACTCTTAAATGCATCCGTATGTCAGGTCCAATCATAATGAAGTTTATCTCTGCATTGCGTGAGCTTGCTACATACAAGGAACTTATCCGTTCCCAAGTAAGTGAATGTATTGTAAATCACTATAGTTTACACTTGAGCCTTTTGTTAGAAACTTTGTACTTTCTATAAAAGCCTATTGCTCTTTGTATGGCACACTGCTCTGTTTTATTTACTTTAATACACCCACAATAGTTATTTTTCGGTGCACTAAACCTGTGTCAACAACTCATGGAGTGAGATCATGAATGTAGATAAGTCATTGATGGGATGTGTTCCATACTGAAAACAATTCAGGGTGGGTGATAGTAGATAAGATTCTGGTAGGATGCATGGCTGAGACATAGAGTCTTACACCCTTGAGGAATTACCAGGTCTATACAACTTTGTCTCATAGCCTGAAGCAACCATAGCTTAGTGCAAATCTACTAATAGCTGGAATATTAAACTCATGGGGACTTGTTAGACACTGGGGGAATAGCTGGCCAAAATCATAGAACATGGTGAAAAAGAAGTTACAAAGGCCCCTGGAAAGCTACAGTTACCAGTTTCAAAAAAAAAAGGCCCCTGGAAAGCTACATGGGAAAGCATGGCACCAACAAAGGTGAAATATTTTTCATGGTTTGTACTGAGAAAGGCATGTCTAACTCATGAAGCACTTAACAAGAGGAAAATTCAAATAGCATCTAGATGCCTCTATGCATGGAGGCAACTGAAACTAACACTCACCTATTTCTTCACTGAAAGGTAACATCCCAAATTTGGGCACTCTTCGTGTCTATGACTAGAGAGAATTGGACAATGCCAGAACACACTTCAAACTTACTGAGCCGCTGGATCAGAAGGGGAGTGAGCAAAAAGCAACAAAGGTGGTGGAAAACTGTACCAGCATGCATATGGTGGAATATATGGAACGAGAGAAATGAAAGAAGTTTTGAAGGCAGATCAAATGGAATTGTGTTACCTCTCTATGTTTTTGGTGTAAAGAACAATGTGTAGATGAAGAAGTACAGATAGTGGACTTTTAGGAGTTTTGTAATTAACTTCTTGTAATCACACTTTTGGAGGTGACCAACAGACCCTTAACGGGGAATACATGCTACCAGTTTCAAAGGAAAAAAAAGGGTTCTCTGATGAAATGTGATAAAAGAGAAGTCTTCACAGCGGAGGCCTTCTATTACACATTCTTGAATATTGGAAAATGCTCAAGTCAGTGGTCTTGGAAAATGCCTTAGAAAATCATAGCAGTCCTTAAAGTTGTTCATTTTGGATGGATTGCAAGCTTGTATTCCTCAGAATAATCTGGAAAATGGCATGTCATTTTGTGTAACATGTGTCACAATTGTGAAAGAGAGTTGGAATATCCTAATGGTCTCTTTTTGTATCCATACCATTGAATGATGGAATAGATTTCTAAACTCATTTGGTGTTCTGGTAATGCCTAAGACGTTATTCTGTTGGAGAGCAAGGAATGCTTGCTCATAAACACATCAGAAGATATGGAGTCCAGCATGAATTTGGCAGGTAACGTGCAGAGATAAATAATAGGTTCTCTGACTGAAGATTCAAGACTCTACACTTGCTGAAGTCCGAGTGAGATTATGAGATTTGAGGCTCTTCACTGACCCAAGTCCAAACATGTACTTTTTTAAGTATTAACTTTGGTGTAATTTAAAACCTGTGGATGCTATAGATGTTCTGATGGATTGCATTGGCTTCCAACAAAGGACAAAAGAGGAAATTATCAGTTTTCGTGTTTGTATACATTTAACACCTACTTGGTTCTGCTTTGTAAGTAATATGCCATCACTTTTTTAAAAAAAAAAAGAAATATGGAATACGTCAGTACAATTGTGAGAAATAAAAAAGAAAATCCACATTTTACTTTTTAGAAAAACAAAGTTCTGTCGCTCTCTTCAGCTCCATGGGCATAGCAACTTTGCGCTAAGTGGAACCACAATCATTCTCATCAAACACCAATCTTTCTGTTGTTTTAATTACACCAACCTTGTACACGATTAAGTTTTTGTATAATCACAAACTTATTAACTAACCAAATTGATACTTCTGAGATGTTCATTAATTTTGTTTCATTTAAATGCCGTTGAAGTGGAGACACATAAGTAGAAAACTTGGCTTGCAATTTTAGAACAAGCCATTAGGAGCTTTCACTGGGATCGCAAAACAAAGTTGTTTTGGTACCTTCTGTAGTTGGATGTGCTAAGCTTGTCTGATTATGTCGCTCCATTTTATATCAATGTTTATTCTGATATAGTTCTTTGAAAAGGTAAGGCAAGTAAATGCAAGTTATACCTTTTGCAGGTAGAACATGTGCTGGTGGATCGTGTGAGCCAGTTTTTGTCTGTTGATTTGCGGGATGTAAAGGTGATCAAATTTGGCATTAGTTCAATATTGTTGTGGAAATCTAGATTAAGCTTTCTCTATGTTTGCGTTAATAGAATTAGGGAGGTTTTTTTTTTTTTTTTTTTTGATAAGGTAAGCAATTTTATAAAGAATGGGAAAACCCAAATACAAGTTGAATACCAAATGGTAGAGAACCTACAACAAAACATGGCTCCCTACAGAACACCAATCCACTATACTTGGTGGCCAGCCTAACTTGAGCTGTAATTCTGTTAAATGGATGCCTCTGAGTGGATTTTGACATACAAGGGTTTGTACTTTGATGTCAATGTGTCTGATGACTCGTCTCTAATTTTGCAGGAATCCCGTCGCCGGTTCGATAAAGCTGCATCCACTTATGACCAGGTAATGGAGATGTCTCAATAGAAACAAGTGGAAAGCTGCTTTTTTAAATGCTAAGCAGATTTCATGTGCAAAATTCTGTTCATTTGGAAGAAAACACTTCCAGTTCTTTTTGTTAGTAATTTCATTCCTGAGTTCCTAAATTGCCAGGCACGTGAAAGGTTTTCTTCTCTGAAGAAGAATGCACGGGATGAAGTTGTTACTGAACTTGAAGAAGTAAGCCCTTTCTCTGAAAAAGGTTATCTTTGTGGATTGTTCATCCTCATATGTGTATCTCTCTCTCTCTCTCTCTCTGACTATTTTGATGAGGTGTAACCTAACACAAACTGATAAATGTTGCAAAAATTACCAACCAAAAGTGATTGGTATCCTGATTATTATGTGTCCAAATAAAATTTAATCTCAAAATCTTGGTTGGCTTTAGGTCTTTTCTTATAGGACCCCTCCGAGGAATCATTTACATGCTTGTTTTCCTTGAGGAAAAAATAAATAGAGGTGCAAGGTGTTGCTTGGGGAGGAACTTGTAAGAGAATTCATCCTCATGAACATATCACGGATAAATACCTTTGTCCAACCACATCTTCCATAGTACTACCATTTTTTTATTTTATAGAAATTGTGTAGGTATAACATGGGACAGGATGAGAAACTCATTTCTGTCATGCTTTAGGTGAAGAGCATCATCCATATTGCTACCAATAATTTTATAGGCAGGATATTAGATTAGGGAAAGGATAAACTCAAGCTCATGCTCTACTTCAAAAAAAAGAAGAAACTCAACCTCATGCTTTTGGTAAACACATCTTCCCCCCTTCTTTTGTGTCTCTGTGTGTTTTCCAGTTGTTGTTAAATGACCTTCACAAAAGAAAGAATGTTGATACATGTTAGGGTGAAGCTCGCCGAGGCCACTTATTGGTAGAGGCTTTTTCCTGAAGCATGTCTCAGAGCTTTTACATATATAGACATTGCTCCCAAGTCCAGGAAACAAATTGTGATGAATTAATGTTGAAGCATTTAACTTATATCTCGTTCTGTTTTGATGCTAACAATATCCTATTCAGGTTTTTATGAAGTATGTCCAACTTTCTGTATTCCCTCTGTTTTATATTAGTGCTCATCTGTCAAGGAAAACATTCGAAGTAATTAGGAGTCAAAACTGGGAATTGGAATTTTACAGCTTTTTCTGTGACAGGAGCTTCATAACTCAAAGTCCACTTTTGAGAGAAGCCGTTTCAATCTTGTATGTATAATGGATACAAGAATCTTTTCTACACTTTTTAGCAAGCATTCTTGCCTCGAGGTTCTAATTTATAGCCTTGTTGCCTCAAGGATTTCAGGTAAATGCAATCACAAATGTTGAAGCCAAAAAGAAGTACGAGTTCTTAGAATCCTTTAGTGCTATTATGGATGCACATCTGAGATACTTCAAGCTGGTATGATATTCTTTATCTTCTCTTTGATGCAGTTATGTTTCCGTCATTCAACTAACAAATTTTAATACTTGTTGAATGTAGGGTCATGATTTATTGAGCCAGATGGAGCCGTTCATCCATCAGGTACCCATCATATGAGTTTTTTTTTTCCTTATATTGTGATTGACTAGCTACTGACTAGAAAGAGGTAGTATCATCATGCTGCCATTTGTTTATTTTGGGTTTGACAGTATTGAAATGTTAGTTAAAGATAGATTTGTACAGAATCAGCTAGTTGAAAATACAGTTAGGCTATGCTGATTAGTTAGTTAACTGAGCTAAATGGATAAAAGTGTAATTTAATTAGTCCAGCTGGCATGATTAGTTGTTAGAAAGTGGTTAGTTGGTTAATGCAAAGAGGCTTCTTGTATATGTATAAATAGAGCTCTGTTGAGCTGAATCAATCAGATGGACAATTCTACAAAATATCTTCTTTATACTCTCCAATGGCTTTATGAACATACACACTGTTTATGACAGACAGACTACTGGTCCTCTCATGCTGCAATTTTATTCTTGTTCCTTACTAGTTACTTCTTTCTTGAGGATCTTTCATTGTTTTTCTGGTTCCTGGTTGGAATGTGTGAAACAGTTAAGGAGATTGATCTTTGCATAAGCATTTCTTGGTTTTGTGCTTGCTTACTATTAAGATACTGCTGCCTCATTATCATGAAATTAATTTCTAGCCTTGACAAATCAATGAAAGTGAAATTAATATCATGGAATGTGAGGAGGATAAATGGGGGTGGTTAGAGGGGCATTGTCAGGAAATTATTACATCATGGGATGCCAGTATTTGTATTCTAGTTGAAACAAAACTAGAAGGGCCAATTGATGGAGTGATACAGACTACAGAGTATATGTGATAACAGATGGATGGGAGAATTTCTTAAAGAGGCAATATGGAGCAGTGGGGGAATTGTAGTCCTCTGGGATGAAAGGGTGTGGACAGGAGAAATGGTGGAGGTTGGTGATCAAAGTATTACTCAGAAGTTCACAGGGGTAAATGAGGATTTCAGGTAGCACATTACTGCAGTCTATGCAGATTGTAATAGAGAGATCAGGTAAACACTGTGGGAGGAATTGTTAGCCATTAGAAGCAGGTATGCTGGGCCATGGATAGTGTAATGTCACCAGATTTCCCTCAGAAAGAACAAACTGTATGAGACTAAGTGGTGCAATTGGAGCTGATTGATCCTTCTTTATTTGGGGAATTATATACTCGTAGGAGAGGGGAAAACCACAAAACTACCTCAAGGATTGATAGGTTCCTACATTGCGCACAATTGGGTGGGGTGGGATTGGGGTGGGGGGGTTCTCCATCAAGGAAGATGTGCTACTAAAGTTAAACTTAAGATCACAATCCTCTATTGCTTTGACATGTGGGGATTGGGAATGGAAGAAATCCGACTTCAAATTTGAATCGTGGTGGCTAGAAGTGGAGGGTTCAAAGACAAAGTAAAGGAGTGGTGGAATTCTTTCAGTGTTGAAGGAAGAGCAGGCTTCATGATACGATTCTCAAAAGAGAAATGATAATAACAGCAGAAATCAAAAATACAAGAAATAAAGGATAAATAGATAGACACAAAAGAGGAAACAAAGAGCAACCTAAGGATATATTAAACCCAAAGACCTCAATTCATTAATCCAACAAGAAACACCTAACTCTTAAGAAAACCTCAAGGGAATCGATATCCCAAGCAACCCCCGTTTCTAAACAAGAATCAACAAAAGCTTTACCAAGCTTTCAAACACTCACACAAGGAGTTTAGGTTTACAACCACAATATTCAAAATCAATCTAACCCTAAAATGAACCCTAAGACACCTATTTATAGTATTAGGCATTATTACATAGATGGGCCCAAAAGTGACCCAAAATGGGCCAATGGGCGAGCCAAGTCGGGATTGCCTAATGGCTTGGCGATGCGCCCAATGAACTCGGCGAGGAACTCTGCTCCTGGCCTTGGCTGGGGGCTACTGGAACTTTGGGTGGTCTGGGGACCATCACCCAATCCACTTGGTGATGCGCCAATGGTCTTCAGCTCGCCCTTTGTGCAGCTTTCCCTAGTAGCTCCTTGGGACCTTAGGTGATCTTGGAACCCTCGCCAAAGGGATCTCCAGCTTGCCGAATGGAGCACATCTTCACTTGCTCCTTCTTGCTTCATTAGGCCTCCCACGCTCCAAGCTATCATCCAAGCATGGTGTTGCTCAACCGGGAGCTCCTTCAAGGTGCATATGTTCCCATGCAAGGCATGGAACTCCCTCTTTGGCATCCATACATGCCAAACAGCCTCCATCCTTGTGAACACTCCATCAAAGCATTGAAGTTCGTGAATGGATAGGCTTGATGTAATCCATTTTACATCACTTCATACTAGCTAAAAAGATGAAGTGCTAAAGGCTAAGCTGAAAAAGTGGAGCAGGGATAACAAAGGTAACCAGAAACAGAGAAAAGAAGGCACTTTGAACATATAGCAATCTGGGAAAGCACATAGGAACACAGAGTTCTCTCTGATGCTGAAGTTCTTCAAAAGACAAATCTGGCCATGAAATTTGATGAGGTAGCCAAGAATGAGGAGATGGGTTGGAAAGAAAGGTCCAGGATACCATGGCTGAAACATGGTGACAAAAACACAAAGTTCTTCCATAGAAGTGCAACTTCACACAGGAGGTTCAACTCTATGGAACAACTTTATGTGGAAAGAGTCATGGTGAAGGATCCTGTCTTGATCAAGGAGGCATTTCAGAATTTTTACATGAACTTATACAAAGAGTCTGAACAATGGATGCCTGATCTTATATACTGGATGTTACTGTGATTTCTGAGGAAGAACAGACCTGGCTACAAGACCTTTGGAAGAGGATGCAAGATAGGAAAGTATTAGAATGTGTGCTATGGAGAAGCCACCTGGTCCAGATGGCTTTCCAATGATCTTCTTTCAGACTTTTTGGGAGGTACTGAAGGGAGACATACTCAACACTCTTATCGTTTTTCCACTCAAATCATAACTTTGGAAAGAGTTCCAATGCAACTTTCATACCTCTAATCCCTAAAAAGGTTGGAGCCTCAGAGCTGAAGGATTATATGCCAATCAGTCTTACAGGAGGTGTGTACACGATCATTGCTAAGCTACTGGCAGAAAGGCTTAAGAAGGTGGTGAGCAAATTGGTTAATAAAAATCAGATGGCCTTCATAAGCGAGAGACAAATAATGGGTGTTGCTTTGATAGCTAGTGAATGTTTTTATTGAAGATGGAACTGCAGGTCTACTATGTAAGTTGGACATCCATAAATCTTAACTGGTCCTTCTTACTAAACAGAAACAAATGGACTTTGGCAGTAAATGGTTGAAATGGATAGAAGTGTGAGATTCTCAGTCCTATTAAATGGAGAACCAGTTGGTTATTTTCCTTCAGAACGAGGACTGAGACAAGGGTACCTTCTAGCAGTGGAAGGTTTTGATAATATGATGAGAATAGCTACACAACGTAGATGGATCAGAGGCTTTCATATAGGAGACAATACTAGGGGGTGGGGTGGAAAAGAGATCAGTACGTATTACATGCAGATGATACTTTTATCATGTGTGAACCAGAGGCAAAGCAACCGAACTATATCAGATTGATCTTGATTCTTTTTGAAGCAGTATCAGGCCTAAAGGTCAACTAGGGGAAAAACAGTCTGATTCCTGTCAAAGATGTATGCCAGATTCTAAGACTGACAAATATCTTGGGGTGCAAAATTGAGGGACCACCAACCACATACTTGGGTATGCCCTCAGGGAGCAAACAGAAAACACTGGAGATATGGGATGGGATCCCTGAGAAAGCAGAAAAGAAGTTGGCTAGGTGGAAAGCACAATATCTCACTCGGGGGTAGAGTGATTCTGATTAACACTGTCTTGGATTCCCTCCCTACTTATGTTGTGTCTTTTTTTCTCAATTCCTTCAAAAGTTGTCAAAAAGCTGAACAGACTTACAAGAAGCATCCTGTGGCAAGGGTAATTACCTGGTGAAATGGAATACTGTGATGTTGAGCAAAGGAAGAAGAGCTCTGGGTAAGGCTGACAATGGACCGAGTTCGGGACCACTGGACCAGGAAATACCAGTCCGGTGGTCCCGTACCCAGTCCGTTTCCAGCCTTTGTCACAAAACCTTATGAATGGGGAGTGTGGAGAAGTATCAGAACTTAATGGAAGAGAATCTGATTCTCAAAGTGGGAAATGACAATGAGTTCAAGTTTTGTAGAGATGGTTGGATTGATCAAACTCCTCTGCGTGAATCATTTCCAGATCTCTTCTCAATTCAATTTGTATCAATCCTGACAGCAGTGTATGTGAATGCTGGTCTGCACAAGGGTGGGATCTCTTTTTCAGAAGGCTACTGAATGATTGAGAAGTGGATAACCTTGACGCAAATGCACCAGATTGGGTCATTTGGAAACACAACAAGGATTGAAAGTTCTCAGCTAATAGTGCATACAAGAGAGTGATACAAGGGGTCTGGAGGTGATCAATATCATTGGGAGACCATTTGGAGAGGTTTGATTCCTACAAAACTGAAATGTTCCACTTGGCTAGTGATCAAAAGAGCTTGCCTAACTCAAGAAATTCTTCAGAAGAAAGGCATGCCACTAGTTCCTAGATGTTTTCTATGCAATCTGATAGGGGAGACAAATAGCCACATATTTCTACATGCAAGCTTACAGCACAACTCCAGGAACTTTTTCTTAACATCATCAGCTCTAGTTGAACCATGCCAGAACACACATCTGACACGCTCAGCTGCTGGATCAAAAGCGGGGGACGCAAGATTCAGAAGAGGTGGTGGAAGTTGATTCCATCATGTATATGATGGCCTGTGTGGAAGGAAAGAAATGGAAGATGTTTTGAAGATAGATCCAATTCTATCCACAAGTATATTTACTTTTTTGGTGTAAATGATTGTGTATAGTGGATGTAGATCAAAACGTAGATTTAATAGGAAATCTGTAATTGTGGTTTTGAAGATGGCCAGCACGTCCTAATGTTGAAGAATACAAATTGACTGATGTGAAAAAAAGAAGATGCTACTGCCTCATTTGGAAGTTGTCACCGGGAAGATTGGGGAGACGGCAAAAGTTATTTTTACTTTTAAATTTTTTCTGATAAGGAGGGAGATGTCTATTTTATCTTAGAAAATACGTTACCTTCACACTGAGAAAGAGGGAGAGAGAGTTAGTTGCTCACGTGCTGATTACTGACGATGTCAATCTTGACCCTTTCTTGGGTGATTAACCTTCCTCGCCAAAGTTGACAAAGTCAAGCATATGTTAGCATTGGGCTGGTTGAGGATTTGATGTTTATTTGCTGTGCTTTTCTCACTTCTTTTGCCCTTTCTTTTTTCTTCAAATTCAATCACTGCAAAGTTTCTCGAAGGAGAAAATGAATGGTCTCTGGTATAAAAGATACTTTACTAGTACCTCAGTTTAAGGACATAACCTGAGTATATATAGATGACTGTTCAGAAATATGTGTATATTGGTGGAAGCTTATTTAGGATGAATTTTGAATGAGTTGGGTCATGACTCACGACAGGTTACTTGGCAAATTGTGGTCTAAGCCGTGGTTAACCAGCATTGGATGGGTTGGTCATGATCCATTTGTCTGCCTAACCTTCTTCAATTCACACAAATGTTAGTATGTTACTCAGCTCTCTCATTTTCCACCTTTACTCATAACTTTCAGATCAGTCTCTCTTGCATTACTTCTTTTGCTGCATTTATAAGCATAAAATGGGTGATTTTTGCAGCTTGCTTGATTAATGACATTGATTAGAAATTTCAGTTTGTGTTTGATATCTTTCTTCTTTTTGCATATTTTTGGTGCTAATGTTAACTCCATAAAACAGGTTTTGACATATGCCCAGCAGTCGAAGGAACAGGCCAGCATAGAACAAGATAGACTTGGCAAAAGAATCCAAGAGTTCAGGACACAAGCTGAGCTGAATCATTTGCGGGGATCCAGTAACCTTGGTACTTCAACTAGTTCTATAGCCTCAAATGGTGTTGGTATGAATTCAGACAAAAATATAGAAGCAATTATGCAGTCCAGTGCAGAAGGAGCGGTAAGAAATATAACAAACCATGTTAAAAAAAAAGTAATATAACAATGATACTTGTCTGCTATCCGTCTGTCTTGAGGTTGAGATCTCTACAATAGATATAGCACTTGTTTAAATATAGGAACACCTGAAATATCTCCCGATTTCCTAGAAGAATTTTTTCCAGATTCTAGATGTTAAAGTATGGTTGTTTTTTGAACATTCTTCCAGGTCCAAACAATTAAGCAGGGATATCTTTTGAAAAGATCTTCTAGTTTGAGGGCAGATTGGAAGAGACGGTTCTTTGTACTTGACAGTCTTGGCAATTTGTACTATTACAGGATCAAGGGTGCACAGATGGTATTGTTAATTATTTTCACCTTCCTGCATTAGTCATTGTCATGCCTCTATTTTGCTTCAGACTTCTTTTTTCAAAGTTTTCCGCAGACACCTAGTGTGAATCAATCCCTGCTTGTTTAATTTAATTTAATTTCTAAATGTCTATTTACATGAAAGTCAAGTTTGATTAATTCATCTCAAGTGTAATGATTAGTCTAATAAAGTAGATTTGTAAAGTATAATCATTTGGCGGAAAATTTGGAGTGATGTGGAAGAATAATCTAAAGGGCAGGCATATGAAGTGGCTGATTCTTCGACTTTCTCGGACATCTTCATGAGTAGGTTTACTTCTACATGAACTTCTGATTGTTCCCAACTATATTATGTATTTCAAAAGCTAATGTTTGTGGACAATTGGCAAAGTCAACTGAATTTACTTTGATGAGAGAGAACAACTGAAGTATGTATATATTTGCTGATATAGATGGGTATCATTGGCATGCTACATGACCATCTATAATAGGTTAACATTGTACTCAGTTTCTCCCTTTGAAAGGCATCCTTTGCCAGCTTACTCAAGAGAATATTGTTTGATTTCACCGACACAGCATCATAGCAGGGGAAAGTTGTCTTTTGGAAAAATTGTATTTGAAAAATCTGGCACCTGATTCTTTTGTTCAGCAGTAACCTCTCTATTCAAAACTGTGAAGTACTTTACAGCTCTAAACTTGGAACTTTTTGAAAGGAAATTTGACATGAGGTTCTACAAACTAAAAGTACTTTATGGTACTTCCGAGCACTTTGGGAAGCACTTCTATTTAGTGTAATAATTATACTTTTCTCAACTCTGATGGATTTTGACTTACACAGTGCTAGAGTATTTTAGAGATGAAAGTGTTTCCAGGACACTCTTTTGCTTACTCCATTTCTTTTTTATCTTATTGCCAGGGCTCCCCATCATCTCACCCTTCTGGTGTTGATAACCATAGTAGTGTATTTGGCAGATTTCGGACAAAGTACAGGTCGTCATCCGCTGGAGAGGAGAATTTAGGTTGTCGTACTGTTGATCTTCATACTTCTACAATAAAATTGGATGCGGAGGACACAGACCTGAGGCTTTGCTTCAGAATTATTTCGCCATTAAAATCTTATACATTGCAGGTAAATTATAGAATAGTCGATCTTTGTACTCGATGCTTAAATTGATATATCAATTCTAGAAGGGAAGAACATCTCAAAGAAGAAAGATTTAAGAGTTACCGAATGTTTTGAACTGTTTTAGTGTGATCTTCTTTTCTTGTCTACTATAGAAGTTTGAATTTCTTGGTATACTATTGCTTTGATGCATTGGATCCATATCTGATTAATGAAAGGAAGAAATGACATAGTAAGCTAGTAACAAGAAGTGTTTGACTTGATAAATTGTAATTGTTTCATTTGGCTACTTCTCTTTTACTCAATTTGTTACAGTTTGTCATTTTCTAAGCTTATGCACCGTATGTTTTATTTGAGACTTCATCTCACAAATAAAAGTTCTGGCAATTGTGTGTTTATCTAGTCTTATGCTTTGACATTTTGTTAGGAATCAATGTGCTGAACAATAGTCACAATTGGCTTCTTTATTTGCTTCAGCAGAAAGAACCACAAACAGTACAAACTCTTTTGCAGTTGGACTAATGTGTTACCAGATTCGACAACACTTTAGCAAGGGCTGATCCACCATATATAATGATTTCCCTTTATTTTCCACTGGCAGGCTGAAAGTGAAGCTGAACGAGTTGACTGGATGAATAAAATCACCGGAGTAATTGCGTCCCTTCTAAATTCTCATCTACAGAAGGTTGAACCTTGAAATCTAGTTTTCTGTAGAAAATGATTTTCTGAAGTCACCTTGAGCATCGTCTTGTCTTTGCAGTTTGATGCTAGTAAAAATGACATTGATAGTAGCAACAATACCTATGCTGCTTATTTGAATGTTCAAGGGGCTGTTAATGATGAAAATGCCCTAGCTTCCGTAGGAGTCAATCAGTCTGATTCTGTTTCTAAGATTCTCAGAGAAGTTCCTGGAAATGACAAGTGCGCTGACTGTGGTGCTTCAGAACCTGATTGGGCTTCTCTAAATCTTGGCATCCTAATTTGTATAGAATGCTCGGGCATTCATCGGAACCTTGGTGTTCATATCTCAAAGGTACATCTTTATCCATGTTGAAATTTCTTTGTTCCTCTTGTCTACAAACATCTGCCTTGTTAAAAAAAAAAAAAAAAAAAAAAGATTAATTCCATTTAGTTCACGGTGCTTGTTCAGTTTTGTACTGGTCCACATGCATTTATATTTGAGAATATGAGTATTTGCATTACTTTCATGACAATGCACTACTCGATCTGGAAAGTTAGTAGCTATTGGATCTTTTTTGGAAATGTATTTTGAAGTATAACTTGTTTTCAGTTGCTGCCCTCAGAAAGTGACAAAATGAAAGATCTGTGGGCCTGTTGAGTTGATTGATATTTGAGATACTTATCATTTACAGGTAAGGTCCATAACGTTAGATGTCAGGGTTTGGGAGCCTACCATCTTGGATCTATTCCGTACATTGGGTAATTCTTATTGTAACTCAGTGTGGGAGGAGCTGCTTCAACTTCCAAGTGACGGGTATGTACCCTTAGTTGATAATATATACAAGAAAGTCATTCTTGCATGGGTATAAATTTCTATAGATCTTGTATGTTCATTGATATTTGGGTTCAGATTTAATGTGAAAGGTCCTCCCCAGCCAAGAAAATACGAAATGTTGAGAGTTATCAAAGATCCCAAAATTCCAACTTTACAGTTCCCAGGATTATGTCCACACTTCTATTCATTCTTCAATTGAACTAGTTAATATACAATCTATTTTTCCATTACAATTTGGCATTCTATCTTGGTCAGCCTATCTATTCAGTACACATTGTTGGATAGATGATGTTCCCACGTGCCATGATGATATAACATGTGTTTAGCTCAAATATTTTTATAAGCTATGTTTTGTTGGTGTTAGCTCATGTTGAATGATTAATTCATTCAGATTAACAAATGTTGATGCTATTCAATCTGCTTCCAAGCCAAGCCCCAAAGATGCCTTTCATGAAAAGGAGAAGTATATTTTGGCAAAGGTATACTTTCTTGCATGTTTTAAGGGCTTTCCTTTTCCATGTTATACATTTTATCCCTTGTGCTAAGCTTGATCATCCATCAACTCGGTCTTCTTTTTTTTCCACGGAATTCTACAAAGAGAATCTCATGGTCATTTGTCTGTTGTTTCATTAGTAGTGGAGGTCCAATGGAGAAACATTGTGTCTTCCCACATACTGTGAATTACCTATTTAAAGAAGTTTAGATTTAAGTTGCTTTGAGGAAGTTTCTATGAATTGAGAATACATGCAAAGCTCGTGTGCATATATGTGATATTAACTTGCTTCATGTTATCCAGTATGTTGAAAAGCAGGTTGTGAATAAAGAAGCTTTTGCACCTTACAGCAATCGTGCCACCCTCATTTGGGAAGCAGTTAGGAGTAATAACGTGAAGGACGTGTACCGAATTATTGTAGTGTCAGATGTGAATATAATCAACACTACCTATGATGAGGTCGAGGGTGCTACAATGTCCCATGAAATTCATGAAAATGATTCAAAACTAGGCCTTCAGGATTCCCAAAAGAAACATCAAAACCCAGCAGCCTGTCAGGGAATCAAGCTTTGCCTTCAAGGCTGTTCTTTGTTACATCTAGCCTGCAATGGGGAAACTCCAGTGATGCTTGAACTTCTGCTGCAATTTGGTTCAGATATAAATAGGCGTGATTTTCATGGAAGGACTCCTCTACAACATTGCATCGGTAATGGAAGACATCACTTGGCTAAATTTTTGCTTAGAAGGTGATAAATTTAATTCAGAATCAATTTTATGCAGCATGATTTGTAGGCAATTTAATAATCTGACCGCTCAGCGACATATCTTTCTATTAGTTATCTCCGTATTTAAGCACCCAAGGGTGTGGCCTAGTGGTCAATGAAATGGTTGAGAACCATGAGTTCTCAAATCAAATCCCAACAGAGACAAAACACACTAGGGGATTTCTTCCCATCTATCCTAGCCTTGGTGGATAGAGTTACCTAGTATATGTTGCTGGTGGAACGTCGCAAGTATCATCAGGGTCGTAAAAACAAAAGGTTCTCCCAGTATTGAATTTGCTTACATTATCTCTGCATTAGGATCTATAGTTCTTTTCTAGGATACGTGTGTGTGAATAAAACAACTGATGCAGGTGATAGGATACATACAGTTAATAAGCATGGAAGTTTTAGGTTATAACTATATGTATATAACTTTCTGGCCTCTTGACATAAATAATGAACATTCCTTTGGTTTTAAGGATGGATACCATTATTTGAAGGTTAGATTAGGCAAAATTCTGGTTGTTAGATTGCCATCTACCCTTGTCTTTCTGTGATAATGCTCAGTTTATGCCGAAGAGAAGGATCACTTCATGGTATTAGACATATCTTCCAGTTTATTATGTACTTGAGGCTTCAAGGTCTAAGCACTCCACTTCAGCAAACCAAATTGGAGTCCTACATGCATATGTTAATTTGTAGGCAAAGATATCCAAGATAGCTTGTTAATATTTACAAGTCCCTTTAGCTTTCAATTGGTGATATCATCCCAATAGTAACTTTACATCACAACCTGGAGTTTTCCTCCCTTGATACATCCAGTAGTAGCCTCTGAAACAATTCCTCAACAGTCTGCCTCTGATCTCATCCAATAGTTACTTCTTTCTCTTCACAACTAACTACAGTTGGTTGGATTGCGAAACATGAGTCAGCTTCTATTGGTGAACTCTTTCTTGGCCGGACTGCTTCAAGATTTCTTGTGGGCATCAGTCAGTAGCTGTGAAATAAGCTTTCCTTACATCCATTGCCTGGTTTTCCTTTAAGTTTCTGATTTTATGTTTCTCTACTAGCTCTCTTTTGTTACTGAAAGTACTCGTGGCTTCCAATTTCAAAGGGATTCACGTTGAGCCTATGCTTTGTAAACGCAACATCAATCTCTCTTTTTTTTTCAAGTCTCTTATACTTTTCCTCTTTGTATGTGTTCAGAGGTGCTCGTGCATCAATCAAGGATTATGGTGGACTCTGCACCCTTGATAGGGCCATGGAGATGGGTGCAATCAAAGATGAGGAGTTATTTCTCCTGCTTACTAAGAGTGAGTGAAATGGGGCAGGTGCTTTTAACTGGTAGCTCTATAAGCTTCCATCTTCTTCATTTTGTAAAGCATGTTGTTCTAAAATGCTTACCATCTCTCCTGTAACGCGTTGAAACTCAATTCGCCTCTCCCCCTTCCCCTCACTCCGATTTTCCTTGATGATGTGTGAAGTTCCTGAAAGAATCAAGAATCAGTGCACAGTTCTACAAATACTTTGGCATGCATAATTTTTTAATCAACCACTGTAATGTTATGGGTAGATTTGTAGAAGTTTTAATGATCAGGTGTAGCAAATCTGCATATTCTGATTTATTGATCAAAAAAGTTATTGGAGTTGTTTCCTAGTAAGTTGTTAACTTGGTCTTTTTGCCTTTCTTGTTTTTGTTTCTTTTTATTTTCGAAGGGACAGAATTGGCGCATGGGGGGATCTAAGTTTAGAGTTGATAAAATAATAACTACACCTTAGTCCCAAACAAGCTCAGCAGTTATATGAATTTTCATTCTGCAAGTCAACATATTTTGGTGTTACAAGACTGAGATGTTTGGTTCCTTGAGTTCATCCAAATGTTAGCCATGTAAACAATTTTTATTTTTACTTTCTTACTCGGTGTCCAGTATTCATTCTAGAACCTTGACTGATCTGGATTTGTGTCGGGTAAGGAAAAGCTTCCCTATTAGTACCATGATTATTTTCATCCCTAAGGTACGAATATGAGATTTCTAATTAAGGGTGTGTTTGGTACCAAGGAAAAGTTTTTCAGAAAAAATAAGTGGGTTTCTTTACTTATTTTCATGAGTTTAGTATGTAAACAAAAAATATTATTTTAAAAGTATTTATATATAATGTAGACAAATAGGGGTGGCAGTAGGGTGGTGGGGATAGGGGCTATGAGGATGGGTGTGAAGATAAAATGTATTGGAAGGTGGGGAAGACACAATCAATGTGAAATATTACTTGTAGGACTTGTTTTTCGGAAAGTTATTTTTCTTATTTTTTTAAAAAAATATTTTCATAGAGAGCCTTTTTTCAGTTAATGAATAATGACATCGATAAACCTTTTCTCAAATGGAAATGGCATAGATGAACTAATTTTTTAACGAATGATATAGATAAGTTTTTTCTCAAAGTTTGATGACATATTTGAGCTTTTTTCTTTTTTGAGAGCGGACAATTAATAAAGAAATGTACCAAGTTCTTCATAAACAATAGGCACCTAACTCAATGATATGGAATAAAAGAACTACCAAAGTATTGAATATATTAATTGAAATAATAATAATAATAATAAATTTAAAATCCCTATTATTCCTATATGAAAATAGGGACCTAAATGAAATTATGTATAACTTCACGCCTTTTGCCGCCCAAAATAATATAATTAAGGCCCTCAATTTTGACATTAGACTTTATGTATTATGAGATTCTAATGTTTTTGTCTCCAATCTTCATTAAATATTACTATATTAGTAGATTATTTAACTACTAAGTATTAAAAATTATTATACAAAAAAGTCCATAAAGTTCTCTTTTAGCTCTACTCATAGATGAATTTTTTTTTTAATTGCTTATTCTATTGGAATGTATTCCCAAAAGAACATGACAAGATGTTCCTCACAAGAATCAAGTAGGTTCCTCCCTAACTACATATCGTTTATATATAGGTGTGTACTACATTATTTGTATATTTGGCAATTGGAATATGTTGTTTTATTATTAAGAGTTATTATTGTGATCGAGATTTTAAAGTAAGGTTAGAATATGAATATATCATACATAATATAATGTAGATACAATGGATCAATGCAGAGTCATAATGATATAATATTTCTATGAGCTTTTTCATATACGTTCTTCTCTCTATCTTTTTATTTCACGTATCTCTTCATATATGAGTATGTGTTGATTTCAATATCAAAAGTTATCTTTGGGGTCGAAATATTTCACTTTAGAGTGTTCTTTCGCTTTTTCTACGGAAGATATTCTCCCCACTCTCCACAATAGCTCGAAAGAGTCTGTCTACATATCAATTTATTTGTTTATCAATAGTTTTTTCTTCAGTCGATATATACATGTTCAATATTTAATTTTAAGATACGACTGATTTAAGTTCGTGTTATGATATTTTTCTTTGGGAGTGACACATTCTCTACTAAAGAAGAACTTTATTTTTATGATTCAAACTCGAGACATCTGGTCCATGATTCCTATTTGAGAAGAGGAGTCCCACATGAAACTAAATCATGCCTTTTGCCGCCCAAACTATTATATTTAGGGACATTAAATCAAAACCGCATAAAAAGTCAAGTTTTAGACCTATTGACTTTATGTATTAATGAGATTCTTGATGTTTTTGTCTCTAACCTTCATTAAATATTGGAAAAATTGTATGAAATAGCAAATTATTAATTCAAATTGAATGTTATAGGCATAATTTATTTTATTTGTAATTCACAACAAACATCCCTTTTTTTGGCCATCTGATTCGGTATATAATTAGTCATTTTCAGTATACAATTAGTCACTTTATACATTTCGGTATAAAATGTATAAAATGCGTTTGTATTTGTATAAAGCGAGAGAAAAGTGTATATACAAATACAAATACATATATTTTTGTCCTATACACTTATAATTATACAAATATAGATCTTATTACACAAATTACAATGTATAAATGAATTTATACAAAACTGAACAATTTGTATAAAATTGGATGTATCTAGCGAATTATACAAATCGAAAGCTCCATAGCATACATAAAATTTGCTATGAAGCGCAATTATACAAACTATAGTTATAATATACAAATATGATTTTTATGTTTGCTATATGTGAAAGTTGCTCTTAAATATTAGCTAATTATTTAACTACAAATATTAATTAATTTTATAATCACACAAAAGAGTCCATAAAGTTCCCTTTTAGCTCCACTCGTGAAGGCAATTTTTAAAATAACCTATTATTCTATTGGAATTAGTCCCAAAGAAAATGACAAGGTTCATCACTTTCCTATCCTTACATATATAGTAACAATAATATAATATGTTTGTGGATTTACTAAATTTATATATTTGACTATTGTATTACATATTTTTCTTGGCAAAATGGAATATATTGTTTCTTAAAGAGTTAATTGTGATCAAGATTTTAAAGCAAGATTAGAATATGAATCATATCTAATATAGATATAATGGATCGATTCAGAATTTGTGATCACATAATGTTTTGAGTGAGCTTCACTACTAAACACATGTGCTTTCTAAGAGAATATTATGAAAAGACAATGTTGGTAGCTAGGTTATCATAAAATACTACAAAGTTTTACATTTAATTAACTGATAGTAACAATCGAAAAGTGTCAATAGTATGTGTTGACTTTTTTTAATCGAAAAAAATGTGTCAATCTTTCTAGTAGTGATTTTCACTTATACATTTTTCTCTCTATCTTTCATTTCTTCCATGTATTTCTACGTATACGAGTACGTATTGATAATGAGTACGTACATACCCATGCCAAGCAAAATATATGGTTTCCATTAATTAAATTACACTAATAATATGATTATGACATAATTAAATAACCTTATATTAAATTACAACTTTGTGTCTGTTCTTGCCGCCCTACAACTAAAGTTAAGAGATTATAATATATTTTGGGCCTAAAAAGTCAGAATTATTACCTTAATTAGACAATGACTTTCCTTAATCAGAGATTAGGATGTCGTTAACTCTTAATTATTGTTAATTCAGTATATTTGAACCATAATTGTTTCAAATTTAATATAAAAGTTCTTTTTCAACTCCACTCGTGAATTCATTTTTGAAAGAAAAATTAACATAAAATACTCTATCAAAGTAATAATCAATTATATTTTATATACTATTATATGATATACATTTTTGATACATAATAATGTATATATTTTTATATATTTTACTAGCAAATATAATTATTTTGAGCCGACGGATGAAATAAGTAACTTGCCACATTTAAAATGGTCTTTAATTAAATTGATATGACAATTCCCATATGCTTTGAAACATCAGACGTTTTTCTCCTCTTGTTGGCCCCCCGGCCTCTTATAGTTGCTTGTCTTTATTATTTGTCATTTCTATGTTTTCACATGTAACTTTTGAGTAAAAAATGTTCTTTTATTTATATGACACTTTTTACAGGAGAATTAGGAGCGTACATGATTGGATTTGGATTTTTTAAATAGCAAATTAAATTATTTATTCATTTAGATAGCTATTATTTTTAAGGAAGTAGTGTGTATTTGTAAATTATTTTTTTCGGTGATAATAGCTATTATTTTTAAGGAAAATCTATAGAAATTTCACTAGTTTAGGAGCTAATTATTTTGATACATGGTAGTTTGCATTATTACGAATTTTATCAGATTTTGATGCATTCAGGTACGTTCAGATACTTGTATCTCGGGATATATGAAGTCAAAATTAAGTGTAATTATTTGTCTAAATGTATTGTATTTAAATGGATTCGCATGTATATGAGATACATACAAATCTCGCTCACCTCTCCTTACCATCTTGATCATCACTCTCCTATGTATATGGTATCCCAAATACACGTGAATCGCACTAGATACATATAGATACATGTATCTATAATGTGATTTGCATGTATCTGAGATACATGACTATCTCGCTTGCCTCCTCCCCGTCTCACTCATCTCTCTCCATATTTTAGTATATCTATTATTAAAAATACATAAATTTAGGTGTATTTTTCTCAATATATGATAAAAACAAACTTTTAATTAATGATAAGATACGTAATTATTTAAAAGTATAGATAGAATTAGATATATGTCTAATAAGATAGTTTTCCCAATTTTAGGTATATATCTAATAAGATATTTTCCCAATTTTGATTAGTTTGGGTATCAATAATAGCATAATTGCTTAATCATCTTTTCGTTTACGTATTAGATTATAGGTATTCTCATGTTATCGAAAACAAAATTTAACGAACCAATAAAAAGAATAGATAAAATATGCTCTTAAACTCTACGGGGTTGTTTCGTGTGAAGGATACACCAAATAGCTCTGGGATTAAATTATAGTGCCGCCACTTAATTTGTTGTTTGGTCGGCAAGTTTGGAATAACTTATCTTGGTATTAATAAATAGTACTGGGATAAGTTATTCATTCCCTTGGATTGTAAAGTAATCTCGATATAAGTTATCCTGAGATAAAATAGATAAATAACAAAGATCTATTTAAATCCTTTTTATACATCACTTTTCACATTCATGAAGGATATTTTTGTAAACAAATAAGTTATTCTTAAAATTTATGAAAAGCATATTATTTTTAGTACAACAAACCAAACACTTATTTATTTTATCATAATTTATCTCATTATAACTTGTATTGAAACCAAGCTGACTCCTTATTGAAGAGAGAGATAACGGACGCTTGTAGAGGTGTGATTTTATTACAACAAGTAAAGCCATTTTTGTTTTTGTTGGGGAAATCAATTCCTCACAACAATAAGATGTAAGTAGGGGCGGATTTAAGAGATCACGAGAGTGTTCATCCGAATTTCTTAGACAAAAATTACATTATATATATATATATATATATATAGTATTTTTTTTATGTATATATAGAGATTGTGAATCCCCTCAATACGAGATTAAAAAGTTGTTCAGTGATTTACAAAGCTGAGAATTCACCTAATCACATTTCTGTTGATTGTGTCATCTCCATCCTCCAACACTTTATCTTCACCCCGACCCTACAGCCCCCATCCCATCACCCCACTCACTTACCTCTACCCCCACCTTCCCATAATAATATTTGTCAAGATGATATATATACAAATACTTTTAGGATAACAATTTTTGCTTATCTATCGAACACAAAAAAATAAATAAGTAACTCATTTATCTATTTTTAAAAAAATTGTACATAAAATATTTTCCATCGTACCGAATACGTTCTTAGTTATGGAGATTGATTAAAAAGAAAAAATGTATCAACGGTTTGATTAGACATACAATATAACATCTTTGCTTCTTTTCACTTTTTTTATTTTGATGCTTAAAGGATGGATGGCAATTAATGTGAGTCAATCAAGCTAGGTTAAATTGAAAAATGAGAATAATTGAGATGAAATTTTGTTAATTAAAATTATCACAATTAAAATCGAATCAAATCTTAAATAATTCAACACGCACTTTAAGGGGAAATGGATACTTCACTTGTAGCTATCGATTATGTAATATATGGATGAAAGGTTGGGGGAGATGCATAGCATCCTAATAACGACCTGTTTTAATTGAGTATTTGAGTACGTGATTAAATATTTTTATTTGTATGTCCAATTAATTGAAATATGCATGAGGTTCTAGATTTTATTGAGAATAGTGTGTGGGATTAAAAGATATAATATATCACATAAATTCAGAATTTGAATTGGAACTTGAAAGTAATAAGTGTTCTAAAGTAGTAATTCTAAAAAATATTGGTCAAACACAAAGCACTGATTTTATATTGGCAAAACTAATTTTTCAAATAAAAAGTTAGTAAAACGCAAATTATTACTCTTCAAAAGCACTTCTAATTAAAAAAAATTTAAGATAAGTAAATTTTAAAAATTTGATTAAACAGACTATAAGTCATTAGAAGTGAGTTTTAGGCTCTCAATTTTTTGGAAAACCCCATTTTTATTGAGGTTTTAATTACATGAATGAGAGGAAACTAATCACCTTAATCTCTTTTTCTATATATTTGGTTTTATGCTAATTACACTAGAAATTAAAACTTCTCTTTCTATCATATAATATAAAATATAATAACAAAACATAAAACTTAGAGTGAGTTGCCACATGCAAAATTTAGAAACCGTTTATACACATTGGGCCTCTAAGATTAAAAAAAAAAATTCATAACGAGTATTTACGTCAAATTAGTGTAATAGAGTGAATATATACGTATAATTAATCATGTTATATATTCATTGGTTTAATGTGAACACATAATGTATATAAATTTTTACCCTTGCCCCTTATATATTGAAAGTTCACCAAGATTTCTAAATTTTGCTTCACAACAAACATTTTTTTTTTGTCTTTTACACTATAAATGACATTTTGTGACGCAATGACGAAGTTAGAAATTTTGCTGAGAAAATATATAAATATTAAATATATATTTCTAAAAAATAATTAATACAATATTATTTTCTATATTCACAATATAATTTTTAAATAAAAAATGTTCAAATAACCACCCTTGAATTTATACAGCTACGTCGATGGTTTTTTTTATCTTATTGCTAATTATGCAAATTTTATTTTTAAAAAAAAAAAATTGTGAGTTGTCTATGTTCAACTTAACTTTGAATTATACAACAAGACATTCAAATTACAACAAAAAAAAATCAAATTTTCCTGATTCTACAATGACTTGTTTGAGTTTCCACTATGTATTAGTCAAGAAATAATAAAAGGCAAACATTTATTTTCATACTAAAAATTGACTGTTTTTCTACTTTAATTAAATATTCAGCCTTACGTGTGACTAACTTTTTAATAAAATTTTAGAATTATCGATTTTAACAAATTCGAAAGAATACAAACCACAAAATGCACAAAATAGTAGTTCATGAAAAAGTCTCACATTCACATTGTGATCGTCGTTTGGTAGATGAAATAGGAATAATAATTTTGGGATATTTCGTAAAATTATTATTTAATATAAATGATGGGAGAAGTTATATTATATAAAGTGTGAGATAAAATTATAAATAAATTCAGAATTTTAAGAAACGGATGGATCATTACTTTTTAAAATAAAATATATAATTTTATACTGATACTGGGGAAAAAAAAAACTTAAAAACAAAATGAATTGTAGCAAGTGAGGTCAATCTCTTGACCACCTAAATGAGTTACAGATCAACTCTCAACCAGTGTGATCATTCAATCTCTTTTGATCGTGGATGCCTTTAGATAATATTATATAAGTATATTTTAAGAAATACACAAATAATATATCATTTTAGTTGGGGAATTATGAGTTTACATAACTTTTTTTATCAAAGATATCTGAACGTATTCTTGTATGTCTTGTCTCACAAATCAAATAACCCGAAGGGTTTATACATGTGGGGTTTCCTTTGGTTATATTTTCATTTTTCTTTTCTCGGGTTCTTGCATATGTATTTCGTATTTGAAATTCACTACGAGCTAGTAAATCCATTAAAAAAAGTTATAAAAAAATCGAGGATCAACCCCGACATGAGACCTTTGTTTAACAAATGAATAGATTTCAACCATTCTAAATTCACAATGAGTAAATCTATATCTTAAGGATTCTCTATTTTTCAAATTCAAACTCAAGACTTTTGCTTAAGAAAAACACATTTTAAATTATCATATTATATAGTTAGCTAGCGAGTAGCGAGTAGATTCACTAAAGTACTTCATTTTGACTTTTTACTTGTCATTTTTGATAAATCAAGAAAAAATAATATTTTCTTACCTGGTGTTCCCTTAATATATTTAGAGAGTTAATGTTTTTGAAAAAAGGTATAACCTCTTTAATGAGTAAATTTATTTTGAAATTCTATCAATTAATATGGGTATAATGGTACTCTCACTATGTCAATTATTTTTTTTTTAATACATATCAAGTTAAAATAGACAAATAAATAGGGACAAAAAAAATAATACTACTTTAAATGAATGAATTTCAATTATAACAAATACATTTCCAATGAATAAATTTAGTAAAAGAAGATTATTATTTTTCGGAATCAAAACTCCAAATATTAGCACACAGAATCCAAATATTTTCATAAAATTACGTGCCTTCAATATTTTTTCTACTCCACAAAGTCAAAAAGAATATCTTTTTTACTAGTGTGCACTAAGGAATTTAAATTATTATAATACGTAGTTCTAAAAATTCTTTTGAATCTGATTTGGTTTATATACTTTACATTATATTCCAAAATCCGAATGCAGCTTTTGCTATTGGGATTTTCGAGATTGTGATATAACGGTGGACTTGACATACAAGTAAGTAACTAACGAGTTTAATCGAATTCAATATTTCAATATCGAAAGTACATATGTACATGTCGAATATAACTAAAAAATAATTTTAAAAAATGTTTAAAAATAAATGTGTGCAATAAGTTTAGTGAGAAAACCTAAAGATCGATCAAATTTAAATTTGGAATATATGCTATAAATTGGTAGCCTACGTATAAGGTATAGTTCTATTAGGAGCGTGTAAAAGTCAAATGGACTAGCAAAACTGAATCAATAAAATTGTTATTGATTTATTGCTATTGAATTATTGGGTTAACGGATTTCTAATGATTTTATAAAAATATATTAGTGGATTATTGATTTGGTTTTTATTTTTTAATATTGAGTCATTGGGTAAAGCGATAACTCATTAAGACGGTATGATTTACTACTTTACCCCTGAATAAATATTAAATATTATTATCAGTATCAAAGTGATTGCTACCTTTCCCCTTTATCCTTCAAATCATATTATTTTCCTAGTTCTTTTATTTGTGTTGCACATGTATAATTTTTTTAATGTTAGTTACTATTTTTTCTATTTTATGAGCATTATGCAAGTTACATTATTATCCCGTTGTGTCAAATTGTTGGAGAAGTCATATATTTGTTTTATGAACATTTTCTTATTATTAAATCGAAAATCGGACTGTTAAGAATCACAAAATCGATTAAAATAAATATTTTATTGATTTAGCATATTTAAAAATTGAAAATCAATAAAACGAATTAATAATACGTAAAATTGAACCTAACCAATCGATGCACACTTATAATTCTGTAGGAATAAGCAAATATGTCAAGATCATTTTTATGTAGTGTGTTTGCTTGTTATTTAGGTCCGTGAGTAAGATTTCTCTTTATTACAAAATGGTATAATTTTCTTTATTTTTAATAATTATACAAATCTCATTGGGGAAAATAGTAATTTGTCTATTTTTTTCTGGACAATGTTGAACTTAACTTTTGACTTTATATAACAAAACATTCAAATTAAGACAAAAGAAAAAAGTTCATTTTTTCCTAATTCTGCAATGGCTTAATTAACTACTTTACGTATGAGTCAAGAAATAAAAAAGCAAATATATTTTCACACTTAAAAAATTGACTGTCTTTTTTTCTAATTTAATATTCAGCCGTACGTGTGAGTTGTGACCGACTTTTCATCAAAAGAATATAAAGCACAACATGATAGCAATATTTCATGAAAAAGTCTAATTGGCATTCACATTGTCACGCTAAAATTATGCGGAGGATCTGATGAGATGAATAAGATTTTTTTAGTTTAATTTGGTTTTGAAATTGAATTTTAAAAATTAAAATATTTTCAATCAAGAATGTTTTGTTCTTTGAATAATTTTTTTTGTTATGAATTCAAATTAATCTACAGACTAGCATATGTGTAAAATCTATAACATATGTCAAGTTGCTAAGGATTGGTAAAAAAATTGCCAACATACTGCTAAATTGAAAATTTTATGAAGAAAGGGGGGTATGTATGATATCTTAATCGAATTGCATATTGAATAAAAGAAAGAAGTGTAAAGTTTATATGATATAACGCAAATTTATATGACATGTATGCACACTTTAAAACTCAATGATGACGATAGCTCGAAAGATTAATTTTTGAGATCTACTAGGATGAATTAAAATTCTTTGAATCTGACACTTTACTTTTTCGTCTTTCCCCATAGAGAATATACTAATTCTTCTGTAAAATTCCTCTCCAATAATTTGCACAAAAAGTGTCTCAAAGTAAAAATAATAATTTAAAAAATGGTTTGTGAAGGTTTATTATAATTAGTCATATATGATTAAAAAAAAAATAGTCCAATTTCATTTAAATCCCAAATAAAAGAAAAATACTAGATGAATTCTTCGTATTTATTAGTGAACAAGTAGTCAACATGTATTTGTGCGGATAGAAACTATCAAAAAAATCACATCGAACAACCTAGCTATATATATAAAAAGAAAAGGCCCATTGATACATTGTCATACATTCTTATTGTGACAATTGTCATGAGTTAAAAGGGTTTAATTTCCTCTTGTTTTTTCCCCCACATGGTGTTATTTTGTCACTTTCCTCCCCACTCTATACTTAAAACCATATAAATAGCTCATGTATCTATACACTCTTTGTCCCAAACTTTTCTTCCTTTATCATATAATTTCTTGTTTAATTTTATCACAATATGATGATAGAGTCTTGGAATCCTCCTCTCCTACATGACTACTCAAAGTTGTCGCGACTACAGAGTAATCGCGACTGCTCTAATGATGAAGTACTACTCATGATGGAAGAGTTGGAACTTCCGATGATAGACCTGAATGGTCTAAAAAGTGGAGATGAGAAAGAAGTGATTAGATGTGAAAATGCTATAGCCAAGGCTTCATCTGAATGGGGATTTTTTCAAGTTGTGAATCATGGTGTGAGCCTTGAATTACTAAGAAAAATGAGGAATGAACAAATGAAATTGTTTAAGGCACCATTTGAAATGAAAGCTACTTGTGGATTATTAAATAATTCATATAGATGGGGAAATTCAACAGCTACTTGTCCAAAACAATTTAATTGGTCAGAAGCTTTTCATATCCCTTTGACAAAAATTTCAGAAGCTGCTTCTTATGGAGAGTTCACAACTTTAAGGTAATATACAATTATATAGTTTAAGTTACATATATACACTTGTTAATATAAATAAATAAAAATAACATTATCCCAAAAAAAATATGAGATCTATATGTAATCTTAATAATTCAGACAATTTATATATTATCTGGTATAACATGTAAATATGATTTTTATTAATGATGCTAATTTACTTTCTTTTATATAAAAAAGGTGTATATAACCTAATTAAATAGATATGTTTTTTTTTAAAATTTATATGTCTAGGTCGATTAATTTTTGAAAAAGAATTGCACGCATGAAAAGCGAATTCAAAATTAAGAATAAATTAGGCGAGTTGAAATTAGAACTGACACACAATTTATTGTATGGATACAACATAATTCAATAACTTTAGTTCACAACGTATATATGTATTGACAAATTCACTAAAGATGTACATATAATAAGTTGTAAATTAAACTCATATTAGCATAACTTGGTTCGAAGTTCAATGACAAGGACTCGTTAATTTATATAAATTTCAAATCATGAATCCCCCTCAGTTAAGCTTGTTACAAAGAGTTATACACTATTACAACATTATTGTTATTGTCATTATTAACCAAAAAAATTCACTAATTTTCTAAGTGAAATTTCTAATGGGATCTGCCAATAATTGTTTTGTCAGTAACATTTTTAATGACTTTCCCTAACCGATATGTCAAATATCGACAGAACATCTATTGAAATATATTTATGATAGTTTAATTATTAGTATACATAACTTAAATTCAAACTCTTTTTGTGATAGGGAAGTGATGGTGGAATATGCAACTTCAATGCAAGATTTAGCCAAATCACTTGCTAGTGTTCTTGTGAGGAAATTAGACCACAAGGATAGTGAAATTGGAGAAATTTGCAATGAGAATTCATGTTTTCTTCGATTAAATCACTATCCATCATGTCAAATATCACAAGAAATATTTGGATTAGTGCCACATACAGATAGTGATTTCTTAACTATACTTCATCAAGATGAAGTTGGTGGACTTCAATTAATGAAAGATTCCAAATGGGTTGCTGTCAAGCCTAATCAAAATGCACTTATTGTTAACATTGGAGATCTTTTTCAGGTACACTCTTTTACTACGTATTCTGTTTTTACTGCTTATACTCTTTTAAAAAATATTGTTTTTTTCAACAATAGTATGTTTTCGTAGGATTTGACATTGGTGCTACAATATATTTGAAGAGTCCAATTACAACATATATTTTTTTCCACTTTTATTTTGTTATCAATTTTATTTTTATTTTTTTGGAAATTGTTAGTCATTTTTGGATTTATTTTGTATATCAATTCAATTATTTATAAATTATAAACTTTTATATTTGAGAACTATGTCATTATTTAGTATAAAATAATCAAAAGTGCAATTAGTTTATAATTGTCTTTGATTGGTCAAGAAATGGTCAAACCAATGTCCAAAATTCCAATTTCTTTTCACCAATTTTTTGTCTCCAATTGCTCTTGGTCTTGTCTTCATTTAAATAATTTAAGCCAAATTAAAAAAAAAAAGAGCTAAGTATGTGTTTATTATTATTTATTTATTTTTTACTATGAACTAATTAAATAAATAAATTTTGGCAAGTATTGTACCCAACAAGGCCATTTCCTTCTCTGTCGTTAAAAATAACATAGACTCATTTTTTCTTTGATCGGTAGATAATTTGGAAAAGACTTACTCGCATCGGGTGTATATATCAAATTAATGCAATTTCCATTATTACGTGATTTAATAAAGTAAAACATATGTTAATTAATTATAAGTAAAATGAACTATAAATTTAAATACATGTACGTATTGGTTTGGTGCATACACTCGGTGCGGATAAGTTTTATCCAGATAATCCCCTAAGCCGATGACAAGTTTTTATATTTTATTGGTATAATAGTGCTAAGCTAGTTTAGATGTCACCGTTATTAAAAAAATATTTTTTATATTTATCTTGAGAAGTCTATATATGTTTTTTTTTTTTCTATGATGAATCAGTTGATGTAATAGGATTCAAAACCCAAATGAAGTTTTAACCATCTATGAGGTAGAAAGAATGAATGGATTTTGTACATTTTTCAAGAAATCCTTTTATTTCTTCGAAAATAAAAGATTAATTACATATTTATGACGTTCTACAAATTTCAATTTTTATGTTCAAACGCACTCTACTTACTATGTTAAAATAAATGCAGGCTTGGAGCAATGATGTGTACAAAAGTGTGGAACACAAAGTGATGGCAAATGGAAAAAAGGAGAGGTTCTCAATAGCTTATTTTCTTTGCCCTTCTTATGATTCTATAATTGGAAGCTGCAAAGAACGCTCTATCTATAAGAAATTCACTTTTGGTGAATACAGATATCAGATTCAACAAGATGTCAAATTGATTGGCCACAAAGTAGGCCTCTCAAGGTTTCTTCAATAGCATTTACCACATACAACAATCAAAAAAATCACTATCAGAAAATCACTAATTTTCAAAAATTTTAGTGACAAATCAAATCTCAATGGATTCCATCGAAAATTAGTGATTTTCTGATAATGAATACAATATATTAGAATCGTACTAAGGTCTAAGAATATGATTTCTTTCATGAAATACGAATTTCAAGATACTCATTGGTCCTCGATCACGGAAGAAACCCTCAAATTTGAGGGAGTTGATACAAAAAAAAAAGATTTTGCTCTATTTCATTCTTATATATATTAGATTTATTCATCTTATATAATTCTAAAAGTAAAGTAGAGGGGAGGAATGTACTCTTTGTTTACTTCTTTTTTATTTGGGAGGGAAAGGGGAATAGAGACATAATGTCACAAGCGCGTGCACGCTGAGAGGGAGTAAAGATTACTATTGTATGTTGGTTATTATCGTTTTCAATTTGATGAATGAAGATATGAGTTAAGTTTTGTCATTTAAATTGTTCTTAATCTTTCACTATGTTATTTAGATTCCTAGAATCACTACAACACTTATATATTTGAAAGGCATAATACATATACACTCACTCAAATCTGATTTTAGCTGGCAAATGAACACTTTTTGAATATGCACATCTAGACACCTCAATTCATCTTCATTGTGTCAATCGAACACTCCAATTTACAAAATGATCATCTAGCTTCAATTTTTTTTGTGTTATGTCAGCACATGGTGTTCACAAGACATAATAGAAGACAAGTTAGAGTGTTAAGTTTTCAGTTGAGACCGAGTTGAGGTGTCTAGATGTGTACTCTTTAAAATTGAAGTGCTTACTTATCCGTTGAGGCTAAGTTAGAGAGTATATTTATGTATTATGCCTTTTTGATATGATTGCTTACTCTGACATAACATCTTGGTATAGTTGACAAAAAAAACTACACAATTATATACACTAAAATTTGCTCGCACAATTTCGCAAAGCACTGTAGTGACTAACTAGAAATCATGATCTTCGCAATTAATTGGTGAATTCACAGTTTGATCACTCAATTCAGATATGAATAATGAACATAATTAATAGAACAATCGAAGGTAAAGTGTACCTGCGATGTGAAGTAAATTGACGATGGTTTCATTCGATGAGAGGAAGGGTTAACATAGAGTTGCTGAGTGGTTCTCACTAGAGGGTATTATATGGGCCGATTGATCCGTCAGTGTAGTTAAATCAATTAGTCCTTATTTACTTAGGCATTTTTCGGCAAGGTTAGTAAGACTACCAGTGAATAGGACGTATTAGTGTTGTTGTTATTAATCATGTTTGTATTAGTTTTTCAAATTATTTTATATAATGTTTGTTTTGATGTGTTAAAAATAATATTTATTGTATAGCTCATTGTATAAAAATATCTTTTATTGTGTCTTTTTTTGTAACTAATCATGTATACATTAATGACCAAGCAATTTTTAAAAAGTTATAGTTTAATTCACACAACTGACTATCTTATATGTGAAGAACATTAAAGCTATCTATACATTGCTCAAAACAGTATATATATATATATATATATATACACACACACACACATAAATATATTAGAATTGGTAGTTTTGTCATAGTGTTCTGAGTTAGGCACTAGCTCAAATGTCATATGTGTAGGTAATCTTTTTAGCGATACTATTCTTATCCTTAAACCTTTTCTCAAAGATTCTTTCATTCCTTTCTATCCAAATAGCATGACCTACTTTTGTGTATACCAATCTAAAGATTGAAGCATGTCGTGATTTGCCTCTGACAGTCAGAATAGCCAATTAAGGTGTTGTTCTCAATCTGTCCACTTGCATTTGCAACCATGTCATTATTCTAGATCAAATAATTTGTGTATAGTGGTAGTCTAAAAAGATGTGTTCTCTGGTTTCACCATCTCCTTTGCGCATCACACATTTAGGTTCCACTTGCAATCCCCTATCTTCTCAATCTATCCACAATCATCATTCTTCTATGTAACACTGACATATTATAAATATGACTTCTGGCCGTGCACAATTATGAAAGATGAGAGGCTTTTATAGTACTCTAGGTTGGTCACCCATATTGAGGAGGTAAAGTTGTTGAATCGCTAGATATCCGATTCTTAATTGATTATGTCACATAGCAATGTTGTCCCTAACTTTAAGAATTTTTCCTATCATCCAACATGCTTGATTGAGAATTTCTATATCATGTACCAATCTGCCTTTAGTATAGTAAGTATGTATCCACCTAATCCACAACTTGTTTTGTTTGTGTGTTAAGTTCCATCATGTTTTGCAAGAGCATATCTATTTCAATGTTGTAGATTAGTTACATTTAGGCCACCAATAGATTTGAAGTACATACTCTAGTCTAGGCAACTAGAGATTTATTAGTAATAACATTGGAGTCTAACCATATATAGCTCATACATTATCCATCTACCAATTTGATGATCTTGGTAGGAAGTATGAAAAGTGAGCCCAATAGGATTGTATATCAAAGATGACAGTTAGAATCAATCATATCTTGTCTATGTAAGATAGTTTCTTGGTTGTCCATAAAGACATTTTTGCTATAATCTTATTAATAAGTGGCATCCAATGAATGAAAGATCTTTTCCTAATTGTCAATGATATGCCAAGGTATTTGTAAGGAAGAGTATGAATCATGATTGCTTCGGTATGTTTTTTTCAATATGAACCATTTTCTAATATACAAAATTTTTTCCCAAACTAATTTATAATTCTGAGGCTTTAGAAAAATCCTCAAAATACTTATGTAATTTCACCACAGAGAATTAGTCACCTTTATAAAATTGTAAAGTATTATCAACAAAGCTAATATGGGTAATTCCCAACTTTGAACATCTTTGATGGTGCTGAAAGGTTCGGTCCTTACTCAGACCATCAAAGCCGCTACTTAGATACTCAATAATGATAGAAATAAGAAAGGAAATGATCAGTCCCTTTGCCTTAAGTTTTTAATAGAAACAAATATTGAAATACGCTAAAAGATATATATATTAAAATAAAAAATAAAATTTGAAATGCACAAATCAAAATAATCATTTTTTCGTTATGATCATTATTTTCTTTACATGAAGTCGAGACGTTCACCAAATAAATAGTACTCAAATATACTATTGTCATTCATGTTTACTACTCCATTACACTGTGGTTCTGAAGTCAACAAATTGTCGGTTACTAAAGTGTATAAAAGGTCAACATGATGTACGGCCAGATCATCCGGGTGCAAATATTTCCCGGCACCCGCGAAGCAGCAAATTACCAAATATTATTTCTTCTTTTTTTTCTGACAAATAAATATCAATAGGGCTTCTTTCCCCAATCTTTTACATTTACAGTTAAAAAAGAAAACCCTTAAATTCCGCCGCAGCTCCGTCGTAACGCAGCGGCGTCCTTCTTCTTCTAATTCGCCGGCACTAGAAGAAAGAAAAATAGCTCAGTTATTTGATGTTGCGAGTCTAGATAGCTGTATCAGTTTGTTTCATTTTAGTTGTTAGGGTTTTTGGTGGTCGAAGATGTATCCTTCTCGAGTAAGTAATGTGTATGGCGAACAATCCTACTCTTCGCAACCAAGCTACGGCCAAAATGTGAGTATTTTTTTTTTCTTTGTTTTGTTATGTGTTACTTTTGTTGTTGTTGTGTAATTAGTGTGGTGTTGCAATTGAAATTTATTCAATCAATTTAGTTATGAGAAGTGAGAACTCATTTTAATCCTCCTTAATTTAAAAAGGCCTATTTGAGTTTGTCAAAGTTGAATTGTATGTTATCTTAATCTCACACTTGTGTATACTAATTTTTAAGGTTAAGTTTATGTGCCATATGTTTGCATGGTATCATAGTCAGGTTCATTCCGGGCGGTAAGGGGTGTTAAGTGTGTTAGAGTTCCACATTGGTTGGAGAATTGACGAGTGATTTGCTTATATGGACTTGAGTAATGTTCCACTCGCGAGCTTGTTTTTAGGGTTGAGTTAGACTTAAGTGTCATATATGTACGCACTAAAAAAGCAATAATTAAAATTTAACCCCCCTTAGTTGAGTTAATGACCGACTTCAGTAATCTCAAATTAGCACAATAAAAATAAATTATAGTACAAAGAAACGGGTACTCATATTCAATAAATATGTAATATTTAAAAGGTAACCAACTACTCAAACACAATATTGATATAAACATTACCATTAAAATTCTAAATATTTCTGGACATGAAGGCGAACTTAGTGAAGGAGAACTAGAAGATGAATCTGAAGTGGCTTGAGCCTTGAAAAAATTCATGATTATACAGACTTTCACTACACAATTTAAACCTATTTAAATGCAAAAATTGAATTTTAAACAGTAGCTAGAATCCAACAATTGTCTGGAAGTATGTTCGGAACCAACAACCTTCTTGGTATTGGGTTCTGACTAAATTTAATACAACAACAACAACAAACCTAGTGTAATCCCACAAAGTGTATGCAGACCTTACCCCTACCTTGGAAGTAGAGAAGTTGTTTCCGGTAGACCCTCGGCTCGATGAAACACATTTTAAAGCATTTCAGATAAGGAAACAGCAAAAACCATCTAAATTTACTACAAGTTTTAATGAATTTCTCAATATAAATACAAGGACCGGGTAAAAGCTACGCATTCCTGGGAACCCATTCTCAACACTGTCCGCTCCTGCTCTATGGATCCTTTCATTTTGCTGTGTTATTTCCTTTGCTATATGAGCATTGAGTTTGTAATTGTAAAATGCTAATGCCGGAGCAATTGTTCATTGCCTTGGACAAACTCTGAACCAACAATGCAAAAGTAGAAATATAGGTGGCTCCATGACTGTATTTAGTTGAGACTGTAACAGTAAAAACCAAGTGATTTTTGAAACAATGATATTGCCGTATATCAGATGACAAATGAGATAGGCAGGAGTATTGAGTGTGTAAAGAGTGATCATGAGAGTCAGATTGTAGTCTGTCAATTTTTTCGACTTGCAGATAAGGTGCTGACAATAATAAGGATTCTCAGCTGTAGTCCATTGTGTTTTGAACTAGCTTTTATTTATGGATAGCTTTTTCCGTATACCACGGGTGCATAAATTCATTCTGAAATAGCTCTTGATAAACATTTATGAATGACAAAACTCTTCTATTGTATAGTTTTCTGTACTATGTTCATGCTTGTAATTTCATATCACTTCCTCTGTTCATCTAGTTGGGACGTGGTTACTCCGAGAGTTCTGCTGGAGGGCCTGAGAGGTCCTCTCAGCTACCTACAGGTTCACGACATTCTTCGATGTTAGGAACCCCCCAAGATGCAGACATGAATTCTTACACAACTCACAGTCATCATCCATCAACAGCGCCTAATTATGGTGGGCAATATAGCTCTGTGTATGGTTCAGCTGCTCAGCAGGTCAGCAGATTCTTCTGCACTGTATATATTCTATTTGTATGATATGTGATCTATTGCCGTAACTGTCTGAAGAATGAAATATTGCCACAAGCGGTACAAATTCTGGTTTTATATTTGAAGGAGGGTGACCTTGTGTTTCTTGTGATGTGGACTTGGTGTGAGATTAATAGCTTGTTTGCCCAAGCTTTTAAAATTAGCTCATTTTGAGAAATGCTTTTCAAAAGTACTTTTGGTGAGAAACAGTTTGTTCTTGACTAATCAATCTGAAAAGCACTTTTGAGCAACAATTAATGTTTGGTCCAATTTTTTTTTTTTTTGAGATGGTAACATATGTTTGGTCTACTCCTTTAAAATGTGCTTCTAAGCTATGTTGCTCGGACTCTTCAATAATGTCAATGGGTGTGTGTTTTATTCTTCAAAAGTAGTGTATTTTTTGGAGAATCCGTTGCTGGTGTGGGGCATCAAAAGTGAAGAGTCCGCACAACTTAGTTTCTTAGTCTATCTCTCAAAAGTGCTTTTCGAAAAAGTACTTTGGGGAGAAGCTACTTTTAGGGACTGTTTGGATGGGCTTCTAGCTTATGACTCATCAACACTAGTCATGAGTTAGGAATCCTAACTATTGGTTTTTAGCTTATTTTTGTAATTTTAGCTTAAAGACAAGTGCTTAAAAGCACTTTTTCATTCTAGCCAAACACTATAAAAATGCTTAAAAGAACCTAAAATAAGTCAATCCTAACAAGTTTTTTGTTTCTCAGGAAACAACTTGTGCTTCTTCTCAAAAGCACTTAACTTCTCCTAAAAGGCTTGACCAAACACCTCAACTTTGAAAAAGCATTTTTTTTTTTAAAAAAGGCACTTTTGGTGAAGCTTGGCCAGACAAAATATAATTCTTCTATCATCATGAGAGAGGAAAGACCTGCTCATAGTACTCAATTAATCCAAACTTTAACCTGCGTGAATTTTATGTGGTTCCTTGTTTTGTTGTTTGAACGAGTTTAATATGTTGGTTGTTTCTGTTTGCATTTCTGATAGTGTAATTGGATAGATGGTATATTTGCAAATGCTCACAGTAGTGGTAAAGCTGTTGTGCTGTTAGAGTAGCTGAACTTTTTTGTCTTTTTCACACAATTGGATGTTGATGTTTAAGGTTTTACCAGTTGGCATGCCAAGAAATGTGATATTTTGCTCTGCAATATTGCTGTGTTGCATTTTAGAGTTAAACCATTTGGAAGATAATCTCACCCTTGAGCATGTAGCTTCTTTCTTTGCATGGTTGTTGCCAAAAAAATCCTCATTGTTCACCACTAGCCAGTGCATGCCTTGCATGTCTGTAGATGTGTGTATCTGTAAACAAATCGTTGCATGCACATACTGCTTTTGGTAAAGCCTGTGTTGCACTGTCCATAGATTTGACCATCTCATGGACTTGTTTCACAAGTGGGAATATATTCAACAAAATTTTCGCAAGTGTGCTTTATTCCTTTTCCACCAATTTCAAGGATTGGGTTTATAAAACTTCTACCACATTTAATTTATTAATGCTTGCATTGTGTGTGTGTCGCTTTTTGTGTGTTTCAGTTAAGCCTTTTGCATTATCAACTGTTTAATTTTCTGATCATGGGTATAAAAGCTTGTCTCTCTACATCTCTTTCATATGCAGATGCCCACAATTGGTGGAAAAGGATCTGGATCATCAGCTTTGGAAAGCCGTAGCGGCTATGGTGTGGATTCGCCAAAGTTCATGGCAGGTGACTATGTTTCATCATCCAGCCATGGATATGGTCATAAAGCTGAACAGCAATACGCTGATAGGGTTTCTGATTATCCAATCCTTGATAGACGATATGGTGAACGGCACAACTCTTATGCGGGGAGAGATCTGACAAGTGAACAACCCAGTCGATATTCTGATTCAATTTCTTTTGGTAATAAGCATCAGGTGTGGTTTTTACACTAGGCCTTCTACCTTTTTCAGGAACTCTTTTGACTGTTACCATCACCCTGGACACACCATGAGCACCTGCACATGAGATCACAATACCATTGATTGTCATAATATGGATTGTAATTGTTCCCTTGTATAAATATATACAATAATTACCAATTTTTTTAAAAAATAGAAATTCTGAATGAGCATTGGGAAGTTTGAGTTACCCAAACTTCTACCTGTTACAATTCCTTGGAGATTAACTAAACCAGAATACAAAGGAGCTGGATAAGAGAGAAGTTCATAGTCCATCCTAGACAAGATAGCCCCTTTAGAATGGAATGGAAAAAAAAGGGTTTTGAGTGTAACAGTATGTGTAGTGAATGGAATCATAGAAGTGGGTAGTTATTTTAGGATGGTAAATATAGGAGTAGTAATACTGATACAATGTAATAATTGGTTTGGTTTGAATCTTTCAGTAAAAATTTCCAGTTTGTATAATGAGGTTGAATGTTCTGGAGGTTTGAAGAGGAAAACATGTTGAGAAATACTGCGTCTTGTCGTTGTTTAGGCACAATGTACTTGTCTGTGTCCCGGCTAAATAATTTATTACTTTTTACGACCTTCTTTTTCTTAATGTCTTCTATGTTTTCCCCCATTGTTAGGCTGAAAGATATGAGCATATGGATCATGCATCTATATTACGACAAGAGAAATTGCGACAAGAGCAAATACTGAAGTCTCAGGCATTGCAATCTGCATCCATTGATGGAGGATCTAGGTATGTACTCTAGTTCTATCTCAAAATTATGTGATGTAATAGAAAAATGCTCTTTAGAACCACCTGATTGGTTGTGTTTAATTGTATTCTCCCCTACATTATCAGTATCTATACCTGGCTATAACATGTAAATAGGAGTGATATACTTCCTGTGAGTGATAGCTTATATCTGTACACATCCTGTGCCCAACTTCTTACATGGAGCTATATGTCCTATTGCACTAAGTAGCAACAAATTTCTGGCAGACAAGCTGAATATCTTGCAGCAAGGAGTGCTGCTGTTCGTCTTGCAGCCCAAGATCCCATATCTTATAGTAGCAGAATTGACTCGGATCCTCGCACTTTATCAACGTTACCTGGATCATTACTTCCTGGGCAACATGCTCCTTCTATCCTAGGGGCCGCACCGCAAAGAGTTGTTGAGGATGTCATGTATGTTCAAAGTTCTACGAATCCTGGTTATGGAGTGAGCCTGCCTCCAGGTAGAGACTATGGGATAGGGAAGGGACTTCATGCAACTTCCGTTGACTCTGACTATCCTAGCAGTGTGTTGGCACGTGCTGGTCACTCAAGGTTAGATGATTATAAGGATGACAGGGTTGTCTACTCTCGGGAGCTTGAACGAAGGGAGAAAGATCGACACTCTTCACGCGAGCGAGCGAAAGATCGAGAAAGGGCGAAAGATCGAGAAAGGGAGCGGGATCGAGATCGAGATCGGGAGCGAGAGCGAGAGCGAGAACGAGAACGAGAACGGCAGCGACTAAGAGAGCGTGATCGTGAACGTGCCTTGGAACGTAAGGAGAAGGAGAAAGATCATGAGCCCAAACGTGGAGCTGAAATAAAGCATGACCGAACACCTCCCAGGAGTTCCAGGGACCGACGAGGTCCCTCTTTAACCAAGGACAGTAGATCTACACGACGAGAATCTCCACGTGCTGAAGCTTTGAATAGGTGGATTTTATTTGGTTTTGTCCTTCTATGGTTGTGTGTATTTAGCAGCTGCTATATATTGCAGCATTTGTAACTAACTTGGTGTTCTGTCATGCTGAAGGCGCCATTCACCTGTTAAAAGGAGAGAGTATTTCTGCAAGGTAAAACAAGAGCTTAGTGCTTGAATCGTTATTATCCCTCTACGTGGTTCTACTTTCCATGTGGGAATGAAGTGTTGTGAGGACCTCTTCATACTTTAAACTTCTTGATAACCATATTTCATGGACAGTGACTAATCAAGTTACCCATTTCTAAAAATATCCTTGTTCCCTATCCAACTCAATTGGGCTATTGGCTTTTTCAATTATCATGTCTTTCAACAAGCTCTTATTTTGAACCATCGTCAGTGTCAGATATTTTGTTCCTCCTTTTCCTTTATCTTCTTGCTGGTCTCCTATGCTCTCTTCCATCTTTCCCTCTGGATGTTGTTGTCCGTGATGCTCAAGACATGTAGTTTCTGCATAGAATTGTGGTGTTCTCTCTGTTCCTTCCTTGGATCCTGGAGACTGTTGATCCTTTTCTGTACCATCAGAACTTGTCATCGTTATCTTTTTGAGATGATAGTTGTCTCTCTTTTTTAATAATTTTTTAGCTGCCTTTATTTGAATGGTTGAATTTTGGGACTTGAAAGACTGCTTCAATTATTCAACAAGGATATCTAATGATTACCATTCTTATGCATTTATTGTTGTTTTTGCAGGTTTATTCATCCAGTTTGGTTGAAATTGAGAGGGATTATCTCTCACTGGATAAGCGGTATCCTAGGCTTTTCATATCTCCAGAATGCTCAAAGGTTTGCCTTCTCTTTCATTCAGCTAATTTTATGTGACAATGTCACGTGACATCACATTTTGTTTTGCTGTAGGTAGTTGTAAATTGGCCAAAAGGGAATCTTAAACTTTCTTTTCATACTCCTGTCAGGTAATAAGTCGTGATACCCTTCCCTTTTATGTTTATTTATTTCATATTCTATTTCTGTTATTTTGCACTATAGCATTCTATTTGTATTGGAACATCTGATTTTCAAAAGAATATTAAGTCTCTCAATGATTTTTGAAATGATCTATTCCTTTGGAGCCACAGCTCTAATAGATGCTTTCTCTACCCCCACCCACACTTAATCTGGTGTAATTAATTATTATTTAGATATGGAGTTTTGCTTTCTCAAAAAAAATATTAGGTAGATATTAGAGATGACAATGGGCGGTGCGGGGTGGGTTGAGCTTAACCCGGAAAAACTCTGAACCCGCCCCGCCCTGCATAACAATTTTTTTTCATTTTCAACCCACTCCACTCCGCCCCGCATGAACCTGCCCCACATAAATATTTTTCAATATTTTCCTTGTTTAATCAAGTTTGATACCAAAAATAAAATTCATAAAAATAAATTCATTTTCTTATTTAGTTATATTAATTTAATAGATAATGACTTAAAAATTTTTTTTTGAGGTCAACTGGGAAGCATGTAAGGAACTGTATTAGTTTTGATTGAACCATTTTCATTTACTATCTTGAATATCTTAATAACTTTAAAGAAACTTTCAATTGATATTAGTTTGAATAAAAAATAATGAATTTGTCATGAGATTTGTGTATTCTTACTCATGAAGGGTGCTCTATCACTCTTATATGTAAAAAATTAAAATTAAGTTTGAACCCACATAAAACTGCATAGATCTGCAACTCGCCATGCCCTGCCCTGCCCCGCATTAGTTTTAAAAAGAATTACTTCAACCCGCCTCGCATCCGCCCCCCGCGTGCCCCATTGCCAGCCCTAGTAGGCATGCTGTTTTGCTTTCTCAAAATTTATTGGTAGATATGCAGTTTTGATTCTTTGGAATCTGTAAGATGATGGCTGGTATGACACTATCACCCTTTTCATGATGGAACAGTTTTGAGCATGATTTTGTTGAAGGAGAGGCTGCAACAGCGCTGAAACGGCTGTCATCAAAACCGTCTGCTGGTGAACCTGAAAAATCAGAACCTGGGATGACTATATGGAATGCAAAGGTTTTTATGAAGATATACAAATTGCTTTAGAACCTGTCCTTTCCTCTTCCTTGCCTCTGAGAATTCTTAAGTTAGCATTCGTTTGAGATGCTATCATGATATTATAAGTGGTGGTCAGATATAACTCATATAAGAACCAGTAGAAGTTAATGGTGGGGAACTGTTCTGGGATTTCAATGTCAATAACACAGAAGTTTGTTAGCTTTATTATCAGAGAATAGGTGTCCTCTTTTCTTGCTTTTGTTTTAAAACTTCGCTGAAGAGAATCATAACTGAAGTGGTGAGTGTTTCTGGTCCATGGTTGTTATATAACAATTAACCGTCTGTACTCCTGAGTTTTGGGCATCTTTGAGAGTAAATTGGTTGTCTTAATTGTGGATTTTTAAGAGGAAGAAAGATGTGATAATTGCATTTGGTCTTTATAACTTCTAATATAGGTGATAATTGCAATGGTTCAAAATTTCCCTTGCTCCTTATTGTTGCCAGTATTAATGCTCCTGAGCAGACTTTGTTCAACTTGATTAGATTGCAAAGCTTAGACCTCATGAAATTAGAACTCCTGCACTGATTTTCTCTTCCATTGCTGCCTTCTATCTTCTATATGCTATATGTTCAAAGATGATTAGCAAGTTGGTTTTGTATTTTCTTATGTTATAGTGGAAGCACAGTATTTATGCAATGGTGTTTCTTCCATCATGATAAGTACCTTCTTATCCCAATGCACTCTCTCTCTACATTGTGCTAAAATATTTCTAATAGTTGTCATTTTTATTTTCTGATATATAGATGATTTTGATGAGTGGGCTCAGCAGAAATTCTCTGGAAGAGTTGTCATCCGATCGAAACTATGATGACCGAATACCTCACATGTGCAATATGCTTAGGTTTGCGGTTCTTAAGCTGGAAAATTCTTTGATGACTGTAGGGGGGCAGTGGGATAGTGTTGATGGTGGTGATCCATCATGTGATGACTCCGCTTTGATTCAGACAGCTCTTAGGTTTGTTAATCACATTCCTCTACTATTGTATTTTACGTTTTTTTTTCACTAACCCTACTGATAAAACTCTTGCTATTAGACATGCAAAGGACATAGCTCATCTTGATTTGAAGAACTGCCAGCAGTGGAACCGTTTTCTTGAGGTAACATCTGCCTGTAGGGGTATCTCTGCCCTCAGTTTATTCTACCTTGCGTATTTAAAGCAGGACTCTCCCCTTTTGTTGGCAAGTAAAACAATTTTATTTACCAAAAGCAATTAGAACCGTACAGGGTATGCAATGGTACAACCAACAAATGCAGAAAGCATCACAACAATATTACCTCTCAACTATTACAAATTGTGCCTAACTTTCAACCTAGCTATTCTCAGGGGTAAAAATTTAATCTTAAGAGGGGCTCCTGTTAACTATGCGGGATAAGATCCTCTGAACACTTGGGTTATCTTCCTGATTACCTTCTGGGATTTGCTTTTCATTGCCTTGAACACATAACTATTCCTCTCAATACACACATAGTAGACACAGTCAGCCAAGGTCATTTTATTGATAGCGTCAGCTGCTCCATTGCCTCGTACATAATTATGTGCCCACTCTAATTCTTCTGTCCAAGTCAACATTTGTCTTTCTATACCCAACCACTGGAGGAGTTTGGACCATATTGTAGTAGCTTTTTGTCACCTTTAAGTTTCATTACATTTTTAGTTCATTAGCTTCCCTTTTCCCCTTTTGCGGTCCATGCTATTGAGATGGCTCATATCATAAAAAAATGTTTTGTATTTTCCAAGAATTGTAGGTGGCAAACTCATGCCAAGAAATAGTTTTCTGATCTGAATCACAAAAGCTTAGAAATTGCTCACTATTAAATTTATACAGTATTGAGGATAGTTTATTTTTTGATGCTTGGCAGATACACTATGAAAGAGTTGGAAAGGATGGGCAGTTCAGTCATAAAGAAGTCACTGTTTACTTCGTCCCAGACTTGTCTGAATGCCTCCCTTCATTAGAATCATGGCGTGAGCACTGGTTTACTAAAAAAAAGAATATTGCTGAGAGAGAAAGGGAACTTGCTCTGAGTAAAGAGGTCTGCTTGCTTAAAGTACTAGTACATTTCTTGTACCTTCAATGAAAAATTCTCTCTATAAGTTTTGACGAATATGCTCCATTTGTTTTATTAAGAAAGGTAATATATTGCTTTATATGACACCAAGCCGGTGCAGTCTAGTGGGCCTTACAAAAGGAAAAACTGAGTCAATGAATTGAGAAGATCTATCAATTTGTCTCTTCCATTTATATCCTGTAACTGACATCAAAGAGCTAGACAGTGAATAACTTGATCCTCATCAACTCTCCTTCCAACAAAGACCCTTTTGTGTCTCTTAACTCCGAAACTGCCCACCAAATGGCTTCAGAATGGTATTCCTCTGTGCCAGTGGAAGAGTGAATCTTTTGTAGTTTCTGGCATGCACCACTCATCCACTATACATTTAAGTACATACATAATACCTGGATCCTTATCAAAGAGAGAGAGAGAACTAGCATCTTTGTGGCCTTTCTTCACTAATGTTATCTGTCGCAATAGCAATACACCTCCACTTTTGTAAGTCGTACTGAGTCAGACAGGACTATGTGCCTCCAACCAAACACTGCACTTTGTGGGATGCTTTATTTCTCAAATCTGTTTCTTTTTCCAACATGTGGTTGCTCTTGGCCTTTCCCTACTTGTGTCTGTTCTGACTTGTGATTGTAGTCATATGTTAGGTATATAGCAGCTGTAGGGGGTTTTCAATTCCAGAATGTCAATTGCTCCTTATCACCTTTATCCACAGAGAAATTTTCCTCCTTGCTGAACCTCCACAGCCGTTTGGCCAGTGAGCTGTTATTTGGTCCTGCATGTTTCTTACACCAAGGGTCTCCTTTCTTTTACTAGTCAGTTTCTCCCACTCTTAAGTTTGTATGCCCTTTCTTTGCTGAATTGCCATTTTAAAACTTCCTCCCTTCATCTTCCTCTCTACTTCGTCAAAAAAGAATGGCATTGTCAGAGCACCATGTTCAACACATAATTTTAATGTAATATTTCTTTTTTTTAAAGACTGTTTAAATAGTTTGAAACTGCATAGAAATACTAAATATCACAATTTCTTATAGTTAAACACACACATATGTTAAAACAATCATAAACTAGGATAAACTCTTTGATTCCCATAATAGCAATATCCAGTTCTTTTGGGACAGAGTAGCATTTTTGTTTCTAGTTTACTTTTATGTGCCCTCTTCATTTACTTTAGTCGCAGATGGTACATTAATGGTTTTGCTTGCTGACCTGTTAAATTATTTGTTTGATCTAGAAATCCGGTGAGAAGGAAAGCATGAAAGGTAAGATATCTAAAATTTTGGTGCATCAATTTGTTTACCGGAGAATCAATTCTGGTTTATTTATTCATTTTGGAATTCAATAACTGAAGAGTATCAGCATCTTACAGATGCTAAGAGGGTTCCCAAGTCAGAGAGAAACTCTGCATCTGGACAGTCTGCAGAAGCAAGCAAGAAGGAGAATGATGGCAAACTGAAAGAGAGTACAGCTGATAAAGATGGGTCTAAGAAAAAAGGTGGAGAGAGTAAACAACCTCTTGAAACTGGTAAGGTGGGAAATGATAGTGCTGAACCGAATCCAGCTGCTATTGAAACAGATGGTAGTGCAAAATCAGTTAAGAAGAGAGTTATAAAAAGAATTGTTAAACAGAAAATCTCCAATAAGAAAGATTTGGAAACTACAGAGAAAGTGAATGAGAAGGTGGATAGTAAAGAAACTGGGGATGGAAATATGAGCACAGAGATTACTTCTCCCCAGGTTGGAGCATCTGCTAACCCTCCAGTTAAAACTTTTATAAGGAAGAAAATTGTTAAGAAGGTTCCTGTGGTGAAAACTCCAAAAGAAGATGGGATGAAACCTCCTGATGTGGAAAGTGTCAAGGAGGTGGAATCTTCGGAAGATAAGGGGAATAGTAAAACTGATGGTAATAGTACTTCTATCAAGCAGGATGCTGTTGTGAAGAAATTAGTTAAGAGAAAAATAATTAAGAGGGTTCCCAAACGAAAAGCAGCAACTACAGACACCAACAATGGAGCCACCGGTGTTGCTAGTCTCAAAGATGATGTGAAAGAGGAGAAATCAGTTCAAGCTGAAAGTGAGGTGAAAAATGTGGGTGATAATAATGCAGAAACTGCAGAGAATGTGAATGTTGTCAACCAAGAACAGAAGGTTAGCCCTAAAACAAAATCAAAAATAGCTGACGTGAAGCAAGAAACTAAAGAAGAAAAAAAGACCAAGGAGTTAAATCTTGCTGGGTCCAAGAAAGAATCCGAAGCAGACAAGCATAAGAGTTCTCAAAATGATGACCTTTTAAAGCTTAAAGGAAAGGAAGGCCCCAAAGAACAAACAGGAAAGAAGGATCAGGATGAGAAAATCCTTTTGAAGAGCAAATCAACAAAAGAGATAAAAGAAAAGAGAAGTGAAGATCCTCCTCGGCACCCTGGATTTTTTCTTCAAATAAAAGGGAGCAAGGATATGAAGGTAGGTTGAATCAGAATCACTTGACTGTTCAAGTTGGAATAAATGTTTTATCCTACTGTTTGCATGAAATAACTATGTTGGTGCGTTCCGATGCTTACAGTTGCGATCATTGTCTCTTTCATTGGATTCTTTGTTGGATTATACTGATAAGGATATTGAAGAGTCAAGATTTGAGGTATACCCTTCTTGCTGGAAATCACAAACTTGTCCTATGATTTTACTAAATCATCATCCGTGAATTGATTAATGTACTTTTGATTCAATTGGATTGCATCACCTTTTGCTTTTTTCTTTTGCAGCTTTCACTTGTTGCGGAATCCCTGTATGAAATGCTTTACTATAACATGGCTTCACGTCTCTTAACTTTTCTTCAGGTTTGTGCAAGTCATTTTATTCAGTTAGTTCCCTGTGAAATGGTATTTCTGTTGCAAGTTCTTATCTAACACTTGCCCATTATGTTACTTCTATAATAGAAATTGCGCTCTAAGTTTATGATCAAGCGAAACCAGCAGAAAAGACAGAGAGAAGAATCATCCAAGAAGATAAGTGAGGGAAAATCAGCCAAGCGTGCAAAGAAGACAGATGAACATATAGAGGATGACATATCTACTAAAACTGAATCACATGGCAAACATGATCAAGAAGATGAAAAATTGCCTGTCAAGGAAGAGGCTACTTCGCTAAATAATGTTGAAGAGACAGTGATACCAGATGAAAATGTGAATGATGACTCTGAGATGGATGAAGATCCGGAGGAAGATCCAGAGGAGTCAGAAATGCAAGACGCAAGCCTGCAGGATGGCCAGGCCAAGGAGGCAAAGGTTCTGTCTCTCTTGCTACTACTTAAAATTTCTTTCATGTTATGTTTTCTGTGTACTTAGTTATGTTTGGAATTTGCTGTTTATTGGTCTAATTTAGCAAGAACATTGTGGGTAAATATAAGTTTCAGTAGGTATTTTTAGTTTCTTATATATTTCAATCAGTCTTATATCATTTGACTAAATTAGCAATATGAAGAAACACTACCATGCATCTACTTTCAAGAATATGTTGGATATTCTGTTACAATTAAGACTCAATAGAGGATTGGGATGGTGTAGTTTTATGTAGAAGTTTTTTTGCCTACACAAGGATACTTGTATATTTTTGTCATTGGTGAATATTAACTTTATTATTATAAGCTTATTGGTGAATTAAAAGAGGCCATTGCTAAACATTGATCTATGGAATATAATTGTAGTGCACTACAAATTGTATATGTTTGTTTCCGCATATTGTGGACAAACAATAATTTGAACCCATTGATCAGGAAGTTGGTTTTGCGGCAAGGGTGTGGAAATGAAGAGACTAGTTGTCATGTAGTATTTACTGTAATCTCATATGTTTCTGACTGTAGGAAAATGCTGAGGAAATGCAAACTGATGCTGATACTGGAAGTGAACTGTCTGGAAACGGCAAGGATGAAGGAGCTTCTGAGATAAAGCCAAATCTAGAATCAGGCAGCAAAGAAGTGACAACAAAGGTGGAGAAAAATACTAGAACTACTCTGGGTGAGGTTAACAAAGAACTGTTGCAGGTAAGTTGCTGGTTTCTATCTTAATTTTCTATTTTTCATTCTTTATGTTCTCTATCTGATGTCTTCTTGCTTTGGAACAGGCTTTCAGGTTCTTTGACCGAAACAGAGCGGGATATGTTAGGGTAAACAAACTAAGCTTGTCCTATTCCTCTCGCTCTTTCTCTTTCTTCTTGTTGTGTAGGGAACTCAACCATGCATGCTTTCTCAGGTCGAAGATATGAGATTAATCCTCCACAACTTGGGGAAATTCCTTTCTCACAGAGATGTCAAGGTTGGTTCATTTTGTATATCCGTAGTACCTTTATGGATTACTTTGCATGTATGCTGACATTAAAGCATGTCTCCCAGGAACTTGTGCAAAGTGCACTTATAGAGAGCAACACCGGGAGAGATGACCGAATTCTCTACAAGAAGTTGATCGACATGAACTTGTGAAGTGTGTTGCAGGATTAGCTAGTGGATTTTTATCAAATTTCAGTGCTGCCTTTCAATGAATTGTTTAATGGTGAACAAACGATGCCCTAGAATAGACTTGAATTATTGGCTAGTGATTAAATAATCTAAAAACCGAATCATTACAGAATAGTTGATACTCGTGCAAAGTATTTTTCATAGTGGGCATTCAGTGTGCAATTTGGCTATCCTCCAATATGACGATTATATTCTCTAGCCTATGCCAGATAATGCACAAGGCAGATGGAAGTTGTAGAATCTGCCCGTCTCTACAATGATATTCGTCTTTAAGCATATTACCCTCCAACTTATTTCCCTCCTTATTAAGTTGTGGTTTATCATTCTGTTGTTGTGTTGGTTGGGTTGGGGGTTTGGGGTATATCGTCTCGCGGTTATGGAGATGTTTTTGTTTTTTGTCTTTGATGTAGGTGTGAGCAGGCACAGATTTATAAAGCATATAACTACGATCGAAATTTAGGAAGGTAAAAACATCTGACGTGAGTGTGTGTGCACGTGTAAAAATGGCGAATGCCTGTGTGAGCAGGCACAGTTTGTTGGTGAATCACCCTATATATATGGTCAAAATGTTCTTTATGTGTGTATATATATAGTAGATGATGAATCGTTTGGTAAAAATCTCGTCTTTCTACTTGTCAGTTTCTTAAACATCATTAACATTCTTTCTACGTTTTTCCCCACATGTAGATCAGATTGTTTTTCTCTTCGTATTTTGGTACAAATACATCCCCTTATGTTAGGTATTCAACTCTGTATATACAGCATGTTCAATGTAGATATGTTCCTTAACGTGTACTTACTCTTATCGGCAAGGAAGTCAAGTTGAACCTGAAAATGAAATTGCCTTTAATATAAAGTGCTTAATAAGTTCAAAAAATCAAGTTGAACTATAAATGAAATCGTCTTTAGCATAAAGTATGTAACTCTTAGAGAAAAATCGTCAAGTACCTGGAAATGAAATCGTCTATAGTATAAAGTACTTAACTCCTTAAGTGGGACTTCTCATAGCAAATTCACCCTTTTCAGAAAACAACCAATACTTTAATTGCAAACTAGTTTACGATTTTTAATTGCAAACTAGTTACGCTTGACTATATAAATCATTTACATCCATTCCGTTCTATTTGAGTTCATTTCAATCCAAATACTCAACAATTTGTTGTTTTTTTACAGCAAATTAGGAGAAAACAATGCAAGAAGCTGCAAAAAAGAAGAGATAACATATTACAAAACTAAAGGATGATTCCAAAGTTATATTTGATTCTCGAATTTACACACAGAAAGGTGAAACATGACCTTAAACTTCTAAGTGCATTATCTGATACAGATTTCGCCTGATATGAGATGACGAAAAAGGCTGTTATTTCCTGGTACTTCTTGCTCAGATATTCAGCTTCCGAAAATGGTTCAAAAACATTCGTCTCGTCGACCTGGTCATGTAAGCACTGCCAGTTGTTTTATGCATTTACACTAAAAATTGTGCACTTACACTAGCCAATAATCCAAACTGAACACCGAGCATTCTCTATCAACAAGCAGGCTCCTGTTTCAACTGGATTCCGCTTCTGCAGCAAAACATCATCGGCTGGGGAAACAGAGAGATCAGCATTGTGACATATTGCAAGAAATCTTGTGTAACATAGATGAACATGGAGCATATTTAAGACGATCTCACAGATAGTGATATGGTGGAACTTGAAGAACCGATTCAATAAGACGCTGGATCAACCCTAGTGGTGTGGCATTAAGACTCAACATTGTGCCTAAAAAAGGGTGAAAAGCAAGATCACCTGAGCTGAACTAGGCAGGAGACTACTAGCGAGCTCCTCATTTAAGAAGACTGGAAGTGGTGGCATTTGGCTCATAATCCCTGGCATATTTTTCATGCTGAAATGACATAACAACAGTAGTATTATATGAATGGCAGGACAACCAAAAGTCAGCATGGTGGCAAATAAAAAGGATAGTAGAATTACTTATTTAAAATCGCAGTTAAATTGTTCTTCGTCTGGAAAAAGAGATCAACATTGTCCTGCAACTGCTCATTTACGTAGTGACATCAGATATCAGAAAATATGCAAAATAGAAAATTGTAAGATGAGGAACATCTGTCAGTCTCCCTCCGAAAGATGTAACAGAAACAGAAATAAACAACAAAAAAAAAAAAAAAAACAGACGATAATACATTAAGATGTAATTAAATGATTCCATCTTCTTTATTTTTACTTATCCAAGGATTTCAAACACCTCATTCAATTCCCACATTAATTTTCCTACTTAGTTCTATTGCTTTAACAGTAAATAACAAGTATCACCATTCTCTTTGTACTCAAACTAAAAGGACTACCACAGAAAGGCCGACAAATGACAATGTCGCCGATCTTTTTTATGACCTATGCTATATGCACTCTCAAGTCGTGGTAATTACCATTGCTATTTAAGGATCAGACTCATTCAAAGTAAATGTGGATACAGACAAAAGCTGGATATGGTTACAAGAGCAATTCAGAATTATCTTAATTTCATTTTAGAAGAGTAGTACATACTATTAAATTGGTCCCCATCTTTTGTTGTTGTATACCTGTAATCTGATATTAATGAGCCTTCTTTCTTTTCTTGTTAGTGTTTTTATTGTTTATAAGTAGCACCCGTTTGAGGTGCTTTGCTTTATAATGTAAGGTAGTAAAAGCCATTTGAGGTGCTAAGTCGGGGTGCAAAACTTAATGAAGTTTACATTCCTAGTGTTTTCAGAAAATCAATATAGTTTTCCATGTCATTTAGATAACATTGTTCGATATACTTAACTTGGGCCAAGGGTCTATTAGAAACAGTCTTTCTACCTTCACACAAGGTAGGGGTAAGGTTGTGTACACCCCACCCTTCCTAGATCCCACTTGTGGAATTACATTGATATGTAGTTGTTGTTGCTGTCCTACATATTTTAGGCATTTAAAGCTAGAGCATGTCCTCCAAAGCATCTCTAGATTTCCTATTCCTTTCCTTCCCTGGGACAAAATCTTTTAGTTTCCCCAAACATTTTCTTGCAACACATCGAAAATCCATCACTGGTATTGGCATGACCATTCCACCTTGAACTTGAAAAAAGAACAGCACCTACCAATATAAAGAGATGGTTGACTGATTCACATCCAACCCACACATGAAATATCTATGGCACAACTCCTCTTCTTTCTTTTGTGGTTATCCAAACTAAGGACTGTTTCCAGCACTGTTGTTCAACCAACTACCTCCAAGAGGGCTGTAGCTTCTATTTAATTTTTGGCTGAACTGGTGACCATTTGTCAGGTGTGACCACTAGAGCAAAGAACGATTTTCTTATGAAAATGGTAAAGCTGTATTGTATTCTTCAGCATTAAGGAAGTTGTACCAACTGCTCAGCTTCTTCTATACCCTCTTCTTTACACCAAAAATACGAAGTACTGATACAATTCTCTTTAATTTTCTGGACTGTGTTAGAGATATCCTGAAAGCATTTGTTGTTTCTCTCTCTCCATGTTGACCACCATATGTTTTTCTGAATCTTGCTCCCTCCTCTCCTTATCCAACAGATGAGTAGGTCAGCAGTGTGTTCTGGCATTGAGACATACTTAGAAACAGAGACCAGATCTGTGTTCTAATCTTACAAAGGAGAAACAGATGATTGTTGGTTTCCTTCTTCTCCTTGCAAAAAAACATGCAACTGTGAATCTTTCAACTCTTTTCTTTGTCCATGCATATCAGGGCCTATCCAATCAAATCCATGTTTTATTGACATAGGTGACTTGCTACTATCACCTTCCAGCTCTGGAAAACTTCCTGTCCCAGCTGTGGTCATTCTCTGAGGAGAAGATTTTTTAATTTTCTAAAAAATTGGTAATTGTATTCTTCAGCATTAAGGACATGCTGGGGACCTCCAAAAAGTTGCTAACAAGAAAAGGAGAGAAAAAGGCTAACTTTACACCAAAAATAAAAGAAGACAATAGATTTCTCTTTCACTTTCTGAATGGAATTTGTTTTATTCTCATAACATCTTCCATTTCTCTCCTTCCATATTGTCCACCAAATGCAAGCTGGGATCATTCTCCACCATTTCTTCTGGCTCTTACTTCCTCCTCTCCTAATCCAACAGCTCAGTAGGTCAGCAGTGTGTTCTGGCATAGTCCAGTTATTGTCTGTGAGTTTCAAGAACATGGACCAAAGCTGGGAAGTGACTTTGCAATGCAAGAATAGGTAAATGTTGGTCTCATCTGTCTCATTGTAGAGAAAACCTCTGGTTACTATTTGTTGGCCCTTCTTCTTCAACACTTCTTGCATGAGGCATGCTCTCTTGGCCACCAACCATACAAAACACTTCACCTTGGTTAATGCCTGACTTGTCCAAATTTGTCTCCACCTTGCCAATCTGATTTCTTGAAGAGATCCCACTTCCTTTCTGTAAAGCTTGTTCACAGAAAACCTTCCATCCTCAGTGTGTTTCCAGTTCATTATATCATTTCTTGTGGACAGTCATGGTATAAAGTTATGAGGAGGAGATGTTCCAACCAATCACAAGCTCCAGAAAAGAGGCCAATCTGGATATGTTATAAGAAATTCTCCCTCAATGCAACATACCTAACCACAATCTGTCCAAAATTTTACATTCCATTCGCAGCTTTATATCTAATATATTTTTGAACACCTCCAGCTGCCTTATGATTTTATCCAGAAACTCACACCGTGTGAGGTTGCAACTATTTTCAAGCACCACCGCCGCTCTGTAGCAACCTACCTCCCTACTTACACCAAGTGTAGGTCTATTTCCTGCCACTTCCTCATCAACCAGTATTGTGCTTTGAAAGGTTTTTGACACCAAACCCTCCTTTATTCATTGGCTTAACCAACTATTCTCATTTAATAAGATGGTATTTGATGATATTTCTTCTCTCACAATTATCCTCAGACATTATCCAACCCATTGTGACATGGCCTTGTCACAATGTCTATACCTGTTTGGCAAAGTGAAATTCCATTTTTCGGAATCCAGAGCATGATTTCCACCAGGAGTTTGACTCTTATCATACCAGTATTGAGTAACTTTATTCGCCCATTAGTGCCTTGATAGTTTCTGATAAAGGCTTCTTCCTGATCCCATGCATATCCTCATCCACCATACCAAATATTGACCCCCCTGTTTCATCATTAATTTGGAAGAAACATATATAAATGTTAATCACAACTTCCTCATTCATCTTCATTCTTCTATCTGTCCAAACTGACCATACAAATCAATTTTTTTACTATGCCCTTCATATGATTTGGCAACATCATCTGAAACTTCACTGGTTGATTATTCCACCGTTTACACAAGCTTTTTCTCAATTCAGTCAATTGAAACCATGAAAATTCTGTCTGGTTGTGTGTAATGATTTCAAAAGATTTCTTGCCTCAAGCGGAAAAAATCTTCCTCTCTCGAGATTTCCCCATCTTCATGCAGCTCTTTTCTCATTAAACAAGATATGATCACACATGAGTCACCTTAGACAAGCTTATAATGCTGCGTGAATGAAACTTATGTTAGCACTAAAGGATCAGAAACGATGCTGCAGAATCACTAAATTGCCGCAGACAGAGCAAGACTTGTCCAGCTCTTTTCTTGTCAATATTAACAGAGCCAATATTTTTTCCCCTGTTGGACTATGGCTATTAATTAATACTACCCCTAGTAAATTTTCAGCAAGTCATTTTCCATTTCAAGAAAACTATTGAAGTCCTTCAACAAGAAGTTCGCATCTTGTTTTTCTGATTCTCCCCCAATTATTTCATAAGTTTCATTCCATAAACAAGAGGTCGAGACTAATACCTTGAACGTTGAGAGGTTAGCTGAAATTTTGTTAAGGGCCTGATTATTTTCTTCCAATAGACACCTTGTTCCAAGTAATGCTGCTAAGCAACACAAAAACCAGTTAGACAATTAGAGGCAAAGCTGCATGAAACAACTCAAGATACAAAACCAAAAACACATAGGAATTTCACAATAGCATTAGCAGAAGCATAAGACTCATCAGTAATTTCAGTAAGAGTTTTACCAGATTATGCTAAATGACATATTTCAGTGTTTGCATGCATAAATTGGTCAAACAACATAAATTGTTAACGTGGGGAGAACCTCAAGGCATTGCACCACTCAACATCTTGAGGTGCTTATGTACATAAATTATCGAATGCTCTAGATTAGTCTGCATATTCCTGTCAATTAGAACATTTTGACAGTTGTATACTTGCATTTGGAACACGTAAAAAATTTCACTCCCTGCCTCTATTTATCCATATAAATCCTGTTTCCCTAAATTAGGTTGCAAGAAAGTTGTGCAACCCACACAAACAGTTCAAATATGGTCAACTTGTAACATCCCAATTCTTCTTACTTTAAACTTTCCTTTCCCATTCAAACAAAAACATGCAAGACAGCCTTTTTCCATCTACTTCACTTTATCAGGATAGTGGTTTCCAAACTAAGGATTGTGAATTGTGCAAGAAGATAAATAACGAATTGTTATTAAGATTTAAGAGTGAATATATTGTCGTTAGATTTATAACAGGAGAAAGAAGAAGATTAAAAAATGATATTTATATATTTTTCACTATAGCAGATTGCTGTCCATCTGATACTAGAATGAATAACACACACACTTTCAACCAGACACATTATCTAGTTGCATCAGGTATTATTAGGTAAGCAGTTATCTGTTACAAGATAACTGAAGTAACATCATTTAAGTCAATTTCAGGAAACAGCTATTTATTTTGAGAGATCATAGAACAACTTTGTTTTCTGGCAAAAGGAAAATGGAGAAGAATAGCTTCCTATTGATAAACAGGTGAAACTAACCTCCTGATGGCAAAACATCACCATGGCCATGATGATTCGTGGAGAGAGAATATGGAGCCAACCTCATAAGTGAAGCAGATGCACTACTCATTGAGGACATTTCTGCTAAATTATCCTGAAGAAGCATGAAAAATGTAATGTATTTCTTTCTTTATGATAAAATATGCATAAAGAAAGATGCATGTAGATAGAAACATACCAATAGACATACACAGAGAGATGATTAGTGATTAACGTCATGAGTCATGACATACTGAAACTATGGCAGAACATATGAACTTCCGTCAAAGTAATTCCACTAATTCAGTTCCTAAAAGTAGAATTTACTAGTTCATTAGTGATCTGAAATGTGAACATTCAGACATATTCCTGCAGCAGAGGCAAAATTGATTGGCACATTCTACTAGATATGTAGACAATCATATTGCTCCTTCCCATTAATAGCAAAAAGGTGATGCCTCAGTAAAGATAAGAAATGACAATCCACCCGCCCCTACCCTCACACACATCAGCACCGGTACAGTTTCTACACTGTAACAGCAGGAAGGTATAATATCAAAGTCCCAAAAGATCCAGCAAGACAGGTAAGAACTTCTTTTCAGTGTTTTTGGGAAAAAATGTTGATGACTTGTCTTTTGGTTTTGTGATCCATTTATAGGAAAAGAAAAGATTCCTTATCTGAGGCTTACAAATGTATGGCTTAGATCTTGCCGACACTTTTGGGGGTCGCTCCTTTTATAAACTAGCTTTTGAGTAGTGGTTACGCCTTTCGATAAAGTCGTCTTTGACAGCCTGTTTTGTCAATAGCTATTATTGGATCCCTTTTAGGAATAATGAAATGCCCTTTGGGAAAAGTAATTCCGGCATTGCCTCTACTTTTTCCAGGGGGTTCTTTTCTCTATTCATAATTTGCGTCCATGTAAGCTAGAGCCATTCCTTTAGGATTGCACATGTCTCCATTATCTTTGTTGCTACTTTTTGTAGAAGCAGCATCTTCAATTAACTGCATAATCTGTTTTTCATTATGCTTGTCTAAGTTTTCTAGAGCCTTCTTCAGTTTTTCCCTGAGCTCTGCTTTTGATGGAGTTTTTCCCGTGGAACTAGTCTTTTGAGACTGAGATTTAAGGACAGGTTGTTTGGACATCCAACCTTTGATTTGTATCTCTTTGGATAAATATTTAATTCGATCGATATCTGTTTTGGAAAAATTCCAAGTAATTATAAAAGATATTCTCTTTTGAATATAATATTTACACATTTTGATGTGCTCGGGTAGTGTAGTAATTTCTTCTTTAGTATGGAAATCTTCAAACCTGTTGAGAAATTGTTATGGAAGTATCTCTTTGTTACCTCCGAATAAATTCCACCATTTATAAAACCACCTTGGGATAATGGCTTTAATGACATTAGGACAATACTTAATAAGCCAACTGTGTCTTGGCCTGAGATATAAAAAATTGATCCATGCCGCTCTGTAGTCATACCAGTTGTATGTTTGGGTTCTGTGTGTTATAGATAACGCTATTGGAGTATGTAAATGGTCTGCAAACCATTCAAAAGGGTCTAAGATTCTCCTGATGGTGAACCTGGAATATTTGATAATTGCAGGATTGTTTTCATCTCTGCAATGTTCTATCTCGATTGAATCTAGGTCAATAAGGATAGCTTCATAGTATCTCCTGGTTTTGAGTGGATTTTCAATATCCACAAAGTTAGAATCAGTATAGCAAGGTTTGATCAAGTTTGCTATATCAGTTTTGCTATAATCTTTGTTTAATGCCATAATAGGCAATACCTGTGACGTAATGAATTCGAACCTTTCTTCCTTTGGAGATGAAGTGGTTGGTTTAGTTAATTCAGGATTAACAACTTGAGCAAAAGATTCAGGGGCCTTCATGGCATAACTTTCTTTTGTTTGGATAGAGGAACTTGAGGATGTTCCTTTGTCAAAAGGTTTTGCTGATATAAGATTTATCAGCTTTGGTTGAGGAGTTGGTAGCCTTAAATATTTGCTAGATGGCAAGCTCTACTGTCTAAGCCATACATTTGTATGCCTCAGATATAAAGGCATCTTTTCTTTTCCTATAAATGGATCACAAAACCAAAAGACAAGGCATTAGCTTTTTTCCCAAAAACACTGAAAACCTTAGTCATAAGAAAGACCAAAAGAACTTTCTTTGGTCCAGCAACAGTAGTATGACTATAATACTTAAGAAGTTATTTTTGGTTAAATGATTAAGTTCTCTAACATTGAATCACACTCTACAAATACAGGGAGGAGGTCATTTCTTTTACAAAATCGATCGAAGTAGGTGTAGTCAATAGCCATTGATTTCAGGTAATAAAGAATGCACCCTCTTCCTCTTTATTAACAAGTTTAGTTACCTTTCGAGAAAGAAAGTTAAATACTTAATAGTTGGGTGTGAGTGAGTAACTATACTGACTCAACAGTTAGATAAAATACCTCGACAAGGATATTTAACATATGATAAGACACCTATCAAGTGGATTTCATTTTAGACAGAATTTATTCATTAACAGCCAGCACCAAGTAGGCGATGAAAATTTACAGTTGCAAAAACTCACTCCCAATTAATCTAAGAAGGGGCTGGAAAACCTATAAGAATATCTAATTCATCAGTTTTTAACAAGTTACACCAAAAGGTCAAATGAGTATAGGCATTTGTATTTAAGTTTTTCTACTGACTCAGGTTTCTCTTCAAATAACTCTCTTTTCTCTCCTTCCAAATCACCCAAAAAAAGGGCAAGCTAGTATGTTAATAATACATGCTCCTGCTTTGTTTTCACAGCTCCTTTCCTGTATAGATTTAAGAAAGCCTCCTTCAGTACTAGGCACCCAATATCACTATCTTTTTAAACTATCAGCCCATCAACGTTCAGAAACAAACTCCATAGCAACAACCTGTGTAGCAACAGATGGCATGTACCTTCACCATAAATCTCACACTTATAGCACCTACTACACATTAAAATCTTATCCTCTACAGAATCGATTGTGTCAAACAACCATCAAATGTAACAATCCAACAAAACCCAACCACCTTACGATGTGCTTTATTCCTCCAGATAGTCATCCAAATTAATTGAGGAGATGTTTGATGAAGAGATAACCTTACACCATACTCTCTGCTTCAATGAACTTCCCATCCTTTTGGTGTTTCCACCTCAGTCTCCGTCCCTTCTGGTAGAACATTTGCGCCTTCCAGTTTCCAGGAAGCTGGACCATCTTCTCAACTTCCTGATCCTCACAATTCCATCTGAAAGTCATCTCCTAGCATGATCTGTTTTGTACTATGCAATGCTAGCATTAGTTTTCCCGGTAAAACTGAACAGTTGTGGAAATTCAACTTTAAGGCGAATATGTCCTATCCATAACTCCATATATCATGCCAGAACTTTAGTTGAAACAATTCCTCTTCCTCCGTAGCGTCTGCACATTCTTCCATAATACAATTCCATATGAATATTACTGGTTACGGATCAGCTTTACATATTTAACTGGGATCACCTGTTCCTAAAGGTCATTGGAACCTAGCAATATCTGCACAACCAGTAATACAATTGATGTTGCTTCGGAATATCAAACTTCTATCCATAACTGCCTTCCTTTATCTTAGTTACTTTGTTCCATTTCGCTACATGGAAAGCCTTATCCTCTATCTTCTTCACATAAAAATTCTCTCCTAATACTATCAAACCTTCTCTTTGCTTAGCTGGACCAAAAATGTCAAATTTAGGTAGATAAGCTAGTACATGGTCAGAATAGTAAAATCACATTTGAAAGCATGCACATTTCTTTAAACTACCATGACTGAAGAAGTTTCAAACATAAAAGTTACAGTCAACAGTTTCTAGAAACTCCCAGATTCAGAAATTGGATGAATAAATAACTCACTGTGTCTGATCAGTCTAGACTTTGAGGAATCAGATAAGCAAATCAAAGTAATTTGTAATACCATACGAGATAAAGGGAACTTAGGAAAATGATAAAAGGAAGTAAAGTAGATGATGGCAAACCTTCCGATCTTTCACTTTCTTCCCCAAACTATAGTCTTCAGGTTTCCTACGCTTTCTCTGACAAACAATAAATAAAGACGTAAGCAAGCCTTCTCATCAAGCATCAGCTATGACAAGAAATGCTTCAGACTAATAAAAGGAGTCATCAGAAATAGCTTCTAAAAAAGAGATGAAGGATAGAGATAGATACAGTCAAGTGATTGAGAGATATTAAACAGCCTAGGTAGCTCACCGTGATCCACCTACATCTCAGTGCAACATCACGGACATTTTTATCGCGGAGTGATGCTGCAATTTTAATGTATTTCATTATACGTGGTTCATTGGCATACCTATTATCAAAAAAATTTGAAGGTCAAATACATACGTAAGGGTACATATATTTGTCACAAACATGGATAGACATAAAAAATCTCAGTATCGACATTCACTCAGAAACCCAAAATAAATCTACCTACTTGATAAGTCCTTCCTCCAGTTTGTACAACTCCTCGACCGTCCATTCAACAGCGAGGCCCGTATCATGCTTGAGCCCTGGCACTGTATCTATAAGAAAAGAATCTGAACAACTTCCATACTGACTAGTTCTTGGACTATTGCTACTAGAGCTATTGGTTGTCATCATTGTTGGATTCCCTGAATACAACACCCCTCCTCCTACACCACTATTATTTACATCGAAATTCACTCCAAGATGACTGTAGTAATCACTCATCAACATCATCTGAGATGATGAGCTCCCAATTGCCCCTGATTGAAATGATAAAGCTTGCTGATGAAACCCTGTATTAGAATCTGCAGCCATTACTTCACTAAAGCATTTAACTTTATTCAAGTACTTCCAAGAAAATTCACTCAACTCCTGAATCCACCCAGAGCTACATAACAATAGGAAAAAGCAGCAACTTCAAAAACCCAAAATTTATTTGGGGTTCATCACTGTTCCAGGAGATTAAAAGGAGTTGCAACACACAAAGCTATACAGCACCAAGACAGTTCACTAAACTCCTCAACCCACCAAGAGCTACACAACAACAGAAGAAAAAAAGGCAAAACAGCACTACAATCAGAGCTTCAGAAACCCAAACAAGAAAAAACCCAATCTGGGGTCCATCACTGTTCCAGGAGAGCAAAATTATACAATACCAAAACAATTCACTTAACACCTGAATCCACCCAGAGCTACACAACAATAGAAAAAAACCAAAAACAACAATCAAAACATCAAAAAGACTCAAACTTTATCTGGGATTCATTGATTTTCCCCAGTAGAGTAAAAGGGGTTTGCAACAAAACACAAAATACAGTACCAAGACAATACATTTCACCAAGATTCCTTAACCAAGGTGAAAATCCCCTTCAATACTAAAACCCCACTTGGGATTTGGGAATTAGTTTATTAAATTACATTGCTTCACAAGATTACCCATGAAATGAAACTCAGATATTTGGTGAAAGAATAAAAACCCAACATCAAAGAATCAAGAAATAGTGCTTCATGTATGTATTAGTGGAGGTACAGAGTGAGAGAAATGACAGAAAAGAAAAAAAAGGAGAAATCTTGTTGAAGTTTTTTTCTTTATCTAGTTTTAGCTTTTTCTTTTATGCTAAAAAAAATAATAATAAAAATAATTTGAAGATTTTGGACCAATGATTTTACGTATATTATAAAGTTGAGACCTAGGATTAGACATTTTATCTATTATCAAGACAGGAAATAAAATGTCGACATCCTTTAGGCCTAATCTGAAAAGAAGAAAAAAATAAAAACCTAAATTACAACCAATCTGAAAAAGAAAAAAAAATTGCAGTTTTTGCAACAAAAAATTCTGAAAAATGAAAAAAGAAAAATATTTTAAAATATATTTAATAAATAAAAGAAAAAATACATTCTAGAAAAAATTGTGTAAAAATTAAGAATTTCTCTTCCAAATGATCTCAGAAATATGAAAGAACTTGGGAAACTACACTTATTCTCGAGATAGTGTTAGAGGTGGAGATGGTATGATAGATATCAAATCAATTTGTTGAAAACATAGTTTCGATTTTATAGTTTTTGATATATATGGTATATAATATATATTTTTTATATTCAGTAGTTATAAGAAGATATCAAATATCGTATTGAAGTATATAGTTATAGTTACATAAATAATTCATATATGAATTATAATACTAACAAATAATACACATCCTAGTATTAGTACGAAACAAATGTTTAGACCGTGAAACTTTCATTACTCTATCGGTCTGTCTTGATTAAAAATCAAAATATTTTTTTTATGTCATTAATTAACAACGAAATTATTTGTACTTTCTTTTGAATATAAGGATAAGGTATTAGTATGATATAATTGAGATATTTTTCAAAAATTTGAAGTTATAATTCTCAATTATATGAGTATATATAGGTCACATATGAAAAAACTATTATTAATAATTCATCATACCCCAAAATATCAAAATAATACAAAATTAATTTAATATAGCAGAAGTACGATATTTTAAAAATCAAAATACCTAACGGAAGTTTCAAATATCATACCATGGTCACTCTTACTACTTCCCAAAAAAATTGGCACCAAAATATCGTTTTTTTTTCTTTTAAAATTATGAATTAACAATCTTTTTGTGTTGGTATAAAAATAAGACTTAAAAAAAAAATCTTTTACCTAAGAATCTTAGGCAAAGATAAAAAAATTATTGAATTGAAAAATTTATAGAATAAAGTAAAAAGAACGTTGTACAAAGAAAAATGTTTTGTTTTCAAGATCTGATAAATAACTTTCATATTTATTCGACCTTTCATTGACACGAAAAGATAGTTTTAACTAATTCATCAACGAAGATGAATATCTAAAATTGAACCAGACAAGTGTTCATTTTCCTTAATCAACCTCCACAAAATTAAAGGAATGATAGTGTACATGAAAACAAAAGTGAGAGACAACAAGTGTATAAATAAAGGCAAACAATTTGCAGGTAAGAAGACAAGAAATGACCTCTTGTTCTGAAAAATAAAATGAATATGCATAAAATTTGATTTTTTGTTTTTTTTTTTTTAGGCGCATGTTTAATGTAAAAATCATGTAATTGTTAAGTAACAAAAAGAGTCAAATTGGTACACGTGGGGTCTTATTAGAGGTGTTTGAAAGGTAAAAGATTTAATTGAGGTGTCTAAAAGAAACTCAGTGTCAACTTTCATATGTCTTTGTATATGTCATACAAGGATGATAACTATATCGAGTCTCAAATTAATTGAGATAAATTATATAAAACTTTGTTTCATCATTAAAGCTCACATCATTGTATTATGAGGATTTGTAATGAATAGATAAGTGTTATGTTGATTGACAATCTATCACAATCCTTCTTTATTTGGACTTGAAATAGTCGGCATAAGCAAATCATACATATTTTTCTCACTTAATCAGGTTAATTAATATTATTTTATTTTATCAAAAAATTTAGATGTTACTAGTTAATATAATCTAGTGAAGTTCTACCAACAAATACTATGCTCAACACTCGAGGTAAATTCTAATAGATTTTATAATATAAATATACTCGGAAAGAAAGAGTCAGAATGTAAAAATACATTTATAATTATGAAATTTTAATAAAATTATTTTTATTGCAAAATGGAACAGAAGTTAGAGTCAATAATTTAATTAAAAGAAATTGTTCAAACCACATAAATAGTAAGGGCTCGTTTGGTTTGTTGAATAAGCTAATACAATAATATACATGCATTAATATTTGTTTATTTGTTTTTGTTGTTTCATAAACTCTTCATTAGTTATTATAGAATATGTGTGATTACTTTATTTGGTTGTCCTAAAAAAAATATTTGCCTTAATTTAAATATGAAATAAGAACATCAAAATAAGTAGTACATAAATAAAGCTATTGAAGGACAAAAATAACTATATATATCGTAATAATAATTATATCTTAATCCCAAACAAATTGAATTCCGCTATATAATTATTTTATATTAAAAAATTAAAAATATATTTTAAAATAAAGGTATTAAGTTTGAATTCTTATAATAATAATAATAATAAGTTCTAATAAACATTTCATTTTATAATAAAGGAAAAAAAATCTGAAATATATCTGAACTTTGACCGAAATTGTTGTAACAATGCCAAACTTTGAAAAGGACTTTTTGCCCCACTTATACTATTTAATAGTGTATTTTAAAGGTATATATATGCGCATGTGAACATCATGAATATTGCATCATTATAATTCGTAATGTGTCCACGTGGGCACATATATACATTTAAAATACACTATTAAATAGTGCAGGAGTAAAATGTCCTCCATAAAATTTGGTATCGTAACAACAATTTCGATCAAAGTTGGAGTATATATTTTTCAGACCATTTTCCCTATAATAAACTTTATACAACACAAATTTAAATTATTCAGGTCAATATAAATATCTAATACCAAAGAGACCTATGGTATGAGGTATACAGAGTAAAATAATTTCAAGATAAAATATAGGATTAGTTTATTTCACGTTTGGTTGGAGATATTAGATAATTCTTGAATTATTAATCCCACATTTTTTATCATAGTAATGAATAAGTTATCACATAACTTATCTTAAAATAATTAATTTTACAAAAAATTATCTCAAAATAACTCGTTCCCAATTAAACGACACATTATACCACTTTTTAGCCTTGTGGGGTTTGAAGGTCTTTTTGGTTCTACTGTTGCTAGCTGGCTCTCCACCAATAAGATAAAAGAATAAGATGAGCAATGGGAAGTGTGCAAACAAAATAAAATAAAATAAAATAATTAGAAGATACTTTTTATATTTTGTTGTATTGTGGGTAAATCTTGAATTGCAGCAACACAAAGTGGGAGTCCCAATAAGCAGGCTGATCCAATAATTGTTGGCAAAGTTTTATTTTTTTTTTATTTTTGTGACTTTTTCCTATTTTTCACTTTTGTTGTTGTTTGAGGAATAAATAGTAATTTTACAACTATAGAGTAATAGAACAAACATGTTCATGAGGAAACTAGTTAAGAGTCTGTTTGGATTAGCTTATTTTAAGTGTTCGTAAATTAAAATAGTTTTTAAGTAATTTTATAGTGTTTAGATAAAATGTTAGGTTGTCGGGGCGAAGGCCTTTGTGCAAAGTTGTTAAAATACTCCTTTCGTTTAGTTTTACTTGTCACTGTTGATTTGATACATATTAAGAAAATAATTATTTATACATGTATTTTACTAAACTATCCCCTATTAAAGGATATTTTGAAAAATGATTTGGAAAATTAGTATTTAATGCTAAGGGTAAAACATGGGAAAACATTATTGTCTTTTCTTGATATGTCAAAAGTGATAAGTAAAAATGAAAATATATTTTAGGAATAAGTGACAAGTAAACTGTAAAAGTGAACGGAGAGAGTGTTAATTATAACAGTAATAACTTCTTTAATGTGATTTTATAAGAGAGGTTTTATCTTAATTTGTGTGAGGTAGAAAAGTTGTTTCCAATAAACTCTTAACTCAAAAAAGTAATTTTTTTTAAAAAACTTATTTTAAAATACAAGAGCGGAACAAGCTAAGATGAAAATACTATATATATATATATATATATATATATATATATATATATATATTGTCACACCCCAAACTCAAGGGTTGCAACTGGCTCCTAATGCCAAAACTCAGGCCCAAGCCGATCCTGCTAAACCATTTGCTACTAGCGCATGACAGTCATACACAATCAAGAAAACAAACAAGTATATATCGGCTTAAAACTAAGATCTCGATCGGCAAGGCCCTTGTTAACAGATCTATAAAAGAAACAGTTATTCCCAAGAGTTCATATAAATAAATAGTCAACTAGCACAAAAGTCCTAATTGGGAAGTCGAGGCCACCATGATATCTATATCAAAACTGAAAGCATGTATATATCAAGACAATACATCAAACAACTTATAAGCTTCAGCAAACCAACGAACTAGGCCAGCATGGCCATAACGTAGTTATACACTCCACACACTAGTCTGCAAGCCTCTAAGAGTAGTAAAGATTGGCGAGACAGGGCCTCAGCCTACCCATAAAGATATATACAACAAAAGTTAACAAACATCCCAACTCTGGCAGCTCCGAAGGAAAGGGACTAGCCAATTGGCTAGAAGTCAATTCTGCTGCTGAGGAGGTCTACTGGGTCGTTTGTCGGAACCTGCATGCATGAATGTAGCGCCCCTCAGGCAATGGGGCATCAGTATAAAATAATGTACAGAGTATGAAAGGTTATAGACTAAATAAGCAAGTATCACAATATATCAAAAGCAATCACGTAAGGAAATCAAATTTAGATAAGCATGCTAACCCACTATTGAATTTAAAAATACAAAAAATAATCAAAAAACAACCTAACCAAGCCCCCATAAGCTTGGCAAGGTACAAACAACATACCACCTACCTAGGCCCTCATAAGCCCAGAAGGTTCCAAATCAATCTACATACCCCTATCGGTAGCCCCTTGTCTTTGTAAGAAGTCGCATAGCCCTTTTTGGCAACGATATAGCCCCGTAGGCAGCGCATAGCCCTCTTAGGCAACATCATAGCTCTGTGGGCTACACATAGCCCTCTTTTGCATCAACATAGCCCTGTAGGCAATACATAGACCTCTTTGGAGTTAAAATAGCCCCGTAGGCAAGACATAGCACTTTTTGGCATCGATATAGCCCCGTAGACAACACATAGCCCTTTTTGGCAATAATATAATCCTATTAGACAATATCATGACCCTCATAGGTAGTTCATAGCTCAACAACTAACCACAATAGCCCCAAAGGGGATAACAAACAATTGAATAGGCTAAAGGCGAGCAATTTAACTATAAACAATATATATGAATAATCTCCAAGTTGTTCCTAACTTAAGGTTGTTCTTAACAGATTATGAGTCCCTAAAATGAGGGTTTATAACCACTCAATCAGCCAACCAATCACAATTACATCTACAAGAGCACCAACATTAACTACCTTATTATTATCACTCCCAATATCTAAGGAAACATGCCGAACAAAGGGAATAGCCTTAACATACCTTTCCAATGAACGCTCGAAAGACCGTAGTTCCTTAGTTAACCAAGTGTAAACCTTGAAGAAACAACAATAACTTCATCATGCAAAAACTCCATAGGAACCCTCTCTTAAACTTTCTTTCTGGTTTCGAAGTGAAAAGAAATGTTTTCATGGCTTAAATCATTGAGTAAGCTGACATACCACATTTTTTACCCAATTCGAATTCTACCCTGGCAGTCCGTAGTAAAACCCTCATAACTTTTTACTCCGATGTTGGTTGGATACGGGGTTTTGTGTGTTGCAAACTAGATTCGTAGGCCTTCGATTTAATGGGTGTTAGGCTTTCTAACTCTTTATATATTGGGAGAAAACATCCAAGACATTTGACCTAAATTTCAGAGAAATCTTTAAAAAGGAACTTATGATAACTTTCGCCAACTTTTATTTGCCACTTGCCTAACTTCAAAACTTGAAATACAACCCTTGAACACTTAAAATATAACATACCACATTATTCTTAATTTATTACCCACCCTCCTTGTCTTTCCACGAAGATACGAATTAATTTGGACGTTTTGAAAAGTCGGGGTGTTACATATATATATATATATATTAATAGAAAGAAAATCGTTAAAAATTTGTATATATATAAAAAGATGTTGAAGTTCTTTGCCTAAGAAATCTATATATAATATAAAGCTGAATCTAGAATCGCTGATGTGGCACCCTCCAATGGCCAGCATTTGCAATTATTTATTTATTTATTTATTTTAATTATTTCTGAATTTTTCCTTAAAAAATAAGTATATAAATGAGTATTGAATAATAGATGAAACTTTCATTTTAAATGAATTAAAACTGACAATTATGATTAATTATTATTGGCTTTCCGTTTCTATTCTAACCTTAATGTTACTTTCTCTTCTCGTATCTTTTGATATTCCAAGTATGGAAGAGTATCCATATAAATTTGAGCACAATTGGATATACATTTTCCATAACCATCAATTTTTCATTACATTTTTCAAAAAGACTTGAGTGAATATTAATGCTATTATTTTTTTGGTTGCAAATTTATCCTTCAATATTTTTGTCACTCTCACAAATAATTCTCATGATAAGCAAATATATATATATATATATATTTTATGTGTTTTTGATTTAAAGTTTATACGGAAAAGGGCCTAAAATACCCTTCAAGTATGCGAATTGGTACAAAATTACCCTTCTTCTACCTTTCGGACCTAAAATGCCCTTGACATCAACCTTTGGGCTCTATTTTGCCCTTATCTTTAACAACCCAAGTTCATTAATGACGTGTCACGATTTTATTGGCTACTCTAATAATTAATTTAACTAATTAAAAAACTCATATACCCACCCAAAAAAGCCCACCTATTTTAAACAACCCAAAATTGATTTTCTCTGCAAAAAAAGAAAAAGAAACAATGTTAGCTTCAGGAACTGATTTCCTGAAAATAGAGGTATGAAAAAGAGGAAAAAACAGAGGAAGAATGAAAAAAAAAACGCCAAGATGATGAAAATGGCAACGAAGAAGAAGAGAGACATAATGGAGGATCGGAAAAACGTGAATCATCAAAATTCTGAATAAAATGAAAGTGGAAATCAAGAATTAGGAGGAGATGAAGGCGATGAAGACGGAGAAAATGATGAGAAAAAAGAAAATCAATAAGAGAATGATGACAACAAGAAGATGCGGAACTGCAAAAATGGCCACTCTTCTCCATCTTCATTTCATCTTCCTCATCGCATTTCTCCAAATTCCCTTGCAATATCAAACGATTGCTCGTCTTCTCCGACGCCGATCTCCGTTAATACTCACTTCGCCAACTGCACTGATCTCCCTTCTCCGAAATCGTCTCATCACTGGACTTACAATTCAAAGCTTCAAATGATTAAATAAATTAGTTGTTATCAAAAAAAAAAAGAAAAAAAGAAGAGGAGGAAGGAGATGACAACGAAAAAGAAGAAGAAGATGAAAGTTGGGTTAAAAGATTTGGGTTAAAGACGGGTGGGGCCATTTTGGGTGGGTATATGGGTTTTTAAATTAGTTAAATTAATTATTTGAGTAGCCAATAAAATCGTGACACGTCATTAATAAATTTGGACCGTTAAAGATAAGGGCAAAATAGAGCCAAAAGATTGATGTTAAGGGCATTTTAGGCCCGAAAGGTAGAAGAAGGGTAATTTTGTACCAATTTAGATAGTTGAAGGGCATTTTAGGCCCTTTTCCGAAGTTTATATTCTTGACATAATATAAAGCTGAATCTAAAATTGCTGATGTGGCACCCTCCAATGGCCAGCATTTGCAATTATTTATTTTTTCTTTTTTTTTAAATTATTTCTGAATTTTTCCTTAAAAAATAAGTACATAAATGAGTATTGAATAATAGATGAAACTGCCATTTTAAATGAATTAAAACTGATAATTATGATTAATTATTATTGGCTTTCCGTTTCTATTCTAACCTTAATGTTACTTTCTCTTCTCGTATCTTTTGATATTCCAAGTATGGAAGAGTATCCATATAAATTTGAGCACAGCTGGATATACATTTTCCATAATCATCAATTTTTCATTACATTTTTCAAAAAGACTTGAGTGAATATTGATGCTATTATTTCTTCTTATATTATTTTTGGTCACTCTCACAAATAATTCTCATGATAAGCATATATATATATATATATATATATATATATATATTATGTGTTTCTGATTTAAAGTTTATATGAAATTCTCAAAATTTTAATAGTCACTTTCTTAATATAATCAGTAACCGTTTATGTTATAATAGTTAGGGAAAAGGGTCTGAAAAAATACTTCAACTTTGGTCGAAATTATTGTTACGATACCAAACTTTACGGAAGACCTTTTACCCCCTGCATTATTTAATAGTGTATTTTAAATGTATATATGTGCCCACATGGATATCATAAATATTGCATATCTTTAAAATACACTATTAAATAGTGCAGGGGTAAAAGGTCCTCCATAAAGTTTGGTATCGTAACAGCAATTTCAGCCAAAATTGGAGTATTTTTCAGACATTTTTCCCTAATAGTTACTTCACTCTCTTTATTTTTGACAAAAAAACTTTTTTATCGAGTTCATTTTTCTTTTTATGAGTGCTTGACAATCTCCATTTTTCTTTACTATCTTTTTATTTACATGCCGTTCAAGTTTATCAACATATCATTCCTTTGTATTTTTGTTACTCATTATTTTCTCTTTTGGGGGAAAGCAATGATAATGTGAATTTTCTCAAAAATATAAAATTGCACTTCAAAAATATTTTATAATCATTGTATGATATTGTTCTAAACATTCACTCTTTTCTGATACTTTCATATTATTTGGTTTATAAAAGTGATCAACTTTGCTTTTGAAAAGCTAATGGGGAGTCGTCTACATTTTTTGAGATGCTAAGAGGTTTATTTCATCAAGTTCCTATAGCCAAATTTAAAGATTTTTAAAATATTTTCTTTCTTTATTTTGTAGTAATAATCGAATATATTTTACAGTCAATTTTAAGATTTTTTCTTAGACAACCCCTTCCTAATTTTGTAGTTATGATTTTTTTTCCCCTTTTTATTTGTAATAATATTTTTTTTGTGTGTGTATTTCAGTTTATAAGGTTCTCAAATTGTTGCAAATGAAAGGCTTTGAGCAATTGAGAATTTCATCATATGTTTGAAAAAGGTATAACTTTAAATGGAAAGAGATGAAGTTTTTTTTATTTAGTGTTATATTATTATTATTATTATTATTATTATTATTTGCTAATAATTTAATATATTTGTTAAATAGTCCAAATATTTCATAGACTCATTCAATACCCTTTTTTTACTTTCTACAGATCAACTAAGTAATAATACTTTGATACGAGCTAAAAATATATAATTTGAGTTATACTAACTTTTTAATATCTTATTACTATTCTTCAATGGGTATGTTTTAATAATGTAATTAAAACGAATTTATCATTGAAAATAGTTTTTTTTTTTTTTTTGACTTTAAAGGTACATTTGAAGCTATGACTATATTAGGAAGGATTTACTAGAAGAACTATTTACGGTTGGTGCTTCCCACAAAAAGAAAAAGAAAAAGAAAGTGAAAGTATTTTAAAATAGTTCGATCATAATGAATGCATTCTTCTAAAATATATGTTACTATAATTTCTAATCAATTTAATCGTATCTAGGGTTATCATAGGAGCAATAAAAATCTTAAAGGTGTTTCCACGGTTCTATCTGCAAATTGTTGTTATTAGTTTCGATTGACTATCCTTTAAATCGTATGTTCACGCTTATGATTGTTAATACATTTACTTTCATTTTAGATTAAATGGATTAGAGTTAATTGTAAATTCAACTAATTCGTTTATGACCGTGCGAAGCACGGACATATTCACTAGTTATATATATATTTGAATTCTTTTATTTGAATTTTTAATCTCAATATTGAATTCTTTAGACCGGTGAAACAATATAATGTTATGTTATATCTCAAATTAATCATAAGACATGTGGTGAAATAGTTAGAATCACTTAATTTTTAAATAGATATTTTGAGTTCAGATCTGTCACGATTCATACCGTCGTGATTGACACCCAAACTAACCCTCCGATGGGAGAACCATTACTACAACCCAGACTAAACAACTTAACCAAAAACTATGCATTTAAAGATACGTAAGCAGGTTTAAATGACCAAAAGAAATACGGAGTCCCTATAAACTCCAAAGGTTTAAACAAATAACTTAACCAAACTAATGCGGAAGAACAACCCTTAATACCTGAAAGTCATTGTACCAAAACTCTACCAACGACAAGTCTAAGAACAAGGGGTACAACCCCGAAACTAAACAAACACCTTAAACAAATAGTCTGAGTCCGAAAAGAGTGGACTTAAACACGAGAGATTCATGGCAGTCTGGAAGAACTGGCTCATCCGTGAATCTGGTCACGCTCAATAGTCACCTAGCTGAGGTCTATTAATAGCCACCTGAAGATGCCCTGTACTCAACAAAAAACAAGCAAGTGCAGTATCAGTATACAACCACAATGTATTGGTAGGATCACGCGGCTATCCCAATAAGTGAAACACATGCAAGTAACCACAACATTATAAAACAGACAGATATCGAATATATATAATATTAGCCATCTTTTCGGATCAATGTAGCATTCCACATTCTCAATAATACACATTAGTTATCATTTTAGAGCAACAAATGGTCTTTCAACCTCAATCATCATTAGATATGAACGTAATCATCATAAGTAGATACACAACACAATTCAATGGTCCTTTCACGGAACCCAATTCAATGGTCCTCTCGTGGAACCCAAACCCAAACTATTAGTGTATCGGTTCGTGGTACCTAATCCAATGTTTGTGTCAGAACGTGGCAACCAATCCCATATCTATGTTGGAAATGGCAATCGATCCAATGTTTATGCTGGAACGTGGCAACCAATCCTATATTTATGCCGAAATGTGGCAACCGATCCAAGTTAGTGTGTCGGAACGTAACATCCAATCCATTCAACAAACTACAATCACAATCACAATGTGTATTCTCACAATCATACAACAAGAGGGGATTTATGACATATAATTATTCAATTATCCTCATTTACAATTAAAGTGATCAATAATGCAACATTCGCATATATACATGCATTATAATGAAACAAGTACAAACATATATCACACCAACATTTCTCACAACCATCACCTACCTCGAATCCAAGCTTGAATCCCTTAAGGCACTTGAATCTTCCCTTTTTGGATTTTGTCTGGATTCCTTCCGCTTGTTCTAGGACTACAAACAATTAATATACGCAAAGATCAACAATCAAAGGTCTAATTATTCGGATTATAACAAACCCAATAACCCTAGACCAAACCCAAGATCCTAATACCCAGATTAGGTCTTTTTCCACCATAATTTCCATATCAAAACCCTCCCCTATCGATAATCACCCACGAATTTACATTGTACGGATCGAAAAAGGGATTCGGGGAGTTAAAACCTTACCTTTAGCCTCAAGGATGAGGGAAAACTATCAAGAAAGCACCAGGGGTCGTCTCCTAGCTCTCAAAGTCGAGACTTGCAGAATAAAATAATTTTGGGGTTTATTTTCGACTTAAATCACGACTGACCCGCTATGGCGGCCCCGCCCTGGCGGGAATAATCCCACCACAATGGTTTGCACAGAAAGAGAATGTTGAATTAAGAGCTCCCAACCCTTATTTCACAATACACCTTCATCCCACGACACTCAAAAAATACCCATTCACGCTAAGATCAATTTCAGGAGTTCTACTCGCCCAAATTCAATTTCGTAAAGTCGTAAGGGTTCCTTAACGTCTTAGCTATCCACTCACGCAATCAAAATTATTATTAAATCTCTCATTCATTACCAGATTTTCCTAGACCTCACCGACTCCAATTTGGTCCAAATCTGAACTAGGCTAGGAAATTCAAGTTACTATCAAAAAGTTTTCCAATCCAAAATTTTTTCCCGTTGGCTTTTCTATAACGACGGAAACAGATCATTACAAGATCACGTGGAATAGAATATTCTTTGAATCTTTTTATCTTTCATTCAACGTAAATTTAATTAATTGATCAACTTGAGTTCAATAATGGAGATGTGAATATAGAATATATATATATATATATATATATATATATATATATATATATATATATATATATATATATTTCACATGATAAAGTTTATTTCTTTTTTAAAAGGTAATGTAATCTGACCACTTTTATAGTACAAAATTTCTTAATTTTAGTTTTAAAAAAATTAATAAGTATGAATCCATTCAAATTAAGGTTATTCTTGTAATTTTGTACTCGGGTTATTGTGCAACGTGTTCTTTTCACCCATAATTCTTTACTTGTAGTTAGGGGCGGGCATTTGGTATTTGGTTCGGAATTTTTAAATTTCAAATTTGGTAATTTGACGATTGGTAGTTAAAAGTAGATATTAAGTATCAAAATTTTAAATTTTGGTTTGGTAATTCGGTAATCATTAAATCAAACTTCGGTTCGGAATGATATTCGGTAATACCATATTGAATTTGGATACGATTGTATTACAAAGTTACTATTATTGCTCCAATTATATCTATTTTTCTATGTAGATGCACGATATAATAGAAAATCAACGAGTAAGTAGACATCAAGAAAATTAAATTGATGCAACTAAAAGACATGTATTTGAGTTGTTTATGTTTACTATTTAACCTTTTCTACAAACTTGTTATGAACTTGTTGATATATGACTTTCGTTAAGTAAATAATTCGGTATTTGAGAAATACCGAATACAAAATGATTCTAATGTCTCATACCAAACTCAAATTCAAATACCGTAATTCTAAAATTTTACTCCTAAATACCATACCAAATACCAAATTATCAAAAATTTGATTTAATTCGATTTTTAGTATTTTATGCCCGACCCTACCTGTAGTGGCATAATGCCATGGACGTTAATATAATAACTTGTTTAGTATGAGGTTATACGTGCGCTTAGATTCTTTATTTTTATTTTAATTAAGGTTTGAATCATTCAATTTTTTAATTTTAAGTATATCTATTTATTTATTTTTAAAAAAACTCATATATTAGCTTCTAATAGATTAAAAACATTCATACTTTATACAAAATATAATCTCATTAAAATGTTCACTTAAAATTTTAAGTAAATATAATACTTATCACTATTTTATTTCTTATTATTATCAAGCATCTCATAACTATCACGATCAATTACTATAAAAATCATTAAGCATCTATCAATACCAATCACCTCTATCATTAGTTAGAACTGTATAATCACATTATACAATTGTCCTCAAATAATTAAATCCAACCAACAACAACGATATTATTTCTACGATCTCCACCACAATCAACACCACAACTATTCCCTCTTCATGCCACTACAGAACCAAATTATTAGCATCGTCCATCAATATGGACAACATTTCACAAGTATTAGTGAAGAAATTTTCTATTTATATGAGTAAAAATAAGCATTTCATCCCCAACGAGATATTTATGTACTTATCGTAATTCTTTAAGTTATTCCATATTGAGTGGACATGTAAAATTAGGAATATTTGGCTATAAAAATTATTTATTATTTTAAAAATAATATTTTATTTTATTTAAAAATTAGTGTTTGCTTATTAAAATTTCAAATTCAACTTGAAATTGTATTCAAATGAAAATACTTTATAACTTATTTTTCAACTCACTTTTTATTTTTTAAAACCGTACGTATTCAAGTACATTCAAATATAAATATTGTTTTACAAAAAAATATAATCAAATCCAACAAATGCTTTCCACAGGAAGCAATATAATGGTGGGCTAATAGAATTACAAACTCACTTTGAAAAAAAAAAAAAACATATGGAGATTAATCCTTTTGGTAATTAGCACCCTTCTACTGCTCAATGGACTAGTGGCCAATTTCAAAGACGGAAAATTCTTTATAGTGTCAAAAATAATAGATAATAACATATTGTAAAATATTGATCCAAGTATTGTATCATTTTAGTATGATAATTTATCAGATATTATAGTGTCAAAAAGGATAAATAATACTTTCAAATAAAGAAGAAACTTAAATAAATATATTAATTGTGTCTGACACAAATAAGTTCTTTCCAGATTTCTTTTATTTCTTGAAAAATAATACACAATAACCTGTCTATAAAAAAAAAGTGACAAAATTTGAGATTGACACATAATACTCTCTATTATAATAATAACACTCAAGATCCTGTTGTTGAAAATATTAACCTCCTCTTCCGTCTTAAAGAATATACTAGGAAGGTAATTTGGAGTTTCTTTGCTAGGTCGACGGAGATAAACTATACTCTTATGAGTTTCAAAGTACTTTCGCTTAGCTGGTGAAATTTCAGAGCTTACAATATCATTGTCAAAATTATTTCAAGAATACTATATTTTTTTATATTTATGAAATTTAAGATGCAATAAAAAAAATAAGGGCTAACCCATCGGTGGCCCCCTAAACTTGGCACGAAAATTCACTTAGACACCTTAACTGGACGATGTTCATTTTAGACACCTCATGTCATGTCCTATTGTGTCATTTTGACACTTTTTTGACAAATTGCCACATTTGTAAGGTGTGTAACACACTCGCTGATGACATGTCAAAGTAACGAATTAAATAAAAACACGTGGCATATATAGAAAAAATAATTATTAAATAATGAATCTTGAGTAGGAAAAAAAACTACCAATGACTCATTGACATGTGACATTTCTTTAACTAAATAATTAAAAAAAAAACCACTTTTAATAAAAAGAAAATTATACGCCCCACCCCAAATTGTCTTCTCTACTACCCACCCCCACCCCCACCTCAAACCCTAACCCCTCTCTCTCACCCAGATTTTCTTCTCCACCCACCACCACCCCCGACCCTCCCCCACTCAAATTGTTGTGTGAATGTAGGATTTGATAATTGAAAATATGATTTCTTGCCATTTCTGAGTGTGGTTTTTTCTTGTTGAAATTTATGTTGATTTTCTCAAATTATTTTGAGGAGGAAGAAGGACAATAAAATAAGTGAAAATATTTAAGCTTAAAATTTATGGGCGCTAGAATTTATTTTTTGTTTGTGGCATCGTCAAATTTATTTCACCATGAAAAGAGTTTAAGTTTGGAAAATGGTAGCCAAAAAATGGGGAAGAAGAAGAAGAAGAAGAAAAAAAAAATTAAAATTTGGTAAAATGAGGCTCTCACGCGCGTCCAGTGAGTGTATCACACTTACTATGTCATCTCAACAGAAAGTGTCAAAATGACACAGTAGGACATGACATGAGACCACCGATGAATTAGCCCAAAAAATAAAGCATTAAACCTTTCTTTCATAAAAGTTAAAACCAAAATGGCACCATTGCTTTAAAGGGGAAAAAACAAAACAAAAAAAAAAGAGAGCCTCTTAGCTAGGCTTGAACTCAGCAATGATGCGATATAATGCCACAACTCACAACTTTAATGTGTACACTTAAATAAGTCGTGATTATAAAGTGTATCATTATATATAATTTTTTATTAGACTATTTATAGATATATACATTTTTTAAAAAAGATTATTGGGTGCACATGCATCTTCACGCAATCATATGGGTCTGCCTCCGTCAATGAGTAACTATAACTATTCACCTATTGCAAAATTAAAAGACGTTTTCTTACAAAGTGAAGAAAATCAAAACCTTTATAAGAGTACAAAAATAAATAAAATCAAAATAAAAGATATTGAGAAATTTACTTTGCGATCAAATATTTTAATTCAACATTAAGCCAAAACCTAGACAAATGAAAGCAAAACACAGTAAAATTCAATTAGATCAAGCCAAAGTATGATAATATTATATCAATAAACAAGATCAAATAAAATTAGATAAAAGTAATAGATACATAAAATTACAATTATATCAGACGACTACATTTGGAGAGCATATAGAATTATAAGACCAACACATATTAAATTTGATAGATAATTACTTTTGAATTATACGCTTTTAGCAATAAAAAGAACTGTATAAACATATTCACGAAAGTTAATTTGTATTTCGATTAAAATCCCTTAGTTTTTGTAATAATAATAAGGGAAAATAGAAACATAAAATAAAACAATATTTTTCTTTAACTTTGTTTGATTTGATTTGGTTTTAATTTTAAAATAAAAAGTGACATATTGTATTTGACACTGTTTAAAAAAATCAAATCAATCCAAATAAATATTAATTTACAGATTTTAAGTCCTCTTGAGTTTGCATGTAAATTTAATATAGATACTTGAACCATGTCATATTTCAACTGAACATCTGAATACAATATAAAGTATTTTCATTAGATACTTTCAACTTAAATTGTAAAAAAAATTCTCTATGTATCCTTAAATGCTACATAAAATATATCACATTATTTAATTGTACACATCAACATCAATTACAATGAGCTTTAGATTTATAGTTTGGGCTAACACATATACAAGGAGATAATATATTTTAATTGATAAATTTATTTACGTAATAAACTCTTGAGAACACACACAATCTCTTCCTTTTCAAAATCCGTAAGTCCAAAGTGTTTAATAGCAATACATTATCATATATAAACATTTATTTAACTTGAAGTCAATTAATATCTATGTCTTTCAACTTTAGTGATGTACAAATATGCACTCGTTTTTTCGTGATAATGACAATTTTTGCACAATCAAATTAAAGGACCTAAATGTCAATTGAAATCAAATCTATTGTAACATACTATAGTTTAAATAAAATTTATCGACAATTTAACCTAATTTTTTTTAATAAGTGTATATTCATGGTGCTTGGTTAAATGGTTCTTTGCCCCAATTCTTCTGCAAAAAGCCCTGATCCTTCACATTTCGTTTCCTCACTCGTACAGCGGGCCGTATCTCTGCATGCCATTTTCTCCGTCAATTCAACCAATCGCTCAGTTCCTCTCACTCACAGGTACCCTTTCTCGCTCTATGTTTTTGCTTATAGTTTTCTCTCTCTAAGCATTTCTGTGCTTGAGCAACAGATGTGCATTCGTCATATGGCTGTAGTGTTTTTTTTTTTTTTTTTTTTTTTTTTTTTTGTGTAACTACTAGTATAACCCTAGCTATGGGACTTGAAATGGGTGTTGGTGAAATTGTGTAAAGCTCTTTAATTTGTAGTGTTTGTTAGGAGACTTGGTATGCCCTACCGAATGAGAATGATGTGTGAGATTTCGGTAACGCCGTTAATTTGGCAGTGTTGGAAAGAAATAAGCTCAAGTGAAACTGAATGGATATGTAGGACTTTAACTAGTTGGAAATGAGGTGTGGTTGATTGATTGATTGATGAGCTACATTAAAAAGGCTCAATTAGTACCCTTTCTCACTTTCTCTTATCCCGCTCTATGTTTCCGCTTGTTGGTTTTTCTGTCTATTCAGTGTCCAACATCTCCAAGCTTGAGTTTGAATGGCAACATATATGCATTCGTCATATGGCCCATAGGTTTTTTTTAGTATTACTACTATAACCCTAGCTGTGGGACTCAAAATGGGTGTTGGTGAAATTGGGTAAAGCTCTTTAATTTGTAATGTTTGTTAGGTGACTTGGTATGCCCTACCGAATGAGAATGATGTGTGAGATGTCGGTAACCCCGTTAGTTGGAAGTGTTGGAAAGAAATAAGCTCAAGTGAAACTGAATGGATATGTAGGACTTCAACTAGTTCGAGATGAGGTGTGGTTGATTGATTGATGAGCTACGGTTAAAAAGGCTCAATTAGTACCCTTTCTCATTCTCTGTATCTTGTTCTATGTTTCCACTTATAGTTATGTCTCTAAATATCTTCGTGCTTGAGCTTGAATAGCAACAGATATGCATTCGTCATATGGCTGCATTTTTTTTTTAAGTGTAACTAAGAGTATAACCCTAGCTATGGGACTTGAAATGGGTGTTGGTGAAATTGTGTAAAGCTCTTTAATCTGTAGTGTTTGTTAATTGGAAGTGTTGAAAGAAATATGCTCAAGTGAAACTGAATGGATGTGTAAGACTTAAACTAGTTTGAGATGGGGTGTGGTTGATTGATTGATGAGCTACGGTTAAAAAGGCTCAATTAGTACCCTTTCTCATTCTCTCTATCCTGTTTTATGGTTCCTCTTGTAGTTTTTTCTCTCTATTCAGAGTCCAACATCTCCAAGCTTGAGTTTGAATGGCAACATATATGCAATCATCATATGCCCTTTGCTTTTTTTAAGTATAACTACTATAACCCTAGCTATGGGACTTGAAAATGGGTGTTGGTGAAATTGTGTGAAGCTCTTTAATTTGTAGTGTTTGTTACGAGACCTGGTACCGAATGAGAATGATGTGTAAGATTTTGGAAACCCCCTTAATTTGCCAGTGTTGGAAAGAAATAAGCTTGAGTGAAGCTGAATGGACATGTAGGACTCCAACTAGTTTGAGATGAGGGGTAGATTGATTGATTGATTGATTGACGAGCTACCGTAAAAAAGGCTCAATTTGTACCCTTTTCCTCACTCTCTCTACTTGCTCTATGTTTCCACTTATAGTTCTGTCTCTAAACATCTCCATGCTTGAGCTTGAATAGCAACAGATATGCATTCGTCATATGGGCATAGTTTTTTTTTAGTATAACTACTATAACCCTATGGGACTTGAAATGGGTGTTGGTGAAATTAGGTAAAGCTCTTTAATTCGTTGTGTTTGTTAGGACTTGGTATGCCCTACCAAATGAGAATGATGTGAAAAGATTTTGGCAACCCCCTTAATTGCCAATGTTGGAAGAAATAAGCTCGAATGAAATGGAATGGACCTATAGGACTCCGACTAGTTCGAGATGAGGCGTAGTTGATTGATTGATGAGCTACGGTAAAAAAAGCTCAATTAGTTTCTTCTCATATCCACATAAAAGATTAAGCTCACTTAGTTAGCACTGTTAATGTAACATGTTAATGTAACATGACAGTAGTAATTGATTTGCTTGAGTTGAGGGTCTTTCCGAAACAGCCACTTGCGTACACTCTACCCTTCCCAGACCTCACTTTGTGGGATTTCATTAGGTTTGTTGTTGTATAATATAAGAATAAATTGGAATAGAGCGGAAGGACTCATGTAGCCGACCTGAACTAATTTGGTGTCGAGGAATAAAATATTTTATATGGAAATTTATATTTAAGTTCGCAACATATTTTGAATTGATATAGAGAAAAAAGAGGGATTGAAGAATTAAATATCAGATGTGGAGGTTTTTTTTGTATTTCACTTGCTTAGTACTGTTAATTTCTATGCTGTTTAACTGGACTAAAACGGCGCCCTAACCACATCTCTTTTTGTTATATGTTACATGCTTTATGTTGCATGTCTAAGTCATATTCCTTTATGGTTCTCAAAGCTATATGTATGCTATTAATGATAGTGATACAAGTAATTTCAAATTGTTCAGTAGTGGAACAAAATGGTCCCCAATACACCTATGGTGTGACCTAGTTGTCAATAAAGTGGGTGCAAACCTGGGAGACCATGGTTCAAATCTCAATAGAGACGAACACCGCTATTGATTTCTTCCCAGTTGCCTAAGCTTCAGCTGACAGAGTTACCAATACTTGTGTTGGTAGAGGTAACATTTACGTGATATAATAGTCGATGTGTGTGCAAGCTAACCCGGACATCATCATTATAAAATATGGGTCCAAATAGAAAGAATTGACATAGAGAACTGGTACAGTTGACCTCATCAAGTGCAAATTTGGGGCTCAGTTATTATTTTGGTGAATTAATTAAATTATATTAGAACATCAAGGAGATGCAATTGTTACAACTAAAATCAAAGTTGCTTCAAACATGAAAATAACATGAAGCTAACTGTGCAAAAACCTGTAAAGCAGCCAAAAAGATAAACCCCCTTCAACCCTACTGTGCTAGAGTGAGGGATCTAACAAAATCCAAAAAATTATCCATAGTTTTTACAGGGGAGAGAAGGTGCCAATTATAAAGACTAACTAAACACCTAATCAAATGGTTCTTATGGGAGTTGATATTCCATCAAAGCATCTGCAGTTTGAGGCTCAGTTAATTGATCGACTCATATGCATATAATAAACAATAACAACATCATACCCAATGACATTCCACATGTGAGGTATTGGGAGGGTAGAGTTTACACAACCCTTACCCCTACCTCGTAGAGGTTGAGAGGCTGTTTTCGGAGGACCCTCGGCTCGAGTACAACAAATCAAAGTGGGTATAAAATGGAAAAAGACGGTGAAAAAAAACCTAACAACTAATAATATGCATATATTTGAGAGAAAGGAAAAAGAGGGGGGGAGTAAACTTCTGACTCTAAACAACAAAGTTAAACTTCTGTTATGCTTGTGCAGAAAGTAGTGAAATGAAACCCTTGAGAAAATATTTCCCCACTCTACTAAGTGAAATTTCGTTCCCTCCTTTCCTTCCCAAAAGAGAATTCTCATTGTGTTCTCCAATTTGTAATAACTCTTGCAGGCATACAAAAGAGGAATGTAAAATATGTGGAAATTTGAGGGGATCAGCTTAAGTTGTGTAGGATTTCGAAATTGCAATCTTAAACTATGTACATGTGAAATATGTACCCTAAATGTTGTACATTGTGGGGTCGTTTGGTAGGATGTATTACAGAAAATAACACATGTATTAGCTTTGATATAACTAATCCCTTGTTTGGTATACTTTTTTAACATATGTATATGTATAACTAATACAAGAACTAGTTTGTATTAGTTATTCTTCCTAGTTGGTATTATCCTATGTATAACTAATACATAGCAAACCATGCTGCTGGTGGGAGGTGACAGGTATCTTGTGGAATTAGTCGAGGTGCGCAAAACCTGGCCAGGACACCATGGCCATCAAAAAAAAATAAAATCTTAGCATAACTCATCCCTACAATAATAATTCTTGGATTTCTAAGACACTCTCTTCATTAGTATTCTCATACACACTAGCAAACAACCCCCATGTGATGTAAGATGTTTGTGCCTACATTAAAAAAGGAAATTTTTTCCTTTGATCAATTTAAATCAGATTTAGAAATGTAGATGGAAGCAAAGTTGGAAACATGTCAGGAAGAAGGCTTATTTTGTTGATCAAGATTAATAAAGAAAGTTCAAAATTAATTGTAAAACAATATTACATGTAATTTTTCTCCTTTTATTTTTTCTATGACTGCCTCCCTCCTTCTCTAATTGTCTCTTCGAACTGTAACTATTGTTTCCCTTTTACGCAGAATGTTTACCCATATACTTTTCACTTGTATGATTGATAGTGGAATCCTGTCAAAAAAAAAAATTGATTATGACAAGCATTTCATCTTCACAATTGTCTATAGTTACCATTAAATTGCAGAAGTAAAAGCTAATGAGATATTGGTGAGTAGTATGTCAATGGGAATCCCTTTGTTCCCATTTTAATTTATTATTTTTCACTTTTCAAGGGTCAATTTCTCCAATATTCTGTGTGAGTCACATCTAATTTTTCTTTGAGAATATGCTTTTAGAGACTTGTAAACTTCATGAAAACTATTATAAGTTGCATACTGTTGCATTTCAAAATGTTTTGTGAAATAATATGAACCAGTTTAACTCTAGGAAATCAAAAGTAACCATCACCCTGCAGCAGAGAGAGTGTCTTCTTAAATGGTTTTGTATTTCCTTTGCTGTTGCATTCCATTATTATAGAAGACCATCTTAATCTTTTCCTGTAACTTCTCTCTCTCTTAAATTTGAAATAAAACATTTTCTTTTTATACCAAAAAATTACAAGTACATAAATTTGAAATAAAATATGACAGGCCAACCAAATAGATGAAAGCAAAATAATTAGCTCAAAGAAGCAGCACTAGAGGATCACTGTTTTTATTTCTTCAAGTAATTTTAGCAGTGAAATGGCATCCCCAGCTTGGCTGCCCCAGGAAACAGAGTCTTCAAGCTCACAGACATCTGTTATGAGTTCAGACACTGGAGAACCAACTACAAGCTCTTCAACTCCAAATGCAGATGCAACTCAGGATGCTGCCCAAGGAAAATTTATCCCCCCTCCTGGATATAGTGTTTGTCGGGCTTCTTTCTCTTATATGAATGCTAATGTCCCTTCTGGAAGCTCTCAACAGTCATCTTCAAGTCCTGTTAGTCAATCTTTGCATTTAATGTTTTTGGAGATACAGTGGTTCATCTGGAGAGACTTCGAGTGACTTTGCTTTTGTTGCAGGTCATTCCATCAACTTCTGCAGGTTCTTCAGCATCACTCCAACCTCCCATTCCTGGCCAGTCTGCAAATGTTGGATCTTCATTTTCATACAACATTTCACAAACTGATAATAATTTCTCCAGTGGCCTACAGTTCTCGTCTAGCACCTTGAGGGTTAGTTTCCTCTGATTGATGAAAGTAATATTACATCATACATTTTGGCTGATATGTATTATCAGAATGGGTTACATGTATTCAGTGTTTACTTTGGGGATGTTTCCACATCTAGATGTCATACGATTATACGAAGACTACTGTTTTCTGTTGTGTAGCCATGCCAATTATAGTGGCCAGTTTATGTAACATATGGTATATTAGACCAGGTAAATGTACAATGGGAAAACTAACATTGGATCTGCTCATGAGAAGCCTGAAGCTGAAGTGGTATCTTTCACCCTGTAGGTTTGCAATTATCAGAGTTGGAGTAAGTGAAGTTTGCTAAAATCATAGTATGTAGGATCGTGAAGAACATGCTGTGTACTTCAGGATGTGTAGTCTAAGTCCATACAGGAGAACTATATTTGGAAGGTATGCTAGGGCTGGAACAGTGGTAAATACTGGATAGGAGGTCTTTTTTTTTTAAAAGGAAATGAGTAACTGACACGTTTTAGGAATTTCTGCTAGACACCCTTTGCATTGTACCTGGGGTTTCATTTGGTTAGAATTGCATCCTACAATTCAGGAAGAACATAACTGTTGTCTATTATCAAATATCAAATTACATACAAACTTTACAAGAACATTTGCAGATTTCTAATCTACGAAAAAGGTACCTATTGGTTTTGCATTTTAATTTGTGCATCGCTTAAGAAGATAAGAGTTAACAAATTCAAAATGCTAGAAGTCCTTGTTTGCTTTATGCTTTTACCGTTCTGGTGCTATATTTTAGTAAGTTCATGTCTGTAATATATCCTATGAAGCTATGTCTATAGGTGTGATTTAGCTTTTAAAGCAGTTGGCGGCTCTGTTCAATCAACTCTAAAGACAATATGTTGCTTTCTTTCGGAATGCCCTTTGTGTTGTGTTCTATGAAGGGCTGCTTCGAAATATCTGTTACTCTTCGCTCCCTTCATCCGCTACTGTTGGCAAGTGTGAGGGCTGCACTATTCTATTTGGAATATTGCATTGTTGAAGTCTTAATCTTCTTTAGGAAGTCTTAGTCATCATTTGTGGTGATTGACCTTTGCACTAATTATGAAAATTGTATTCATGGATTTTCTTAGGATTCTCTCTTTTCTTTGAGAGAGTGCTATTTTATTTTTTTAAAAGTTCTCTTTTTGCTGGTGTTGGCGCGTGTCTGACAAGACCTATCTATTTGTGGCAGCCTGCTGCTCCCGACCATTCTGTGGATGTAAAGAATGCATCTCCTGCAGCATCATTACAGCCTCCTCTTCCTCTGGTGTCCACAAGGTTGAGCTCATTCATGCCTGGAACTGCAGCAGCTGCAGGCCCCTTGTTAAGTGGTTCAAACTTATCTTTCAATGGAGGTCCTCAGATGATGCAGACAGATCAAACAATGAAACCTGTATGTGTTACGCTGTGTCTCTTGAAGTTTAAAGCATTACTTATGCCTGATGAAGACTGGTCTAATATATATAAACTGAACGCAGAGCATTTTCTATTTTGAGCAATTGAAACAATTGATCATGACTTCATAACTGATTGGTCTTATTCTAGTTGCAGAATAGAAGGGTAGACGTCGCACAAGAAACAGGAGGAATGACTTCTGCAACTTTTGTTATGCATTCTGTTTCACAGGCCGTTCATATGAGTTCTGGTTCTTCGACAGTTGCATTTCCAACTTCTCATATGGGCTCTCCAAATGTAATTAGAATGCCTCACGCACCTCAATTTCAGGTTCCAGCTGGAGTTCCTAGAAGTCCAGTAACTCCTGGTCCTCCTGGTCTTGGTCCCGCTATACCTTCATCTTCTAATCTTACTGCTACAGCCTCACCCGGAGGCCCTTCTCTACTCTTAAGACCCAATGCGCCTCCTGTTCATGTTCTGGCCAATCCATCTGTTCAGCAACAAACATATTCTCCCTATCTTTCTCCAACTCCTATTGCTCCATCTCACCAGGGACCTTGGTTGCAGCCTCCACCAGTCACTACCATGCTAAGACCACCATTTCCATCATATCCTGCAGGTTTTGCTGTTCCCTTTCCTTTGTCAGCTACTGGTGCACCACTCTCTTCAGTGACATTGCCTGATACTAGACCTCCTGGAGTTGCCCCAGTGGCAGCTCCACCTGGAGTGCCGACTACTGCCAGCCAGTCAACCCATGCTTCAGGGTTGCAGCCAGAGTTACCTCCTGGAGTTGGTATGCATATAGTCCTTGCGAAGAAGAATCTTTGCTTTCAATATGCTTGCTATTTATCTTTTTTTTTTTTTGATGAAGTAAGTAGATTTATCTCAAGGCATCAAGAAGATGCAAGCTTTACAAGGATAGATCAGTTAAGCTCACAAAAAAAAAAAGGATTTGTAGCCTCTTCAAAGCTATAGAGCTAACAAAATCCAAGAAGAGTTCTAAATTATTTACAGGGGTCAATTTGGACCAACTAAAAAGTCTAACTAGACATCTGCCTTGCAAAAGATTTCTATTAAGTTGAAATTCCATCAAAACATCCTTTGTTCCTCTCTGACCATAAACACTAAAAGATAGCACCAGGGATCATCATCGACATACTCTTGATGGCTTTATCCATTTTTTAGTTCACAGCATATGACATATTATTTTTTTCCTCCCCTTCAGACGGCGGTAAGCATGTTAATGATGCTGACACAAAACAAGGAGCTTCAACTAGTGAACAACTGGAGACCTGGACTGCTCACCGGACTGAAACTGGAGCCATATACTACTATAATTCTTTGACAGGAGAATCTACTTACGAGAAACCTGCTGGCTTCAGGGGAGAGGTAGGTATATTACTTCTCTGTCTTTGAGCTTTAAGCAATTGCATAATTTATAGGTGTCGTCTTCATTTCAAAATGGGTAATGGTAATCTAGTTCTACAATTCTACAAGATAATAGGTCAGGGCTGTGTCTAAATGCTTTCACTAGCACACAGTTCTTCATTTTTTAATTTTTTATTGAAGAGCCAGCAGCTCTTCAAGATCTTCTCTGTCTCACGAGCAGGTGATCCACATCTTGTCCTGATCTTTTGCACATGAAGCACTAACGCATGGAATTTTCCTCTTCCTCAAATTCTGACCCGTAAGAATTACCCCCTTGCTGCTAGCCAGCTTAAGATGTAACCCAGGAATCCATACCGAGAGATGAGGAAAGTTCGCCACCTCCCTAGTTAGTAGCTGCTCATAATAGGACTTTACAATGAAGACACCACTATTATCCTCCACCTACCTCCAAACATCAAGGTTAAACTGTGAGATATTTTGTTTGTGGAGCAACTTCATCAAACTCTGGAACTCTGCGATCTCTTAGTCTTGCAAGTTCCTCCTAAACCTCAAATCTTAATGAACTTCTCCATCCACAGTTTATTGACTTCTTTGGTGATGACTAGCGTAGTTTAGAATTTAGAGTAAGCAAGAGTTGGAACTTTCGCTGAGATGATCATTTTTTGGCTTGGATATGGTTAATTTGGCTACAGGGTTGTGCTAGAAATTTTAATTGCATCTTGTATAGTAACATTGCTAGTAAAATTTAACTACAATGATCTGTCTGTGACATAGTTTGCCACTATTTCCCCCTTCTATCTATTAGGGGTCGTTTGGTTGGAAACAAGTTATCTCAGGATAAGTTATTCTTGGGTTAACTATCCTGGGATAACTTATCCCACCATGTATTTGGGATAACTTATCCCATCACTATGATATAAATGGTGGGATAAGTTATCCCAAACATGGCAACCAAACAACATAAATTTTTTTTATCCCATCACTATTATTTTAATCCCTCACACCAAACGAGCCCTTAAAGTTTATTGTCTTCATTATTCACACACACTACTTATCCATGCATGTCAATTATCTTTCATAGCACATGACAATGATGTTTTCCCCTTCTGGTGCAGCCTGGCAAAGTAGCTGCACAGCCAACTCCTGTTTCATGGTAAATTTCAATAGTATAATAACTTTTTGACTTGTACTATTGTATTTTGTGCTTCTAAATAAATTCATTATATTATATTAAATGAAGTAGCATGGTGAGTGAATATTCATATAGTATAGCCAACCACAACTTGTTTGGGACTGAAGGTAGTTGTATATTCATGTGAATGCACCCTCAGATCTAGTAGCTTATTCTACATGGCCTGACTGCTTACGTAAATATATGCATACATGTGATGTTCTTCAAGCGCACAAGCAAAAATGGTGATCTATTGGAGCACACATATTGATAATATAAATATTTTACCAGAAGTTTGTATGCTAATGCTGGGAGGTTCATTGAACTGTCCCTTTTTTAATTTGTTTATGTTGGTGAACACTTTTGAGCTTGGTCGATAATACTGGATCCATAGCCTTTATAGCCTATAGAAAAAGACTACCCATCAACTGTAAAGGAATGATAGTGGATAATATACATACAAGAATCTGTTCGTGAGCTCAATGTACCATTGTGTTCCAGAGAAAATGTGCTACTTCTTGCATTCTCAGATTTTTAGGTTTCATGATTTATGAGCTTCTGTTCATGATGCTTCTCCTTTGTTTCTTTCCCATGCCATACATAAAGTAAGCATTCTAGTTCAGTGGAGACAAAAAACACTAGGCGATTCTTCCCATCTTTCATAGCTTTGGTGGGCAGAGTTGCCTGATACCTATTGCTGGTGGAAGGTGGCAGGTATCCTCTGGAATTAGTTGAGGTGCGCGAAAACTGGTCTGGATACCACACTCATAAAAAAAGAAAAAGTAAGCATTCTAGTTTCAGAATGAACATTTTAATTTGAAATCCAATGGAACAAAATTCAAATAAAGGACCATTCAGCCTGGATGCGACTATGCAAAGAAAATGCTCAGCAGAAAGACAATCTTATTAAAATCAAAGAATGTTCAGCAAAAGGGTAAAATACATGCATTTCAGAACAGCTAGTTATAACTGACTTTTATCCTTGTTATTCAAAGCACAATGTTAAGCTTCATAGTTCGGCAAGATCCCTGAGCAAGTCTTAAGCAAGTGTACATCTTGATCTGAGATTTGGCTTTTATCTGTTCTTCTTTTAGATCGATGCCAGTAATTAGCTGATACGTCAAACTTCATTACTTGCCTTTGTAATTATGTGAACAACAATATTCAAGAGAGATATCCCTTTATAATTGGATATAAAGTTAGTTTGTTCATCTACTCAATACTGGTATGGGTGTCTCTACAGAGGTTAGAAGGAAGGATTACATCGAGTTGAATCCTCTCTGAGTCTCTGTCATAGAACTGATTAACAGTGGCACTGTCGAGAAGATTTGGTTGACAGTGTAGCCTAGGTTCTCGTGAAGGGGTCAGAAAATTTTGGATAAGACATCAGTAAGGAGTATACTTCTCTTGGGTCATTCATGCCTGCCTGGTGTCAGAAAACTACCTTGTTCTTGTCAGAGTAGAGTTGCTCCTTAGGAGTTTCAACGCTCATGTTTCATTGTGTAAATCTATTGCATGATGAGTTTATCTCGGTTTGTGTTGGATGGAAGCTTCTCTTCAAGCAAATGTTGGTTGATCTGTGTTGGTTCTTATTTGCAAGCGTCTTTAATACTGAAGGAAGCTTTACCAGCTCAACTAACTATTCTAACTTCTTCATTTACCATCAGGGAAAGGTTGGCTGGTACAGATTGGGCATTGGTTGCTACTAATGATGGACAAAAATACTACTACAACACAAAAACAAAGGTACTGTCAATCAGCTTATTCTTTTTCCTTAAAAAATCTTTTGTTTTATTAGAGGTTTACACTCATTCATTTGTTTTTTTTTTTTGCATAGAATGGTCTGAGGTCTAAATCAGTCTATCAAATCATGTTAAGTGTTCTTTTTTCCCTTACCAGAAGTATTATCTATAACATTATCTTTGCAAGCCATCTTAGATAAAATCTATTTGTTTATTTCAAATAAATTCAAACCATGTATTTCTTACTTAAAATGATATAAGAAAGTAGCCCCTGGGCTTTGATGTAATGGTAAAAGTACATGATGTGTGGATTGGCTGCACATCACGAGTTTAAACCCTGCAATAATAGCCTTGTATTTTAACCTTCGGGGTGGCCCAGTGGTTTGGACTTGGGACTTCCATGTTGGAGGTCTTAAGTTCGAAACCCCTTGCCAGCGAAAGCAAGAGGTTTGCTTCTGGGTCGAGCTCGTCACACTGGGCTTGCCTAGTGCGGGTTACCTCTCCTATGTAGTTTGCGAGCTATTGCATAGGAGCGGGGTTTTACCCTGTGCGCACCCAGAGGGTAGCGGCTGCGGGTTTCCCTTGTCATAAAAAAAAATAAAAAAAAATAATTGCCTTGTATTTAAGTGCAGAGGGGGTAGAGGGATGGGCGGGGATTTCTCTGTTATAAAAAAGCCTTTGAAGGGATGACGAATGACTATTTATATTTGAGGAATGACCTCCCATTCCTAGTTTATTTTGGTGCACTAATAAAGTTCCAGTTTGTAGAGATTGGCTATCGCACATAGAAAATCGTATTATGTTATAGATTTTCTGATATACTGTTTGTATACCGGAGATTTCCTATAATTAATAAAACTGTTTACTTTATTAAAAAAAAGAAACAAAATATATAGGTCCTTACTGATTAAATTGAGTTGTTCATTCTAGCACTGATTACATGGTGAATTAGTTCAAACTTCAAAGATTGTCTATGCAGCAGTTACTTTTTCTAATGTCTTGTCTCCTTGTATGCCTTTGTACCCAGTTAAGCAGCTGGCAAATTCCTAGTGAGGTGACAGAGTTGAAAAAGAAGCATGATGCTGATGTTTTGCAGGCTCAATTGCCATCAATATTGAATGTTAATGAGTCTACTGAAAGAGGATCTGCTCCTATTAGTTTAAGCATACCTGCTGTCAGTACTGGTGGTCGTGATGCGACACCTCTAAGACCTTCATTAGTTCCAGGATCTTCTGCACTGGATCTTGTAAAAAAGAAGTTAATGGATTTTGGTGCTCCACTTGCTGTTTCTTCACCAGCCCCAGCCTCGTCAGGAGTAATATCATCTGAAGTAAATGGATCAAAAGCACTTGAATCTACAACCAGAGTTCCACAAAAAGAAAATAGCAAAGAGAAGTCAAAAGAAGCTAATGACAATGGCAATTTGTCTGAGTCCTCTTCAGATTCAGAGGATGATGAGAGTGTACCAACCAAAGAGGACTGTATCATCCAATTCAAGGTCTTTTTTTGAAGATTTTGTTACTTCATAAGCAAGTCTAGTTTTTTTTTTCTTTTTCATGATTTTATGGCCTACATGAGTTTTATGCATACACAAGTACATTCATCTGTTTACTTTGGTTCTGTTTATATTTGTAGTTTATTTTGATTTTTTGTGCAAACAATATATTTTGATACTAGTATGTTCTAGGTACTTGTTTCTAACTTGCTGTCAGGAAGAAAGTAAGACTTGGCCCATGCCTTTTCACGTACATCCTGGTTCTAGCACTAAAATCCTTTTCTTCTAGAACTTTTTCCATGACCCCTGTATCAGTGTTCCTACCAACACCTGATTTGCCATGGTGTGGAAGCGATTAAATTTACACCTCCTTTTAGATATAGCGATCAAATGTTCACCATGTGTGGAGAGTGGAGACACATGTCTAACAGGAGAGACTGATAATTGATAAGATGGGAGTGCTGGACTGTATCTAATGAGAGATTGGTAATTAAGAAATCTGAATTTTAATTTTAAACCTAGTTCTACTTGGAAAATGGAGATCTCATAGGGAGGAGAATAGAATTATAGAGTGTAAATTTGGTGTGCACTGACTTAGCTACAGCATATAGGTCTTAGTGCACTGGCCTTCGTCCTCCCTGCGCATCGCGGGAGGTTATGCATTGGACTGCCCTTTTTAGACTTTGAATGGGGCTGCAATGTGGTGGTGCAGTGTGAGAAACATCTAGGAAGTGGTGAGAGAAATTCCGTGTTTTCATATCTTGACGGTGGGAGATGGAACTAACTATTTGTTTTGGGAAGACACTTGGCAGGTAGAAAGGCTTCCAATGGCTTACAATCTGATACAAAATAAACTTTTTACTGTCATGAATATGTTTGTGTTTTATGATTGTAAAAGTTGCTGTACTTCACTCTTTAGGGGGTTTGCACAAGCTGGAAATTGTCTCAGTTATATCCTTTTGTGGTCCTTTTTTTTGGTGTGGGTGGGTGGGGTGGGGGGATAAGTATTATCCTTCTTTATATTTTTGATTCATATATCCTTCTGTAGTTCATTATGCTTGGGCTTGTCTTTGAACACTATCCAGTGGCTCCTTTATTGTTGTTCAGTTAGCTTCTTTGCTGTAAGTACTCTAACAATGGTGTTTGGGCATACCATCATTTTGTCCCTTGCATTCAGTTGAATCTTTGCTTGGTGAGTCTTGCTCTTTTTGGTCTAATGTATCCCATGTGTGTGAAATTTCCAGGAGATGCTGAAGGAACGTGGAGTAGCACCATTCTCAAAGTGGGAGAAGGAATTACCAAAGATAGTGTTTGATCCGCGCTTTAAGGTTCGTTGAAACTAAAGACTTTATATGGGGACTTAGTGGCCTTTTCTTCACCTCCTAAAAGACAGGTTTATCTCTATAAATCGTACATCTCCTAGACTGCAATTTATGAATTCCATCTCTAAGGAATGCAGTGCTTGTTTGGGTTGTATGTGGGAACTGTAACGGGAATCCAATGCTTGGGTACTGGGTGGTTCAGACTTTTGTTTATCATCAATTTAACTGAGGTCCTCTTTTTTCTGTCAAAAGCTATTTGTCATTCGAAGTAAGAAGAATTTGAAAGATACAAACCAAATTTTAAAAGTGAGATTAGAAGAGTTGTATATGTGGAAAACAATCTATCTTTAGGAAGCAACAAGTTACACGCAAAGGTAATTTCATGTTATGGAGCAGTAAAGAGTCTATTACGAGTCTATTACAGAAGTGCTTATCATTGAGCCTTTCAAGCATTTCAAATGGCCCATCTCCTATAGGCATCAACTTGGTCTTTCTCTTGTTCGGGAACCTCTCTTTACGGAAGTGTACTTCTAATGCACCATCCATATCTTTACGATACACTAAGATGTCATCTAAGTAAACTACCACAAACTTGCCAATAAAAAGTTCCATAACATGATGCATCAAACGCTTGAAAGTACTATGAGTGTTAGTGAGACCAAAAAGCATCACCAACCACTCATATAGACCAAATTTGGTCTTGAATGCCCCTTTTCCGCTCATCTCTGGGTTTCATCAGGATTTGATGGTAACCACTCCTAAGATCTATCTTAGAAAATATATATGAACCACTCAACTCATCAAGCATGCCATCTAAAGGGGATTGGCAATATTTTACCGTAATCTTGTTGATGGCACGACGCTCATCACACAAATGCCAAGTCCATCCTTCTTTGGAACTAGAATGACCGGAACCACACTTGGCCTTATGTTTTCTCTCACAACTCCTTTGTCAAGGAGCTCCTCAAATTGTCTTTGAAGTTTCTGTATCCTTAGGTTGCTTCTATAAGTCGCCTTGTTTGGTAATTGAGAACCCGGTACAAAGTCAATTTGGTGTCCAATCCCCCCCAAGGGATGCGATCCCTGTGGAAGCTCCTCGAGGGAACACATCCTCGTGATCCTGCAAAAGATAAGAAAGAGGCCTAGGAAAAGAAGATGTTAATTCATTAGTATGGAAAGAGTAGTCCCTATGCATGATAAGAACCACCGATCTTGCTCCTCAAATCTCCTTCCTAACCTCTTTTTAGCTTGATAAGAGGACCACCTTATCCCTCCCCTTAGGCTCCCTCTTTCTCTCACTCAGTATTTCCTACTTCCACAACCTTGCCTTTCTCCCTTAGCTCTTTCATCTTTCGATATTCCTCACTAACTCAGCTCTGATACCAATTTGATCCAGGTAAAAAATAACAACGGACCCTAAACTAAGAACAAGAAAACAAAGATAGATAGATTGACACAAGAATGAAATTAATTTGAAAACCATAGCTCTTTGATAGCTAAAACCTTCAATTAATGGAATCCAAAGGAGCACCTAATCTCTGAAGTAAACCTCAAGATAATTGAATTCACCTCTCAAACAAGTAATAACAAGATACCTACGTGTTAAACAATGAGAACTGTTAGAATAGGAATATATTTATACAATCCTATTAGAATAGGAATATGTTTATACAATTCTATTAGAATAGGAATATGTTTATACAATCCTATTAGAATAGGAATATGTTTATACAATCCTATTAGAATATGAATAGTAATAAAAATAGAAATAGGAATACTAAATAGTATCCTACTTGGTAAAGGATTGTATTTTCTAGGGTCTATAAATAGGATCTCAATGTAATAATGTAAACAACAACAATTCAATAATATTCTTTTCCTATATTTCTCACATGGTATTAGAGTCTCTAATACCATGTGGCGCCCTTATATGCTGCCCGTCTGGCCAATGATTATGTTAGCAAAAGTTGGGTCGCCATGTATCTTTCTGAAAACTATTTTCTCATATCTAATTTGTGTAGCACTGTGTCATCATTCCGGTGACTACTTTCTTATATCTAATTTGTGTAGCATCGTGCCATCATTCCGGTGACTATTTTTTTATATTTAATTTGTGTAGCACCGTGCCATCATTCCGGTGACTAATTTTTTCATATTTAATTTGTGTAGCACCATGGGATCTTTCTGGTGACTGCTTTTTCATATCTAGTTTGTGTAGCACTGTGCCATCATTCCAGTGACCACTATTTTATATATAATTAGTGTAGCACCGTGCCATCCTTCCAGTGACTATTTTTTTTTGCATATTTGGTTTGCGTAGCACCGTGCATCTCTCCGGACTACTTTTCATATATAATTTGTGTAGTACCGTTGATTTTTTCAAACTATTTTCTCATATCTGAGTTGCATAGCATCATGTGTCTTTTTAGTGACTCCTCTGATTTGATTTGCATAGTTCCATTCGTCTTTTCGGTGACTCCTCAAAGCTGATTTGCGTAGGGTTGTGCCATCATTCCAACCCTACCCGTATAATTTTTCTTTTTCAGTAGGGTCGTGCCATCATTCCGACCCTACCCATATTATTTCTCTTTATCAATGGGGTCGTTCCATCAATTCGAACTATCCTATATAATTTCTATTTTCTAGTTGGGTCGTGACATCATTCCGACCCTACCCATATAATTTTATTTCTTAGTTTGTGACCACTTTTAGCAATCAAATCTAATACTCCGGCAAATGAGCATGTTCTGGCCAATTTTTTGGTGACTTGTTTGATATCGACTCGTCGATTGATTCCAACATGATCCATATACTTTATACTAGATTTCGAGCACTTACGACCGCTGCATTGTGAAGAAGTCTATATGGAGCAACCACCTAATTTTGTTGCTCGGGGGAGTTTAGTAGCCTTGTATGTTGATTGCATAAGTCATTCTATGGTCTGAAACAGTCTTTGCAAGTTGGTTTGGGAAGTTCCAACACTGTAATTTTATCACTCCGTGTTTTATCGGCATTATGCATCAAATTCAGTATTTCATGAGAAGACTAAGCACATTGAGATTGATTGTCAATTTTGTGAAGTCAAGTGATCAACTTGCAGATATTTCACCAAGCCCCTCATCAGTCCTCATGTTAATTACATTTGTAACAAGCTAGGTACATGAATTGTATGCACTAGCTTGAGGGGGAGTGTTAGAATAGGAATAGATTTATACAATCCTATTAGAATAGGAATATGTTTATACAATCCTATTAGAATAGGAATATGTTTATACAATCCTATTAGAATAGGAATAGGTTTATACAATCCTATTAGAATAGTAATAGTAATAGAAATAGAAATAGGAATACTAAATAGTATCCTACTTGGTAAAGGATTGTATTTTCTAGAGTCTATAAATAGGGTCTCAATGTAATAATGTAAACAACAACAATTCAATAATATTCTTTTCCTATATTTCTCACAAGAACAATATCAATAATCATCAAAACTTAGGTCTAAATGAGATATTCTTGGCTATTTATAGTTGAGGCTAACTATTACATGAATGTTCAAAAGTGGCACTTCAAAAATTGCTTAAATACCCCAAAAGGCATGGCTTGTGGTGGACATGCGGTCATATGTGACCATTTGCGGTCCGCACTTCGCTTGTTGCATAGGTGGCTGCACATTCAGGCCTGAATCTGATAGTTTCCTGCTTTTGAGATACGACCTGATGTTCGGCCATATGTGTATTATGTGGACCGTATGACTCCTCTGCTCCTGCCGTATCCTGAGTTATGGTGAAGATACGGCCTGTATGTTGATTATGTGAACCATACTCTGCTCCTCATGTTGAGTCACAACTCCTTCTTTCATCCATTTTGTCTTCCGAAGTGATCTTCATGATGTGGAATCCCTGGGATGGCATCAAAATGTGTTCAAGTGCCTCCATCTTCATGAACAATCCTTGTAGTGCTTGGAGATCCCAAGCTTGACTCCTTGGGAACGGCCTTGAGGCAACTTGACTTGCATCATTTCCCTTGATTGATATGGCTGATGAGCTTTTTGGTTCATAGATAAAGGAGATCACCATTCATACCTTCTACTAATGTGAAACAACCCAACATTGGATAAACTAAGGATAGGATGTGACATGCTTTGACACAGTGATACCATTTTAAGAAAATGGACATTGGGTTCAAACTCAAAAGCTAGCTCATAAGATGAGGGTTGTCAATACCACATAGAGAGACCACAACCCATACCCCCAACCTATGTGGGTCATTCTAACAAAAACTACATTGTTGATTATCTGCAAGCTAATAACTCTGAGATCACTTCAAACTAGATGGTCTATTCATGAGAAATTATAGTAATATGTATATCCTCTCTTCCAGGTCCAGAACTACCATATAAGCATTTATGCATAATGATGTTACCAGTTGTTTTTATAACCTCTTATTCGTGGTGCTTTCTTCAGTACCTTCCTAAATAGTGGGTCTCCTGTCCAGGCTATTCCAAGTTACAGTGCTAGGAAAGCTCTGTTTGAGCATTATGTCAAGACTCGTGCAGATGAAGAAAGAAAGGAGAAGCGTGCAGCGCAGAAGGCTGCAGTTGAGGGCTTCAAGCAATTACTAGAAGAAGCAAAGGAGGTTTATCTTGTTACTAAGCTCTCTTTAGTTCTTTTCAGATGTAATCTCACAATATTCATCGTCTAGTTTCAGTTTCAAAAAAATATTTTTCTACTAGTTCTTTCGTCACAGTGGAATTTCTAATTTTTACTTGGCATGATTAAAATTTAATTTGCTTAAGGTAGTTAAATGTCTAATTTATACTTGGCAACAGTAGGGGGGTGTTTGGTTTAAAGGCAAGTTATTTTGGGATTAGTTATACTGGGATTGGGATTAGTTATGCTAGCATTAGTTATCCTGGTATTATTTTTTTAACGACTGTTTGGTTTGTTGTATTAAAGATATCATTCATTGCACAAATTCTAAGAAGTTTGTCTTCTCAAAAAAAATTCTAAGAAGTTTGTTTACATAAATACTCTCCATCTTATTTAGTAGAAAAAGGGTTTGAGGGATCTCATGGGTATTTGTGTCATTTCATTGTTTTATCTTGGGATGATTTATCCTAGTACTATTATTCCATCCCCTGGCAAAGATAACTTAACTCAGTACTAATTACTAATTCTAACTTATCCTAGGATTAGTAACCAAACAAGGGATAAGGCAGGACTTAGTTTTTATCCCAAGACTATCTATGCTTGTCCAGCATACCAAACGGCCCCTAGTAGTTTAAGGTTAAACGGGGATTGGGACGAAACGAGTATATTTTGAAAGCATTATAAACAGTTTGGTATAAAGTAATATATGATATACCTTTCCTTGGAAAATATGCATTCACTTCAGGGCAAAGGGAATAAATTGTTTCCAATTAAAGTTGAACTTTTTATTTGAACATGAAAATTTTAGGGCTTACACTGCTTGCTGAACTTATGTCCAGGATATCAACGAGGATACTGATTATCAATCATTCAAAAAGAAATGGGGTCATGATCCACGCTTCGAGTCCTTAGATCGAAAGGAGCGGGAAATGCTTCTGAATGAGAGGTATTAGTCAACTGGTTCAATCTTGGTTTAAGTTTCACTTACTCTCTGTCGCTAATTTCCTAATATTTTTCTCATCTTGGCCTTAATAAATGACTTGATTTTTTTATTTTTGACGCACTATTTTTGTACTCCCTTCCCCCTAGTTTAAAAAAACTTGACTTACTTTCCTTTTTTGTCAAATCCTAGAATACTTAAATCTAACTTGTTAAATGGAAGTCTTCCATAGTATAAACTAATACTACATTATATTATTGTAATTATTATGCGAGTCCTTCGTAGCTTTAAAATGCCCAGACAACTTAATTTTCCTGCCATCTTCCACTTGAAGTGCAGAATTTGAAAAAACAGAATCCTATATGAACCCTGATATATTACCAAATGCCATGGGAACTCTGGAAATGTGGAATTGTAGTCCAAGGATTGAGAAAGTCATATGTTTTACTAGCAATTACAATTCTCCACGATGTTTCTACCTCTTGATCGAATCTCCAAAGCCACTTATGCAATAAACTAGTCCTTTGAATCTTCTAGTGCTTGACACCAAGGTCCCCTGAATTCCTGTCTAAGGAAACAGTTCCCCACTTCACTGGGTTGAAGAATTTCTGTTCTCCATTTCCTTGCCACAAGAAGTTCCTTTGAAGCTTATCCAACCTCTTGGCCACTAATACAGGTAAGGAAAGAGGCTCATTGTATAAATAGTATGGAACCAAACACACTATTGATCAACGAGAAGAATGAAAGTGATTGACACATGAGTTCCTAGAAGTGTAGCATTCAGGTTGCTTCGCCTAGAAGCACAGACGCTTGTATTGCTCTCTCACAACCCCATTTTCATGGTTTAGGCTGCTCCCATTTTGCTCGCGGCTACTACGGGAATCACTTTTGTTTTCTTTTCTCCTAGCTACTAAGATGTTTCAGTTCGCCAGGTTGTCTCTTGCTTGCCCATGGATTTTTTTTTTTTTTGGGGGGGGGGGGGGGGATGGGGGGTTTGCACCAGCTTTGTGAGTGCTCCACCTTTTTTTAGTTGATGATCTAAGAATTTGTAATGGTAACGTATACCAAAAGAGATTTCAACAAGAGAACTTTATTTTTGCTTGTGCAAGTTTGTGTTGCGACTATGCTCAGTTGCTGGAGGACTAATCAATGTAGTTAACATTCTCTGATCTTATTCTTTCACTGGCCTGGATTTGTTTTTCTCCTTTTGGTTTGTGGCAATTCTAGTATGATTTTATGTATTTCCATTTTTCTTTATAATGATCTGGTTGTTTAGGCAAGATTGTATGTTCTGTTGTAGGGTTCTTCAGCTTAGGAAAGCAGCTCAAGAAAAAGCTCATGCCGTACGTGCTGCTGTTATATCTCAGTTCAAGTCCATGCTTCGAGAACAAGGAGATATTACTTTAAATACACGGTGGTCAAAGGTAGGTTTATATGTTGAGATGTTATGATAAGAAAATATCAATATAAGTAGTTGTCTTGGAGATATGTTTACTTTCTTGCAAATTGATTGATTACTCTGCATTGGCATGCCTAGTTAAGATTGAAACTTATAATGTTTATTGCTTAATTCTATATAGAGTAGTATGTGGCGCATGCAACTTCTTAGTTTTCTTGAGTTCTGTTACATTTTAACTTCCTTTTAATTTTCTCAACAAACCTCCTTTCATGTTCTTAATATGGTGGAACATTCTGCATAACTCATGCCATGTTGAACTACATTTCGTCTTTAAATCTACATGTCATAAAATTTATCAATAATTCCTTGACTTTGGGAAGTAAAACAAGAAGCCCATTACTGCAAATTAAGTGGCACAGGTTTATGCTGGGTAGTGCCAAAATAATTTTGACTTCCCTAAGACAGAATATCTCATCATTTGTTTTGTTTTAAGACAGAATATCTCATCATTTGTTTTATGAAATAATAAGTTTAGTGGATCGCACTGCAAGATCAATGTTTTTTACCTTAGAAAGTAAAATAAAGGTAGCATCAACTTGAAAGAAAGGGCGTTGAGGAATAATAGAATTAAAAATCTTGCTCTCTGGAGCATTACCATTTTCAAAAAAACTTTAAAAAAAAGTCTTGCTCTCTGGAACTAAAATAATAGTCAAACATCGATTTGTTCATTTGAATTAGATGATGAATATCATGTAAAAATGATTTGTTCTTTGTTTCATTGTTTTATTTTCTCAATCAGTCCCCTATCGTCTCTCCTTAAAACCAATGGAAGTTATGCTCGGGTTTCCAATATTCATATGGTTCTTGCAGTTTTGCCCATATCTTGAAATGCTCATGGAGGACAAAAACTACTTGCCCTTGTTTTGGTTTTGATGAATATTCTATATAAAGTTCAGTTCAAGTTTTTCTTTTCCCCTAAGTTGCAATTTTCTGCTGATATTAGGTGAAGGATAGCTTAAGAAGTGATCCTCGTTATAAGTCTGTTAAGCATGAAGACAGAGAGACTTTATTCAATGAGTATCTATCGGAACTGAAGGCTGCTGAACAGGAAGTTGCACGAATTGCAAAAGCAAAGCATGATGAAGAGGTGAGTTCTTTTCCAACGAATACAACATTACCATTCTACAAAAAGAGCTCTTCTTTTCCAATTTTGGCACCTTGGTTTTCTTTGTTTAAGCATTTCTTCTTTTGACTTGCTTTTGTTATATTATTGTATGAATATTGATTAGGATAATCCAAGTGTATTATCATATTACATCATTTTGGGTTTGTGTTCTCTCTCTTTCATATATGTATATGGTTTTCCTTTTTTGGTGGGGGAGTTAGATATCTCTTAACTGTCCTTCTAAAATATACTCTCTTTAATCTGTAATTAGGAATCTGTAACATGTTGTGGCAGGTTTTTATTTTTTGGAAATAGAAATACAAATTGTTACCGTCTCAAAAAAAAATATGGTTTTCAAATTTTTTCCTATTTAACTGTAACTAGTTAAATACTGTAAATCTTAATGTGGAACTTAAGCTTGCAGATAACACCTATGTTTTGACTCTAACATGCAGCTAATTCCTTGTCACCTTTCTCTTATTTACTTATTACGTAACCAGTTATGTCGTAAATCTTAATTTGGCATTTAAAACATACAGATAACACCTATGACTCTTAGAACCCATTTGGATTGGCTTAAAATAGTAGTTATAAATAAGTAACTTTCTTAAGTCAAACTTAAATGATTTTTAAGTCGAAAAATAAAAAGTAGGGAGAGTCCTACTTTTGACTTTTAACTTAAGTTGCTTTAAATTTGCCAAACACTCCCAAAAGCTAAAAATGACTTAAAAATAAGTTTGTCCAACTTCTAAGCCAATCCAAACAGGCTCTTAACATGTGGCTAATTCCTTGTCACACACCCCAACCCACCCGTCCTCTCTCTCTTTTGACACATGCACGCATTATATATAGGGTTAGAACTTTTAATGGCCGTTTGTAGAGAGGACGAACACTTAAAGCCCTATATTCTTAATTCTCTTTATCTCTCCCTGTCTTATGTTATTTCCCATGAATCCAATGCACCTAGTTCCTCGAAGAAAATGCTGGAATCCAATTTGAATCCATCATTGAAAGAAAATGAATTTGCACCTAACTCAATTCCAAAAGCTAGTTCATCAGAGGTGAGAATTGCACAAAACCCATATAAGGAGACAACTCATACCTTTGACCAAGATGAAACTCTAACACCTCTTAACGTGCTGCATAGGTCACCTCTTTCGGTAGTTTAATCATATTCATTTATCTTTATTCAATGGTTGTCTTTTGTCTCTGTCGATTCAAGCCACTGTGTTTGTGCCTCCAACTTAGGGCTTTCACTGATTCTCTCTCTATTATATTGATTGTGGTAGGCAACAAAAAATTGGTGCTTTGTGATTTTAATTAATTTTACTTATTTGAATTTATATGTGTGTATTTGGACCGTCAATCTGAAGTTTTGGAAAAATTTGTATGTAGTACACGAGGTTCTAAAGATGCTAATGGTTATCTGCCCAACCTTTTAGGATAAATTGAAGGAAAGAGAACGGGCTTTGCGAAAACGTAAAGAAAGAGAAGAACAAGAAGTGGAGAGGGTGCGGTCGAAAGCTCGTAGAAAAGAAGCTGTTGAATCTTATCAAGCCTTGCTGGTTGAAATAATTAAGGATCCTCAGGTATTATCTTGTATAGACCCCAAAACTGTTACAAGGAAATATATTAGAACGTATGTCATGGATCATATCCCGTTACTTGATTAGACTGTTTGTCTGGAAAGTTCAAGAACCTTGAAACAAAACTTCTGCTTCATCTTAATAAGCTCATCAGCGGTTTGCTTGCCTCAACTTAATTAAGAAACAAAATTCAAAAGAGCTTTGTTTGTTGCAAAGTCCATCCACTTTTACACAGGTGGTTTTCCTTCCTAAATTAAACTGTGTTGTAAATAGCATTGCTCCTTGGTGCTCATCATTTATGTAGTTATAATTCTTGAGTTTTGGCGTTACATCTACTAATGAAGTCTGGAAGAATTGTGTTTACTATGTGGTTAAACTGTTGAAAAGGTCATTTCATTTTATTCTTTAGATGTCTATTTTCAAAATTTTGAGATATCCTTCTGCCTTGCACCCAAGGCTTCTTGGACAGAGTCAAAACCTAAATTAGAGAAGGATCCCCAAGGACGTGCAGCTAATCCTCATTTGGATCAGTCTGACTTGGAAAAGCTTTTCCGGGAACATGTGAAGGTGTTGTATGAGGTAAGATGACTATTGTTGTTCTTTTTTATGTTAATGTTATCCTTGTTATCTGCTTTTTAGGGGGAGTTGATACTTGCAAGAGTTGCTAATATTATCTAATCTGAGTTACTTTCCTAAGGTTGTGCAATTTCATAGAATTTGTTGTTTTATTTTTAACTATTATCTCGTAGGATCAAGAAGCTCTGTTTTGTTCATATAAGAACGCAGAAAAAAAATAAGATATATATATTTTTAATGACAAGGGAAACCTGCAGCCGCTACCCTTTGGGGTGTGCACAGGATAAAACCCCCGCTCCTATGCAATAGCTCGCAAACCAAATGAGAGGTAACCCGCTCTAGACAAGTCCGGTGCAACGAGCTCGACCCTGAAGGCAAAATCCTTGCTTTCACTGGCAAAGGATTTCGAACTTGAGACCTCCAACATGGAAGTCCCAAGCCCAAACCACTTGGCCACCCCGAAGGATTTTTTTAAAAAGAAGATATTATTGTTTCTTCCCTGCATCAATAATATCTTTTTTTTTTAGTTTGATAGAAATAAGATATTATTGATCAAGGGAAAAAAAGGGCAGTAGAAGAAGTGTACCAGAAAGTAGAAAATTGGTTTTCGACAAAAGTCACCTTTCTTTTATACAAATAGGAATCTTGTGGGTGCACTAAGAAGCGATGAGGGGGCAATAAGCTATTCATCTAGTGTAAAAATCATTCTCTACTCCTCAAAAGTTCTCCTTTTTCTCTCCCTGCAAATTTTCTGCATAAGGGCTAGAAAAGCCACATCCAATGCCCTGCATCTTCTTTTCGGACTTCTGAATTTCCAACTGAACATAACTTTCTTTACCTTGCATGATATCATCGAAGACTGAAACATCCCAGTATCAATCAGATGTGATCACACACATGAAATTTTTTACCTCCCTCCATCTTTCAAAATTGAAAATATTACTACTAATTAATTCTTTGTAGAGTTTCTAACTTACAAGTGGTTTAAAATATTTTAAAGTATTGATAAGTTCTCCTCATAAGTTACTTAAAAATAATAAAGCTGTAACTTACGTGTGTAAGACTAGTACAGCATTTTCCTTGCATATCTGATTGTAAGTGTCAGTGTATCCCCTTTTATTACTTGAAAATTACTAGCAGTTTGCATTATTCAAACTGACGTGTGTACGAGTGTTTATTTTGGCCCCTGTCATGCAGTTTATCTGTTTCATTGTTTATCAAGAAAATGGTATTCTTCTTTATTCTCATACTACATATTTTGGTTTACTAGCGGTGTGCACAAGAATTCAAAGTTTTGTTAGCCGAGGTTATAACTGTTGAAGCTTGTTCACGAGAGACAGAAGATGGTAAAACAGTTGCAAATTCTTGGTCAACAGCCAAACAACTACTCAAAGGTGATCTCAGGTATTCAAAAATGGCAAGAAAAGATAGGGAAACCTTGTGGCGCAGATATGTTGAGGATATTCATCGAAGGCAAAAGTCAACGCTCGATGAAGCAGACAAGGCAAGAAGTAAAGGATCTTCTGATTCAAGGAGAAGGTGAAGCAAGCATTAATCCTCAACTATTTCTACCTTTCTCGACCTTACGGCTAAGATCAAGAGTAGTAATCCTCAAGCATTTAGCTTGATCTCAGAAAGCTGAGAGAAGATAGATTTGACAGGACATTGGTCTTTCAAGAGTGGCCAGGAAGTGGAAAGCGGAGTACTTTTTGCCAGTTCTTTGGCAGTTTATTTTTCAATTCAAAGCCAGTGTACAGAACTTTGTCAAAACTGATCATTCCTTGTAACCTTTCATACTTAGGTGATCATGTTGTAGATTTGATTTCTTCTAATTCCATGTGTGTTGGAATTTGATATCACAGCCAATTCTCTTTTCGTAGTATTGCCTGACAAGGTATGGAATACATGTTTGATCGAATCAATCTGTTTTCTGTTTCGTTGAATGTTTGTGAGATCGTTTGATTCCATAGAATTGAGTATTGTACTTCTCCTATTGAGGCCCAAAGAAGAGAAAAAGAATAATATCTTTTGGTAGAAGTATCTCACTTGACATGCAAGCGGAACTTGGTCACACCCAATCTTGACAAGCATCCATGATTGATTTCACAGTTTTTCGTGGCAGACTCCCCTCCGACGAGTGGTAAGAACTCCTTGTGCCATCAACACATTGTACAATATCGATAAGTGCTAACGTACATATGATGCAACTAGTAGGCTAAGAATAGTAAGCATGAATCTTGTTGAAACAAAACATTACATCACACTACTGATTGTCTCGAGAGTATGACCGTATTACAAAATTTTCAATTTGAGAACGTGACCCAGGGGCAAATGTATATAAGCCGCAACAACTAAGCTAACAAGAGCAAACGCGAGTCTACCTTGTTACCTTGTTGGAATAAAATCATAAGATTGGCGCTACTGCTCAGGTTTAATTGGATTGTCTTTTTCAGGGTCTTTCTCTTCTTCCTTCTCTTTCTCTTCCTCTTCATCTCCCTCTTCCTCTTTCTTTTCTTCTTCTTCCTCCTCCTCTTCTGGAGGATCACCCGGCATAGGAGGTGGCAAGGGAGTTTTCATGGGACTGAATTGAGGAAAGATATCTGGTCTTCGTCCAGGCTTGGGTCTTTCCCATTCCTGCCAATAAACATGTTTCATCAAAATGCCTAGCCGCTTTGATGACATTATATGCAGTATCGGCTCAAATTTTACACTTCCTATAGTACACAATGCAAAAAGGTTATTGATTAGGACATCGAAATTTCGAGAATGACATTGCCAAGGGCTTTTAGAAGCTCCTAGAAATTAACACTAAATGAAAGGATCAAAATGGTATTGCATCTTTATATCTTTGATACCAGATTCCTGACATACTAAGGTTAGCTAATTTGGAAGAGCCGGTACACCTCTTATTGGAATATGAATAACTACAATCAATTCCTGTCTCCCCTCTCTCCCAAGACAGCTAAAACTTTACTCATTGGATATCATTCCACGTACTGGAGCTGGACAGAGGGGAGGCTCAAACTACGACCAATAATTAACTTTCTGCGAGGTTCATAGAGCAATGGTCACTGCTTATGGACCCAAATCTAGGTGATCTATCCATGGCTATAAAAAATTATCCCCTTTTTTCCAGCACTTTCTGCGCCTTAAATGATAAGATTTCAAAAGACGATTTTTTCTCCACCACTCTCTGATGAATGATTGACAGGAAAAGATCGTCTTGGCTTCAAAAGTTGGTTGTGTAGGCCGGCAACCTTTCTTCTAGGTTGTTTCAACTGGACAAATAGCAGATAAATACTATGCCTGAGATTGCAAGAAGAACCACTCCTCTTAAAAGCTGACCAATCAAACAAAGGGGCTAACTTTATAATGAGGATAGGGAATTTGGTTTCACTCCAGGTACAAATCAGAAATTTCATTCTCTTTTTGACCATATAAAATCAAAATTGGTAACTTGATAGTTTTGAGTGTAGTGCACAATTTTGATCATCAAAACGGCAATAATCATTCACACTTAAATAACCATTAACTGTAAATAGATACCCCTACCTTGTGGAGGTAGAGAGAGTGGTTTCAGAGGACCCTCAGCTCGATCACAACAAATCAAAGTAGGTTTAGAAAGAAAAAACGACAATGAAGAAAACATAGCAACTAGTAAGTAAACAGTAATAACAACAAAATAGTGCGATAATCGAACCACAACAAACAACAAATGACGAGAGAAAGACACTACAAGTAAAAGTCTAATACTACGCCAGACACCACCCAGCTCAAACCCGTCGAAAAGCAAGGCAACACCCCACTACTAATCTGCTAAGTTGAAGTTGCACCATAGGTTTCAACAGCACACATTGCAATTTCCTATACTATTTTCTGATCGGATTTGGCACAATTCAAATCATCCACAGAGCAAGCAACAGTTCACACTTATCTAGACTATAAACAAGTTATAATTTTAACTTCTACATAATACATTTTACTCTTAGCACACACTAAGCTGCAGTTCAGAATGGCTAATAGAAGAACACATCTACAATTGAAGTTAAATAACCAGAAACAAAAACTAGTTTTCGAAGCTTACGATAGGGAAGTCGAGAGGTGAACGTTGAGTCTTCTTCTCTTCTTCCGGTGCCATACGCACTATTTGTGAACTCCTTCTAGAATAACACAGAGATGTCGGTCTCAAAAAGGGTATAAAAGCAACGGTGTGTGGCGGCTGAGAGAATGAGCAAGTGAAAAGAACACTACACGAAGGTGAAGAAGACGATGTTGAGGATAAATAACCGGAGCGGTTTAACATCGCCACCGTACATGGCGGCGGAGAAGATAACGCCGGCACGAAAGACGATAACGCCATTGGAGTTGCGGCAGAGAGAGAGGCTTTTTTCGCTTCTTCAGCTACTTTGAGATATTGGCGGTTGAAACGTATTGGGCTTTTTGAGGCCTTCAGAATTCATTTACATTCTAGGCCCATCAAAGCTTTATGATAGTTTAACCTCCGGAGGTTGGTTTTCTTAGCGTCGAAAATTTAAAAATATAAAATCAATCTTTAGAGGTAAGATTGACGTTGCTTCGCTAGAGATTCCAATGCACATACAATTTTGAAAATGCATATATTGAATTAAGTTGTTCACGTAAATATTTAATGACTTCATATACATACATATATATATATATATATATATATACACACACAATTGATCAGGGGCGAGGATATAGGTCACTGAATGTGGGTTGCAGGAATTCAATAATGTTTGCACGAATCATGATTTGTATTGAAAAATCTAATAAATATATAAGAAGAATGATTTGGGAACACTATAATAGATTGCGTTGTTTGGTTTAGTTGGAAAAAAGAAAGACTTTTTAAGCTTCACTCAAGGGTTCAATCTCTTGGTCATCGTGTAGGCCTTTATTTTGTTTCTTTTTAAGATGGGTGAGAGCCCACAAATGTCGAATTCTAAATTCGTCTCTAAGTTGATCACACATACATTAAGCTTCTACTTTAAGAACACACACTTATAATCACGATTATATTGTATTGCGTATTCAGTTAATGCAATTTTTTATGTGTGTAAATAGTATTTTTCTATGTTATAAAATAAAAATGTTGCTACATTTGAAAGAAAAAAATAGGTTTTCGTTATATTTAATGAAAACGAGTACAAACATCGCTACTTAGCTCATCATTTTATTTCAATTCTCAACCTAAAAAAATTGGCCTGTCTTTGTCTATATTTATTTTTATTCTTAAAAACATGATAAGATTTGTGAAAATGATTTTCTTTTTATACTTTGTTTTTAGTAGAATTATTTAGATTCTTAATTAAACATCAACCAAATCTCTACCTCAATTAGTTCAATGGTTAATTGTTGAGATGACCAAGAATTCAATCAATATAAAAAAAATATAGAAAGGTTCTTATTATTTTTAAGAAAACTTATGAAGAGAGCTTATCAACAATTAAAATATTTTAAACCACTTGCAATTTAAAAACTCAATAAAAAAAAAAACTAATTAGTAATATCTTCAATTTTGAAGGATGGATGGAGGTACTGGTTGAAAAAAAAAATCAAAACTTTATTATATTTTCTTCCATTCATTTGTCAAAGATCAAAATAAGAATTGAATGCAATAAATGTAACAAATAAATTGATTATAATATTTTTCCTTTTTATATAAACAATTATTCCTTACATCTAATAATCTATTATAACTCTTAGAAAATACTCCTTTTTTTAAAAAAAAACAGTAGTATTTTTTTTTCAAAAGATTCTCAATACTCTCATTTGATTTGTTTTCCCTCTAAACAACTTTTGACACATTCTTTATTCCTTTATTTTCCTTTTAAACTCAAATGGTTGATGCATCACAGAGTTTAATTTGAAACAAAGAAATTATATGAGTATTTTTTTGGACTTTTTATGCATGGTTAGTATCTGTATTGAGATTTTGATTAATTTAAATATGTATTGCATAATATTTATTTAAAAAGAAAATATTTCGTGTTATAAGTTATTTTATATTTAAGACTCAAATTTGAAAGTTTTGATAATGAGTTAAACGAGAAATTATATGAATTAAATATATTTACACTTTGCCCTTTTCTTTTCTAGAAAGAAGAAAAAAAAAACAAATAATTACACTAAACTTCCTTTTCAAAATTGTGATACAAAGCTAATGAATGTAATCAATTAAATAGATGATTAAACTTCACCTTTTTTCTTTCTAGAAAAGTAATAAAAAATAAAATGATTACATAGAAGCACCTACTTTTCATTTCAAATTTGACTAGAAAAAAGTTACTATAAATTTTAAAAAAATAAATATAATTAGAACCAAATATGTTAGATGTCAGCCGTTGGATGAGTGCTCGATTAGTGATCAACGGTTGAGATTGGGAGAACTTCCGTTGCCGTGATTTTATAGAGAAAATGACAAAATGGTCCTTTATATTTGAAGGTAGATTCTAAATAGTTCGTTAAATATGCATCGATAAGGTTTAAATCTGGTGTAACTTTTTAAGGTGTAATTTTTGCTATTTCTTATATCATCTCGGTGTTTAGTGCAATTTCCTATGTTGCATTTTAAAAAAGCTTGTAGACACTTAAATAGATGCGTGAATATAGTAAAAGAGACAAGATTAGATGAGGATATATCAGGGCCGGTCCTATGCTTTCGGAAATAAGGCTTTTGCCTTAGGCCCCCAAATTTCGGGGGCCTCAAATTTTTATCAAGAATAAATTATGTGTTAAAATTTTTATATAAAAAATTGATTATTTATGATAAAAAGTATAATTATTTTACCCACTTTAACATCTTTAGTACTTTGTTAAAAATAAGAATTAATAGTGAAAAGTATTGAACAAAGTGAATTACAAATTCTTTTTTATTTCGTTTTAAATTTTAGTTTCAAGCATTACTACAATCATATTAAAATGGGGTATATCAAGTCATCAACTTCTTGCGTCAAATTCTATGGTTCTAAATCTTATTTCTATTTAATATTTATCAACTTATTACTTGTATAATTATGTTAACAATTCATATAATAATTGTCTCACTAAAAGGATGTTTTTCAATGTTGAGTTGATAAAATCTTACCTAAAACTAATAACTAAAAAAAATATATTAAAATACTAATAATTTTCATCTAAATAGTGTAAGAAAAATAAATTTTGAATAAATATGTATATGAAATTTGATTTTATTTTAGGCCCCGAATTGAAATTTCGCTTTAGGCCCTCAATTACGTTGAGCCGCCCCTGGGATATATGGGATAATATGAGAGTGACATCTACGATGGACAAGATGCAGAAAACAAGATTGAAATGATCTAAACTTAAAAATGAGGAGGAACATAGATGCTATAATAAAAAGGTGTGTGAGTTTGATGGTGATAGGCCTATGAAAAATTGAGAAGAGATTATTAGACAAGATGTTACTCTCCTCTTAACGATATTCTCAAATATCATGAACTTAGTCTATACAAAACTTTATGAAAATACCCAATTTTTTTGAGTCAGACATTGTAGAGGCATGATGACTTGACGTCATCCTCACCTTCCTCTGACTTATCACCGACAATATATTTAGGATTCCAAATTCAACAGAAAATTACACTCATTCAATATTTAATCCAATACCTTACGACATGTGTTAATAGAAGATCATAAAGCTCAAACAAGAAGAAAGTAAATAGGTAGCCAAACGATTTCTTTGGTTTCAATGGGACAAAAATGCTTCTAGTTTAAAGCACCTTATTTATTCCTCTTCACCTTACTAATTTATCCACATCATATTACTCTTCAATTTTAACACTATTGTTAATTTTCATTACTTTGATTACTTTCTTCGTACCCTAATATTTTCACCATATCTTCTTTATTATAATCTTCAACCTCTTGAGATCCACTTCTAAAATCACACTAAGTACATAATTTTAATCATTTTTAAACTTTCTTGTTCTCTTTTAATTATTTTTATCAAGTTTAGTGAAAAATTATTAAAACATAAAACTATTCACAAAGATATTTAAGAAACAAATTTAATTTTTGAATCCACTTTATCAAAAAACATAAAAGGACCATTTTTGTCATTTTCTCGTGATTTTGAAAACGCCATTTCTCCTTCTTCTTCACCTTCTCAAATTTTCCCCTTTTCGCCATTGTTTTCAATCCTCAATATGAAGAAAAATCATCGCAAAAATTGCATTTTTTTTCATTGAATTTGAGTTGAAAGGCCATTGCTTGTTGAATATACTTCATTTTTTTAATTATTTTTTTTTCGATTTTTTCATCTATTCATCGCCAAAATTGACAGCGTTTATGCAATGTAAGTTTTTCAACCGAATCATATAATTTTTTTTGTGTTTTGTGTAATGTATTTTACTTCGAAGTTCGAAGACTTACTTTAAATCCTTGCAGGAAGGACGGAGAACCAAGGGTTTATTGATTTGTTGCGTAATGTGCTGTGAATCGAGAAGTGGGTTTTGTTTGATTGGGTGGTTTTGACCCTCTCGATGACAACTACCAAACGTGCTTATAAGCTACGTATCCTTTTTTTTTTTTTTGGTTTGTATTGTTAGTTTATTTGCTTAATTTTGTTGTTTGGCTTGTAATTTATCATATAGGGTAACAATTTCTTCATAAAAATTGAAAATTGTGCAATAAGGTGATTGATTAACTTTGAGTGAGCTGGATATAGAGGCAAATGATGGTAGGAAGATCAATAGTTTTGACTAGGTTCTTAATGGTTTTTGTTTATATTGGAAAATAGGGGGAAATAAATGAATGTGAGCTGAGGTGTACCGGTAGTAGTCTCTCTGCCTCACAATGGCAGGGATAAGATCTGCATACATCCTACCTCCCCAAACCCCACTTGTGGGATCACACTGGGTATACTGGGTATGTTGTTGTAGAAATGAATGGTAAATTAGATAACTCACACTTTAATTTGAAGACCTTGACAATGCTTTGTAATAGAGGAATTTGTAGCACATTCTTTAAGTGTGAACTGCTTAAAGATTGGGAGAAAATCATCCAGGGTTCTTGTAACTGGGGGAGAAGATCACAAGGTTAATCTCTGGTCCATTGGCAAGCCTGATGCCATATTGGTTAGTATCTCTTATTAGTTTCTCTTTTCATTATAATTTTATTTTGTTTGTTATGTATGTGTGCATTGAGATCAAAATAACTTTTGCCTCTAACCAAAAAGGAAGGTATATGAGTACAAAGGGTGAGCGCTTACATCATTAAATTTGGTTTGCACTTTCAAGCAGATAAATCTGTATTCTGTAATCCCTTTTTGGATGACCACAATGGAATGTTCTCCCTGATTGAGGCCGTTGTTTGGGACTTAACCTTTCCGTTATCTTTCTCTGTTTGCAAAGATGCAATCTTAGCGGAAACATTGTTTGTTTTTTAACACATTGTCTTGTATCTGTATTCTTGTGTAGAGCTTATCAGGTCATTCAAGCGGAATTGATTCAGTTAGCTTTGATTCTTCAGAAGTTCTGGTAGCTGCAGGAGCAGCCAGTGGTACTATCAAGCTTTGGGATCTAGAGGAAGCCAAAAGTAGGCTTTTTATAACTTTATTCTTTGTGAAAATTCATTTTTTTGTTGTTTATCGTGAACTTTACAAAGTCTATCTCTTTATCGATCTATATTTCTCAGTTGTTCGAACTCTCACTGGACATAGATCCAATTGTATATCATTGGACTTCCATCCCTTTGGTGAGTTCTTTGCATCTGGGTCTCTGGACACAAATCTGAAGATATGGGATATTAGACGCAAAGGGTGCATTCACACATACAAAGGTCACACTCGAGGTGTCAATACCATCAGGTTCACGCCAGATGGCCGCTGGGTTGTATCTGGTGGAGAAGACAGTAGTGTAAAGGTCGGACTCCTCTTCTTCATTTCTTTCCTTGTTCAGTAATATATTTGGGAACTAACACGTTGAAGTGCCTTCTAATGGATGGCTGAGCCATATCAGATTCTACTTGCTAATATTTCGGATGATATCTAAACGACATGGCTCAAAATGAAAGAAGACTGATGATTATTGACATACATCAACTCAATGAAACATTCACTTATGATGATGCCTTTAAACTTGCTGCATCTTACCGAAGCTACTTTGTTATAGATCAGTCCATTGGTACGCTAAATATGGTCGTGAGATGATGGAATGACGGATATTTTAATCTTGGTACTTAGCACATTCTTATGACCATGTTGAAAACCTCTATCATTAAAAGCAATCGTGCTGTACATAAAGTGACAGCGATGCAAAACTACTGTTTTAAGTAGTTTCTTTTTTCCACGTGCATCTTTCTAGGATATTATTGTTTGCTTGATATCAAGTAGATGTATCAGCCTGTAAGCTCTTTAAGTCTAGTTATCCTGATAATAGATTCAGTGTTGTGGCAGATATGGGATTTGACTGCAGGAAAGCTTTTACATGATTTCAAATGTCATGAAGGAAAAGTTCAGTGCATAGACTTTCATCCTCATGAGTTCTTACTGGCTACAGGTTAGAAAAAGCTTTGACTTAGTGCTACAATGTTCTTCTTAAGTGAAGGTCATCTTTCTTGTTGTCTTGTAAATCCTCCTGCAACTTTTGTTGTATTTCTGAGATGAGTTCGCTGATGCATTCTATGATCTATGTAGAACTTGAATCTAGTGGCAACCTAAAACTTTCTCATGATGATATTCTTAGTAAAGATAAGGATAACCAAACATTTGGATCAAGAAACGACAAATTGAGAAGAGTATACTCATTTATCTGAACTTACTTATGACCAGATTTGATAAGTTTTGCTATTGATTAATAACTTTATCCGCCATTACTATTTTCAAGCTTATTTTCATATTTTTTGTTCTTATCTCCAGTTTAAGTGCTTTCCTCTCCAATCAGATCTGTGACTTCTATCTTGGGGATCTATAGAACTGCTTTGTCTACTTATATAAGAAACTGTTTTTTCATGTAAGTACTTACATAAAAAGTATATAGAAATGCTGTCTCATTGTGGTGCATGTTTTTAGGGGAGTTGGTACCTGATGAATAAGGTTTTCATATAAACATCGCATGCTCCGTGAAACAATACTCTCTTGTTTCCTCATAGTCTAGCTGTCCTTCTCTAACCAAAATAAAGGAAATACAAACATCAGTGCCCTGTTCCCTAGTATGGAAACTAGTGATTAGTGTTAATCTAGCTTTGGGATTTCCTGCAGCGTTTCTTGTGAAAATATACCAGGAACCCCATATTAAAAGTGATGTATATTTTTGTGTCAAATTATTGGGAATTAAGTTTTAGCTTTCTTTTTTCGTGATTCAAATTTGCAGTTGGGAAAGAGGGAGGGGGAACCAAAATAGGAGGGCACTGTATTTAGGTTTTGAGAAAGTATAAAGTGCTAACTAATTGAAGCCTGCATCTTCAGGTTGCTAATGCTGATTACACAACTGAATTTAGGGAGTGTTGGGGGCTAGTGTGTGTGAGGATCGAAGAAAGGGATCAAATTAATTATTAAAGAAAGTTCACCGAGAGCTGGGCTGCAGGCCCTTACGCCTTTATTTATATATAATAGATGAAAATTAGCTAGTTGTATATAGAAATAGCCAGATCGTCTGAAGCATGAATAGAATCACCTTTGTTCTTGTGTCTTATCACGAAATCTGTCAGATGCCTTACTATTTGTTCTTGGTTTTTGCATTACCAGGTTCTGCTGACAAGACAGTTAAATTCTGGGACCTTGAATCTTTTGAACTCATAGGTTCTGCTGGACCTGAGGTTCGTTGGGTTCTTCATTTCCCTTTTCTCATTGCAGTACACACTGCTGAGTGTTTCTCATGTATTTTGGCAACTGTATGAATTGTCAGTATAGTAAAAAAGAACTGTTTTTATCTGAAATCTAGACAACAGGAGTGCGTTCCATGGCCTTTAATACTGATGGAAGAACCCTTCTTTGTGGTTTACATGAGAATTTGAAGGTAGACATGCATTTTCTGTTTTGAGAAATAGTTTTGTTTAATATATTTGGCGCTTAGTCCATCTCCTAAAGAAAGTAGTCCTTCTTTGTAGGTTTTCTCATGGGAACCAATTAGGTATCATGATACAGTAGATGTTGGATGGTCTACATTGTCTGATCTTAGTATTCATGAAGGAAAACTTCTTGGATGTTCTTATAATCAAAGTTGTGTTGGAGTGTGGGTTGTCGATATTTCGGTAATGGTCACCTTTTTTCATTGAAGTTGTCTCTTTGATGTCTTGCTTCTTCTGGGATTTTTAAGTAATGTCACACTTCATCATGCTTGCCTCTTGCAGTGTCTTGAACCATACACAATGGATATTTCTACACCATCAACTGGTCACTCAGCAGCAAAATCCAATTTAAGAGTGAATCTATCCACTTCGGCTGAGGATGCTACAGATGCAAGGTGTGGGGGACAATTAATTTCACAAAACTCCGATCTGGTGAAAGAGTCTAAGTCGTTCAGAAGACTTTCTTTGTCACAAAACACGGTTCTTCAGAGGGATTCTGCTGCTCTTACTAGTATGCTTCTCCTCCGTTTTTAATGTTTCCCTTGCCTTAGCATTATTAGCTTGGCACCTTATCTTAAGTTCTTACTCTGCTTCTTTAATTCCCCATTTACTACTGATTCTTTTAGCTCCTAGCCTTTGATTAGCTTCTTTTGTTTGAGTTTGGTTGCCAGAATTTTTCTTACATTCGCAGTTATCTTCTGAATGAAGCTATCACAGATACTCCTGGCACCACACAAAAAGTAAATCTTAGTACTGGTCCAAAAGCACCTCCATTCAGCTCAAGAGCAGTTCCTAATACAACGGGTGTAAAGAGGAATTCAGCAAAAACCCAGTCAACAGAAAATGGCTCTATTGTCAATAAGTCAGAGATTATACCTGTTCTTGTCCCAAGAAATAATGAAAGAACAGAGCTCGCATCTGAATGCAGGAAAGGAGGAGTTGCAGGAAGGGAAATGCCACAAAGATTGCAGTCAAAAGTATCTGATTGGAAGTCTCCTACTACCAACGAAGACCTCGGGATGCCAACTTCTGCAGCACAGTCTGAAGTTGAAGTACCTAAGGCTATTGAAAGTAGTAGCCCTGCAGACAGGAACACTTTTCCTTCTGTTAAATGCTCAATATTTGAAACTTCTGCAACTGATAGAAGTGTGAATGATGACAAGAATTTAGTTTCCACAAAACTTGATATCAATACAGCACATGAGCCACTTTCCAGATACCAAATTGAAAATTGTGCGTATTCATTCACTTGTGTCCTATTTTTTTTATATTGTCTTTACCTTTTCTGTTTCTATGCTTTTGTGTGTTGTGGGCTATTTTTAGACGTTGTGAGGTATGATTTTTGATCAAGAAATGTTTTAAGGTATATTATGCCGGGCTGTATCAATTATGTATGTGCTCTCTAATTAGATCTAGAATTTTAGCACCATTTTTGTATGTTAAGTTGCATAGATATACTTCTAAGCTGGATGCTATGTTTCATTTGTAAAAAAGGAAGCCCAATGTTTCTCCTCCTGTTTGGTTCTCAGTGGTTATGTGAAGTGATTGTATACCAGTAAATTTCATCAACTTATGGAGCCAAAGGAATAGTATAAGGGGTGTAGAGGAAATTAATATCTTTTATGATGTGTGTATGGATATATCTACTGATGTGTGTGTGTGTCTTGCCTTTTCGTGTAATAATTTTTTTGCCTTGATTTTATTCATACTTTTATACTTATGTTTTGAGAATGTACTTAACTATCTTTGCCAATCACTTCAATAACCTTCCTTGAGCTTTGTTTGGGTTTCTTATTTGCTCACTAGTTCAACTGATCATCTCCATAATTGCTGTGGAAGGGAAATAGCTTATTTGTTTAATCAGTAGCTTTATTCATTTCTGTACTTCTCCCATAAATTATCACTGTCTTCTACTCAGTACACTTTCTTAATAGACCTGTTCTGTGGTTAACTGTATCTGTATTTTGCCTTGTCTTTAGAATAATATGAACTAACTGTATTATTAACACTTACCCTTTGTACCAGATGAAGCCCGTGGAAATATTCTTAATAGGAAACCTTATTCCATGCTAGGCCAACAAAGAGGTAGAACTCTTTTTACTGCTATTGGTGCACTTCTAAATTATGGTTGTCTCATGCATTGAATTTGGAAAATTAGGTAGGACACGATCTACTATTGCAAACTGGGAAAAGAGAGATAAAGGTCCTGGTTATGAGGGTCTTGCTCCGTGCACTGTTGGGGCAGTACCTGCTCCGGATGTGGTTCCCACCAATGTGGTATGAGTCAAATCTGTGTTTTTTCCTTATTTGTTATTCCAACTGTTACTGCATATTGAGATTTTCCCATTTAACAATATTAGCCATTTGTTGCTAATTTTAATGATGGTTATTTAAGGAATGTGGAAGCATTTCAGTATTTTCAGTGTGTGATTTACGACCACATACTTTTAGCAAATTGTGGGATTTTTTCAAGTTAAATTAGCACTTTACAATCATGGAAAAGGAGTGCAGGAACAGGGGAGAATGGGGTTTCTGCAGAGGCGAATCCAGGATTTCAAGAAAACGAGTGCACCATTGCTTTAAAGATAAGCCATCTTGAGAACGGGTTCAACAACTTTTAATTTAATATATTCTTTAATAATTATAGAAGTAATATATCGAGTTTAGTCGGATGACTACGGGTTCGGGTGACCCAAAATTAGAATGTAAATTCGCCACTGGGTTTCTGTTGACAGTTAGGGGTGCACATAAGTCTATCCGAGTCAAAACACTGCCAGGCTTGGCAAAGATTATTCTCGACTCAACATAAAACTTGAAGGTTCCCAGTGATAAAGTCACAAAATAAACTAGGCTGCAAAACAACCAACCTAACTTTCAATCATCAGAAACCCGATTTCTGATTTATCTAACCCAAACAGAAAAAAGTTACAAGTGATGGCATGTTCATTCAAACAGGAATCATAAAGCCGTGTGGGGCAGCTAGAATGCCACCATTGAGAGAAAGAGGAAAAGGAAAAGGAAACTAAATTCATCATTGGAACTTTTTTTCTTATGTTCTGTTTGATCTCTATCATCATTTTGGTTGGCAGATTGATTGCTGACAAATTTTCTAATTATTAGAAGTAGAATCTTGGACATGAACTGCAATGTAATTCATTATTGTAGTAGTATAGCGACTTCATAGATAGACATTCACTTCTATGGTAGTCAACTCATTAGGACACGTGATAGCTGGAACATTGAACTGTTAATACCTAAAATAGTTTTCACATAATCTCATGAATTTTGTTGTTTCTTCCATGAATATGATAGGATAAAAGTCATTTATGTGAAAGTTGTTTAATTTCTGTCTTCCCTGACACAGAATTTAACTCATCTTAATTCAAAAATCGTACATGAAAAGAGAGAAGACCCTTTATCAGCTGTAAGTGAGGCGGTTTCTCCTGACGATGAGGATATCATTGCTGACTTGATGGAACAGCACAAAGAATTTGTTGGCTCGATGCAATCTCGTTTGGCTAAATTACAGGTAGTAATTTTGGAGAACTTGCTAACGGTTATTTGATTCTCTAACTTGGCAACATTAAACTTTTGCAGTCCTTGCAACTTATTTATGTGTTAAGACTTTTAGTCCCTTATAACTGATTTGCATTATCATAAGATGATGACCTACTCGGAATGTTTAGCGTACTCTTTTGCAGATTTTCTTGCTAATCGGTAAGATATGCTGTTGGGATGGGGAGAAATTTATTCAGTTGATCTCTACCATGTGATATTGCTCTTCAAGATTTCGCTTAATTATATCGAGTTTTTGACCTTTTGTAGGTTGTCTACCAGTACTGGAAAAGACATGATATTAAAAGGGCAGTAAGTGTAATGGAGAAGATGGCAGATCATGCTGTAAGTCTTTTGTTTTTTGTGTCCTATTTTTAATATTGATATGTACCTTTTTAACACCATATGGTTTCCATTTGCCGGCTTACACAGGTGCTTTCTGAGTTAGTGAGTTTCTTGGCAGAGAAAAATGACATTATCACATTAGAAATTTGCACATGCCTTCTACCACTTCTCACGGGGCTGCTTGAGAGCAAGTTGGATAGGTAGAAAAAATTGAGCTTTGTTTTCCTTTTCTTTGCTGACCTTGTTGAAAATTTTCCATGACTGACATGTTTTCTTCTTGGTGGACTTCTTTTAGACATCAAGATATTTCATTGAGTATGCTGCTCAAGCTTGTTAAAGTATTTGGTTCACTGATTTATACTTCGTTGTCTACTCCAACATCAGTTGGTGTTGATATTGAGGCAGAGAAAAGGTTTTATTACATGTTTTCTTTTACTTCTTATTAATTATTATGTCTTTTTAGCTCAAGTTTGAACGGTTTTATTGCTTATTGTCAACAAAAGGATGGAGCGCTACAATCTCTGCTTTATTGAGCTTGAAAAAGTCAAGAGTTGTCTGCCTGCTCTTTCGAGGTATGTGAAAGCACCTAAGCGACCGTCTTTTGGTCCGTGGAGAATATAAATTGCTAACATTTCTCCATTTCTCCATTTCTCCATCTTTTTTTTTGTCATTTAGAAGAGGAGGATCAATTGCCAAAACTGCTCAGGAGCTGAATCTAGCACTACACGAAGTTTCATGAGTTTAGTATTATTGCATGGAATATCGAAAGTAACGATGGTGTTGCTGAACTTGAGTGACTTTTGTAGATGCCTGCACTGCATGCTTTTGTACCTTGCAGAGCTAGTATCCTCTATGCAGATGCAACACTGACTACTAATTTCGTCACATTTACACTTACCATCATCGGTAGTTATGGACAAACATGGTCACTGATGAAGTGATGATTCATATTGCCAATCCCAACTTGTTTGGGACTAAGGACTAAGGTGTGTTGTTGTATTGAAAGTTAAGGACAACATGCTCTAAACATGCTGCTAATGAATCTGCTTGTTGGAGAAGGATCCATCATACTAATTCTCACCTAACCCCAAAACATATTAATTATTCTTTGTAATTGTAGGTTTTGTTGTGTGAACTCATATCAATTGTGGTAATCAGCATACTATGCAAGGGTGTTTAAAACTAGAGCTGACTCAATTAGTTTGAGATTGAGACAGTGTTGATTGATATATTTTATTTTGTGTCTTAACTTCTCAAAAACCAAAGTTTTGAATTTATCTATTAATTATTCCCCCTCCCACCCCACCTCCCAAAAAAGGAAGAAAAATACACTCCTTGAATGAATATTGGAATTTTGTTAAGAATTTGCAGTCTGGCTCTTTATGTAACTCAAAGAAAGAAATGATACTGGCTTCATAAAAAAGAAAGAGGTTCAAAGGTTTCATGTTCGAGTCCACGGAATGGAAAAAACTATGACTAGAGAGAGCTTATATCTTTAGATGAATAGTCGGATAAGTTTACTGTTTATTTTTTGGTATAATACATAAATATGCCTTTTAACTTGGTTTTATTTGGCATTTATGTCCTTCAACTTTTGTTGTGTACAAGTAGACACTTAAACTTGTCTAAACTTGAACAACTAGATGTGTGTGTCCTACATGACATAATACATGTAGAACAGACAATTGCCATTTAGGATGTCATGTAGGACGAATGTGATTATTTGTTCTATTTTATACAAGTGTCTATTTGTGCACATCCAAAGTTAGAGGGCATAGATGTCAATTGAAGCCAATTTATAAGACACGTTTATCTATTATGCCTTAAACCAGTAAACATAGATTATTCACTCATTATACATGATCATTCACACAGTATTCATGGATTAGACATATACATGCATACATTGGTTATTTTTAGTTTAATCAGTTTGGTGGACGACTATTTAGACTAATTCTTCAAAAAGTTAAACTTATAGGATGTAAAACTGAATTGAGGACCAAAAATCAGAAAGCTAAAGTAGAAAAAACTCATACATAACATCTTATTAATGATGTTTAATTCTTTGTATACATTTGACACAAATGACAAGTTCATTTTTATAGTTAAAACATAACAAGTTGAGAGTAAAACACAGAAGTCTGGTGCAGACCATTCTACATGAATCTTCAAGCAATAGGCTTCAATACATACATCTTGCATGCATGAGAGTTCACTGTAGCTGTCAAATTCCCTACAAATCTTGTCTCCAATGTCTTGTGCTGCATCAGAATATGCCAAATCATTTCCATTATGAGTAAATGGTTAACAATCAGTTGAGTTAATACTGGTAAAGACTTATTTTCGTAACTTCTTAAAATGATGAATGATAGACTACTTTATCGATCTAGCTGAGTATAACGTAGATTACTTCCCAGATGTATTAGATTTCTATCATTACTTGTTGTTTCAGCATCTTATTCACATGTTTCTATTTGTTGCCATTGCCTCTCTTTCACTGTTTCACTCGACTGAGGCTCTCCCGGAAACAACCTCCCTACCTTCTCAAAAGGTAAGGCTACCCTTCTCAGACCTCACTTGTGGAAACACATTGTTTAAAGGATCACTATGAAGTACTTGTATCCAAGTTGTATGTTGTTTTGGACATGGTGAGTCTATAACCAAATATAAAAGTTTAACAAGTATCAGTTCTTTTTGGAATCTTTTTGATAACCAAGAAATCCCCGAGGGCTGTGGCCACGAGGTTTGAAACTATGACGTGTGTCTAACTCACACATCAATGTTGCGGTCTTACTGCTACACAAAAGCCTGGGAGCTCATTCTTCATGAAATATTTCGAAAAAAATAGAATATGAATTGTTAACAGCATACCTCCCAAAGGTCTCTTGCTATTACAACGCTGTTAGGAGGGATTCCGATATCATCCCAGTTTGCTGTTATTTCGTATCTCTGTGGACCGCGGTTGAGAAGCACTAAAGCTACTCTATAGCCTGATAGAGGTCCTGCCCAGATCTGTTTGTAATAGAATGTGCACATTATCATCTGCAATCTGCATTACGAGCAGGGGAAGAAAGTTCTACAGTGTATAAATTTTTGTTACCTCAACATCACCTTCCATTCTAACCTTTTTGCCCTGGACACCTAACTCATCTGTTCAACACAACGAATGAGTCTTGGTGATCGCGTATAAACTATAACAAAATGACTAGTTGAAGTTGACGTCGTACCTTGATCTACCGCGATCACCTCCTTGTTGGCTAGAATCTCCATTGTATCATGTGATAAATTTCTCACATCACAACCAATGATAAGGGGAGCCTAGAATTAGCATAGAATGTATCATACATTCTGGCATTCTGCCCCACGGAGCAGAAATAGCGTTGATATAAAAGTGAAATATACATTTACGAATGATGTTGCTGTTGTTGTACCTTTGAAATCGCCCAGATACTAAAGTGAACGATGTATTCATCCTTCGTCATCCCTCCATTTCCAACCTCAAGCATGTCGGGGTCTGTTTGGAATGTGTGAAGACAATAAAATCTAAGTAATTGAAAGTGTTCTCTATAATAAGTGAACGTTTAGATAATATGGTTGCACGTTCTAACATCGTATCATTCCATGAAAAATGATCAGGCTCACACGTGAAAGGGCATGTTGAGACACATCTAAATACTAACCATTCCAGCCACCAGGCCTTGCATAATCTGCATAAACTTCATTCTGATCTGCTCTAGAAATCATGCTGTCAAAAGAAGGAAAGACTAATACAAGATCAAGTATGAAATCTGTCAATTAAAAGACGTATTTAACTATTCCCAAGTCCGTTTAAAAAAGAATGCCTCCTTCCTTTAACTTTCCACATGACATGTTTACGACCACAGGACTAAACGACATTTTGGTACATTCAACATATTTTTAGTTGAATACTGACAAATTGAAACGGAGAGAGTATTACCTTTCCCATGTATCAGTAATATCGTTCGTAGTTCTCCAGCTGTTACCTAATTTACCACCCCACAGTGCCGGATGCAAATCACCCCTACTCGAGAGAAATAGGTGCATATCATTAACAATACTGTGAAAATGAGAGCAGGACACCACAAAAAGGGCTTATTAAGGAAGACATTGTCACCATTCACAAAGATTAAAGAAGATAGGCCTTCCAACTTTCATTAGAGCTCTCGTCATAACAGGATATCTGAAGAAGAAAGGGATCCCCGTCAAGAAAAGAAGTTCAATAGACAACTAGTGGAATCTGTTACACATGATTTCGCAATACATACCTGACAGTAGGCTTTGTTCCATCGTGGTTGCAGTTATCGTACTTCAAATAATCAATACCCTGAATGAAAATATCGTTATTAACAACTATGTTCGAATTGTTCTACAATTCATTGTCAAGATTAATCAGCATACTTATACTTACCCATGCTGCAAAAGTTGTTGCATCTTGTTCCTCATGACCAAGTGAGCCAGGCATTTTCTTGCTGCAAGTATAATACCTGCAGAATCCTTAAACGTTGAATTTCAATATCATTGATATCTTTTCAAAACGAATGTCCTGTGCAAGTTCAAGTTACCCTGCATCCGAGTAGATTCCTAGCTTAAGACCTTTACTATGAACATAGTCAGCTAGAGCTTTCATTCCAGAAGGAAATGTCGAGTTCTTAGCTGCAAAATTTCCCTAGAATTTGAAGATCAAATTAGCAAGGAAGATAGTTCATAAACACGATTTCCAGTTGAGAAAAAAGTACCTGATCATCGCGTTGAGGTTCAGCCCAGCAATCATCTAAAAAGTGTCAAACACATGATATTAGTAACTATATCACTTTCTGTAACAGCATAATCAAATGCAGATATGGATCGAGCTTATAAGCCGTGGGTGCTAGCTAGTGTACATTCTCATCTACGTATAGAAGATCTAAAAACAAAATCTTGAAAGTTGCATATATCATAAGAGATTCACACACGATCACTAAATTCTACATCGATCTTAAGTCAAAGACGTACCTATATTAACATACTTATATCCGAGCTTATCAAGACCAGTTGAAACCAACGCATCGGCTGTCAATCGAAAGAACGTTCAATAATATACAGCTGAATATGAATGTGTGATTGTTAAATAATAAAGTAAATACAGTTACCAGTTTCTCTTATGACTTTCTCATCAATGTTGCAGGCAAAATGATTCCAACTACTCCACCTGAAACAAAATTTTGCTATTTTTAGTTAAAATCGCCGAAGCCTTAACAGATTAATTGACCATGCAACAATAACATATCCAGTGTAATTCCACAAGTGGAATCTGGGGAGGTTAGTATGTACGTAAACCTTACTCCCTACCTTGTGAGGTAGAGAAGTTGTTTCTGATCGGCCTTCAACTCAAGGATAGCAATTCAAAGTAGTTTAAGAAACAAAAAATACGAAAATAGACAAATAATATGGAAAGCATAATATATCATTCTGAAAGAAAAGGACAATAATAACAACTAAATAAAACAACAAATATTAACAAAAACCAAAGAACTGCGAGAATAATGCTAGTACTACTTGTATGACATGAGAAGCACGTACGGTGCTCCAAACTACTACCAAGTCAATCTCACACGAAAGTGAATCAACGCTCAACTACCTACTAACCATCTACCTTAATCCACGAACTCCAAATTCCCCTATCTAAAGTCATGTCCTCGATAATCTACACAAATTAGAACTAAATCCATCATAATAAAGAACAAACATAAGAGAGATCTAGGATTTTCTCCAAATGTATGCAGATCAGTGAGATCACCACCACGCCCTCTACTACGGGTTCAACTGAATCTAGCATTTTAGACACCAAAAGTTAAAAAAATACTAAAATTTCAAAAAAAAATCAGATTCAGTGGCAAATCCATCAAATTTAAAATTTTAATTATTAAATCCGCCTCTAATCAAACTGAAAACATTACAAGCCACGTCATCATACAACATGATTAAAGATTAAAACATAATAATAATTAAGAAAAAAAATTCTAAATAATCAAATTTGGTTTATGGTTTTTTTACCCCATAGGAGGAGTGGAGCCGAGTCCATTATTGAGCAAACTACGTCGTTTTACAAATGAATCCTCTTTCTCTTTTTGCTGCTTCCATTCCGGCCACCGCATTTCCGCCGTCGTCCGGTGGGAGTAGCCGCCATACACGGCGGATATCAGTAGACATAATGCAAGTATTAGCTTGATCCCTACTCTTATCTCCATTAGTAAATTTTGTTCCTAATTGGTGAATTCTACACTCGTTTTGGTGTTTCAGTGTACTGGTTATATAGAGCTGTTGATTGCCGACTAACTTATCCATTGATTGAAGGAGACAATGATGATAAAATCCACGTTTTAGGAAAATATCTTGTCTTTATGCTTTAAATATTCTTACGGATTTAAGTGTATAGCTGAAAATTCGATTATCATAATTAAAATCTTGATGTGACATTACTAAATTGTATTGTGTTTGGGTAAAGGTGTTAAGGGGTCGAGCCAGGCAGACTTGTCTGGTTCAGGAAAAATCCAACCCCCTACCCCAGTTCAGGGTGGTTACAGGATTAGAGGGACCGGCCCTGTCCGACACAGTGCCGGTCCGGTCTGATTTTTGTTTTTATTTAATTTAATTAGTATAATCTAATTGTTATTTGTTAACATGTTATGCATCTGATGGGATTATATCGGGTTTATTGGTCCTGGTTCACTAGCGCCCCAAACGGACTTGTGCGGGTTCGATTTATTATATAACCAAGCCCAACTATGCCCTCTCAATGTGGGCTAGTTCAATTTCGAGTTGGTTCAGCTCGTTAGACATTCTTAGTTTCATGCCATCGATTGGCTAAATTGACCTATGGGGGATCTGATCGGGATATTCCCAAACCTAGCTTACTTGGGCTGGGGTTAGAGCTGTGTATCGATTGATTCGGTTCGATTTTGAAATTTATCAATTATCAATTTATAGACATGCTAAATTATTATAGAACCATTAAAATATTTGTTTATCAGTTAATGATTGTTATCTATTGGAAGATTCTAGAAAGAGTTAGTTACTAGTTTGTTATGTAACTAATTCCTATGTGGCATTAGGTAGTTAGAATGCAAGTAGTAAAGGTGTGATCTATAAAAGAAGGCACTTACTCTTCATTGTAAAAGCATCTTGGTTAAATAAAAATAATCTCTCCTTCTTCTGCAATTAGTTTTGTTCATCCATGGAAGAACAAGCTTCCATGGATTCAATTACATAGTAACAAATTGACATGGTATCAGAGCAGCGATATAGGGATAAAATCTCAAAGCTGCGTATTGATTTCAAGCTGCGTATTAATTTCACAAAAGCTGCGTATTGATTTACACTTTAAGTTTTCTGTTATGGAGGAATTAACAGTAGTTACTCTAGAACACTCTCATCCTCTCTATCTTCATGCATCAGATGCACCAGGAACAGCCTTGATTGCGGTCAAACTCACAGGTCCAACTAATTACGGATTATGGAGCAGATCACTAAGGCTTGCATTATTGGTGAAGAACAAGCTTGGGTTTGTAGATGGAACTTGTCTAAAGAGTTCATTTAAAGGGGATTTAGCAACTCAATGGGAAAGATGTAATGCTGTGGTACTTTCATGGATCAGTAGCACTGTAGCTCAGGAATTGCTTACTACAATTGTGTATGCTTCGAATGCTAAACGTGTCTGGGACAACTTCAAAGAAAGGTTTGACAAATCTAATCTCACTAGAGTGTATCAACTCTGGGCAGAAGTTGCGTCTTTAAAACAGAGTACTAATTCAGTCACAGCTTATTACTCGAAATTAAGGGATCTATGGGATGAATTAGATGTTTTAGTTCCAGCTCCTTTATGCAATTGTGATGAATCTAAACCTTATATTGAACATTTAAATCAGCAAAGGTTACTGATATTTCTCATGGGCCTTAATGAATCCTATAGTCATGTTAGAAGTGATATCTTACTTAAGGAGATTGTTCCTACTGTTAATCAGGCTTATGCCACAGTAATACAAGAGGAAAGTCAGAGGTTACTAGGAGTTATGGATGTTAACAAGGAACCTCTCACAATGATGGTCAATAGGAAGAAAGGTTTCAAGGGAAGAAAGTTGTTTGACACTGCTTGTGAGCACTGTGGTTATAAAAATCACCTCACCAAAGATTGCTATAGGGTCATTGGATATCCTACAGATTTCAAAAGCAAGAGGAAGCAAGGGCAAGGTGATTCTTATGGTAGCAAAACTAGATTCAAGGGATCTGGTGACTATCAGGGAGGTAATGGTCAAACTGGTCATAGGTCTAATTTTCCTCACAATCAACAGACTGGTACAGGTTTTAGATCTTATGCAAATTGTGCTACCACTGAAGGACAAGATATTGAATTAACTCTCACTGAGGAAGAATACAATCATGTAAGAAATCTCAGACACAACAACAATATTAGTAGCTCTGCAGATACTGGAAATAATGGTGATTGCAAAGCCAACTTAGCAGGTAATGTATCTTTGACAGCTGATGATTATGATTATAGTTGGATAATTGATTCTGGTGCCACTCACCATATCACATCCTCTAAAGAAATGCTAGCAGAACTGAGCAGTATGAATAGTCAGAAGTCCAATACTGTCCAATTACCAACAGGAAACAAAGCTCAGATTTATAATATAGGTCATTCTGTTATTTTGGGTTGTTATAAGGTGAAGAATGTACTGCATGTGCCTGACTTCAAGTTTAACTTACTGTCAGTTACCAGATTGACTAAGGACTTATTGTGTAGTATCAGTTTCTTCCCTAATTTCTGTGTGATGCAGGCACTCTCAAATGGCAAGGTGATTGGGATTGGTAGAGAACATGATGGTTTATACTTGTTAAAGAATCTAATAAAAGCTGTTGCCAATGCTACGATAAAGGATAACAGTGCTACAACATCACTATGGCATTTAAGACTTGGTCATCCCTCTCTTGCTGCTATGCAACACATTTCGGATATCAAAGATCACCTAACTGATTTACCATGCTGTCACACATGTCCCTAAGCTAAACAAAGTAGACCTATTTTTCTTGACAGTGTCCATAGTTCTAGTTCTATTTTCCAATTGATACATGTAGAAATCTGGGGTCCTTACAGGACTCCCACATATGATAGGAAGCAATATTTTGTTACTATTGTAGATGATTTCAGCAGGTTTTCTTGGGCCTGCTTAATTTATTCAACAACTGAAGTTTACTCTATACTCAAGGATTTCTTGTTAATGATAAACACTCAGTTTGGCATGAAAGTGAAGATGTTACGGTCTGATAATGGGACAGAGTTTATGAATTCAAAATGCAATGAATTATTTGCTTCTCTAGGTATTGTACATCAAAGTTCTTATGCATATACACCCCAACAAAATGGGGTGGTAGAAAGAAAGCACAGACATATATTAAACACTGCCAGGTCCTTGAGGTTTCATGCTAACATTCCTATTTCTTATTAGGGACACTGTATAAAGGCTGCAGTTTATTTGATTAACAAGACTCCCACAGCAGTATTACAAGGAAAATCTCCACATGAAATGTTATATGGTACTAAGCCACAACTGAATCACTTGAAGGTGTTTGGTTGTCTTTGTTTTGTTTCTATATTTCCCAGATCTGACAAGTTTGCTCCTAGAGCAAAGAAAGGAGTCTTCATGGGATATGCAGAAACATAGAAGGGGTATAGAGTATTGGATCTGGAGTCCGGTACATTTTAGGTCAGCAGGGATGTCACATTTATAGAGGAAGAGTTTCCATTCAAGACAAAGTTGAATTCTCAACAACTTAAGCCATCTGAGTCAATCTGGTTCCAGGAATTCAGTGATGATACACCTGTTTATTTGCCTCATGTTGATCCAACAGTTGTCTTACAGGATGATACCCTCCATGATCACTCAAATAGTGGAGAAAGTGGTAAATCCAGGAATGATTATGATGATGAAGAGTGTAATAATGAAGTCATTGCTTCTACTGATGAAGTATCTGCATCTGCACCTATCATTATAACCCCTGAATCTACACATATTAGACCAAGCAGGTCTATCAAGCCTCCTATATGGCACAAAGATTATCTTGTGTCTAAATCCACAAAAAGGTCTCATAAAGATGTTCCTTATTCTATTACTAACTATGCAGCTTATTCAAGGGTAAGTCCTTCCTATATGGCTTTTCTAGCTGAATTGTCCTTAGTAACTGAGCCTGCTTCTTTCAAGGAAGCATCTGGTTGCAAAGAGTGGGTCAAGGCTATGCAAGATGAAGTCAATGCCTTAGAACAAAATGCAACTTGGACTGTGGTAGATCTTCCACCTGGTAAGAAAGCTATTGGATCTAAATGGGTATATAAAGTTAAACTTCAAGCTAATGGACAAGTTGAACGATACAAGGCAAGATTAGTTGCTAAAGGGTACAATCAACAGGAGGGACTAGACTATCATGAGACATTCTCACCTATAGCCAAGATGGTGACAGTTAGGACTACTATTGGTGTTGCAGCCTCACAAGACTGGCCTCTTTATCAAATGGATGTGCATAATGCTTTTTGCAAGGAGATCTTCTTGAGGATGTGTACATGGAGATGCCACAAGGTTTTCAAAAGCAAGGGGAACGTAAAGTTTGTAAGTTGCTCAAATCATTGTATGGGCTCAAGCAAGCATCCAGGCAATGGAATCAAAAACTCACTGAAGCACTGTTATCTACTGGTTATTCACAGAGTTCATATGATCATTCTCTCTTTACAAAAAGGGAAGGGGTGGACATAGCTGTGATTCTCATTTATGTAGATGATTTGCTAATAACAGGGAACAGTCACAAGTTGATACAAGAGTTAAAGGACTCTCTTCACAGCAGGTTTAAAATGAAAGATCTTGGTATTCTCAAGTTCTTTCTAGGCATTGAAATCATGAGGTCCAAGTCTGGAATATTGCTCAATCAGAGGAAATATGCTCTTGAGCTGATCTCCGACACTGGTCTTAGTGGTGCAAAGCCAACAAACACACCTTTGGAGACAAATGTGAAGCTTACTACTATGGAGTATGATGAGCTTACTGGAACTATTGATGATCCTATACTCAATGACATCACAAGTTATCAAAGGCTAATTGGAAGATTATTATATCTAACCACCACTAGACCTGATATCAGCTTTGCGGTTCAGGTTCTATCACAATTTATGCAGCGTCCTAAGAGGTCGCACTGGGAAACAGCTTTGAGGGTGGTTAGATACATCAAGAGTTGTCCTGGTCAAGGCATACTGTTAAGCAGCAAGGGAAGCCTGGAACTTGAAGCATTCTGTGATGCAGACTGGGCAGCTTGTCCCAACACAAAGAGGTCTGTGACGGGATACTTAGTGAAGCTAGGGGATTCACTCATATCTTGGAAGTCAAAAAAGCAGCATACAGTGAGCAGGAGCTCTGCAGAGGCTGAGTATAGGAGCATGGCTGGAGTGGTTGCAGAAGTCATCTGGCTAGTTGGACTGTTGAATGAGCTAATGGTCAATGTGACTATTCCTGTGAAATTACATTGTGACAGCAAAGCAGCACTTCAAATAGCTGTTAATCCAATTTTTCATGAAAGGACCAAGCATATCGAAATTGATTGTCACTTTGTAAGGGAAAGGATCAAGAGTGGAATGATACTACCTACTTATGTTAACACTAAACAACAGCCAGCTGACATACTAACAAAAGGACTGAGTGCAGTTTCACATCTTATGATGTTGTCCAAGCTTGGAGTCTTCAACATATATTCAGACTAAAGCTTGAGGGGGAATATTGGAAGATTCTAGAAAGAGTTAGTTACTAGTTTGTTACTAGTTTGTTATGTAACTAATTCCTATATGGCATTAGGTAGTTAGAATGCAAGTAGTAAAGGTGTGATCTATAAAAGAAGGCACTTATTCTTCATTGTAAAAGCATCTTGGTTAAATAAAAATAATCTCTCCTTCTTCTGCAATTAGTTTTGTTCATCCATGGAAGAACAAGCTTCCATGGATTCAATTACATAGTAACAAATTGACATATTCGATTATAAGTTTAATCATTAAGATTTGATACAAAAAAATCATTGAAAATCACTTACAAACAATGTCACACACCAAATAAACTATGTACTTGAGAACATATTGTATCTTGCTAACAAACACATACACATTGTAGAATAACTGAAAATTTGAGAGAGTATAAAATGAAAGTATGAAACTAAGTTTTAAGTCATGAACTCTATATACCAAGTAGTATAAATATAATTATTTAATTTATTATCAGGTTATCGATTTATTCGTGAAGAAAAAACCTCAAATCAATAATTAAAAAAAATTGACTGGAGCAGGGTACAATGTACATAGAATGTTCTAAACTTGTATACTCGAAGATTTTTTTGTCTTGAAATTAATTATATCAATAATTAATGCCGTAAAGGGTAACTTTGGAATATTAGACGATATTTATCATTAGGATATTAACTCCTCCTTTTGAATAACATAAAAATAAGGCCAACAAGTGGGATTTTATAAAGGCAATGTGTACAGCAAAACTGCTTCCAATAAACCCTCGGCTCAAGTAGAACATATAATAAACAAATGGAAAAAAAAATTAATAGAAATAATACGATAATCAAAATCAAAAAGACACGAAAGAACAAGACATCAAGAGTAATAAAAGCAACACTAACAAGAAAGTTATACACCACACGACTACACACTAATATCAAGAGAGTAATAAAAGCAACACTAATAAGAAAGTTATACAATACACGACTACATACTAACCTTCTATCATAATCCTCGACTACCAAATCTTCTTATGTGGAGTATAACTTGATAACAGGTTAAATAGAGTTCTATAAATATAGGAACAGATAATACTGTGGCAATTTTCACTGATATCCAAAATGAAAGAACCATTGGAACTTGGTAAATCAGTTGCCAATGGAAACTTTTTCCAGTGTCCTACATTTAAAATTCCTCAAGAAAGTTGTAAAAAAAAACAGCCTTTATCCCCCCCAACCCCCTACACCACATACAACAACATAAAGATATTGCTGCACCAAAGGAATATTTATTTAAAATCCAGTGTTTGAAGCAGATATGAAATATAACATGAAATATAGTGATCCTTGGTGATAATACTAAATATCCTAAGACATTGTGACAAAATCAGCATATTAATAATGCATTATCAAGACCAGAAAGCATAAATGAAAATCAGTCTGAGCTCAGGTGGAGGGAGTTCAAGATTTGTATGTTATGTGACACGACGATTACTTCACGATGCAAATCTTGATAACGGATGCAGAACCAATACGATGAAGTGCCACGACAGCATCACCAGGTTTGCATAGCCCTCTCGTTACCGCAGACTTCAGGGAAGCTTCAAGGATTACCTCAGTTGATTCAGAATCAGTGGCCTTTGCAGAACCTTCACCAAGAAGTGGAATCAAGCCCCTATATACCAAACTGTGTCTAGCTGGGGTCTCGTCGCTGATGGACCAATCGAAAGAGTCTGTAGTCAAAACAGGCACGACTACTGACAGAATAGGAACTGCAGGCCTATACTTGGCAACCAGCTTTGCTGTACTCCCGCCACGTGTCAGGACAACAATGAGTTTTGCTCTAGCTTTGTTAGCTGTACGGACAGCTGATGATGCAAGACTCTCCAATGGGCTCATTGGCAGTGGGGTACACCTGATCATTTCCTTGAAGATAGCCTCGTTGTCAAGTGAAGACTCTGCCTCAATGCAAATTCGTGACATGATTTTTACTGCCAGCTCAGGATAAGCACCAGCTGCACTCTCCCCACTTAACATAACACAATCAGTGCCATCCAAGACAGCATTTGCCACATCAGTAGCCTCAGCACGGGTGGGTCGTGGAGACTTGATCATTGATTCAAGCATCTGAGTGGCAGTTACCACAGCTTTGCCAGCAAGATTACACTTGTATATCATCATTTTCTGAGCCAAGAAAATCTTCTCAACTGGAATTTCCATTCCGAGATCACCTCGAGCAACCATAAAAGAATCTGTCTCACGAAGGATTTCATCAAAGTTGATTACCCCTTCTTGGTTTTCAACCTTCAAGACAATTTCAGAAAATTAAAACATCAGTGAATAGCATAGAACTAGTTAGCACTCAAATGTTTGTACACTGGACATTTGACCCCCCTCATTGAATAACACACCATCCCAAAAATCTTACCCACATTCAACCCCCCCCCCCCCCCCCCCAAAAAAAAAAAAAAAAAGAAGAAAAGAGAGTGATAAATGAAAAAGACATGTACTAAACTACACACTAAATTACTCTACATACCTTTGACATTAGTTGAATGCGCTTGGCATGTGGACCAAGAACCTTGCGAACATTGACAAGATCTGAACCCTTACGCACAAACGAAAGCGCTATCATATCAATGTTGTTAGGAACACCCCACTCTAGTATATCTTCTTTATCCTTCTCTGTAAGTGTTGGAAGGTCCACAACCACACCTGGAAGGTTTACATTCTTCCTCTCTCCTAAGGTGGCAGTATTCTCGCAGCGACATCTCACCGTTCCAGACGGTGGATCACATGACAAAACAGTAAGGGTTATGGTACCATCTGCACACAAGATGGTATTGCCGGGCTTCAAGTCCACTACCAACTTCTTATAGCTCATTGAGATCATTTCTTCATTTCCTTTTATGGTATAGTCTGTGGATACAGTGATTTCTTGACCTTCCTTAAGCTGAATCAGTTTTCCATCTGTTAAGAAACCAGTTCGAATCTCAGGCCCCTGCATAAAAAACGTATGTTAGTCCAACACCAAGGAAGCAAACTGAAGCTGCGGAATAGTTGCACATGCAGAATAAATGGAAGGTCTTAACCAGTACTCTTGACTTGTTATAATAGCAGCATTTTAAGATCAAATTCATTAACCATCGAGAACCAGAAACAAAACAGCAGTTGCTAGAAACAGAAATAGAGAATAAAAATGTTGTTCCATTCAATGATTCCAAGTCGAGCCTTATAAATTACCAAAACATCATAGTAAATAAAAGATCAAAGTCTTTACTTAAATATCTGGCAAAAATGAGGAGAAAGCTAAGAAAGTTTGCTGGCGCCTGCAGTGGCTCATAACTGGAAAACATAGCAAAAAAAAAAAAAAAAGATCATACTAACGTTTGAAAAAGCTCCATACTGGTAAACAGAGGCAAGTGAACCTTAGCACGTGTTATTCAAGCTGTCAACAATCTGATCCACCTCACATTACACAATTTTAAGTTTGGAATGTACTAAATTACCACAGATTACTCACTTTCTACAAATACTATTATTGAACAAACTTATTATCTTGTGGTTAACAAAGACTAGCCCAATCAAATATTGCACTTCTCCACCACTAAAGGAAGGCCATTGCTTACGACCACATAAAACAAGATCATAACACTCTTCTGAACTATGTAGGAAATATGGTCCTTCTTGAGACTGAAGAGTTGGGACTTTCATTCTCCATGTCAGGAATATAAAATAACCACAAAAGGGAACTGAGAATCTCTCTCTTGACTACATCAACACTCCTTGCCTGAATCGATTAGAAAGGCTACTCTTCTAGTTTGAGAAACTTAATTCTCCCGGGAAAGGGGGGAGGATGCTCAAAGGTAAGTAGTGAAATGTAGCATCCTTGACAAGGAAACTGTAAGCAAACTATGCCTGAGGTAATCCTCAAGCAAATACCACACTGAAATAACGATCAGCTCAAAATTACAAACCATCTGCACAAGCACTAAGTTGACATAGAAGAAAAATAGTAACAGATAAAACTTAAAATATGGTTCAAAATCGAACCTTGGTGTCAAGCATGACAGCACACAGGATCTGAGTATTCTGCATAGCAATCTTAAGATTGTCCAATGTCTCCTGATGGTATTCATGGGTCCCATGAGAAAAGTTAAACCTGGCAACGTTCATGCCAGCACGGAGAAGTTTCTCCAGCATTGGCACTGTTCTAGAAGATGGCCCTAATGTGCAAACAATCTTGGTCTTTGGAATACGGCCATCATTTGGGAGATCCTTCATGATTCCAGCTATGTCTATGTTGGCCATTTCTTCTATTTATCTGCTCAAAAGGACAAAACCCACTCTTCTTCAGAAGTCCATATAACCAGCTCATTACAGAAAACTTTTACATGTTTTTGTAATCAACTTTACATGTTTTTATAAGCAAAAGCAAACATTTCATCAACTTGTACCAAGAAAGTGCTAGTATGTACAGAAAAAGAAAAGGACCTTGATCTGAGTAGCAAATAAAAAAAAAAAACTTTGGAAATTAAAACTGCACTTATTACTTTTACATAGAGGCAGGGTACTGATTTTAGACAAAGACGAACTTCCATGCATCCTTTTTAACAATATGAACAAACATTTAGTATTCTATAGCAGACAATCAACAAGCAGCTCCTGAGTGAAATTAGACAGATAAGAACACCTACATCAACTGTACATACAAGCTATGTTGCTCGAACTTCCCAAAATTGTTGTCGTACTCATATCGGATCCTCAAAAAGAACACTACTTTTGGAGGATTCGACAACCCCCAGCAGCATTTTGTAAGAGACGGGACAACATAGCATACAAGTGGAATATAAACAACAAATATGTGGATTCCAGGGCCATTCTATCACCTAGATGTTCTTTTCACAATACTGTGATTCAAGAAATCAATGTGCTTCCACAACTTAATAGCATGGATAAAAGGGAAATTGGAAGAATCTTCATCAAGATTTCACACATCTCCCTTTAACAAAAAATTAAACCAAAACACTTCCTCTGAGAACAAATATAGAAGTGAAGTCTTGAACTTTCAAATAAAGGAGACAAAAAAAGGGGGGATTGAAGAAACAATGAAACATCATCAACGATGTGACAAGGAAGAAATCAAACACAAAGAGCTTGTGTCATTTCTCAATCTAGGACTTCAGATCAAGTAAAAGAACACTAAACCAAATACTCAAATGACCAAAAAGAGAGCTTTACAACAAACCAAGAATTTGCACTAGTCCTAGACGCATAACACAAGTTCATCAAAAGCAAAAATCTTGTTCCATTTCTCAATCTGGAATTTCAGATCAACTTAAAGAACACTAAATCAAATACTCAAATCACCAAAATCAATAAAAAAAACATCAAAAAATTAAAAACTTTACACTGAACGAAGGTGTTATACAAGTCTTAGAACCATAACATAGCCAAAAAACAAGAAAGGGTTCTTACCAGTCACCAGAGAAGCTACAGATCAACAAAAAGAACACTAAATCAAATACACAAATGTCCGAAAACAAGAAAAAAAAATCACCAAATTAAAACTTCACTACCAACCAACGATTTGCACAGGTCATAGAAGCATCATATAGCAAACAAAAAAAGGGTTCTCACTAATAACCAGAGAAGCTACAGATCAACAAAGAGAACACTAAATCAAATACCCAAATGACCAAAAACAAGAAAAAAATCACCAAAATGAAAACTTTACAACAAACCAAAGATTTGATAAGCATAACATAGCAAAAAAAAAAAAAAAGGTTCTCACCAGTCACCAGAGAAGCTACAGGATCAACAAAAAGAACACTAAATCATATACCCAAATGACCAAAATCACCAAAAATCAAACTTTACAAAAAAACAAAGATTTGCACAAGTCATAGAAGCATAACACAGCAAAAAAAAAAAAGAGTTCTCACCAGTCACCAGGAGAAGCTACAGATCAACAAAAATAACACTAAATCACATACCCAAATGACCAAAATCACCAAAATGAAAACTTTACAACAAACCAAAGATTTCCAGAAGTATAACCTAGTAAAACAAAATGGTGAAAAGGGTCCTCACCAGTCACTACAAAAGCTACAGATCAAGCTAAACCACCCCTTCAAGATTTTAGTGCTACTGTTTGTTTGTTGTGCTTTTACCAGATTCAACTACGAGGTATAAAACTAAACACAAAACACAATCAGTTGCTTTTCTTTTAATAGGGATAAGTAGGAAAAGTGCTAAGCAGAGAGAGGCGACATGTAAGAAAAAGATGCTTGTTAATCGGTGGGCTGCTTGCTTTATGCCAGTGACCGATGTTGACTGTAGCCTACAAAATGCCCTTTCACTTGCTCCGCGTTGATATTCTTTATTTTTTAGTCTGTTATAAAAAAAAAAAAAAAACTATGTTATTATAATTAAAAATAATTTATAATCGTATAAATATTTAAAGATTGTGTCAAATGATAAATTTTAAAAGTTTCTTTTTTTATAAAATATCATATCAAATTAAAAAGTGTCACAAAAAATGAAAAGAAGGAAGTATTATATTTCTTATTCTCCAAGAAATATAAATGTGACTTATGTGCACCATTTTTAAACCAAAAGTCCAATTGCACTCCGCGTTGATATTCTTTCTTTTTTAGTTTGTTATAAAAAAAGAAATATTATGTTATTATAATTAAAAATAATTTATAATAGTATAAATATTTAAAGATTGTTTCAAATCACAAATTTTAAAAGTTTCTCTTTTTTTAAAATATCATATCAAATTAAAAGTGTCACAAAAAATGAAAAGAAGGAAGTATTATATTTCCTACTCTCCAAGAAATATAAATGTGACTTATGTGCACCATTTTTTAAACCAAAAGCCCAATTGCTTGTTATATGTTCTAATCACAAAATTATGAAATAAATTTACTCTTTTATCCTTTATTATATAAGTATAGAATATTAATAAATTTATTTGATTTGGTACCAACCAAAAAAAAGTCAAATCGAGCTCGAATTAAATAAATATAAAAAATATTAATTATAATCTACTTTATTGATATATTTTTAATGTTTAGATACACTATTTTAAATTTAGGATTGTAAATTATCAATATTTTATTTGATATTCAGATTTTTTTTTTTTTTTTTTTTTGGTATTCAGATTAGAAGTTACAATTACACTGTTATAAATTTTAGATTGGAGGTCAACGAGCTTCTTTGTTAAAATTTTATTTTGAATTTCATTTGATTATAGTCTTTAATTTTATAAATTTAGCATATTAAACATTAATATCTCAATGAAAATTTATTAAATTAACGTTTTTAATTTCTAGACCATCATATGTGTAATCTCTATTTCAATTACTTATAATTGTTTAATTTAAGAAAAAGTAGTGGAATATTATAGAATCAGCTTTAGAAAGATACTTTTGTACAGCTGATATTGACATGTGTTCCACGTGGCCCAATGGGCTTATTGGGCCCATATGGATACTATACGTCTCCTCTTAATTTTGACTCCATTCTTTTTTTATAAGCCCATCAACAAATAATTAAATTAATTTTGATATGTATAATGACACATGTAATAAAGAAGAGAATATTGAAGATTTGAGTCAGAAAATTCTTCAAGTGCGAGTGCATTCATATTCAAATAATTGAATTGCTCTCGAAAAGGAATCTATTGATTTTCTCTCAATTGTTGGATCGTAGGTGCAATAAATTACTTCACGGGCGAGGTCTCTAGTTCAAGTCCAGGATGGCCCAACTGCGCCAGGAAAAAGAATAGAAGAAGCATCTGACTATTTCATGCATGCTCCACTTGGCTTATAGTGTTGTAATTATTAAGTGCACCTATAAAATAAAATTGAATGTCTCAATATTCAGATAACGATTATCTTATTTTTTTTTTCTTTTTTCTTTAATTTAATTAGACTACATGTCTATTTTTTGCCGCTAACATTTTGTTTTATAGCCTTGAAAATAGTCGTTTTATTTTTTTCATAATAAATTCGTGTGGTTTAATTTATTTTTACAAAACGAAAGCTTAGTGTATCATTTTTCTTGGGTTGTGGGGGGGGGGGGGGGTTAGTGTCCATGGAGCCCACCAAAGATTTCCCATCAAATATACTATATGCTAATATCATTATTTTACTCAATTATAGTTCTTCGAAGTCCTGATTGGCTCCTCCATCCCCAAAAGGACAGAATTCTTTATTATTATTTTATTATTATATAGTTCAATCACATTTTGTTTTGTAGGATACAATTCTTTTTTTTTATCATTACTTCTAATTAATGTTTAATTTTTTCATTACTTCTAATTAAATTTATCAAGAAAAGTTGATAATATAATTTAATAATAGCATAAAAATACTACTAAGTTTGGAGGGTAAAGTATCAAATCAATAAATTTAGATGATAAAATATAATCATATCAATTTTATATAGTTTGATTTGAATAGTAATGTATGAAAGTTAGAAATTTAGGTTGATTATAAAATAAATTAAGTTTTTAAAAATCACAATAAGAAACTTTGGTATATTTGCAACAAAATAATAATTCATTCGTTATTTATAAGTAAAATTTATAACATAATTAATAATAAAATATAATTATTGACAAAAACTTTTATTTAGAAGTCAGAAGAAAATCGATCTACATTTATCATCTGTTTATTATTAGGGTCAATTATATTCCATCCTTGCCAAGTTTGTCCTTTGTAAATGTTCGAACTCTATTATCAAATAAAGAATAAGTTTATATCATTTTGTATAATTTAAATCTTTCCCTTTTTAAATATTTGCTATTAGATTTTTCTTTATATAAAAAATGGAAATAAAGGAGACGTGGAAAACTGCTGCATGTACAAATTGACCCCTCAACTTTCACAAAATGACAAATAAGTCGTGTTCATAGAATATTTTTATTTATTTTTTTATATCTAATATTATTATTTTTGTTTGTAATATAAGGCCCCTTGAAAAAGTTTAAAGTTCATAGTTAGATGACAAAGTCCTACCCTACCATGTTGTGATGAAATACCAAATACACAACTATCTATTATCTATATGAAAGGATAGTCTTGTTGAAACGTCGAAAGAAGAAATATATTCTTTTTAAGAGAGAAATTTCATCGCGTGGATCATTCATTTAATAAAGATTCTAATTAGACGACACATCTACTCTGTGGACAAAGCGACTTTTCCTATTATGGAAACCGACATCTCGCTTTCAAAAGAAGAAAGAGAATTTAGATGACAAAATACAATCTCTTAGGAGATATGGATGGTGAAAGTATCAAACCTAAAATTTCAACCCTACTATGTTTGGATGGAATAGTATTAACCTATAAATTATCACATAAATACATAAACATGTCATTTAACTTAGCCTTAGCAATTTCAAATGTGCACAAAATAACATCTAAACTCGTATAAAGTTAAACAAATGATCACACACGTCCTACGTGACATAATACATGTTAAAAGTTGATGCTACAACTAGCAAAGCATATAACATCCAACAAATGTGTTCACCTAAGTTCCTTAGACTCTCAACAAATGTTGCCGCATTCGTGCCGAATCCTTCAGAAATACACTATTTTTCGAGGATCCGACGCATACCTATCGATATTTTTTAAGAGTCCGAGCAACATTGGTGTTTAGAGTTGGCTGGGAAAATGCTTACACGAAACCATTTCTACTCCAAACACATCTCCACAAAATTTTAGCGTCACATAAACACATCAATACATGAGAGTTCACCAGATGAGCATGCAAACATAGATAAAAGAGAGATATTCAGACATAAAACATGTTTAGTTTCCAAATTAGGGGGGGTTAATGATAATTTCAGTAATTCGTTATCTTAATTACATAACATTTGTCCCGGATTTATGTTGATGCTGCAAAATGGGAGTACTTCCCATATCAAAACCCCAAATCTGCTAATGTTGTCATTGCTGGTTTGTTGGATCAGATGCGTTTTGGAGGAGCATACGGGATATGTTCATCCTCACAAAGATTCTGCGGAAAAAATAGAAGTAAATAACTATGCAAAATAAATGGACAACTTAAATTAGGACGTGTAAACTAGCATATTAAACGTTGCAGAATGAGCAATCTGTGACCTTAAATAAAAATCTCAGCTACAAAGCTAACTTGAATTTAATTTGGCAAATACTCATTACCCAAATACTTAGGAGTTGTGCTCCCAAAGTGACACTAATATCATTAGCCAACTCTAAGTTGCTTTGACAAAGACAGAGATCCTAGGGGGTATCCCACCAACAGTAAATATAACTTCCGCAATAACTCATCGGAATGGGAAGAGATAACAGAATTCAGTTAGTTTTACAAGTCTAAGTAAAGCCAACACACAGATAGTTGACCTCACCAACCTAAAGGAATTTCAAATACTAACAACCTAGGATGCCCAAATATTTGACTGGGGAAGGAATAGTTAATACTTTATACTAATATAATACAGGAATGACAAGACAATTAAAAGAAAAAGAATAAAATGAAATGACTAACTAGTCCAAAACTTGATATTTTAGCACATCTGACGAAAGACAAGGACTTTGTAGTAGCAACCATCTTGAATCACTAACCTGCAAATCTTCTGGAAGTGCCTCAGATACAGCAAGTGTGTAACAACCAGGGACATACCGTGCTGCAAATATTTAGTAAAAATAATTCAAGTTAACAATATGCCCCATTATACAACACTAAATAAACAAGAAAACGGATAAAGATGAAAAGATATTCCCAACATACAGACACAAAACATTAGCTTACAGTCACTAGCATAAAGAGCAAAGCACACAATTATCGTAGTGTTAGTTCTCATATTCCTATTTGCTTCCCCTTTGTGAAGACTTCCATTGAATGGCCTAGAAAAAAATACAAGCATCACCGCTTAGCTTTGTACTATTGCAATTTCACCTACTCATTCAATTTGCAATCAAATGCTTGAATTTTTTTTGTCAAAAGCTTAATTCATAAGTAGATATTAGTTTTGTTACTTTGCAGAATTAGTCTGAACCTGAAATCAGCAACTCAGGAAGGCTAGTTCTAAATCTAGGTGGTCCAGAAGACCAGAACCTTCTCACCCTTTTTTGCATGTTCTAATTACTCAAATGGAACATTTTTAAGATATCAAACGAGGATAAATAATAAGTTCTAAGCCTCTAAATCTCCAAATTGTCACACCTCATTTGTTCATATATACAGTGCGTGTGCATTCTTCGCTGTTTGGAGCCTTGGGCATATGAAACTTCTACCAAGTACAGGCTAACACCTAATTCCTTCATCTATTCAGGATTTCCGACTTTTGAAAGCATTTCTTGGAAAATAGAAGGCCTAGCACAAGTGGCAAAATGTGGAGGATTTGTGGCTTAGGTAGCAGGTTCAAGCCCCACACCATCCAAAGCGAAGCCCGGTATTTAAGTGGAGAAGGGTAGAGGGTCGGGCCAATTATCCACCGAGTTTAGAAGGTTGTGATTGATCCAAAAGGCGGGTCACAGACGGATTTCTCGGTTATCAAAAAATTAAATAAAAATGGAGTGTTGTCTGACATTGACTACCTTAAGAGGAGCTTCTTAGCTTGATAAAATCTATTACGGGTCGTTTGGTTTGAATTCAAGTTATGATGGGATTAGTTATGATGGGATAAGTTATGATGGGATTAGTTATGATAGGATAAGTTATGCTAAGATTATTTTTTATTGAGTGTTTGGTTTGTTGTATTCAAAATAATAAATCTTAAGAATAACATATAAGTTTACAAAAATACCCTTATGGATTTGAAAAATAATGTCTAAAAAGTGTTTAAAGGGACATTTTTGTCATTTAGTCATTTTATCCCGGGATAAGTTATTCCGGGATTACTATACCACTCATAGAAAGGAATAACTTATCCCGGTACTAATTATTAGTACCGGGATAAGTTATCCCGACCTTGCCAACCAAACAACAAATTGAGTGGCACTATAATTTAATCCCAGGATTATTTTACTCTATCCTTCACACCAAACGACCCCTAATCCTTTCCTTTGATTTCAGATAATCAGATCTTTCCTAGTACTCTCTCTTATTTTTGGGTACTTCATTTAGAGAGCTCCTTAAGATCTGGCAGGCACTCTCCTCATTCACTAAATTTCCTAGCCATTCTCCCAGAAGATACGATGTGAACTAATGCATAATCTCATCAATCTTTGCATTTTGGAAGACTTAGGCATAAACTTGCATCCAAGATCATTCTTGTCTAATCAAGACCGCTGCTCTTTATTGCCTAGTCTATTGAAATTCTACCATGCATAGTTTCCAAATGTTACACAGTCTAACCAAAGTTTACAATAGTGTCGCGCTATGGGCTAGTCAGGATTAGACAACTGTTCACCTTACTCAGAAAGGTATGTCTCTTAACGATGAACTGTAAATCATTTGGAAAAAAGAAATACATGTGTATAAGATATACAGGCGTAGTAAACTAATAAGATATATTTATACTAAGTTTCTAGTAACCAATGTGTGTACTCAATTTTGAGGAAAAGAAAAAAAGTTATGAACAAGAAGTCCTCTGAATAATCACTTCCCTGATTAAAAAAAACCTACAAGAAGACCAAAATCAATAAATTGAGATGTATCTACTGACGTAGCTTAAAAACAGACCAACACACCCAACAATTCGGGGTGGCCCAGTGGTTTGGGCTTGAGACTTGCATGTTGGAGGTCTCAAGGTCGAAACCCCTTGCAAGCAAAAGCAAGGGATTTGCCTTCTGGGTCGAGCTCATCGCACCGGGCTCGCCTAGTGCGGGTGACCTCTCCAGTGTGGTTTGTGAGCTATTACATAAAAGCGCGTACCCAAAGGGTAGCCACTGCAGGTTTCCCTTGTCATAAAAAAAAAAAAAAGACCAACACACCCAATTAGAGTCACGAACCAACTACAGTGTCCCTTTCAAAAAACTTCCAATCATTTAGCAAAAAGCCAGTGTCAGAGATTCTGCCCTTTAACCTTGGAGCAACATGCTGCTAAGTATGAACGGCACATGCAGAAAACGGCAAAGGAAACATCCCTTGGGTATTTCCACTTGGACACAATATACAACCATCTAACATGGGCCTCTTAAATAGATTCCAAAGATTAGCAGTAAAGCTGATTTCTAAATATAGTTTGAAGTTTCAAACTCAAAATATATACCACACGAGTAACCAAATTTAGTCAAAATTATAATAATGTAAGAGAGACCAATTAAAAAAATCAAATATATGTAAGAGGGGTTTCACATACCAATTCGAAGCCATCGAGCTGCCCAACTCCTTGTTGGATCCATGACAGAGATTAAACTGTGACACAATAGCTCCCAAATTACTACCAAGAAAACTTATTGAACTAAAAACAAAACAAAGAAGAAAGAAAAGGGATATATTACATAATAATAAACTACACATAAACATACCCAGTAAAATTTGGAGTAGTGCAGTCCACTACACGCTCATGATCTTCATCCATCTTGAAGAAGGGACAGTTCTCGCATCCTGATTCCCTAAACTGCATTACCAGTAAATCACCCATCAAAAACATAAACCCCATTACAAGTACATCCAATAAAAAACATACTTGGGAATCTTAGTACCTCAGAACTAACTGAACTTACACCTTGTTGGCGAGGGTTTGATCCCCCTCCCCCCTCCCCCTATATAATCCCCTCCCACATTTCCCCTTCGCCTACCCCATTTGAAGAAATAAATAAACCTATTTTACTTCTTTTTTTCTTTTTGATGACTGCGGTGTCTGGGCCAGCTTTCGTGTGTACCTCTGATTCCATGGGATACCTTCCACCAGTAACACAAGTAACTCTATCCGCCAAGGCTTAGACATATTTTACTCTTTTTTTCCTTAAAAATGTTAAAAACTCCACCTTTTTGAGGGAAAAGCACATTATATTCCAAATCCAAATACAAAAACATAAAAAAAAATCCAACTACAATGAACCCTAATTCATCAGTCCTTATATGTGACGGAATTGATACAAATGATACATTCAGCCTACCCAACATTGAGACGCAGTTAAAGGCCATCCCAGTGATTTAAATCCCCCTCTATACACGGGGTTCGGGGAAAGACCAGACCACACGCAGCTATTGCACACTGCATTTCTACAAAATACTGTTTCCACGGCTATAACCCGTAACCCGTAACCTTAACAAATAAAATTCGAAACAGCAAAAACAAATTGATGGGTATTGAAGAAATCTCAAAAGGGAGTATTAAAAAGGGGGATTTCAAACCTGGTCATAAGTTTTAACAAGACGGCAACGGAGACAAGCTCTCAGTTCATGCCCAAAACTGGTCGGAATTTGTGCAGGTTGGCTTCCCATTCTTGATTTTTCCTCTACTCTTTCACCCACCCTTCTGTGTTTGCTTCAATTGAGACTGCGAATCAATTGCGTCCCCAAATATTTTGGGAAGTTCGATTTTCTCTTCTAGAGTTTACTGGATTTTTCCTCTCTCGCTGTTTTGGAGAAAAAGCATAAACCCCAAAATGAAGAATTTATACCCCTACTTATTAGTCCCAATTTGGGGTGAATTTGGATTATCTAAGAAATTATATTAAAATAAGTAGTATGTATTTTAATTGTAATTGAATAAATAAAAGATAAAATCAAAATGATTTTTTTAAAGGGAAAATAGTATATAATGGCAAACTATTAATTCAAACTAAATGTTATAACCACAGTTTGATTTAATTGTGCCCCATAGCAAACAGTTGTCAGTCGCCTCTCTCCCTCAAATTCTCGCTCGCCACTCTCCTTCTCTCGCTCGCCAGTCTCTCCCTCGCCTCTCTCGCTTTATACAAACAAAAATGTATAAATTGTGTTTCTGTTTGTAAAGCGAGAAAACATTATATATACACATGCAAATACATATATCTTCGTCTTATATACTTATAATTAAACAATACAAATATTCTCCTGTCTAGTTCTCTTTTGCCTTTCTCTCTTTCTCATTTTATACAAACACTGATTATACAAAATTTATGTTTGTATAAAGCGAAAGAGAGAGCGATATTTGATATACAAACATTTTATTTCAATTCAATTGTATACAAATTATAATTTTATATAGATATTCAAACACATAAAATTGAATTAAGAGGTTGCCAACGATTTATACAAACGAGAGGCAAACAACAATTTATGCAAATGACCTGCCAGCGTATATAATTGCTTCTTTTGTATATATGTATAGCGAAATAGCCTAGCTTCTTTTGTATATATGTATAGCGAAATAGCCTAGCTTCTTTTGTATATATGTATAGCGAAATAGGCATAGTATGTTTGCTATATGTGAAAGTTGCTCTTTTTTAAATCATTCTCTTAAAAGATTATATGTTCAAATGGGGATGAAATTATTTCGACATATAATTTTTTGAATCTATACATATATCGAGTGAAAACATGATGAGATTCATCTATATGTAGTGTCCTTAAGTATAAATTCATTTTTGTTAGGGATCATTTTATTTATAAATTTTTTTATGCAAATCTAAATTTAGTTGATCTTTAATGAAGATATCAAATGCTAAATGAGAAATCAAAAAACAAATTCATCTATAATGATCCTTTTTAATAACTATGATATTTGAATCAATTTATACATATTTTCAATTAATTTTAAGAAATAAATATTATTTCTGACGAACCAAACCGAACGGACCTACGTAGAGGGGGTTAAGGTTGGGCTGAGTTCCCTAGAATCCAATCTAATCTAAATAGCTTGTCTAAATCAACATGATTAGGAAGAATTCAATCCCGTGTGAACCTAACTATATTCAAATAAGCTCCACCTAGTTAGACCTACCTACACCCTGAATTGGTCAAATTGTATATTTTCTTAATTGAATCGATCTGATTCCGTCGGTAATATGATACACTTAAATTACACCTCCCTAAAGAAGTATAAGCGATCGTTGCCAAATAAAAAATCCAACTTGTAGGTTGGGGTCGATTCCACGAGGAATATGGTTTATACTTAAACTTAACACACTATTACATCCGTTTAGTCAACTTATTTCCGAGACAAGTAAATAAAGGGGGGGGGGGGGATTTGTGAAACAGATATAGTAATCATTTCCTAGTGCTTTACATGCAAAGTTGGTAAGACAGGTATCCTTAAGTGATTGGTCCTCCAAATAGGGAATTTCACCCCGCACCTTGGTCTAGCTATGTGTGTATAATTTACTAACCTTTACCTTTACCATTACCTCATATTAGACATCACATCAATGCATGACTTAGTTTTCACCCTCCCACCAATTGACATTAGACTATTAGATAGTATCACACTAAATCTCTGTTGATAATTCTTTTCTTATTAACTACCACCTTGGTCCGGCAAGTAGCAACAAGGCGAGTTCTAATGCGTGCACTTGTTAAAAGGACTTCTAAGTGAAAATTATCAATACATGCATAAACACTATTCAAGAATTACTTAGTTATTATTCATATGTTGTTAATTGCTCATGGTTTCCATAACCTTAGTTGTGGATTTAGCTACTCATGCTTGAAAGAACACAATTCATATTGTTGTAAAGAGAATTCATGAACTTACGTTTAGAGTAGAAGAAACTCGTAATCTCCAATTGAATCTCAAAGCAAAAATCTTATTAATCGAAATCCAAAAATCAAATTGCTAAAGTTTGCAAGTTAATTCCCAAGAGAATATCAAGAACTAAAAGTAAACAATAATGTCTAAGCCCAAAAAAGGAGGTTTACATACCTTATTTATAGAAAAGCATGTCCTAAACAAAAAAGAAACAAAATAAGGAAATAAACTTTCTGGACGTGACTTTGATCGACGACTATGACCTACGGACCGTGGTTCGACCTACAGTTCGTAGGTCCCCTCCGTTGGTCCACACTTAGACTTTTTCTTGCAGAGGCTGGAACCTTCACTCTCAGATACAATCGACGGACGTGCAGCATGGACCGTAGGTCCTTTTTCGTGGCTCCATACTTAGAAATTTCATCAGGTACTGGAACTTCAACTTCTCTAAATCATTCGACGGATGTGCAGGACGGCCTGTGGGTCGACCGACGATCCGTTACTTGCATCTGTAGTTCCACACTTGGTTAGACTTCCTTGATGCTCCATCTACGCCACCTATCAACGGACCGTGACTGGACCTACGATCTGTAGGTCACTTCCCTGTGTGGCTCCTTCTGCAGATTTTTTGCTATCATCTCACACTTCCACGTCCAAGCCTATTTCCTGCAAATATAACATAAAAACATTAATTCCTAATACAATATGGCCCTAGACACACACAACTCTGAAGTGAAATGTATCAAAAATACCGTAAACTCACGATATATCATAATAGTCGTATGTATAAATGAAATTTATCGATAACTTTAAATGGTTATAGATATTATTTATTTATTATGTGTCTTTAAGTTTGGTGATTAGTCCAATATCATAGTATAAAAATAAAATATAAAGAATAACTTCTCTATAGGAATCTTGAATATGGAAATATACCTAAAAACCCTTTTTTCTCCGTTTGTTCTCTTTCTTCTTCTCCTTTTCTGAACTCTCACATCAATGGCTATAACCTATCAATCTCCCATGAAACTCAACTTCATCACTTCTAATGGCTTCTCAAATCCTCCTTCTCTATATCCCATCAATACCCATTTCTCATTTCGATTCAATCTCTCATCTGTCTCCTCTAAAACCCAAACCCATATCACCATACCCGAACCCGAACCCGTTTTCACCTCCGTCAAGTCGTTTGCTCCGGCCACTGTTGCTAATCTAGGTCCGGGTTTTGATTTTCTTGGATGCGCCGTTGATGGAGTCGGAGATTTTGTCACTCTTCGTGTTGACCCAAATGTTAAAGCTGGAGAGGTTTCGATTTCTGATATCTCCGGTGCCGGAAATAGGCTTAGTAAAGACCCTTTATCGAATTGTGCTGGAATAGCTGCTATTTCTGTTATGAAGATGTTGAATATACAGTCTGTTGGTTTATCGATTTCGCTTGAAAAAGGGTTGCCGTTGGGTAGTGGACTTGGGTCTAGTGCCGCTAGTGCTGCGGCGGCGGCGGTGGCTGTGAATGAGATATTTGGACGGAAGTTGAGTGTTGATGATCTTGTTCTTGCTGGGTTGGAATCGGAAACGAAGGTTTCGGGTTATCATGCTGATAATATAGCACCTTCGATTATGGGTGGTTTTGTGTTGGTAAGAAGTTATGATCCGTTGGAATTGATTCCGTTGAAGTTTCCATTTGAAAAAGATTTGTTTTTTGTGCTTGTGAATCCGGAATTCGAAGCTCCAACGAAGAAGATGAGGGCGGTATTGCCATCGGAGGTGACAATGTCGCATCATATATGGAATTGTAGTCAGGCTGGGGCGTTGGTGGCTGCAATATTGCAGGGGGATTCGAGGGGTTTAGGGAAGGCGTTGTCGTCTGATAAGATTGTGGAGCCAAGGAGAGGACCGTTGATTCCTGGGATGGAGGGAGTGAAGAAGGCGGCGTTGAAGGCTGGGGCGTTTGGTTGCACAATAAGCGGAGCTGGACCTACTTTGGTCGCAGTGACGGATGATGAAGAGAGAGGGAGAGAGATTGGGGAGAGAATGGTGGAGGCGTTTATGAAGGAAGGGAACTTGAAGGCTTTGGCTAAGGTGAAGAAGCTTGATCGAGTTGGTGCCCGCCTTGTTAGTAGCAATTCATGATGACCGATTGATCAATCAATCAACTATGCCTCAATTCCAAACGAGTTTGGTATTAGTTGTATGAATCCTATATATATCTTTTCACTATGTGAATTCATCATGCTATGTGAAAAATGATATGTAGGAATTTGTGTGCAATGAATTGTTAAAGCTTCTTTCACTTTGTATTTTTCGAACATGTTTTGAAATGTTTTTGTTGAGCTGAGGGTCTATCGGAAATTGCCTCTTTATCTTACAAGGTAGGGGTAAGGTCTGCGTATACTCTAACCTCCCTAGACTCCACTTGTGAGATCACACTTGATGTGTCGTCATTGTATTGATCATTGAGAAGTCAGCTGATTACTGAGCAAATAAAATAGTTAGAAGTTTCCATTTTGAAATGGCTTACTTGTCAATTGATTAGCATTCTTGATTTGCCTTTCTGGAGGACATTTTGTTCAATATTTATGTTGCAATATATCGAATGTCACTTGCACTTTCGAAATTTTCATGGAATTACCTATTCTTCCTTCATATTTGGACTTCTAAAGTTCATTATGATTTTGCAGTACTGTTCATGTCGTGAGGAGTGATCTTTCCATGGCTTATTACTTATGCTACTTTTAGTTTCTTGATTCTTTAACTTGCTGATTATAGCTACCAGAATCAATCTACTCACAAGCCGTCTGCTACCAAGGTAATTTCACTAGATCAATGTAATCGATCCACCACTATGAATAACGAAGTGCTGCTTCAGTGCATTGCAGGGCTATGTAGTAAATTTGCAGCAGATCAACAAATGATTTGTGTTTTTTCCTGATTGCTACCTGTAGAACTCCAACTTGGTTGTTTCTTTCTTCCTTTTTGATTGTCCTGCCAAAAAAGATCTCCAAAGCCACCGTCCCAACAAAATTTTTCTCTCTATATTCCCTCATCACTGGCTTGATATACAAATTTTAACACAGAGAATCTGGATTTCCTGTTCTTTACCATTTCTTGCAATATTTACACACTGCTCTTTATTTGGTCTCATTTAACAAAGACTAGTTTTTTATTCAATTTGCTCTGGTCCTATAATCCCATACTTCTTTCCCTTTAACAAGATCTGCATTCTGCAACTTTAACATTTTGATTTGAAGAATAAGAAAGAGGCAAAAGACAGTTGGTGCATAAAGCATTCTGCATTAGCAGGATCTAGGGAAGGGCCGCACTCCGAGGGGTGTAATGTAGACAGTCTACTCTAATGCAAGCATTAGTATCTGCTTCCACGGCACAAACTTGTGACCTATAGGTCACACGAGACAACTTTATTGTTGCTCTCGTTCCCTTCTCTTCTTCTCTCATCTCCCTCTGTCGATGTGTGTTTCACATTGTATCTATATTTTACTATTTCAATTTTAAGTATCGTATATGATATCTAGCCAAACTATCTAGATCTATTATTGTAATCTTAGAGATTTTATTTTTGTAAAGATGGTTAATTATTAGTATATTATATGGAATAATTTTTACCAAGAATGTATTGTTGTTATAGAAAGGTAAACTATAACATAAAAAATTATTTAAAAAAAAAAACTTGACTATTATAGTGAGATGCTTTGAACCCTTTATTTATGTTGTCGAACTCGGGTTGACACAACACTGGTGGAATTCGATCAATCTACATCTAATACATTTGCCAAAACCCACGAGAAAAAATTGAGACTTTAATTTCTTAAAATAGATTTAAGACATGAAAAATGACATATCTTCTCTTTGTCGGCAAATCGTTGTTTATAAATATTTTCTTTCTCATAAAAAAAGGAAATTATTTCTAAATTAATTATTAACATGATATTTTTTGACAATTAATTTATGTAGTTAACGCCCATACTAGATAATGAAAGACTAAATTTTATAATTTCCTGATAAGTTTTTCACATAATATCTCTCAAAATTTAGAATGGCCTTATTTTATAATTTTGATTCTTTTAAGCCAAATTCCAACATCCGTATCTATGTTCTCAAATCTTAAAATTTTAATTTTGATCGAATATAACCTTTGAATCTTCATTTATATTGTATCGGATACTCACACTCGAGTCTGTATAAAACAACTTTGACAAAAACTTAGGGTACTAAAGTGTCAGGTGATTTTTTTATACACACCAAGTCTTCTTCTTAGCCTTTCTATATTTTGAGGCGTCAACAAAGACGAAGCAATTTCTTCAGGAAAAAAATGGGACAAGTGCAGAGCGAAGCCATTGATAATCAATCGAAATCTTCCTCTGCTGCTGATGATTCTCAGACGCGTTCTCTTGATTCTTTGATTGCTGGTAACTCCTCAATTCACCCCTTTACTCTTTTTTTTTTTGGATGAATTTTTGCCCCTTTTTGTTCAAGAATCAAGAACTCCATATTTGTATGTTTAGTAATTTCACTATAAGGAGTTACAAGTTTTCAACTTTTTTCAATCTACTGGGATTTGAAGAAGATTTGAGGAGGCTGGTGTGTGTGTGTGTGTGGGGGGGGGGGGGGGGGAGACTAATGTATATGTGAAGGTGGTAAATGCTTAAATTCCATATTGGTTGAGGGATGAGTTGTTTGTCATGGTTTTGATTTTAGAGCAATCATCTTATGAGCTAACTTTTGAAGTTGAGTTAAGCCCCAGGTCTATTTTATTAACATGGTGTCAGTGTTAGACGTATTCCTATTCTTGTACGTATTCTTATTCTTGTATTTTGAAATGTTGGGCTATCATGGCATGTTATCCAAGCTCCAATTGTCGGTCCTGGGGAGGAGGAAGGGGTTAAGTGTCCCATATTGGTTGAGTGATGAATATGTTTATCTCCTTACACTATCTTAGCAATATACTCGCATTATGAGCTAACTTTTTGAGTTGAGTTTGTCCCAAAGTCCCTTTTTTTTAAAATCACCATTAAGGAATCCTTGGTTCTGTTTTGCTTATATAATGTATGTTTTTCGTGTAATGATGTGTAATGTTATAACCGATCTCAACTATTTTGGGATTGAGGTAAGATAATTGATCGCAAATGTTTTACTATTTGCTGTTTGGGGAAATGATTTAAGGTTTCAATTTTACTTCCCATGTGATTAGCTATCAGCCTATCACTGCTCTTTTACATGTATTGTTTTCTCACTGCTCTATTTTTTTTTTATTGATAAAAGATAGTATCTTTCTCTACTATTAGCTCTATATAAGAGTTTGTTGTTATCCAAAATTCCTCAGCAACACCTTGTCTTTAGATCCTGTAACTACAGTACATCCATTCATATAGCATCAATGTGCATACTAGATTTATACCAAAAGTATCCTAAGTAGCCAATAGCCATTGTCAACCAATTCCAAAGTGCTTCATCAAAGACACTGAAAGCCACTTCTGATGATGATTCTTCCGCCGTTCTCTCTCGAGTCTTTCTGTTTCTTGATTTTGCAAAAAAAAATAAATTTCTCCTTCAAGAATCCAAATCAAGGACTTGTATGGCTTAATAAACTGTACTATAATTCCCTGTTCGTAGAAATGAGAGATGGTTGGCATCTCCCCCGACAGGGACAGGAACAGCCTTTGAGCTTTACCTCTTTATCAGAAACTGTACTATAAGTCCTTCACTTTTTCCTTAATGTGGTTGGAAAAGAGTTGAGGCGGGTGGTGGGCATGTGCAAATGTATAGTGAAGTTAGTAGATGGATGCATCTAGTGCTTTCCGCTCAGGCTACATATGTAAATAGAACTTAGCAATAACAATAGTTTAACCTCAATTCCAAACTAGTTGGGTGACTTATGAATCCCTCTATCTGTTAACTCCCATTTTGTCCATTTCACTCCAATACTTGATAATTTGTGATTTGGAATCTAAAACTTGAGATTCTCTAAATCTTTCACCTATCGCTACGCTATATCTATAACCAAATTGACCTAATGTGAGGGTATTAAATACCTATAAGTATTGTCCCCATTATCTGTTCTTTGAACTACATTTGTATAGTTTAAATTTAAAAATATATGTGATTAGAAGTTTGCACCCAAAGAAGTAGTAAGTAGAGTGGTACTCTGCACCAAGGACTTAAAATGTAGATTCACCTATGGTGTGGATTGGAGAGAGAAAGTGAAGGGGCTGGTTTGTTGCATATGTGGTGGTTTCAATATTTTGATTGTATGAACGAGTTGGTATGGCGGGAGGTTATTTAAAGGGGAAAATAATCTTGAAATGCAATTTTCCTGCTATCCGTTAAGGAATTTTAAGTTTCATTTTTGGTTATGTAATGTATGTTTTACATGTATTATCATTGCCAAGATCAACTAGTTTGGGTTTGAAATGAAACTGAGTGATTGCGATTTACTCATTTGCTGATTGGAAAATTGATAAAGCTCTGGTTCCACTTCCCATGTGACTAGCTATCATTGCGCATTTTCATGTATTGTTTTCTCACTGCTGTCTGATTTCGTAACTTCCTCTACTACTTGCTCTATGTCTCTACAGCTGCTCATAACTGCAGTTGACCTATACCTATTTTTCTATAACATCAAGGTTTGTATTAGATCTCTAGTGAAAGTATGCTAAATAGCTATTCGCAAAGACTTGAGCGCCATGTAATTATTGGTTGACTACTGCCTAATGATGTTTGAATCAAATTTTCATGTTTTAAAAGACTCCTAAAACTCACTACAAATTTTCTTCCTTTCGTCTTGTAGAAGCTGCAGCATATGGTGAAGATGGTGAGAATGAGGTTGGTTGGTTCAGTTTTTTCGGATCATAAACTGGTCAATAAAAGTTGAAATTTTGTTACTTATCTGTGCACAAGAAACTGAAACTCTACTTTTAGTCCATTGACGAGAAAGCTCGGAAAGCTCTAGAATGCCCTTGCATTGCTCATTTGCGTGCTGGCCCTTGCGGCAACCAGTTCTCAGACGCTTTCCTCTGTTTCCTCAAGAGCACAGCTGAAGAAAAGGTAACTGTGTTTGAATGCTCATTCCTTTTTTATTGTTTTTATCATTTGTCTATACTCTATCGCGTTCATCTCCGGTAGAGAGAGATGTCATATATCTTGTTCATCTGATTTTATTTCTCCGAGCCGATATTCTTGTATTACTAAGTGCCCACATAAGTTGTATCATAGTAAATATTGGTTAGGTTATTCACCTAGATTTGTACCTATTTATGTGTTTGATATCACGATAAAGCGATTAAGATTGTGCCTTTTTTCTTTTTTTGGAAAGGTAGATCAAATTTAAGATTGTGTTTCTAGAGGCTGCTTTTCTTTTTTTCTGCTTGAGAGAATTTCAAGTTCCCCCTCTCCATAGTGTAGAACAAGTTACTTGTATGAATGCCACTAGACAAGACCAAACGTTGGTGATCATTCTTGACCTTAGAATTTGGAGTCCATAGTTACATCAACAACAACATTCATAGTATAACCAACAAGTGAGATCTGAGGAGGGTAGAGTGTACGCAGACCTTACCTCTACCTTGTAGGGTAGAGAGGTTGTTTCTTATAGACCCTCCAAAGTTAATGTCCAAAAATTTGGTTACTTGTGGTAAATTGACTTTGATGTAATGTAACAAACAAGATCAGAAAGCTTTGTTATCTTCCCTTCATTCAGACACAACATTGAAAAGAAAAGATCGTCTTTTGAACAGAAAATGATGAAAAATGAGTTCCCATTTTTCCTTTTCATCCTTCTAACTAACATGTGAAGAAAATTGTATTTCCCACTGTAGGGCTCTGACTGTGTTGGTCCCTTTGTCGCTCTTCAAAGCTGCATTAAGGCAAATCCTAATGCATTTTCAAAGGACGTCCTGGATGATGATGATGATGTCAGGAAACAAGATGAAGTCAAGACGGAGGAAACACCAAAACAAGAATACAGAATCATCCCTCCTATTTGGTCTGTAGAATCAAAGAAGACTAAGCGTACTAAGCTCTAGAAGGCTGATCGTTAACCTTCATTTTTTTGTCCTTCCATTCTTGGAAGCCCTGGTGGTACAACACTAATTACTACCACACTAACTAGCAGAGTATTGCCAGAAAAATCTTTTCCCTTGTGATTTACATGATCAAAACTTTGAAGTTTATTAGTATGGAACTGTAGAGACTAGGCCAAAGCTTCTAGGAAAAGTTCAGGTTGGTTCAAATTTTCATGTTATTACCAACTTTTCAGTGTTATGGATTGTTATTTCATGGAAAATTTCACTCCAAGTCTCTTTCTTTAACTTCTGCACAAGCTTCAGAGTTGTAAATTAAGAGGTCCAGGGATTAATCGGCGATCCTAATTTTGAAGTTTATGGATTTTGAAATTTACTATGGTCCATATGTGAAATTTACATTCCATGCTAGATCCGCCCCTAAGCGGGTAAGGTCCTTAATTATGAGTAGGCACAATACATAGACATGTCATTTAATTTAAATCCACCCCTAATGGGTAAGGTTCTTCTCATTGCAATTTGGGCGGGATTCAAAGGAGTAAAAAGCCATTTGAATTTTGAATCAAACCTTTGCCCTTTTGCAAATCAAAAATCAGAAATCTTTTGTCAACTTCTTGACTGAATCTGCAACGGAGAGAGAAAAATGAAAAAAACTGTTCCTTCTATCTCAATTTATGTGACAATTTTCAAATTTTGAGATCCAAACAAATCTATCTTTGATCGTAAGTTTTTCATACTTCTTTTAAAGATTTGAATTATCAGTTATTGTGATTTATGGACAAAGGGAGTAATAAGTTATCGAAACCTGCACAAAATTGGAGAGGAGTGTCTGTCAAAGGTGAAAGATAACTGAAGCTTTAGCCAAAAATGGAGGAGAAGAGCTGGCATTCCGAAAGGAGAAAATACCTGATTTGATTCTAAAGACTTGAGTGGGTTTGCTGGTGAATGAAACGTACACCCTTATACAAACTGAAAAAAGTAGGCGACGTAATTATCATTGAATATTGGTGGCGAGTGATAACGAAAACTATAGTTATGATGATTAATTAACTAGTATATGTTTGCTTAACTGCATAATTAATAATTTACAAAATAAAAGTATCAATATTACGACTTTACACTAATATAAAATATAGATTTATAATTAACCTAATAAGTGCAAAACTTGAAGTAAGGTGACAACAAATACGAGTATATAAATAGATAAGAGTAATTTCGACAATAAAACATGTAACTTTATTAGTAATTATAGAAATGCAACAACCACGATAACAATAGTAATGATAAATTTGTAGTATAAATAGTTGTGAAAAAAAGACAATATACGTTATTAGCTTAGAAGCTCAAAAATAATGAATTAGAAGAAAGGAGGGTCAATATTGGGTGTCAACGCATACAACCAGACCGAACGGAGTATAAACACCCCTACCATGCCCTGGCCATGAAACTTGCTACAAATAATTTACTTACTACTCTTAAATCACACAAAGAGAATTTGCTTACTATTGCTAATCTAAAGCCATAATAAGGTGTTAGGACTTTTAGTAGTTGAAAAATTATTGTGTCATGCAGCTTGTAAGTGTGTAAAAAGAGCCACAACAATGAAATGATTCACCTTCTTTAGACCAAACTCAAGAAGGCTTAACTTTCCCCTATATATACACATCAAAGTATGAACATGGTGTAACCAAGAAGTTGTAAAACATGGAAATAATGGAGGATAAAAATGTAGTAGTAGAAGAAAACATCAATTACAAGGGAAAAGTATGTGTGACAGGTGCATCTGGTTTTGTAGCATCATGGCTCATCAAACGCCTTCTCTTGTCAGGTTACAATGTCATTGGCACAGTTAGAGATCCAGGTACATGAAACCACACATACTCTTATTAGTAGTACTAGTATACGCTACGGATCTGCACTTTGAAGATTCATATAGCTGAAATTCAGTCATTTTTGCTTGAACTTACGCACATATGGCTAACAATGTTCCGAAGTGGATAGACATGCAGAAGATTTACCCCATTTTTCCTAATGCATTCAATGGAAGAGCCACAAATTCCAACAAGAAACTCGAAAAATGAAAAGGAGTTCTGAAACGAGGATTCAAGCCTACGACTTAAAGCAACTAATATATATATACGTATATTAGAAGATTCAAATTTCTAACTTTTTATCTTATTAGAGGATTCAATCGAACCCCCTTCATGGGATTAAGAGAAGCTTACTTTGTGACCTCCCTGCCTATTACAGTTGAGGTAGAGGGTTCAAACACATCAATTGCATCCCTTTTCCTTTCCCTCTTCCCCGTCGCCTGATGTAACTGAAAAAATTAATTCCCTTCACTACATGTAGCTCCGCCCCTGCATAGATTTGTGACTTGTCCAACTGGTATGATAAGGGCGTGAGTTACTTGCAACTTTTTCTGGATAAACAAAACATTAGAGAAGGAAAAAGACAAGCAAATGCATTTGTATAATATCAGATAGTTATACACTACCATATTGCATACATACACATAAATGCATATAGCTACTGGTAATGGAGATTTATCCACTCAATTCTGTTTCATGGCATTGAACTTCAATGTCAATATCAGGGAACCAGAAGAAAGTAGGACATTTATGGAAGCTACAAGGAGCGAAAGAGAGACTTCGTCTGGTGAAGGCTAACCTAACTGATGAAGGCAGCTTTGATGATGCTATTATGGGTTGTGAAGGTGTTTTTCATACTGCCTCACCTGTCTTGGGAAAGGCTACTTTTGATGTCACGGTATCCAAAATATTTCTGTTTGTTTCATTTTATATGACAATATTTGACTAAACACACTAGTCGGACATTTCAAAACTTCTCAAAATGAAAAGCCTACCATATAAATTGAACGGAGGGAATCACCTTCAAGTAACTAATTGTCCATGCTGCAGGTTGAAATCTTGAATCCTGCAGTTGATGGTACCTTAAATGTGCTGAGATCCTGCAAGAAAAATCCAAGACTGAGACGCGTGGTTTTGACCTCATCTTCTTCAACTGTAAGGGTAAGAGATGACATTGACCCTAACATACCCTTGGATGAATCATCTTGGAGCTCTGTTGAATTCTGCAAAAAGTTCGAGGTAAACACATCTATTCTGCTTATGTTCCAATTTGATGGACTTGACAAGCTTGAAGTTCAAAATATTGATCTGACTTCTATATAAGAAAAATATTGAGGTGGTAATTGAAAAGATAGTTTCACAGAGAACATGTCACCACCTTAAACTTCAAAATTCAAAATTTTCTTGAATTTGGATTCTTGAAAAATAGCATCAACACTTAGACACTTCCCAAAATAAGAAGAGTGCCATATCAATTCGGATAGTAAGTATAAGCAATAATCTGATCATTTTACTCTGTGCATGCAAGATTTGGTATGTACTATCAAAGACACTGGCTGAGAAGGCTGCTTGGGAATTCTGTGAGCAAAACAACATTGATCTTGTGACACTACTCCCCTCTTTTATCATTGGGCCTAGTTTGCCTCCAGATTTGTGTTCAACAGCAGATGATGTCCTAGGTTTGCTTAAAGGAAAGACAGATAAGTTTGATTTCCATGGAAGGATGGGTTATGTTCACATAGATGACGTAGCTCTGTCCCATATACTTGTCTATGAGCATCCAAGTGCTCATGGGCGGTACCTTTGCAGCTCAAAGGTTCTCGACAACAATCAACTTGTCTCAGTTCTATCAGAACGCTATCCATCTTTACCTATTCCTAAAAGGTTAGTAGAATCCCGAGAAGAGGCAGAACCATTATATAAGTGTGAGTGCATTTACATCTATTGTCTGAAACTCAAGTTACGTATTTGTAGTGGAAGATTTCATCAGAAATTGTCATTTGACATTGCTTGGCTAATATTTTAGAGAAACAATTGTATATATACAATAGGTTAGCTCCACTTCAAAATAACATAAAGTAAACATTAATTTAGACTTTAGAACATGAAGTAACACCTTAAAAGCCCTACAGCTGAAGTCTCAATTTCAAGTACAAGCCAAGTCTTACTAATAGGTTGATAACACTTGCACAAAATCCTGCATACATCACTGTATATATAGAAGTTAGAAAAGTGAACACTTTGTAATTATGCATGTCTGTGTGTGCGCGCATATAGTAAAGAGGCGTTCTCCACTGCTTAAATATCTTGGATCTGTATCTGTTATTTCTGCTTGAAACAAATAATACAAACTAGAAAGAAAGGTAGTACCGTTTTGATGAAGATTCACATTCGCCAACTGCTATTTCAGGTTTAAGGGACTGGATCGACCTTCCTATGATTTCAACACGTTGAAGCTGGAGGGTTTAGGAATGAAATTCAAGTCCATTGAAGAGATGTTTGATGATTGTGTCACATTCTTCAAAGAAAGAGGCCTTATTTCTTTCATCTAAGAAACAACATTTCTGCATAAACCTTAGGTGTTTTATTTTTCCGTATCTGACTCATGTTCTGATCCTTCATTATCTATATCAATGATTACCTCATCACTATATTAGTAAAATGGAACTTGTCCTAGCATTAAAGCGTGACAGCCAATGCACTAAAATGCTGTTACCTAAAACCAAAAAATAAGTTAAAGCAACAAATGCCTCGACTATCTCATCAGTTTTAAACAACACAAGTACATATTCTGGTACCTCGACTATTTCACTGGTATCACAGTCCACAAAATTTTTATCTGTGCTCGATACGGGCAAGATAAGCAAACCTCAAGGAGATGGAGTTAAGCAAAGCAGTATCCCATTATAACAAGCTGAAAAGACCAGCTTCAAAAGACACAGATGACATAACACCTACTAAATATAAGCATAATTCACCCAAGGTCCTTCCCACCTATGAATAAATTTTTCAGGTGATGAAATTGAAGAGCAATGGAGACTAGAAAGATCTAATTTTCCAAGATAATGTACTTATAGATTTCTTGTTACAGACATTGGTATTTTCAACTCAAACACTAAGTAAACATAAACAGTTCCAGATTACTCTTTATGTTTCAAGAACGGTATGCCCTGGACATAAACTTTGATTTACGAAGTCTCTACTCAGATTAAATGAAACATAGAACAGAAGAAAGTGATTTTCTGAAATAAGAAAAATGAAAGATTGATTGACTAATTATTAAACTAATTGCATCAATCAGCACTCAGAACAAGATTACTATATATCTTGCTACTGGAAGCAACCTTAAAAGCTCTTCATGCACTTGAAATTTGTTTAAGGTGATTGGTTGATCTGATAATTCCTCATTAGACTAGATTACACTTGTTACTGTTTCCTAACAAAGAAAAATATAAAAAGGACAGGCAAATTATAGACATTATTTTTCCCTCTTTGGGGTATACTTACCACTATTCTTATCACAATGGTTGGAAAATTTGAGTTTCCTTTCTTCTCTTTTTGGTATACATAGCATCACCAAGGTTAGTATTTATATTATATTTAGATAAGTACTTGCATGTTTTACAATTGCTTCTCTTTCACTGTGGCCGCAAAGGACGACTAGGTAGTATTTGAAGCACTGCCCAAAAGCTTGGTACACAGATAATGAAAGAGAATAATACTGGGTGCTGGTGCTGGTAATAGCTTAGCATATACTGTAGAAAAACAGCCACATACACAATTTATATATACAATATCATAAAACAACAGTTAGTTGTTCTTCGCAGAATCCAAAAGAAAATTATCAATGCTTCGAGTATTGTAAACAGAAGTGTATGACTGCTCAAGACATTAGAGCATAATTCTCCCATGATAGCAATGTTAAGAAATAGTTGCAAGTATAATACAGATAACAAGTAGCTAAAATGGAAAAGGATGAACACTGGCCTTTCAAGCACATGATGATTGAAACTTTCACTTTCATCATAAACTGAACTGAATACATTTATAAGCTAACCAAGAAGTATAACATTAGAATTTCCCACTTGACACAACAGTAGATCAAATCAGACAATAAAAGGAAAAAGAACACACTGTTGTATGCACTATCTAGTAAGAACAAAAATGGAAACACTTCATCCAAATTTACCTAAGTGTCAACTCCTTACACGAACTTCTAGCTCGAAAAATCTTTCAAAGAGCCAATATCTCACTATCTCTACTTCTTTTTCTTCTCATTGTTTTGCACTTTGATCAGGCAAATCCTCATAAACAGGCAATGCCAATGAATCACTAAACTTCAAATGAAAAGCTCTAACACCATTCAATTTCTTAGGAACAAACTCAATAATTCCATCAATGGCAGCTAAAACATTCTCCATAACTTCACCATTCTCCATCCCTCCTCTCCCAATCTTCAAAACACTACATGTTCCACTCCCTAAACACAACAAAGTCGACGAACACGCTCTCTCTATCTCCTCCTTCCAGCTACTATTCCCCCTCAAATCAACTGGCACAGGTACTTTCCTCTTCTTCTTGTAAAACTGCTTCCCTAATAAACCTGGAAGCAAATTCATCACTCTTTTATCAGCCAAAAACAGTTCATACGAACTGTACAAATCCAGCTTCGAATCAAAAGATTTGTACTCAGACTTCAACTTGGTAAACTTCAGAACTTTCGTAATTGAAATTCCTTCAGAGTTAAGCTTTTTCTGCACTGTTTCAACATCAAGTTTGGTTTTTGAGTTGTGGAGTTTTCTGGGTCTGTCGTCAATGATGAGACAAATATTAGCGAAGGATTCAAGTGGGTGTAAAAAGGGGTTAGGGAGGGTGATTTTGTGAGGGGTTGTGAGTTCTTTTGGTGGGATTTTCTTCAGAGTTAATTGAAGATAGATGAAATTATCATCTACTACTTCATCTTCTTCGTTTTCTTCTTCATCTGATAGTGAATTGAGGTTTTGGGGTTCATGGGTTTTCTTGGATTGAAGCTTTTTCCACTTGAGAAGAGCTTTTACTGCTTTGCGAACTTGGTCTTCATTGATTTTCGCCATTGTTGTGGAGGCCATTGTTGCTGAGTTGAAGAAAATTTTGGTATTATAGAATGGTGACGGCGGCGACTGTGAATAAAAGATTTACATTTTTGGTCCATAAGGTTTCGAAAAGGTGATAATATTGCCCTACAATTTTATAGATTTTGTATTAGAATCCTATTCTTTTGATTTCCATGTATTGAAGTCCGACTAGATTTCACGTTGCGTAAAGATTCATTTGAAAGAAGTTTCTCTATCTAGGATAAATCCTTGCCCGACTATTAGAATCCTATTTATCTACATATATTGTAAAATGTGAGTGTTAATCTAGAAAAGATAAAAGATTAGTTCAATTTGTTTGTGTATTATTATTATTAAAAAATTAAGTTTAAGATGCATTTTGAGATGATATTGACTTAAAAGGAAATTACGAGGAAAGACTTATTGTGGATATTTAGGCATTTGGATATGCTAAAAGACATCGTAATCAATAAATGTGTTGAAAATAACCATATATTTAAAGATTTTCAATTAGAGTAACTTTTCAAACTGATATTAAATTCATGAAAATATAAAAGATGACTTGACAAATTGAATTATTTTGGTAGTGAGATACAAAAAAAAAAAAGTGTTGTTATCAACGATATTGTGTATAAACTTAAATAAGCCAACAAAAGAACAAACTTACAAGTTTCGCTTAAAAAAAAATAATCATATTGTGTGCTAATCAACATAAAAGACATGACGACTTACAACTTTCTCAAATAGAGACGGGTGAAATTGATATGTCTATACATATGTGAATTACGTGCACATGTTTACAATATTCTATTACAATGTTTTAATTGTTCTAAACAAAAAGTTTACGATATTCTATTAAAAGTTATTCAATTAACTTTCATGATATTCGAGATTCGAATCAATTCCAGCGGGATATATATTGCCCAAACGGAACCTAAAAGATGAAATAAGTGATCCATAAAATCAGTTTAGCCCTCAACGTGGGGATCTTTCCGGAAATCAGTGAGGTTTATTAATTGAAAAGATTTCTAAAACTAATGTAACATATAAACTAAATTAATTTTACTAAATTCATATTTACGGGACTATACATGAAACCATGCAGTCTCAAACTCGATTCGATTAGATTTACTTGTATTTAGTTAGACTGACACAATACAATAATAATCAAACCTTATTTATGCTCAACTATATTTTCATTCAAAGCTCAAATTTGATTCGAGTTATCTTAATTAATCCACTGAAATTATAATATATTATATATATAGTAGGAGTAATTATCAATTTAAAAAATAAACTCATCAATCAAAAAGGTCTTATACGACGTCGTTTTGGTTATTCCATTGCTTTTCCTTCTCTTCTTCATAAAAAATACAACTTCTCAGATTTTACTTGAACGCCGTCATCGAAGTTACAGACATGGGTTTCGGAGCCCTAAGATCCATCATCCGACCCGTTTCACGAGCACTCTTGTCGACCCGAACCGTATCCGCCTTCGCTCCGATCAGTTCTCCGGCGAACACTATCTGTCCGGCACCGGAGCTCCGTCCATTGTTCAACACTTTCCGACCTAGGCTTCCATGGATTCCACCATCTAGTGCTTTCCACAGCTTGACTGACACTCGCTTTCCAAAGCGAAGACACAGTGACAAACCTAAACGTAAAAGAGCTAGCTTGAGACCTCCAGGTTAATCTTCATTCCCGGTTATAATCATATTTTATAGTAGTCGAATTAGCAACCTAGGATTTAAGGGTTTAAGCCATTTTCAAATTTGGGCATTTCGTTATGCAAATTATGATGTTTTTGGGTGCTTTTGGTGTAGATGTATGTCTTTTTACATAGAAAGTGTCTTCCATAGGAAATATTGTAGCTTGGGAAATCATTTTCTAGTGTTTAGTTGGAATTGTAAATCCTACAAGGTGGAGGATTCGACATGTGGAGGGTGTTTGATTATACGTTTGGGCCATAGATTTTGAAGTTAAGCTTGAACAACTTGAAAATTTGATTTTTTCAAGTTGTGATTTTTAGAATTCGAAGTTGTATTTGGATATGCATTTTACTTGGAAAAAATCCTAAAAGTATTGTTAGTGGAAGTCACCAAAAAAAAAAAAAAAACTAGTCTTAGCTGGGAACTTGAAAATATTTGAAAATCATATTTAAATTTTCAGATTCTGATAAAATTTCATGGCCAAATAGATGTTTGAAAATAAAATTTCAAAATCTATGGCCGAACGCCAGGGTATATTTAGGATTTTTACCGGCTTTTGGATTATGACAGAATGAAAGAAGTTAGAAGTGTTTTTTTTTCTTTTGGAATTTAGGTCCGTATGTGTGGGTAAAATATACCCCAGGTGAACCTATAAGTCCAAACAATCCCAATGAAGGAAGTGTCAAGCGGAGGAATGAGAAAAAGAGAATCGGGCAGCGAAAGGCATTTATATTGGTATGTCTCCACAACTTTTAATTCCCTTTGTCCTTTTTGATGATGAGTCTCTTTTGGTTCTTGAGAAGAATGTCTTTTTCTCTTCATAAGTAGATAATTGGAATATTTTAAGATGATCTTGTAAAGATTTAGAAACTGGATATTAGGATTGAACTTAATATGCAAAGGGCCGTTCATATGCTATTTTCGGACTTATGTTGGTAAACTGAAGTTATATCTTAGTTGCACGAACTCTCCACTTTTGATGCCACACCCGTCTCGGATTCTCCAAAATACACTACTTTTGGCGAATCCGACACGCACTCGTTGGCATTTTTGAAGAGTCCGAGCAACATAGTGTTATATTGTGTCGATACTGCAAATTCAAAATTTTCTTTATAGTTTGAAGTTTCAAAAAATAATAATTATAGTTTGATGATCAGAACTAAATCTTTTGTAAGTGTGGTTCCTGTACTTGGATTATCCTTTTTTTTTTAAAAAAAAAAAAACTTTTACTCCATGCATATTTTCCTTTTTTAAACTCAACTGATTCTCCTCTATTCTTGCTTGAGAATATTCGTGCCCCTCTGGCTGGCAATTTTCACAAGTAAATTATGTTGTCTGTAACCTCAATAAACACCAACTTCATAGATACTGCATGCACTACCGACTTCCCTACTTTGGACTCAACAACTTTTAAGTTTTTTGTCATTTGTGGTTCAGATGTCATTAAGTATGTAATGACCCTCCTGGTCCTTTCTATATCTTGCCTTCTGTGTGTCGTTTAGAGCATTCCTGTAGCGATCCCAAGTCATTTATGACTTGCTGGGACTAATAGTTCGGTCACCTAGTCGTTCGTTTGGTTTTGGTGCAAGTTTTAGTGTTTTGGAGCTTATGAACCTTGAACGATCATTTTCGATCAAAAGTTCAAGAAGACGACCTTAGAATAGAATTCTGGCGGTTCCAACAACTTCGGAGTAGCCAAATTAGTCTAGTAGCATAGTTGGCACGAGTATCGAGGCCTTCGATACTCGTTTGGATCTTTAGGCGTTTTAGCCTTTGAAATTTGGCCTAAGGTTGACTTTGTCAACATTCTTGGAAAACACGTTTGGATGAAAATTCCATCAGCGCGGTTAGCTTCGGAATGTTGATTTTGGTCTAGAACAACCTTTCATTTGACTCCCGAGGTCTCCGGACTCATTCCAAGCCCCTCAATGGATTTTGGTTAAAATGGCTTTTGGAAGTAGGACCCACTTTTTATCGAGATGACCTCTAATGAAAATTTCGATTGCGCCGTTGAGTCTAGAATGTCGAATTTAGTACGGTAGCATATCTGTTTTATTTTTATCGAGTTTCGAACACCCATCGGAGACTTTGAAGTAGATAGCCAAAGCTGAAATCTGGTGCAGCTCTTTAGCGACCAGATTTTGGGCTTTTAACTATCATATTTGTGGACTTTTTAGCGACCAGTGTCGCCCTTAGAAAACCCCAACTTAGCTTTATTCCTCATTTTAAAAGTGTGATACCTTGAGCTATAGAGGTCCGATTTGGGCGATTCAAGAGGCTAACTTGAGTGACTTTTCGAGGAAAACACGTTGGCGTGGTTAGATTTCGTATTTAAAGCTTTGTTGGAGGTAAAAAGTTGTGTTTTAGTTGCTGTCATACACGAACATGCAACGAAAAACCCAAATCACACTAAAAAGGAACAACAATAACAGCTGCTATGTACGAAAAAATACCATAAACGAGGGTCTAGATGCTGAAATCAATCACACCACGACGATCCTCACGAAAAACCCCACAATCTAGGCTTTTGAATCACTAGATGTATGACAGCAACTAAAACACAACATTTTACCTCCAACAAAGCTTTAAATACGAAATCTAACCACGTCAACGCGTTCTCCTCGAAAAGTGACTCAAGTTAGCCTCTTGAATCGCCCAAATCGGACCTCTATAGCTCAAGGTATCGCACTTTTAAAATGAGGAATAAAGCTAAGTTGGGGTTTTCTAAGGGCGACACTGGTCGCTAAAAAGTCCACAAATATGGTAGTTAAAAGCCCAAAATCTGGTCACTAAAGAGCTGCACCAGATTTCAGCTTTGGCTATCTACTTCAAAGTCTCTGATGGGTGTTCGAAACTCGATAAAAATAAAACAGATATGCTACCGTACTAAATTCGACATTCTAGACTCAACGGCGCAATCGAAATTTTCATTAGAGGTCATCTCGATAAAAAGTGGGGGTCCTACTTCCAAAATCCATTGAGGGGCTCGGAATGAGTCTGGAGGCCTCAGGAATCGAACGAAAGGTTGTTCTAGACCAAACTCAACATTCCGGAGCTAACTGCGCTGACGGAATGTTCATCCGAGCGCGTTTTCCAAAAATGTTGACCAAAGTCAACCTTAGGCTAAAACGCCTAAGGATCCAAACTAGCATCAAAGGCTTCGATACTCGTGCCAACTATGCTACTAGCCTAATTTGGCCATTTCGGAGCTGATGGAACCGCCAAAATTCTATTATGAGGTCGTCTTCTTGAACTGTTGATCGAAAATGATTGTTCATAAGCTCCAAAACCAAACGAACGATCAGGTGACCAAACTGTCAGTCCTACCAAGTTATAAATAACTTGGGGTCGCTATAGGAATGCTCTAAACGACACACAGAAGGCAAGATACAGAAATGACAGGAGGGTCATTACAAAGTATTACATTCCACGTCCACTCTACAAGTTGATCATCAAAGTTAGAAGAGTTTTCTTTGCATTGTATATATTTCGAGTTGAAATCAATTGCTCGTTCATCAATGCATTTGTCGGTGACCATGCTTTCCAAGTTCCATGACTGATATAGTAAAATGAGACTATCCTACTTTGCCTTGTCTTGGTTGCCTGTATCCCAAAGCATAAAAAAAATCACCTAAGCCAAAATAAGTTGAAAAAAAAAACAGTAAACAACCATTCACATATTTATCCAATAAACATAGCAAAGCAAGTTGCTAACACTAAACTGAATCAGCAAATTATGCCTTGGATCTCTCTGCTAAAACTTAGGACTTAGAGTGTTTGAAGTATCCTAGTCGTGAATCGTGATTGTATTTTGTAGCTCCAAGCATATTAACCAGTTTGAAAGAAATAACCAACTCGAGAACACCTTCTTCACTTAATCAATGCACTATCTATTTGATAGATATATGTTGCACTCTCTCCTTGGCCCGAAAATATCCCCTCACATGTTAATGGGGCCTACTTTCATGTTAGGAAGATCTATCTTCATTTACAAATGAATGTTATTGTGGCCTACTTTCATTTTTTAACCCTCACAGTTGAGTCATTGAATTCTCTTGGTTGGGATAAGTGGTGGCAAATGGGCGAGTTTGGGCTGGTTGAAAATGAGTTAAATAAGAACAGCTTCGGTAGTAGAGAAATGGTTAGGTAAAAAAGGGTCCTGACCCATTTTTATCTCCTAGAGCTGTAAGCTCGCTGAAGTTTCACTTTAGCAACAAATTAAATATCTCAGGTATATACAGTTCTCAAATAAACTAGTAAGCTGGCTCCAAATTCTTTTTCACGTTACTGCTTGCAATGGATAAAGAGAAATAAAGAAATATCCAGGATTTTGACAAAATATTGAGTTACGGATTTACAAAATTTTAAAATCGCATGATCCAAAAGTAACTGAATTTAGAATATTGAATTTCCAGCATTATTCTTCAATACGTCCATTACAGTGACATATCATGTGTTCTCTAGGAGGAGGAAACCCTCCAGAAAATATATGTGGCTAACCTGATTTTACCCATCTAATGTATCACTCATCGAACCCATTAAAGTATGGGTAGGTTAACAAAATATGAGCTCATTTTATCGCACTAGTTTGGATCAAGCATTAAAGCTGGCAATTATAAGGTTCAGTACTCTTTATCCTGGTTTTGTACTGTTTGAGTCATCGTACATATCATTCTTCGTATGGCCATTAGAGACTGAAGAACTTTCTTTCAAGTACTTCGGCAATTCACTCCATTCCTTGAGTTAATAAATTTGAGTTTTATTCATGCACAGGCTGAGAAGAAGAAGCGTAAAGCTCAGATGCAGGAGGCAAACCGGAAGAAAATGATTAAGCGAGTAGAGCGTAAGATGGCTGCAGTTGCTAGGGATAGAGCATGGACAGAAAGACTGGCAGAACTGAAGAAGCTCGAGGAAGAAAAGAAGGCAGCCACAGCTTGATTATCGTTGTCGGGAAGCAGATTTCAACCTGCTAGTTTTCTCTCTTGTTTTTGAGAGTGAAAACTTTCAATCCCTTCTTTAAAATAGGAACATTTTTTCTGCTGTCATGTTTTTCTCGAGGTTGATATTTAAATTTCCTTTTCGTTTGTTTTGTTAGACTTTTTTCAAAAAAAATAAATTAGATTTTGAAGTTGAAAGGTAAGTTGCATAAACTATCCAGACAAAAAGCCAATCTTATTGAAATGTGTCGTGATGTTTTCTCATAGAGCTTAAATGACGAAATGAGGATTCATATAGCCTATCCTAATTTATTTTGGATTCATATAGCCAACCTTATTGTATTGTGTTGTGATGCTTGAATGAATATGATTTGATTCCACTAAACGATGGTTGAAGAATTGGTACAAAACACTTCAATCTCAATTGTTTTACATGCTTTGGTTCCAAATGGTTAGTGTCAATTCTAAATTCTATTCCACTATCCAAAGAACTGCTTCAAGGCTTGAAGTTAAAGAGATTAAACTTGTGAATAATTTTTACTATTTATAACAAAAAAAAGACTCATTTGAAAATCAGTATTTGGTCATGAATGAAGTTATACTGGGTGAGATGGGGGTGGCCTTCGTCGCAAACATGGTGAGAGGATGAAATGGTTTGGACTTTGGGTATGCGAAGAGAAAGTGTGTCGATGCGTCTATAAGAAGGTGTGAGAGGTAGGTTGCAACAAGAGTTACGAGAGGTAGATGTAGGTTGACACAACTTCAGCTTACAAATGACATGATTCTACCTCACTAAATTAATAATTTCTCTAAGATAATATTTTCTTTCGGTCCACTAAATTAATACTTAGTAAATTAATAATTTCTCTTAGATAATATTTTCTTCCGATCCCGACTTGGGGCAATGGAAAAAATCACTTATTTCGATAAGATAATATATTTTCAAAAGACCTATGTATAAATATATGGTTCCATTAATATTATAAATTAATAATTTTTTAAAAGTACAAATATATCTAAGATAATTTAGTGAACTATATTTCTATTGTGTTTTACTTCTTGTTATAATTTAAATTTAGTTAAAGCTCATCCCTAATTTTTCTTATTGGATCCAAAAGTTTCAGTGTTGCCACGATTGCAAATACTTTTAAGTGCATGTGAAGTGATCTATTTTGTACTCACATAATGTTTTACGTATTTGATCTATCGTTGATGATTTTGTGGCACTTTTTAAATGAGAAGCCATTTTTGGATATGGATTAAAAAAAAAACTATGTTGCTTATGCAGTTTATTCTCTCACTATCATACATTGATTTAATAAGATATGAATAGTATTTGATTATTATGAAATAATGAACACTATGTATAATGAATTTATTTTTATAATGAATCATTCCGTTTATTTTACAATATATCATTTAATAAAAAAAATATATATTACAATGAATCATACACATATATTGTAATTTATGTATAATAAATTTATTTTTTATATGAATTCAATAAATATGATAAATAATTTAATAAGATGTAATGATTTGGATGTATTCATTGCACTTTATGTATAATAATTTTTTTATGCGAATTCAATAAAATGATACATAAATTAGTAAAGTACAATGATTTTGATTTAATCAAAATTAACCTTCATTGAATCTCAAAACACTTTTTAAATTAATAAATATTAATTTATCGATTAAGTAATACCTCTATAAAATAAAAATATTGCATGGTCTCACTTATATTAATTTAGTGAGGTTTTACTGTAGGTAGGAATATTTGGAGGTTGGGATTACGATGAAGACTAACAGGTATTCGAGTGTTGTCGAACATTGTGTAGTAGAGGCTACATAGTCTCTTATTCTTGAATGTGTATTATTTTACCTATTGCTTTGTGTTGCTATTTTGTTGTCATGTTATTCTTACAATCTTGAACGAAGGGTCTAGGGATAAGGAGTACATATATTATACTCTTTTTTCTGATCCCATTCAGCTATAACCACACAAGAGAGTATACATATGTAAAAAAATTACATTGTATATATATATGCAAATTCTACATTTAAAAATATATATTTAAAGTTGAACACACTTGACAAAAGTTATGTATTTGATGCAGTAGTAATGAGTGTTCATTTGATTGAAGTAGTTCCGGATTTGAACCTAAATAACACAATATTTTTTTATTTTATTTTGACAGTCACACACCATTATTTTTAAACACCCTTAATAAAAATGTTAACTCCGCCACTTATGAGATTACATTAGATCAGGGTGGCTCAACCCCAAAGCCACCGCAACAATGACTTTAGGCCTTTGAAAAATAAGTCCCCAAAATTGTTCGATGGTAATATATATAAATATAAATAATTATGTATTTATTGTTAGTATTAATTGATATTTTCCTAATGCAATTACGTATGATTTCTTGATTTGTCTAAGTTATTTAATTTTAAACCAATCATATTTTAAAATTTACTTTATAATACTTTATATAATTCTTTGAGGTGTCTTTTCAAGCTCAAAATAATTAGATTATCAAATAATTAAATTTTAAAAGACATTGCCTTATGAATGTCTTCTAAAGCGTACCGATCACATGGTTTAGACCTATTTTTGTAATTAAATGTAATACAAAATATATACAAGTAAAAAGGATATTATAATTGGTATACTCAAATAAGTGAAGACTCAATTTCACTTTTTCAATATTCCTACCACTTATAGAATATTTTGATAGTTTGTATAACAGTTGATTCAGTTGATTAAAAAAAAAAAAAATTATAATCAATAAGATCTTGTCTAAGATATAAACATTTGTAGTGTTATATAACGAATAATAATTTATATATGTCTATTTGGGTCTTACAAATTATTACAAGAAATAATATATTGACAATTGATTATGATAATAATAATTAATTTTCATGTATTTTTGAAAATTATCAAAATAAAATTATATATATATAAAAGCATAAGTTTTTGTTTTATAAAAATTGGCTTTATGTCTACTGTTCTATCGAGTCGCCCTTGCATCAGATATGTTGTTGTGTTTAGTAGAAAATTTCGGACTCAACTTGAGATTATATTTGAAATTTGGAAAATATTAATTCTAATTAGTCTTTACAAATGGCTAGGATTTTTGTAAGGTGGGAATGTTGAGAAATATAAAGAATGTGTATTTATATTTGAGCTTGTTAAAGAACACGACTCATCTTATTCAAGTTCTACAAAAAGCTCATTTCTTACACAATTTCCTGCAAAAGATCTTATATTTCCGTCCCTCATAAAGAAAAATCATAATTTTATAAATAAAGAGTCGTGACTGATTGACAGTAATAGTTCCATTGTGCTTACTGCTCAGAGACTCCATTCACAATTAGTCCACAAAAAATGGTGAACAACGATTTGAATTTGTTCATCAAATCTCAATATTTATGCTTAGTAATCTGAAATTTCGATTATTTCATCAATAATGAATATAACGTACATACTTGTGGGCTACCTTGTAAATATTTTTTCTAAAAAAAACACACATAGAACAAGTTTTATGTTCACAAGTGTTTAAAAGACACATACAAGTTTAAATATCTATCTTGTCACTAGTAAAGTTTATATAAGCCATCTTACAAAAATTGTCAAATTTGAGGGGCTATTTAGGTAATTAGCTTTTTTTTTTTAAAAAAAAATTATGAATTCACGACATAGATTTCACTTAAATTTTTATTTAATAAAATGAGAGAATCAGAATGAGGATTACGGTACTTATGTCCAAATATTTACTATCATATACAAAGAAACCAAAGCATCGTGTGGTAAAAGGTATTGGAGAAAATAATACACGAATTATCATTGATATTGTCAAATTTCTTATCTGACAATGTTCCCCAATATAATGTATAACCAATGCATGTATTGGTTATATACATCATATTCAACAGGACCGAAGCTAGCTTAGAGCTAGGGTGCTTGTCGAATCTCCTTCCCTTCCGACTAATTCACGTGTTTACTTTTTCATATTGAAACCTATTAGTGTAAATCCTTACTCTGCCACTACTATTTGTATACATAGTAAAATAATGACATTAACAAAAATACATGATAGTATTCATTTTTAATACATCATTTGTTTATTTAATACAACATAATAAACACTAAATAAAAAACATTATCAGTAAAAATAATCTCAATATACATCATCCCGTATTATTCTTATACGATCTATCAAACATAGGATTTGTAAGGTGAGACACATGAGAGGTGTTATATCTGTAGGCCCATATTTGGGTTTTTTTCAAAGAAGGCCCATCTTAACTCTAATTGGGCTTCCCGAGAAGCCCAATATTTCTTCTCTGTTATCAATAAGAATAAACCCTAGTCTCACATAAAGCAGAGTTGCGGCCATTAGAGTTTGCATTTTGCTCAGAAGCGGCAGCAACAACTCAGAAAATGGTAAGTAACGATTCGAAATTGTTGTTGTTCATCAAATTTGCTTAGCAAATGTATAATTTCTCTGATTTTTGTGTGTGTATCTGTAAATTTTGTAGACTTTCAAGAGAAGAAATGGAGGTCGTAACAAGCATGGACGCGGCCATGTCAAATTCATCCGTTGCTCTAACTGCGGCAAGTGCTGCCCTAAGGTATCTTTTTTTTTCTTTCCTTTTTCAGATAGTAACTACGCCTAATTTATACTTGAATGCTATTCGAATGATTATTTTATATAGATTTTATTTATTTATTCTGGATTTAGACCTAAGTTGTAAATTATATGTTATCATTCTGTTATATTTTGCTTTTTAGAATTTTTTGATGAAGTATAATTTTATTAATGATATTAAAATATTGTTAGTTCTGGGAACAAAGAGCTAGTGAATATTTGAGTTTTCTAGCTGATGCCTGAAACTGTTATTAGGATCAATGTGTTTCACATGATGGAGATTTTGGTGTTTTTTTTTGACTATTTGTTAGTGTTTTTGGTTTGATGATTATTTGATTTGTTGTTCATGAGATCTTTAATTTGATTGAGCTGTTAATTGTGGCGGCGGAATGGTTGAAGCATGCTGATTGAAGCTGTATGGTTGTTCCTCGATTTTGAGTCTTAAGTCTTCTTGTGGATACAATGGTTTGTGCTTTTTCAATTGTTTGGTAATCAGACAATTAGGTAAAGTCTTGTATTTTAGAATGATTTGTACAATTGGAACTTGTTGTCGGAGCAAAGATCCAGTCTTGTTTTGATCTTGTTCGACTGAGCTGTTATTTGTGGTCTTGGAATGGTTGAAACTTGCCAATTGTGCCCGGATGGTTGTTCCTTGTACATTCCTTTTGTGAATACAATGGTCTGTGCTTAATGAAATTGTTCAGAAATCAAAGAATCAGTAAAGTCTTGTTTTCTGGAATGATTGATACAATGGCATCTTCTCGTCGGAGCTAAGACCCTGTGAAGTTGTTATGCTTTAATGAGATCACTTTACTTGTTTCATCTCATCTTTGTTATATTGTACTTGGAACTTGATGTAGAGTCCCCTCTAATTGTAACAATTATGTCCGTAGTTAGACTCACCAAGTGTTGAATAATTCTTGATCCTCCTATATATATGTTGTGTGTATTTCCTAATTTAGTGTTAATTTAAGATACCAACTTTTGCAAGAATATCGGAGCTTGGACTTATGTTGTCTTGTGTCTAATTTGTTTCAGGACAAAGCCATCAAGAGGTTTCTTGTGAGGAACATTGTTGAACAAGCAGCAGTGAGGGATGTTCAGGAAGCTTGTGCTTTTGAATGTGAGATTCTTAGTGCAATTAACATTGTGTGTTAACATGTAGTATATATTTATAATGAACTAACATAAATATTTTATATTTGCAGTGTACACTCTTCCTAAGCTGTACTTGAAGATGCAATATTGTGTCTCATGTGCCATTCACTCCAAGGTTGTTAGGGTTCGTTCTCGCACTGACAGGAGGGTCCGTGAGCCTCCACAGCGTTTCAGACGCCCAAGGGTACTGATCTATACTTCTGTTATCTCTAAATTTTCTCTTCAAAATTCTTTATTGGGATCAATATTTAGGTGCAGAAGTCTATTGTTACTACCTATTCAGTAGGTTTTACTGATTTGAATCTCGTTTTCGTTGCTGACTTATATTCTGCAAAACAATTTGCATGCTATGAAATGTTCAATACCTATATCAACTACTTGAATGTACTAAACGTTTTGTGTTATCGAGAAAGGAATTCCTTCAAATCTATTGGGAACTTGTGAATCTACGTTATTCGGATGCTTACGTGTGGATTGTTTCTCTTTCAGGATGATCTTCCTAAGGCTGGTCAAGCTCCACGCTCAGCCGGAGGTGCTCCTCCTGCTGCTGCTCGTACCTAAGCGCCTGCGTTTTGAACAACTGCCTTTAGGCTTTTGGGTTTTTTTTGTTTAATTTGAGCAAAATCTTATGGTATTTTGAGATGTGTTTTTGAAGTGGAATTTTTTAAATTTAGTTTTACTTGAACACCATTAAATTTATGCATGCAAATTTTAAGAAATCAGACTTATGGTTCTATGTTATTTGTTATATATAGCCCATTCCAGTTAAACTCTATTTAGTCTCCAATATGTATTTAAGTTGCGGTTTATTGGTACCCAAAAATCGACTAAATATGTTAAAATCGTTGCATGTTATACCATAGTTTTAATGTTGAAATGAAAAAAAAGTGAAGAGCTTTATAGGATTTTATTATCATAATTTCATATTATATGTGCTTTCTTGTTTTTCATAATAGTGTTATGGACCTTCATCTTCTAGATCAATTCTCATTAAAAGACAATAAATCCACATATGATTAGTTTTTATTATATAACAATCTCACTCTACGAAGAAAGGGAACAAGTGATCACGAGATTCATTATTCCATCTTCAATGTGGAACAAAATTAACACTATAATTCAGGAATAACTATTTTGAGATTAATTATTTATTTTAGGATTAATTATTTGTATTCCAACCTAACAAAAAATAAGTTTATCCTAAAATTAATTTCGAAATTAATTATTTCTTTTTCACTCATACCAAACAATCCCTTAACGTCCTCCTCAAGAAGTAAAGTTGTTCACTAGCTTAGTGCCATTTTAAAAATATTACGAGCTGATTTTTCATTCAATTCTTATAAATACTAGATAAAACCAATATTAATATATGAAGGAAATAATAACGTGTTGGATTTTCATAATATAAAGTTGACTAAATTTTTAATTTCTCTATTCATTTTTCCTTGTTCAATATTAACTCGCAACATTCGTCTTAAGTTGAAACAAAATAAATCAATTCTACTGTATTCTCTTCGTCCCAATTCACAGGCACCTTTCAAATTTCGAGATTCAACCAAATCTTTATTTGGCCATAAATTTTTTCATATATTATTTAAGTATCTTACATTAATATTAATTATTACTCTCTCTATCTACTTTTAATTGTCATGTTGCGCTTTTTGAAAGTCAATTTGACTAATTTTCAAAGTTAAATTAGATTAACTTAATTCGATATTTTAAACAAAAAATTTAGCTATTCAAAAACTATATAAAAAGTACTATAGACTCCAATTATTTGCATATCAATATGATTAAAAAATACATCATAAAATGTTAGTTAAAGTTATTATCGTTAGGTATTAAAAAGAAATAGTGAACAATCGTGGACCGTTCAAAAGAGTAAGAATTTCTAATCCAACGGTAGACATTCAAAACACGTCATCAATCCAAGTCATTTTTTTCATCCCCGCCAAAATCTTATAAAAATTCAAAAAAATGGCGCTAAAGTTCAAAAATCTAAAAAAACCAAAATTTTCACCAATATTCCCTCCTTCATTTCTTCTTTAAACCTTCCAAATTCCCACAAACCTTTTTCACCAAAGATTTTTCTCTCTGTTTTCGAATTCTAGAGCTTTTTCTGTGTTAAGGGTTGTTATCAAGATTCAGAAAAAATGGCTGGTGGTGGAGCATCGACTAAGGCTTCGAATGGTAGTGGTCCTACTAGAGTGAGGAAGAGGGTTGAAGTTGAATCTGCTGCTGCTGCTGCTGCTAGTCTTAAGCGTGCTAAGGATGGAAGCGCTTTTGCTCGTTGGTATGAACTGATGGTTTTTCTATATTAACTGATGGTTTTTTTCTTGCTGTTTGTCATATGGGTTTGTAGGTGGATTTCGTTGTTTTATTGATATGGGTGTAGTTTTTTAATATAGATAAATGATTTTCTGGTGAAAAACTTGATGATAAGTAGTGGGGTTGTTTGATTTGTTGAAATTTACATTTGCATATTCATGAATTGGGTTGCTGTTTTTTCTGCTTATTTGGGTGTTATATGTGATTTTGTGGTGGAAAAGTTATTGAAAGTAGTGGGTGTGTTTGGATTGTTGAAGGTAACATTTACAGATTCATGAACTGGGCTGCTGTTTTCTTCCTGTTGGGGGGTGTGGTGATAAATAGAGTAGTGTTAGGTGTATTTAAATGTTGGAGCAAATAGAGCTAGATATGTATTTTTTCCTGGTAAAAAAAGTCAATTGAAGGTTACAATTGCAGATTCATGAATTGAGTAGCTCTTCTCTTCCCTTTTTTTGGGCTGATAATTAGAGTTAGATGTGTGATTTACTGGTGAAAAAGCAAATTGAAGCTAGTGGGTGTGCTTAGATCATTGAAGGTTACATTTTCAGACTCATGAACTGGGTTGCTATTTTCTTCCCATTTACAGGGTGAGAAAGTGTTGTGTTTGCTCTATCCTTAACTAGATTTTTCAGGTTTGTGTCTTGAGTATGCCACCCCCTAATGGGTATTGTAGTGTGTGATTTAGATTTAGTCAGATCTCTAATGCCATCATTGCACATTGAGTGGGATACCAAAAAACAAAATAAAATGTTAAGAGTAGGTCGATATATACAGTTTTTGGGTAAATATAGTGGGTGTATTTGCTTATTAGCTGAAGGCTAAAGGTTACCTTTCATGAAACAGGTTGCTATTTTGTAATGTATAACAATACTTCTTGAACTTTACAAAATTGGTGAAAGAACCTGGTTCTGTGCTGTGTTATTGTGGTTCAATGTTCATTCTGTATAAGATTTGAATGAAAAACTTGAAGGAATTTCTCTTTTCTGCTGTTTTGTGATGTATATTGAGTTTTTTCTTTCATTATTGCAGTGAAGAATGCAGCAAAGATGTGCCTATAGCATTGATAAGCTTCCACAATTGTAGCCTTGATGCAAAAATCAAGATGAACTTGGGTACTAATACTTTTACGTTTGTTACCTCTTTTCACTTGTAATCAATCTTATTTGGTATTTCCCAGGGGTCAGTCTTTGTACCTACTCATATGATGAAGCTTATTTATATAATCAAAATGTCAAATTTCATGTTCTATGTGATCTTGGTGAATTTGGGGCTGTGAGCATTTTGTTAATGGGCAAATTTGTTTGTGCAGAGGCTCAAGTTGTGGAAAATCAGACTGAAGTGAAGAAACCAGCAGCAAAGTAATATTCTAAAACTTTTGTTATTGTTGTTCTGTGTGTGTTCTTTGTTTTTAGTTTTCTAACATGTTGTGTAACATTGCACAGGAGCAAGGAGAAATCAACAGAGCCAAAGCCTAAAAGGGAAAAGAAACCCAAGAATCCAAATGCTCTGAAACGCCCTCCTACTGCTTTCTTTGTGTTCATGTAATCACTCACTCATGTATGTTCATGTATAGATATGCTCAAAAAATATTTAGCTAAGTTTTGACATGAGGTAAATCTTGCAGGGATGATTTTAGACAGACTTTTAAGGCTGCAAATCCTGATTGCAAGAGTGTATCCACGGTAATGTTGAATGTACCTACTCTTGATGCCTTTTTTGTTGTATTTCCTTTAGATAATGCTAATCGCTTTATACTTTGATTCTCTCTAGGTTGCTAAGGAGGGTGGTGAGAAATGGAAGTCCATGACTGATGAGGTGAGTGGCATGAGTCAACAGTTTTATTTGTGTTTATTGTGATGTTCCAAATGTGATTCTTACTCTTGTGATTTAAATGGTTCCACAGGAGAAAAAACCATATCAGGAAAAGGCAGCAGAGCTCAAAGCAGCATATGAGAAAGCCTTAAAGTCTAACACTGATGCTGATAATGCCAATGTGAGCTCATCCTTTCCTGCTAATCTTATGTTTTTCAAACTGTTATGTATAACTTTTTGATTCTAACATTTTAATTAATGATTTCAGGATGAAGATGAGGAGCTTGAGAAGGAAGTAAAGGAAGAAATAGCGGTAGATGAGGAAGTGAAGGAAGAGATAGAAGTAGATGAGGAATAGAGCTGTTAGTTTTTGAACTGGTGTCACTATCTTCAAGATTCTTGAATTGACTAGTTTTAAGAGCTTATGTAAATTTTTGATCAATTGTTAACTTACTTCTACTTGAAGTAATATATGAAAATTTATGGTTTAGTTCTTGCTTACAAAGTCTTCGGAATGAATTTCTTATTATTGCTATCTAGTTGAAGTAATGACGCAAGTTCTCTTGTGAATGGTTGGTTATTTGTGTTAACGAAGTGATAATTGAATTGAGTTTGTAATTGATTATGCAACAAGAATCATTCAAGTGAATTTATTCATTTCATATTGAATTTATGTGAAGTAAACACTGATTAACAATGTGAGATGACAGAGTTGTACAAGTAGTACTACAATTCAAAAAAAGTAAACTGTTTGTTAACAAACATAAATTCCTATGAATGGAGTCAGCAGTTACTGGCCCAACTTGTCTTGTTTTGTTCCCTTACAAGGCGGCAAGGGCTTGCCACACAAGCATAAATTGTGGGCATAGGCAGCTGCAGGGAAGATATTGTATGGTCTGCCTTGTGGTATTTCACCACATAATCTGTTGGCTCTGAAGTTTGCATGTTTCAATGCTTCAATCCCCAACAAGCTATCTGGTATCTTCCCCGAAAGTCTGTTGATTGATAAATCTAACCATTGCAACTTCACTAGTGATCCTAGACTTGCTGGAATTGTACCAGTAATCTGGTTTCTTGATATATCGAACCTCTCAAGCTTATCAAGATTTGATATTGAAGTTGGGATTTGACCTGCAATCTTGTTGCTTCCTATGTTGAGCACTTTGAGGTTTAAGCCAATGACAAACTCTGGGATGCTCCCAGAGAGTTGGTTGTTTGAGACGTCGATTGCTTCCAAGAATTTGCTTGTCTTGTTGCTTAACATCCTTGAAAGAGACCCGAAAAGCTGGTTTGAATGGAGATCAAGGGATGAAATCCCATCAGGCAATTTGATCACAGCAACATCAGATTTCAACTGGTTGTTTGATATCTTTGCCTTTTGCAAGCTTGACATTCTTGCAAAGAAACTCGATATCCCACCTGTGAAGGCGTTATCGGACAAGTCTATAGAGTTCAAAGAATCAGGCCTAGTGAAATTTGGAAGCGTCCCACGAAGCTTACAACCTGCTAAATTAACATCAGAAAGCTCTCTAGTCCTAATCCATTCAGGCACTATTCCAAGATTGAACTTGTTATAAGACAAATCTATTGATAAAAGTGAAGGAAGGCCTTTAGAGAAAGCAATAGGCAAAGGATCTAAAAGTTCATTTCTAGACAAACTAAGGTTCCAAAGATTTGGTAATCCTGCAATAGACTCAGGGATTTGACCTGTCAACTTGTTAGAACTCAATGACAATGAAGTAAGTGCTTTCATCTTCCCAATTTGAGTTGGAATTCTCCCGGTTATTCGATTATGATCCATCGATAAAAACGACAGCTTGAGCAAACTACACAAGGAAACAGGAACCTCCCCTGACAATTCATTACTTGAAAGATCAATATATGTCAAATTTTGAAGCTGTCCAAGAAAATTCGGAACAACCCCAGATAGTAAATTGTGGCTCAGATCCAAGGACTGCAAGTTAACAAGATTCTTGACACCAATTGGGATAACCCCAGTTAACATATTGTCTGTTAAACTCAACTGCTGCAGATTCTTGAAATTTCCTATTACAGAAGGTACATGTCCTGTCAAATGATTACCACTAAGTGAAAGTGTTTGAAGTAACTCCAAATGAGATAAACCAGAAGGTATATCTCCTTGTAGTGAATTACCATCCAAGATCAACTGCTTCAATCTTGAAAGTTTCGAAAAACTTTCCGGTATAGCACCAGCAATATGTTTCATTCCACTTATAATCAATGTCTCCAAGAAAACCAAATCACCAAGAGATGATGACAAAGTACCCTTCATGTAAACACTAATGTCTCTCTCAGAGGGTGTTTGTAACACTAATCTATTCACTCTCCCTGTTGAAACATCACATTCTACACCTTCCCAGCCTCCTCCACAACAATCTTTACCTGTCCAAGAAGACAGAAACTCAGTAGTATCCTTAAAAATCTTATCTTTGAATCCAAGAAGAGCAAGTCTATCAGTTTCAACACAAATTTGGGGTTGTTGGGCTAGTGACATTTGGTGAAAGAATGATGAAATTAACAAAATCTTGAAAACCAACATCAGAAAATGCATTTTGGGAAGTGGGGTTTTGAAAAAAAAAATCTTGACTTTGGAAGAACACAAAAGGGTGTATGTATATATGTATGTATAGTTTATGATAAAAGATTTGAAAAAGAAGAAAGATTGGGTTTTTCTTGTTTATTCATCACTTAGACAAGAAGGTACAATGATGGAAAAAAGATACTGAGAAAAATTTGAAGGGAGAAAAAGAATGATTTGGTCTGAACAATTGTTTCACTTATTTATAGAAAGAAATAACCTTAAAAGTAGCAACTGTCATTATGGTAAAAAGATTGTTTTTTTAAAAAAAAAATAAAACAGAGTTATCGTGGAGTAGTAAGTATTCTTTTATTCTTAACCAAACTATCTTGGGTTTTGAGTCATCGCCTTTGTTATAGTGAGCGTTTTACCAGCACACAAGATATCAGATGAGACTTTTCGACGCGAATTCAAATTTAGTTGGGGTTGAATATGGATATTGAACATTAGATGGAAATTTTGTATTACTTTTGAGGTAAAAAGATTTGTGTTTTTTAATCAACCAGAGTTGTTGTGGACGAGTAAGTAGTTCTTTTACCCTTAACCAAAATATCTCAAATTTTATGGTAAAAAGATTTTGTTTTTTAATCCACGAGTATTGTGGTGGACTTATAATTACTTGTGCATCCTTGTTGATGAATATAATACAAATTACAATAAATTACAGTTTGAAATTAAAATGAACAAAAATGTTTTTTTGACTTATCTCCTCCAAGATATAGCATCTCAATGACGTTCTATTACTCAATAACTCTGGATTAGTTGAATATCTCAAGTTTGTTAGTGAGAGTTTTACCATATAAGATACGACTTTTTAGTACAAATTTAAATTTAATCGGATTTGAATATGAATATCGAACATCGAGCGGAGGTTTGTTTTGTTTTGTGAATTTATGAGGATTCACATGTGTGTAAATTTTTTTTTGTAAATTTTGACCGTTTGGTTAAGGCTCACTGTCACGAGTATCCTACAGCACATTGGAACGTTGGAGCGCACTAAATGGGTTTAAAATTCTTTCCCACCCTTTGGGGAACATTCCACTATGGTTTTTATTTATTTTTCTATTTCACCTCTTTCGTTAATCGGGGCGAAACTATAGTTTTGCTTATTGGTTCGATAAAATTCTATAATTTTGGTTAAGATGTTTTGATTGTGTTGAAAAAGTACTTAATTATGTGTAGTAGTTTGTTCAATATGTAATAAGTCGTCTTTTGTAAAATTCAGAATATATGGAGTCAAAATTTTAGTTGTGTCTCAGTGCCTATAAAAGTGAGATTATAGTAATTGAAGCAGATAAAAAAATAACGATGTAAATCTAAAATTATTTTTGAAGGAAGTCGTTATTAAGACCTACAATCTCTTGAAATCCATACAAATGTGATATTACGGAAAAAAATGATTTATATAGGCGATATAAATTGACATTAAATTTTAGTTATGTTCGTATATTCACTTCAAGTTCAACCTTCCTTGAAGTCCGGTGAATATCCACAATATGTTATGTGGAATTATAGATTCACGAGAATCCAATAACTTTTGTCTAGACCCTATATACGTTAAGAGTATATCAATTATTTATAAATATTTAGTTGTAAATTAAATTATGAATATTAACTTCAAATTAATATAAAATCTCATAAATTTTAAATCATAAATTTATATACCAATTGAAAATGTAGAAAACTTCATGAATTTAGCAATGACTCATATATCTAATCCTTGTTTTACTTGGGATTGTAAATTAGTACAAATGTACAACTCTTGCATTTAATTTAAATAATTTTTGCTACAGCTGTGAAATTTGACATACCATAAATAAGAAATGAAAAAAATAAATTTGATTTTTGAACACCAATTTATTAAGTGAAGCAAATTTTATGAAGTAAATTTCTTAAATAGTCAATCAAATATGAAAATTATTTCACACACTAATTTTTCACTTTATTTTTTGTGACAACAAAATCATTTAAGTGTTACTGTGTTACATATTCTTATATAAAATTACCCAAGATTGAGCCAAAATAACTTTTTTTTTATCGACGTACATATTTTAGGTTTTGCATTTAATTTAAACAATTTTTTTATACAGTTGTGAAAATTGACATACCATAAATAAGAAAATTGATTTTTGAAAATTTTGGCAGTTTGATTGATACCAATATATTAGGGGAAGCAATATTCATAAATTGTTTGAATAAATTAAATTGTAATTAATAAATGTATTTAGTGTTTTTTTTTGTTTTGTTTTATTTATTTTGTATAAAGTATTATATTTTTCTATAGAACAATGCTTGGCTTGAAAGAGGAAAGTTGAGCTAAAAGAAATATTCCCTTCACCAAATTGAAGTATTTAATTAAATGATTACTTTTTTTAATTATGGTTTTATTTTTTCCTCATAATTTAAATAATGTCAATTTACAGAATGGAAAGTAATCTAAAAAAGAGATGTGGTCCTTTGTGTGTTCCTTAAGAGAAAAGTTATTATAAAATATCAGTTTTAATTTGAGTCTGAATGATTTTGTTATCTCACACACACAAAAAAAAATTTTACTGAATAATTTTAATAATTTAATGATCGTTCAAGAAATTAACCTACGTAAATATCATCTATTTATATTACGAGGGGAAAGATTTATGTGCTTCAATCATAATTTTTTTTTTTATAATCAAAGATAGCACAAGCTTAATAATATTAATTTTATATTTAGAATTCACTTTAAGTTAAAAGTACAATTTACACTTAGTTATGAAATCATATAACTTTTGAATGAAATATATATTTTTATAACAATCATATAATATAAACTAATTCACATTATTTTTTAAGTCTTTTTTAATAAGTTAAGAATTTTAAATATTTTTCTATGTTTTAATACGTTAAGAATATTTTTAATTTTTTTTTAAGAAAAAAAATGATTAGGATTTAGTCCAATCAACCTACTACTTGACAAAGGCATGTGACTTCTTTATTGATTGGTTGAATTGTTGTTGTACATTATGAAATGATTAGGGATAAGGGTCTCAAAAATAGTTTAACTTTGATCGGATTTGCTGTTGCGCTATTAAATTTTTATAAGGACATATTATCTTCCTAGACTATTTAATACCGTATTTTTTACCCTCTGAACTATTTAATTGTGTATTTTAAAGGTATATATGTGCCCACGTGGATACATTATTATTTATAATTTTGTATTATTTTTTAAGTCCATGTGGGCAAATATATATGTTTAAAATACAATATTAAATAGTCTAGGGAGGTAATAGTTCTTCATGAAAGTTTAGTATCGCAACAACAAATTCGACCAAAATTAGGATATTTTTAAGACCTTTATCCCAAATGATTATCCACTTTCCTATTTTGGAAGTTACTTGCAACTAGATTAAATGGTCCAATCAAAGAAAAAACCTAGAGATAAATGGAATCAAAAGGAAAAAAAACAACTTATTATGGTATATTATTTAAATAATATATCCAATAATTTTTTTAAAAAAATTATTTCATTACAAAACCTAATTTTGATTTCATATATTCTTAGTAATTGAAATATCTTTAAAATGTGAGAAATATTCGAACTTTAATCTTTTGCGTTTGAATTTACATAACGTTATACGCAATAAGTTAGGCAAATGGTTATCCAACATAATTGATTTGATGCTTATAATTCAAATTTTGCTATTTCTATGAGTAGTCATAACATCACTCTAATAGTATGATGTCTTTTAGTTTGAACTACTAAATATTTTTATTTCTATTTTAAATCTCGATACCTATCAAATGAATCAAATCAATTAAGCAAAAATTGGGGCAAATATGTTTTTTTTTGTCTCAAACGATATCACGTGATACCACTTCATCAAATTCGTTTTTATATATATTTTTGAGTATATATAAACATTTAGTACATTGGATTATGAAAAAAGTAATGAATTTGTGACCCAAAGACCAGTTTAATTTCATGTGGCCTTAAAAGTTGGTTGAAATTAGTTAGTTGGCAATTATAAATATTTATTGTTTATTTGGGACCCCAAAAAGATGACAAATTCACTATTTACCATCACAAATTATACTTCTCTCACATATGATCCAAAGTTTGTGAAGTTGATTTGATATTTTTATAGCTTTAAAAGTTTGTTTTTGCTATAATTTTGTATGAGATGGAATTACACATAAATTACCTTGTTCTTATATTCTTTGTGATATTAATAGTTGTAAAAATATAATCGCAAAAAATATTATTAAGCTTGACATATATCGTTGTACAAATGACTCTTCCAATATAAACTAATAATAGGGAATATTAGATAGTATAGGGAAAAAGGAGAATATTGTGTTTTTCTCGTATGCGTATAGGTGTGATATTCAGAAAATTATATTGGCTAAATAATTATTATAACAATCCAACAATAAAAAATTATTCAGATTAAACCTTATACATATCTTGTTGCACAAATCTGTTGCTTTTACTTTCATGCCCATTTCTAACGTGCGTGAGATCAATTTTTAAATTGAAATTATTATGATTAAAATAATTCATTTTTGAAATTTCAAATATTGAAAATTTTAATGTAAAGTTTACATAAGTTTATTTTTCACATGTCAACAATGTATATTTTAGAATGTTAATCCAAAGTAATTTTTTTTCTTCCAAATTAAAGAAATTAAGAGAAATAAGTACAACATACTCAAAGAAATGATCAAATTAATTAATTGGGGACCATATTATATTGATTAAGAACCATTGGTTTTCACTTGTTTTATAATTATAAAGATGATTATGACTTATGAGCATTTTAGTAAACTAATGACTAATTAATAACATGTTTAACTCTTAATTGTCTTATAAAGGTCTTAACCTTTTTCATGGACTTTGTTTGTGAGCTGGACAACACAAATATTACTAGTCACTAAATAATATTTTCCTGTACTAATTTATGTGGTATCATTTAAATTTGAGAATTCAACGAACTTTTTTATCGTGAATTTTTTATATTATGGCTTTACGGGCGTCTTTTTTTTTTTTTTTAAACAAAACTAATTTGCAGACTTTGATATAATAAGATAAAATTTTAGTGATCATTCATGAAATAACTCTATTATATCAAACACATCATGATCAAGCTAAGGCAGCTTCAATTCAAAGGATCTTTATTGCCAACATTTTCCATTAATGAATGAAAAGTTAATGATAATGTTAAAAAATATGATGGGATTAATTCATACTTTTTGGATATTTGATTACTTTGAATTTTGGATTGGATATCAAATTTACTATTATGGTGTTTTGGATATTCCAAAGATTTTAAAAATTATGCCTTATATTTCATTTTACTCGTATTATATGTGTCCAATGTCGATAAGTTCAATTTTCAAGATTCAATAAATTAGTATTCTAACGATTATTCATTTTAGTATTAAGTCCAATATGAAATTACGCGACATAGGCGATAGGGTGACCGGCCTTAATCCTTGTTAATTGTAGGAAGTTATATATTTTATGGAGCAAACTATAATGTGAATTAAGACCGTTCATTGTTATGGTTTGCCTTAAAGACTCATATGTCGAAATAAAAAAAAATAAAATATCCAAGCCAATTAAATCAGAATCGAACTTAAAAATTCAATCCAATCCGAATTTAATTGGATTTGGATTTGGATAGTAATTTCTTCAATTCGAAAATCAAAAAGTAAATTGGACTTAATTTTTTAAGTGAAGGTTTTCAACTAATCATCCTTCAATCAATGTAGCTCCCGTGTTAGCTACCAATAATCTTTCGACTTTCAGGAAAGAGTAGAAGAATAGGTACGTTGCTCCTTCAACCAAATTATATGTACATTATATTCCAATAACCAAAAAGAAACCTTGGAATAATAATAAAAGTATCTTGCATATGATTCATATGTCATCAGTCCAAATCGTAAAAGACAATAATTAATATTTATATTATAATAAACCATTTATATTATATTCTTTAAAGTGCGATTCTTTTCTAAATCAAGGTCTTAGTTTTGAAGACACGCATTTCTCATATGTGTTGCACATGTTAGAGACCTAGAAATTCACAAAAGGGAATGATATATGTAGGGGTCCCCAACTTTGTACAACAAAAAAACATGAAATTTTATTTTACCCCAAAAAAAACCTTTTTTTTGTCCTAACAAATAGGAATTATTTGTTGTTTTCCTTGAAAAAAAGTTTCTTGTTTTCACTTTCTTGATATTATTTTTCAACCTTATATTATAAAATGTAAGACAGATTGATGAAATTAGGTAGCGTTGAATGCGGAGAGATACGTTAATTGTTGTCCATTTATTTTTTCTTATCTAAATGTCAATGCATTCTTTACTTTCTGACAATTTATAGTTGGAAACTAAAGGTGCATTTCGAGATTCCGATTGATTTAAATTTGTATCGTGTTAGTATGACTTGTTAAAAATGAGGCATTTCATATCTTACTTTTTTCATTTTCAGATTCGAATTCATGAGCTTTGGTTAAGAATTGAAAAGTTCTACTATTCATCCCGATTCGGCACAACATTGCTAAAATAAATAAAGGAAAATTAACTAAAATAGTTATTCACCAAACTGATTAAACTAAAAATAGCCAACATATGCTATAACATGTGTATGATTGTGTATAATCTATGTATACCGACTAGAAAAAAATAAACAGATTGTTTGTAAACCTCGTAAACCTGAGTATATATTATTGTATAGTTAGCTTGAAATCGTTGGAAAAAAATTGTAAACATTAAATCCTTGAATCCACCTCCTCATTAAATAACAATGGTTAAATATCTATATATTGTGGATTGGACTAGTTTGTGTTTTACTTAATGAGCATACACATGATTTTTGTCAAATGAGTTTAATTATAAATGTACTTTTTTTGTTGAGACAAATTAAAGGAAGCCCTCCCTAAGCACATAGATTTTGTCTAAGTGACTTTTATGTAATAAACAAACATGATTTTCCAAGCACATGGAAGAACTTTAACACCCCACACACATAAAGACGTACAGTGAATACAAAATAAGTTCGAATTTCGTAATATAAAAAACTAAACGCATAAAAATATTCAAGGTTCAATATAACGACTATGATAAAGGGAGAACATTTACCCTAAAGGGGGTGATTCTTCAACAAAAGCAATTCTCTTTCCCACCTAGTCTTTCCTAGTATCAATATTTTTGCGGTCTTCGTTGAAAAGCCAAAATTAGTTCAAGTGAACTAGTGAAGCAAAATAAATTAAAAATAACACTGATTTTCAAATATCATTTTACACTCTGAAAACAAAAATTGTTTTTTTTTTAAATTTCAAAATTTTCATGGTCAAACGAGGTCTTTCTCAAACATATAAGTTTGTGGATTTCAATATAATTTCCAATTAACCCCTTTGTCATCAAATAAGTAATTAAACGAAAATGACATTAGTTATTAAGAAGACAAACATGAGAAGGAAAATTAAAATTTACAAATCCTTACAATGTTTTAATTTCATAAACATTATTTTAATTTGTAGAGTATACACCCCATTAATTAAAATAGTGATTAACTTTAAACAGAAAAGGCTAGATAGAACAAACGAAATATATTTTTTTTAAAAAAATAAAAAAGGGCCCAACCGGGTTCGAACCGGTGACCTCTTGATCTGCAGTCAAATGCTCTACCACTGAGCTATGGACCCCCTGTTGTTTAAGTATTTCCTCCGTCTTATTTTATATGACACACTTTGCCTTTTAGTCAGTCCAAAAAATACACATTTTCATATTTGATAAATGTTAAGTAACATTATCGAGATTTGATTATGTTATGTTTTACTTATTTGACAAAAAAAATCCACAAAGATGAACATTCAGGTTTTGCCCTGATGTCATCTTCGTTGAGTTGTACTTGATCAGACCTTGATTATTATGTGTAATCTTTTAATTTGTTCATCTATCATTCAGTCTATGTTTAGACCTATACAATTGATATCTCCATAAATTTTTATGAAAATAACTCCCACCTCTTCGTATCAATTACTCCAATACTTTATTTTTATAACCCTCAAAATATTAAAATTCATATTTGTGATATCTTTTGATATTTCTCGATATAATTCTATAAATAAATGTATTTAAAAACCATGTTGAGTAGACTTGAAGAAATAACAATAGCTTACTTGCTCTCTAACATATTTTTTTTATCTTTTATCTTACAATATTGTTCTGTTTAAGGATTACTTTATGATTCGAATTATCTTTTCCATCTTAGTTTACGTGACATATTTTTCTTTTTTCATTCGTCCCAAATTTTTTTTTACTATTTCAGAATTATAATAACTTAAAAGTTCTCATTTTACCTTTAATAAAATGATATATAGTCATATAAATATAAATTTCTTACTTTAAATCACAATTTTTAAAAGTCTTTTATTTCTTTAACTCCGTTGTCATTTCAAACAGTATCACACATGTTGAGACGGAGGAAGTACATTTAAGCAATTTTTGACAGTCTAGTGTGTACAACTTCTACATTTTAAAGCCCATATCAATTGTGGAGGAGTTTAAGATTCTATTTGATTATAGATTTTGAAAGCTTTTGTTTATAAAAATAAAAAAGTTAAAATATTATTGTCCATGGAATTTGATCTAACTTTTAAAATATTTTGAACATTTTTTTTCAAGATACCAGCTTTTTGGGTGAAAAATTTCTTTCACTTACAAAATTTAATTTTTTTTCCTAATCAAGACGCATGTCTAAATAAAAATTTAAATTTCAAAGACTATTTCGAACACAACTTCAAAGGGATAATAATTCAAGAATTAAATACAACATTGTAAGGATACTAATTAATCCCGAAAATTATTTTGTATTTAAACGATGAATTTAACTATCACATAAAAGTAGTGAAATAACTAATTCCAGGATAACGATCACATCCCATTTTGTTTGTTCCATCCTAATAATCAAACGATCCCTATTCCACAAACTCCAAATAAATGATACCTAAAAATATATCTCTTTTACATTTTTCTTATATGTATATATTTTATATTTTCCATCCATCTCTAGAGATTAATTTCTCTCTTTTTTTTGTTTCTCATTCAATATTCGAAATTCGCTTCGAAATTTGACTGATTCAAATTCGTGCCTGAAAAATCTCACTTTAAAATAATAATGCTCCATACTACAATAATAACATATCCAATAAAATCACTACTCCACTAGTAGGGTTTGAAGAAAATAAAATATATATAATAACATAAATTTTACTATTATCTCGTGGAGACAGAGACCGTTTGACTCGAATGTAAGTATTATTTTGAGAGGGACCTAAGAGCTTTTTCATCATGGTTTAAGAGTTAGGACCACATCTTTTATCTTTAAGGGCCTAAAATTGCCATCAAATAGTAGGGGTCCAATATCTATTGAAAATGATTGAACAAAACCCAATATTCCCTTACTTTTAATATGCACTTTGGGCCGCTCAAATTGATTGATTCAAAAACATAAAAGTATTCTAATTTTTCAAGTTTCATTTATTAACTATCAAATGTGTGATATTTCATCCGAATTGTCATTAATTATTTATCAAAATCATCTTAACTATCATTAACTATTTATTGAAAAATATACCTTAACTATCAATTTTTCCAAAACATATGTGAACCATCATTATGTTATCAAAGTTATTTTTTCTAGAGAGAACTAATGAAAACACCCATAAACTTGATACAAATTATCAATTATATTCTCAAACTATTGACAGTCTTAAAAACAGTCATCTACTAGACTAACTTAAGTTAGGTACGCATCAATCTGTTAAATGACATAGCAAGTGGCCACAAACCAATACAGGAGCATGTGATATTAAAAGTCGAGAAATTTTGAAAACACTCTAAATTTGGCAAAATTGTAAGGATGTATTTTAGATTAATGATATATTTAAATTCAATTATTCAAGTAAAATGATTATTTTTAAGACTGTCAATAATTCAAAAAATGTTTAGATTTCTTTCAACTGATTCCACAAGGAAAATATCATTTTCTTAGAAACATTCCCAATATTATATTTTTGATTATATATATATATATATATATATATATATATATATATATTTAAAAGGTACAAAAATAAAATGGTTTCATCTAATAGTTAGTCAAAGTTCCTCAATTTCTGAAGCGAAAACGGAAAATGTTGTCGTTTTATTAGAGAATATTAATATAAAAAAAACTATGAAATTCATTACTAATATGTCGCTAAATAGCCTAAAATGAACATGAGTTTTTTTAATATTCCATAATTAAATAAGATTAACAATAGTTTTACTATTAGTGTACATGGATTTCTTTTTCTTCACATATCTAACTCAAGTGACAAAAAAGGTAATAATAATTATTCTTCCACTAAGTTAAAATTAAACTAGAAACAGAATTCAAAAAATATACAAAGCACTTCATTTAACTTGTCATTAAAACATCACAATTCTTCACAAAATTCTATAAATCAATTAATCATGCAAAGAAGCCACTAATGCATGTATTTTTTCCTCTTCACATATCCAACTCATGTGACAAAGTAATATAGATTAATCAAGCATTAGACTTAGAAGTTAATCTAGAAAATATTATTTTCTTTTAATCAAAAACACTTAACTTGTCATTAACCCTCCCTAAAACATTTTGAATCTAGTTAGAGAAGAATTAAACTATTGTCATCAATCTAGACAACTAAAAACATCAAAATTCTTGAAAAAATTAAAATAACGAGTAAAATAAAGATCAATTTAGCATTATAACTTCAAATTAAACAACAAATAGACATTATCAAAATAAAATAAATAGAAATAGACATAAAAAAAATAAAATACACAAAACACTTCATTGACTTGTCATTAAGCCTCCTTACAACATTTTGAATCTACCTAGATATAAGAACTAAACTTGTCATCAAGCTAATCATCTAAAAACATCAGAATTCTTGAAATACTTTTAAAGAGTAATAAAGATTAATCTACCATTAAGTTGATTAAACTAAAATAATATACTAACTTTTCATTAGTCCTCCTTACATCATTTTCAAAACTAGTAAAATCAAAATCAAACTAGTTGGCAACTAACCATCTAAAAACATAAAAATTCTTATAATTTTTTTTTGGGGGGTGGGGGTGGGGGGTTAAGTGATGATAAATATTACAAACAAAAAAAACCAAAGTTACCATTATCAAAGTTAAGTGCATAACTTAAAGGATCATAATGAAAACTCAACTTCTTGTTACTCTTCTTGTTCTTCTTTTGATTCAAGAATTCACTTCTCAATTTCAAGAAAATGTTCCTCAACTTTTTTTTCCTATACAAAAAACCCAATCTTGAGTTGCAACACATTTCAACTACAAACCCCATCACTGGACAAAATAATTTAAGATTTTCTTTTTCAAATTTAAGAAGATATTATGTGTTGAATGGAGTAATAAAGAAGAGATAAATAGGGAGAATTTTGTGGTTTGGTTTTTTGTGGATGTTTGGGTTGCAATGTAAGAGAGGGAGCAGAGTATTCAGACAGAGTTGTAGCTATTTGAGTGACTAAAGTATTGTCAAATGTCTATCATATGGTATACTATGAAAAGTGGTTTTGTTTTTTTTGGATTTGGGCTTATTTGGGTTGTAAGAAGGTTCTTTCTTTACTTTATTGCCTTTTGGTAAAAAGGGTTTAGATTTTGTGTATTACTTATAGGTTTCATGTATCTTGATTAATTTTATTTGAGATATTTTTACTATTTGACTTAATACGATATTTGAAAAAAAAAATTAAATACTTTTGAAATTTGTGTTTTAAAATAATTGTTAGATATTTATGTGGTTGGTAATAATTTATGAAGGGTTTAGAGTTTGCTCATTAATGATAGCTTTCGTGTATTTTGATTAATTTTGTCTGAGGTGCTTTTTCTATTTCATTTTATGTGAGATTGTTTGACTTGATACAATATTTAAGAAAATAATAAAGACTTTTGAAAAATTTATTTTTTAAAATAGTTGTTAGATATTTATGTGATTACAAATCAATTTATTAAGAGTTTAGATTTTGTGTATTAATGATAACTTTAATGAATTGTGACTAATTTTTTTATGTTACCTTTTGTGCATTTAACTAATTTCTTATGTTAGCTTTGGCGTATTTTGATTAATTTCTTACACTATCTTTTGTGTATTTTGACTAACTTATTGAGGTATATGTCTATTTTTTTATTAATATATATAGATATTGAGTAATCATGTCCATCAAAATTTAATGAAATTTGAATATGAGACTTTATAGTATACTTTATTAAATCACTAGGATATACCCAAATGCAAAATACTCTCACGATTTGATCACTTAAAATATAACATATGGTAAATATCGATTGATAACCTAGAATAAATGAATAGTTTGTCGTAACATAAAGAATAAATTAATTAATAATTTGCTATAACTTAATAAATTGCATTCTTAAATTTTAATTTTTTTTACATGATAATATATTTATAACTAACTAAATCCTTTAAAGAGTTCATATTTTTAATAATATTAAAGAGGAATAATAAACTTTTGAGAAGAAAATGGTGAATTAGTCACAAAAATCATAGAACATCTAATCCCCAAAGATTTGATAGTATAACATCTTTGCTTTATTGAAAATTACAAGAACATTACATGTTATAGTTGTTAGTATCAATTATTATGTTCTTTGGTTGAAATGCCAGATATGTTTCTAACAAAATTTGTTAACTCAACAATTAATAATTTCATTCTGAAGCATAATTAGTATTTATGCACTTCATATTCGCTTGAAGTTCACTCTCAAAAATATAGTCATCTTTGCCTCTCACGTCAATACTAATATAGTTACTATAACTCAGCTTCAAACTAATTTATGTCGATTATATAAATACACACTAACCATATAAAAAAATATATATTATATTTTCAATTAGAAATCTTTTGAAAACCAATCTATTTTCTAGTCATTTTCAAAACTAGGGGATAGGGGGTAGAGGGGTGGGGTGGGGTGGAGTGGGGGTTGTTATGGTGACATGGTCTTTGGTCAAGATTACAATAATATAGTAAAGTGTACAACAAGATATTGAAGTTTGATAGGATAGGCTATATACATGTGGATTCTGTTTCTGTTACTATTGACATATAGATAGATTCTTTATCTTTTCCTTACAACCCTTTTAAGGTTTGTAAATTAAATAGTATTACTATTATTTAGATCACACAATTTGTACTTTAAACCCTTGAGATTTCTCACCTAAGATCACTAAAGATATTAAAAATTACAAAATACTTCCTCAAACAAGAACCACAAAGAGGAAATAAATCCTAAATCGATTACTTTTTCTGGTTCAATTTGTTAGGCTTGATTTGAAGTATGAAAATGAAAAGATCTATTATTGATGAATACTCATTGATAATGTTATTGAGTTTATGCATTGTATTTGAACTTTGTATCATGTTCTCGTATTTTGCTCTATTGAGATACTTTTATTTTATGCTAAAGTTTATTTAAGCTTGTGTTCTTTATTATTATCGATTTTGGTTCACTTAACGAGTAGTGTCACAATGAGTATCAAGTTGTAGATCTCGATTTGATTCATGTCAAATCTCATTTTCTTTTAATTTATGTGATGTACATTAATTTAACATGGAGCTTGAAAAACAAAATAGAACTTGTAGATCAGAACCATTAATAAATATTTGTCTGAATATGAATCATTTCATGAAGTTTAAATGAAAATTTTTAAATATAGAAAGATATGGTTTTATTTTAGATAAATATAAAAATGTCATATAAATTGACATAAAGAAAGGAACAATAGAATACTTTTATTTTTATTTTCCACCCGAGTAGTCATGATAACCCCTCTAAGACCAGATTAGGTCGGATTCATACCAAAAATTTCACTTTTGATGATATGAAAGACGATTTTATATTTAGATGACACTTATTAATTAATATATTTGAACTTCGAATCAAGAGTTTTTTTTTTTTTTTTTAAAAAAAATAAGATCAATATACATTTTATACTTTCGAATTCTCCTAATTTAATGCCGGCATAAATCACTACCAAATGACCCCTTATGATTGAACTTGGTGCCAAATAAATATATAGGGGTCAAATGTATCAATCCCTATAGTTAACTAGGGAAGCAAAAGCTCATTATATAATTCTCTTGATTGTGACAAAATTGACAAAAAGACGTGTAAATTATAGGGACCAATCTAAACACAAAGAAAAATAGATAAGGTAGAAATGATAAGTAGTAGTATTTATTAGGGGTGTAAGGTGTTGGGGAGCTAAAATTCCACATACTTCCTCCGTCCCCTTTTATATGACACTATTTTATTTTTGGTTAGTTCTAAAAAAAATATCACATTTGGTAAGTATTTAAATGTACAATTTTTCTTTTATCCTTGTTGGTTCCACTTAATTTTTAAAGATAATACTCCAATACATTTATGAGGAGAGAGAAAAGTGAGTCTACTTTTTAATATGACTATTTTTTGAAGGGGCAATTTGATAAACATTTCAAAATTTTCATTTAGTTCTTAAAATCCTTATCCAATCAAATGTTGGCACATAAAATAAAACAGAGGAAATAGTAAATGAGAACAGAATAGAACTGTGTGAATGTGAAATGTAAGATGTGAAAAAAAGAAGGCATTAATCCTTGAGCCACTCCCTTTTCACAGTACTTTTAGCTAAGAGAGAGAAAAATAGAGAGATAGTTTTCATTTGGTATTCGGAGTTTATATTATAGTCTTGATTAAATTTGGATTGTGTATTATAGTGTTTATTCAAGAGTGACACTTTCAATAAAAAAAATTTCATACCTAAGGCTCGACACCAAAATCTCTAGGTTAAGGATAAAACAATCTCAATACTGTACTACAAATCATGTTGGTAAATGAAGAGATTGGTAGTAATACTTTAGTCTCTAATATTGTTTGATTTGATACTATCATTTTTTTAAAAAAATGATGTTTTTTTGAAATTTATGATACAAAATTAAGTTATAAATGATCGTATAACTATTAATTATTTTATTAAGAGTAAAATAAATATTTTAATATTTAATTATTACTAAATATAAAAATATGTTTTTTACCCGACTAAAACCTAAAACAGAAAATGTATACTTAATTTTGGATATAATTCAAAAAAACAATTTTTAAAAAAATCATATGATGAATTTTTATATTTGAAATTATGTAATACATTATATTTTGAATAAGAATAAGATAAAAAAAAATTAAAAAAATCACGGTTTCTTCATTTACTGTAACACCATATATATTTTGAATAAAAATCACTTATTATAAATTGAAATGAGTACTATTTTCTCAAATAGCGTGTAAGAAAATTTCGAATAAATAATTTGAAATGGGAAGAATACGTCACAATAATTAATCAGTACCTTTTTGTTTCATTTACTTGATATAATATTCTTTTTAAAAAGGGAAAAATTAAAATCTATAATTTAAAATAATTTTAAAATATTTATATATTTACAAATTAAAAGTCAAAAATGGGATGGAGGGAGGGAGTACTGTTATTCAAAAGACAAAAAATATTATTGACTTTTACACTCCTAATATCATACATAAATTGAAATAAAAAAACATACAAATAAAATAATTAATTAAAATAATAATAAAAATAAATAAATTAGATTATTTTTTTTTGGGGGGCGGGGGGCTGGTTCCGTGCGTGTGGGGGCAGAGATAATGTCGGGACAACCTTTCTGGCATAAGCAATTCGTATACAAGTCAAGTCCCTTTCACCTCTTTTTTTTCCTTTTCAATTTTCGATATTTAGCGAGTTATTTTTGGGTGAAGTTTTATTATACGTTTGGCTAAAAATTTTGAAAAAATATTCGACTTATTAAAAGAATATAATATATATACACAATATCTAAAAGTTATTAAAAATATTTATAAGTTTGTATTAATAATTTATAATGAATATGTTTCGTGAAAAATCATGACAACGAATACAATTAATATGAATTTGAAAAAAAAATACCATTAATTTACATAAAAATTACTATTACTCTTTCAATCAAAAGTAAATTCGAATAGTTAGAATGTATATTAACTGTATAAAGTTTGTACAATGAACTAGGACTGAAATTCAGCCCAAAATTGTAAATATTAGGTGTTTTTATAAAATATAAAGTTTGGGATAATTTTTAAATTTTTAAAAATTCTCAAATATTAAAATTTGGCCCAAATACTATTTTTTCTAGTATTTGAAAACTTGATATGTTTGTCAAATATTGACAAGTTGTATGATCAAACTATTTCCCAAATTTTTCTTAAGTATAGTTGGGAATATTGGAGCCAAACAACACTTTGTTTGGACATACGATTTCATCTCGTTATTTCAAATCATGAGATGAAATCTCAATTCTTCAAAAAATTTAATTTGAGAATGCCATATCATAATTTTACGGAGTATGAACATGGCGGTATAGTTACTAATGAACTTTTACATATTTAGTAACACTGTATAAAAATAATTGGGAGAATTTTGATAAATTTCACAACTTACGAAAATTTTATAATTATAAGCAAACAATACAACTTAAAAATCTAAATTATATATTCCAACAAAACTTCTAACTTCATCTTACATAATTTCAAATTTATATTTACATCTGATAAAATTTATTTATAACAATAACATTTCATATAATTTTTTTACTTCTCAAAAGTTTCATGAAAGAATATCACAGTTTATATTGACGTTGCTTTCACTTTAATTAATATTATAACAAAAATAGTTTGGAGTTATTCAACAAGGAATAACAACAACAACAAAAACGTCTTATGTCCAAATATACATTTATTTTTTTTGGTTTCCCACTCGGAATCTACATTGAAACTCTGATTAAATTCAGATCGCACACTACAATGCCCATTCGATTGTGACGCTCCCAATAAAATTTTCTTCATACCTATGACTTGAATCTGACGATTAAAGATGAAACACTCCTACTGTGTATCACAACCCATATCAGTAAATATACATTTAATTTTAATGGTGGAATAACTATCTTTTTGACAAAATCTAACAATACCTAAAGGTTTCTAGAGGTAAATAGAGAGGAGAAAAAAAACAGCAATGATCTGAAATCATGTGATACATGATTAATTCTAGCAATTAATGTCACCTATACAACCTATATATATATAGATTATGAATTTGAATCCTAAAAATAATTAATGATTTCTTTATTTATTTTACTTTTATTTGGTTTAACTTTTAAAAAGTAAGTTGAATTTTTAAATTTTAGGGTTTTAAATTAAAGATATACAATTATTCATTAAAATCCCACTATGTAAGATTTGAAAAGAGCAGAGTGTAGGTAGATTTTACCTTTAAGATTGTTTTCAAAAAATCTTGTGGGTTTAAGCGCATCAAACTCAAGTAAAAGAAGAAGAAAAATAATGAAAAAAACATATCAGTGTTAATTGTTAAGTCTACGAAAAATAACAATAATAACAATGATTGTTGAAATACAATAAACAACATATGACCAAAACTAGTTAATACTACGACATACACTAACAAGCCTAAACCTATACAAAGTAAGAAAGCATGTTACCCATGGACAGAGCCAACATACATTATTCTGGGGTTCATTCGAACCCCTCTCGACGGAAAATATTATTATTTATACATGGTTAATTTTATATATATATATATATATAGTAGATGTTGAACCCCTTCGGTTAGTTCCTGTGTTTACTTCTTCAGATTTTGAATCCCTTATTAAAAATCGTAGCTATGTCATTGATGCTACCCCTACCAACCTTTTACTAATACACGACCTCCTCTTCTTCATATCTAGAGTTCCTCAATAATATAAAGTTATGTAATGTTCTATCTAATCACATCTTTTCGATACTATTTCAATTTTATAGTGTTAAATATGCATATAAAAAATTAAAATAAAAAATAAAAAAACTAAAAAGAAAAGAAGCAAACAAACAAATTAAAACAAAGAAAGTAGCATTTATTTTAAAATAAGTATCTGCATCATCACATACTATTTGAAATGCGATCCTTCTCAAAATTTTACTCGCAAAATATTTTATGCATCGATCCACTCTATTGTTTTCAAAGGGAAGAAAAAGTGATATAAAAATGTTTCAGAGAATCCTTTTGTGAAAATCGAGTTATTAACGGAAAAGGCAAAAAGTAGTCTGCAAAAATTAAAAAAAGTACTACTTTTAATAGGCCCATATAGACATATATGAATTTTATTTAAAGCCTGCATTTTTTTGAACAGAATTTTTTTTTGCTGTCTTTCTGAAGAAGAGAATGACCATGAAAAGACATGTCAGAAATTGAATTATATAAATTTTGTATTTTAATAGTTTAAATTTTTTATTAGATTTTATTAATAATAACTTATATATATAATTTAACATAAATATAAAAATATAAATAAAAAGCTATTGAATTCAATCGAACATGTGAACAAAACTCTAGTTCGGTCTTTATTTGTAATATAGTAGTACGATTATAATGCATATTATAAGAATTAACATGGTAGACCAACGAGATTGATATGGATTGTAATGGGATGGTTAGGATTTTAATATTTTATAGTCACAAATTTTGTGTTTAAAAGCTTTGAAAAAAATGAATTAAAATTAATCTATTCGTTTCAATTTATATGATATATTTTTGTAGTTAGATAAAAAAAAATGACACATTTCTATATTGGTTTTAACTTTAAAATATTTTTTTTTAACTTTGAGAAAATAATTTATATTCATAATAATATATGACTTATTTTAGATCACAAATTTCAAAATCTTTTCTTTCTTAAACTTTATGTCAGGTCAAATAACATCATATAAATTGAGACGAAAGTAGCATGCTTAACAAATTCTCAACAAATAGAATTTGAATAGTTTAGATGGCAGCATAGCTGAATATAATTTCTACATCAAAAATTATGGTGAAGTGATAATTAAATCCTTGAAAAATCGCTTAGTAAAAATATTTTACAATGACCCACTTTCTTATAGCTTTGTAATTCATGAATGCAAGTTCTTGATGAAAAAACTCAAAATAATTGTAAGTTGTGGAACATAATTGCAGATCTTCTAGCAAAGGAAGAATAAAGGAGTACTTTTTAGAATAGAATCGTAATTTTGATAGTTCCTCCTATATTTGCTAATGAAGTAATATAAACACACATCTTTAAAAAAAATACTTTTGAGCGTCAAAGTTTGACCAACAATAATAATAATCAAGTTATGTATTTTATTTAGTTTTTGAATTTATCTAATCTATTTTTTGATAGCCACTATTGAGAAAAACAATTTGAACACACAAAATCAAGAGTTATAAATTAACCAAAGTTTTAATAAATGTTGTGATGTATCAATCACTATATTATTCTAACCGATAAAAAACAGATGGATGTGAAAGTGATAGTCTCATATCATTAAAAAACTTAGAGATAATATTCTTTTGACCAATAGGTCTTCAAACATATTGAATGATTATTTTTTCCCACATGATATTCAATATTTATTTTATGCCTCAATTTATCTGAAATCGCGCATCAAAATTGTACAAGTTACCTTATTTTGTAGATAGCTATTTAACCTATAACAAATTTTATAATCTTTTTTCATATCTACACCACTTTGAAATAAGACATGTTATATATCTGAAGTTTCATATGGTTGAAATTCAAACAAAATATCTACATGTAAATGTCTGAAGTTGTTTCGAAGCACTACTTGTATAACATAAATGATAGTTTCAAAATCGAATATATATATACACTTTATCGATTTGCATCGCATAATGCACATTAAAGGAAAAAACGTCCCCTACCAAGATTGTTACATTCCTAAGATTCGAACCCGGACATGTATCAAGGTCGTAAAATCTTATCCATCATGATTTTCCTTACATTTATTTCTGAATAATAAATATCATTTGTTATCTTGGACCATAATGTTAGGTACTTATTTAATTTTCCTATATGTACATATTTGATTTTATTGCAAGGCCATGGATTTGTACAAATGCATAATTTTGATTCAACATTAATTAAAAAGGTAATATTCCAACCATGAATAACAATTTATTCTAAGAACTTAACATCACATTATCTTTACCTATTATAGCAGGTAGTCTATCTTATTTTTTTGACATTACAAGTTTCACATTGGAAAAAAACTTAGCTGGGTAAATATCTCGAGTAACCTGATAATACTTTTTACAATGAAGGTATATATAACTTAAACTTGTGGTCAGGTTCTCCCTGCATAATGAACTTCTAGCTTAGGATAAACAGTTGAGCATCACCAGATAATGAAAATACCAGCCAACAATAGGTGCTTAGTCAAGCTTAAAGTATTATTATGGATAGCAAATAATCAGGACAGTCATCTACTACCATGTTTTTGCAAGAGAAATCTGTTACTACAAACTATAGTTACTAACCGGTCTACATGTAGGGTTGATAAGCTGTTGGCGTTCCGCTACCTGCATAATTGCTATAAGAACTTGCATTAATTCTCTCATCTGCTATTGGCAATACACCGCCTGAATAACTGGCATAACTGGATGATAGGGGAGCAGCTGTATAAGAACTTGCAGCGATCCCCTCGTCAGCTGGATAATAATATGATCTCTGTTCATAGGTTTGCTGGGGATATGTGGCTTGACTTGGAGGTTGATAATCATAAGATGTACTGAGATAAGCATACTTATCGAGCAATCCTGGATGAGCTGCTCTGTCAACAAGAACAGAGGGGACAAGTCTGCTTGGGTTATTAGCAGCTGCTCTCTCAATTAAAACAGATTGGGGCTGTATGCTAAGAACGTTAGGATGTCTGATAGAGCCATGCGTTCCTCCAGTTACTCGAGGTCTCTTGAAATGCTGGTGTTTACCTGATCCAGAAGGTCTTTTCTTATCATTAGACCGGTCTTTGTCGTTAGAAATGGCTTTCTCCAACTGAGCAACCCTTCTCAGCAGTGGATCAAGTGGATATTCTGCTTCAAGCTTGTAATCTCGAATACACTGTACTATTGCCTTTACAGCTGCAAGTTCCTGCGTGTTTGTACTATATTTTGTAAGCAAGTTTGCAAAATAAGAGATAAAATTGCCTCACTCCCCCCTTTTGCTTTTTGCCTCTATTTTTGCTTCTGATTCACAAATTACCAGTAACAACTTGGACATGGTGATATTTTATTGTCGAACCTCAGAAAGAATTTGTATTCACAAGTTCACAAAATAAGAGATAAAGTGGGCGACACGAAGGCACCAAAAAATAGTTTTCTTTACATGATGTGCAGTATGAATGCTATAATAAGAATAGAGGTAACGAGGCCAATAATCTAAAGCCAGTGTTGTTGATAAACAGTACGATTTTTATCATACTACCTAGGACGGTGACAGAGGCAATCCTGAGTTAGGAGTTAGAAGAAGATAGGGCGAAAAAAGAAAGTTTGCCTAGGGGTAGAGGGGCAGATCCATCATGTTTCAAACTGTACATCACTCGTCCTGGCAGATTATTTAATTATCAACAAAAAAGGAAGTCTGCTTAAGAACAACTCCATACATTTTTTGAATAATTGGCATTAAAGAAATAGGTAACTGTTCCGAAGCAATGAAATCAATGTAACAACTATGTAGAAGTCTTCTTTTGTATTCCTGAACTTTTTTTTGGAGCAAGGAGAAAATATCTCTTTGTATAGGTGATTTGGCCAACATAATAGATGTATTTTGATACTATTTAGATATTTTTAGACGCGGATTTCAGTGTTTTATTTCATAAATTTCCATTGATTAACCAAAGATTATGAAAGGTAATATACATCATGTTCATGGTAACTAAAGGCCATTATTTTCTTCACTCTCAATATTAGATTACTTTTTTGTATTCTAAGGACTACAATAGCCTTGAGTATGCATATTCCATATCCACATAATAAAACACAGGAGGATTAATACTTGTAATAATCAATGACCTCATCTTCGTATATCATCGATCATTGGAAGTTAACTGTGCATGCATGCAACTCTATTGACAGAAATTTATGCTACCAAACGGACAAATTTAACAAATGCACAACAACCAAGGGACTAATGTGGCAAGCAGTACCTCTGCATTCCCCGAGTTACCTCCCTTTCCTTGTGCGTTTCGTCTCAAGTCCTTCAAATAGCCTTTCAGCAGCGGAACAAGGGGAAATCTTTCAGTCAGCTTGAAAGAATGAATAAAACGAGCAGCATCAATTTGCTTCTCACTATGAATCAATGCTTCAATGACACCTACAAAGAAATAATAATATTATTAAACCCCATAAACGGTTGCATACATTTCTAATGAAGTACAATGGTTGCATAATTTTGAGAAGCAGCAGCTATTAGATGCTTCATTTGAACAATTCCTCGCAGAGTATACTATAAAGGTCCAAGATCATCCGGTGAAAAGAGCATCTCAAAAGAGATGATCTGTCTCCAGATTGCATCAGGTCAGTTAAAAAAAAACCAACCTGGCATTTTGTGTGCTAAGCCAAGAGAACGGCAGAGCTCAGGTCCCTGCCTATTGTGAGCCACTGCAAGAACAAGCTTGCAGAGCTCTTCTTCATCAAACTCTGAAGCAATCCTAAAAGTTGCAAGGAGCTGCAAAAATGCCTCAGTTTCCAATGAAGCTTGATTGGCAGCATCAGTGCCTGCAGTAGCCAACTTAGGCTTCCATTCATCAGCAATAGCCTTGGCTTGCTGCTTAATTTCAGGGAACAGAAGGTGATCAGCACCTGGTTTAGCCTTTGCCAACAAGGAGGCTATGGCTTCCATACAAACAAGGCAGGCTTGGCGCAAGCTACGGATAGCATTTTTGCCTTTCTCATCTTGAGAGTTAGATTCATCATTAGAGTAGAAGAACTCAAGAGAAGCCAGTACCAAACGGCCTGGTTCAGTTGCACCATCAAGGGCAACAGAGAGTTCCTCAGAAATTGAGGTCATTTTATTTTTACTCCCTATAATATAATGCAGAATCCCTTTTGCATCCATCTGCTCACATAATTGTGTCAATTCTGGTCGAGGTTGGACCTTGCATGAAGCACCATCAGCATTTTCAGCAGCACTGCCTGAGGATTTTACCTCTGAGCCAATATGAAGTGCATTTGTTATACCAAGAGAGCTGCTTACCTCAATGTCTTTGCTGTCCTCTGCATCTGTATGCTCGAGAGATTCCACTTGATGATCTCCCCGTGCTGCAGCAATTGCAGACACCGCAGCATCTTTAAGTTCTTGCAAGTGATCCCACAACTTCTGTTCCCTAGCAGCAATATCTGCCTCTCGTGAAGCAATCAGCAGATGAGCATCAGATTCTTGTTCCTTAAAGGCCTTCTCTCTAATTTCCAGTTCCAAGGATTTTTTCACTGCTGCAGCCTCCAGATTACGGAAGTGTCCTACAATATCCTTGATTAAATCCTTATCTACGGAGGCATTTTCATGAGATTCAAGATCATTTAATGCCTTCCCCAATTGTTCAATAAGGGATGGTACGTTACTGATCATCATTTGAAGATCCGTTTCAGCCATGGTCACTCAAATATCTGCAATATCAGGAGATCACAGAGTGCATTAAAGAAATGAATCAAAAATCAGTATACAATAAAACATCTCCTCGAGATCTGGGCACCATCATGCAAACTCCCCACCCCAATCCCAAGAAGAACAAAAGGAAAGAATCCTCATCATGCAACCAAAATAGAGAAAAGAAATAATGGCTGAAGTATCATTAGGCTATATTGCTCAGACACTCAAAAAATGACGTTACATCTCTGTTGGATTCTCAAAAATGCACTGGTTTTGGAGGACCTGATACATAATAGGTGATATACTCGAAGAACTAGAACAAAATTGTCATTAGGCCCTTTTGGCATGTGCAATAGCAATAGTATGCGAATTAAGATGATATTTATTATACACCATGAAGTGAAGTGAAATCCTAGATTCTTACAGTGTAAAGAATACCACACATAATTTCCATCGGGTGAACAAGTTAGAAGCCTGGTGATATTTGGTTGGGGGTGGGGGGGGCGGGGGGAGGTTGACGCCTGCCTTGTGCCTAGGAATTCCTAGAACCTTTCAGGAAAACCATAGCATGTGACCTACTTCAGTGCTTCTCATTTCATTCAGTAAAACATAAGAGGCATTGCATACCAGAGTTAATGGATGTGTCCATGCCATTGAGATATAGGAGTAATTAATAATTGTATATATTTTATAGCCTTTTACTTTCACTTTCTCTTCATTCTTTAAATACACACATGCACGCACATATGTATGATTTCTCTGTATTCATTTTATAGCCTTTTACTTTCACTTCCACTTCATTCTTTATACACACGCATGCGCGCACACCTGTATGATTTCTCTGTATACATTTCCCTCCAGTTGAACCTGTTTCATCCAAATACCAAATAATTTGTCTCACAAGGCAATTTAGACATTTTCTCATCTCAAAAGTTCACTAAACCTCACATTTACCCCTAAACTCAGTGGCAGATCCAGCATATTAAGGTCCTGGGTGCTCCCTTAACTACCAATCAAAAAATATATGTACACAAATTTAACACTTGTCATAAAAAAGACAATCATATTTGAACACGATAGTGTAAAAAATCAATAAGAAAACTATAATAAATATTATCTTGGATAAAGCAAAAAGGCAAAGATTTTACATAAAAGTTTTTTAGGGCAGCGAGTGAAAGAGACAAAAGCACAATCAGCATAGGGAGAGTAAAATAAAAGAATGTCTAATAGAATAACATATATCAGCTCATGGTACAGGGAGAAATCACTCAAGATCCACACAAAATTAAAGGGGAAATCATTGTTTCTATTGAAAAATTGTACACTAAAACTGCTCAACGGAGGCCTACTTTTCAAGACGTCCAATGTCCAGTCATAACAGAGTAGGAAAAAGAAACATTACAAGCCAACTCTGAAGAGAGTGAAGTGTTGAGATGTCTGAAGATGTGTGCAGTGGGTATGGCACCTGGTCCTGATAGATTCACTGTGAGATTCTTCATCAAGTGTTCGGAAATTGTTAAACAAGACATAATGGATACTTTTCAAAAACTTCCAGGAACAAGAAGTTTTTGAGAAAAGTTTCTATGCAACATTCATTGTACTCATACCAAGAAGAAAGGAGCAAAGGAGCTAAGGAATTTCAGACCTATAAGCTTGATAGGTAGCATGTACAAACTACTCTCCAAAGTACTGCCTGAGAGGCTGAAAGGGGTGATTTATAATTGGTTGATTCCCAACATATGGCATTTCTTAGAGGTAGACAGATCATGGATGTTGTGTTGATTGCTAATGAAGCTATAGATTCCCGAAGAAACCTGGTATACTATGCAAGCTGGACATACAGAAAGCATATGATCATGTCAATGGGAGGTATCTACCGAAGATGTTGGAAAGAATGGGCATTGCCAGAAAAGGTTGAGATCGATAAAGTATTGTATTTCAACTTTCAAGTTTTCCGTGCTTATTAATGGAGCCACTGCAGGATTTTTAATACTCAAAGAGGTCTTAGGCAAGGTGACCCATTGTCACCTTTTTTGTTCTTAATCAATATGAAGGGGTTGAATAGTATGATCAAAACAACAAACAACAGAGCCTGGTTGGAAAGGTTTTGATGTTGCTAGAGAAGGCGGTGACAGTTTGGAGGTGACACACCTGCAGTAACAGGTGATACCCTAAGTTTTTGTGATGCTGAGGAACAACAAATGAAATATTTGAGGGTTATACACTTATAATGATTCTGTTTGAAGGAATGTCTGGACTACATATCAACGGAAGGAAGAGCTTATAGTGTATTTAATCAATGAAATCATTAATATGAACTGCCTCGCAGCAATCCTTTGTGGGGAAATTGGTACTCTACCAACAACTTGCTTGGGCATGCCTCTAGGTGGAGAATACAACTCTATTGATATATGGAATGGTGTGCTAGAGAAGTGTGAAAATAAATTGACTAGATGGAAAACTCAATATCTGTCCTTCGGAGGCAACCTAACTCTCATTAATTCAATCCTAGATGCCTTGCCAACTTAATGATGACCTTGTTCCCAATACAACAAGAGTCATCAAGAGACTGGACAATATCAGGAGAAAGTTTCTATGGCATGGCAACAAGGAGAGGAAAGGCTTCCATCTAGTGAAGTGGAAAGTAGTGATAACTAGCAAGAAGGTAGGCGGTATGGGGATAAAGAACCTGAAGGTGCAAAGTACAGCTCTCGGAATGAAATAGTTGTGGAAGTTTGCCAATGAAAATCATATGCTATGGAAAAGGGCAATAAGTGCAAAATATGAAGGTGAAGATATGTGGATGACCAAAGAAGTGATTATACCTTATGGAGTGAGTTTGTGGAGATCAATAAGAGACATGTGGGAGGAAGTTAAGAGTAATGCAAAGATCAAAGTTGTTTTAGAAGACAAGATTTTGGAAAGATGAGTGACATGAAAAGGGAAACCTGGAATCCCTGACCTATACAATATATTTCTGGGACAACAAAATATTATAGCAGAGCTATGGACAAAACAGGGGTGGAGCTTTAATTTCAGAAGAGAATATAATGACTGGGAAATAGCAAGAGTGGCGAAATTTCTCAACACTGTGGAAGCTTTTAATGGGCAACAGACAGGGGAAGATGTTATGTGGTGGAAGGGAAATAGCAGAGGGGAATTCAAAGTTAACTCAGCCTACAAGTTGATGGATCAGACAACCCCACAAACACATAGTTGGCCATGGAAACAAATATAAAGAAGCAAAATACCTCATATAATCTCATGTTTCATATGGTTATTTGCCAAAGAAGTTGCTCTGACTCAAGATAACTTGAAGAAAAGAGGGATAACCTTATGCTCTAGTTGTTTTCTTTGTGGGGAGGCATTAGAGAAAGTGAGTCATCTATTCCTACACTGCAAGTGAACCCAAATTTTATCCAATACTAAATATTTTTTCTTTGAAGGCAATTTAGATATTATCTAAAACTAGCTATCATTCCATTTATGTCACTATTTACTGTTTCTAGCACTCCAAATTTTGTGGTAGTGATTGTTTCGCTTTTAGTATGCTACTTCATGCTTTCTTTAGCATTTTATCTTGGTTTCTTCACTCCCATTGTTTCTAATTTCGAACTGCTTTACAATGCTTTTACTTACGTTGAGGGTCTATCGGAAACAACCTATCCTCTTTACCTTCTAGAGATAAGGTATGCGTACACACTACCCTCCCCATACCCCACTTTGTGTGATTACACGGGATATGTTGTTGTTTTTGTATCCCTAACACAAACATACAATTCTATAACCAAACTATAAATTGATACTATTCCTTTTACCGTTAAACCCAATACACATTTCTCCAAATATCATCAAATAACATGATATACATATAGATTACAAGGAATTGAAAGAACATGCAAAATTATATCCGTGGAAGCTTACAAACCCTAACTATTTCCCAATTTTCAGCACAATAGAGATATAAACAGCAAAAAAAAAAAACGAAAAAGAAAACTGAGATAACCAATTATATATCATGGAAAAATCATATAAAAAAAATGCAAATGGAAATTCTACAGCCTGAAGGAACCTGACAGAGAAGAGGCCAAATCCGGAAAGTCGCCGGAGCTCCGATTCGGAATTTCGGTGGTTACAAATTTCAGAAGAAACGAACCGTCAGTGAATATAGAATTATCTGGTTTTCGAATTTGCACTAAAAGGTTTGGGCCTAAAATTTGATTATTAATGCTTTATGGGCTAACAATGAGCCCATTATAGCTCGGTTCTACCCAATATGAATAAGCCTTTTAACATGGAGAAACTACGTAACTAGACATACTTCACTATCATATATACTATTATTATCTATACTTTTAAAATATTACATATCTTACTACTAATTAAGAGTTTCGTATCATATATTGAGAAATATACACTTAGATGCATGTATTTTTGTTATCAGATACACTAAAATAAGGAGAGAGATGAGAGCGAGATGGGGATGGAGGTGAGCGAGATTTTATTATGTATCACAAATACATAGGAAAGTAGCAAGCGAGATTGGAGAGAGGCGAGGGAGGAAAGGGAGATTTGTTATGTATCACAAATACATGTAAATCCACTCGAATACAATGTATCTAGAACAAACTTGACCCCGTGTATCCTGAGATACATGTATACGGACGTGCCTAGATGCACCAAAATCTGGTAAGATACATAATATGACAAACTAAAGTGTATCTAAGTAATTAGTTACTAAACTAGTGGAATTTTCGTAAGTTTCTCTTTTAACATTCTACTTTTCTTGTATTTTTGTTTGATTTTGGGGTGAAGTGCACAAATAGTTGCTTATAGAATCACTATTACAAAAAAAAGTAGCTTGCCCGCAAAGGTGGTCAAGTTGGTTATTGAGTAGGTGATCTTTTTATGGATGGTTCATAGAAGTATCCAATCCTCTACATGTTTTTTCAATCGAGGAGTTTATTTCTTATGTGTAGTTTTCGAACTATTTACTGAAGCAAAAGTTACTTGTGTGCCCTTGAAAAATAGTGATTGTGGATTCTCTTATCAACAACAACAAAAAAAAAAAAAAATACCATGAAAAACAAACTTAAGTAATATTTTACTTTTTCTAATTTAGACTTAAATATATAGTGATATCTAATTCAAGAAACTTTTAACTCAAATAATCAAGAAATAAATAAAGTATATTTTTTGTAAAACAAAGGAAAAAGTAAAAGAAGAGAAATAAAGCTGCTTACTTATTATACAACCTTAGGCACATTTCGTCTTTCGCTTTGCCCTTTTTTGTAATTCTTGAAAAATTGTTCTTTTAACGCGGGATCATTTGGTTCAAAATAAATTATATGATAAATACAACAAATAATTTTGCCTTTTATATGTGATAAATAATCTAATAATATTAATATAAATTTTATTTTGACTTTCGCTAATATCAACAACTAAGAATTTTAAAATTTTAATCTTAAATTTTATATTGAAATAACTCGATAATTCCACAATATAATCTCACTTTCTTAGTGGTAAAGTGTGTATATTCTCTTATTGATCCAAATTTCTGAGCAAAGACAGGCTTTGCCTTTTATTGATTCCTTTTTTTTCATCACAATTTCATGAAGAAAATTATGTTGAATTTTGTGGGGTCTCTCATCAATGCTTAATTTCAAAATTCTTGAGTTGGAGAGAGAAGATAGAGAAGTTTTCATGTGATCCAACAGTAATATAATATCATGTACTGATGTACCTACTACATATATTAAATATATTTGCAAAATTGACCTTAATGTATTTGTGTTTTAATAATAACTGTGTTTTAATAATAACGATGGTGTTTGAATCAATTAATTGTGTGTGTTTTATTTTTTTTACTAGGTAGGTGATATTTGTTGAAGAGTGAAATAGTCTTATATCAGTGGTTAACGAGATGAAGTGATCTCTTTAAATAGTTTTGGACAATCTTTTTCTTAAGGCTAAATCCATCGATAATCCCTTAAAGTTGGCACCAACTTTCACTTAAACACCTTAACTAAGCTTTGTTCATTTTAGACACCTCATGTCATGGCCCGCTGTGTCATTTTGACACTTTTTACTAAATTGACAAAGTGCGTGTGTTGCACTGATTTTAAGCGCATGGAAAACATTTTTTTTGTGAAAAATAATATGTTTTCTCTTCATCTTCTTCCCTCTTTCTTCTTCACCCTTTACCACCATTATGTACTGATTTTGAGTAAAACAAAAGGAATCATATACTCATTGAAAAAGATTTTAAAAAAAAAATCATAAATTGATTGAAATAACTTACAAAAGCTAATTTTTTTAAAGAAAAAACTCAGATCTATAGAATAACATCACTACCTCACCGGAAAAGATAGAGATCCACCATTTTTGTTACCATCTTTCTCTCTCTCTCTCCCTCTCTTCCACCAAAACATATTTTATTTAAAATTAGAATTATTAGTTATAAAAAAAAAATATGAGATGTCATTGAAAAAAAAAATTGAATCTAAATCTCCTCAATTTTTCCGGCGGAACTCCAATTTCCGGCAAAAAAATTTAGATATGAGTCGTTGAAATGACTTCCTAGAAAATGAAGTCTTTTCTTATTGAAATATTTTTAAAATATAAGTTTAAATGGTTTTTCTTTCTTTTTCTTATAATTAAATTTTTACTTTTTTAACCAAATTGACACATGTCTTTTCTTAATTTGTCATCATGCCATGTCATCTGTAAGTGGATAACACTCATTTTTTAACTTTTGCTTGATTGTTAAAGAAGTGTCAAAATGACACAGTGGGGCATACCATAAAGTGTCTAAAATAAACAAAGTTCAGTTAAAGTGTCTAAGTGAAAGTTGGTGCCAACTTTAGGGGTTTATCGATGGGTTCACCCTTTCCTTAATTATGAGCTAGTTTTACATCGAATATATCATAGGAGGATCCATCCCATAGCAGTGGTTAATGGACCCTCATATTAAATTGTTCATGCTCTAGATGTCCGGTTCTGAACGTGAGGTGGGGTGTTGAAAAGGAAAGAAGTCTCACATTGGTGTAATTAATGAGATGAATGATCTCCTTATATGAGCAATCCACCCTTCATAAACAAGTTTTTGGGGTTGAGTTAGACCCCATGCATATCCATTTCTTTATAATATCTCTCGCTAACATAAATATCAGATAATTCTGGTCATCAATATTGACTCTAAGGAGGGATTGAATCATGGTTTTCTATGATCTTCGACTCACTTCATTGACTAGAGACCCTTGTATTATTATATCAACATGGTCTTTCATTTTATAACTTACATATAAATTAATGTCTCATTTGGTATTTGGTTTGCAAAAAAATACATGTATCTATATTTATCTTGTTATGATTAGAAGAGAATTTGAAGGGAAGTGTAAAGAAATGATAAATTATAAGTTATATATTTAAGTCGCGAAATTAGTCGTTGATGTTTGCATCAAATAAGCTACCTACATAACACCCTTAATGTGATCCTTCCCCAAATTTATGTGATTACAAAATGTTTTATGTGTGGAAATGTCCTCTCCTCGTTAAAATAAAATTTGCAAACACTATAAGATGAGGAGATGTAGTATGTAAGCATTGCAATGTCAATTCTGGAAAAGAATGAAAAAGCAAACACCTTTACAAAAAGTAATTGGTGGAACAAACTTCCAACTTCAGTTGTAACAAAAGGTAGAACAAAACTATCAAACAACAGTTTTGGTAGAGTTATAAGTACTTTTTCATTTTAATTAAAAATTTTGAGTTTAAGTCTTTTTGGAGATGAAGTAAAACTTTCAAATGTGAATCCAAATTTAATCGAACCTCAATACGAACATGGAGATCGAAAAAAAAAGTTAGACCTAAACTATGAGCTAGTAGTGATTAGTTTCACATGTCCACCTTGGTGGTGGGTGACTCTCCTCTTCTCATGATTTTAACACTTCCACTTTTTTCAATATTTTCCTCTCGTCTTTATCACTGTTAATTTTTCTCTATATATAGGGACAAAAAGTTTGATGCTTGTGATTTTTTTTGGTTAAGTACATCTTAATCTTCAATTAATTTATATGTGCACTTTTGATATCTTTGTCTATGAGCGATGAAAGTATTTTAGAATATAAAAAAGTAAACAAATAAAAAATTAAGGAAATTTAATATCTAGATACATAATAATATTATTTTTCAGCAAAAAGAGTTAGAATGTACCTCTTGTACTCTTCTAACTCGGTACTTCCTCCGTTCTAAAATATTTATCATCCTTACTAAAAAATATTTGTCTTGTTTTTATCTTTCGTAATAATTATTCTTGAAGACTACAAACTAACACTTCAATTATGACACATAAATATAGCAAATATTTACTAAAAAGAGAATGATATCTTACAATATAACACATAAATAAAGATAAAATATAATCAAACAATCCTATTAATGACTAATATTGTTTTAAAAAAATATGTAAATAAAAAATATGATAATTTGAGATTAGGAAAGTAAGAAAGAAAGTTGTAATGAAACATGTATAGTCATTCACTAATAAAGAAAGTAGTAAAAAAGTAAGTAAGGGAATCTCTCAAAAAATAAAAAATAAAAATAAAGATAGAAAAAGTTGGTGTTGGACATTAATGGTAATGAGAAACCATTTTGTTTTGTCAGAATCATGTCCATTATACCTTGCAGAGACTTTGAATTATTTTTACTCAATTCATGAGATAAAAAAAAAAGTGTGTGTGTGTATGTGTTTGGAGGGGGGTGGGGTAGGGGGAACAAGAAGAAGAAAAAAGGGTTCTCTTGGATCCTCTTGTTTTGTAAATCCCCTTTTTTCTTATTTACTTTTGACTCCAAATTTATGACTATACCAATGTTTTGACAATTATTATTTAACAATTTACTTTTACTTAACACCTTTCCTAAACACACCCTTGGGTTTTTCTATTAAGAGTTTAACTTCTGTATGCTGATCGGATAGTTAAAATAGTATTTATATGCAAGTCGTCTTACAATGTAGAATTTTTAATTATAAAAATAAGATAGGTTACTTCTTCTATAACAAGTAAAGAACTTGATAGTGTAAAACATCATTACATTGACAATATTTTGCAATTAAAGTGAGCTACAACAAAGCACAATCATCAATAGTAATTTTGATTTAGCAACATATATACGTGAAAATAAACTAAATAAACCAAACTATAACTAATTAAAATACATTGATAATAATTCTTCCCTAAGATATCTTTATTGGGGAAATTAAAGTTGATCAATAAGTATAAAAATAATGTTTTATAGAATCTATGTTTACTCCCTAAAACAAGTAAAGGACACACCTTTGGGATTATAATCATTAGCCATTAGGTACTACAAAGACTAGCCACATAAGTTTACTTAATTAAAAAGTATTAGCAAATAGAACCAAATTCTTTACTTCATATCTTAAATCATAATATTTTAAAAGAACTAACACTATATAACGTTCCGAAACAATCTCTCTACCTTTTCAAGATAATACGTCACACACGTCATTCTCTTCAGACCTCGTAAAATTATACTGAATATGTTATTATTGTAGTACTATATAATGTACTTATTAACTAACAAAATTTTCACTCTACTAGTCGTGGAATCACACCTCTCAAGAAAAATTTATAAAAAATTAAGAACGCTAATCACTTTTTACATAATAATATAATTATATAAGCTAGCAAATATTGGGACCAAATCCCACAAAACCATTTGCTCCATCAAATGAAATTTGGATGCCTTCTTGTTGGATGTTTCCTATTATAGAAAGTTTTGATGGTGATGGAGCAAATGCAAAACAGAATGTACCCTTGTCATTCACTGGAATTAGAAAGTTCCTAGCTGGCAGGGTCAGGATTTGCCCACCCGAAAGGAAGAACGAAACGGTTGGTACCCGAACCGTCACGAACCCGTCTAGGTCATAACACGTGTCGAATATCGACACGGCCGGTGCCCTAGGGAGTGACGCGGTTTCGGCTATAAACGCGTCCCGAAACGCCACGTACGCCTCTGAGGGTAGTCGTGTCACGGCCGTCCCTGTGTCCATGACGACTCCACCATCCCCGAGCTCGGTGATCTTAAACAAGTCTTCCGATATCGGTACTCGGACGCCTCCGACTCCGAGCCCTGATAACCCTATGTAGTAAAAACTCGAGGTTAGTGGATTTCGAATAAGCGGTACCCATGCCGCACCAACCGGTAACACCCCTCGACCGAACTCAAGCGACCCGGTCGAGTCAGTGCCCCGACTCACTAAACAATAACTAAATGCACCGCCCGTTTGCCCGCCGAGTTGGCCCACTAGTGACATGGACCCACCACCAAGGCCCAATAATCCAGCAGCAGCTGTAAACATGCCACTATTACTATGTCCACAACCAATAGCCACATTTTTAACCACAGTGTGACCAAATGTCAATGTTTCAATCGCCATTGTACCTTTAGTATATGAACCATCACCATACATAACCTGATATTTACACCGACCCGAATGACAACCCGAATTTTCAACCCGGTCGCATATTGACGACCCACATGGGACGCCAGTAAACGACACGGAAAGAGATGGGTCGAATACCGGGTCGGATTGGTGATAACATTGGGTACAGGGTTGACACTGTACCCAAACAATATCACTACCAGAATCAAGAACCATGTATTGGTTCTTAGCTGGACTACCTACACCAATCCTAACAAAATATTCCCCACTACCTTGATCCATACCCGAAATAAGATCCGACCCGAATTCCTCGACCCGGTAATTAACACCGCCATTTTCAATTCTACGAATGATACTAGACACCCTTTTCAAATCTCTATTCATTCTGCCTTCAAATACTTTGTTATTATTATAAGGAAAATGGGGAATTTGTAGTTTGTCTCTGTGAATGAGCTTGAGCTTGAGCTTGAGTTTCCAATTTCCATTTTCTTGTTCAATTTCATTATCAACATGAAATTCTTCTTGATTTTCAAATGGGGTTTGGGGTTTTGTGTCTAATTGGGCAATGGATTCTTTGACATTGAAGATTTCATGAGTTGAGTTCTTGATTTCACTTGAAGTTGTTGCAATGGTGGTAGGAGAGAAAATGAGCAAACTTGCTAAGGCTAGAAAGGGGAGAAGCATTTTTTTTTTTTGTGTGTGTGGTGAGAGGGAAGTTTGAGAGTTTTTAATTTGTTTTTAAGATGTGACTAGAAGAAAAAGGGTTTGAGGAGTGCGTGCGTGGGTGGGTGGGTTGTCCGGGGGGGGGGGGTTGTGGGGTTGGAGAAGAGACATTTGGCCCATTTTTTGGAGGGTGAGAAAAAATAATTGAATGATGAGGTTTCATTTTGGTGTTTCTTTGAATTTATTGTATAAATATTTTTTTGTTTTTATATATGGTATTTGGTGTTTGTATTAGGGTTCGATAAAATTTTGTTCCAACAAGGTGTCTTTTTTGGTTTTATATTTGAATTTTATCTCAAAATTTTCAACAAGGTGTCTTTTTTGGTTTTATATTTGAAGTTTGGTATATGTATTAGGGGTTCGATTAAATTTCGTTCGCCTAAAAAATCTCAAAAGGCATCTTTTATGGTATTATATTAGATGTTTGGTATCTGTATTAAGGTTCGATTAAATTACATTCGCTTAAAAAACGACTCTATATTCATTGCTCGAATTTGAAATATTTGATTAAAGATGAAGTGATATTTACCATCTACTACTATCCTTGATGGTTCAATATATTATGCTACGGAGCACCAAATTATCACATGTCCCTTTCATCAGCAATATGTATCAAGTGATTTTGTTCATCAAAACAAAAATAGGTAGAAGAAAATTACTTTGTCTCTATTGAAATATAAACTTGAAACCTAATTATTCTCGAACAATTTCATTAACTTGCTTGACTATCAAAAAGTAATCTAACAAAATGGGATGCAAAAAATGCCATTTTCTTTCATGATTATGGACTGATATAATCATTTAAATGGTTTAAAATTTCTTTGAAAGTACTTATAAAGTTTAATTAAAGGATTTAATTCATATATATATATATATGCACTCATAATGAAAAGATTTTATACACTACGTGTGTTTTTACTTGATATAGTAGATTATTAGTTACCATCTTTATTAAATTTCCTATAAATATTGATTACAAAAATTTATATAATTTATAAATAATCTGATTCTATAAATATCTTTCATATCGTAAGTTGTTTGGTTGATAGAATGTGATACATAAAAACATCATGAGTTAAAATAATTTATGAAATTATTTATTTCACCTTTTATATGAAATAACTAATAAAGAAATTTTAAAACTATTTATTACTCATAATTAAATACGAAATAAAATAATGCACATTTCATTTCGATATTATTATCTTGCTATAGACAGAAAACTATTTTGTTTAAGAAGGTGACAAAATGATTACATCAATGTGATGGGTCTCTTGACTATATAGAGATTCTCCACACATGTTTATGTATTTCTCTCTCTATTAAAAGTATAAATAAATAAATAAGCACACGACAAAAGACCAATTAGCTTAAGATTAAAAAATATATTACCTAATCAAAGTACTTATTATGAATTTGAAAGATATTCACTTCTCTAACTTTTCATCTAAAATTTACTATAGAATGGTATTTTTTTTAATTTCCCATCTAAAGTTCACATTGGAGCTTCGACTAAATTCGAATCTCGCTCTGCAGGATCCATTTGGGGGTGACGCTCCAAACATAATTTTTTCCATACTCAGGACTCGAACTCGATACCTCTAGTTAAGGGTGACCAAGTCTCACCACAACACCACAACCCATGTTGATATAAAATAGTATATTTATCTCATCTTATTATTCATCGAATGTTAACTTTTTTATTTTTATTTTCATTTGGTGTTTGATATTTTCCGATCAAAATTATAGATATATAACAATCAATTGACATAATATTAAAAAGGGGAAAAGTTCAAACAAATGAAACTATTACTATAAAGAGGTTTGACCATAAGAGAATGAAATTATAACTATTGTGCACTTTTCATGAAATACTTAAAGTATGAAGCTTTTGGCTAGCTAGCCTTCCCAATGTAACTAAAGCATTCACACATACATAGACAATAAATAGAATAATGAGTTTTCATCATCCAGAAGACATCAAATTGTTACCCAACTAATAACTTTAGGATGTGTTCGGTAAGACAAAAAATATTTTTCATAGAAGTGAAATATGTTGAAGTGAAGGAAGAATATAATCAAAACATAAAATGTCACTTTATAACTTGTAAAATTTCATTAGAAAAGTCATTTTTAAAAAACTCATTTTCTTAAAATTAAATAGCATATCTAAACAAGCAAATATATTTTGGAAGAGTGGAGGGACCAATTATTATTATGAATAAAAGAGATGATGATCAAGTCTCAACTTCTTTTTATAAAGGTGCATTATTCATCTTTTTCCTTCACAATTATAGTTTTTCCAATGTATTGTAGGCATGATAAGAGTTGTAAGTCCCTACAATTCAAAATGGCCATAAGGGTAAAAGATGGACTCACCACTTCAGACATACATGTTTGAAATTAGTTTGACAAAATAAAATTTTAAATAGAGGGATCGAATTACCCAGAAATCAATTAAAGTTCATACATTTCTGCTTGAAATCCACACAAAAATAACTAAAATGGTTGGACTTGAATCAATTTTGTATCATGCCTTGCTTATAATTTTATATGATACTTTTGATTTCTTCTAATTAGGGTATAACTTTGATTCAAAACAATAAGTTTTTTTTTTCTTTTAATCAATTTAACTTGGAATAGTGAGTTGTTTGTAACCAGATAAAGAAGAAAGGAAAAAAGAATCTAAAAAGAAAAATGTTTAGTCAAATCAAATATCAAATTTATCGACCCTATGTCACTTCATATGTCTATCTATATCTCTCAAGGTCTCACGTTGAAGTGTTTTTTTAGGCTGGAAAGGAAAAAAAGATAAAAAGTACAAAATTTACTGTAATTTTATTAAATTTTATCTCATAGAATGTGAGGTTGACAATAATAAAACTTCAAATCATTGCTTGCTACCATAATAAAACTTCAAATCATTGCTTGCTACCATCTCAAAATTCATGTCGTAAATATTTTCTTGTGACAAAATTTCAACCATATTCTAAATGTATCTTTAATGTCAATTAAGACTTCAAGAGGAAATGGAATTTTATTGTCTCTTATGATAGACTTTTGTAACCTTCAACCATTAGGAATTGCAAATCATCTTAACAAATGTATATAATTATAACCTAATGACCATAGAAGCTAGCTATATCATTTCCCTTTTCTCCCTAGTATTATCTTTTTTGATTTCCCACTCGATGAGTCAACGTCATCACATTGGAGGTAAAATGCTTCCTAACAAACGCAATTTCATACCCATGGAGACTCGAACCTAATACCTCTAGTTAAGGATGAATGAGTACTTACACTTCGTACCCATGGAGACTCAAACCCAACACCTCTGGTTAAGGATGAAACATCAATACTTACCACTATAAAGCACTTCCTAACAAACGCGACTTCATACCCATGTAGACTCAAACCCAACACATCTAGTAAAGGATGAAAGAGTACTAACCACTCCATTGCAACCCTCGTAGATTGTAGCAGTCAAAGGCGTGAAAATCGCAAGTCATGCACAAAAATAATAATTAGAGAACATGGGACATATATAGTCATAGGTCATATATAGGGCCCTAGTGGGTACAAGAGACTTCCAAAATAAAGTTGTCACTAGTTACTATTCATGCAATAAAGATGCATGTATAATTAAGTGAAATGGAAGTGACCTACCAATGGACGAGATCCGTTTTATAGGAAAAAAAATATTTATTCACTCAATCAATAGCTCCTTTGAGGTATAACACTAAATCTTATGTTAGATTATTTGTTTCAAAGAATCTTAGTCCTTAAGATTATATGTACATATGTCGATGGTTCTTTTTAGGCGTAATACATATAAACAAGACATTCAAACTTGGCCTTAGATGACAAGTTAACACTCCAACTTTGAGAGTGCACATCTAGACACTCCAACTCATCACCATTATGTCTCATGGACAGCCAACATTGTGGAGACGAATTGAAGTGCCTCGTGCTTACTCGAGAGTTGGTGTTCTTGTCAGCTGAGGCCATGTTTGATTGTCTGTGTTTCTATATAATCCCTTATTGGAACAGTACAATAACAGGAAAAGAGAGACTCAGAAAAGGATAAAAGAGTAGCTTGTCACAAGCTGGTAGTTGAAGAAATAGTTAGATTTTTTTTTTTATCTTTTTCATATCCAAATGAATCAACTAATTAAAAAATTCTAACACAGTACCAGATCAACCCTACGTCTACTCTATAAATTACAGCTAAGGAAAGACTCATATTCTCGAGGAAACATGTCACAAGTTTTCACATAATACACTACGTGAATATGCAGTGAAATTGACGCATTCGATGCTTTTAAGTTTAGAGGCAGTGCAAATGCCCTGAACTCACCTTCGTTTCCCTACCTAAATTACAAGCAGAATTACCAGAAACCGTGTATGACCAACCACCACAATGGTTCAGCCGACAAAGACTTCATATGTTGATTTAACGCATCACCGACTCTTTGACAAATGAACGTCCGCCAGATCTGCATGATGAAGAATGTGAAAAGGATGATAAAGTTAGAGGTAATACCTGAAAAGCTGAAAGTAAACTAAGATAGTGGCCTTGATTGAGCTTTGAGTCGAAACATACGAATATTCAAGATGTATGTTCATGAATCGAGCATTTTCTTTGCTTTGTGACAACGTTAGAGAGCCTTCAATAACCTGATCTTGCTCCACGTCTAAGGGTTCATAGAAGTAAACCAATGTCTGCAAATTCATGCCAAAAAATGCAAAAACATGAACGCATGCACCAATTTCACCAGAGAAAATCTGATAAATAGTATGAAATAACAATCAATCCCCAAACAGGATTATCATATCATTAGTTTATCAAAATCTTTAGGTATTCCATCTAAGAACCAATATCAAGGATTACTTAAACTAACAGGTAATCTTCTATATGAAAGAATGTCAGCAGTATTACTGTTATCAAGCACTTTTTTTTTTGACAAGTAATGTGTATAAGAATATGCTAGCTCAAAAGTTACATCCTGAACAGAGCATTGCAATGAGTGCGATGAGATAACAAAATCAATTATAGCCAAGGTATTATTTACAATATCATTAGCCATGTTGCACCAAAATCTAAGCAAAAATATACATCTAGATTTAATATTGATAGTATTATCTTCGGAATTCTCAAGGTTATCAATGACAATCTCAAGAAAACATTTTCAGCTTGGCACAGAAGCTCCAAGCCTCTTACGATGATAGCAAACATATTTCTTATGGCCTCAGAATGTATTTCCTGGTCCATCTAAGACTAGTCAGAGGAAAATGTATATTTGTCCAACTCCTGTTGTAGAATTTATAAAATCAGATGACAAAATTGGATGCAGATTGTAATCAGTTTACTCTTTTCTAAGCCTGCCTTTCATTCCGATGAACCAAAAGTAAAGAGTAGAATAAAGAGAGCACCCATTTTTTTTTGTGGGGGGGGTGGATAGTAGTTATAGAACCTGTTGCCAGTGTGTTGGGGGATCCTCTGGTGCAGTTGACAAGACAAGAGTGTCGTTAGGATTGGGACGCTTCTTTCTTTGATTGCCTTCCGTCATGTTACTGTTTGAAGGCTCAACAAATGAAGGCCGTATACCATTATTCAAAGGAAATACTGTTGGGCCAGTAAACTCCACATCAAACCAGAAAGCAAAACCATGAAAGGGTGCTGAAAAAAAATAGAATCAGGCCATACGACCATTAGAACATTAAAGAAGGTATCAACACTAAAAGAAGAAAAGCATGAATCATCTCCCACCCACTATTTTTTTCTTATATTAAAAAAAAAGAAACCCATGAGTTCCATGTACAACAGACTCAGACAATGTTTATTTGGAAAGGGAGAGAGAAGTTACATCGCATCATTGACTCAAATTTAAATCTGGATGTGATGGACTCTAGCTCCTGAGTTGTCACTGTATAACAGTCCACATGCTTCACCTGCCATTTAGTTGAAGGGAAATGAGTTTAAAATGAAGGAGGCTCATGAGTTCAATAATAGTGCATAAAACACAAAGAGCCAGAGGAAATAATTGAGCATAAGGCACAGAAGCCCAGGACATTCTAAATTCTAAATTTCAGACCATACTCGAGACTCAAGAGCACCCTAAGTCTGCTAAAATAACTGTGAAGACTCAAGAGCATGATGCAATTCATAAACATCCATACCATAAGCACAAAGCAAGATCCCTTTCCTTATTCACAATCCCTAGAATCTTACATGATCCTGTAGTTCTGAAAGACATACTATTCATGCAAAAGGACAAGCTCAAACAAGAAAGGAAAAAATTATTTTTGTTTCCTCTTGAGGATTCACCACCTTAAGAATAGATGTCAATGTTTATTCCGAGCAACCAATTTTCATGAACCTATAATTGCTTCTCTAATCACTAATATTTAGTATATAGTCCTACAGCTCTGCGCTCTTCATGCTGTGTGTGACTATCCAACAGAACCTGGACAGAATGATTAACAGACTGACCCTTCTTCATACATGATTATCGACTTAGATTATGCATTTTTATTTTTCATAAAAAGGCTACAACTTGTTTCATATAGTTCCCCTTAATCAGGAGTTCTATTCCAATGATCTTTTTCATCCCCTTCTCCACCAACCCTACCCCACCCCTTAGGGTGGAAATCTGAATAAAAAAGAAAAAGAGCCAGTACTGGTGCAACACCTCTGAGACTCAATCAGCAGCAATGGGAATTTCAAACTTCATATAACTCAAGTATGTAGTCCTACTTATCCAGACTTTGGGGCAACAATCCAATGATCCCAGATTACAAACATATATCTGCAGAACCTAATAACCAATGATCTGCGTATTAACTTAAATCATATAAATTTTTCTTTCATATAGCTTCTTTACCAGGAAGCATCCCCTTGCTTGGATTAAGACAAAGTTGTTGTTGTCATTTTTGACACAGATAATAATTTGCAATTTGAAACCCAAATATAATTGAATTTGCCGGTACTTACCACTTGTGGCCATGTCAAAACATTTTCAACGGTAATTGTCTCCACCGATGGCTCTTCAAATGCGCACTGCTTTGCTAACGGCATTATAGCAGACACTACAAAAAATGGAATTCCAACTGAAATCTAAAGAGGAAACACATACAAATAGAGATAATCAAAAGCAGAGGAATTTAGCAAGTTAACTTTGTTTTTTAGGGTTGTTTGCCCCACTCACACAGAGTTTAAGGTCCATGTGCACTATACAGCTCTCCCACAGAGATAACACTTTTTTTTTGTGTGTGATCAGTACGATAACGCCTTTCACGTTTTTACTAGATAAGGGAGGATAATAAATGACAGCAGTTCCAACGATAACAAATAAAGAATCAACCGTATAATCTTAAGATGATACGGTCCAACGAATTAAAATGGTATACAAACCAGCAAGTCTGGAGACATTAAGATTTAAAACAAGTTTAACCATTGTACAAGAAAGGTCATTGAGAAACAGTCCTATTTAATGATGAGTCCTATGTTAGTGCAAGCAATGGGTGACTAGATAATGTAGCCACTCAGTGCCATGAACTAGAATAATTTTGTTTCAATCAGAAAAGAGTATTCTTCATCAAAATTAAGCATGTTCTTGTTGAAGTGGGGATCCAAATGTGTGGCAACGATGGAGAAGAGAAAATAAACTGGAGGGCTGGACAAAAGGAGTTGAGCTTTATATACAGCTCGATGAATAATGATATCATAAATCAAATCTTAAGAGTTTTCACATGTCTAACTTAATAAAGTGACTAAACATAATAGTGATATCCTCAACAATAAAACACAAGAAAGTGGATCTAATTTGCATTCTTAAGAGAGAGCACTTCGTCAAGGTTATGATTTTGCTGGAAGAACAGCAGAGATAACCATGAGTCGTACAACAAATACTCACTGTCTATTCCATAAACGTTACGCCAGAAATCAACACTTTCACTATACCGGTCTGGATGTGTCACAGGCGCCATGTATAGCTGCAGAGAGAAGAAACAGAGATTAAAATGACGTCACTCTTTCATATCATTAAGTGGTGGAAAAGCAAAGGTCATTCATAATCATCAGACTCCGGGTCTGGATACTTTGGACTTGTTCTAGGTGAACAATGCAGTAGGCATTAGAATTGGTTCTAAGAGCTTTTCTCATCTTAATCTAAATGAATAGATCACCATTCCTAATACAACTGCTTCGTATTACTTCTTGGCACTGTAAGTATCAGCACGGGATTTCCACTATGAGTAACATATGAAGCAAATACTAATATTGTGTATTTGCTGCATAACTACAGAATATCTGAATCTGTCACATAACTATTAAATACGTGAATCTAATTCTGATAATACAGACACACTATTCACCCAAATAAAGGATGCAAAAGAAGAACAATGCACACGCACAACACACACAGAAGATAACCCCCAAATAAATTTGAAAGCACACATAAATTAGGGAATGGAGTATGACTACCGTTGCATGTGATGGAAGAATAAGACCTCCTGGTTTCAGCCAGCGGTCTCTAGCAGTGATAACACTCCCCAGCATGCTCTGCAAGGACAAGCATATTCCATGCAGTGTAAGAAACAGAAAAGTTGAGAAGTCATGGAATCCCACATAATATATTTAAAAGGTAAACCGTGTGGAGACCAAACTAGATGTAGGCACGCCTTGGTGCAAGGCCAGTGCCCAGTCTTATCCCGAAAGAGAAGCAAATTTTCAATAGATGTCTATAAGAGAAGCATTGAAATGTATATGTCTGTATGGTATTACCTCATAAAGCAGCATGTAACCCATCCATTCTGAAACTATAACGTCAACTTCTTCATCAATTTCAACATCCTGAACTAACCAAAAAGTATGATATAGTCATTAGTCACCAAACTCAAATCTATATAATAAGAAGAGATATATTCATCCATAATAAAGAGATTCAATTACGACAAAGTTAGAAATGACAACATTTCCATAGATGACAACTAGAAGAGATAGGATTATGAGCGAAGATAAGGGAGGAGAGGCTGAGATGGTTCTGACATGTGAAGAGGAGATGCATGGATGCCCCAATGAAGAGGTGTGAGAGGTTGGTTGTGGTGAGTATGAGAAGAGGTAGAGATGGCCAGAAGAAATATTGAGGGGAAGTGATTAGACGGGACATGACACACTTGTAGCTTACCAAGGACATATCCCGAGATAGGAGGATTTGGAGGTTGAGGATTAGTTGTAGAAGGTTAGTAGGTAGTCGAGCATTGTCTAGTCTCCCTTATCGGTGTCTCTATTTTTACACTCCAACTATCTTATTTTTCAATTTATTACTACATGTTTTCTTCTGCCTCGGTTAACATATGTTGTTAATGCACCCATCTACATACATATGAATTGAATTTTAAAGATTTTCACTTTGCTCTAAGAAAAGGTAGATTTCATACAACTTAAGCAAACAAAAGCAGCCAAATGTCCAATGGTAATAACATCAACTCTAAGTTGCAAAAACAGCAGAAGAATTAAATGTTAAGACTAGAACATACCTCGACCCGCCCATGCAAAACAATAACTTTGTCACATAAGTTGTTTGCCTTCACAATTTCATTCGCCTGGTGAACCATAAAAAACATAAGTAAAATGAAATTCAAGTTCAATTATTTCACATAGTTCCTGTAGAAAGAAGACAGTGGAAGAAATCTTAAGAATGTCCAGCTACTAGAGTGTCTCCCTCCATCTATTACGGTTTGAATAATGTTTACATATTTTTAGTAGAAAGGATAGACAATTGCAGGAATTTCAAAGCCTCAAAGGTTTGCTCTAAGTGGCATCATTGGAAGTAAAGAAAATTAACGTAATAGTGTTTTTAGAGCGATCTAAATCAGCAGCATAAACAAGATTTTTGTAAGTGGTATCAACATTTCTAGAAGTGAAAAAACATTCATATGTATAACTTTTGCAAACATAGAGAATCCTTGGCCCAATGATTTTTGTTGAATCTTAAGCTAGAACAGGTGTAGCTTAACCTCATTTTTTTTGACAAAAAGAGGCTATCTCACATATTTGCCCAAAAAAAAAGTTGAGGTTCGAACCTCCACCCTCTATTAGCCAAAGTTCAGGCTTAACCAATGGACCAGGGAGCACTCTTTATCAAGCTGTGTCATTTTTTTCTTATTATATGATATATTTTCTGTCAGAGACCAGTTTCCCAATTACTCTTTTTGAGTCTCTTCTACCCTCATGCTTTCTGCCTCTCTTCCTTCACCACATCAAATTTTAATACATAACCCTAACTCCACATGCAAACCATGTCAGTCAGAGCCCTCCTTGGCCCAAGAGACTTCTTTTTCCCTTTATCCTCATCAAAACCCTAGAAAAAAATGGCAAGGCAAGCAACAACAGTAACCTAATCCCACACCATTTCATCCATATGTCTAACTAAGTTTATTTTCTTCTATCTTCTTTCTTCTCTGTCTTTGTTGTCGTCTTCTTCTTCTCTCCATCATTTTAGTTTCAACTAATGTTGAAAGTAAACACCAGACTTAGATCAGCTCTTTACCGTACCGACAACAACATCATGTCAAATTGACACGAATCTGGTAATGGAAAATGACGAATCAACACATCCCAGTAATATACCCCAGTTGACACAACAAAGGTGTGCAGTAACAAATATTTTGCGCCCACGAATATTTGTTTGCTTCTTTTTCTATAAGAAGAATTTGTCACCTTGCTTATGGAATGCAATGCTCACTCATGAGCTAAAATGAGGAAGTACTATTTGCTGAAGCAAATGATGAAGAAGTATTAGCAGGAGGCCAAAGTAAGGTATGGCTCCATGCTTGTGTTTATAAACAATCAGCCGTTGCTTAGTCATGCTTCTAATTTTGTGAAATAAACTGAATTACAATATCAGCTAAAATGTCCTAGAATAATTCACAAATCAATGTATATTCAAGCATATTTTGCAACTGAATTACCCCATTCCACTTCTGTCAAAAGCATTTTGTTTTTTCACGTTAAATGCCAGTCCATTCTCTTTAAACTCATAAGTGGCACCTATCACTCCGCATTCTCAGTTTTCTGGTAGTCCTCCCATGGGACAGTTTGTTCAGTCTATCCATGAAACTCATGTTTGTTTCATCCTACCAACATACAAAAAGTGAAGAGAAATACTCTTCCCTTGAGAAGTCCTTGGCTGTACAACTACATACTGCACAAATTGTCTTCATTTCGACAACTGGAAGTTCTTTAGAGAGCCTTTTTTTATAAGGCATCTAAAATCTTTAGCGAACTTACCACCCTGTTAGACTACTGATAAACAATGAGTTAAATCGTGAGTGTTTGAAATTTTTAAGTAGTGGAACAACATCATGCAGCATCATTGTCCTCTGCTGCCTCACTACAACTTCTTTACAAACTTGTCAAAAAGAAAGTTAACTTTTTTTAAAAAAAAAAAACTGGTAAATGTGTATTCCTCAGCATTAAGGGCATGCTGGACACCATCAAAAAGTGTTAGATAAAACAAAAACAACTAGAAAAGAAGATACTTACACAGATCTTAAGAAATCTACAAACTGATCTATATCCTCTAAACCTACTTCTTTACACCAAAAGAGAAAGATATTATACAATTCCATTTAGCTTTCTGGATGGAATTGGATCTATCTTCATAAGTAGAAAGTTACTCTCAGGCGGTTACCTCTTTTTTTTAAAAAAATATTCATAGTTATATCCTCTGCAACAATTGTTGGGGCAGACTTTCGTGGAAAATGAAAAAGCCCTTTATCGGATTGGAAGCGATGACTTAAGCCTCTTTCTTCTTCTTATAGGGCGTTTAAAGAGCGTGACTCTTTAGTTTAATTAAGTTCCAATTTGGAAAATGAAAAGGAACTTTGCTTTCTGGTTGGGAAGTGTCTCTGTCCTTTTCACTTCTTATTACTCCTTTCGTTCACTTTTTCTAACATTTCTAGTACCAACTAATTCATTCGGGCGAGACATCTTACGATGTCATGATGCGCCCATTCCTATGGCCATTCCTTTAATACTTCTAGCTCTCGGGAGTCTCTTTGTAGATACTTGGTCAAAGTGTGAACTTAAACAGGGAGTATTTGAAGGTTCTGCAAGCCTTTGTAAAGGATGCAACATCATCATAAAGCACCATAATGAAGCAGTCAATTGTCTCAGAACTCATCAACCATAAGAAATGTGCGGGGAAGCATTACTCTAAGGCACATTAAGAATACAAATACTACATAGAGCAAGCTTCAACGAACATCCTCTAACTAAAGGAAACAAGTACCTGGACAGCTATATCACTTGCATCAACAGCATACACCTGGGATAAAAGAACATCTGCCTAATAAGTGTTATATCTGGAACATCCAAATTAAAGGGAATACCAATTGAAGCACGCAAATAAGTTCAGATTGCATCAAGAAGAGATCATGACTTCACTTGGTCCACTAAAAACCAGGGTAGAAAGAAATTAAAACACATCAAAGATGCAATTTTATTGTATAGAAGAAGAAAAAAACATGGATCTTCCCAAAAGCAAATGAACAATCTAAAACGCTGTCATAGTAGCTAAACCAATAGAGAGAGAATATATGAGCCATAGCTGCTTTTGTGCAAGAAGACTGAAGAAACAATCAATCATATATTTCATTACCGTGATCAAATGAATAATTCTTGGGTACCCATTCTTCTGTATTTTGATGTATAAAACTCATAATTCCTTTTGTTGTAGATGAAAATAAAACTTATTATTCCTTAAACAATCCAGGATCACCTGTTGTTTTGGTAGAAACCAAAATCTTGGATGTCTATACAGAGATACTTATTTTGGAGCATTTGATAGGAAAGGAGCAAAGAATCTTATAGGAGAAGGTTCGCCAGAACGTAGATTCAACAGTTTGTTCAAACTTTAAGTTATGGAGCAAGGAAAGATATTTTTTATCATCTCTCAACTTGTGTGACTTCAAGGATGAACTTGAAAATGGAAGACAATATATAGCTCTTACATGTTCTTACATATGCCGACTTTTACATGCTTTGGCACCAAACAGGTGCCCAATAGATGGAATTTGGCACTGTTATGTACCAAGAAGAATGTGCATGCAGCAAAAAATAGGGGAAGTGTTGACTGCAATATAGCTCAGACATCTACGTCACTTTAATATTCCAGTGATAAATACGGATTGTGTTGCCATTTTTTTTTTGAAACTGGAAGGACTGTGATGCAATTTTCCACATTGCCTATTCAGAGCACTTCTAGTATTTAAAACATACTGTAATCTAGCAATAGCTGGGTGATTTTTTCCATTTGTTCACATACATAAGTTCACAATATTGCCTCAAAAGTTGAAAGGAACCATGGAAATAACAACTCCACTCTGGTACTGAACTGAGATTGATGAACTTTCAGCTAAAGAGGACTTAATGATATCTTACTCGTCTTGCACCCGCTTGTGCACAAAATATAGATAGGATCCCGGTGCCACATCCAACATCAACCACAACCTAGAAAATGCAATTTAATTATACCATAGGCATAGACGAGACTGGTTGAACTATGTAATGAAATTATTAAAAAAACACAAAAGAACCATGAAAGACTTAAGCAGAAATACAATGTGAGATTTGATAAATTTTAGAATTTCATTTGGGGCACAAAGAATTATTTAGATAGTCGACTTACTTTTCCAGCAATGAAGTTTTGATGCTGAAAAATTGCATTCCTGTAAGTGTCCGTCCGCACACGATCCTGCGAGTTCCACCCATAAATTAACATGTCCTTTGTACATCTAGATATATTTGAAAGCATAAACACAAGGGAAAAGGGAAATACAAGTTCAAATGCAAGCCAAATAATTAAATTCACCTAAATACAAGCAGTAAAATCAATTTGCAATACCTCTTATTTTAAGCTCACTTCATATCATCATCATACTAAATAAAATGCAACAGAGGGATTATAAATTTTGAATCACACTATTCAGCTCCATAGTGTTCAAGACTATAGTAATGCAAAGAAGCAACTAATTCTATGACTCCATAATTTCAGCTCCCGCACAGTTACACTCCCTAAAAACTGACTTTCGCGAATGTATATGGACATGTATACATGACAACCCAGTCTAACATACTAACAAGTATAGCCAAATAATCCTATAACTCTGTAAGCTCAGCTACACAAAACATTACACTCTCTAAAATCTTAATTCTTGCAAATGTATGTCTAACATACTAACAAGTACAGCCAAATAATCCTGTAAGCTCAGCTCCTCAAAACATTACACTCCCTACAAACTGATTCTTCCGAATGTATATAGACAAGTACACATGTCAACGTAGTCTAATATGGTATATCCACTCCGATGGAACTCTTCCAACTCAATCATCCTATTTCAATTCATTATCGCAATGCCTACACACTCAATAGGCAAATATGTACATAATAAATACACATATTCAGTGAAGTAGATCCGTAATGTCATAAATACCTTAATCATCTCTTCATGAATGCCAACATGAGCATACGAATTAAAATATGCCGTATCAAACTCCGTACAAGGAGGTGCAGGCTTTTCCCTCTCCTCCTCATCTTCGTGATGCTGCTGCCATTGAGAAACCCTAGCATCACCATCACTACTACCACCACCTCTACGGCCACGTGACCTGCCGCGGCTGCCCCTGCGTACTCTATGAACGCCTGAGATTCCTCCGGCGACGGCGCCGTCGTGGTGGTACCCGTTAGTGTAACCGCCGTCTGTTGGCTGTAACATTTTTTTCGTTCCCACGCGAATCTCACAGTCTCACTGCCCAAAACTATTGGAGTAAATATTTGTTTAGTTAAAAAGAGAAGAGAAAGGGTTCTATTTTTGGGAAATTAGCACTTTTAATCCTTCAAATGTTGATAAATATTAATTAAGCACATTTAACTTTCAAGTTAATTAATATATATACATTTTTGAGCTATTTGAGTTTTGATTTTGACCATCATCTGACTCAAACTTACCTGTGAACACCACTATATCTAACTATGAATCTTTACAAATTCGATAATTTTTAACTGCGTAATTATTCAGTTATTAATATGTTGTATTAAATTTATATTGTTATTCAATATTTGAAAGTAAGATAATGCTAGAAAAATCCTAAGTATCGTGTATTTCCCACATAAAGGACGAAAAATGCATATTTTTGTTTATTGGTGGTAAAATATGCATAGCAAATATCATAAGAACTAGAACTAGAATACATAGATAATAACAAGATCAAAAGTGAAATTATATGAGATTTTTTATTGGGGTATTTTCACATATGGTCACTCAAAAATAGTTTGATTATGGTCCATAGCTATAGTTTGTTACTTACAATTTGTAGCTACATGTTATAGGGAGGAGAGTGACTAGCGAAATTGAAGAGGGAGGAGAGAGGCAAGCGGGAGAGGTGAATTGTATATGTATATCTGTCAAAATAATTGTATATATGTAACTAGTATACATATGTGTTTGTATATCCGGCGGCGAGATTGGGAGAAGGAGGAGAGAGGCGAGCGAGAGAGGGCAGAGAGTGGAGAAAGGCGAAATTTATATGTATATCGGTTAGATAATTGTATATATGTAACTATTATGTATATGTTGTATTTGTATATTTACATACAATTGAATCGAGTTAAAACATTTGTATTTGTATATATAATTAGTGTTTGTATAAAACGAGAGAGAAATGTAAAAGAGAACTGGACAGAAAAAAAATTGTATTTATATAATTATAAGTGTATAGGATTTGTATATCTCGTCTCTCTCGCTTTATACAAACACAAACACAAATTATACATTTGTGTTTGTATAAAGTGAGAAAGAGATTGGCTGAAGAGAAGCGATAGAGAGATTGGGCAGGGAGAGGAGAGAGGCTAGGGAGAAAAAGAAGAGAGTGGCAAACGAGATTCCTGAGAAAGGGGAGAGAGGAGAGAGAGAGGAATAAAGGAGAGAGGCGCGATAGAGAATGTAATTATAGCTAGAAATAAGTTCTGAATTGTAATAAATGCAAAGTATAGCTTTGATAATTAATTAACTAATACATGTTTGCTTAACTGCGTAGTTTTTTCTTTTTATATCTAGGTTGAATATTAAATAGATTGTGTGTCATTGCAAAAGTAAGAAAATTCAATAACATGGGATAAAGAGATAGACTTGAAGCCACTTGACGATAATGAAATAGACTTGTGATAGTTTAAAATAGTCTCTTAAATAAAATTTTGATCATTTAAATTTGTTAAACGTAAATCTTTTTGTCTTCATTAAATAATTAAAAAGTTATGTACATTATTTTTGCTTTCTTCCTCATTAGCTAAAAAAACTGTATCCTTCTCTAATACGATCAACCAAGTCATTTTGTTCCAGCTCATCATTCTATAACATAACTCTTAACTATCCTGCTACAAACAAGTTTGTTAAGCATTAGCTAATTTTAATATTAGTATCCTTTTGATTTTAAAAAAAAGTGATACTCAAAGGTTGGCTTTCTATGGTAGAATGGAGAGTTTCCCTCGTTAATGAATTCACATAGTAAAGATACAATACATGAGTGTAATTCAATCTCAATAATTATGAATGTAATTCAATCTCAATAATTAATTCATAAGAAAAATATTTTCTAAGTCCATAGTGGCAAATTACTAGTTTATTTCCTAACTAATGTAGGACTTCTAATTCACACTCTAACATCCCTCTTCACGTCTAGGTTCAACTAGAACATGCACCGAGAGCACAAATAAAGATAAACTTGAATAGTATATTCAAATTAGTAGTACTGGATAATATAACATATAAATAATGAATTCAATTGATCTCAATACCTTGATATATAATATATATACATATTTGAATTGATAAGAATTAATTTTAAAAGTTCAACAAATTCATATTAAGAATCTACATATCAAATCAATCAAAATTATATTTTAAATCCATTATTTTATAATAATACATCCATTCTCTCGAAATCGTGAACGCTTTATCCCCCATCAAAAAAAGTTGTTATGTTTACGTTATAAATTAATGGGACAACAGAATTCAGCAATTTTGATATAGTTGTTGTTTGTCCTTTAACTAATTTATCATCCTATTAGCTGTCACTCTTTTGCAAGTTGGTGTTCAATAGGATAGGTCCACTTTTCTAGAACTATTTTCACCTTTCAAAATCACACTCCAATATGTTCATATATAGCTGTAATCGGGGGTGATAAAATCAAATCTAATTCGTTCAATTTGTTTAAGTTTGGGTGAGTTATTGATACGCTTATTTATTAGTTTAATTCATTAAAAATTGGATTGATATGTTTTTCGGATTGATTAACAAGAAATTTTGTCAAGATGGTTTTAAAATACTTTTTTTCTTCCAATTTGATATGTTATATATAGTCATGATAAAGAAAAAATAATTTTATTAGGTACTAAAATAATTTAAAAGAACAAAAAAAATTACTTAAGCTTGGTAAAAATTGGGTTGAATTGGATCGGGTCTTGACCCATTATATAATGGAAAAATTACTTGGATTGATACCTTTTAATAAATATTTACTAATTTTAGTGATACTTTTTATTTATTACCATTTATAGCAATACTATGTTAAATCTACAATGTGTATTAAAAGTGAATTATTTATGTAATATATATGTATTATAATTGTTTTTAAAATATATCAATGCTTGTTTGGTAAGAAATCGACCCATTATATTATAAATGTATTAAAATGTGTGATAAATGTATTATCTATCAATAAAACTTGAATTATGTGAATAATAAATTGTTCTTTGTAATATGTATTAAAACTGTATTATAAATATATTAAAAGTGATAAGTGAAAAAAATATTATTACTATAAATGGTAAATATTTTTTTATTATAGTATATTTATGTAAGTTCCCTTATAATAATTCATTATCTAATCCGTTTAAATCCAACCCTTTTGATCCATGCAAATTTGAGTTAGATTGAGTATTAACTCGATCATTGTGTTAATTCATTATGACCCATCTAATTATCTCCCCTAGTGGTTGACAAAATAATTCAAATTCACCATAATATCTCATTTTAATAATTAGCCTATAGAACTTAGATAAACACTCACCTATAACCATGGCCAAATCTTTAGAAAAAAAAGTTGTTTCAAGAGCAATTTGATTGGGCAAACTCTCATAATGTTGTTCGTATTTACAAATTATATATCATCAATTTAATAAGTTAAAATCAATTATATGAGTTATTATTGATTCCCAAATAATAATTATAGATGCAATCAAATTCAATAAATTTTAACTCAAATTTTGTAATCGAGATATTCATATTTTGGGAGGGCCCCGGTACTGTGTGGTTTGAACTCCCATCACTAGGGTGAGTGTGGGCGGCTCACTAAACCGAGCTATACATCACTATCGTTGTGTTAAAAGATTCATTTAATATGTATAAATAATTTATTTAAAATTCATAAATTAAATATTTTCTGACTCCATCGTTTATTGAATGATGGTATTAGGGGTGAACATGGTATGATATAATATTTGAAATTTTGATACGGTAATTTCAGTATTCGATTTTTAAAACTATTATATTATTACCATACCAATTTAATGTGGTATGGTTTGATATTTTGTGAAATGGTAAATTGATAATCATAGTTTATTCAACTTCGACTAATATATACTCGTATAATAGAGTTGTATATGACTTCGACAATTCAAAAAAAAGCTCTCAATTGTATCATACTAGGTTACATATTTGTTATTGTTAGTATTTTAATTCAATATCATATTCGGTATTTTGATATGTTATTTTTAAATACCAAATACCATGCCAAATGTCAAAAAATTTTAAAATATATACCATATTACCAAAATTACATTTATATCAAAAAATTTCAATATGATATAATAATTCGATATATATTATACTATGCCTCCTCAGACGTACCGTAAAAAGAAAAGGTTAGTTTTACTGCAGTAAGAGGAGAAGGAAAAATACTGCTCTTTAGGGTCCTGTACTACTAGCAAAAGTCAAAACAGTTATTATCAACATGGGATTTTTGCCTGTTGATGATTATTTGAATACAGTTTTTGGTTTTTCTTCTTGGTTTCATTCATTGCAGTCCCTTTCACTTCTCTTTAATCTAAATACGATAATATATTCAATATAATTTTACGAATTGAGTCTAGAAAATTAAAACGATTTTAGGGTTCTACGAAGTGTTCATCTGAACCTCTTAAAAAAACATACACTACAAATACAAATATAAGGTAATTTTTTAATACATATATAGAGATTCTAAATTCGCTAAATATAAAGTAGAGATTGACTTAGTGGTTTAAGAAATTTAAAATTCATGTCAAGTTCAAATTCCAAGCATTACATTTTTATTTTTTTGGGGAATATAGAGCGATGCAACAGACCTTAATATCACTTTTGTTATTGTACAACATAGTCATTGTACTCAAACTTCATTCTTTGGATATTTTCGTTGTCCTAAACATCTGCCACTGTTGAAGAGGATAAAGTGTGTGCAGTCCTTAGTTCTATAATATTATAGTCCTAAATATCACTGTTGCACAACATAGTCATCGTACTCCACTTCCATTCTTCGAGCATCTTCATTTCCTAAAAACGACATTAAATAACTCAATCAGCCACTTCAAACCTTTCTATGCCTAAGTTCTTTCAAAATTCCACCAAAATTTCACTTAGTCGCTCTTTCCCTGCTTATTCTACTAATAACCTCATTTAATCTCATCAACCTTTATAGACAACCTTGATTACCATTGAGTTATAATAGATTCTTTAAAAATACACGAACATTCAATATATCATTTTTGAAAAGAACCAACAAAAGGAAATTCACAAGCTTAATTATCATTGAATTATGACAAATCCTTTAAAAATATACGAACATCCAATACATCATTTTTGAAAAGTACCAACAATATAGATATTAAAGCTACTTCTTCCGTCCACTTTCAATTATCATGTTGTGCTTTTCGAAAGTCAGTTTGACTAATTTTCAAAATCAAATTAATTACATTAATTTAATATTTTAAACAAAAAATTTAAATAGTCAAAAACTATACGAAAAATATTATAAATTGCAATTTTTTTTGCATATCAATATGATGATAAAATACATTATAAAATATTATTTTAAATACTAATCTTTGATTCTAAAAAATGAAATCATAACAATTAAAAAGTAGATGTTTCTCTGTCTTTCAATAAAGTTGGTGCCTTTATTAATCAATAGGGTCACCAATCCAAAAATGTCAAAATTTTGAATAATTATGAATAAAGTTGTGGTACCCAATAATATTTATTTGAGGTGCTCAACTGTATATTTTTCTATTTTTGGAACCCTTTTGTTTCTATTATCACTTACCTTATTGGTCTAATACATTGTTTCTAATCATATTTTTGCATATACTTTTTATTTTTATTTTTTAAGTATAATGTTTGTTGGCTTGAGATAGATTTAAATCGGATTCATATAGTCGATCTCAACTAGTTGGAACTGAGGCATAGTTGTTGTGGTGGTGTACTGGTGTATATATATGTGTTTAGAAATGAATTTTCAAGATTTTCTATGGGAATGCATAGTACTTGTTTGATAAAATGTTTCACTGAAAAAGCTTGATAGTGGATTCAAGAATGACAGTAGATAAATCAAGAAGCTCAATTTGGAGCAGAGAGCAAGATATAGCATTTGAGAATGCATTAGCTACTTATCCTGAGGATTCTGTAGATAGGTGGGAGAAAATTGCTGCTGATGTTCAAGGGAAAACCTTACAAGAGGTTAAGAATCATTATGAAATTTTACTCGATGATGTGAGCCGGATCGAGTCAGGTTATGTTCCTTTGCCTTGCTACAACTCTTCTTTTGACAGGTCTTTGTGCCATGATGGTGGTGAAAGAACAGGCAAGAAGAGTGGGGTTTCAGGGAGGTTAAACAGTGAGTCAAATGATGGAGGTAAATCTACTAAGTTGGAGCAGGACCGGCGGAAAGGGGTTGCTTGGACGGAGGATGAGCACAGGTCAGTAATCGTTGAGCTTCAGTTATTTCAGTACAATATTAAGCTTGTTTATTGTATTTGTTTGAGACAAGTGAAGCTTGCTCAAGTGGTCAAGCACCTCCACCATCATCCGATAGGTTGAGGGTCGGGTAAGTCAGAACACTATTGATTTCTCCTCAAAAGATAAGAAAGAAAAGTATATTTGTAAGAAACTCATGAGTTCATACTTTGTGTTTGAGGTTGCTACATGTCATTTAGGATAGTGTAGTGGTACTTTTTTTCCCTTCATGTTTCAGTGAATATAATCTTATCAAACTTAGCTTTATGCGCCTTCTGCCGAAAACTTTCTTTGCTTGGAAACGTAATGACTGTCGACTGTCGTTATGAGGGTGTACTTCATGAAGTCATAGGACTAACTAAGCTCTTGCCAGACATTTGTTAAACTGTCTTATCCTGCTGTCACTTTCAGAAAATACTCTTTCGATGGGAGATGTGGTCGATAGAGAAACATTCTAAGTGATTCAGGGTTTTCGTGTGTCTGAATCTTACGATTAAAGATTTCTGTTTATGCATAGTACAGTAATTACAGACTGATGTTTCTTTTCCTAATCCCTAGAGCTTTTCTTTGTCCAATTCAAGCTACCTGCATCTTAATCAGACAAGGGTTTTTCACTTGGATTCACCTTTCCATCCTAAAGTGCGCATTGTACTTCTTGAAATTCCTGAAACTGGATCTTGTTTCGTAGCAATTGAACTTCTCATTTTGTTGGCCGTAAGAACCACGGTTGCAGAGAAAATAATGGAAGATGCATGTTCTTGCTGACATCTTCTGCATTCTAGATACTGTTTAGTATCCTTCCGGTATTTTGTACTGACAGATTGCTTTATCTTTGTTGGTATGCAGATTGTTCCTTCTTGGACTGGAGAAGTATGGGAAAGGTGATTGGCGAAGCATTTCAAGAAACTTTGTTGTGACAAGAACTCCTACGCAAGTGGCCAGTCATGCCCAAAAATATTTCATACGTTTAAACTCGATGAACAAGGATAGAAGACGAACAAGTATACATGACATTACTAGTGTTAATAATGGAGATGTCTCAGTACCTCAAGTTCCAATCACTGGCCAAACAATTGGTTCTTCTGGCAAATCCAACAAACAATCTCCAACAGCACCAATTGCTCCCATTGGAGTTGGCATGCATGGAACAACGACCATCGGACAACCAGTAACAGCACCACTTGTTAACGTAGTTGATCAGAGGCAGATTCAAGATTTGGACATTATGGATTCGAGTTTGGGATTTTACTACAACCAATCTTGATTTTCTGGGTACTTATCTAGTTAACTTTGTAACACATACAAAATTCGAGCCAAAGCTACTACTGGCTTCGGATGAAACCATAAGTTCAACACTACATCCACCTCTGCAGATGGTACAACAGTGAATATTTCTTCACCAACATACAAATCATACGTCCAACCTCCAATTCCAGGAGCAGTGGTTGCTGGTGCACCTGTAAACACGAGCCCAACGATGCTTACGATGAAACACACATCTACACATTAGTGACATTTTTTTTAGAAACAATAAGTGTACAAAGGCAAACCAAAGAGTCTTGTGCTTATTCATGTTTGTGCAATCTTCTTCAATGGTGCATGAATAATACTATTTCTCAATGTCACATAAGTATTCACTCAAGACTTTGATCCAGTGGTAAGAGCAATATAATATTAGATTATATTACCATGAATCTTTGCAATGTAGTGGTAAGGTCGTGTATACACTATGTTCTCCGGATTTCACTTGTGAGATTATATTGGGTATATCCTTGTTGTTGTTATAATGAATCTTTCGTCTTCCTTTCTTGCATTTTTAATTTCTTATACCCACATTACACAAGAAAAAGTGATAGATTACAACTTAGTTAAAATTTTAAATTGATCCTTAGACCCGAAAAAATAAGGGTGAAAATGTTTTCTAGAAAAACAAGTTGTTTGTTACTTATTTCTTGTGTGTTAGTACGTAAGCAAAACTACTATTCAAGAAATATTTGTATATAATCTAAACAAATACTATGAGATATGGTACGAATCAGAAGTTCAGTTATAAATCAAAGATCAATTTTTTTTTGTTAACTATATAAATTGAGGTGAAAGACCTAAAAGAAATCAATATTTAGTCAGTTTAAGGTACAAGCATATGTGCATAAGATACAATCAAATATGCACAAGGTACAATATGTGAAAAACCTATATTTCTCCGACAAAGAGACATAATATATAAATATGACTTTTAACTTATGTGCACAAGTAAACGCTTAAAATTATATAAAGTTGAATAAATCTACAGAGTCTTACCTAGTCTAATACCTAAGACGTCACGGAAAATGCAACTTGTGATGTAGGACACCAAATAGAATAACTGTGTCTGGTTATGCATATCCAAATTGGAGGTGAAAGGGCAGGTTTATGTATAGAAACTGTTTTTTGTTGAAGAAAACAGAGATTTCTCTGCTGTCTTGTTTCCATTGCTCCAATGAGTCCACTGACCATTCCACTTCATCCTTCTTCATTCCCACCTACAAATCCAACAAACCCCCAAATCACCATTTTCACTTTACCCAACAGATCAAGAATCTTGATTCCTCAAGCTACATTTTCTGCTTCATCAAATTCTCCTCTTTGGACCATTTCAGAGATAGTCAAGGCTGTTAATGGCAGCATCATTAAGTGGGGTCCACCTGGAACAATCTGTACGGACACCAGAACCCTTGAACCAGGACAATGGTTTCTCCCCCTTGTTGGCCAAAACTTTGATGCCCATAATTTCATTACCCCTAAATTGTCCATAAAAGGCTGTGTTGGAGTGATTGGGAACTGGGTTTGTGAGGGTTGGAACAGTGGGTTTGTACAAGTAGAGGGTGACACCATGAGTTCTTTAAAAAGATTGGGTTTTTATGCAAGAAACAGGTTTAATGGTTGTTTAGTTGGTTTAACAGGAAGTGTAGGTAAAACCACTACAAAGACTATGGTGGCATTAGCTTTGGAGAGTGCTGGAACTGTTTATTATAGTCCAGGGAACTGGAATAACGAGATTGGGGTTGCGTTATCGCTTATTGGGATGTCGAGGGATGTGGGGTTTGGGGTTTTGGAGATGGGGATGAGCAAGAAAGGAGAGATCTTAGAGCTGTCCAGGATGTGTAGACCAGATGTAAGGGTGATTCTAAATGTGAATGCTGCACATTTGGAGAATTTTGCCAACTTGGAGGAGGTTTCCGTGGCGAAAGGGGAGATTTTAAGAGAAGCAATGCCAGGGGATGTGTGTGTATTGAATGGTGATGATCCCCTTGTCATGAGCCTCCCAGTTCCAGTTGGAGTTAAGAAGGTGACTGCTATTTAATTTTTTTAAATTGTTCTTTATATTGATATTCTTTGTGATTAGTGGTGAAGCCGGGATTCAACATATATTATACATACATCAAAAGAAAATTTACCTATCTAAACAGTGTGAATTTTCAGCGAAGGGGATGTTGATTGGATACAAGGTGTCTCCACCACTGTTTGTGATCAAGCTTCTTTTGTGTTGGTCATTGAATTAGTTCTCAGCGTCTGAACTAGCTGATAAGAGTTGCATGCGATGCAGATACCACTGTTATTTCCTTGCATTCTAGTATTGGTAGGTAATCTTGAAATGAAAATTTCTACTTTGAATCTTGCTTATGGAAAGAGAACACTTCTTCCAATTTTAGATGTTTTTGATAGTAAATCTCATTAATGTGCATCTAGTGAGGGGTGTGGGATCCATACCGGATTTGGTCCAGCACCGAGGTAATTTGATCAAATCCTGTATGGATGCCACACCCATGTCGTGTCGACACGGGTGAGTCCTAGCAACTTAGCTCATTACATCCTTGTTATTTGTTAGATACAGTTCTACATTAGGAGATAAGAGCTGAAAAAACATGAATCCTTGCTTTTTATCTTCATACACTGTGAAACTATGATGGCTTGTCTCGGGAGTCTATTTTGGTTATATTTCTTGATTTCATTTTCTCTTTTCTTGCTCAAGGTGGTATTTGGTCGAAAGTTGGGCTGTGATGTTCATTTAGTTTCTTCACAAATCATAGATGGAGGTCGCAGTGTACAAATTGTTCTAGAGGGGTTCAACGAGATGTAAGTTCATCAGAACTTTTTTCCAACCATTCTGTAGAGCACATGCTATTCGCATTGACACATTGAACTATTACAACCTGGTTTGACCATTTTTTCAGAATACTAAACTTTCATAATCCCCTTATATTGTTATATTTTCCATATTTTTGTAAAAATATGGTTTTCTGTTATTGATGTAAATTGTATATATTTGTGTGTTCCTTATCTGGAAGGGCTTTTACTAGCTGGCCTCATCTTTTGTCTCTTTGGTGTGACTTAGATGTTATTAACTAGCTATAAAGTGCGACAGATGTCACCATCCCCTCTTTCCATAGCTAATAGAGAAGAGACTTTTGTAATTCTTACATCTGTTGTTAGCGCTACACTCTTGACACTATTCTTGAACAAAATGAACTTTACTTAAAACAAACATGTTATGTAGTATCAATGTGCAGGGTCAGTACTACCACAGTTTAAAGAACTTGGGTTGACGAAATGTTCTTAGAAATTGTCTTATCAAGGAAATGCCTTTCTTCATTTAGGCTATTTTAATCTGAAACACAAATAACTTGCGTTATTCATTACTACAAGTGATCCACTGTTATTTACTAGTATTTACAGGTCTATTTATTTGACATGTCAGTAAAAATTCAGGGTTAAATTTGTCATCTCCAGTCCTGGCCTGCATTTGGCCATTAATGCATGTGCAGCTGCTGCTGTCGCTAGTGCTCTTGGCATTCCTCTTGCTCTAGCTGGAAATTCCTTATCCAAATTTATACCTGTTCACCGAAGATCAGAGCTTGAAGTAACCGAGAATGAGATTACAATAATAAATGATGTTTACAATGCAAGTCCAACTAGTACTCAAGCTGCTATTGACTTGTTAAGAAACATTGACTGCAAAGGTAAACGAGTTGCTATACTGGGGGACATGCTTGAACTTGGTCCAACAGAGTTCAAGTTCCACGAGTTGATGGTTCATAGTTGCTGTGATGCTCACTTTGATGTGGTTGCACTTGTTGGAACAAGGTTTATAAGTGCAGCTGAGAGTATAGACTTTGGGCCAAAGATAAAACTGCTGTGCACTACTAATGCTCACCAGATGGCTTCTAAAATTATCAATGATCTAAATAGTGGTGATGTCGTCCTTGTCAAAGGCAGTCGTCAAATAGGAATGGAGGTTATTGTCGATGCAATTAAGTCTATCCACTTTGGTGCCCCACTTTGCCATGCAGTAATGAGCAAATGTGACTAATAGAAGATTCCACAATGTGATCATGCTAGAAAAAAAAAACAGTATGCTGGTTCAATCTTGCTTGAGTTCTTTTTCAAGACCTCCTCATAGCTCAGGGCCAGCAGTTGGCGATTATGCTGGCGTAAGGATAGATCATTAGCCATCTGCTGCTTCAAGCACCTTTTTTTGTGTTTTTTCTGAGAAATGCTGGAAGGTCAGAGTAGCCATACGAGTTGGTTTTCAGGTGACAAGCTCTATGTAGTGCTTAAGCTACCGGTAGAAGCCCTTGCAAAGATGCTTTCTTCAGTCGAGATGGATGAAGTGCCTCTTTACGGATACTTTCTGCAACGTTACCACCACAGGGTTCAATAAAACCATATTCTTACTCAAGGAACGACGCTCCAGAAATCAGCTTATTGTTCAAGAATTCACTTATGGTAATGAGGCTTCTGAAAATATACTCCTTGTTGCCAAAGTACTTCACTCACTTCCTTAAGCGACTTGGTAAATATTTTGAGTTGATAACTGCAGGCCGCAATGTTTCTATAGGATGTGAATTTGCTAAACCATAGCTAGATCTTTGTGATATCATGGGAGGTTAATTGTTGCAAGGTGATGAGTGAAGGATCAAAACACATCTAAAATATTTCAGTTTTTTGAGTTTCATATTTGAACTATCAAGTGCGTGAATTTTCCTAATTTAACTTTCACCAAATATTTATCGAAACACATTTTAGCAATTAGTTGTTCACTTGTCCTATCTGAATGGTGGTAATGTTTCAAATAGAAAAAGTGAACAATCGATAGTTAAAGTGTGTTTCGATAAACATTTGATGGGAAAGGTAAACACCTGATAGTTATGTGGTTCGATTTATCTATAAGGATTTGTCATTCATATTCCTAAAAATTAGCTATTCGATTCCCCCAAATACTTGGATAACTACAACAATAGTAATAATGGGATTGGTGTTGTTTGTCTTATTTTTTAGAGTTGTAAACAACTTTTTGTAATTGTTTTTTCCAATGTGTCTAAATTTTGATGGATATTGAATAAAATTACTTAGTATTTGTCTGACACAAAATTCTCATTTTATAATAAACTACATAATACATTATCCAAAAACTTTTAAAATATAATATTTTAATAAAAATTTCTAGTAACACAATAATGATCTTTTTAAAGCATAAACATAGCCACAAGAAAAAAGCCATTAAACAAGAAAACAACTTGTTCAAAAACTATATTTTGGTTGGGTAGATAAATAATAGTTGAATAATGAATTAATAATTAGCAGGTTCATTTTTATTATAAAATATAAAAAGATACTTTATAAGTTATTTTCTAAATTTGATATACAAACTTTTAATTCAACTTAAAATTTTCAAATAAATATTTTTTTATCTCGAAAATAATAAAATATTTTTTTATGATCAAACGGGTCGGATTGTTCTATGAACCAACCCGTTTGCCGCCAATAAAGCCCAGCTCTATAAATATACCGAAACTGTAACCCTTTCCTCTTTGAAGTCCTTTACAGTACTAAATCATCGCTCTCTGTTTTTCAACTGTGCAAAAAATGCAGGTAAATTCATAAATTAGTAACATTTTCATATTTTCAGTTTCAATTGCTCGAAATAAGATCTGCATATATTCTATCCTCTTTAGGATTATACAGGATATGTTGTTGTTGTTGTTTGTTGAACTCCTCAAATTCGATTTCAGTTTTGATTACTTGAAATAAGATCGTACACTCTATCCTCGTTAGGATTATTCTGGATATGTTGTTGTTGTTTGTTAAACTCCTCAAATTCAGTTTCAATTTCAATTTGGTTATAAATTTGATTATTTTTATCTTCCACCAGGACCCAATTTTTTCCCCACCCAGAACCCTAGTTTAATTTTTTTGTTTGAAATGTTTTTCTGTTTTTTAATTTGTTGGATGAATATGTGATTAAAGTGTGTTTAATTTCTCGATGCAGGCTAGTGATAGGTTCAATATCAACTCCCAGCTTGAGCACTTGCAAGCTAAATACGTTGGAACAGGACATGCCGACTTGACTCGATTGTAAGTTTTTGTTTTGGATGAAGTAAGTGGAATTCATTAAAAGGCATAAAAAAGATGCAAGAAGGTAGACACACATAGGTAGTTAAGTTCATATTAAGTGGATCTATACTGAGAATAAGCAGTTAATAAAATTCAAAAGAGATTACACTATTTATAGGGATGAGATAGTTTCAGCTAAAAAGATTGACTAAGCATCTAGCCTTGGAGCTTCTTGCTTTGTGCTTAAAGTCCCAATAGACCTTAGAGCTTTTCTTTTTTTACATTTTTCAGTTTTGATAACACTGGCTTTAATGTTTGTGGCATCATCCATTTCAGACCAAAAATAGAGTAGAAGAGGCTCCATATTTCCTTTGCAACTGAACAATGTTTCTGCATACTGCTTGCACATGTAGCATCTGTTTAGTAGAACAATTTTCCTCTTGCAGAAGTTTTCATGAGTGAGACATACCCCCTTAGAGCTAACTAGGTGAAGCAAATCACCTTGGTAGGCACCTTAGTTCTCCAATTATGCATTTAGGGCTAATTATTCATCATTCCATTCTGAGCACAATGGTGTTTGTAACCATCTCTAAAGTCTAATCTGAAGCACTTGAATGCTTTCATGCGTTTTGGTTATTTCTGTTTGATTTCTCATAAATCTGAAGCACTTGAATGCTTTAGAGAATATATGAATGAAGTTGAAAATCAATTAGACAAAAGGATAACGACCTTAAGAATCAATGAAGTTTGTGAATATATATCAAGATAATTTGAAGAATTGTGTAGTGAAAAAGGCACTGCTAAACAGTTGACTATTCCTTGCACACCTCAACAAAGTGGTGTAGCAAAAAGGAGGAATAGAACACTATTGGACATGAAAGCAAACTTACCCATCTCCTTCCGGAAAAATGCGTTATTGACTGCACCCTACATATTAAATAAAGTGACTTCTAAGAAATGTATCTTTATAAGATGCTCAGAACACTCCAAAGGGTAGTGTGTTTATTAGTAATTTGGAAGATGGAAGTATTACTGAAATTGAATCATGATGTCACATTTCTAGAAAATGATTTTCCAAGGAAGGAGAGCCCTCTTTATGAACGGCTGAATCACCAGATGTCACATATTGTTTTGGCATATTTGTAATTACCTATTTCTGCTTTCCTTGAAATTGAGGTTCTTTATTCTAACTATTTTTTTGTAGGTGGATTACCTATAGTCTCTGTTTGACATTTATTGACTATGTTTAGAGTTTATTATTTTAGTCTAATAACTTTGGAGATACTGATGTTTTGGATTTTCTTTATTTGTCTTAGTGAGTGGGCAGTGAACATTCAACGTGACAGTTACGCATCTTATGTCGGACACTACCCCATGTTGGCATATTTTGCCATTGCAGAAAATGAATCAATTGGAAGAGAGCGCTACAATTTTATGCAGGTTTGTACTTGTTAAAGATGCTTATATTGTTTTGCAGTTATTTTGAATTTTAGATCTTAATATGCTGGCTTGCATAAGGCAGGTTTTTAACTGCTTTTAGTGTACAGTTCTGCGTTCTATTCACCAACTAGTTAATGGAAGTTGCTGCTTTGATTTTAAGACTATAGCTTGCATTGCAGAACAAGTTGTAGCATTTCTTGATGCCCTTTTTTGTTTAGAGTCCTCTTTCAGTGAAAGTATTTAGCCATTCAATGCAAGGTTTTCTAGTGCTTTTTTAGGATTTGACTACCATGTGTTACATTGTGCACTTAAAGGATGCTCAAGCGTGATGGCTTCTTAGACGTGGCTAATAAGTTACTAAATATAAAGACTAAGACTCATTTGAGGCTACTAAGTAACTAAATATTCAGCAATAGCTTTAGAAAGATCGTTACAAAAAGGTTGTCACATATTTGGCGCAAGTCTATAACTCCTTGGCGACCCAAAATGCGCACATACTTCGACCTTTTATGCCGTATTGTACTCTTTTGTGGTACTCATCTTCATTTTCTGTGTAGTTGTACCTGGGAATTTTGTTCCGTGAGTGTCAAAACAAAGTGATGTTTTTTTTTTTTGGTATAGTTTGCTCTCTTTTCTTTTAAACTTTTGGGAAAGAAAGCATACTTGGTTCTGATCAAAACAGATGGATTTATTGCATTTCATATGCTTGTGTGGAGTCATGAGTTAAGTGTTTGTTCTCTGGCTTAATAATGGAAGTTTTGTCCGGTTTTTATCCCAAGAAAACAAACATATCCATGTTTGATGATATTAAGGGTATAAATGATGAAGTTCAATAATATAAAAGTTAAATGTAGTCCACTTGTTTGTTGGAAATCATCAAGTGATCAAGATAACAGAAAGATATGAATGAACTCTAGTAGTACATAACACAGGGTAGCTACATATAATGTGGAAGGAGCATTTTTTGGAAACGAAGAGAACATGAAGTCTTTTTGACTGAAGTATTCAAAAATGGAGTTTTTTTGAGAGTATACACTAGCTGGTAAAACCTTCCTCAGGTAGAAGTTTTGAAAAATGACTATCTTGCGGAAGTCTTAACTACTGTGATGGTAGAGCTCCCATTAGCTTACCTGTTTCTCTTCTTGTTATTCTTAGAGGTTATACCTTGTTAAACACAACTTCTTTTGCTATGTTGTCACTTAAAAAATATCAATGGACAGAGGTTGTTCAGAGAATATAAAGAAAGGAGACTTCTCCCCATTTTATACGTTTTCGGAAAGGCTACAGTAGACATGCAGTTGCAGTTGTCATGAAGCTAGTCGGATTCTTGACATAATCCTACTTGTGGATGTTTGAATGACCACCAGTTGAATGCAATAATTTTTAAGCTACTAATCTGGAGGACCAACCACTTCCTGAATATTTCAGTGTCGATGGAAGCCTTAGCTGTTTCGCGTAAAAGACAAAATCTTCCTGAATATTGCAAATTTATTTGATGTATAGATGATGTTCTCTGAGTATGCATCCTTGATTTTGGTCTTCTACAATTACTCACAATCCCGTATTTACTTGTGCTTGTGCAGAAAATGCTTTTGCCTTGTGGTCTTCCACCTGAAAGGGAAGACGATTAAGAGTTGCAACGGATAGCACGCCCTTTCTGACTCAGACCTCTGCCAAGCCAAGCCTAAACCTTGCTGCTTTAATCTCCAGTTCATAACATGTAAGGTTGATTTGATATGAAAGATTTGACTTGTATTAATCTGAGTGATCTAGCAAAAGCACATTTTGAGTTGTTGTTTCATGTTCAACTATCATATATATACACGTTCCATGTTCATTAGTTGTTTTTTTGCTCAAGTACCTAAGAGAGGTGTCGAACATCTAGTAGCTGCTATATAGTTGTGGTAAATGTTTTTGGTTGAAATTCAGTTGGAATATTTGAACTTTAACCCCCCAAAATATCCATATGGCCAGCTGCGGTCTAAAAATATCACCCCGAGTGCTTAAAACCACATTTGTGCTTGGGTAGGGCCAATCTATATTTTAATGTGTTGGATTGCGCAGTGAATAAAGTTAGCTGATACATATTGTTGGTAGGAGGTGACATGTTGATGTATAGATATTGAAATAAACTAAATTAGCATTCAACTATAAAAACTCAAATACAAAAGGGGGACATGAAAAACTCATAAGCTCATCAACACAACATGCAAATTACATGTATGGAGTTGTGAGGAAACACTACAATTGAGAGAATCATGATAATTACTACTTAACGGCACCTGTGAAAGCTAAAACAGTCTGTGTAGCTGTGAGCAAGAGGAGTATGATGGCTGCCACAGTTGAAGCTCCTGCCCAAGGACTATTGAAGTAATTGTGCCTTAAATTTGCCTTCATTCTGTTCCATGGTTGTTCACAATGTTGAATTGCTTTTATGCATTCTTCATTGTAATAGAAGGTAGAACCAATAGTGACCCCATTTCCTATTTTATTGAAGAGACTAGCCACTTCTTTGTCCTCTCCAATCCAGTTCTCTATGATTCCTTTTCGGCGAAGTAAATTCACATCTTTGTCCGAGTCGATAAGATAATCCATGAAAGCTGCATAATCGCTAAAATATGTAGGATATACATCAAATGATTGTTGTTCATAAGCAATGAGATTTCGCAGGACAGTTTCTGTACCATCTACGACCAGAAAACAAGGGATTGTCATCAATCCATTCTCGAACTTTATATCAAATAAACTTGTCATATTTTTGACCTTTGCATAGCTAACTCCAGCTTCGGAAAGCTCTGTTGCATTTGGCATGACCGTAGGACTCATTTCGTCATATTTTGAGTTTTTCTTGGGATTCCCATGACATGAAAATATGTGTACTACATGAAGTAAATGTTTGATATTTGCTGCATTACAATATTCTGTCTCTCCAAAGGATTCAAAGGTCCTTTTTGGCCAGTTAACAAAATTGGTAAAAAACTTATTCACCAGTATTGCCAATGGTAATTCACCATCTTTTTTTGTCATGAGATGAAGTTTGTTGAGTAGAAAGAAAGGAAGTTGATTTTCTGGTAACATCAAGTCTCGAAATATGTAACAACCATTACCATTAATAATCCTGGCATCTCCTACTGGATGTATTCCACAACACTCTCAAATAAATTCAACCACAAAACAACCATCAAACAACAACATTTCGCAAAATTCATGGCTATCACTACCAAGCTTTTCTATATCTTCATAACACTTGAGTACTTTCTCCTTCACTTTCTCCAATTCACTGATGTAACTTTTCACATCAAGTCTCATATTTCGTTTCAGAAACCGTCGTAGGTATAATAGTTTGTACTTTTTCATTGGACCAAGTTGAGTATTCTTCTTATGGTAAGGACCAATAGAGACCATCTTTGGTGTATATGCATCTGGATTTGATTCACGTAGCCACACATTTACTTTAAATATCGTGCACGATTTAATAGATGAATTGTCTAAATCCTTAAACATTTCATCAATTCTTTCATTTATGTCGATTGAATGATCCACTTTCCTCCCTTCTTCTATCTGTAATGGAGAATAGGCAAGTACACCCTTCTTAACTTTACGGTCTAGATCAAATATATATTTCGTAAAAAAAATTAATAATGCAGATATACCTTCATTGTTTTATAAATGATGCATATTTACCCCTTTTGTTAATAAAATGAATTAAAAAAAATATAAAATTAATTTTTTAATTTCAAAAATGTCACGTGACTTTAGAAAATTACCTCACCTTATGCATTACCCCTCCAAATCTCTTGAAATTCATGCACATATATAGAAAAAGATTATACATTTAATTGCCAAAAGAAAAGTGTGTTAGTGAAATAAAAAAATAAATTTATATAGTTGAGAGAGACCTCATCTTTTTTAGTTTGAGGAAGCAGTGGAATTTGGTCATCTATTGGGGTAATCTCAATGGAGTGATCTGCCATACTTCTTTCTTCAACTATAAGTCCTACAAAAGAAAGTTGTTTGTTTTTAAAGAAATTTTGACCAAAATAAGTCATTATTTAAAACAATTTATCAAAATAATATATTTTTCTAAAATTTTACAAAATTAGAAAAAACATATTTCTTAATAACGTTTTGGCTTTATTTCATTCAAAACAATTCAATGAAAAAAATACAAAGGTCTGACAGAGTAAAATGATATAAAATGTTACTATCAGTAACGTTTTATAATTCATCACTCTGAGACACGTTTTACAGCTAATTACGTTACTCATAATAATGCTGGAGGCAAAGGCAGAGGCCAATAAACATTTTATCAAATATTTGATTTATACATTTCTTTGTTTGCGACCCCGATGGATCTTGATCATTTGTTTCCTTTTTGTCCATTAATTGATGCACTTTCCTCCCTTTTTCTATCTGTAATCGAATAGAGTAAGAAATTTTAAAATGTTTATTAGAAAGCACTATGCAATAAGCAAATAATTACATATTCTTTGTAATTTCAATGCCTAAATACCATGGTTATTATTTTATCATTAATCCTAGGCATTATATTCATTGCAGAATTTGATCCGAAAAGAGAAAAAACAAAGCAATAAATATCATAAAATACTGAAATCAAACTTTAAAAATAAAAAGTTCAGGAAGGATACACATTATTTAATGGAAAACACATGAGCCCTTGAAAATCGACGAAATTTCTTCCGAATCTACTTTTGAAGAAAAAAAATAACGAGAGCGAATATATTCTAACAACTATTTTCATGTCAAATGCGTGAAGATCAAATGTTTAAAAACTATATCGTTAAAAACATAATTAATAGGAACATTGTAACATAATTCAAAGTATTCAATAGGTATAATCTACAAGGTGGACATTGTGTAAAAATAAAATTAAAATTGTAGGTGGCACACCATTTCAAAATTAAAAAAAGAACACAACTAATTAACTATGAGTAAACAACAAATGTTGTTGTTAAGTGGTAATTACTCCTTCCTCGTTAATTAAAGGCTTCAAGTTTAAGTCTTAAAAATAAACTCACCTTTCAAAATGAGATATTCTATTGCAAATTCAAATTGATTAAACTTTAAAGTAAGTATTAAATTAAATATTGATTGACGATTTAAAAAAATAACAATGACTAAGAATCTTATAAATAAAATGATAATCCATTTGAGTCATGTTTTTCAATTTGAGGTACAAAATAATATAATTAATTGATAGTGTTTAGCATAGAACGAGAAAATGAACAAAATTAGTACCTCTTTGGTTTGGCTGTTTCTTCTTTTGTTCTACCCAACTCTTGCTTCTCCTGGATTTTTCATTGCTATGAAGTATCTATTATATAGAGAGAGAAAAAAAGAGAGAAGAAATACAGATAATTAAAGATACTATCTAGATACGTGTAGGGTAGGGGGTGTCAATATTAGGCAATCGATTATTTTATAAAATTTGTATCATATCAATTTTTTATCATTTTGCTTTACATTAAAATTAGACGTTTGAATTCTCTTTCATTCCGATAGGGTTTAGTTATTTTTTATATTTATTTTTGTTAAAATGTTGTAGTAAGAAGGTGTGGAGGACACAAATTAGGGTAAAAAGTTCGTAGGTAGGAGTGCGACCTTATATACTAGTACGAACTGCATTTTCTTGTTGTCGTTACTAGTAGTTGTAGGACTATTCTTGTAGTTTCTTATTCTTCGCTTTCTATATGGTTTCATATAGTTCAATTACAGTATTATTTTACTGTAGTACTGTTCTGCTATACTATTTGTTATTTTCTTACTATCTATTATTGCCTCTTGTACTTAATTTCATTATTTTTTCTCTAAATTATTTTTATCTTGAACCGAAGATTTATCGAAAATAACCTCTTTATCTCAACTTTAAGGTAGAGGCAAGCTAGGATTGTGTACACCGTACCCTCCCAAACCCCATATGTTGTGTTGTTGTTGTTGTTGTTACGTAAGAGTCACAAGTGGAAGCTCGAACACGATACTAAGTATACTTTCGTAGCATTTTGATAAAAACTCTCTAAACGCTTCTACAATTTAAAAAGTGATGAATCAAGGGAATACGAAAGACGACAATAATAGAGATCCATTTCAAGAACTGAGTCAATTAAAATTAAGTATCTAATAAAAGAATTTTAAATCATATCAAAAGAAAGATATCTAATATTTTGTAGCTTATAACTATCAAATTATAGAATACCTCGTAATTCAAGATGTTATAACTAATTTAATTTGAATATGATTAGTAGCATATTAATATGTTTAGGAGGTGGGAGTTTATGTATAAATTAATTTTCTATTGACTTGTAGTCATTTTCAATACCCCAGATCAGAGACAAAATATTTAATATTTTATTATTTCCAAATTTAGTATATAAAATATATTTTATACATAAATTTATTCAATTCAACACTTTAATTTGTGGCCTTCCAATTAAAAAAATGCTCTTGGCCGACAATAATTTTTTTTTGAAAAACTTGTTGACTCAGGTCAATGACTATATATATTTCACGATATTTTACTTTTAAGTCTGAAAAAAGAAAGTTAGGTGCAAAATTAATATTACAAAAGTAGGGTAGTTGAGTAGGTGCATTAATATCACAACAAAGTATAAATATATTATTTCATTAAGCTCCAAGACTATTTTATTTCTAGGTCTCCTTCCGGGTAAATTAATTGTATAGTACATGAGTAGGAAAAGGACGATAAAAGACATTTTAGTTATTTTTATCAAAATCCATGCACTACTTGGTCAATATTTAACACTTACATGTAACTTGCCTTCTTTTTTAGAAACAAATATGGAACTTTATTTACGCAAATTCAATATTTTTTTTGAATAGACATTAAAAACAAGTGTCTAGCGGTCTTTTATTAAAAATAAAAAATATCAATAGGGACAAGTACAAGTAAGGGGAACTAGGCCTTATCTTACTAATCCTAATGAAGTATCTACCATCTGCTACCTAACAAGCATGAAGAAAATAAAAGCTAGAGAGAACTAAGTATTTTCTGATCATCACAGAGTTTGTAATACACTCCATAATGATATTACAAATAAGGACGTAATGTAAAAAATTTGTTGGTAAACACACTTTTTAGAAGTTTATTTAAAAATTAATAGTGAATCATTCATATCAATTTCATGTTATGATTGTTAAAGTCTACTTCTTCTTCTTTTTTGTGTATAGTGTATACATATCTTTGAAGGTACGGATAAAATTTAAAGGTAGCAAACTAAACTATAAATTAAACGAGCAAGGAAACTTATAAGTTGAACCTTACATTATCACAACGCCATCTATCCATACATTTTGTCTCACTAAAATAAATCATGTTTATTGGTCATCATTATTTATGAGCTAATTTAAAAATTAAGTATATGTCCCCGATTATCAAGAATAAGTATTTCAACTTGTTATTTTATCAAAATCAAGATAAAATTGATTACTTTTGTCCTATTTAACCCTTTAATATTTTATATTATATTCTTGAAATAAGATAAAGTTAGTTGTCTTGTGAAAATGACCATAGTTAGTAATATTATTTTTATTTTCCTATCATATGGTAATGGTGCCCTTTATATCACCCCAAAATGAACTACGTTATGAAAACAACGATACATATAGATCGATGCAATGCATAGTTATAAATGCAACAACTAATATGGAACGAAAGGAATAACATTATACCTCCTAGACGATTTAGAATTAAGTGGTCAACCAAATATTAAAGCTTCCCTTTTCACTTCATATCAATGTCTGGTTATATTGTTCATTTTTTTGATAAATAATTAGATAGCTACTATCTCTATTTCATATTAGATGGACATTTTTTATTTTAGATCGTGATTAAAAAATCATTAATAGATTGATCAATTTTACTATTTCGCCCTTTGTTCATATTAATTAACCTCTTAAAAAAATAAATTTTGAATCTTCAAAATTTATTTTAACTTCTAAAGACCATAATTATTATAGGGATAAAGGAAAAAAAAATAATTAATTCTATTCTAATTTAGTAAGTGATCAAATAATGTAGAACAAATATTTTTAGTAAGATGCCCATCTAATATGAAACTAAGGGAATATTATACAGTATTATATCCCAAATATTTTACTTTGATGGCAAACAAAAAGTTGGGTGCAAAAATTATTTTTTACAAGTTGTTCATCATTAATAATTTATTACTACATACAGCTCATGCACTGCATCCCTATGTCCAGAATTCATTAAAGAAAGAAGCAAATTTTTTAAATGTTTACCTCCTCTTTTGATGTATTTTTCTTATGTTATTGGGGAATTTTCGAAAATAGTCATTATAATAAATTTAATTATATTTTATAGCCATAGTTTATATAGTTACGGATTTGTATAGTTTGCAAATGAGTTTGCATAATTTGAGTTATTTTTGTATAAATTCGAAATAACGAATTTGTACAAATACAAATATATGAACTTAAACAGTTATATAAATTATATTTTACAAAAGTTATACAAATTATATTATACAAATTCCAAATCATACAAACGTGTCAATTATACAAACTCGAAACCCCAACCCACATAATTATCACTGAATGTTGGTCGCGAATGGTATTTTACTAAAACTATAGTTATGATGACTAATTAACTAGTATATGTTTTCTTAATCATTATTTATTTTACTTTGACTATATATATTAAAAATAAATTATTTGATTTATTTATTTTAACAAATCTAACGAGTTTTATTATTTTTTTATACTATTTTTAATGATTTTAATGGGAGTATATCAAGTTAACACGAATTAAATAATAGGGCTAACCCATCGGCGGCCCCCTAAACTTGGCATCAACTTTCACTTAGACACCTCAACTAAGCTTTGTTCATTTTAGACACCTCATGTGATATCTCACTGTGTCATTTTGATACTTTTTTTTTATAATCAGCCAAATATGTAAGGCGTGTGTAACACACTTGTCGATGACGTGTCAAAATGACAAATTAAACAAAGATATATAGCATATATATTGAAAATAATTTTCAAATACAAATTAAATCAATAAAATCCCCACATGACCCCCCGGCAAATTGTCTTCTCGAAAAACCCATACCCATGTGCAGAAACAGCAACCCCCCCTCTCCCCCCCGCCGCAAATTGTCTCCTCCAAAAACCCATACCCATGTGCAGAAACAGCTGCCCCCCTCTCCCCTCTCCCCCTCCCCGAGTTCTCCAAATACCCCTAGCAGAAAAATCTGCACATGCCCATTCCCCCACGCCATTGTCTTCTCCAAACACTCCCCAATCTCTTGTTTGCTAAAACATCTAGGCACCTACATACTCTTTCTTTTTTATTAGTGTCTTCTTCAAATATTTTTTTTTGCTTTTTTACCCTAATTAGCAGGTTTATAATTCACCAAAAATTAAACTTACTCCTCTTTAAATATTAAACTCTTTCAAGAAAGAATCTCATGAATAGTTTAATATTTAATCTTGAAATGGGTCTATTCTTAAATTTTTAAAGTAGTTTCCACCATTTTTCATCATTTTACCGTATCTATTTTTATTCACCATGTTGGATATTTAAGTTTGCAAAAATGATAGCTGAAAATGGTAAGCTTGAAATCCTTGGTGTTGTAGCACTATTCTCCATGGAAGGAGTTTAGGTGTTTAAGTTTTGAAAATGATGGCTAAAATAGGGAAGAAGAAGAAAAAAATAAAATAAAAATAGGTTAAATATAAGCTCTCCACGCGCTGGCAAGGAGTGTATCACACTCGCTATGTCATGTCGGCAAAAAGTGTCAAAATGACACAACAAAATATCACATGAGGTGTCTAAAATAAATAAAATTTAGTTAAACTATCTAAGTGAAAATTGGTGTCAAGTTTAGGGACACCAATGGGTTGGCCCTAAATAATATGAAATGGTGAAGAGAGCTAGAATGGTAAAAATTTATTCATATTTAATATTTATACCAAGTCATTAAATAAATAATACGCTTTTATACATAATTTTTTAATATTTATCCATAGTCCGTACTGCACTATGTGCAAATACTCATTTTGTTTGGTCGAATGGCACTGTCCATAGAGAAGGTATAGAGTTGACATTATTTGCACATTGTCGACATGCTGCTCTTCTCCTACTACTATAACAAAAATAGTTTTTAGCGTTAATTACGTATTTAACGAAAATGAATTCTATTATCGATAAATTATCGTTAAAATCCATTTTTGATGGAGTGTGTTATGCAATATAGAAGTCAAGTGGAGAACTTCTGTTTGGCAGTAGCAAGTGTGTGTTCAAGCAACTATTTCTTGAACGGATAAAAAAAAGTTCATCAACACTACAATTGAGACTATTACTACTTACATATTGTTGTAGGAGATGACATATATAGATACTTTCAAAAAAACTAAATTAACATTCGACTATAAAACTCAATACATAAAGGGGACATGAATAACTCTTGAGTTCGTCAACACAAATGCAAATTGGAAACACTACAATTGAGAAAATCATGATAGTTACTACTTACTTAACAACACCTATATATGATAGCTAAAATAGTCTGTATAGTATTAAATATGAGGAGTATAATGCCTGCCACAGTTGGATGTCACAACAAAGTAAAAACATAGTATTTAATCTCCAAGACTACTTTTATTTCTAGGCCTCCATTTGGATAAATTAATTATATAGTATATGAGTAAGAAAAGGATGATAAAAAACATTTTTGTCATTTTATCAAAATCAATGCATTATTTGATTACTATTTTTCATAAAGAGATGAGTTCTTGAATGATAATTAACAAAAGAAGATTTAGGATCAAAAGTAGTTACTCAAATGTTTTATCTTGAAAATTATCTTGAATTCGTCTTAGACCGAGCTTCTAGAATTCAAAAATAGGAAAAATGGAAAGAAATTGTGACATTTTGAATACATTGCCAGGTCCATCGCGAACGCATATCCCTGTTCACGAAATCATCGCGAACACAATCGGAGCCAGCCCTGCGAACGTGAGAACCCCCTCGCCCAACCCTTCGCGAACTGCAAACGCGAAGGTCATGAACGCTATCAATCCTTCGCGAATGCGAGGGCCAAAGGATCTGACCCATAGCACAGGCATGCAAGGTGCCGCGAACGCGAGGGGGTCAACCTCGACACCAAAACAACAACATATTACATTACACAAGATAATTTTGAATGGACTCTCGTGATTCGTTCGAAATCTCATACACACAAATTAAATATGCTACCAACTAAACTCGATGTTCTGCGCCCAATGAAATTATCAAAACACGGATTGAGGTCTTCTTGACTCAAAACCTATGAGAGTCTTAATAAACTAACATAACACCTAAAAAGATTAAACTAAGCCCGAAACCTCTAAAAATTCAACAAAGAGCTTTCCTAGTCCTAAAATCATTCCTGAATCTAACGAAACTGTCGGAAATCCGATCCGAGCATCCGAACTTTGAATGTTGACCAAAGTCAACTCAAGAACTAAAATACCATAAACTTCCAACTCAACGCCTCAAATCCACAATACAACTCTAAATTTGAAATCGGCGACTCTCCTAAACCAAATCTCACTTTTCGAAGCTAATGGAACTTACAAAATTTTATTTTGAGACTCGAAACTCCGATTGTTACCAAAAACCACTTTTAAACAACTTAAACCTTCTAAAACTAAAAACTTTCAAAAATCATAGATTTTAAATAATATTTCCAAACCAACTTCACAAACTAAATGAAAATGACTAGGGGCAACTATCAGGAGTGGTAAAATGGCAATTTTATGAAAAAAAGTAAAAAATAACCTTCCGAATCATCATAGTATTAAACAATGTAAAATCATCATAGTTGACATTATTTGCACATTGTCGACATGCTGCTCTTCTCCTAGTACTATAAATCATTATTCTTCTTACGCGCATTCATCAATGTAAAATGTTGATGCACGCTAGTTTGATTGAATAATTCTATTAAATAATTATCTTCTACTTGCATTATTTCTCTTAGTAATAACTAAAACGAGAATATATATACTTACTAACTAAGAATATTAAAAATAACAAAAGTTTTAAAAAAATTATAAAATAAAGTTAGAATAATAAAACCTGATTCACGAATTTGATAAGTTGATGTTGAAAATAGTGTTGCGTTCCTTCAATATAATGATTGTTTGCTGCACTTCTTAAGATTTTGAAGAAGACACTTAAAAGCAACTTTTGTTCTTTATCAACTTGTAAGCAACAATAAATCATTTTGTTCTTACGCGCATTTATCAATGCAAAAATTTATAAAAAATACAAATAAAACAATTAAAAGTTAATAAGACATTTGATGGATTGAGTTAGTTTAGTACATTTCATCTCAAGTAACTTTTGAACAAGTTACTATATACTCAACTCATAAAACCTTTTCAAATTCAGTCCAATCCACTCATTTAACACCCCTACCTGTACGTTTGCCTTCGTCAACAGGAGATATTAGAAGGGTGTGCACAACTAAAACATAGAGCTATGCCACCATCTCCCCAAATTCTGGTAAAATTCGTAATATTTTAAACTAGCGTACCTCTAAGGAATTTCCTTAAGTGAAAAATTGTGTTTCCTTATTTATCTCCTAAAAATTTGACCTTATATTATTATTTATCTTATACTCATCTTTTTTATTATTTATTTTATTATTTATACTCTCAATATTGAACTCTCTCCTAAAAAAAATTATTTATTGTTGCTTGCAAGTTGATAAAGAACAAAATTTGCTTTTGAGTGTCTTCTTCAAAATCTTAAGAAGTGCAGCAAACAATCATTATATTGAATGAACGCAACAATATTTCAACATCAACTTATCAAATTTGTGAACCAAATTTTATTATTCTAACTTTATTTTATAATTTTTTTTTAAACTTTTGTTATTAATGTTGATATTCTTAGTTAGTAAGTATATATATTCTCGTTTTAGTTATTACTAAGAAAAAAAATACAAGTAAAAGATAATTATTTAATGGAAATATTGAATCGAATAAAAAGACTTGATTTTTTTCCTAATGCATATATTGCTTATAGAATAATGTTAATTCATGTAATTATTGCCTCGGCCAAAAAAAGTTTTTCGAAGCTAAAATTGATAAAATCTTATCTAAGATCAACAATGTGAGATTGAATACATTAGCTATATTATAAATTGAAAAGGAATTAATAAAACAAATATTAGAAAACAGTAATTAATGACTTCACATCTAAAAAGGCAAGAAAAATATATTTTGAATAAATATATACATGATTTTTTTTTTGACACACGTCATGCATGGCATAATAGACATAGGATGTTTAAATTTAAATTTGTTATACCCAAAAGTCAATGGATTATCTATCATTCATATTATTCCCTCAGTTCTAAATTAATTGTTATGTTTCTTTTCTTCAAAGATAATTTGATGAAAAAATATATTTTAAAATATTAATTAAAATTTATATAATTTGAATTTTTAAAAACCAAAACATATTAATTAATATAATAGGAAGGAAGTACTAGTTTTCAATAAGCATGTGGTGTCGTGCTATATATTTTATTACGTCCACATGAATTGCCACTACAACAAGATTAGTTTTTAGGGACATTTGTTTAGTGCAATAAATTAAATCCCACTACAACAAAATTAGTTTTTAGGGACATTTGTTTAGTGCAATAAATTAAATGCCGCTAAAATGTTCTTTGGGCACAAGTATTTGCGGCATTTGAGCAATTGGCGGGAAAGAATGACTAATTACTGGCATTTAAAATTAATTTTTCATAATAGTACTATTTAGCGTCTTTTTAAAAAATAAACTGAATGCTCTAATTGCTTCTTCAATTAGATTTTACTATATAGTTTTTATAGTTAAAGTAAACATCTGAATAATGATAAAGAAAAAAATATTTTATCCATAAACTCATAAATCTCCGAATGCTCTAATTGCTTCTTCACAACTTCTCACCATTTGAAAATAGCTAGCATGACTCCTACTTTTACTCAAAACAAGAAAAAATTTTCTTATATATTCTGACTATAAATTTCATCTAAACATAAATTCAAATATCAATTATATCAATTTCTAAATAAATATAATTTTCTATTTTAACTTTGAATTATTTTTTCAATGAATGATTAAGAGTCTCATTCTGTACAAAAAATAATTAATTATATTATCAGATGGAATATATTAATTTAAGCTAGACATATGATTCATTCAAGGGTTAATTTCATATATGATTACATATATGATTACTCAACTATCATCTTAAAAAGTGACAATTCTTTGTGATTTTATATTTTTTCAATAATTTTTTATATGATAATAATTATTAATTGAGTAACTATCTACGATATCAACTTTATTATTGAACTTGAGACTTGGTAGTTTCCACCGCCTATCCAAAATTAAACCCTAAAATTTGACGGCGGACTTAAAAAACCAGCTACAAACACTTTATGCCCTATCATACTGGCACAGACTACGAAGAATATAATTGAATTATTGAGCAAATCATAGAATGAAACATGTAGAAAACTTACCCTTTTGATTTTTTTTCCTTATTGCTCTTGCTTATCCTCTATATAATATAGTATATGGTAAGAGGATTGCAAATTTATAGTACAAAAAGGGATTTATTTTAATTGTTTAAATTTGTTATATGGAATGACAACTGGAGTCCAGAAGAGTTCAAAAATAAAATGTCAACAAGGGATAGTTGTACAATTGATAATCCACGTAAAAGAAATAGAATCATATAGTAAAATAAATCTCATTATAATAATCATTTATTAAAACAATATTTTATTATAATAGCTTAATTTTCTTCAGAATCAATTTTTCATGCAATATTTTACTTTTCTATGACAACATGCTATTTATAATAACAACGACATTTCTTATAGCGGTACATTCTTTGTAAAATTGTTCTTTGTAACTATCATATTCAAAGGCGGACCCATCCTATAGAGTGGGGGTGCATGTGCACCTGTTAACTTATGAAAAAAATCGTGTATAGGTGTATATCTATCTTGAAAAACTGACATAAATTAGTATATAGTTAACTGTGCACCCATGAAGAGTATAGATTTGTCATTGTGCTACTGGTATAGGCTAAAGAAATTACCCATGAGAAAGTCTTCAACTCCTAAATTTGCTGATCATATTCAAATATTGTATTTTGTAAATTATGAATATTTTAAAAAAAAAAAATGTATACAAATCGTACCATCATTTATGTCCATAACTTTATAAGGAAAGACTACTTGTATTTGTCTTTTTTTTACATTCATACTCTTTCTAATTTTCTTATTAAATTGGTTAAGCAATACATTTTCTTTTTTTGGTACACAAAACCATTAAACTATATTTTGTGTATTTTTATTTATAAATCAATCTTTAAATAAAATTCAATTAATAATAATTTTTAAAATTTCATATCGAATAAAATCAGCACAAACAAACAAGTTTTTCTAGTACATATTCACGTACTAAAAATTCTAAATTCATCTCTGACTACTGAAATTGAAGGAGAGAGTGAGACTATGAGGGTACATTTTTCTAAATATTAACTATTATAAAATAATTTTGGCATAATATTTATTCATTCTATGAACTGGAGATGCGTTTATATTGTCAAAGTTAAATAAATTACATCATTTTATACAAGAATCAAAGTCAAAGGATTATCTATCTTTCATATTACTCCCTCCGTCCTAAACTAATTGTTATGTTTTTTTTCCTTCAAAGTTAATTTGATGAAAATATATATTTTAAAATATTAATTAAAATTTACATAATTTGATTTTTAAAAAGTAAAATATGTCAATTATTATAATAGGAAGGAAGTACTAGTTTTCAGTAATCATCATGTTGTGACGTGCTATATATTTTATAACTACATGAATTGGCTCTAATTATAATGTTAGAGCAACATGCCCCTTCCACATTACAAGTTTTTTTTTTTTTTTTTAACCCATTCGGTGTTTGAAGCTCATATTAAAGTCTCGATTAAATTCAAATCGCGCACTGTAGAGTTCATTCGTGGGTGACGCTCTCAACAAAATTTTCTCCATACTCAAGACCCGAATCTAAAACCTCTGATTAAGAATGAATTAATTTTATCATTGCACCATAACTCATAATGGTCACGTTACAAGTTGTTAATAGTATAAACGGATAGTGACACTATTTTAGTAGGCTTTTGAGTTTTGAATATACAACTAAATGTTGTTTTGGAAAAAAAAAAAAGAGAAGTGAATTGTATATATATTTGGACAAGCAGGAGTATTTCTTACACTTTTGTGACGAAAATTTATCTTATTTGCAAATTATTATTTTTGTTACTTTTGAAGAAAAAATGACGCAATTAATATATATTCAAGTTATAGATATTTGTGTGACTGTAAATTATCTAATTAACGGGAAATTAGAAGTTTAAAGTTACATCGTTTCTAAATAAGTACGACATTCTTTTTTAGACGGACTAAAAATAAAAATATACCACATAAATATGTATATCTTGCTCAAGGCATAGAATTTCGTTCCCTATATTCGTGTATATCTGAAAACTATATAAAATCGGTATAAACTAGGTATAACTACATAGATTTTCTATAAAGATCTTGTTGGTTTTTGAAAATTTAATACAACTATAACACCAACTTTTATACAATATGCATACAATTTAATATAACTAGAATAACATACAAACTTGAAATACAATTTTTATGTAACTCAACATACAATTATAATACAACTTTAATACAAATTGGTACAGTCCGACTATAACTTTAAAATCAATGACTTATGATTGAAATTCATGCCAAAACTAGCTTGCCTCTTACTCAAATTTTAGAATCAAATTGTTGGGTTCGAAAGAATTAGGACGTCATTCGGAAGCTTACAATTGTAAATCATGTTGAGGATAAGTCAAATGACAAATTAAATTAGAGAAAAGGCTCAAATATGTCATCAAAATTTGAGAAAAAACTCATCTATGCGATGTATCCTTTAAAAGTTTGACTTGTATTAGTCTGTGTGATCTAGCTAAAACACATTTTGAGTTGTTTTTTTCATGTTCAACAAGCATGCATGTGTGTGTGTATATATATATATATATATATATATATATTTATTTTATTTTTTTCAAGTTCATTAGTTATTTTTTCATGCTCAAGTGCCTAAGAGAGGTGTTGAACATCTGAGTAGCTGCTATATAATTGTGGTAAATGTTTTTGGTAGAAACTCAGTTGGAATGTTTGAACTTTAACCCCCCAAAATATCCAAATGGCCAGTTGATGTTAAAAATATCATCCTGAGTGCTAATGTAACATCTGACAATTTGAAATAGCTATGAAGAAGCTTGAAATTGGAAGTAGCCATTTTTGGGAAAAAAATACAGAATCTGGAAAATTTGGCTAAGTGTGGAAATCAGTGATTTTTGGCCAACTTTGAGCAGTCGTAACTCCTAGATCAGGATGAGTTAGGAGTAGTTCCAGTTATGGTTGCGAAGCTTGTGGAATGATCTTTCCAACGCCACTGAGATTGCTCGATTTCGAGTTCGTATGAGCAAGTTATGGCCATTGAAAGTTGGGCAGTTGGCAGGGAATCCGTCCGGAAATTTTAAGGGCATTTTGGTCTTTTCCCTAGCCATTTCTTTTGAGGTTATATTGTGTGTTAGGCTGATTCTGGATCATTTTATCCTATTTTTAAAAGAGAAAGAGTTAGGGTTCTTGAGAGTGAAGAAGAGAAGAAGAGGAGAAGAAGAGGAGAAAGGAGATCAACAAGTTTCCGTCGTGGATTTTCGTCGGGGGTGATCCCTATCAAGGTATGTGAGTTCTTTGTGTGGTTTGATCCTTTCCCCCACACACCAAGCTCATTTTTTTTTATGATTTGAGAAAAGATTGGATTGGTGTTGAAGTTGTTGAAGTTGTTAGTTGTTGTTGATGTTGTTAGTTGTGTTGTTGAAGTTATTGTTGGTTGTGGGACATGATTGGGTTGTGTATTTGAGTTGTAGTTTATTGTATGTTGAGAGATTGATGATCCTTAGTGTTTGGGGTTAAATCCATTGAAGTAAGGGTGGTTTAGAGTTGAAGAAAAGAGGGAGAAAAGTCGGTTTTTTTTTTGGAAAAGGGCTGGTGCCTGGCAAAGTGGCCAGCAGTCCCGTTTGAAGTTGAGGGCTGGCGCCCCGCGCCTCTTAGAGCGCCAAGGACGTCAATCCTTCCCGTTACCTTAATTCCCCATTTTTATTTTATTTTTGTTCCTAGGTATTGTACCTATGTTTCCTAGTTGTTTCCAACACTCCAAGGTACTTCTAAAGTCAAGAACTCATCCGTAACATGTGAGCAAACACCTTGAATCCAAAATTCCAATTTAAGGAGAGTTAGTTAGAAGTCAAGTGAAGTTAGAAATTAAGAGTTAAGCTTAGAAGTTAAGCAAGTCAAGCTTATTGTAAAGTTGTTCAAGAGTCTTTATTGAACGTTTTAACTTTATTTTTAGACTCAAGTGTCAAGTCAAGCAAAAAGCTTAGAGTTTCAAGCTAAGTAAAGAGTCTCAAGTTTCAAGTTGAGTTCATTTTCTCAAAGTTATTAGGGAACTATGTATTCCCAAAGAAGTTTTAAAGAATTGTCTTTACATTTAAACAAGGTTGGAAACTGAAATTTCCAAATAGCCTTCGGGATAGTTTTTCTTTTTTTTGAGTAATTATCTCATTTCAGCAGGAAGAAATGTGTTTTAAAAACATAAGAGCCAGTACATTTTTTGGGAGTAGTATCGAGCACCGAATTGGGGGAGCGTTCAAAGAACCCACAGCCCCCATAGAACCATGTTAGCCACTATGGGTAAAAAAATAGGATCATACTCTTTAGATGAATCCTTTTCATATTAGACTAATGGATCCATTAGGCAGTTCAGGTCTTATACCTTTGGCCGGGTATAGGATGCTCTGGCAGCGTGAGGTTGATCGTTGTATCATCACTTTAGCTCTTATGTGATGGTTTTCGGTTAGAGAAACTCCCACAACAGTTATTGTATTTTTATACACGAAAATTATTGTATTTTATATACATCAGTTCAATTGTATTTCTATATACATCTCAGGCTTATTGTATCCTTGTATACACACAGAGTTTTATAGCATGTTTTAAACTGTCTTTCTTTATATCACACTTGTTTTAAATTGCCTTATATTGAAAGAAGTCAGTCAGGTTGAGTTGAGTTGAACAAGGTAAACTTTTCAGTTTCTTCCAAATTTCCTTCTAGCCTATGTTGCTTAGTTTTCCAGCTCGCATACTAGTACCTTCCATGTACTGATGCCAGTTGGCCTGCATCGTCTTATGATGCAGATACAGGTACCCCGGATCAGCATCCTGCACGTCGTTGATCCAGCTGAGCACTCCAGAGTCAGTGGTGAGCCTCCTTGCATTCCGGAGGACTCAATTATTTTGTGTTATTAGTTTTTGTCTTATTAGGGTGTTGCGTGGTCTGTCCCAACATCCATCTCAGTATTTAGAGGCTTCATAGACAGTCAGACAGTCAGTCAGTTAGTTTGGAGTCTCTCATGCATGTATATATTTAAATATCCTATTTTGAGACTCGAGATGCCTTGTTGGCAAATTACTTTCAGTTGAGTTGTTTTATAACCTTTAATTGCATTGAGTTATCCTGTTGAGTTAAGTTTCCGCTGAGTTAAGAAAGCCAGGCCAAGGGTTCGCTTGGGGGCCAGCGATGGTCTTCAAGTGCCGGTCACGTCTGGGGTGTAGGCTCGGGGCGTGACAGCTAAAATCCACATTGTGGACTGGGTAACCAGAGGCGGAGCTAGGTAGGGGTTCATGAGTTCGGACGAACCCACTAGCTTTTTCGTAGACTCTATATTTGTATTAAAGAATTAAATAAATATATGTATATTAACATGTGAACCCCCAAACAAAATTGATTTAGAACCCCCAAACACCTAACTTTAGCTCCACCTCTGGGCCCGTAGGGCCAATCTATATTGAAGGAGTTAATGTGTTGGCTTGAGTAGTGGATAAAGTTATTTAATACATATTGTTGATAGGTGGTGACATGTATAGATACTTGAAATAAACTAAATTAGCATTCAACTATAAAAACTCAATACAAAAGGGGGGCATGAAAACTCAAGCTCATCAACAACATGCACACATGCTAATTACATGTATTGTTAGGGAACACTACAATTAAGACAATCATGAGAATTACTTCTTAATGGAACCTGTGAAAGCTAGTATAGTCTGTATAGTTGTGAGTATGAGGAGTATGATGGCTGCCACAGTTGAAGCTCCTACCCAAGGACTACTAAAATAATTGTGTTTCAAATTTGCCTTCATTCTATTCCATGGTTTTTCACAATGTTCAACTGCTTTTCTGCATTCTTCTTTGTAATAGAAGTTGGAATAAACAGCGACTCCGTTTCCAATTTTGTTGAAGATGCTAGCTACTTCTTTGTCCTCTCCTATCCAGTTCTCTATGATTCCTTTCTGGCGAAGCAAATTCACATCTTTATCTGAGTCAATAAGATAATCCATGAAAGTTGCAAAATCACTGAAATATTTTGGTTGTACATCAATTGATTGTTGCTCATAAGCAATGAGATTTCGCAGGAGGATTTCTGTATCATCTTCAACTTGAAAACAAGGTATTGTCATCAATCCATTCTCGAACTTTATACTATCAAATAAATTTGTGTTATCCCTATGGTTGTCTTCTTTAACGAAGCTAACTCCAGCTTCGAAAAGCTCTGTTGCATTTGGCATTACCGTATGACATGTTATGCTATCTTTTGAGTTTTTCATGGGATTCCCATAACATGAAAATATGTGTACTACATGAAGTAAATGTTTGATATTTTCTACATTACATTCTATCTCTCCAAAGGAATCAGGGATCATTTTTGACAAGTCAATGAAAAAGGTAAACGAATTAATCGCCAGTTTTGCCAATGGTAAATCATCATCTTGCTTTGTCATGTGATGAAGCTTGTTGAGGACAAAGAAAGGAAGTTGGTTTTCTAGTAAGATCAAGTCTCTAAATATGTAACAATCTTTAATATTGATAATTTTATCTTCTTCTCCTTGTAGACACATTTCACAGTACTCTCGAATATACTCAACCACAAAACAACCATCAAGCAATAGCATTTGGCAAAATTGACTATCATTACCAAGCTCGTCTATATATTCGTAACACTTTACTGCTTCCTCCTTCAGTTCCTTCAATTCATTGATGCAACTTTCCACATCAAGCCCCTCTTTTCGTTGAAGAAACCGTTGTAGGTACAATAGTTTGTACTTTTCCATTGGATGAAGTTGAGGATTTTTCTTATGGTAAGGACCGATAGAGATCATCTTTGGTGTATAAGCAACTGGATTTGATTCACGTAGACCTATATTTACTTTGAATATGGTACATGATTCAATAGATGAATTGTCCAAATCCTCAAACATTTCATCAAAGATTTGATTTATAGATTTCTTTGTTTTTGACCCTAATGGATCTTGACCATTTGTTTCCTTTATGTCAATTAAATGATCCACTTTCCTCCCTTCTTCTACCTATAATAAGACTCATTGTTAAAATTCTACACATTCACACGATGAATATTGTAAAGATCGATGCATATGATAAAACCATGACTAGTGAATGTGTTAGGACGACCTAAAATCACATCGAAGAAAGTGAAAAAACTGTTTTATATAGTTGAGAGAGACCTCATCATTTTCAGTTTGAGGAAGCAGTGGAATTTGGTCATCTATTGAGGTCATCTCAATGGAGTGTGCCATCCCTTTTTCTTCAACTGTAATGCCTACGAAAGACATGCATCCCAAATTAATGACAATTTGAGGGAGTACTACATAATATAACGACATTTATATTATTGTTGTCAAATAATTATCGCAAAATCCTTTGCATAAACATTTAAAAATTACCTGATTTTAATTTGTTGTTCATAAATAGAAAATGGACTAGTTGGAGTGTACTTGTGTTTCTTCTTAAATTTATGAAGGTGAAGGAAGTATAGTAGATGGAGAATATAAACTTCTCTATGAGTATAATTTATAGATTGTCCTTAGTGCATTTGCAAACCTGCCTATGTTACTAACATGAATAATGTAAATTTTGAGAAAAGTATCATAGAATAAATTAAATAAAGCTTTAGCATCATAGAATAAAGTGTAATGACATTATATTTAAGAAAACATACCATAGAATAACACTTTTAAGTGTGTTGAAGTCACCATTTATTCTAAAATTTGCTATCAAGTTTAGTTGAAGAACACTTTAGGGTGTGCTTGATACGACAAAAAACGTTATTTTTTCTGAAAAATAAGTCTCTCTTTTAGTTTTTAACGTTTGATAAAAACTATGGGGTTGGATGGCAGTGTGTGTGTTGGAGGGTGGATATTAGACAATATAGACAATTATCAAACATCTAATAAATAGGAAAAACTTAGTAAACAATATTTTATATTTTTTGGCGAAAAAATGAGCTAAAACGGGGCATAAAATATTGAAAACTAGGGGTGGACATAAATACCGAAAAACTGAAAAACCGAACCGAACTGAAAAAATTCGGTTCTTCGGTGTTTTGGTTCGGTGTCGATTTTTTTTTTTTTTTTGGAACTTCGGTTCTTTGGTTCGGAGTTCGGTGTAAGGGTCCCAAAACTAAGGTGCACCGAAGAACCAAAGTTTTATTAAATAAATTTAAAAGTATTTATTATATTACTTAATTTTTAACTTTACTTGGCCCATTTCAATTTTTATATTTAGATCCTAAACTTAAATAGCAAAAATCTAAATAACAAAATAGTAAACCCTAAAGTCTAAACTAAACAAAACTCAATTTAATTCAAGTTTGAGCAGCAACTTGGTGTTTCTACTTTCTACTTTCTACTTTATGATTTTATCATTTTATGTTGTTACTTTGAAGTGTGAACAACAAATTGATGTTCTTACCTTTTATTGTTAGACGGTTAGTTCATAGTTGTTACTTTGAAGTTTGAAGTGTGAAGTGAATAACAATTGTTACTTTATCATATTCTCTCTTTATTTTTGTTCACACCGAAAAACCGATTTAAAAACACTGAACTAAACTGAACTGAACCGATCTAGTTTGGTTTGAAATATGGTGCACACTTTTCTAAAACCGAATACCAAAAAACCGAACCGAAATTTGATTAAACCGAACCAAAGAACCGAACGCCCACCCCTATTGAAAACTGAATTACCGAATCGAACCAATAGAGACCATCTTTGATGTATATAGGATTTGATTCATGTTGCCACACATTTACTTTAAATATGGTACACGATTGAATAGATGAATTGTCTAAGTTTTCAAACATTTCATCAATTCTTTCCTTTATGTCGACTAAATGATCCACTTTCCTCCCTTCTTCTATCTTTAATGGAAAAGAGTAAGAAATTTTAAAATGTTTATTAGAAACAAAGGGCAAATATACTCCTCAACTTTGTGATCTAGGTTGGAACCTTACGTTAAAAAAGTATTGCATATATATACCTATGTTGTTTAACAATTAAAGATGCATATATATCCTTTTTGTCAACCAGATGAATTTAAAAAATAATCTAAAACAAATTTATATATAGTTGAAAGAGATCTCATCTTTTTCAGTTTGAAGAAGCAGTGTAATTTGGTTATCTATTGAGGTAATCTCAATGGAGTGCATCATCCTTCTTTCTTCAACTCTAATTCCTACAAAAAATCAATTTTTTTTGTTTTTTAAAATTATTAATTTATATATTATTAATATAATCATTGCAGAATTGATTTGAAAGGAGAAGACAAAACAAAAAAAAGGGAAATTAATTTCAATTCTCGTGTTAAATTACTAGCTTTATGAAAAAAATTCTATATACATGTCTTGTCATAACATCTAAAAAATAAACTATGATCTTTAAAAAATAAAAAGTTCAGGAAGGAATATATACACAATGGCCTAATATATAAATAAGTATATAAATTATGTCACATGAGGTAGCAAATTAAGCATAAATTAATACAATATAAAGGGTACATGTGTTAAAGCTAAGGTGCAATATATATAATGTATAAAACATTTAAAAATAATTACCTCTTTGATTTATATATTGAAAAATGAACTTGTTGGAGTTTACTTGAGTTTCTTCTCAAATTCTTCTTTGCTCAGCTTTTATGAAGGTGAAGGATGGGAGATGGAGAATATAAAATTATAAATGAGTGTATTATATATAGATTTTTCTTTGGGTGATTGCAAGCCTGCCTATATTACTAACATGAAATAATGTTCCTTTTTGAGAAAAAAGTATCATAGAATATAAAGCTTTAGTATAATAGAATAAAGTGTAATGACATTTACATTTAAGAAAACATATCATAGAATAACACTTTATGTGTCTTGAAGACACCACTTATTCTATAGTTTGATATCAAATTTTTTTGAAGGACATTTTTAGGGTGTGTTCGTACGATACAGAAAGACGTTATTTATTCTGAAAAATGAGTGTTTTTTAGTTATTTTTTAATAATATTCGACAAAGGCCAAATGGTTAAAAGTACTCTTCAATTATTGAAAATGAATCAAATACACCATTCGTATGATTTTGGGGTAAAAAATATCCTTACCGTTACTAGTGACTCACTTTTATCCCTAAAAACTAACAACCACTTTCTATATTTATTTATTATTTACACCCAATTTTCTACGTGACATATTTAAGATTATAAGATTTAGTAACTGAATGAAAGACGTGCAAAAAATTTTCCTAATATTAAATATGTGTAAAATTATAATAAGTAACATAATTTTTTTATAAGGAATGCCCATTGAACCACCTTTCACCTAAGGTGCTCCGCCCATGATAAGAATTTTTAACTCTCTCCGATCTCTTTCAAAAATTTTGGCACCCTGATTTGAGAAGTCAATTAATAATGTTTATTAAGTAATTTTATAATTTTTTTTTGTGTTTATTAAAAAAATTAATAACTATAAAATATAATTTATCAAATTGTTCATTTTTAATAAAATTAGATTTTATTTTATTTTTTTATTCAATAAATTTACGCCTTTGAGGTGGCGTGGATTAGATTGATTTTTTTTAATTAAAATCAAATACCATGTTATTAAGGATATAATTGAATACAACGGCTAACTTCGATCTTAAATTTTTAGAGCTATATTTATTTATTTTTACAATTAAAGTAATTAATTGAAAAAATTATATCAAATAGAAAATTATTAATTCAAATTAAATACTACAATCATAATTTCTTTTATTTGTAATTCGCAGCAAACATCCCAATTTTTTGCCATCTGGTTCGATATACAATTAGCCATTTTCGGTTTACAATTACGTACCCATTCGGTATACAAATATATAAAATGTATAAAATGCGTTTGTGTTTGTACAAAACGAGAAAAAAGTGTATATACAAATACAAATACAAATACATATATTTTCATCCTATACACTTATAATTATATGTACAAATACATATCTTATTATACAAATTACAATGTATAAATGAATTTATACAAAACTGAATAATTTGTGTAAAATTGAATGTATCTAGTGAATTATACAAATCAAAAGCTTCATAGCAAACATAAAATTTGCTATGGAGCACAATTATGCAAACTATAGCTATAACATAGAAATATGATTTTTATGTTTGCTATATGTGCTCTTATTAATTTGGGATGGAAGGAGTATAATATCATTCCTTAAAGATTTCTTAGAAATTTTTTCCACTATTTATCAAACAAGGTTAATTTTAAAAAGAAAAAAAAAATCCCAGGCTTATTTGATTTTCTGAAAAAAAATCATTTATTTCGAATCAAATTTAAAAGGTTGGAAAATCACTTAAAAGGTACCATAAAAAGTACTAAATGGCCAAAGTCACAATTTTTTATTACAAAAAACTAGTCGTGATGTATATATATTAAACTAGTCATGCATTATTTTATGATGTACATTAACCTAGTCATGCATAATAAACATATATGAATCAAAAGATTTAAGTTTGATCAAGTAGTGAATGAAAATACTCTAAAAAACAAAGCTTCGTAGAATTATGTATTAAAATTTTTAAAATTGCCTCTCATGATTGAAATTGAAGGAAATAATGAGAATTCGAGGGTAATTTAATCCAAATATTAGCTATATATAAAGCAAATCATATTATATTATTGTTTAAGACAGAGTTGAGTTTAAAGCTGAAGCAGGTATATCTCTGTTGACGTATTTGCTTCAGCAAGAGCTAGCATTTTCGAAAAAAATTTAAATAAATTGTTTCTTTTGTTATAGTTTAATTTAATTATCGTACAATTAGTTTTAGCTATGACCTTTAGTTTTAAATTCATATTCTTTAGTTATATAGCCTATAATACATATTCTATGTTTGACTAGATTAATTTATCTTCAATCATTAGTTAATTTTTCCATTTTTATTATTAAGTCTTACTATGATTCCTTGCAAAGAAATTCAATATATATAAGAATTAACTTAAAATGTTTATTATTTAAAAATTTTAATTTTCCAAAAGTCAATAGAAAATACTAAAATTATCTCTAATATAATTTAATGTTTTGTTCAAAAAAGGAGAGAAATTATACATCAACTAAAATCAATTCAAATTACTTAGCTAAGGATTGATCATGAATTAAAGTATAATAAGAGAAGTTGAGCAGATAAAAGAAAGGAAAGGTATAAAGGAGGAAAAGAATAATAAGTGAAAGTGAGTTACGGAAGTATTAAATTCTACAACTCCCTCTATTTCATATTAACTAAAATTTTGAGGGTTTTTCATTGTTTAAAATAATTATATTGTTCAAAGTTCAAAATAGATGTTTGAATTTTTTTTCATCTATTGAAGTTTTATATTTTTTAGGACATAAATTACACTACTTATAAAGTTATATTCATAATTTCATAAAGGACAATTGTGGAAATTATGATTTAAATTATATACTTGAATGTTTTTCTTAATATGTGTGCATTGCCTCACAAATTCAATTGGTAGCGCATTGGTCAGAAGGTGAATTATTCATCGATAAAATTATTTCGGTTTCTGATTTGCAATTTCAAAAACACATAACTAATACATATACTCCCTTTGTCCCAATTAAGTAAAAATAATGGCACAATTCTATATTAAGTAAAAATTTAACTATAAAATGTCTATTTTATCCTTAATGAAATAACTTACAACGACACAATTTTCTATCATTCATTTTGGACCACAAGTTTTAAAAGTCTTTCTTTCTTTCTTAAACTCCGTACCGAGTCAAATTACCTCATGGAAAATGGGATGGAGAGTACTAGTTATGACTTATGAGGGAGACCTAACTACCTAGTTTTTGGTAGAAATTCAGTTGTAATGTTTGAAGTGTTCGAACTTTAACCCCTAAAAATTATCCAAATGGCCAGTTGCTTCTGCATCTATAATCCCATTTAGTTAAGTATCCTGGAAATTAGAATAAGCTGACAAGTTTAGGAGGGAAAATATGTATTATCCCATTTAATTAGAGATGGAGCACATTCTATTTAGGAAGAATTTGGTTTTCTAGTAACAAGTCTTGGCGTGCAATGTTTATCATACAATTTGTGCTTACAATTTTGTCTTCTCTATTTAGGCCTCAATTCACTACAGTCTCGAATAAACTCAACAACGAAACATCCATCTAGTAAAAGTATTTCTGAAAATTTGCAAATGATATCATTGTTCAAGTTTTCTATAATGAGGAAACACTCACTCAGTCAACAATTGTGTTACAACAAAGATTACTTCCAGTAAAAGCCAGAACAATTTGTATAACAGTGAGTACAAGAAGTGTTATAACTGTCATAGTTGAAGCTCCTACCCAAGGGCTCGAGAAATAGTTGTGCCTTAAAACTAGCCTTCATTTGACTCCATGGCTTTTCACAATGTTGAATCAATTTGCTGCATTCTTCTATGTAATAAAAGCTTGTGATTTCCACCCCATCTGAAAGTTTCTTGAAGATGCTGGCCACTTGTTTGTCATCTCCTATGTCCTCAAGGATGATTTACTTTTTGTGAAGAAACTTCACATCTCTATGTGAGCCGATAAGTTGAATCATTATATGCTCATAGTTTGAAAAATAAGGATATACATTTACTTTAGAAGAATGTTGCTCATAAGCTATCAAAGTTCTCATGAAGGTTTCCATAGTATCCTCGATTGCAAAACAAGGTATTTTCATTGATCCCTTCTGAAACTTGATATTAAACAAAGTTGTTTTATCCTTCTTCTTTTCTTGCACATATCCTATTCTTATGAATCTAACTCTAGCATCATAAAACTTTGTTGCACTTGGAATATGATAGAAATCCCATAAACTAAGGACATTGGGAGATTCTTTTGACTTGGTTAATTGCAAAACGCCACGAAATCTTATCTTGCATCATTCTTTTTGTTGTGCTAGTATTTGTGATTTGTTTAGCTTTCAAATGATCATGCTCTAATGATTGACAAAACATGTGTACTATATGAACTAAATGAATACATTATTCTGTATTAAAATTGTGAATCTCAAATGGGGGTATGAATTTCGCCTTTTAGAAAAGTGTCAAGTAAGGTCTTTCTCACCATATACAAGAAGCTCACTACTGACAATGCTTTATCATGTCATGAAGCATGGTAAGCACAAATGAAAGGAGTTGGTTTTCTAGTAACACGATGTCTCGACATAGATGATCTTCTTCATCTTCTTCTCCTCCTACTGCTGCTGCTCCTCCTTCTTCTTCTTCGTCGTCCTCTTCTTCCTCTTCCTTTTCTTCTTCTTCCTCCCTTTCTTCCTCTTCTTATTCCTCCTCTTCTTCCTCTTCCTCTTCTTCTTCCTCCTATTCATCTTCTTCTTCCTCCTCTCCCTCTTCCTCTTCCGCTTCCTCTTCTACCTCCTCTCCTCCCCCTCTTTTTTCTTTTTCTCTTCCTCTGCCTCCTCTCCCTCTTTCTCTTCTGCCTCTTCTTCTTCTCCCTCCTCTTCTGCCTCTTCTTCTTCTTTCTCCTCTCCCTCCTCTTCTACCTGTTCTTCTTCTTCTTCTTCTTCTTCTTTCTCCTCTCCCTCCTCTTCTTCTTCTTCCTCTTCTTCTTCTTCCTCCTCTTCTGCCTCTTCTTCTTGTTCTTCTTCTTCCTCCTCTTCTTCTTGTTCTTCTTCTTCCTCGGTTTCATAGTACTCTTGAATAAATTCGACCACAAAACAACCATCAAGCAACAACATTTCTGAAAACTTGCCAACAATATCATCGTCTAAGTTATTATCATAACACTTTAGTGCTTCATCTTTGTTTTTTTTCCAATGCACTAATGCAAGTTTCCACATCAAGCCCCTCTTTTCGCTGGAGAAATTGTTGTAGGTACAACAATTTGTACTTCTCCATCAAACTAAGTTCATGAGTCCTTTTATGGTAAGGACCAATGAAGATCAACATTGGCGTATAAGCATCTGCATTTGATTTTCGTAAAATTTGATATCAAGTTTTAGTTGAAGAAAAACACTTTTAGTGTGTGTTTGATATGACAAGAGATTATCTGTTCCTGAAAAATAAGTGAGTTTCATATTTATGAATTGAGCTACCTAGTGCCTTTTGATGGTGGAAAGTGACAAATATAGATACTTGAAATAAACTAATTAACATTCAACTAGAAAATCGAATACAAAAGGGGGACATAGAATTAATGAAGAACTCATAATAAGATATCAACACACATATAAAATACATGGAGGGAGTTGTGAGGAAACACTACAATTGAGATAATTACTAGTACTTACATCTTAAGAGGACCTGTGAAAGTTAAAATAGTTTGTATAGTTGTAAGTATTAGGAGTATAATGGCTGCCACAGTTGAAGCTCCTACCCAAGGACTATTAAAATAATTGCGCATTAAATTTGCCTTCATTATATTCCATGGCTTTTCACAATGTTCAATTGCTTTTTTGGCTTCTTCTTTGTAATAGAAGTTGGGATACGTAGTGACCCCTTTTCCGATTTTGTTGAAGAGGCTAGCAACTTCTTTGTCCTCTCCTATCCAGTTCACTATGATTCCTTTCTGGCAAAGCAAATTCACATCTTTGTCTGAGTCGATAAGATGATCCATGAAAGTTGCATAATCGCTAAAATATGTAGGATATACATCAGATGATTGTTGCTCATAAGCAATGAGATTTCGCAAGAGGGTTTCCGTATCATCTTCAATTTGAAAACAAGGGATTGTCATCAATCCATTCTCGAACTTTATATCAAATAAACTTGTCATATTTCTGACCTTTGCATAGCTAACTCCAGCTTCGGAAAGCTCTGTTGCATTTGGCATGACCGTAGAAATCTTTTTGTCATATTTCGAGTTTTTCATGGGATTCAGGCCATGACATGAAAATATGTGTAGTACATGAAGTAAATGTTTGCTATTTTCTGCATTACAATATTCTGTCTCTCCAAAGGATTCAAGGGTCATTTTTGGCCAGTCAACAAAAACGGTAAAAAACTTATTCACCAGCATTGCCAAAGGTAATTCACCATCTTTTTTTGTCATGAGATGAAGTTTGTTGAGTAGAAAGAAAGGAAGTTGATTTTCTAGTAACATCAAGTCTCGAAATATGTAACAACCATTAACATTAATAATCATGGCTTCTCCTACTGGATGTATTCCACAACACTCTCGAATAAACTCAACCACAAAACAACCATCAAACAACAACATTTCGCAAAATTCATGACTATCATTACCAAGCTTTTCTATATCTTCGTAACACTTCAATACTTTCTCCTTCACTTTCTCCAATTCACTAATGTACCTTTTCACATCAACTCTCTCATTTCGTTGAAGAAACCGTCGTAGGTATAATAGTTTGTACTTTTTCATTGGACCAAGTTGAGTATTCTTCTTATGGTAAGGACCAATAGAGACCATCTTTGGTGTATATGCATCTGGATTCGATTCATGTAGCCACACATTTACTTTAAATATCGTACACGATTTAATAGATGAATTGTCTAAATCCTCAAACATTTCATCAATTCTTTCATTTATGTCGATTGAATGATCCACTTTCCTCCCTTCTTCTATCTGTAACGGAGAATAGGCAAGTACACCCTTCTTAACTTTACGGTCTAGATCAAATACATATTTCGTAAAAAAAATTAATAATACATGTATACCTTCATTGTTTTATAAATGATGCATACCCCTTTGTTAATAGAATGAATTAAAAAAAATATAAAATTAATTTTTTAATTTCAAAAATGTCACGTGACTTTAGAAAATTACCTCACCTTATGCATTACCCCTCCAAATCTCTTGAAATTCATGCACATATATAGAAAAAGATTATACGTTTAACTGCCAAAAGAAAAGTGTGTTAATGAAATAAAAAAAATAAATTTATATAGTTGAGAGAGACCTCATCTTTTTTAGTTTGAGGAAGCAGTGGAATTTGGTCATCTATTGGGGTAATCTCAGTGGAGTGATCTGCCATACTTCTTTCTTCAACTATAAGTCCTACAAAAGAAAGTTGTTTGTTTTTAAAGAAATTTTGACAGAAATAAGCGTTATTTAAAATAGTTTATCAAAATAATATATTTTTCTAAAATTTTACAAAATTAGAATAAACATATTTCTTAATAACGTTTTGACTTTATTTCATTCAAAAGAATTCAATGAAAAAAAGACAAAGGTCTAATGGAGTAAATAGATATAAAATGTTATTATTAGTAACGTTTTATAATTCGTCACTCTGAGACACGTTTTACAGCTAATTACGTTACTCATAATAATGTTGGAGGCAAAGGCAGAGGCCAATTAAAGTATCATTCATAGACTGAAGGTTGAGATTTGAGAATTCATCCTCTTGTTGTAAACATAGGAAAATTAGAAACAAAAGTGTTGGAGGCAGAGGCAAATATAGTTAATATTCTACGGGGTAGACTATAGACTAAATAATTAATGACAAGAAAAAAATAATAATATATATATATATATATATATATATATATATATATATATATATATATATATATAAAATGTAAAAATCACTAGAATTCTAAAGAAACGTTACCGTGATACCTCAGAGTAACAAATTATAAAACGTTATTGATAGCAACATTTAATATTTGCTTATTCTGAATAAAATATAGTCTAAAACGTTATTGAGAAGCACGTTTATTCTAGTTTCGTAAAACTTCAAAAAATAAAAACATATTAATTTGATGAATTTATTTAAATAATAACTTTGGTCAAAAATTCATTTTTTTAAATCAAATTAATTATAAAATTTGATTTGAAAAGAAAAGACAAGCGAAAAGGGAAATCAATTTTAATTTTCTTGTATCTTTATGAAAAAGAACCCTATATACATGTCTTGTCGTCATAACCTGTAGAAAAATAAACTAATTTGAGGTAACCTGGCCTAATATATATATATATATATACATATATATATATATAAGTACATACATAAAAGGGTGCATGTGTAAAACATTTAAAATAATAATTACCTTTTTGATTTATCTATTTATAAATTGAAAATGGACTAGTTGGAGTGTGCTTCAGTTTCTTCTTTAAATTCTTCTCTGTTCAACTTTGATGAGCGGGAAGGATGAGAGATGGAGAATAAAAAATTATATATGAGTATTATATATAGATTTTCTCTTGTGTGATTGCAAGCCTACCTATATTACTAACATGAAATAATGTACATTTTTGGGAAAGTATCATGGAATAAGTAAAGCTTCAGTATCACAGAATAAATGAATAATACATAAATCATAGAATAAATAAAGCTTCAGTATTATAGAACAAATGTATAATATATAAATATGTCTTTTAGTTTGACCTTGACTAACATTTATACCCCTTTTAATTTTGAATATGCACAAATAAATACTTAAATTTGTACAAAATTAAACAAACACATGCACAGATTCTCCGTGTCATCCTATACGTATTTTGCCACATAAAAGGTGTGTATGTGGCATAAAGTTAGATGTCTATTGAGGCCAACAAAAAGGCATATATGCCTAGAATAAATAAAGCTTCAGTATCATAGAATAAATTAATATTTTCTGTCTTATCACATAGGATAGGCCAAGAGTCATCCAAAGTTATAGTAGAAAAGGAATTGCTTTATCATCTGATAATAATAGAATTTATTCTTCTCCATGTACTTGCAAGCAGCTCAAGATTTTTATTATCTCCCAACAAACATGTTACATGAGGTCCCTTAAACCCTTTTTATGGAGGGTATTTTTGCATGTATAAGTGTATACTTGTGCAGATTCAAAGTTAAAGGACATAGTTGTCTGCTAAAGCTAAATTAAGAGTCATATTTATGTACTATGCCAATTAAATATATGTAGGAAATAATGGAGGATTTGTTGGGGGATATGAGGTATGAATGGGAAATAAGGAAAGTGTCATTTTAAAATAAAGCATTAAGTGTCGTGTGATTTGTTTTGTTTGTTGAATTTACGAATTTCGTAATTTGCATTGCCGCTATTACACAAATGTTATTCCATTCTATACTGGGAGGAAGTAACCCGAAACCATGACAACGGTGAGGGGGTTATAATTTCTTAAAAGATGCACAACTTGTGGGCTCGGAATAATATTCTACTTCTCTTCTACAAACTTTTCTACATTCTTCTTTGTAAAAGAAATCACTAGAGATATTGACCCCTTGCCCAATTTTATCAAAGATATAAGCTACTTCATTGTCCTCTCCTGGTTGATCGCTTATGATTCCTTTTGCGACGAAGCACATTCACATATTTGTCTGAGTCGATAAGATAATCCATGAACACACGAAATCATTGAAATGTTAAGGAAGTACATTATATGTCTGTTGCTTATAGGCTACGAGATTTCTCCATTACATCATCAACTTCAAAATGTTTATCTTTTGACATAATCTTCATACTTAAATACTGAACACTCGGGAAAGAATTATAGTATGAAGAGTGAGACAACATGTGTAATAGTTGAAGTCAGAGGCGGATTTAAGATTTTAAGGTTGTGGATGCTCTGAAAGTGGAGGAGTCAGAAATATAAAAAATGACATGTTAAAAGTGAGATCCGGCTCAACAATACTAAAAGAGCCTTAAGCACCACCCAAGAGCCAATGGACCATATATATATATATATATATATATATATATATATTCCGAGATGAGGTTAATGGGTGCTCGAGCACCCAGAGGACTCTATGTGGGTCGGCCCCTGGTTGAAGCTGTTACGATTCGATTTCGAAAACTAAGGTTTCGAGACCATTTCCGCAACTTTGGCAATTTTTGTTAAGTTTTGGAAAAATCTGTAGTTTTGAAGTCGCCACTTAATTTTTTAGGAAAAATTAAGAAAACCATTTAAAAAGGAGTTTTTGAAAGAAAATCTTTTAAATAAAACCAGAGTCTCGGGTAAGGGTTCAATTAATTCTCTAAGGAAGGGTTTAGGCACCTTAGAGAATCCGCTACACGCGGTTGACCGACGGATTTAAAAATTGGCTAACTTTAAAAGAGAACTTAAAATTACTTGAAAAAAAAACCTTATTTTATTTTATTCTATTTTATTTTGATAAATGAGAAATCTTTTGATACTTATACCTTCGTATTATCCCAAATAATGAAATAATTCAAAGGTTAGAGTGCCAAAATAAAATTTAAACTAAACAATTTATCCGAGTCAAGTTTTTGAGTTGAATAATCAAAACAATTAGTTAGGCGTGGATCTGAAAGCTAAATACTAATTATGAAAGAATATAGATAATTCTCAAGTTAGTCTTAAAGCTTAAAAAAAACCTCTTAATAATTCTAAAGATCTCGAAAATAATCCTAACTGGAAACTTTTATCCATAGTTAAGTTTTGAACCATACGATTAATTCAAACTTATAAACATGGATTAAAGGACCTTGTTTGACAACTATGAAAGGATATTATTCATCCTTAAGTCATTCATACAAAATCCTAAGTTAAATTAAAAGACAACTAATTTATTTTAAGAAACTTAATGATTTTATCCTATTCAAAAATTTGAACTAAGTAGTTAGTTCAAACTCATAAACATGGACTTAAAGCTTTTCAATAACTATGAAAGAACATGAAAGGGTTTTCAAGTCATTCTATAAGCTTACATTTTTAAAATGGGTTTTGGAAATTTGAGAATTTTAAAGTAAACAAACGACAAAATATGAAATAAAAATCCCTCCAAAGATTCATCTAAGTTAAGAAAATAAATGTTAGAAGTTGAGAGCAATTATCACAAAATCACAATATAATGAAAACAAAGTGCAAATAGAACTTGGACAATTTTAAGTCCATTAGCTGCTTCTTGCTTGCTGTTGCTGGTGCTATTTTTGAACTTTTTTAAGTCCGAAAAATGCTATTTCTAGCCTTTTGAGACTGCTGAAACTGCTGCAAAAATGAGGTGTTCAAATTTCGGCCAATTTGAACCCAAAACAGTCTCATTTCGGCTCTTTTGATCCCCTGCTGCTGCTGGTTTTGGGTTTCAACCCAATAATACTGACTTCTCATTCACGATTTAGATGAGGTTGACTCGAAAAGAGGAAGATGCAGAGAATGGGAGTCCAAACCGGACTCAAATCAGGAGAATTCGTGTGAAGAAAAAGAAGATAGAATTAGTGACCAATCAAAAGGGGGTTGATACTAATTTAACAATGTAAACAAACGAAATCAAAGGATACATTTTACTTCATATGCAAAACAGAAGTCAACACAATCACAATTTAATGTAAGCAAAAATTGGTCAGCAACTAAGTGAACAAATACACATTCATAAGCTTAATTAATTTTTTTTTCTTTTTAGAGAGATAACAACAACAAATAGATAAAATGAACAGCCAATTCTAATAGCGACTAATCTCCTGGAAACAGATTTGAACATCGAAATGAGAAAAAGATCTTAAAGCTAACTAAAAGGCCAACAAATTGAAGGTCAGATCGGCTTAATAAACCAGAACACTAAGCTAGTTATTGAAAATCATTTTTTTTAGAAAATAAATTGGCCAAGCCAAGGGAAACTGATTTCTACCAGAAAGGAGGAAATTGCATGCTTACTTATGCATATTGGAAATGATTGGAATGCGAAGCTTAGTCAATCAAAATTGAGTTGATTAATCAGATGTAAGACAAAACATGGACAACATATCAAAAAATCGAGGTATGGAAATACAAGATCACTGGAAAAAGCATCTCAAAATCAATGAAGAGGTAAACCGATGACTATTTCTATTTTTAAGATCAAAGCGATACTCCTTGTGGAGAAACAAATACTAGGGACATCAATACAACAATGACAACTATAAAACTAGGAACTAAAGGTGATAAGAACCTAAACGATCCTGGAATTAAATTTAAACTAAAAGAAATTCCTTCATGCTCATGGCAAAGTAGTAACCCAACTTAAATGAGAAGAAAATTAAACTAAAACGAGCATAACGAGGGACTGAAGCTCAAACAGATATGAAAAGAAAACTTTAAACAATCCACGAGTTTAAGAAAGTAACAAATTACAAGAGCATATGCAACAACCAAGAACAAGATAAACTTTAAGCTAAATAAAGGCACATTTCCGAACCAATACTAAGAAGATTCATAGATTTAGTACTCGTTTTAAATCAATTGAAATACATTTACTAAATATTAATAGGCACCAAATCACAAACAAACAACTAGCTTAGATGCGCAACTTTTATACAGTAAAGGAATAAACGACAACTAATCTTAAAACCTAACAACTTCTTTGCCAATTTTAGAGTAAGAAACCTACTTAGAGGGGAAGCGAATGACGCAGTAACTCAAACTCGAAAATATAACAAAAGAAAATTCAGAGCTCCATATATTTAGGCAAAGCCGTAGCTAAATCATTAAGCAAGGTGAAGGAAAATCTACGGTTAAATAGATCATTTCCAGCAAAGCTAAGAACAAAATATAATTGTAAGCGACGAGATGATCAATTTCGGCTTAAACGAGCAGAAGAAAATCTAACTATGCTAACATATCACCACAAAATATTCTAAACAGAATTTATGAACACACATAAAGAAAATGGTAGAAACAAAGAAATATTACCTGATTCTGGGCAGCGAACAGGGACTAGACGAGCGGAAGAACAATGATCTCACCACCACAACGGGACTCCGACGGGATTTGAATGGACAGAGCACAGCAAATGGGAGCCCTGAAAAAAAAAAAAAAAACTGAACCAAAATGGTTTCAAGAACTTTTCGCTTGAGTGTATTTCTCCTTCTCAAACGCGGCTAGTATTTTCTCTAGCTATTTCTCTAACACAAAATTTTCCAACCAAAAAATCCCCCCTAAAACGAGTGGAATATGTTGGTATTTATAGCCATGAACTAGGGTTCTTGGCCCAAGTTTGGGCGGGATTTTGAAAAAGTAAAAGAGTTGTTTTGAATTCAAAATTGTACATGTGACTCTTCATCAGAGATGTCAAAAGTATTTTGGCTTTTTGTTGATCGAATAAAAAAAGAGTGAATCAGGAAGAGGAAAAGGGCGCTGGCTTTTGCAGAAGAGAGAGGTGAAGCTCTTGCACGAAAATGGAGACACTATGCTCTGCATAATGTTAAAGATCTCTGAAACTTTCTCAAAGAGGAAGAACGATGCTGCTTTTGGGTTTCTATTTTGTGAAGGGAAAGGAAATTGGGCCGGATCGGGGGTTGAAAAAGTGGGCCGGGGTTGAATAGAAGTTGGGGTTAGTTGGGAATGTTGTTGTACTGTTGAGTTGAGGGGAATAAAGGGGGATGGGTCTTGGTAAAGGAGTTGGGCTGAAGCTAATTAGGAAATGAGCGGCCCAAACTTTGGTCGTAAAATTAGTTGTAGGACCACTAAAGTTGCGATTGAGAAAATGGCCGAATGAATTTCGATCTTAGTCAATTGGAATTAAAATCTAGCCGAATAAGTTTAATTGGTAATTCGACTAAAACTAACAAGACGAATTAATAGAAATTAATTAAATGAGCTCTTTAATCTTAACGGAATAAAATAATTAACTTAATTATAAACTAATAACTCAAAAATATAATTGTCAATTAACTAAACCAATTAACCGACTATCTAAGTAAAACTGAAATCTTTTGAGGCAATTTTCTAATAATCGTAAAATATACTAATTACACATATAATTATATGAAATATACTTATTACTTAAAACATATAAAATGGCCAAAATTACTTTAAAATAAACCTGAAAAATATTTGGACTTTTATAAAATTAGTTATTCTAAATCGTTTGAAATTGAAGAAGCTCGATGATTAATTTATATCGGGGAGGGTCAAAATTGGGTGTCAACAGAAGCAGATGTTTGATGAATTTGACATCACCTTCCCTCTCAAGATAGGATGCATGGCCATCATCAACTTCCTTTGTCATGTCATGAAGCTTGGTGAGCACAAAGAAAGGAAATTGGTTTTCTAGTTATAACAACAAATCTTGACGTGCAATGTTTATCATACAATTCTCTAGAAATAGTTATGCCTTAAACTAGCCTTCATTTGACTCCATGGCTTATCACAATGTTGAATCAATTTGCTGCATTCTTCTATGTCAACAATATCATTGTCAAGGTTATCATCATAACATCTTAGTGCTTCATCTTTCTTTTTCTCCAATGCACTAATGCAACTTTCAACATCAAGCCCCTCTTTACACCGTTGTAGGTATAACAATTTGTACTTCTCCATCGAACTAAGTTCATGATTCATTTTATGGTAAGGACCAATGGAGATCAACATTGGCGTTATAAGCATTTGAATTTGATTTTCGTAATCCCATAGTTACTCTGAATATGGTCGTGGATTTGATACATGTATTGTCCAAATACTTAAATTTTTCATCAAAGATTTGATTTGCGGATTTCATTGTTTGTAACACTAATTGATCTTGACCATTTGTTTCCTTAATCTCGATCAAATGATCCACTTTCCTCCCTTTGTCTATCTGTAATTAGTGTAAAAGAATCATAATTTTTCCCTATTATAATTTTTTGCCTTTTAAACATACATAATTAGTGGAGTACTAAATAATAACTTGGATAGAGAATAATCAATGTGCAATGCCACTTGTACGCAACTGTTTTTCTCTACTTTTATTAGCTGAGAAGTCTTTATAAATGAGGAAACTGACTTTCCTTAGAAAGTAGGAAAATCAAGTTACACAACTGACATTCCACGTTGATAGTGTCCTCCCCACCTTCCAACACCTCATCTTCACCTCCACCACTCCACACCCCCTACCCCCATCTTCACCTCTCATAAGTCATGGTATATTTATATACACATATTTTCAAGACAATATTTTTTTGTCCGCATATCAAATACAAGAAAATAAGTAATAAGCCTACATATTTTCCGTCGTACCGAACACATCCTTAGCATAAACGACAAATACAAATAAAATATTCAAGTTCCTTAACATACACACAATTTACCTTGTTCCCTCTCTATTAATTATTATTATTATTATTGCTACATATATGTTAGCATAGAGAGAGATACCTCATCTTTTGTAGCTTCTCTTAGAGAAAGTTGATCAATTAGTACTGGAAATTAGTCATGATCTATTGGCACAATCTCAGTATGGTGATTCATAACCTTCTTAAGACTGTAATTCTAATAATCATATCATCATCATATATCATATCATATTATATATTACTGTAAGTGGGAAGAGCTCAAGTTAAAAGTTAGATTACCGTTTTACCCTTTTTACTAAAAGTGGGAACATTTAAATGAAAAGTTGAAATACCTTTTTACCCTTCAAAACACTATTTCTATTATTTTTTTTACAAAACCAAATATATATTCTAATAACTAATTAGATATAGATGGAATTTGTTTTAAAAGTATTCAATGGGCATTAAATTATTTAATGATGAAATTAAGTTAGATATATGAATGAGAATGACCTATACTTTACTCAACATTTTTTACGTTTATGTCAAAACATGAAGAATTCTAAGAGATGAAATTCAATGCACACCACATTCATTATAGATGAATGTAGGACATTTAAAATTAGTCTAATTTTTAGACTTCTCCAATTGAGCTACTATAAGATAGTATAAATACCATTCATTTTTACTCAAATGGATAAAGGAAGTTGAAAAACTAAATTTCATATGACAGCCAAATTACTCGAGGGTAATTGACAACTATCCATCCAATTATTTTACAAGATGGTAAAGTGAGTTTCATCATTTAGACAGAATATGCAGAAATAGTTTGGCTAATTCTCATTCTTTATTTAGGGAAGAGATATTCTTTTTTCGCCTTACATATTGTAAATTGTAATAGGACGTTATCTGCTTTGAGTGTTTTGTCGATACTGTCATCTAGACAGCTTTTTTAGATTTGTGTAATACAATAATTATATCTATTTTCTTTTGCTATTTATTGTAATTGACACTTTAATTATATTGTAATTTTCTTTTGGCCAACATCTGAGGTTTGAGGAAGTGGTGTAATTTCAGAGGCATGTCCAGGATTTTGAGATGATGGGTGCACTATTACGAAAATGTGGATTTAAAATATAAATTGATCGGTTTGATATTATGTTCTTATCACTGAAAACCATTAAAATTTTAAAATTACAGGTCCAAAATAATTTTTTATCCATCCAAACCACTTAAAGAAGTGTCACCCAATTTTAGAAAGGAAAATAAAACAAGATAGATAAGAAATTCATATTTCTAACCTCACTTAGAGAAGTACTCAATTATCATCCCATGTCATTATATGATACTTTTTGTGTGGGTTTACATATCTATATTTAATTATGTTTTAAAAAATGTATCATTACTATATATGATTTCGGGAGGGGAGCATAGGTTCACGTGGATCCGAGACCCCTCCTAAATACGCCTCTGTAATTTGGTCATCTTTTGAGGTCATCTTAATCGAGTGTGTCACCCTTCTTTGATAACTTCAATTGTAATTCCTACAAAAGACACATTTTGAAAAGAAAAGAAGTTAATTATTAGATGAAATATATGAAAAAAAAATGACTTTCTTGTAACTACAAAAAGAATAAGTAAGTAATATGATTTTACTATGCAATTTTTTTTATAGTTAAAGTGATTATTTAAACAATAGCGAAGAAAAATTCTTAAATTCATAAATTTTCGAATGCTGAAAATTTATTCATATATAATCTACAAATCTCATTTTAGACATGACTTGAAATATTAAACCCTAAACAAATTTGATCTCCTACTCTTATTTTGAATTATTCTTTCAAGACGAAATATAGTAATTCAAATTAGACATATTATTTGAGGGTTCATTTCACATATACCTACTCGTCACGTGTCCGAACCATCTCAACCTTGCTTCCCTCATCTTATCCTCCATCGTGGCCACTCTCACCTTGCCCTGAATAGCTTCGTTCGTAATCATTTCTCTCTTAGTATTCCCACATATCCATCTGAGCATCCTCATCTCCGCATACCTTGTGTATTCTTGACTGCCCAATACGATCAACCCCATGTAACAAAAACAATGGGTGTTTGAAATCAACATTATTGCTAATGACGCTGTTGCTATACTCGAGACTTACAGCTTCGAGGCTGGTAAAGGTGCTAATCGTCTCAAGGCTTGCGCTTGCATATGTAGGAAGCAGAGGAAAATCTACAATGTTGCCAAGGAGATTCAATCACTCAAGCAGCGAATCATAGATATCTCTCGCAAGCGAGGGACTTATGCTATTACAAATATCAATAGTAATGCTGGAGAAGGGCCAAGTAATCAGGTTACAACATTGAGGAAAATGAGTTGATTTGAAAAATATTTTCCAAACATTTAAGGCCAATCAAACATGGAAAATTTTTTTAAAAAAATCCAAAAAATATTTTCCTCCATACCAAACACACCGTAAATGGTAATTACTTTTTCCTCGTTGATTAAAGGCTTCAAGTTTAAGTCCTGAAAATAAATTCACCTTTCAAAATGAGATATTCTATCACCAATTCAAATTAATTAAGTATCAAATTAAATATTGATTGACAATAAAAAAAAAAAAATAACAATGACTAAGAATCTTATAAATAACGATATTTTTTTTTATGTCTATTCAACTCTTGCTTCTCATGTATTTTTCATTGCTATAAGTATCTACTTATGTATTATATGGAGAGAGAAAAGAGAGAAAAGACAGATAATTGAAGATAATATATGTCAATGTAGATTCAATTGCTTATTTTATAAAATTTATATCATAGCAATTTTTGATTATTTTATTTTACTTCATAATTTGTGGTAGAGTTAATTTTCGATATTGTTTTGTTAAAACGTTATGATAGGAAGAAGTGTAGGACACAAATTAGAGTAGAATATTAGTAGGTAAGAGTGCGACCATACTAGTTAGTAGGACTGCATTTTCTTGTTACCCCTACTTGTAGTCACAGGACTGTACAATCTTGTAGTTTCTTAATTATTCTTTGATTTTTGTTGCTATCTATGATTTCGTGTAGTTCAATTATAATATTATTTTATTGTAGTAGTGTTCTGCTATACTATTGAAAATATATCGAAAATTGCCTCTTTATCTCAACTCTGAGGTAGAGGCAAGGTGTGTGTACACTCTACTTCTCAGATCCCACTTTATAAGACTACACTGGATATGTTGTGCTGTTGTTATGTAAGAGTTACAAGTAGAAGTTAGAACACGATACTAAGTATACTTTCATAGAATTTTAATTTGATAAAAACTCTCAAGACGCTTTTACAAATTCAAAAAGTGATGAATCAAAATGAAATATGAAGTGATGTAAAAATATCCCACTATTTTACATGGAGTGATGTAAAAATATGGAGTTAAACAAATTGAAATGGAGGGGCTGAAGGACTGGGTCTACTAAAATACATCCAATAAGAGAAATTTAAATCATATATTAAAAGAAAGATATCTAATATGTTACAACTTACTACTCAAATTAATAAAAAACCTTGTAATGAATATAAGTAGCATATTAGTAGGTTTAGGAGATGGAACTTTTGGTACTATTGAGACAATTACTGCTTACTTAACGACATTTATCTAGAATATTGGTTATTAAATACTTATATTATATTATTATCGCTAAATATAATATAGTGACAATTATAGTATTCTCGCAAAATTATTTATTTGTTATAGTGTATATGATGGGATGTTGTATAAGACATTTAAAAATTACCTGATTGAAAATGGAGTAGTTGGAGTGTACTTGAGTTTCTTCTTAAATTATTTTGCTCTGCTTAACTTTTATGAAGGTGAAGGAATATGAGAGATGGTGAATATTAAATTCTATATGGGTATACTATATATAGATTAATTGCAAACCTGCCTATATTACTAACATGAAATAGTGTGCATTTTGAGAAAAGTATCATAGAATAAATAAAGTTTTAGTATCATAGAATAAAGTGTATACAGACATTACATTTAAGAAAACATATAATAGAATAACACTTTGAGTGTGTTCATGCCACTATTTATTCTAAAATTTGATATCAAGTATAATTGAAGAACAACACTTTTAGGGTGTGTTCAGTGTGATGGAAGATTTGCTATTTTTTCTCAAAAATATGTGAGTTTCTTATTTATTTTTAATTTTTGATAAATAAGTTGAATATAATATTTTGAAAATAATATTTGTACAAAATCTAAGCAAGCACTATTAAGGTCGGCATGGGGCTAAGGGTAGTGGGGATGAGGACTATGAGATTGGTACATAGGGATATTCGGAATTTCAATAGGATAAGTGCATTATCTTGTAAAGGACGATCTATGATATATTTTCTTAGATTGGAGAGATAAACCATTTTGTGCATTTGATTTTCCTCTTTAAGAATCTGATCCAAGAATTGACAATATGCTCCATTTCACGATACTTGCCTTTAGGGGTGGGCATTCAGTATTCGATTTGGGATTTTCAAATTTTGAATTTGGTAATTCGGTAATTGGTAGTTAAATTTCTTGACATTAAATTCCCACGCTAAGCATGGATAATTTTACTAGTAAAGTATTACCTCCATTCTATATTAATTCAATTTTTAAGGTGTTTCACACCCTTTAAGAAAAGTAGATTAAGACATAAATTGAACATAGTTTTCCATTTTTACCCTTATTAATTGTTGTCAAATTTATGATTAAAATAACTAAATATTAATTAATCACTAGTTCCAATACTAACTAATGAAGGGTAAAATTGGAAGAACACTCTAAATATAGTCTTAAAAACTGAACAATTAAGTTAATTTGAAAAATGAAAAATGTCTCAATAATTTAATTAATCTGAAATGGAGTGAGTATATAGTAAGAGGATTGCAAATGTATAGTACAAAAACCAATTTTTTTTTAATTATTTCAAATTGCTATATGTAATGACAACTGGAGTCCAGAAGTGTTCAAAAACAAAAGGTCAACTAGGTATAGTTGTACTAACTGATAGACCACGTAAAAGAAATAGAATCATATAGTTAAATAAATTTTATTATAATAATCATTTGTTATAACAATATTTTATTATAATAATTTAATTTTCTTCAGAATCAATTTTTCATTCCATATTTTACTTTTATATGACAACATGCTATTTATAATAACAATGACATTTATTATAGCGGTATACTCTTTGTAAAATTACCCTTTGTAACTATCACACTCAAATATTGTATTTTGTAAATTTTAATTATGATATTTTAAAAAAAAATTGTATACATATTGTACCATCATTTATGGTCATAACTTTATAAGGAAAGACTACTTGTATTTGTCTTTTTTACATTCGCAGTCTTTTTAATTTTCTTATTAAATTAATTAAGAAATAAATTTTCTTTTTTTGGCACAAAAAATCATTAAACTATTTTTTTTACTTTTATTTATAAATCAAATTTATAATAAAAGCCAATTAATAATATTTTTTAAATTTCATATCGAATTAAATCAACACAAACAAACAGGTTTTTCTAGTACATATTCATGTACTAAATATCCTAAATTCGTTTTTGATTATTGAAATTGAAGGAGAGAATGAGAATTTGAGGGTAAATTTGTCTAACTATTAACTATTATAAAATAGGTAAATATCAAAAACACAACTAAACTATCTTCTATTTTTTAGTTTCATACCTAAACTCTTGGGGTGTGAGTTTCATACCTAAACTATCACTTTTTAGTTTGAGAAACACGTTTCAGTGGTGTGTGTAATACACTCTCTCTAATATTTGTAAAAACCTTGACACATGGCATTCCACATAGATAAAATATTCCATCTTGACAAAAATTAAATAATAAACTATTAGTATTAATTAAAAAATAAATATTAAAGTATTATTACCCCCCCCCCCCCCCAAAAAAAAATAATTTCTTTTAAAAAAAGTATTTTTTAAAAAAATTAAATTATTTTTCTTATCCCACTCCCCCCTTCCCCCCCTCGGGCAATCTCCCATCCTTTATTTTTTTTAATTTCTTTTATAAAATATTTTTAAAACATTCATACTTCACCCCCCCCCCCCTCCCCTACCCAAACCGCCCACTCATTCCCAAAAAAATAATTCGACCCCACCTTATCTAATTCTCGCTCCTAATTTATTTTTTTTACATTTTTCTCGTTAGATATGTATATATATTTTTAGGAATTTTTTTTCTATTGGTGTACCAGATATAACGTAACATAAAGAAATTTTTTTTTTTAAAAAATAGGCTTGCTACAAATAAAAAAAAATACTTTCCTAAAAAGGTATGTATATATCTAACAAAAAACAAGAAAAAAGTTTAAAACTGAGGGATAGGTGGAGCGGGGTAGAATTATTTTTTTAAGAAAATAAAATAATATATAAATTATTATTTGGGGGGGGGGGGGGTGATGAAGTAAAAAAATTAAACACTTTTATAAAAGAAATTGAAACAAAAAAAAAACTAGAAAATGGAGGGGGGGGGGGGGGGCAGGTACGGTGATGAGGAAATGATGAATGGGTAAGAAGAATATTTTACATTTTATTTTTTAAAAAAATATTTTTTTTGGGATAATAATTCTTTAATCTTTAATTTACTAATATTAATAATTTGTTTAATTTTGTCAGGGTGGAATCTTTTGTCCATGTGGAGTGTGATGCGACAATTTTTTTTTAAATAAAAGAGAGAGTAGTACACACATCATGAAGGGAGTGAAATAAAAGAGAGATGTGTGTTTCTCAAGCTAAAAAGTGATAGTTTAGGTATGAAACTCACACTCTCAATAGTTTAGATATAAAACTAAAAAAAAAGAGATAATTTAGGTGTGTTTTTGAAACTTATCTCATTATAAAATGATTTTGGCATAATATTTATTCATTCTATGAACTGGAGATGCGTTTGAATTGTCAAAGTTAAATAAATTTACATCATTTTATACCATTAAATTTGATGAAAAATATATTTTAAAATAATAATTAAAATTTATATAATTTGATTTTGAAAAAGCAAAACATGCTAATTAATAATTAATATAACAAGGAAGTACTATTTTAAGTAAACGGTTAGTGACACTATTTTAATTAATATAACTAAATGTTGTTTTGAAAAAAGAAGAAGTAATATATATTCAAGTAAATTGTATATTTGGACAGACAGGAGCATTTCTTACACTTTTGTGACGAAAATTTATCTTACTTGTAAATTATTATTTTTGTTAAATTTGAAGAAAAAATGATGCAATTAATATATATTCAAGTTATATAGATATTTGTGTGACTATAAATCATCTTATTAATAGTAAAATTAGAAGTTTAAAGTTACATCGTTTCTTACTAAGCATGACGTTCTTTTCGAATGGACTAAAAATAAAAATATACCACATAAATATGTATATCTTGCTCAAGGCTTACGAATTTCTCTGCCAATATTAGTGTATATATGAAAACAGTATAAAATCAATATGAACTATGTATATAACTATATAAATTTTCTAAAAAGATCTTGTTGGTTTTTGAAAATTTAATACAACTATAACAACTTTTATGCAATATCCATACAAATTTAATATAACTAGAGCGACATACAAACTTAAAATACAATTTTTATGTAATTTAACATACAATCATAATACAACTTTCATTCAAATTGGTACAATTCGGCTATAACTTCAAAATCAATGAATTATGATTGAATTTCATGTCAAAACTAGTTTGACTCTTACTCAAATTTTAGAATCAAATTGTTGGGTTCGAAAGAATCAGGGCGTCATTCGAAAGCTTACAATTGCAAATCATGTTGGGGATAAGTCAGGTGACAACTAAAAATTAGAGAAAATGCTCAAATATATCATCAAACTTTGAAAAAAGGCTCATTTATGCAATGCATCAGTTAAAAGTTTGACTTATCTATGTCATTTTCGTTTCAAAAAAGGCTCACTCATACCATTATTTGTTAACTGAAAACAATTTCGATTTTGCAAAATCATTTTTCACACATGGTCAATTATGATTGTTGACACCCAATTTCGACCCTCCACAATGTAAATTAATCATCAAGCTTCTTCAATTTCTAACAATTTAAAATAATGAGTTTTTATAAAATTTTCAGAAATAAAAATAAAATAAACATAGTTTGCAAGTTATTTTAGATAGTTTTGTCATTTTTTTTTTATAATATATATGTTTTATTTAGTTATATATATAATTAATGCATTTTACGAATATTCAAAAATCATTTCGAAAAGATTTTATATTTTTAAATACTTTATTAGTAGTAAGGGTCGTAATTTTGAGTTAATGAATTGTATAAAAGTCAAAACGCTTTCAAGTTATTTTAGAGTAATTTTATCATTTTAAATAATTTTAATGACATTACTTTAAGTTATAGTTAGAATTTAGAGCTAATTAAATTAACTATTCTTATAATGGAAGTAATTATTATATTTTGTTAAGACTAAGAAGCTCGGTAATTGATTAACGTTAATTCATCTAAATTAAACCCGATATTTTAAAAAATTTAACCCCCTTTCTTATTTGGGCCATTTTTCAATGGCCCAATTCAAACAAATTCCCAGCAAAATGCCAACAATGGCAATTCCAAAACATTCTAAGCCCACTACAATTCCCGCCATATACAGCAGCCAAAAACGGCCTAGTAGTCCCAATTTGCAACCCATTTTCCCTTTGATTTCCAACTTTTAGCCAACCCAACCCGGCCCAGCTTCCTTTTCTTCTTCTTCACAAGAGACCCAGAAACGTCAACAGCATCCCACCGCCCCAACTTTATCTCCAGCAGTCCAAAACGACCTTGCAAAATTCGAAAATCGCGCTGCAGACCTGAAAATTTCGTCCAAGTAGCAGCTCCCACAGCCTTTCACCCGCCAGACCCCACTACTCATACCGCACACTCTTCCTCAGCAAAAATCGTGGGAATTCAAAAGTTGCAACAACCTTTCTCTGCAACAGCCGCCCTTTGATCTTGTCATCCGGATTTTGGGGGATTTCCATTGAAATCTTGTGCAAACGGGCAGCTCCTCGGCCCTTGAGAAATTTTGAATTTGGGGGATTGATTTTCTAATTCCTATTCTACCCTTGCCCCCCCCCCCCCACCCCCCCATTCCGAACATCAATTCCCCTTCTATAAATTGTCCCTTGTTAGTCATAAAAAGGGGTTGGAAAAAATTTAGAAAGGATTTTTAAGAGGAAAAAGAGTGAGCTAAGTGTTGAGAGGAAAGAAATATATATAAATTAAAAATCTTTGAATTTGTTCGAATCAGTCTTGACTCTTGCTGGTTTTGTTTTGTTCATTCGAGTTTCTTGAAGTTGAATTTCGGTGCGAAAGTTGCTGCTCATTCTTGCTCGTCTCATCCTAGTCTCGCTGCTCCCAAAAAGGTACACTTCTTCGTCCTATTCATGTTCTTTCCTATTCTTACCATAATTTGATGTTTGGTATTGCTGATTCGATGTTATACCTCCTTTGCCGATTTAAGTTTTTATTTACTACTTTAATACGATAGTGTTTGCTCGTCTTCGTTCTTAGTAGTTCCCAATAGGAAACGGATTTCTCATTCTCATTGAGCTACTAGCTTTTGTTCCCAAGCATGACTAAAAAGTGTACATATGTGAATTTTGGAAGTTTGGTATCAAGCTATTGCTACTCTTATTGTGTTGATTTGCATAGCCTTGTGATGATTTCGAAATGCTTTGTTTATGTTAGTCCGTCTTGGCTTATCATGACTCCATGGTAATGTACTTGTTGTAACCCATTTCGATTCTTTTTACTTAGAAGTGTGTTGAGTTATTTCGAGATGTAGGTCTTGTTTTCCAGATTGCACACGTTTTGTTTCTAGTTCCCTTTTTAAGATTGTTGTCTCTTGTTTATCCTTTTGTCCCTTAAAGTGTTGCATTCCGCAAGTTTTGTTCCATTTTCTTTGCTTGGTGGCAAATGTGGGTCCAATTTCGATCCATATTGGCATTACATGCGTTGAATAAGTTCATATTACCTTCTTGTGGTTATGGGCTATGGAGAGGAGGTCTAGTTGAATCCATTCATTTCCTTCACATGTTTACTACTTGGGTAAGAACGAATCACCCTTCTTTATTTTTTTTGTGATCTTCGTGAGCCCCGTGTCCACCCGTAACAAATCTCGATAAGTTGAGAGCATATAGGTTTGAGAATGTATAGCTGCCCATTTTAGCTTTTATTCCTCCCATTTTTTGGCATGTTTTCACAATTTATTAAATATAGCATTTTCCTTTATCTATGGTAACATAGTTTCTGGCCACTTTTCTCATTTCTATAAGCTTGGTCTAAATGCTTTTAGTATTAAAATCTGATTAGGGAGTGATAATTTGTTATGGTTCCAAGGTTCTTTTCTTCAATTGTCTTGTTGTCTTAAGTTTATGATATTGTTTTGGCATGGAATACCGCATTTCGGCTTGGATCAATGGGTTGTATATTGTATTGTTGATACTTGATAATATGATTTTTTTCATTTGGGACAAGCATGTGAATAATTCTTTATCATGATGTGCATCTTGGATTTTCCCCTAACTAATTTGTAATTAGAAGTAATCTTGTTGCCTAGACCTAAATCTTGGAGTTGTCTTTCTTTCTTTGGTTTGAACTTCATGGATAGCATGGGTAGTTGCCATTTCATTTTGTAGTATCTAATTTTCCTTGCTATAAACTTAAAATCATGTCTTAATTGCTTCATTAGTTCACATGTTAATTCTTTTGTTCTTTGTTTGTTGCATGAATCTACTCGAGTCGTCATGGACTTCTCCATTCTCCTTGCACTCCGAATAGGGCCATAAAGACCGCAAATTCTCTTTTTCCTTGAGTCAGCCACCAAGGCAAATTGCAAAAAAAAATGATGTACAGGTCAAGGAGGATAAACAGGGGTTAGGGACTGATTGCAGGTCTCAAAAGACCCAAAAAGGGGCTAACAGTACACCTGTTGTATACATTAGTATACACTGTTATCATAGCAAAACACTGATATACAGGCAAAAAACGTGAAAATACAGGGCTGGGGCAGTGTACAGGTGTTCGAAAGCGGGAAATGCGTAAAAAGAGCTGATATACATGGTCATATACATTGATATATAGGGAAATACATACAAAAATGAGATTGGGCAGAGCTGAAACGTTTGCTGCGAAATTGGCCCAATAAGGGCCCAATTTCATTATCTCTCTTACCCATATACTTGTTTAATTATGTTTGATTTAGCCCTAACTTTATAATTATTAATTAACTTAATTAGAGTCCCCAAAAGAGGAGTTATTTGTTTTGTATCGATTTAATGTGTTTCATGTCTTAGTGTTCACTTATTTTTATCAATCAAATATGTTGGTCAAATTATGCATTTAATTAAGTTAAACCTTTGGTTCTTAAAAAATAATATTGCTAAGCTTTTTACTTAATCACTTTTTATTCACTTTAAAATTGTTCAAGTTAAAATATATTTTTTCTCAAATAAACTTTTAAAAATATTAGTCAAAACCCTTTTTAATTAGTAATAATAAAATAATAATAATAATAATAATAATAATAAAATATATATATATACACACATTCCTACTTGATCATTTGTGCAAAAAGTTAGTTAATTAATTAAAACTGATTTTCATACTTAACTTATTGCATTAGTTTAAATTATTATCCCAAAATAAATTATGTAAATCCTAATTAATCTAGTTTTGCTAAAACTTTATTCAAGTGCAACTTAATTCAATTGTTTCATATTTAGGTCTCTTTTCTTAAAAAATAAAATAAAATGTGTCATTCATTTATTTTCTTAAAGTTAACAGACTATTGTGAATTGTCATTTCATTATTTTCTAAACAATTAGTCAAAAAAATTCATTTAGTCAAATTGCAGGTCAACCGCATGTTAGCGGACACTTTGAATGCCTAAACCCTTCTCGAAGTGTAAATTGAACCCTGAACCCTATTTGATATTTTCAAATGATTTTTTCTGTTTAAATTTTTTTAAAATTATAAGTTTTCTTAATTTCTTTAAAAAATTAAGTGACGACTCTTTTCTAAGCATTTTTCTTAAATTGTTTTATAATTAGAATATTTCAAAAAGTAATTTTTTCTACAGATAGAAAAATTATGGCGCAACAAAAATGGCGACTCTGCTGGGGATTTATTAAGTTCTAACCATAGGATTTGACTATTTGATTAATTGTTATTAATTGTTTAATTGTTTATTTGTGTTTAATGTATTTAATTTGTTGTAATTTGTTGCATTTCATGGCATCCGATTTTGCCAAACGGCAAATAGATTGCATTAGAAAAAATGACTGTTATGTGGCTTACCACGACTGTCTTTCAGAAAAAACACAAATCAAATTTTTTGGAAGTGATGAACGAATAGTTTGCTTGTGGTCATCAAACGTCGTTTATTAGCTTCACCCCGTTGTTTGTCCGACTCGGGTAACTGTCATTTCTAAATCAATTTTAGTCAACCTAGAGTAGAGCAATACCAAAATCCAAATCTAAGCATTAGCCTAAGACGGCTTAATACCCAATGTGTATTAAGTCCATTAGTAAAACCGCCAAAAACATGTCCAAGGTTTACAACCTAACGACATATCATATTATGTGACATTTGAAAGATGTATGTGTGGAAGCCCATTTGTTGCTTATTTGGGGGGAGGAAATCTTAACCGTGCTTTATTTTGTAGGTATTGATCGATTTTCAAAGTTCGACATGGTAGTAGAAGCCCCAGTTCTCCTCAAGATGTGGTACAACGACCTCAATGTATTTCACAAAAGGGACCTCAACAAATATGTGGGGGCCTTAACAGAGCTCATTGACATGGTTGGATGGCCCGAGCTGGTTGAAGTTCTCACAGGCTATTGGGACAACGAGAGAATGGTATTCCGATTTTGAACCATGGAAATCGCCCCGACAATTGAAGAAATTCGGGACGGAATAGACATAGTCAGTACAGGGCTCGAAAGGAGGGTGAGAAAACAGAAAAGCATCTTAATCCCTAACAAGCTTACTCGTGAGGATATTATAAATTGGCTCGGATTAAGAAAAGACTACGTCGACTGGGCAGAGGGTTGTAGCATTTCTTTTATTGATCTCTATGTCAAATTCGGGTATGCGAGCTTTTACACAAATTACAACCAAGAATTCAGGGTTACCTTCAAAGAATGGGACGGGATCAGACCTTTAGCATTCACTATCGCGTTATTAGGTACTATGGTTTTTTCCCAAGGCCCGAGTCTCAGCATCAACACCCGGGTAATAATGCTTGCACACACTCTCTTCCATAGGCACCTGAACCAAGGGCAAGTGAAGTATTATCCCATCGCACCTGTCATTCTGTCCGACATGTATCATGCTTTGGGAAGATGTAAGAAAGGACATCACTGCTCTCAGGGTTGTAATCTCCTCCTCCAATGGTGGATACTAAGCCACTTAGCAAAGGGACGTGGGACTCAACAGCTACATACCCTCGATAATAATAATTCTCTTAAGGGTTTGAATGATGTGTTGTTTTGGGCAGATTTGGAGAATAGGAAGACTAGAGGAAGATGGGCTCAGATTTTCTCCGACTAAGAGAAGATGACATTCAGTGGATGTTCGATCGCTTCATCTCAAAAGATGTCATAATGCGGGGCCACAGACAACTCGTACTTCCTCTGCCGGGTATTCGAGGTATTCGCCCCTACTCACCCATCCTGGTCTTGAGGCAGTTTGGAAGAGTACAAACTACCCCCCCAAATGCATACTACCATATCTATGTGTTCGACATCGGAGATGATAGAGTGCATGAGGCTTCAGAGATGCTGAGAGAATGGAAAAAAGAAGTACGAATGGATGAAAAAATCATCGCCGTGGACCGGTTTAATGTCGAGTACGATGAAACCTACAAAGCATGGTTGAAAGACAATATACAGGGTATCTCCTTCCCCGTTCCAAATATTTATCGCTGTGTGGAGGACAAAGAATCCAAAGCTTTGATAGAATTAAGAGAGGTGAAAAAAGAAGCTCAGGAAATGCACCATGAATTCCTTCGAAAACAGGAAGAAGATAGATATGCCCTTGAGAGCGTAACTCAAGAATTAGAAAGCTTGAGAATCGATCTAGGAGAGCTTAATTTATGGGTTGGAGATAAGAAAAGTGGGATGTGTCACGAAAATTGGGAAGAGAAAGGTCGTCGGAGCGAAGGATACTTGCTAATGATTCAATACAGACTTCAGCATCTCATGGCACAGAACAAGAGGAGCAAATCAGAAGAAGCAGGGCCATCGGGGACATCTTAGTGGACTTCGCCACTGCGTGGGTTTTTTCTATATGTACTTGTTGTTGTTCGCCCCTGCGTGGGCTTGACTTTCCTATATTTTGGTACTCTCGACCCCTGCGTGGGCCTTTTCTTTTTGTGTTTCCTATTTGTCCCCTATTTCCTTGTTTATTTTCGCTCTTTGAATATCATTTTATATGCAAAATTTGCTTTGGGGTAACAAAATGGTCCAATTGTACACATACATTTTTCAAATACGTTAGGCCTATCCTTGGCACAAAAGGGCCCCCCTACTTGTTTAGGACGCGCGTTAGCCGTTTGTGTGTTTTAACTGCTTATGTGGTATGTTGCTTTGAATGAGGACATTTTAGCCCACTCATTTTCATAAATCGTCCAAAATTGCTAAACATAAGTCACTACTCCAAAATGTTCGGCTAAAATTCCACGAGTCTTAAGTTTCTCAGTCAGACAAAAAAATCTTACTACCAAATCCTAAGACATTACTCTATCATTTCAGGAAAGGTTAAATCGTAGCTAAGATGGAAAAAAGAAAAAATATCGGCATGGAGTTAACTGTGGAAGATTTGAAGATAAAATTGCAACTGCTCAGACAAGAGATCCAAGAAACCAGAAAAAGGAGAATAGAAGTGGAGATCGCCACCGCGGTTGCACGAGCCGCAAATGTGGCGCTAGACGAAAAGTTAGCAGCTAAGATGGCAAGACACGCTATCGTGAACGAAGAGATAGCCGTTATGCGGAAAGGAGACGATAGTATAGCCACGAAGCTTTAGAAACTACGTAAAGAATACCCTTTTTCGGATAACGCAGTCCCTGTCCCCGAAAACACTGAATCAGAAGCTGTTGACGAAGAATCTGAGGAGGAAATTGTCTATAGGCCTCCTTCCCAAAGACGGTGGAAATAAGGGAATTGCCCTTGAAGCATAAGATTTTACCCCACCACCCCCCTCCCCCCCCATCCCCCGTGATTGATGTGACAATCAGAAGAAGAATGATTTGGATGAAGGCGCATTTTATCTTTTAGGAGCTTTATTATCTGTTTTTGACTTTCCTTGTAATCACCAGAAATGAACGAATGAGAATGAAAATTCCCTTTGTATTCGAACTACATAGGGCCTGAATTCTCTTTACGAGATACGTAGGCAGCCTTTTAAGGCCCGGCCCCTATCTTTTGAAAATTTTCCTTTTCCCTCTTCATTCTACAAGAAAATGTTGGATTCAAATCAACATATGCCGAAAGACGCAGCGAGAAGATCTTAGCTTAACGCGATTTAACCTTTTTGAGTCGGTAGTCCCAAAATAAAGACTAGCAAATTCCTGCCTAGTCAAAAGTCAGTCCCCAATATTCGTAGGTTAACATGTTCTCAAACAAAGTAACTCTTATGTGTCTACATGCTCTCGATGTTATATTTCGCATTATTTGTCATGAATCAAAACTAACAAATTTGCCTTTGAGTTGTTTCCTCTACAGGTAGTTAGAACTGATCTGTGTTGATAAGCTGGTTGAACATCCCTATTTTACAAGATCAAAAGGGCCTACAGATTCCTTCCCTGGTCAAAGTTCTCAGAAGGGTAAGTCTACAATGGGTGATAACGTTGAAGTTACTAACTTAACAGATGTTGTCATGGCTCAGCCCGTCGTCGCTGATCAGAACGAGTTGATTATGCAGTTGATGCAATAGATCATTGAGATGAGGGTTGAAATACAGATAAGGCAAAATTCGCCCAATCCAGCTTTTGTTCTGGCAAATAAAAGGCCTCCACTTCACTTTCTTCCTTTAAATACGGGATAGACTCAAAACCCACCCCCTAGTCCTGCTCATAACCCATCAATCGTTGACCTAACCACTCAAAACCCCCAGTATGCCTCCGCCTCCTATTAAACACCACCACCCCCTCCAAACACCAACCTCCAAATACCGGTTCCTCCCCAAAATGTCAATCTCTAAACTGATCCACCCCCTCAAAGCCAACACATTAACAACCCGTAAACTTTCTTCCGTCACCAAAACCAACATACCAACTCCTAAAATTTCCCCCAAAACTACCAAGCCACTCCAAATGCCCAAAGTCCTTCCATTACTCCACCCCTGCCACAAAAAGCCGTTTTCCAAATTCCAGTCCCCAATGAGCATGACGCCAATGGTTCTGAGCTCGACCATTATGAAGAACAGGAGAGAGAGTAGAGGTCAAAGGAAGAGGCCGCCAAGCTGAACATGAAGGAAGAAATCAGGAAAGCCATGAAGGAGTTACAGTGTATCCCTGAAGTCGCCGGTTTTAATTATGAAGATTTATGCATTCATCTGAACTTGGACCTCCAGAAGGATTCAAGGTACCAAAGTTCGACGTTTTCGGAGGAACAAAGAACCCTTTGGCACATTTGAGGGCATACTGTGATCAGCTCGTGGAAGTTGGGAGAGATGAAGCTCTACGATGTGGCTTTTTAGCCGAAGTCTGAGCAGAGAGGCTCTCGAATGGTTCACCTCTCACGAGACGCAACAGTGGCCTAGCTGGAATGCTTTGGCTAAAGATTTTATTGAACAATTCGCTTACAATATGAAGATCGTTCCTGATCGTTATTTTTTGGAGAAGATGAAGCAAAAGTCAAACGAAAGCTGCAGAGAATTTGCGTATAGATAGAGAAAGGAGGCAGCTAGGGTTCGGCCTCCTATGTCGGAGAAAGAAATTGTTGAAGTATTTGTGCGGGTTCAAGAGCCCGAGTATTATGACAGAATCATGTTGCTCGTTGGAGCAAAGTTTGTCGAGATAGTCAAGATAGGTGAGACTATCGAAGATGGATTAAAAATAGGGAAGATTGCCCGTGTTGCTGCATCACCCGGATCTTCGGGTTTGTTGAAGAAGAAGAGAGAAGATGTGTCTGCTATATCTTTTGAGGGAAAGAAAACCCCAAGAAAATTCTTATCATACTAAGGTCGTTCTAGACCTTCACAAAGTTCATACCCAGTTTATACCCCTCTTCCCAATTATCAAAGTACTCCCCCTCCTATCCATCAAATTCCCCCTCTAGTCTACCAAACTCCACCTCATCACTATTGAAATGTCACCCCCAACTGTGCCAACGTTCAGGCAAATTACCAAGCTCCTCCCCCAACATATTAAACCTCAGTTCCACTGTACCAAAATACCCTCCCAAACTACCAAGCTCCACAACCAAATTACCAAACCCACTCATATCCCAAACGCTCCAAATTATCGTCAAATGCCTCCTCCTCAACAAGGCAATTACGATCCCTTCTGTCTTATATTCAAGAAGAAGCCCGCCCGAATTTTTACTCTACTCGTTGAAAGCCGAACAAAGTTGTTCGAGCGATTAAACGTGGCAGGCTATATTCATCCAGTGGGGCCCAAATCGATTGACACCAACTCAAAGTTCTACAGACTTGATCAAAGGTGCGCATATCAGTCCAATAATGTTGGGCATGATACCGAGGATTGTATCAACTTAAAGCACAAGATTCAAGATCTGATTGATCAGAAAGTGGTCTCTCACCAGACAGTCGAGCCTAATGTCAATAGTAATCTTTTGCCGAATCATGGGGGCGTCAGTATCAACATGATAAAGACAGATGATGATGGGTTCGTAGCAAAGGCAATAGTTCTGATCGCTCCTGATAACCTAGAAAGGGCTATGGCTTCGTTGAGTATCAAAGAAAAGAAAGAGTTCGTGATTCTGACACCTAAGAAGGTTGCTGCCTTTGTGCCACGAGAAACTCTTGTCCAATCGAAGTTTGTGATCGAAACGACTGTTACCCAGGGTATGACTAGATCCGACAGGTGCTACACGCTAGAAGAGCTATCCCAAGGGACGCAAAAGAAAGAGCAGTATAAAAGGTCGATCAGTGAAGCTGAAGCCGAGGAGTTCTGGAGGAAAATACAGCCGAAAGATTATTCAATTGTGAAGCATTTGGAGAAGACGCCGGCTCAGATTTTTGCATGGGCTTTGTTGATGAGTTCACAAATGCATAGGCAAACTGTAATGAAAGCTTTGGATGACACTTACGTACCCGTGGGTACTAACAGTGATAACCTGGCTGCCATGATAAATCGGGTTATTCGAGGACACCGAATTAGTTTCTGTGACGAAGAGCTGCCCTTTGAAGGGAGGATGCACAACAAAGCTTTGCATGTCACCATTATGTGTCGAGAAAAGATAATAAATCACGTCTTGATCGATGACGGGTCCGGTTTTAATATTTGCCCATTGTCGACTCTGGGGCAGCTGAAATTTGACTTGGGAAAGCTTCAGCAAAACCAAGTCAATGTGAGAGCTTTTGATGAAGTGCAAAAGAACACATTGGGTACGGTAAACTTGGATATTCAGATGGGTCCCGCGGAATTTAAGGTAGAGTTTCAGGTGTTGGATATCAACACCAATTACAATTTGCTTCTGGGAAGACCATTTATCCACATGGCTAGAGCTGTGCAATCTACCCTTTACCAACTAATGAAATTTGTTTGAAAGGACCAGGAATTGGTCATTTATGGTGAAGGGAGCCATTCCAACGGGTATGCGCCGATCGTTGCTAATGTCTCTCGAGGTTGTGATTTCTATACGGTAGAGCTGGTAAATGCCACCGGTGATGACTTGGCTCCACAGCCCTCTATGCCTTCTGTGTACAAAATGATTGCCACTATTATTCTCCGGAGCAGTTTCGAACCGAGTTTTGAATTGAGGAAGTACTTTCAAGGAATTGACGAGCCTATCCAAATTCCTGTCAAAGGAGCAAAGTTTGGTTTGGGGTATGCCCCCACAAATGATGAAACAGAGATGATAAACAAAAATGTAGATCAAGCATTGTCCAGGTCAATCCCTCATCTGTACCAGTCATTCCCGATGGGAGAATATGTCGATGATGATGGTCTCGGGGAAGGAATCTGCGGCCTTTTTGAGGAGATTGATGCGGTCGTTGAAGAAGGGACTGGGACATCAGACATTCGTGATGCGGAACCTGCGGAGCAGTTACAAAGTTGGACCTTCACACCAATCCTGATTTCCCGCTTTTCTGGGTAGAAAGGACATGTGTTTTTGTTTGTTTCTTTTAATCGGTGATAGTTCGAAAGAGGCCCGAGACCCACCCTTTATGCAGTTTTTACTTATTTGAAGTGTTTAAATCTTCTTGTGATGTTTTAAAAGGCCAAATGGCCCTCAGCCACGGCCAAAGTTGTGTTTGTCTTTAAACTTAAATGAAAACCTCTTTTATCAAAAAATTGTTTAATTGTATGTTTATATTTTACTTTCCTAATTTTTTTTGTTTATGATTTTGGTAATATTAATTTAAAACCTACCAATGTCATGAGCTGAATGAACGAAATGAAGCAGGTGATGATGAATGCGAAGAACACAAAGAAGAAAATGAGATACCAGAACATATAGTTGAAGAATTTCGACAATTCGAGAATCAACACAAGCCAAATCTTGAAGAAACTGAGACTGTGAATCTTGAAGATGAAGAATGTGTCAAGGAAGTCAGAATCAATGTCCATCTGACTGATGCTCAAGGAAAGGACCTGGTTCGTTTGCTCAAAGAATACATTGATGTATTTGCCTGGTCTTACAAAGATATGCCAGGGCTAAGTACGAATATGGTGTCTCACAAGTTGCCAATTAATCCAGACTTCAGTCCAGTAAAACAAAAGACTCGGAAGTTCAAGCCTGAGTTGATTTTAAAGATCAAAGAGGAGATTACCAAACAGATCGAGTCTCAAGTAGTGGAAGTGACGCAATATCCAACTTGGTTAGCCAATGTTGTTCCGGTTGCAAAGAAAGACGGAAAGATCAGAATTTGTGTTGACTACAGAGATCTCAACAAAGCTAGCCCAAAAGATAATTTTTCGTTACCAAACATTCACATTCTCATCGATAATTGTGCTAAGCATGAGATACAGTAATTTGTGGATTATTATGCGGGCTATCATCAAATCCTAATGGATGAATAAGATGCAGAAAAAACAGCTTTCATCACACCCTGGGGTGTATATCATTATCGGGTGATACCTTTCGGTCTCAAAAATGCGGGTGCTACTTATATGAGGGCTATGACAACTATCTTTCATGATATGATTCATAAAGAGATCGAGGTGTATGTAAATGATGTCATAATCAAATCCCGCGAGAGTTCGGATCACTTGGCTCACTTGAGAAAGTTCTTTGATTGCCTGCGTCAGTACAATTTGAAGTTAAATCCTGCCAAATGTGCTTTTAGAGTGCCAGCCGGCAAGCTGTTGGGATTTATAGTCAGTAGGAGAGGCATTGAGCTTGATCCTTCCAAGATTAAAGCAATCCAGGAATTACCTCATCCGAAGACCAAGAAGGAGGTAATGAGTTTTCTGGGAAGGCTAAACTACATCAGTCGATTTATAGCTCAATCTACCGTGGTGTGTGAGCCAATCTTTAAGTTGTTGAAAAAAGATGCTTTGACCAAATGGACCGGAGAATGTCAGACGGCTTTCGATGCTATCAAGAACTATTTGTCTAATCCACCAGTGTTGCTTCTTTCGCGAGAGGGCAGTCCATTTTTGTTATATTTATCTGTCTCGAATAGCGTGTTTGGATGCGTGCTTGGCCAACATGATGAAACTGGGAAGAAGGAACGAGCCATTTATTATTTGAGCAAGAAATTCACTCCGTATGAAGCTCGTTATACGCTTTTGAAAAGGACTTGTCGTGCTTTGACTTGGATTGCGCAGAAATTGAGACATTATTTATCTTCTTATACCACATATCTCATTTCTAGGATGGACCCGTTGAAATATATTTTTCAGAAAGCAATGCCTACCGGGAAGTTGGCTAAATGGCAAATGCTTTTGAGTGAATTTGACATTGTGTATGTTACCCAAAAGGCAATAAAAGCACAGGCCTTAGCTGATCATCTTGTAGAGAATCTAGTTGATGAAGAGTATGAACCACTCAAAACATATTTTCCCGATGAAGAAATTGCATTTGTGGGTGAAGATATCTCTGAAGCATACCCTGGTTGGAGGGTATTCTTCGATGGAGCGGCAAATCACCAAGGGAAAGGTATTGGAGCGGTCTTAGTGTCAGAAATTGATCAGCACTATCATATGGCGGCTAAACTCCGATTTAACTACACAAACAACATGGCTGAATATGAAGCTTGCATCCTCGGTCTGAAGATGGCAATCGATATGAACGTTCATGAGTTATTGGTCATTGGAGATTCAGATTTGCTAATCCACCAGGTTCAAGGAGAATGGGCTGTGAAGAATCCAAAGATCACACCATACGTGCAGTACATACAAAAGTTGTGTAAAAGGTTCCGCAGAATTGAGTTCAGACATACTCCCCGGATACAGAATGAGTTGGCTAATGCTCTTGCCACCATTGCCTCAATGATTAAACATCGAAATACAAGTTATATTGATCCTTTGGATATCGAGGTAAAAGAGCAGCCTGTTCATTGTTCACATGTCGAAGCAGAACAAGATGGCTTGCCATGGTATTTTGACATCAAGAAGTATTTGAAAATCGGGGCCTATCCTGAGAATGCAATTTTCAACCAGAAGAAGTCGATACGCCGAATGGCCCTCAATTTCTTTGCAAGCAGGGAAATCCTTTATAGGAGGACTCCAGATTTATGTCTTCTCAAATGTGTTGATGCTAGTGAAGCTGTGATGCTTTTGGAACATATACATGTGGGAGTTTGTGGTACTTACATGAATGGACTCACTTTAGCAAGAAAGATCCTCTGAGCCGGCTATTTTTGGATGACTATGGAGCACGATTGATGCAAGTTTGGGCAAAAATGTCGTAAATGTCAAGTACATGGTGATTTGATTCAAGTGCCGCCTCACGAACTCAATGCTATGAGTTTTCCTTGGCCGTTTGTAACTTGGGGCATGGACGTCATTGGTCCAATAGAGCCAACCGCTTCCAATGGACACAGATTCATTTTGGTTGCCATTGACTACTTTACCAAGTGGGTGGAAGCATCTTCGTATAAGTCGGTGACTAAGAAAGTTGTAGCTGATTTTGTTCGCAACAATCTGATATGTAGGTTTGGGGTGCCAGAATCCATCATTACTGATAATGGAGCAAATCTCAACAGTCACCTGATGAGAGAGATATACGAACAGTTCAAGATTACTCACCGGAACTCAACCGCTTATCGTCCCCAAATGAATGGAGTTGTAGAAGCCACCAACAAGAATATAAAGAACATTATGAGGAAAATGATTGATAATCGCAGAGGTTGGCATGAGATGCTACCATATGCTTGGTTGGGTTATAGAACGACTGTCAGAACATCAATTGGAGCCACTCCATATTTGTTGGTATATGGAACGGAAGCAGTTATACTTGCAGAAGTTGAAATACCTTCGTTGAGAATCATCCAGGAGGCTGAATTGAATGATGTTGATTGGGTTCGCAAGCGGATGGACCAGTTGACCTTGATTGATGAGAGGAGAATGGTTGCTGTTTGTCACGGTCAACTTTACCGACAGAGAATGATTCGTGCTTTTCGCAAGAAAGTAAGAGCCAGAACGTTTGAGGTTGGTCAGTTGGTTCTCAAACATATTTTCCCTCACTAAGATGAATATAAAGGAAAATTTGCACCAAATTGGCAAGGGCCCTACATGGTTCGTAAAGTGTTACCTGGAGGTGCTTTGATCTGCCGAAGATGGATGGAACGGAATGGCCAAAGCCAATCAATTCAGATGCTGTCAAGAGATATTATGTATGAAGTCTTAGTTTCTACTTCTGTCATTTCTTTGTAGTCGCTCTATTTGCTTGTAATCACTTTGTTTAAAATTTTATCCCATTTGTAATGAACTACGTCTGACCTGAATTCTCAAGAATGAGATACGTAGGCGGCCTATGTCGGCCTCGGTCACCCCTTATTCCTTTGTAAATGTTTCCTTTGTATTTGAACTATGTTCGACCTGAATTCTCAAGAATGAGATACGTAGGTGGCCTATGTCGGCCTCGGTCGATTTTTTTGTAATTTTCTTACTTTATGTTTGACCTGATTCCTGCCTCAACGGGATACATAGGCGACACAAGGGCTCGGTCATATTTCCCGTAAGGTTTCTATTTCTCTTTACAATAGAAACTGGGACAGAATTTTTGAGAAGGACTCAAAAATTCTCAAGAAGAAGACTTATCCAACAAGTCAAGACTAAAGCGACGTTGAGAATTATAATTGGGACAGAATTTTTGAGAAGATCTCAAAAATTCCAGTTCAAAATACGCCAAAACAATAAACTGGGACAGAAATTTTGAGGATGACCTCAAAATTTCAATGATGCGCATCGGCAGTTTAGAACAGCTTTGAATACTTTCCAGCAAGTAATTGGATAGACCTCGAGGCATCAACTTCAAAAACGTTCATTAAGCTTGATGCGACATGACACTTAGCAGTGACTTTTTTCGAATATTACTTTTTGAAAATCTATTTTCCTTAAAGCTTTTCTTTCGTGTTTTAATTATTTTTGCATACAAATGTCCTGTCTCATCTACCAAGAGGCAGGAGATCGGAGAAATCAATCGGAGATAGCCAGACAAGGATCAGACAATCGACGGAATCGGCACAGATCAGTTCACTTTAAACTAACAATTTTTCTGCGGATGCAGGTCTATAAGTTTGCCTTAAGATCATCATATTCCTCCATTCAACGAACATGGAGAAGTCAAAAGGCGAGGATTTCCCCAAAACTAACAATTTCTCTGTGGATGCACGAAATATTTTATGATTCTTATACTAAAGAATTGGGAATAGAAATATTATTATTCAATTCTCATCAATGCAAAATCTATGTTCAGAGATAAAAGAAACGAAAGAGAGCAATATTGTTATTTTCCAGCCCCTAAGATACCTGGAAGACATTTATTTGCACTATATTATCAGATATGATAATACTACTACCTCGGAGGTTATCTATATCGTATTGTCGAATGAGATGATACCAATACTCCGAGGATTATTCTATTGTCAAAAAGACAATGCCACCACTATAAGATACCCAGAAGATCACCTATGTTATGCGGTGAAGCACATCTTTGTGCCGTATCGGGAGGCATCATCATTATTTTCATGCATTGCAGAAAGAAATTCATGCATAGCGGAGAGAAAATTCATGCATCGCGAAGAAATTCATGTATCGCAAAGAAATTCATGCATCGCGAAGAAATTCATGCATCGAGAAAAATTTATGCATCACGAAGAAATTCATGCATCGCGAAAAATTCATGTATCAAGAAAGTCATACATCGCGAAAAATTCATGCATCGCGAAGAAATTCATGCATTGCGAAAAATTGATGCATCGCAGAGAGAAGAATCATACATAGCAAGAGAAAAAGTCATACATCGCGAAAAATTCATGTATCGCGGAGAGAAATTCATGCATCGCAAAGAAATTCATGCATCGCGAAAAATTTATGCATCGCGAAGAAATTCATGCATTGCGAAAAATTATGCATTGCGAAGAAATTCATGCATCGCATAAAAATTCATGCATCGCGAAAAATTCATTCATCGCGAAGAAATTCATGCATCGCAAAAATTCATACATCGCAGAGAGGAAAAGTCATGCATTGCGAAAAGAAAGTCCTGCATTGAGGAAAAGTCATGCATCGAGAAAAGAAATTCATGCTACAAGAAAAAGAATCATACATAGAAAGAGAAAGAGTCATGCATCGCGGAGAGTCATCCATAGAGTATTATCAAATGAGATAATACCATCACCCAGAGGGACATCATCGTCATTCTATCAACGAAATATCCTCATCCTACCGAAGGATCTTCATCAACATTATCTTACCAATGGATCATAAACATCATCCTATCAACGGATCAACATCATCCTACTAATGGATTATCGTCATCTTACTAATGAAGAATCATCTGCATCATTGTCATTTGCTAGAATAACATCAAGAGAACCATCAACAAGAACAGTATCAAGAGAATTACCAACATATTACATCAGTCTATTTCTTATTACTTCATATCAAAAGAAGAGTACATTGAATAATCATATTGCAAATATGAGATACAAGCTTTATTTGTTTTACGTCAAATCCGATGAAGTTGACGTTAAATATTCAATGAGAGCAACTAAGTGTCAATATGGTAAAGGGCGCTATCTCTCTATTTGAATAATCTTTTACACTGATGAGTTTTATCTCAGTCTTTGTCGAGAGCATCCAATAGGATTAATTCTCAAATCAAACCACAGGTGCAGACAACATAAAAAAGGATGTAGCACAACATGGAACTTTTCTTAGCAGCGAATTGGGACATAATCCAAAGAGGAATGCCAAACTCTTAGGACGCAAGCAGAGAAACGACTTCCACCACAATCAACCCCTATCAGAAGGCATGTGGATTTATCTTTGGGTTTGTCGATTTCTATTCTGCATTCGAAAATTTTTGATCTCCACTGGAATCAACTTTCCAATCTGAGTGACAATACACCAAGAGTTGGAAATTATGTCCGTGTAAGTTCTTACCTATGGGTGTGAAGTGCATCACATTTATGGCTAAGAGGTTGCAAGCCTCCTTTCCATGCTCGACTTATTTTGTCACTCTTCCAGAACCAAAGGTTATCTTGCATAATAGATTTCCTTTTCAACCGATCGAGTCGAACTACAAGTGGCCTGAATTCTTATATAGCCTAAGACATGTGGGAAACCTACTTCCGTGGTTCGGCCTTAATTCCTAAAGATGAAGATGTGGTCGGTCGAAATTGGATTGGTCAATTTCATTTTCCTCGAATTTCTTGCATCAATTCGAATAAAATGAGGGACAGCTGTTGACACCCAATTTCGACCCTCCACAATGTAAATTAATCATCAAGCTTCTTCAATTTCTAACAATTTAAAATAATGAGTTTTTATAAAATTTTCAGAAATAAAAATAAAATAAACATAGTTTGCAAGTTATTTTAGATAGTTTTGTCATTTTTTTTTATAATATATATGTTTTATTTAGTTTTATATATAATTAATGCATTTTACGAATATTCAAAAATCATTTCAAAATTTTTTTATATTTTTAAATACTTTATTAGTAGTAAGAGTCGTAATTTTGAGTTAATGAATTGTATAAAAGTCAAAATGCTTTCAAGTTATTTTATAGTAATTTTATCATTTTAAATAATTTTATTGACAAATATATGTATATTTACAATCAAGTTATTTTATAAATATTTGAAAATCATCACAGAGATTTTACATTTTAGTTAAAAAATTTATTACTTTAAGTTATAGTTAGAATTTAGAGCTAATTAAATTAACTATTCTTATAATGGAAGTAATTATTATATTTTGTTAAGACTAAGAAGCTCGGTAATTGATTAACGTTAATTCATCTAAATTAAACCCGATATTTTAAAAGATTTAACCACCTTTCTTATTTGGGCCAATTCAAACAAATTCCCAGCAAAATGCCAACAATGGCAATTCCAAAACATTCTAAGCCCACTACAATTCCCAGCATATACAGCAGCCAAAAAGGCCCAGCAGTCCCAATTTGCAACCCATTTTCCCTTTGATTTCCAACTTTCAGCCGACCCAACCCAATGACCCCCGACTCGACCCAGCTTCCTTTTCTTCTTCTTCACAAGAGACCCAGAAACGTCAATAGCATCCCACCGCCCCAACTTCATCTCCAGCAGTCCAAAACAACCCTGCAAAATCTGAAAATTGCGCTACAGACCTGAAAATTTCATCCAAGTAGCAGCTCCCACAGCCTTTCACCCGCCAGACCCCACTACCCATACCGCACACTCTTCCTCAACAAAAATCGTGGGAATTCAAAAGTTGCAACAACCTTTCTCTGCAACAGCCGCCCTTCGATCTTGTCATCCGGATTTTGGGGGATTTCCATTGAAATCTTGTGCAAATGGGCAACTCCTCGGCCTTTGAGAAATTTGGAATTTGGGGGATTGATTTTCTAATTCCTATTCTACCCTCCCCCCCCCCCCCCCCCATTCCGAACCTCAATTCCCCTTCTATAAATTGTCCCTTATTAGTCATAAAAAGGGGTTGGAAAAATTTTAGAAAGGATTTTTGAGAGGAAAAAGAGTGAGCTAACCGTTGAGAGGAAAGAAATATATATAAACTAAAAATCTTCGAATTTGTTCGGACCAGTCTTGAATCTTGCTGGTTTTGTTTTGTTCATTCAAGTTTCTCGAAGTCGAATTTCGGTGCGAAAGTTGCTGCTCATTCTTGCTCGTCTCGTCCTAGTCTCGCTGCTCCGAAAAATGTACACTTCTTCGTCCTATTCATGTTCTATCCTATTCTGACCATAATTTGCTGTTTGGTATTGCTGATTCGATGTTATACCTCATTTGCCGGTTTAAGTTTTTATTTACTACTTTAATACGATAGTGTTTGCTCGTCTTCGTTCTTAGTAGTTCCCAATAGGAAACGGATTTCTCATTCTCATTGAGCTACTAGCTTTTGTTCCCGAGCATGACTAAAATGTGTACATATGTGAATTTTGGAAGTTTGGTATCAAGCTATTGCTACTCTTATTGTGTTGATTTGCATAGGCTTGTGATGATTTCGAAATGCTTTGTTTACGTTAGTCCGTCTTGGCTTATCATGACTCCATGGTAATGTACTTGTTGTAACCCATTTCGATTCTTTTTACTTAGAAGTGTGTTGAGTTATTTCGAGATGTAGGTCTTGTTTTCCAGATTGCACACGTTTTGTTTCTAGTTCCCTTTTTAAGATTGTTGTCTCTTGTTTATCCTTTTGTCCCTTAAAGTGTTGCATTCCGCAAGTTTTGTTCCATTTTCTTTGCTTGGTGGCGGATGTGGGTCCAATTTCGATCCATATTGGCATTACATACCTTGAATAAGTTCATATTGCCTTCTTGTGGTTATGGGCTATGGAGAGGAGGTCTAGTTGAATTCATTCATTTCCTTCACATGTTTACTACTTAGGTAAGAACAAATCACCCTTCTTTATTTTTTTTTTGTGATCTTCGTGAGCCACGTGTCCACCCGTAGCAAATCTCGATAAGTTGAGAGCATATAGGTTTGAGAATGTATAGCTGGCCATTTTAGCTTTTATTCCTCCCATTTTTCGGCATGTTTCCACAATTTATTAAATATAGCATTTTCCTCTATCTACGGTAACATAGTTTCTGGCCACTTTTCTCATTTCTATAAGCTTGGTCTAAATGCTTTTAGTATTAAAATCTGATTAGGGAGTGATAATTTGCTATGGTTCCAAGGTTCTTTTCTTCAATTGTCTTGTTGTCTTAAGTTTATGATATTGTTTTGGCATGGAATACCGCATTTCGGCTTGGATCAATGGGTTGTATATTGTATTGTTGATACTTGATAATATGATTTTTTTCATTTGGGACAAGCATGTGAATAATTCTTTATCATGATGTGCATCTTGGATTTTCCCCTAACTAATTTGTAATTAGAAGTAATCTTGTTGCCTAGACCTAAATCTTGGAGTTGTCTTTCTTTCTTTGGTTTGAACTTCATGGATAGCATGGGTAGTTGCCATTTCATTTTGTAGTATCTAATTTTCCTTGCTATAAACTTAAAATCATGTCTTAATTGCTTCATTAGTTCACATGTTAATTCTTTTGTTCTTTGTTTGTTGCATGAATCTACTCGAGTCGTCATGGACTTCTCCATTCTCCTTGCACTCCGAATAGGGCCATAAAGGCCGCAAATTCTCTTTTTCCTTGAGTCAGCCACCAAGGCAAATTGCAAAAAAAAAAATGATGTACAGGTCAAGGAGGATAAACAGGGGTTAGGGACTGATTGCAAGTCTCAAAAGGCCCAAAAAGGGGCTAACAGTACACCTGCTATATATATCAGTATACACTGGTATACATAGCAAAACACTAATATACAGGCTAAAAACGTGAAAATACAGGGCTGGGGCAGTGTACAGATGTTCGAAAGCGAGAAATGAGTAAAAAGAGCTGATATACATGCTCATATACACTGATATACAGGGAAATGTATACAAAAAAGGGATTGGGTTGAGCTGAAACGTTTGCTGCGAAATTGGCCCAATAAGGGCCCAATTTCATTATCTCTCTTACCCCTATACTTGTTTAATTATGTTTGATTTAGCCCTAACTTTATAATTATTAATTAACTTAATTAGAGTCCCCAAAAGAGGAGTTATTTGTTTTGTATCGATTTAATGTGTTTTATGTCTTAGTGTTCACTTATTTTTATCAATCAAATATGTTGGTCAAATTATGCATTTAATTAAGTTAAACCTTTGGTTCTTAAAAAATAATATTGCTAAGCTTTTTACTTAATCACTTTTTATTCACTTTAAAATTGTTCAAGTTAAAATATATTTTTTCTCAAATAAACTTTAAAAAATATTAGTCAAAACCCTTTTTAATTAGTAATAATAAAATAATAATAACAATAATAATAATAATAATAATAATAATAAAATATATATATATACACACACATTCCTACTTGATCATTTTTGCAAAAAGTTAGTTAATTAATTAAAACTGATTTTCATACTTAACTTATTGCATTAGTTTAAATTATTATCTCAAAATAAATTACGTAAATCCTAATTAATCTAGTTTTGCTAAAACTTTATTCAAGTGCAACTTAATTCAATTGTTTCATATTTAGGTCTCTTTTCTTAAAAAATAAAATAAAATGTGTAATTCATTTATTTTCTTAAAGTAAACAGACTATTGTGAATTGTCATTTCATTATTTTCTAAACAATTAGTCAAAAAAATTCATTTAGTCAAATCGCAGGTCAACCGCATGTTAGCGGACACTTCGAATGCCTAAACCCTTCTCGAAGTGTAAATTGAACCCCGAACCCTTTTTGATATTTTCAAATGATTTTTTCTGTTTAAATCTTTGAAAATGATAAGTTTTCTTAATTTCTTTAAAGAATTAATTAGTGGCGACTCTTTTCTAAGCATTTTTCTTAAATTGTTTTATACTTAGAACATTTCAAAAAGTAATTTTTTCTACAGATAGGAAAATTACGGCACAACAATGATTCGGCCACACCATTAATTAAATCATATTTTAAAGAGAAAAACTCAAATATATCATCGAACTATGAAAAATGGAAAAAAGTTCATCTATGCCATCCGTTAAAAGTTTGATTAATCTATACTATTTTAGTTAACAAATAATGGCATGGATCAACCTTTTCTAAACCAAAAATGACATAGAAAACAAACATATCCATATTTGTTGATTTAAAGGGTATAAATGATGAAGTTCAAAAATGAAAAAGCTAAATATAGTCAACTTGTTTGTTGGAAATCATCAAGTTAACAAGAAGATATGAACTCCGGTAAGAGGATATAATTTGGAAGAATTGATGAATGTAGTTTTATTGCGGAAATATCGTGGATTAACTAGCATACAACCACAAATAAAGAAAATAGAGAAAAAAAAAAAACACAAGAATTTAACGAGCTTTGACTAGACCTAATCATTCAAGCAAAAGCAGTGAGAGTTTTCTTACATGAAAGAAAAGAAGAAAGTATACAATACTTTCAATCTCTTAAGACTATTGTGTAAATCCTGCACAATACTTTAGAATCTCCAAATGCATCTCTATATATAGATCCCAAGCAGTATTTAAGCATCTCTATATTTACTTACTCCAAATGCATCTCTATATCTGTAACGGAAAATGTTTATTACAAGTACTATGCAATTACATATTCTTTTAAGCATATTTATCCTTTTCGTTAACATGATGAATTAAAAAAATAATCTTAAATTTTATTTTTTTTTAATTTTAAAATTTACGTGACTTTTAAAACGTACCTCACCCAATATTTTCTTTACTCCTCCAGACCCAATTAACTCAAATTAAAAACCCAGAAAGGTATAAAATCATGGTTTGAAAATAATAGTCTCAAACATTCTATATTTAATTGCCAAAAAGACAGTGGGTTAATGAAGTAAAAATAAATTTATATAGTTGAGAGAGACCTCATTTATTTCAGTATCTATTGAGGTACTCTCAATGGAGTGAGCCATCCGTCTTTCTTGAACGGTAATTCCTACAAAAGACACATTCTTTTTAATTTCAATTCATAGATACCATGCATGACTATTATTAATGTTATGCAAAGAAATACATTTTTCATCCTAAATTAATGGCAATTAGAGGGAGTATTAGTTATACATGTAGGGATTAGTTAGAGGAAATCTATATATTATTTTATGCATGTATTAGTTATGTAGGGATTAGTTAATTTTTTTTGTTACAAAAGTTACTTATATTAATGATTAAGATGCATCAGTACATGGGAGAGGCAGAGTTGTACGCTTGCTAGTAGCGTTATTCCACCTTTTATCCTGCGTAAAATAATATACAGATTCTCTCATAACTTGTACATGTATTACTTTTGCAGATTTCTAAATTGTAAATCAAATGTCGTATTAACTTTGTACGTGATATTTTCTACTACCTACCAATTAACACCATATAAGTTATACATGAATAATTTCTTTCTTATCCAGCTACTAAACGAAAACTATCCATAAATAACTTCTTTCATATCCAGCTACTAAACGACCCCTTCAAAAAAAAGAATTACTCCTTCCCAATTGATTAAAGACTTCAAATTTAAATCCTAAAACTGGCTTACTTTCCAAAATTAAAAAAATAAGAAAATTTGAAAATATTAATTATTATTTTTTTGAATGGGGAGTGTCGGGTACGGGAAGCAGAGTTAAGAAAAATGTTTTCCTTAATTTTGGAAGGGAAGTCTTTTTCCTTAAATTTGAGGAAAATGAGTTGATTTGAAAAATATTTTCCAAACATTTAAGATCGACTAAACATGGAAAAATTGAAAAATATTTTCCAAAAATTGTTTTCCTCCATACCAAACACACCCTAAATGGTAATTACTTTTTCCTCGTTGACTAAAGGCTTCAAATTTAAGTCCAAAAAATAAATTCAACTTTCAAAATGAAATATTCTATCACAAATTCAAATTAATTAAATTGTAAAATAAGTATCAAATTAAATATTGATTGACAATTAAACAATAAAATAACAATGACTAAGAATCTTATAAATAACGATAATTTTTTTTAATGTCTATTCAAATCTTGCTTCTCCTAGACTTTTCATTGCTATAATTGAAGATCGTATCTAGATACGTGTAGGGTAGGGGTTCGGTCAATGTTAGGTTTGATCTCTTATTTTATAAAATTTATATCATATCAATTTTTGATTATTTTATTTTACTTCATAATTTGTGGTTTAGTTAATTTTTAATATTCTTTTGTTAAAATGTTATGATAGAAAGACGTGTAGGACACAAATTAGGATAAAATAGTAGTAGGTAAGAGTGAGACCATACTAGTAAGTAGGACTACATTTTCTCGTTATCCTTACTCGTAGTCATAGGACTGTACAGTTTTATAGTTTCTTAATTATTCTTTGATTTTTATTGCTATCTATGATTTCATGTAGTTCAATTATAATATATCAAAAATAGTCATTTTATCTCAACTCTTAGAGGCAAGGTCTGAGTACACTCTACCTCTCAGATCCCAATTTGTAGGACTACACTGGATATGTTGTGTTGTTGTTATGTAAGAGTCACAAGTAGAAGTTAGAACACGATATTAAGTATACTTTCATAGAATTTGAATTTGATAAAAATTCTCTAGACGCTTTTACAAATTAAAAAAGTGATGAATCAAGAAACATGAAAGACGACAATAATAAAGTTTTACCCCACTATTTTACATGCAGTGTAAAAATATGGAGTTAAACAAAGATAAACAAATTGAAATGGAAGGGATCAAGAACGTACTGGGTCTACTAAAATACATCCAATAAGAGAAATTTAAATCATATATTAAAACAAATTAAAGATATCTAATATCTTACAACTTACTACTCAAATTTATAAAATACCTTGTAATCAATATAAGTAGCATATTAGTATTAGGTTTAGGAGATGGAACTTTAGGTACAATTGAGACAATTACTACTTAACCACATTTATCTAGAATGTTGGTTATTAATTACCTATATTACATTATTACCGTTAAATATAGTATAGGAACAATTATAATATTCTCGCAAAATTATTTATTTTGTATAGTGTATTGAATGGGATGTTGTATAAGACATTTAAAAATTACTTGATTCAAAATGGACTAGTTGGAGTGTACTTGAGTTTCTTCTTAAATTCTTTTATGAAGGTGAAGGAATATGAGAGATGGTGAATATCAAATTCGATATAGGTAGACTATATATAGATTAATTGAAAACCTTGATATATTACTTACATGAAATAGTGTTCATTTTGAGAAAAGTATCATAGAATAAATAAAGTTTTAGTATCATAAAATAAAGTGTATATAGACATTATATTTAAGAATACATATCATAGAATAACACTTTGAGTGTGTTCAAGCCATCATTTATTCTGAAATTTCATATCAAGTTTAATTGAAGAAGCACACTTTTAGGGTGTGTTCAGTATGACAGAAGGTTACTATTTTTTCTGAAAAATATGTGAAGTTCATATTTATTTTTAATGTTTGATAAATAAGTTGAATATGATATTTGAAAATAATATTTGTATAAAATCTAAGCAAGCACAATTTAGGTCAGCATGGGGTTAAGGATGTGAGGATGGATGAGGACTATGAGATTAGTACCTAGGTGTATTCGGAATTTCAATAGGATAAGTACATTATTTTGAAAAGGACGATCTACGATATATTTTCTTAGATTGGAGAGAAGAAACCATTTTGTGTAGTTGGTTTTCCTCTTTAAGAATCTGATCCAAGAATTGACAATATGCTCCGTTTCACTATACTTGTCTTTAGGGGTGGGCATTCAGTATTCAATTTGGGATTTTTGAATTTCAGATTTGGTAATTCGGTATTTGATAGTTAAAAATAGATACCAACTATCAATTTTTTAAATTTTGGTTCGATAATTCTGTAAGCTTTAAATTAAACTTTGGTTTGATACGATATTCGGTAATACCCTATTGAAGTTATAGTCAATTGTATTACAAAGTTAATACTATTTATCCAATTATTTCTATTTTATTTTTTTTTTGTATGTGGAGGCATGATAGAACAGAAGATTAACAAGTAAGAAGACATTAAGACAAACAAATTGACACAACTAACAAGTAAGAAGACATCAAGAAAAACAAATTACCTCCTCTCGTCGTCCTTCTCTTCCAGGTTTTGAGTTATTTGTTCTTATTCTCATTCAAGTGATATCGGGAGGGAAGTTAACATTTTTGAAGAGGAAGAAAACATGATGGAGTTTTTGTAACTACATAAATGTAACTTAACATATAATTATTGTACAAATTTGATGTGATTTGACTATTACTTGAAAATTCAATGAACTGTGACTGAATTTCATGCCAAAACTAGATTGACTCTCACTCAAATATAATATTTGTATTAAATTTAAGCAAGCACAATTAAGGTCGGCATGGGGTTAAGGATGTGAGGGTAGTGGGAATGAGGACTATGAGATTGGTACATAGGCTTATTTAGAATTTCAATAGGATAAGTGCATTATTTTGAAAAGGACGATTTATGATATATTTTCTTAGATTGGAGAGAAGAAACCATTTTGTGCAGTTGGTTTTCCTCTTTAAGAATATGATCCAAGAATTGACAATATGCTCCATTTCACTATACTTGCCTTTAGGGGTGGGCATTCAATATTCAATTTGGAATTTTAAATTTCGAGTTTGGTAATTTGGTAATTTGGTAATTGGTAGTTAAAAATAGATATCAAATATTAATTTTTTAAATTTTGGTTCGGTAATCGGTAATTAAACTTTGGTTTTGTACGGTATTCGATAATACCGTATTGAAGTTATAGCCAATTGAATTACAAAGTTAATACTATTTGTCCAATTTGTATGTGGAGGCACGATAGAATAGAAGATTAACAAGTAAGAAGACATTAAGAAAAACACATTAACACAACTAACAAGTAAGAAGACATCAAGAAAAATAAATTCCCTCCACTCGTCGTCCAGGCTTTGAGTTGTTTGTTCTTATTCTCACTCAAGTGATATAGGGAGGGAAGTTAACATTTTTGAAGAGGAAGAAAACATGATGGAGTTTTTGTGACTACATAAATGTAACTTAACATATAATTTTTATACAAATGTGACTGAATTTCATGCCAAAACTAGATTGTCTCTCACTCAAAATTTAGATTCAAACTCCCCTCGACATATTCCTATTCTTTTGAGATATGATCCATCGAAAACGAAGTTCGTTTGTAGCAAATCAACTACAAACCCAATAAACTTACTATACATGAAGTATACACTGACTATTCAATCTCTATCGACTTAAAATCACTTATAAATAGTCCTAACTTTTAGATATGAAATCTTCTTGATGTTTCTAGTCTTTGGATATATAATTCGTTCGAAACGATTTATATATGCAGTACATCAAAGTTTAAAGAAAAAAATGCACAATTAAAAAAAAAATTTAGTTAAATAAATCATCTCCAAAAGTTTGTAATGGGCCGAACAGATAAAAGGTCATTTTTGTTGTAAATAAGTTTGCCGAAGAGCTATAAGGCATAATTATCCCTTAATAAAACCCCAAGATTAATAGATACTTGAAATAAACTAATTAGCATTCAACAATAAAATTCAATACAAAGTAGAATTAATGAAAAACACTTAAGCTCATCAACACTACAATTGAGACAATTTACTACTTACTTAATGGAACCTATGATAGCTAGAATAGTCTGTATAGTTGTGAGTAGGAGGAGTATGATGGCTGCCACAGTTGATGCTCCTACCCAAGGACTACTACAATAATTGCGCATCAAATTTGCTATCATCGTGTTCAATTTTTTTTCACAATGTTGAGATGCTCTTAAGCATTCTTTACCATAATAAAAGGTGGAATACGTAGTGACCCCATTTCCGATTTTGTTGAAGAGGCTAGACACGTCTTTGTCCTCTCCCATCAAGTGCTTTATGATTCCTTTTTGGCGAAGCAAATTCACATCTTTGTCTGAGTCGATAAGATGATCCATGAAAATTGCAAAATCACTGAAATATTTAGGTTGTACTTCATATGATTGTTGCTCATAAGCAATGAGATTTCGCAGGAAAGCTTCCGTCTCATCTACGACTTGAAAACAAGGGATTGTCATCAATCCACCATCGAACTTAATATCAAACAAACTTGTCATATCACTATTATTGTTTTTATTACCATCACTATTTCTATCCTTTGCAAATCTAACTCCAGCTTCAGAAAGCTCTGTTGCATTTGGCATGAATATATTCCACATTGTGTCATCGTTTGATGTTTTCGTGGGGTTCCCATGACATGAAAGTATGTGTACTGCATGAAGTAAATGTTTGATATTACCTGCGTTAGTTGCTATCTCTATTAAGGGTTCATAGATATTTTTCTTGATCATGTTTTCCAAGTCAACAAAAAAGGGAAACGAGATCACAGCTTGTATTGCCAATGGTAATTCATCATCTTGCTTTGTCATGTCATGAAGCTTGTTGAGGACAAAGAAAGGAAGTTGGTTTTCTAGTAACATCAAATCTCGGAGTATTTTATTATATATGCAACCAATGTTAGTGTTAATTTCGTCTTCTTCTCTTGGGAATATTCCACAAATCTCTCGAATAAATTCAACCACAAAACAACCATCAAGCAACAACATTTTGCAGAATTTGTGGCTTTCAATATTGAGGTCTTCTATATCGCCGTAACAATTCAGTGCTTCCTTCTCCAATTTCTGCAATTCAATCACGCAACTATGCATATCAAGCCCCTCATTTCGTTTAAGAAACCGTCGTAGGTACAATGATTTGTACTTTTCCATCGGACGAAGTTGATCATTTTTCTTATGGTAAGGACCAATAGAGACCATCTTTGGTGTATAAGCACTTGGATTTGATTCACGTAGCCACACATTTACTTTGAATATGGTTCTTGATTTAATAGGCGAATTGTATAAATCCTCAAACATTTCAACAAATATTTCCTTTAAAGGATTCACTTTCCTCCCTTCTTCTATCTGTAACGGAGAAGAGGCAAGTATACCCTTCTTAACTTTGCAGTCTAGATCAAATATATATTTCGTAAAAAAAAAGTAATGCATATATACCTTCATTGTTTTATAAATGATGCACCCTTTTGTTAATAGAATGAATTAAAAATATATATATAATTAATTTTTTAATTTCAAAAATGTCACGTGACTTTAGAAAATTACCTCACCTTATGCATTACCCCTCCAAATCTCTTGAAATTCATGCACATATATAGAAAAAGATTATACTTTTAATTGCCAAAAGAAAAGTGTGTTAATGAAATAAAAAAATAAATATATATAGTTGAGAGAGACCTCATCTCTTTTAGTTTGAGGAAGCAGTGGAATTTGGTCATCTATTGGGGTAATCTCAATGGAGTGATCTGCCATACTTCTTTCTTCAACTATAAGTCCTACAAAGAAAGTTGTTTGTTTTTAAAGAAATTTTGACCGAAATAAGCCATTATTTAAAATAATATATTTACAAAATTAGAATAAACATATTTCTTAATAACTTTTTGACTTTATTTCATTCAAAAGAATTCAATGAAAAAAAAACAAAGGTCTGATGGAGTAAAATGATATAAAATGTTACTATCAGTAACGTTTTATAATTCGTCACTCTGAGACACGTTTTATAGCTAATAACGTTACTCATAATAATGTTGGAAGCAAAGGCAGAGGCCAATTAAAGGATCATTCATAGACTCAAGGTTGAGATTTGAGAATTCATCCTCTTTTTGTAAACATAGGAAAATTAGAAACAAAAGTGTTGGAGGCAGAGGCAAATATAGTTAATATTCTACGGGATAGACTATAGACTTAATAATTTTTGACAAGTAATACACACACACACACACATATATATATATATATATATATTAGGGTTTAGGGTTTAGGGTTTCTAAGAAACATTACCGTGATGCCTCAGAGTAACAAATTATAAAATGTTATTGGTTGAAACATTTAATATTTGCTTATTCTGAATAAAATATAGCCTAAAACGTTATTGAGAAGCACGTTTATTCTAGTTTCGTAAAACTTCAAAAAATAAAAACTTATTAATTTGATGAATTATTTAAATAATAACTTTGGTCAAAAATTCATTTTTTTAAATCAAATTAATTAAAAAAATTGATTTGAAAAGAAAAGATAAGCAAAAAGGGAAATCAATTTTAATTTTCTTGTAGCTTTATGAAAAAGAACCCTACATACATGTCTTGTCATAACCTGTAGAAAAATAAACTAATTTGATATATATATATATATATATATATATATATATATATATATATAAGGGTGCATGCGTAAAACATTTAAAATAATAATTACCTTTTTGATTTATCTATTTATAAATTGAAAATGGACTAGTTGGAGTGTACTTGAGTTTCTTCTTAAATTCTTCTCTGTTCAACTTTTATGAGGGGAAAGGATGAGAGATGGAGAATAAAAAATTATATATGAGTATTATATATAGATTTTCTTTTGTATGATTGCAAGCCTATCTATATTACTAACATGAAATAATGTACATTTTTGAGAAAAGTATCATGAAAATAATAAAGCTTCAGTATCACAGAATAAATGAATAATACATAAATCATAGAATAAATAAAGCTTCAGTATTATAGAACAAATGTATAATACATAAATATGTCTTTTAGTTTGATCTTGACTAATATCTATACCTCTTTTAATTTTGAATGTGCACAAATAAATACTTAAACTTGTACAGAGTTAAACAAACACATGCACAGATTCTCCGTGGCATCCTATATGTGTTTGGCCACATAAAACGTGTGTATGTGGCAGAAAGTTAGATGTCTATTGAGGCCAACAAAAAGGCATATATGCCTAGAATAAATAAAGCTACAGTATCATAGAATAAATTATTTTTTTCTATCTTATCACATAGGATAGGCCAATAGTCACCCAAAGTAATAGTAAAAGACACACAAACAACTTCTGGGCTCGGAATAATATTCTACTTCTCTTCTACAAACTTTTCTACATTCTTCTTTGTAATAGAAATCACAGGAGATAGCCCAATTTTATCAAAGATGTTAGCTGTTTCATTGTCCTCTCCTAGTTGATTGCTTATGATTCCTTTTCGATGAAGCACATTCACATATTTGTCTGAGTCGATAAGATAATCCATGAACACACAAAATCATTGAAATGTTAAGGAAGTACATCATATGTCCGTTGCTTATAGGCAACGAGATTTCTCCATTACATCATCAACTTCAAAATGTTTGGTAGTCTTTTATCTTTTGACATAATCTTCATACTTAAATACTGAACACTCAAGAAAGAATTATAGTATGAAGAGTGAGACAACATGTGTAATAGTTGAAGTCAGTGGCGGATCTAAGATTTTAAGGTTGTGGATGCTCTGAAAGTGGTGGAGTCAGAAATATAAAAAATGACATGTTAAAAGTGAGATTCAAACTCAGGCAGTCAGGCTCAACAATACTAAAAGAGCCTTAAGCACCACCCAAGAGCCAATGGACCAGCCAGATCATTCGTTCTCTAAGTGCTCTATATTAATTTTATACAAATACCTCTTAATTTCTACACATATATATATATTCCGAGACGAAGTTAATGGGGGATCGAGCACCCGGAGGACTCTATGTGGGTCGGCCCTGGTTGAAGCAGATGTTTGATGTATTTGACATCACCCTCCCTCTCAAGATAGGATGCATGGCCCATCATCAACTTCCTTTGTCATGTCATGAAGCTTGGTGAGCACAAAGAAAGGAAGTTGGTAATCTAGTTATAACAACAAATCTCGACGTGCAATGTTTATCATACATTTCTCTAGAAATAGTTATGCCTTAAACTAGCCTTCATTTGACTCCGTGGCTTATCACAATGTTGAATCAATTTGCTGCATTCTTCTATGTCAACAATATCATTGTCAAGGTTATCATCATAACATTTTACTGCTTCGTCTTTCTTTTTCTCCAATGCACTAAAGCAACTTTCAACATCAAGCCCCTCTTTGCGCCGTTGTAGGTATAACAATTTGTACTTCTCCATTGAACTAAGTTCATGATTCCTTTTATGGTAAGGAACAATGGAGATCAACATTGGCGTATAAGCATCTGAATTTTATTTTCGTAATCCCATATTTACTCTGAATATGGTCGTGGATTTGATACATGTATTATCTAAATACTTAAATTTTTCATCAAAGATTTGATTTGCGGATTTCATTGTTTGTAACACTAATTGATCTTGACCATTTGTTTCCTTAATCTCGATCAAATGATCCACTTTCCTCCCTTTGTCTATCTGTAATTAGTGTAAAAGAATCATAATTTTTCTCTATTATAAATTTTTGCTTTTTAAACATACATAATTAGTGGAGTACTAAATAATAACTCAGAGAATAATCATTGTGGAATGCCACTTGTATGCAACTGTTTTTCTCTACTTGTATTAACTGAGAAGTCTTTAAAAATGAGGAAACTGACTTTCCTTAGGTAGTAGGAAAATCAAGTTACACAACTGACATTCCACGTTGATAGTGTCCTCCCCACCTTCCAACACCTCATCTTCACCTCCACCACTCCACACCCCTACCCCCATCTTCACCTCTCATAAGTCATAGTATATATATACACATATTTTCATAGTATATATATACACATATTTTCAAGACAATATTTTTTTGTCTGCATATCAAATACAAGAAAATAAATACTAAGCCTACATATTTTCCGTCGTATCAAACACATCCTTAGCATAAACGACAAATACAAATAAAATATTCAAGTTCCTTAACATACACAATTTACCTTGTTCCCTCTCTATTAATTATTATTATTACTACATATATGTTAGCATAGAGAGAGATACCTCATCTTTTGTAGCTTCTCATGGAGAAAGTTGATCAATTAGTACTGGAAATTGGTCATGATCTATTGGCACAATCTCAGTATAGTGATTCATAACCTTCTTTAAGACTGTAATTCCAATAATTATATCATCATCATATATCATATCATATCATGTATTACTGAAAGTGGAAAGAGCTCAAGTTAAAAGTTGGATTACCATTTTACCTTTTTTACTAAAAGAGGGAACATTAAAATGAAAAGTTGAAATACCTTTTTACCCTTCAAAACACTATTTCTATTATTTTTTTTACAAAACCAAATATATATTCTAATAACTAATTAGATATAGATGGAATCAGTTTTAAAAGTATTCAATGGGCATTAAATTATTTAATGATGAAATTAAGTTAGATATGTGAATGAGAATGACCTGTACTTTACACAAAACATTTTTACGTTTATGTCAAAACAATGAAGAATTCTAAGAGATGAAATTCAATGCACACCACATTCATTATAGATGAATGTAGGACATTTAAAATTAGTCTAACTTTTAGACTTCTCCAATTGAGCTACTATAAAATAGTATAAATACCACTCATTTTACTCAAATGGATAAAGGAAGTTGAAAAACTAAATTTCATATGACAGCCAAATTACTCAAAGGTAAATGACAACTATCCATCCAATTATTTTACAAGATGGTAAAGTTAGTTTCATCATTTAGACAAAATATGTAGTAATAGTTTGGTTAATTCGCATTCTTTATTTAGGGAATAGATATACTTTTTTCGCCTTACATATTGTAAATTGAAATAGGACGTTATCTTCTTTGAGTGTTTTGTCGATACCATCATCTAGACGGCTTTTTTAGATTTGTGTAATACAATAATTGTATCTATTTTCTTTTGCTATTTATTGTAATTGACTCTTATTATATTGTAATTTTCTTTTGGACAACATCTGAAGTTTGAAGAAGTGATGTAATTTCAGAGGCATGTCCAGGATTTGAGATGATGGATGCACTATTACGAAAATGTGGATTTAAAATATAAATTGATCGGTTTGATATTATGTTCTTGTCACTGAAAACCATTAAAATTTTAAAATTACATGTCCAAAATAATTTTTTATCCATCCAAACCACTTAGAGAGGTGTCACCCAATTTTAGAAAGGAAAATAAAACAAGATAGATAAGAAATTCATAACTCTAACCTCACTTAGAGAAGTACTCAATTATCATCCCACGTCATTATATGATACTTTTTGTATGGGTTTACACATCTATATTTAAATATGTTTAAAAAAATGTAACACTACTATATATGATTTCGGAAGGGGAGCATAGGTTCACGGGAATCCGAGACCCCTCCTAGATACGCCTCTCTAATTTGGTCATCTTTTAAGGTCATCTTAATCGAGTCTGTCACCCTTCTTTGTAACTTCCTTCAATTGTAATTCCTACAAAAGGCACATTCTGCGAAAGAAAAGAAGTTAATTATTAGATGAAATATATGAAAAAAAAAAATGACTTTCTTGTAACTACAAAAAGAATAAGTAATACGATTTTACTATGCAATTTTTTTTTATAGTTAAAGTGATTATTTAAACAATAGCGAAGAAAAATTCGTAAATTCGTAAATTTTCGAATGCTGAAAATTTATTAATATATAATCTACAAATCTCATTTTAGACATGATTTGAAATATTAAACCCTAAATAAATTTGATCTCCTACTCTTATTTTGAATTATTCTTTCAAGACGAAATATAGTAATTCAAATTAGACATATTATTTGAGGGTTCATTTCATATATACCTACTCGTCACGTGTCCGAACCATCTCAACCTTGCTTCCCTCATCTTATCCTCTATGGTGGCCACTCTCACCTTGCCCTGAATAGCTTCGTTCCTAATCATTTCTCTCTTAGTATTCCCACATATCCATCTGAGCATCCTCATCTCCGCATACCTTCATCTTCTGAACCTCTGTATTCTTGACTGCCCAATACGATCAACCCCATGTAACAAAAACAGGTCTAATCACCGCTCATTAGAATTTACTCTTAAGCCTTGGTGACACATTAATTCTTATCACACACGATCTCTTAAGCGAGCCTCCATTTCACCCGCTCTGATCCAATATGTTGTGTGACTTACTCCTATATGTCTCCCCGTTACCTTGAATAACGGACCCAAGATACTCCGCCTCACGTGCTATGTCATTAAACTTGCACTCTAGACACTCAAAATTGAAGTACGTACGACCATAGTAACTTATTTCATAGACCTGTTCTCTACAAGAGCAGAGCAAAATGCCTAAAACTCAAGCAATGATTGTTACAGTAACATGACATTTTGATCTGAAGACCTTAATTTCATTTTTTTCTTTGGCATCATAGATTAGCATTTTTATTAGGAGATACCAATCCGTTCGTATTTCCATCGGTCCAAAAGTACTTAACACAACAGAGTAAATATTAATTAAAAGGCAGATAACTTTTTTAAAATTTAGAATAGTCAGACTTCAATACAAATATCGAACATACATGAGATGGGAGACTAGAGATGGGAGACTAGGAAAAAAATACAAACTACAATAACATACCAAACACACCAAACAATATTCATATAGCTCATCCGTGATTGTATGATTAACACACAATATTTGATACAATTCGTAATTTTTAATTTCAACGAACTAAAACTAAAATTCAATTCAAATCTAACTCAAATTTTTACCCAAATAATCTCAAATTGTATATTATAAGGCTCCTCGACGTTATAGTTCATTTGAGAAATCACCAATTCAAAACAAAATTCAAACTTGAACCTCAAGCTCTTTCAAAATCTTTATGGAATAATTAATTTGTGCTGACTTTTTGAATATTTTATTTCTTCTCTTCAAAGTAACAAAACGCATCTTCGAAAGTTATCTCATCATTTTTCTTACAGATTCCCCAACAAGGAAAATTAAAAAAGAAAAGAAAGGTATCTATTATTTAAAGATTAAATTTGAAGTTTCTCATTTTACTATTAACGATATGAATTTATAATCACATTTATACCATGAAATTATTTAAATCATATATTTTAAAAATCTTCCATTCCTGATTAAAATGTCATACCTAGTCAAACATATTTCCATAAAATAAAACGGATAGAGTATGATTGTAACGACCCGAACCGTTGTTAATTAAGAGAGACAAAACTCTAGAAAATTTCTGGGCTTTGTCCCGCCAGAGCGGGCCATGTGCTGCTAGGGCGGCGGCGACATAGCGGGGTAAGCTGGCGCCAAGGCAAGATAGGCGAGGCAGAACGTAAATTATGAGAAATCCTATTTCCTCCATCTTCCTAAAATACCTAAATAACTCTAAAACACCCTAAAAACCTCAGAAAAGCTGGTCCAAGCTTGGGAAGGAAGGAGAAGGATATTTCTAACATGAGGATGGCGATATCTTGCGAAGGCCAAATTCACCGTCGCGGTCCCTGAAAATCCAAATCAAAGTCAAAACTCTGTGCAGTTGCTTGGCACCCAGGTAGGCTAGGTTTTATGAATTTAGTAGTTTAAATCTGTGCTTTCCACGTAATATATGTAAATCAATGGTAGGTTTATGTGTAGACCTTCGCGCACCGAGTGAAGAATTCCATGGTAATTCCTAGAAGTCAAAGTAATGGGGTTTATGTCTTGGGAAGAGAAATTGATGGCTTGTTAGGGCTTTTAGAACTTCTATCTTGTATAGAATTGTTTCAAGAATAAAAATAGAGAATCATAAATGGAACTAGAATTATGAGCATATGCTAGACCATAATTTGGGGTGATTGATTGAGGAACTATATGAATTGTGATTAAACCCTAGAACGAATCCTTAGATGATGAACTAGGGCTAAGTATGACAAATATAATTAGATTATGTTGATAATGTTGCATTGTTGATCACATTGGTTGTGAATATGATGGGTGAATTTTCATTGACATGAAATCATGACTTAAATGTGTGATATTGAGGATATACTTGTGTTTGTGATTGTGATGTGTTGAATGGATCGGTTGCCACGTTCCAGCATAGCTATGGGATCGGTTGCCCGTTCCGGCATAACCAATTTGGATCAGTTGCCACGTTCCGGTATGCTAACTGTTTGGGTTTGGATTCCATGAGAGGACCAATGATGTGATATAAATTGTGAAGTTGTTCGTTGTTCGTAAATGTTGATAACATTATTTATGTTCGATATATATATATATATATATATATATATAATCATGTGAGTATAGTGTTGAATTGACTTATACATGTTGGACGTGTGGATATAGAAAAGACTGAGTTCAGTGCTAAAGTAGCTGGATGTAATGTATTATGTGGTTATGGTTGGGTAATGTGACGAGGAAGTAGGAGTAGGACGTGAACGGTTGTTTGTAAGGTTGGTGGTTGTATTGGGGGAATTTCTCTATATGATAGAATAGTTAGGCTATGATCAAGTACTGAGTAGGTTGATGGAGAAGGATGTTAGTAGTCAGAATACTAGTGTATATAGAAGGTATATCACGAGAGGGTAAAGGTGGAGAAGCGAGTGGTTTAATCCATGATCTTACTAGTTGATTACTTATGTTATATGGTGGGCGTCAGATTGATCGATGATGCCTACCAGTACGTGTGTTTTGTACTGATACTACTCTTGCTATGTTTTTTGATATAGTTTGGATGTAGGATTGATGACGTTTCATTAGGTGAAGACGAAGAAAATATCTTAGTAGCTCTTGTACATGCTTAGACTAGACCCTACTTTGTGAGATTTCATTGGATATGTTGTTGTTGTTTGCCCCAGGAATTGTGCCTTGGGACATAATTTCTTGTCCTAACATACCACTTGTGCGACTGAAGTAGTGGCGTAGCCACATAACTGGACACTTGAATGTTCTTAGTAAAACTTTTGACTCTGCCACTGCATTGAAGTTATGGTTTAGAGCATAACTTGTGTCATGCAATTTTAAATTCTTGGCTTGCAGTTAGTAGAGAATATATATTTTTCTTTAGCATTGAATGTTCAGCAATGGATGTTTGAAATCAACACTACTGCTAATGACGTTGTTGCTATACTCGAGACTTACAGCTTCGAGGCAGGTAAAGGTGCTAATCGTCTCAAGGCTTGCGCTTGCATATGTAGGAAGCAGAGGAAAATCTACAATGTTGCAAAGGAGATTCAATCACTCAAGCAGCGAATCATAGATATCTCTTGCAAATGAGAGACTTATGGTATTACAAATATCAATAGTAATGCTAGAGAAGGGCCAAGTAATCGGGTTACAACATTGAGGAGAACTACCTCATATATAGATGATGAACACATTTTTGTTGGCTTTCAGGATGTTGTACAAACATTGCTAGCTCAACTTCTCAAAGCAGAGCCTCGTAGAAGTGTCGTCTCCATTTATGGCATGGGCAGATTGGGCAAGACTACTCTTGCGAGAAACTTTTATATCAGTCCTAATATAGTCAATAGCTTCCATACACGCGCTTGGATATGTGTTTCGCAAGAGTACAACACCATGGATCTTCTTAGGAATATCATAGAATCTGTCCAAGGCAGCACCAAGGAAACTCTAGATTTGTTGGAAAGGATGACAGAAGGAGATCTAGAAATCTATCTTCGTGATCTATTAAAAGAACGCAAATACCTTGTGGTGGTTGATGATGTATGGCAGAAAGAAGCATGGGAGAGTTTGGAAAGAGCATTCCCGGACAACAAGAATGGAAGCAGAGTCATTATTACCACGTGCAAAAAGGATGTCGCTGAAAGAGTAGACGAAAGAGGTTTTGTTCATAAACTTCGTTTCCTAAGCCAAGAAGAAAGCTGGGATCTCTTTCGTAGGAAACTACTTGATGTTCGAGCAATGGTGCCAGAAATGGAAAGTCTACCTAAGGATGTGGTGGAAAAGTGTAGAGGCTTACCTATTGCAATTGTTGTATTGAGCGGACTACTTTCGCATAAAAATGGGCTAAACGAATGGCAAAAGGTGAAAGATCACCTTTGGAAGAACATTAAAGAAGATAAATCTATTGAAATCTCTAACATACTATCATTAAGCTACAATGATTTGTCAACTGCGCTCAAGCAGTGTTTTCTCTGCTTTGGTATTTTTCCAGAAGATCAAGTGGTTGAGGCTGATAACATAATATGGTTGTGGATGGCTGAGGGTTTCATACCAAGAGGAGAAGAAAGAATGGAGGATGTCGCTGAAGGCTTCTTGAATGAACTGATAAGACGAAGCTTGGTTCAAGTGGCTAAAACATTTTGGGAAAGAGTTACTGAATGTAGGGTTCATGATTTACTCCATGATCTTGCGATACAAAAGGCATTGGAGGTAAACTTCTTTGACATTTATGATCCAAAAAGCCACTCCATATCCTCTTTATGTATCAGACATGTCATTCATAGTCAAGGAGAAAGGTACCCCTCACTTGATCTTTCTAACTTTAAGTTGAGGTCAATTATGGTCTTCGATCCATATTTTCGTAGGTCCAGGTCAATTATGTTCCAACATCTATATGTGTTGTACTTGGAGATGAGTGTTGACAATATGTATGTAGTACCTGATGCCATAGGAAGTTTGTACCACCTCAAGTTGTTAAGATTGAGATATACCCGTGATGTTCCCTCTTTCATTGGCAACCTCAAGAATCTACACACTTGTTGTCAATATGGGCAGATACCCTTGCGAACTATCCCGCGAGACAGCTGACCTGATAAATCTAAGACATTTAGTTGTTCTGTATTCAAAACCTCTGAAACGTCCAAGCAAACTTACTAGTCTTGAAATTCTTCAAGGCGTCTCTTGTGATCAGTGGAAAGATGTTGACCTTGTTGATTTAGTCAATCTTCGAGATTTAAGCATGCATGAGATTACCAAAACTTACTCCTAAACAACATTAGCAGCTTGAAAAACCTTATCACTCTCAGATTGTTTTGTGAATTTGATGAATCATTCGCATCCCTTGAATTTGTTAATTGTTGTGAAAAGCTCCAGAAATTGAGGTTAAAAGGGAGAATAGAGAAACTGCCTCTGTTTCCAAATTCCATCACAGTGATGGTTCTTTGGAAGTCAAAGCTCATGGAAGATCCAATGCCTATTTTGGGAATGTTGCCAAACCTAAGAGATCTCATATTAGAAGATGCTTATAAAGGAAAAGAAATAATGTGCAGTGATAACAGCTTCCGTCAACTCGAGTTCCTTCATCTTTATAATCTTGAGAAGCTAGAAAGATGGGATTTAGACACAAGTGCCATGCCTCTCATTAAAGGTCTTGTTATCGGTCGCTGTCCAGAGCTGAAGGAGATTCCAGAGAGAATGAAAGATGTTGGAAGAGAAATTAAATGTGGTGGATCTTTACACCTATATGTGAAGTCTAATTTGATAATAGCAAAGGTAAGTATACAAACAAATCCAATCCTACGTGACTTTGTTCATTTTTATTTTATAACAAGTGTGTGAAACAGAACTACTCTAATTGTTCTGTTTTTTTTTTTTTTTTTTGTTGATATTCAGCCTCCCATTTCCATGGAGTGAGTTGGATGTCAAGAGCATGGATGTTGCGGTTGCTGGCTTAGGATGGTTCTCCCTAGGTTTGAAAGGCTGAGCAGATTTAGTGTTGTGGACATATGATGGCATTCAGATCACATTGCGGGAACCATTGGTACTTGATCGTGCAGTTTCTATCGAAAGACCTGAATTTTAGCTACCAAAGGTTACATCAGAGGCCATCGCTAACTCATCCAAACTTGAAGGTCAAGAAGCAAGGGAAAAGAATCCATCAGAGGAGACAATGCAACTTTCATAAAGAGGAAACTGAGTCAATTTTCTTGCAAACATTTCTAGCGTACAAGGTCTTGTACGGCGACTTAAAATGGGCAGGTTGGATCAAATATGAGCAGGTTAGACAAAAGGGAAAAGAATCCCATATGAAGGGAGAAAACACATGAGCCATTTTAGTGGAAAATAGGAACCTGTCAAAATTCCTTCTTTTTTTCATTTTTCTTTGGTCATTTATGAGTATCCTATCTAGTCTCTTCCATATCCTTTTTTCAGGTCTTGCACCAAGTGAATTTGCTTCCTAAATAGCCAAGCCAACTCCACAATAATCCATACAACTAACAAAGTCACAGCTTTTACTAGCTGATCTGTGAGCTAGGATTTCCCTAGTGGAACATTTAGCATACACAACAAGTGTTGATAACATGAAGAAGTTCACTCAAATCATTGAAGACATGACGATACAAAGCTTGGGACAAGGAGGCAAACCAAGATTGCGTACAATTGAAAGTATATAATCGGTTACAACAAGCTAGCTAGCAAAATGAGAAAACAGGCCCATCAATTGAGACGGTTACTCCTACTTACTTAACGGAACCTGTGAAAGCTAGAATAATCTGTATAGTTGTGAGTATCATGGCTGCCACAGTTGAAGCTCCTACCCAAGGACTACTAAAATAATTATGCTTCTAATTTTCCTTCATTCTGTTCCATGGTTTTTCGCTATATTCAATTGCTTTTATGCATTCTTCATTGTAATTGAAAGCGGAATACATTACGACCCCAGTTCCGATTTTCTTGAAGAGGCTAGCCACGTTTTCGCCCTCTCCCATCAAGTTCACTATGATTCCTTTTTGGCAAAGTAAATTCACATCTTTTTTTGAGTTGATAAGACCATCTATAAAAACAACATAATCACTGAAATATTTAGGTTGTACATCAGATGATTGTTGCTCATAAGCAATGAGATTTCGCAAGAGGATTTCCGTATAGTGTTCGACTAGTAAACTAGGAAGTGTCATCAATCCAGTAGTGATCTCAAACTTTATATCCAATAATAATTAATGTTGTCACACTGTCACTGACCTTTGCAAAGCTTAACTCCAGCTTCGGAAAGCTCTGTTGCGTTTGGCATAACCTTACACGGCATTTTACGATCTGACTCTTCCTTGGGATTAATCTCAGTAAATGAAAATATGTGGAATAGTTGCAGTAAATGTTTGATATTTACAACATTACATTCCATCTGTATAAACGATAACCAGTTCCTTTTTATCATGCGACCGAAATTGGAGAAATACAAATTCACTGATGCAATTATTCAAATCAAGCCCCTCCTTCCGTCCAAGAAATCATCGTAGGTACAATAGTTTGTGCTTTTACATTGGATCAACTCGATGACTTTGTTTCTTATGGTAAGGACCAATAGAGACCATCTTTGGTGTATACGCATCTGAATTTGATTACATTTACTTTGAATATGATATAAGATTCAGTAGATGAATTGTCTAAATATTTAAACAAATTACCAATTATGTTCTTTCTCTCCAACAAATCATAATGCCGTTTCCTACTTTCCATCTGTAACGGAAACAATTACAGTAAAACCTCGATAAAGTAATAATCTCGCTAAATGAATATTTTTCTCTGGTCCCGACTTGGGTCAGCTATATTAAAGTAATATTCTCGCTAAATGCATTAGATAATAATTTAAGATAAAGTATTAAAGGCCCAGAAAAAGTATAAAGTAATAATTACTGTAATACATCAAGAATTTATATATATTTAATCAGTCAATAATACTAGACCAATAACTATTTCTTTTTAAAATATGATTCTATAGTTGATTGTTTTTTCTTCCCACCAAAATCAAAATTAATCTCATCCTTAACTTTTTGAAGAGCAAACACAATTTCCAGAATATTTTGTTCGTGTTGTACCAAATAGTTTGACAATGTAGTCATTGCTTGAAATGCCTCCTTTGACGATACATGTGGGACAATGCTACTATCATCTTGTTCAGGATCATTCTCATCATCATTATTCATTACAGATTGAATAAACTCTTCTTCTGTAGGTGATTCCATAACTGTATCATTCTCGTTAGGATAGTTCAAAAGATGTTCAACATCCATCACATTTCTGTAGGCTAAATTAGAGATGACATCATTTAATTCTTGGATACCTTCATCTAATTCACCAACTTCTTGGATACCTTCGTCTAATTCACCAACTTGTGTGCGATATTGTTGATTGACTAATAGTCAAATCAAACTTTTGTTTCACCCATGCTTGCAAATCTTTTTGGCTAATAGTTGGATTCTCTTTCTTATGCTCACATATTGCGTTTCTTATTTTATTGGTTAAAGATGATTTTTGTATGCCTTTCAAATGATGAGAAGACATTATACTTGGATTATGATTTTTAAACATCTACCTTTTTCCTTTTATAGTTAACATAAAATCTCTTCATATTCTATATACATGAATATAATTAGAAACATTAAACTTCACTAAATTCGTTTAGCTTTCCTAGATTTAAATAATAAATATGCAAAGACTACACTTTTTAGTTTTCTAGATTTAAACTTTTGAAATTCTTAATTCAATATTTTTTTTTCTTTCTTATGGCACATACTGCAAAATACTTTCTAAAATAATAAATATTTATTTATCGATAAATAAATATTTTATGCATTTATCGATAAACTAATAATCTCGATAAATGAATATTTTTTTCTGGTCCCAAGCATACGCATTTATAGAAGTTTTACTGTACATATTCTTTTAATACTATCAACTTTAATTTGTGTTCTAGATTGGATATATCTATATATAGTTTAAAAAAAAAACAAAAAACAGGGGGCTTGTAACATCCGTCAATTTGAAATAGCTATGAAGAAGCTTGAAATTGGAAGTAGCCATTTTTGGAAAAAAATACATAATCTGGAAAATTTGGCTAAGTGTGGAAATCAATGATTTTTTGGCCAATTTTGAGCAGTTGTAACTCCTAGATCAGGATGAGTTAGGAGTAGTTCCAGTTATGGTTGCGAAGCTTGTGGAATGATCTTTCCAACGCCACTGAGATTGCTCGATTTCGAGTTCGTATGAGCGAGTTATGGACATTGAAAGTTGGGCAGTTGGCAGGGAATCCGTCCGGAAATTTTAAGGGCATTTTGGTCTTTTCCCTAGCCATTTCTTTTGAGGTTATATTGTGTGTTAGGTTGATTCTGGATCATTTTATCCTATTTTAAAAGAGAAAGAGTTAGGGTTCTTGAAAGTGAAGAAGAGAAGAAGAAGAGAAGAAGAGGAGAAGAAGAGGAGAAAGGAGATCAACAAGTTTCCGTCGTGGATTTTCGTCGGGGGTGATCCCTATCAAGGTATGTGAGTTCTTTGCGTGGTTTGATCCTTTCCCCCACACACCAAGCTCATTTTTTTTTATGATTTTGAGAAAAGATTGGATTGGTGTTGAAGTTGTTTAAGTTGTTGTTGTTGAAGTTATTGTTGGTTGTGGGACATGATTGGGTTGTGTATTTGAGTTGTAATTTATTGTATGTTGAGAGATGGATGATCCTTAGTGTTTGGGGTTAAATCCATTGAAGTAAGGGTGGTTTAGAGTTGAAGAAAAGAGGGAGAAAAGTCGGGTTTTTTTTCTGGGAAAAGGGCTGGCACCTGGCAGAATGCAGAGTGTCCAGCAGTCCCCTTTGAAGCTGAGGGCTGGTGCCTGGCAGAGTGGCCAGTAGTCCCGTTTGAAGTTGAGGGCTGGCGCCCCGCGCCTCTTAGAGCGCCAAGGACGCCAATCCTTCCCGTTACCTTAATTCCCCATTTTATTTTATTTTTGTTCCTAGGTATTATACCTATGTTTCCTAGTTGTTTCCAACACTCCAAGGTACTTCTAAAAGTCAAGAACTCATCCGTAACATATGAGCAAACACCTTGAATCCAAAATTCCAATTCAAGGAGAGTTAGTTAGAAGTCAATTGAAGTTAGAAATTAAGAGTTAAGCTTTGAAGTTAAGCAAGTCAAACTAGTTGTAAAGTTGTTCAAGAGTCTTTATTGAACGTTTTAACTTTATTTTTAGACTCAAGTGTCAAGTTAAGCAAAGAGCTTAGAGTTTCAAGCTAAGTAAAGAGTCTCAAGTTTCAAGTTGAGTTCATTTTCTCAAAGTTATTAGGGAACTATGTATTCCAAAAGAAATTTTAAAGAAATGTCTTTACATTTAAACAAGGTTGGAAACTGAAATTTCCAAAGAGCCTTCGGGATAGTTTTTTTTTGAGTAATTATCTCATGTCAGCAGGAAGAAATGTGTTTTAAAAACATAAGAGCCAGTACATTTTTTTGGGAGTAGTATCGAGCACCGAATTGGGGGAGCGTTCAAAGAACCCACAGCCCCCATAGAACCATGTTAGCCACCATGGGTAGAAAAGGATCATACTCTTTAGATGAATCCTTTTCATATTAGACTAGTGGATCCATTAGGCAGTTCAGGTCTTATACCTTTGGCCAGGTATAGGATGCTCTGGCAGCGTGAGGTTGATCGCTGTATCATCACTTTAGCTCTTATGTGATGGTTGTCGGTTAGAGAAACTCCCACAGCAGTTATTGTATTTTTATACACGGAAATTATTGTATTTTATATACATCAGTTCGATTGTATTCCTATATACATCTCAGGCTTATTGTATCCTTGTATACACATAGAGTTTATAGCATGTTTTAAACAGTGTTTCTTTATATCACACTTGTTTTAAATTGCCTTATATTGAAAGAAGTCAGTCAGGTTGAGTTGAGTTGAACAAGGTAAACTTTTCAGTTTCTTCCAAATTTCCTTCTAGCCTATGTTGCTTAGTTTTCCAGCTCGCATACTTGTACCTTCCATGTACTGATGCCAGTTGGCCTGCATCGTCTTATGATGTAGATACAGGTACCCCGGATTAGCATCCTGCACGTCGTTGATCCAGCTGAGCACTCCAGAGTCAGTGGTGAGCCTCCTTGCATTCCGGAGGACTCAATTATTTTGTGTTCTTAGTTTTTGTTTTATTAGGATGTTGCGGGGTCTGTCCCAACATCCATCTCAGTATTTAGAGGCTTCATAGACAGTCAGACAGTCAGTCAGTTAATTTGGAGTCTGTCATGCATGTATATATTTAAATATCCTATTTTGAGACTCGAGATGCCTTGTTGGCAAATTACTTTCAGTTGAGTTGTTTTATAACCTCTCATTGCATTGAGTTATCCTGTTGAGTTAAGTTTCCGTTGAGTTAAGAAAGTCAGGCCAAGGGTTCGCTTGGGGGCCAGCGATGGTCTTCAAGTGCCGGTCACGTCCGGGGTGTAGGCTCGGGGCGTGACAGGGCTAATGAAATATTTTTCTTTCTATGGTTTAAATACCCAAAATCATGGTTAGAAAATAGTTTATATTTAATTGCCAAAAGAACAGTGGGCTAATGAAATAAAAACAAATTTATATCGTTGAGAGAGACCTCATTTATTTCAGTTTCAATAGAGTGTGTCATCCCTCTTTCTTGAACGGTAAATTCCTACAAAAGACACATTCTTTTTAATTTCAATTCATTGATAATTAACATGACTATTATTGATGTTATGCAAATCAATACATTATTTATCCTAAATTAATGGGAGTATTAGTTATACGGTTAGAGGAAAACTATATGTTATTACCCATGAGAAAGTCTTCAACTCCTAAATTTGCTGATCATATTCAAATATTGTATTTTGTAAATTATGAATATTTAAAGAAAAAAAAATGTATACAAACCGTACCATCATTTATGGCCATAACTTTATAAGGAAAGACTACTTGTATTTGTCTTTTCTTTTACATTCATACTCTTTCTAATTTTCTTATTAAATTGGTTAAGCAATACATTTTCTTTTTTTGGTACACAAAACCATTAAACTATATTTTGTGTATTTTTATTTATAAATCAATCTTTAAATAAAATTCAATTAATAATAATTTTTAAAATTTCATATCGAATAAAATCAGCACAAACAAACAAGTTTTTCTAGTACATATTCACGTACTAAAAATTTTAAATTTGTCTCTGACTATTGAAATTGAAGGAGAGAGTGAGAATATGAGGGTACATTTTTCTAAATATTAACTATTATAAAATAATTTTGGCATAATATTTATTCATTCTATGAACTGGAGATGCGTTTATATTGTCAAAGTTAAATAAATTACATCATTTTATACAAGAATCAAAGTCAAAGGATTATCTATCTTTCATATTATTCCCTCCGTCCTAAACTAATTGTTATGTTGTTTTTCTTGAAAGTTAATTTCATGAAAATTTATATTTTAATATATTAATTAAAATTTACATAATTTGATTTTTAAAAAGTAAAATATGTCATTTAATATAATAGGAAGGAAGTACTAGTTTTCAGTAATCATCATGTCGTGACGTGCTATACATTTTATAACTACATGAATTGGCTCTAATTATAATGTTAGAGCAACATGCCCCTTTCACATTACAAGTTTTTTTTCAACCCATTCGGTGTTTGAAGCTCATATTAAAGTCTCGATTAAATTCGAATCGCGCACTGTAGAGTTCATTCGTGGGTGATGCTCTCAACAAAATTTTCTCCATACTCAAGACCCGAATCTGAAACCTCTGATTAAGAATGAATTAATTTTATCATTGCACTGTAACTCATAATGGTCACGTTACAAGTTGTTAATAGTATAAACGGATAGTGACACTATTTTAGTAGGCTTTTGAGTTTTGAATATACAACTAAATGTTGTTTTGGAAAAAAAAAAAAAGAGTTATCTTACTTGCAAATTATTATTTTTGTTACTTTTGAAGAAAAAATGACGCAATTGATATATATTCACGTTATAGATATTTGTGTAACTGTAAATTATCTAATTAACGGGAAATTAGAAGTTTAAAGTTACATCATTTCTAAATAAGTACGACGTTCTTTTTCAGACGGACTAAAAATAAAAATATACCACATGAATATGTATATCTTGCTCAAGGCTCAGAATTTCGTTCCCTATATTCGTGTATATCTGAAAACTATATAAAATAGGTATAAACTAGGTATATAACTACATAAACTTTCTATAATGATCTTGTTGGTTTTTGAAAATTTAATACAACTATAACACCAACTTTTATACAATATGCATACAATTTAATATAACTAGAATAACATACAAACTTGAAATACAATTTTTATGTAACTCGACATACAATTATAATACAACTTTAATACAAATTGGTACAGTCCGACTATAACTTCAAAATCAATGACTTATGATTGAAATTCATGCCAAAACTAGCTTGCCTCTTACTCAAATTTTAGAATCAAATTGTTGGGTTCGAAAGAATTAGGACGTCATTCGAAAGCTTACAATTATAAATTGTTAGTGAAAAACTTACAAGATAACCAAAAATACAAGATTACAATTGAAAATAAAATTGAAGAAATAAATTTCTTCAGGCTGAGGCGCAGATATCTCGCTCTCTTTAAGGAGATTCAAGCCCACTGCAGCAAATGTTTTCACCGGTCCAGCAGTAGTTCTTCTTGACTTGTCCCCTCCAGGATACAACAGCCTAATCACAATATATAACTCAACAACTCTGGACAAGAGTTGAGTCCAAAGCTCCACAAAAAGAACACCTCCCTTCAACTAATAAGAACTCTCTTTTTTGACTAACTTTTATACACTCTATCTTTTCTTGTATGTTATATCTCCCCCAAACCAAATGAAGACCACCACTATTTATAGTAGAAGAAATCTTCCTAGCAATGAATAGGAAGATAAATGGTGTAGTAAATAGTGAAGATAATGGTCTTAGGAGTTACATAGGTTACAAGGATAATGGAGGAATTAAGAGTGAGAATAAAGGGACACAAAGCCACCAACGGCTTGTTAGTTGCTGCACCAAAGAAATCTGTAACATATGCACTAACTCCAAATGGAGTAATGCAGCAAATAAGTGCCACCAACGGTTATTGTCAGAACCGTCAAGTAATGGGCAATTAAGTCTCAAAACTTTGATGCCAAAATACAAACAAAGTGGCCACTAACATTCTGATAGGAACAGCTGCAATAGGAATGGGAAATATGCAACTTAACCAATAATATATTAATATTAAAATGCTCCAAAACCAACATAAATCATGTTGAGGATAAGTCAAATGACAAGTTAAATTAGAGAAAAGGCTCAAATATGTCATCAAAATTTGAGAAAAAACTCATCTATGCGATGTATCCTTTAAAAGTTTGACTTGTATTAATCTGTGTGATCTAGCTAAAACACATTTTGAGTTGTTTTTTTCATGTTCAACAAACATGCATGTGTGTGTGTGTGTATATATATATATATATATATATTTATATTTCAAGTTCATTAGTTATTTTTTCATGCTCAAGTGCCTAAGAGAGGTGTTGAACATCTGAGTCGCTGCTATATAATTGTGGTAAATGTTTTTGGTAGAAACTCAGTTGGAATGTTTGAACTTTAACCCCCCAAAATATCCAAATGGCCAGTTGATGTTAAAAATATCACCCTGAGTGCTAAAATCCACTGGGTAGACCAGAGGCGGAGCTAGGTAGGAGTTCATGAGTTCGGACGAACCCACTAGATTTTTCGTAGACTCTATGTTTGTATTAAAAAATTAAATAAATATATGCATATTAACATGTGAACCCTCAAACAAAATTGATTTAGAACCCCCAAACACCTAACTTTGGCTCCACCTCTAGGCCCGTAGGGCCAATCTATATTGAAGGAGTTAATGTGTTGGCTTGAGTAGTGGATAAAGTTATTTAATACATGTTGTTGGTAGGAGGTGACATGTATAGATACTTGAAATAAACTAAATTAGCATTCAACTATAAAAACTCAATACAAAAGGGGGACATGAAAAACTCATAAGCTCATCAACAACATGCACACATGCTAATTACATGTATTGTTAGGGAACACTACAATTAAGACAATCATGAGAATTACTTCTTAATGGAACCTGTAAAAGATAGTATAGTCTGTATAGTTGTGAGTATGAGGAGTATGATGGCTGCCACAGTTGAAGCTCCTACCCAAGGATTACTAAAATAATTGTGTTTCAAATTAGCCTTCATTCTATTCCATGGTTTTTCACAATGTTCAACTGCTTTTCTGCATTCTTCTTTGTAATAGAAGTTGGAATAAACACAGACTCCATTTCCAATTTTGTTGAAGATGCTAGCTACTTCTTTGTCCTCTCCTATCCAGTTCTTTATGATTCCTTTCTGGCGAAGCAAATTCACATCTTTATCTGAGTCAATAAGATAATCCATGAAAGTTGCAAAATCACTGAAATATTTTGGTTGTACATCAATTGATTGTTGCTCATAAGCAATGAGATTTCGCAGGAGGATTTCTGTATCATCTTCAACTTGAAAGCAAGGTATTGTCATCAATCCATTCTCGAACTTTATACTATCAAATAAATTTGTGTTATCCCTATGGTTGTCTTCTTTAACGAAGCTAACTCCAGCTTCGAAAAGCTCTGTTGCATTTGGCATTACCGTATGACATGTTATGCTATCTTTTGAGTTTTTCATGGGATTCCCATAACATGAAAATATGTGTACTACATGAAGTAAATGTTTGATATTTTCTACATTACATTCTATCTCTCCAAAGGATTCAGGGGTCATTTTTGACAAGTCGATGAAATAAGTAAACGAATTAATCGCCAGTTTTGCCAATGGTAAATCATCATCTTGCTTTGTCATGTGATGAAGCTTGTTGAGGACAAAGAAAGGAAGTTGGTTTTCTAGTAAGATCAAGTCTCTAAATATGTAACAATCTTTAATATTGATAATTTTATCTTCTTCTCCTTGTAGACACATTTTACAGTACTCTCGAATAAACTCAACCACAAAACAACCATCAAGCAATAGCATTTGGCAAAATTGACTATCATTACCAAGCTCGTCTATATATTCGTAACACTTTACTGCTTCCTCCTTCAGTTCCTTCAATTCATTGATGCAACTTTCCACATCAAGCTCCTCTTTTCGTTGAAGAAACCGTTGTAGGTACAATAGTTTGTACTTTTCCATTGGATGAAGTTGAGGATTTTTCTTATGGTAAGGACCGATAGAGATCATCTTTGGTGTATAAGCATCTGGATTTGATTCACGTAGCCCTATATTTACTTTGAATATGGTACATGATTCAATAGATGAATTGTCCAAATCCTCAAACATTTCATCAAAGATTTGATTTATAGATTTCTTTGTTTTTGACCCTAATGGATCTTGACCATTTGTTTCCTTTATGTCGATTAAATGATCCACTTTCCTCCCTTCTTCTACCTATAATAAGACTCATTGTTAACATTCAACACATTCACACGATGAATATTGTAAAGATCGATGCATATGATAAAACCATGACTAGTGAATGTGTTAGGACGACCTAAAATCACATCGAAGAAAGTGAAAAAACTGTTTTATATAGTTGAGAGAGACCTCATCATTTTCAGTTTGAGGACGCAGTGGAATTTGGTCATCTATTGAGGTCATCTCAATGGAGTGTGCCATCCTTTTTTCTTCAACTGTAATGCCTACGAAAGACATGCATCCCAAATTAATGACAATTTGAGGGAGTATTACATAATATAACGACATTTATATTATTGTTGTCAAATAATTATCGCAAAATCCTTTGCATAAACATTTAAAAATTACCTGATTTTAATTTGTTGTTCATAAATAGAAAATGGACTAGTTGGAGTGTACTTGTGTTTCTTCTTAAATTTATGAAGGTGAAGGAAGTATAGTAGATGGAGAATATAAACTTCTCTATGAGTATAATTTATAGATTGTCCTTAGTGCATTTGCAAACCTGCCTATGTTACTAACCTGAATAATGTAAATTTTGAGAAAAGTATCATAGAATAAATTAAATAAAGCTTTAGCATCATAGAATAAAGTGTAATGACATTATATTTAAGAAAACATACCATAGAATAACACTTTTAAGTGTGTTGAAGTCACCATTTATTCTAAAATTTTCTATCAAGTTTAGTTGAAGAACACTTTAGGGTGTGTTGATACGACAAAAAACGTTATTTTTTCTGAAAAATAAGTGTCTCTTTTAGTTTTTAACGTTTGATAAAAACTATGGGGTTGGATGGCAGTGTGTGTGTGTTGGAGGGTGGATATTAGACAGTATAGACAATTATCAAACATCTAATAAATAGGAATAACTTAGTAAACAATAGTTTATATTTTTTGGCGAAAAAATGAGCTAAAACGGGGCATAAAATATTGAAAACTAGGGGTGGGCATAAATACCGAAAAACCGAACCGAACTGAAAAAATTCGGTTCTTCGGTGTTTCGGTTTGGTGTCGGTTTTTTTTTTTTGGAACTTCGGTTCTTTGGTTCGGAGTTCGGTGTAAGGGTCCTGAAACTAAGGTGCACCGAAGAACCAAAGTTTTATTAAATAAATTTAAAAGTATTTATTTTATTAATTAATTTTTAACTTTACTTGGCCCATTTCAATTTTTATATTTAGATCCTAAACTTAAATAGCAAAAATCTAAATAACAAAATAGTAAACCCTAAAGTCCTAAAGTCTAAACTAAACAAAACTCAATTTAATTCAAGTTTGAGCAGCAACTTGGTGTTTCTACTTTCTACTTTCTACTTTATGATTTTATCATTTTATGTTGTTACTTTGAAGTGTGAACAACAAATTGATGTTCTTACCTTTTATTGTTAGACGGTTAGTTCATAGTTGTTACTTTGAAGTTTGAAGTGTGAAGTGAATAACAATTGTTACTTTATCATATTCTCTCTTTATTTTTGTTCACACCGAAAAACCGATTTAAAAACACCGAACTAAACCGATCTAGTTTGGTTTGAAATATGGTGCACACTTTTCTAAAACCGAATACCGAAAAACCGAACTGAAATTTGATTAAACTCTAATTCCTACAAAAAATCAATTTTTTTTGTTTTTTAAAATTATTAATTTATATATTATTAATATAATCATTGCAGAATTGATTTGAAAGGAGAAGACAAAACAAAAAAAGGGAAATTAATTTCAATTCTCGTGTTAAATTACTAGCTTTATGAAAAAAATTCTATATACATGTCTTGTCATAACATCTAAAAAATAAACTATGATCTTTAAAAAATAAAAAGTTCAGGAAGGAATATATACACAATGGCCTAATATATAAATAAGTATATAAATTATGTCACATGAGGTAGTAAATTAAGCATAAATTAATACAATATAAAGGGTACATGTGTTAAAGCTAAGGTGCAATATATATAATGTATAAAACATTTAAAAATAATTACCACTTTGTTTTATATATTGAAAAATGAACTTGTTGGAGTTTACTTGAGTTTCTTCTCAAATTCTTCTTTGCTCAGCTTTTATGAAGGTGAAGGATGGGAGATGGAGAATATAAAATTATAAATGAGTGTATTATATATAGATTTTTCTTTAGGTGATTGCAAGCCTGCCTATATTACTAACATGAAATAATGTTCCTTTTTGAGAAAAAGTATCATAAAATATAAAGCTTTAGTATCATAGAATAAAGTGTAATGACACTTATATTTAAGAAAACATATCATAGAATAGTGCTTTATGTGTCTTGAAGCCACCACTTATTCTATAATTTGATATCAAATTTTTTTGAAGGACCCTTTTAGGGTGTGTTCGTACGATATAGAAAGACGTTATTTATTCTAAAAAATGAGTGTTTCTTATTTATTTTTTAATAATATTCAACAAAAGTCGAAGGGTTAAAAGTACTCTTCAACTATTGGAAATGAATCAAATACACCATTCGTATGATTTTGGGGTAAAAAATATCCTTACCGTTACTAGTGACTCACTTTTATCCCTAAAAACTAACAACCACTTTCTATAATTATTTGTTATTTACACTCAACATTCTACGTGACATATTTAAGATTATAAGCTTTAGTAATTGAATAAAAGACGTGCAAATTTTTTTCCTAATGTTAAATATGTGTAAAATTAAATATACACTTATAGTAAGTAACATAATTTTTTGATAAGGAATGCCCATTGAACCACCTTTCACCTAAGGTGCTCCGCCCATGATAAGAATTTTTAACTCTCTCCGATCTCTTTTAAAAATTTTGGCACCCAATTAATAATGTTTATTAAGTAATTTTATATTTTTTTTTGTTTATTACAAAAATTAATAGCTATAACATATAATTTATCAAATTATTCATTTTTAATAAAATTAGATTGTATTTTTTTTTATTCAATAAATTTACGCCTTTGAGATGGCGTGGATTAGATTGATTTTTTTTTTTAAATAAAATAAAATCAAATACCATGTTATTAAGGATATAATTGAACACAGCGGCCAACTTCGATCTTAAATTTTTAGAGCAATATTTATTTATTTTTACAATTAAAGTAATTAATTGAGAAAATTATATGAAATAGCAAATTATTAATTCAAATTAAATGTTATAGCCATAATTTCTTTTATTTGTAATTCGCAACAAACATCCCAATTTTTTGCCATTTGGTTCGGTATACAATTAGCCATTTTCGGTATACAATTACGTACCCATTCGGTATACAAATGTATAATATTCGTTTGTGTTTGTATAAAGCGAGAGAAAAGTGTATATACAAATACAAATATAAATACATATATTTTCGTCCTAACACTTATAATTATACAAATACATATCTTATTATATAAATTACAATATATAAATAAATTTATACAAAACTGAACAATTTGTGTAAAATTGATTGTATCTAACGAATTATACAAATCAAAAGCTTCATAGCAAACATATAATTTTTATGTTTGCTATATGTGAAAGTTGCTCTTATTAATTTGGGATGGCAGGAGTATAATATCATTCCTTAAAGATTTCTTAGAAATTTGTTCAACTATTTATCAAACAAGGTTAATTTTAAAAAGAAAAAAAGTATCCCTAGGCTTATTTGATTTTCTGAAAAAAATCATTTATTTCGAATAATATTTAAAAGGTTGGAAAATCACCTAAAAGGTACCATAAAAAGTACTAAAGGGCCAAAGTCATAATTTTTTATTACATAAAACTAGTCATGATGTATATATATTAAACTAGTCATGCATTATTTTATGATGTACATTAACCTAGTCATGCATAATAAACATAGAGGAATCAAAAGATTTAAGTTTGATCAAGTAGTGAATGAAAATACTCTAAAAAACAAAGCTTCGTAGAATTATGTATTAAAATTTTTAAAAGTGCCTCTCATGATTGTAATTGAAGGAAATAATGAGAATTTGAGGGTAATTTGGTCCAAATATTAGCTATATATAAAGCGAATCATATTATATTATTGTTTAAGACATAGTTGAGTTTAAAGCTGAAGCATGTATATCTCTATTGACGACGTATTTGCTTCAGCAAGAACTAGCATTTTCGAAAAAAAAATTAAATAAATTATTTCTTTTGTTCTACTTTAATTTAATTATCATACAATTAGTTTTAGCTATGATCTTTAGTTTTAAATTCATATTCTTTAGTTATATAGCCTATAATACATATTGTATTTGACTAGATTAATTTATATTCAATCATTAGTTAGTTTTTCCATTTTAATTATTAAGTCTTACTATGATTCCTTGCAAAGAAATTCAATATATATAAGAATTAACTTAAAATGTTTATTATTTAAATAATTTTATTTTCCAAAAGTCAATAGAAAATACTAAAATTATACTCCAATGTATATAATTTAATGTTTTGTTCAAAAAAGGAGGGAAATTATACATCAACTAAAATCAATTCAACTTACTTATCTAAGGATTGATCATGAATTAAAGTATAATAAGAGAAGTTGAGCAGATAAAAGAAAGGAAAGGTATAAAGGAGGAAAAGAATAAGAAGTGAAAGTGAGTTATGGAAGTATTAAATTCTACGACTCCCTCTATTTCATATTAACTAAAATTTTGAGGGTTTTTCATTGTTCAAAATAATTATATTGTTCAAAGTTCAAAATAGATATTTGAATTTTTTTGATCTTTGCCCTTCATTCATTGAAGTTTTATATTTTTTAGGAGATAAATTACACTACTTATAAAGTTATATTCATAATATCATAAAGGACAATAGTGAAAATTATGTACTTGAATGTTTTTCTTAATATGTGTGCATTGCCTCACAAATTCAATTGATAGTGCGTTGGTCAGAAGGTGAATTATTCATCGATAAAATTATTTCGGTTTCTGATTTGCAATTTCAAAAACACATAACTAATGCATATACTCCCTCTGTCCCAATTAAGTAAAAATAATGACACAATTCTATATTAAGTAAAAATTTAACTATAAAATGTCTATTTTACCCTTAATGAAATAACTTACAACGACACAATTTTCTATCCTTCATTTTGGACCACAAGTTTTAAAAGTCTTCATTTCTTTCTTAAACTTCGTACCGAGTCAAACTATACCTCATAGAAAATGGGACGGAGAGTACAAGTTATGACTTATGAGGGAGACCTAACTACCTTGTTAGTTTTTGGTAGAAATTCAGTTGTAATGTTTTAAGTCTTTGAACTTTAACCCCTAAAAATTATCCAAATGGCCAGTTGCTTCTGCATCTATAATCCCATTTAGTTAAGTATCCTGGAAATTAGAATAAGCTGACAAGTTTAGGAGGGAAAATATGTATTATCCCATTTAATTAGAGATGGAGCACATTCTATTTAGGAAGAATTTGGTTTTCTAGTAACAACAAGTCTCGACGTGCAATGTTTATCATACAATTTTGTCTTCTGTATTTAGGCCTCAATTCACTACACTCTCGAATAAACTCAACAACGAAACATCCATCTAGTAAAAGTATTTCTAAAAATTTGCAAATGATATCATTGTTCAAGTTTTCTATAATGAGGAAACACTCACTCAGTCAACAATTGTGTTACAACAAAGATTACTTCATAATGTCACCAGTAAAAGCCAGAACAATTTGTATAACAGTGAGTACAAGAAGTGTTATAACTGTCATAGTAGAAGCTCCTACCCTAGGGTTTGAGAAATAGTTGTGCCTTAAAACTTGCCTTCATTTGACTCCATGGCTTTTCACAATGTTGAATCAATTTGCTGCATTCTTCTACGTAATAAAAGCTTGTGATTTCCACCCCATCTGAAAGTTTCTTGAAGATGCTGGCCACTTGTTTGTCATCTCCTATGTCCTCAAGGATGATTTACTTTTTGTGAAGAAACTTCACATCTCTATGTGAGACAGTAAGTTGAGTCATTATATACGCATAGTTTGAAAAATAAGGATATACATTTACTTTAGATAAATGTTGCTCATAAGCTATCAAAGTTCTCATGAAGGTTTCCATAGTATCCTCGATTGCAAAACAAGGTATTTTCATTGATCCCTTCTCAAACTTGATATTGAATAATGTTGTTTTATCCTCCTCCTTTTCTTGCACATATCCTATTCTTATAAATTTAACTCTAGCATCATAAAGCTTTGTTGCACTTGGAATATGATAGAAATCCCATAAACTAAGGACATTGGGAGATTCTTTTGACTTGGTTAATTACAAAACGTTGCCACGAAATCTTATCTTGCATCATTCTTTTGTTGTGTTAGCATTTGTGATTTGTTTAGCTTTCATATGATCATGCTCTAATGATTAACAAAACATGTGTACTACATGAACTAAATGAATGAATTATTCTGTATTAAAATTGTGAATCTCAGATGGGGTATGAATTTCGCCTTTAGAAAAGTGTCAAGTAAGGTCTTTCTCACAATATACAATAAGCTCACTCCAGACAATGCTTTATCATGTCATGAAGCATGGTAAGCACAAATAAAAGGAGTTGGTTTTGTAGTAACACCATGTCTCAACATAGATGATCTTCTTCATCTTGTCCTCCTCCTACTCCTGCTGCTACTCCTCCTCTTTCTTCTTCTTCGTTGTCCTCCTCTTCCTCCTCCTTTTCTTCTTCTTCCTCTTCCTTTTCTTCTTCTTCCTCCCTTTCTTCCTCTTCTTATTCCTCCTCTTCTTCCTCTTCCTCTTCTTCTTCCTCTTCTCCCTCTTCCTCTTCTTCTTCCTCTTCTCCCTCTTCCTCTTCTACCTCCTCTCCTCCCCCTCTTCTTTCTTTTCCTCTTATTCTGCCTCCTCTCCCTCTTCCTCTTCCACTTCTTCTTCTTCTTTCTCCTTTCCCTCTTCTTCTGCCTCTTCTTCTTCTTCCTCCTCTTCCTCCTCTTCTACCTCTTCTTCTTCTTCTTCTTCTTTTTCTTCCTCTTGTCCCTCCTCTTCTGCCTCTTCTTCTTCCTCCTCTCCCTCCTCTTCTACCACCTCTTCTTCCTCTTCTTCTTCCTCCTCTCTCCTCTTCTGCCTCTTCTTCTTCTTCTTCTTCGTCTTCTTCCTCTTCTTCTTGTTCTTCTTCCTCCTCGGTTTCATAGTACTCTAGAATAAATTCGATCACAAAACAACCATCAAGCAACAGCATTTTTGAAAATTTGCCAACAATATCATCGTCTAAGTTATTATCATAACACTTTAGTGCTTCATCTTTGTTTTTATCCAATGCACTAATGCAAGTTTCCACATCAAGCCCCTCTTTTCGCTGGAGAAATTGTTGTAGGAACAAAAATTTGTACTTCTCCATCAAACTAAGTTCATGAGTCCTTTTATGGTAAGGACCAATGGAGATCAACATTGGCGTATAAGCATCTGCATTTGATTTTCGTAAAATTTGATATCAAGTTTAGTTGAAGAAAAACACTTTTAGGGTGTGTTTGATACGACAAGAGATTATATTTTCCTGGAAAATAAGTGAGTTTCTTATTTATGAATTGAGCTACCTAGTGCCTTTTGATGGTGGAAAGTGACAAATATAGATACTTGAAATAAACTAATTATCATTCAACTAGAAAACCAAATACAAAAGGGGGACATAGAATTAATGAAGAACTCATAATAAGATCATCAACACACATATAAAATACATGGAGGGAGTTGTGAGGAAACACTACAATTGAGATAATTACTAGTACTTACTTCTTAAGAGGACCTGTGAAAGTTAAAATAGTTTGTATAGTTGTGAGTATTAGGAGTATAATGGCTGCCACAGTTGAAGCTCCTACCCAAGGACTACTAAAATAATTACGCATTAAATTTGCCTTCATTTTATTCCATGGTTTTTCACAATGTTCAATTGCTTTTGTTATTTCTTCTTTGTAATAGAAGTTGGAATACGTAGTGACTCCTTTTCCGATTTTGTTGAAGAGGCTAGCAACTTCTTTGTCCTCTCCTATCCAGTTCTCTATGATTCCTTTCTGGCAAAGCAAATTCACATCTTTGTCTGAGTCGATAAGATGATCCATGAAAGTTGCATAATCGCTAAAATATGTAGGATCTACATCAGATGATTGTTGCTCATAAGCAATGAGATTTCGCAGTAGAGCTTCTGTACCATCTTCGACTAGAAAACAAGGGATTTTCATCAATCCATTCTCGAACTTTATATCAAATAAACTTGTCATATTTTTGACCTTTGCAAAGCGAACTCCAGCTTCAGAAAGCTCTGTTGCATTTGGCATCACCCGTGGACACTTTATGCTATTGTTTAACTTTTTCATGGGATTCATGTGGCATGAAAATATGTGTACTAGATGAAGTAAATGTTTGATATTTTCTGCATTACATTCTATCTTTCCAGAGGATTCAAGGGTCATTTTTGGCCGGTTAACAAAAAAGGTAAACATCTTATTCACCAGTATTGCCAATGGTAATTCATCATCTTGCTTTGTCATGTCATAAAGCTTGTCGAGGACAAAGAAAGGAAGTTGATTTTCTAGTAACATCAAGTCTCGGAATATGCCAGTATGATTAATCTTTATAATCTTGTCTTCTACTTCTGGATATGTTCCATAACACTCTCGAATAAACTCAACCACAAAACAACCATCAAACACAACATTTCGCAAAATTCATGACTATCATTACCAAGCTTTTCTATATCTTCGTAACACTTCAGTACTTTCTCCTTCACTTTCTCCAATTCACTAATGTACCTTTTCACATCAACTCTCTCATTTCGTTGAAGAAACCGTCGTAGGTATAATAGTTTGTACTTTTTCATTGGACCAAGTTGAGTATTCTTCTTATGGTAAGGACCAATAGAGACCATCTTTGGTGTATATGCATCTGGATTTGATTCACGTAGCCACACATTTACTTCAAATATCGTACATGATTTAATAGATGAATTGTCTAAATCCTCAAACATTTCATCAATTCTTTCATTTATGTTGATTAAATGATCCACTTTCCTCCCTTCTTCTATCTATAATAAGACTCATTGTTAAAATTCAACACATTCACACAATGAATATTGTAAAGATCGATGCATATGATAAAACCATGACTAGTGAATATGTTAGGAACATGAGATAGGCCTAAAATTACATCGAAGAAAATAGAAAAAATTGTTTTATATAGTTGAGAGAGACCTCATCATTTTCAGTTTGAGGAAGTAGTGGAATTTGATCATCTATTGAGGTCATCTCAATGGAGTGTGCCATCCCTTTTTCTTCAAATGTAATTCCTACAAAAGACATGCATCCCAAATTAAAGGCAATTTGAGGAGTATTAGATAATATAACGATATTTATATTATTGTTGTCAAATAATTGTCGCAAAATTCTTTGCGTAAAACATTTAAAAAATACCTTATTTTGTTGTTCATAAATTGAAAATGGACTAGCTGGAGTGTACTTGAGTTTCTTCTTAAATTTATGAATGTGAAGAAAATATAAGAGATGGAGAATATAAACTTCTCTATGAGTACTATTTATATATATTACTAACATGAAATAATGTACATTTTGAGAAAAGTATCATAGAATAAATTAAATAAGGCTTTAGTATCATAGAATAAAGTGTAATGACATTACATTTAAGAAACATATCATAGAACAACACTTTTAAGTGTGTATTGAAGCCACCATTTATTCTTAAATTTGCTATCAAGTTAAGTTGATGAAGAACACTTTTAGAGTGTGTTTGGTACGACAAAAAATGTTATTTTTTTCAGAAAAATAAGTGAGTATCTCTTTTTGTTTTTAACGTTTGTTAAATAACTCAATAAACTATATTTTATATGTTTTAATAGGAGAAAAATGAGCTAGAATGGGGAATATTGCATAGTTTTCTTTAGGATTGGGCATACAATATTGAAAACTAAATTATCGAATCGAACCAATAGAGACCATCAAATATATACAGCTGGATTTGATTCATGTTGCCACGCATTTACTTTGAATATGGTACACGATTGAATAGATGAATTGTCTAAATTTTCAAACATTTCATCAATTCTTCCTTTATGTCGACTAAATGATCCACTGTCCTCCCTTCTTCTCTGTATTGGAAAAGAGTAAGAAACTTTAAAATGTTTATTAGAAACAAAGGGCAAATATATTCCTCAACTTTGTGATCTAGGTCAGTTATATCTCTCGTTAAGAAAGTGTTATATATATATATAGTTAAGACAGAAACCTCATCTTTTTCAGTTTGAAGAAGCAGTGTAATTTGGTTATCTATTGATGTACTTTCCCTTTCCACTGGACCAGGTCAAGGCTGCTGTAAGCAGTTCATCTCAATGGAGTGTGTCTATCCTACTTTTTTCAACTCTAATTCCTACAATAAAAAATCAATTTATTTGTTTTTTTAAAAAAAAAAATCAATTTATTTGTTTTTTTTTTTAAAAAAAATAATTTATATATTATTAATATAATCATTGCAGAATTGATTTGAAAGGAGAAGACAAAGCAAAAAAAGCGAAATTAATTTCAATTTTTGTGTTAAATTACTAGCTTTATGAAAAAAAATTCTATATACATGTCTTGTCATCACATCTAAAAAATAAACTACAACCTTATAAAAATAAAAAGTTCACGAGGGAATATATACATAATGGCCTAATAGATAAATAAGTATATAAATAATGTAACATGAGGTAGTAAATTAAGCATAAATTAATACAATATAAAGGGTGCATGTGTTAAAGCTAAGGTGGGATGTATATAATGTATAAAACATTTAAAAATAATTACATCTTTGATTTATAAATTGAAAATGGATTTGCTGGAGTGTACTTGAGTTTCTTCTCAAATTCTTCTTTGCTCAACTTTTATGAAGGTGAAGGATGAGAGATGGAGAATATAAAATTATATATGAGTGTACTATATATAGATTTTCCTTTGGGTGATTGCAAGCCTGCCTATATTACTAACATGAAATAATGTTTCTTTTGAGAAAAAAAATATCATAGAATATAAAGCTTTAGTGTCATAGAATAAAGTGTAATGACATTTATATAGAAGAAAACATATCGTAGAATAACACTTTAAGTGTGTCTTGAAGACACCACTTTTTCTAAAATTTGATATCAAAGTTTTTTTGAAGGACACTTTCGGTACGATACAGAAAGATGTTATTTGTTCTGAAAAATGAGTGAGATCAAATATACCCTTCATTTGATTTTGGGGTATCATAGTGACTCACTTTTAGCCCTCAAAACTAACAAATGCCATGTCACCATAAAAATCACATAAAATAAATTTATTTTGCTGAACTTGAAAATTCCAAATGGCAAAATGTCTAAACACAATTTTTTTTCTTTGACCCATCTTCCACCTCTCTTTTTTTTTTTTTTTTTTGAGGCAAAAAGCTAAACATAATGTTCGGCTTTAGTGCTCCAAACTTATTGAGACAACCCTGATTAAGCTCATCGACCCCATTTTCCGATTATGTTGAAGATGGTAGTAACTTTATTGACATCTCCCATCCAATTCACTAAGATTCCTTTCTAGCAAAGAAAATCTACATCTTTGTCTGAGTCGATAAGAATCACCATGAAATTACAAAATCACTAAAATATTTAGGTTGTACATTAGATGATTGTTGCTCATAAGCAATGAGATTTCACAGGAGGGTTTCTAGATCACCAGCGACGTGAAAACAAGGGATCGTCATCAATCCATTCTCAAACTTTATATCAAATAAACTTGTCATATTTTTTACCTTTGCGAAGCTAACTCTAGCTTCAGAAAGTTCTGTTGTATTTGGCATGACCATATTCCACTTTATGTCATCGTTTGGATTTTTTCATGGGATTCCCATGACATGAAATATGTGTACTGCACTGAAGTAAATGTTTAATATTTCATGCATTACATTTTGTCTTTCTAAAGGATTCAGGGGTCATTTTTGGACCGTCAACAAAAAAAGTAAACAAATTATTCACCAGTAGTGCCAATGAATAAACTCAACCAAAAACAACTATCAAACAACAACATTTGGAAAAATTTATGACTATCATTAATATCAATGTTTTTTATATCGTCGTAACACTTTAGTGTTTCTTCCTTGATTGGTTTCTCGATTTCACTAATGCAACTTGCCGCATCAAGCCCCACTTTTCGTTAAAGAAACTGTTGTAGGTATAATAATTTATACTTTTTCATTGGACGAAATTGATGATTTTTCTTATGGTAAGGACCAATAGAGATCATCTTTGGTGTAAAATCATTTGGATTTAATTCACGTAGTCATACATTTACTTTGAATATGATACGCGATTTTAATAGACAAATTATCCATATCCTCAAACATTTCATCAAAGATTTGATTTACAAATTTCTTTGTTTGTGGCCCCAATGGATCTTGTCCATTTGTTTCTTTTATGTTGATTAAATGACCCACTTTCCTCCCTTCTTCTATTTATAATGAACTAGGTAACTTGACCGCGCTACGCGCAGTCTTAAAATATCATATCAAAAGTATAAATTAATCTTTTCATATAAAAGAGTTTTTAGTCTAAATTAAACTAAATAGATTAAAAATTGAATTTGAATTCATCTTATTGTTGTTTACACCCAATTTTGGACCTCCACAATATAAAATTAATCATCGAGCTTCTTAAATTTGAAATAATTGACTTTATAAAATTCAAAATATTTTCCGAGTCATTTTAAGTAATTTCGTCATTTTTTTTTATAATTTTTAACTAATATATATATATATATATATATTTATTACATTTTATAAATATTCAAAAATTGTCTTCAAAAGATTTTAATTTTAGCAAGTATCTTATTAAATTAGTTTAGTTTAAATTATGGTTATAATTTTGAATTTAGTTTACAATTAAGTTAATTATTTTATTTCGTTAAGATTAAGAAGTTCGTTAGTTAATTAATATTAATTTGTCTTATTTAGAGTTTAGCCGAATTTGTTAATTTAACTTAATTTGGCTATTTCTTCAACTCCAAGATCTAACCTCTTTTCTTACCTCACTTTAAACCCATTTGGAGATCCATTTTGAGATTTTTAGTGCCATTTCCAGCAGCCCACTTCTCAAATTAGTTAACCCAATACATGCAGTACCAAATTCATAAAATACAACAGCATACTGCAGTAGCCTATTGTCTTCGGCTTATAATTGTATCTTTATGAGTGATATTTCTCCATACCCATTTACTTCATTCTGGTCATAATTAAGTGTTTTGTTCTCTCTATGTTGCTTAAACTGTGACAATGATTCCATTTTTCTTTATTTTCCTACATTAAATCATGTGAGTTGTTACTCATAAGTTTGCTTATTTTTGTTGTTGCATGTAAAATATGTTTGAGTTCACCATGAACTCCTATCACCTTTCCCTTGCATTACGAGAGAGCTATAAAGGCTCAAATTCCACCTTCATCGAGGCAGCCAGCCGTAGAAATTGAAGAGCATGTCCCCGAAAGATTGATGTACAAGATTTAGAGTCGATATACCAAGAATATACAGCAATATACACTAAGTGTATATGCTGTGTATTGAGGCAAAATGGGGCCCAAAAGCCCATCTCTTTATTTTAAGCTGTATTTTGTAATTTTGGGCCTAAACCCTTGTCATTTTAATTGCTATTATCACTTGTTAGTTCTTAGGACGGGTGGAAGGATTGGGCCTAAGACCCAAAAGTAAAAACAATTCGTTTATGGATAGATTAGGACAGGTGCAGGCGTGGACAGAATCAGACTTGGGCCCAAATCTTTGTTCCTTCTCCATGTATTTGTTATTATGTGTTTTACGTGTTTATTTAATTTTAAGGTTTTCTAATCAATGCCCCAAAAGATAGCCATTTTGAATTAACTATTTAGATTTAAGTGAATATTTTTTTTTTTTTTTTACTTTCTCTTATTCAAGTATATGCATTTTATTAAAACTATTTAGCCAAATAGTTAATTATCGGATAACCGCATGTTAGCGGGCATTTCAGGTGCTTTCAAACCCTTCCCGAAATGCTAATATGAATCCCAGACCCCCCCCCCCCCCTTTTAAATATTTTTTCATTAGATTTACTGTTTATATCTTTTTGAAAAAGTAGTTTTCTTAATTTTACTTTAAAAATTAAGTGACGATTCTTAAAATTCCGTAGTTTCTTTTCTTTAAATAAAACAATTATTCACATTGAACTAATTTCTAAACAAAATACACTATTACATGAAGGAAGAAAAAGTACTTTTTCATTTTTTGTTAAACATAAATTGATTAATGTCATATAACCAGCTTAAAGATAAGCAAAGCTCATTAAAAAGATTATTTGAGAAAAAAAGCAGAACATCGTCCATACATAAGAAAATGAAAATAACTATATTTATATGCCATAAATTATGACGTATGCAGATTTAAAAAGTAGAGTTTAGAAAACAAAATAAACAAATAAACTGATCATTTTGTGTAATTTACACGCAGTACATATGTACTAATTAGCTTACTTATATATATATATATATATATATATATATATATATATATATATATATATATATATATATATATATATATATATATGTATGTAATTTTGTGAAACATTGTAGATTGAATATAGAGAATTGATTTTTAAATTATATACTTTTAAAAAAAATTCTTCACTTATACTTCAAAAAATACTTAATAACATAAAGTTTATAATGTGAAAATAATAATAAAAAAGAAGACTAAATCAACCGGTAATTATATGATAATTGAAATAGATTGTATAAGATGTATAAAAATAATTTGATAAAATATAGAAATTGTAATATCTAAAACATAAAAATGAGCATTCGTAAATTATATTTTAAATTTAAATTGCTAAGTAGTTGGATTGTCTAGCTAATTATATTTTTATAGACATGAAGGTGACATTTGGATAATTAAAATGTTGTAGCGGATAATAAAGAACTTCTTTAAACTTTTTTCACTTTCTAACATTACATACTCCCTTCATTTCAAAACTAAGCTTTGTTTTTATTTTTTATTTTGCTTCGAATCGTGTTTTACATAATTATGTAGACTTTAATGATGTTTTTTTCTTTCAATCTTAACCTTTTTTAATTGAAAGAAATTTATATAACCAAAAAACTGGATCAAAGAACTATAGTTTTTTCAAGATATATATTAAAGTTAATTTAGTAAAAGTATCTTACTTTATATCCCCACCCCAAACTAAAAAAGTGACTTGACATACTACCAGAAGGTGAATATCATAGAACAGAAGAGTAGATAACAAAATGAAATTGAATTACACTTTTTATGTTTAAAAAATAAAAACTTTTCATTAAATGAAAACCCAGCAACTTGAAGTAAAAATATGGTGTAGTGTAGTTTTAGTAGTAGTTAATACTCTTCTTCAATGTCTGTTATTTAGCTTGAAATAAGAAACGTATAGGTGCCTCTTTGGCTCTTCAACTTATGTCTTAGTAGTTATCTGAGAAAGACTTTAAGAAAGATTAAGGAAAATACTATTTCAAATATGAAATAAAAAAGATAGATAATCTCAAGTAGGGTTTCATGAAATAAAAAATTATGAACTTAAACAAAATTGAGGAATCTTTAAAGAAAAAATATAAATAGTTCTCTGTGTAATATTATTTTTAAACCTTTGTTAGTAGTTAGTATTATTACACACAAAGTCACAATAACTAATTTGCATCTAAATAAAAGTACATACTTGCAATAATACAAAATTATAAAAATTCAAACTAAAGAAGTTACATGGAGAAAATAAAAACACACTCATCTTCCTTGGAACCTTATCATACAAAAATAGATAAAAATGAAAATACAAAATCAGTGCCCACTTTTTTGATCTCATGTCTGACACCCTCTTTGAAAAACTAATCAACATTCAAGAGTCTTCTTCATCTTGTCAAGTTAGAGCATGATTTGATAATATAATAATACTACAAAGAACTATGAAATATAAAGAATAATCTTAAGTTGAAATTTCATGAAACAAAAAACTTGTGAATTTATTTTGTCATTAAAAATAGAGATATATCATAAAGTATCTTAAATTTTATAATTTAATAGTTAAGATTATGAATATGAAAACTTAAAAGTCACGGAATTAATGATATTATAAAAAATTAAAGTGCAATATTACGTTATGAAGGTAAAAGTTTAAAATTAAAATGAAATGAAAAAAACACAAATAAAGTAGATATAAGAAATACATTTATATTATATAAAGATATAAATTTTTTTTGTTTTTAATAAACAAAAAAGAAAAGTAAAGAAGAAGCAAAGAACGGAAAAATCTATGAAATAAATAAAAATCATAAAATTTAACTATCGTGAATAGTTTGTTGGAATTCTTTTTTAAATTAAATGAAATAATTTGTTATAATTAATGAGAATTTGAGAAATATTATAGGAAAAAAGAATAATAGCTTTAATGACAAAATAAATTAAATATGGCTATTGATGAAAATATAATAAATATGATTATTTTTAATCATCTTTTATTTTTTAGTTAATTTTCTTTTGTATTTTAAAATTAGAAAAAAGGCCAAACAAGATAAAATGGATTGAAATCCTTAGAGAGGGTCACGTCACCGTTTTTATATTCATCTTTATTATTATCTATGAATTTGTAATAAATTATATATTTCATTTTTACAATAAAATAACTAGTACTTTAAATAAAAATAAAAATAAAAATACAAATAAATGTTATATAGAAATGTCACACATTATACAAGAAAAGACAAAGAAATCATACATTTACCATGAATTATGGATTCACATCATGATAAATATTTTGGATATATATTTAGAAAATATAATTTTTCACGTAATTAAATACACATATTTATGCAATTTAAATGTGGAACTTCTCCATCTTACCTTTTTCTATAGTATCATCTGGTTTTTTTTAAACGTCCAAATTCAAAATCTTAAATCTTCACCTATAAAACCTGAAAAAGAACAAAATTTATGTTAGCATAATTTTATAAAATCTTTTCAAATAAAAATGTAAACAAAATGAAGGAAGAAAAATAATTATTAAAAAGCCATGTAAAAGGAGTTACAGAAGAAAATATATATGTTTAAATAAGAGATAACTAAACAATTCATTTTTTTTTTGGAATTAAAGTCCTTATTCACTTAGACTTTGAGGAAAAATGAATTTTTTTCAAATTAAAATTTAAGCTTGTATAAACCATCTTATAGTGTTAACTTAATATATTCATATTCCATTGACTTTATGTATTGTTGCAGATATATTGTAGAGAGGATAAAATTGTAGTTTCAACCTAGTCATCTTACTAATTAGCAAGAATGTCGGTGAAGATCGAAAGAACCTTTAAATTGAAAGAACTCTAGTAATTATATTTATCATTTTTAAATCTTATATTTTTTAAAAACAACTATTTAAATACATTCTTAATAATATTTTTGTGATATTGATAATTCAGTATTCATTAACTGATAAAGAATAAACACACGACACTCATATCAACAGATTAATAATTAGTGAAAGTGAAAGCTAAAAAAAATTAAGAATTAACTACGGTGAAAAGGAGTCAGTTTGAAATTAAAGTATAGTAGATAAATAAGAATGAATGGAAGAAAAAAAAAAATTAAGGTCCTTCATGCCCTTTACCAATTGAATCATTTATCATTTCATTCAGTGGGTGGCAAAGTTAATATTTATTAACATCCGATACATATATACATACATATATATATATATATATATACAACATTTTTTTCAAAATCACTGGGTGCCATGGCACCCCCACCCGTACCCTTAGATCCGCCCCTATTAGTAAATATGTTAGGACCATGAGATAAACCTAAAATTACATCGAAAAAAGTAATCTAAAAAAAATCCTTTAATTTCTTAAAAAAAAAAATTAATATAGATGATACTAATTAATTGTTCATATATTTTTTTTAAAATAGGAATATGCTTACTTTAGGTCTTATGATATGTATATTTAATTGTCAAAAGAAAAATTCGCTAATGAAATCAAAAACAAATTTATATAGTTAAGAGAGAGACCTCATCCTTCTCTATTGGAGAAGTAGACAACCACTTAACACCTTACCTATTGAACATTTCTACCCCTTAGAATTGATATCTTTTTGATATTTTTTTAATAATCAGCCAAAAATTTAAAGTGTGTGAGTTATACTCGCGATGACATGACACACTAACGAATTAAATTGTGACATATGCCATTTGGGTTCAAAAAATTATTTGGGAAAATATTATAATTTTCTTTTTTAAAAAATAGAAAAATAAATATTAGCCCTATACAACTCACCCACCAAAACCTTTTGGTAGGAATCAGTTCCCACCACAGTTCGCCCACTTTTAATTATCATGTTGTGCTTTTCGAAATTCAATTCGACTAATTTTCAAAGTTAAAATAGATTACATTAATTCGATATTTTAAACAAAAAAAATTAGATATTCAAAAGCTATACGAAAAGTACTATAAGTTGCATTTTTTTGTATATCAATATGATGAAAAAATACATTATAAAATGTAAGTCAAAGTTCTTATAGTTCGACTCTAAAAAGAAAACCATGACAATTGAAAGTGGACGGAGGTAGAATATTTTTACTATCAGAAAAATGATATGAGCAAATTCACAGGTAATTTAGTTTTCTGTGGATTTTTCTATCAAAATAAATCGAATGAAAAAATCTTCCAGTGCAATATCAATCTGCATATAAATTACATGCAGATTGTTTTGCAAGAAATAAAAATTCATGAAGAAAAATAATTTCCGCAAGTAATTTCCCCATGAAGAATCTCAAGTAAATTTGTAAAGAATTGAAATATTCTCAGCTCTAAACCTACCCCATAGTGGAGATGCAACACAATATTAAGCTCATCAACACATAAATTTCTTAAAGAGGAAACACTCACTTTATCAACAATTGTATTGCAATAAAGACTAGTTCTTAACGTCACCAGTAAAAGCTAGAACTGTCTATATAACAGTGAGTACAATAAGTATTATAATTGCTATAGTTGAAGCTCCTACCCAAGGGCTCGAGAAATAGTTGTGCCTTAAACTAGCCTTCATTTGACTCCCTGACTTTTCACAATGTTGAATCAATTTGCTGCATTCTTCTATGTCAACAATATCATTGTCATGGTTATCATCATAACATTTTAGTGTTCATCTTTCTTTTTCTCCAATGCACTAATGCAACTTTCAACATCAAGCCCCTCTTTACGCAACTGTTTAAAAGATTCATAATTTTTCCGTATTATAAATTTTTGCTTTTTAAACATACATAATTAGTGGAGTACTAAGTAATAACTTGGACAGAGAATAATCAATGTGGAATGCCACTTGTACGCAACTGTTTTTCTCTAATTTTATTAGCTGAGTAGTCTTTAAAAATGAGGAAACTGACTTTCCATAGGAAGTAGGAAAATCAAGTTACACAATTGACATTCCACGTTGATAGTGTCCGCCCCACCTTCCAACACCTCATCTTCACCTCCACCACTCCACACCCCCTACCCCATCTTCACCTCTCATAAGTCATAGTATATATATTCACATATTTTCAAGACAATGTTTTTTTGTCCGCATATCAAATACAAGAAAATAAGTAATAAGCCTACATATTTTTCGTCGTACCGAACACACCCTTAGCATAAACGACAAATACAAATAAAATATTCAAGTTCCTTAACATACACACAGTTTACCTTGTTCCCTCTCTATTAATTATTATTATTGCTACATATATGTTAGCATAGAGAGAGATACCTCATCTTTTGTAGCTTCTCTTAGAGAAAGTTGATCAATTAGTACTGGAAATTGGCCATGATCTATTGGCACAATCTCAGTATGGTGATTCATAACCTTCTTAAGACTGTAATTCCAATAATCATATCATCATCATATATCATATCATATCATATATTACTGAAAGTGGAAAGAGCTCAAGTTAAAAGTTGAATTATCATTTTATCCTTTTTACTAAAAGTGAGAACATTAAAATGAAAAGTTAAAATACCTTTTTACCCTTCAAAACACTATTTCTATTATTTTTTTCACAAAACCAAATATATATTCTAATACCTAATTAGATATAGATGGAATTAGTTTTAAAAGTATTCAATGGGCATTAAATAATTTAATGATGAAATTAAGTTAGATATGTGAATGAGAATGACCCGTACTTTACTCAAAACATTTTTACGTTTATGTCAAAACATGAAGAATTCTAAGAGATGACATTCAGTGCACAACACATTTATTATAGATGAATGTAGGACATTTAAAATTAGTCTAACTTTTTGTCTTCTTGAATTGAGCTACTATAAAATAGTATAAATACCACTCATTTTACTCAAATGGATAAAGGAAGTTGAAAAACTAAATTTCATATGACAGCCAAATTACTCGAAGGTAAATGACAACTATCCATCCAATTATTTTACAAGATGGTAAAGTTAGTTTCATCATTTAGACAGAATATGCAGTAATAGTTAGGATAATTCTCATTCTTTATTTAGGGAAGAGATATTCCTTTTTTGCCTTACATATTGTAAATTGTAATAGGACATTATCTGCTTTGAGTGTTTTGTCGATACTGTCATCTAGACAGCTTTTTTAGATTTGTGTAATACAATAATTATATCTATTTTCTTTTGCTATTTATTGTAATTGACACTTTAATTATACTGTAATTTTCTTTTGTACAACATCTGAGGTTTGAGGAAGTGGTGTAATTTCAGAGGCATGTCCAGGATTTTGAGATGATGGGTGCACTATTACGAAAATGTGGATTTAAAATATAAATTGATTGGTTTGATATTATGTTCTTATCACTGAAAATCATTAAAATTTTAAAATTACAGGTCCAAAATAACTTTTTATCCATCCAAATCACTTAAAGAAGTGTCACCCAATTTTAGAAAGGAAATAAAACAAGATAGATAAAAAATTCATATTTCTAACCTCACTTAGAGAAGTACTCAATTATCATCCCATGTCATTATATGATACTTTTTGTATGGGTTTACGTATCTATATTTAATTATGTTTTAAAAAATGTAACATTACTATATATGATTTCGGAAGAGGAGCATAGGTTCACGTGGATCCAAGACCCCTCCTAGATACGCCTCTGTAATTTGGTCATCTTAATCGAGTGTGTCACCCTTCTTTGATAACTTCAATTGTAATTCCTACAAAAGACTCATTTTGAAAAGAAAAGAAGTTAATTATTAGATGAAATATATGGAAAAAAAAATGACTTTCTTGTAACTACAAAAAGAATAAGTAAGTAATATGATTTTACTATGCAATTTTTTTTATAGTTAAAGTGATTATTTAAACAATAGCGAAGAAAAATTCTTAAATTCATAAATTTTCGAATGCTGAAAACTTGTTCATATATAATCTACAAATCTCATTTTAGACATGACTTAAAATATTAAACCCTAAACAAATTTGATCTCCTACTCTTATTTTGAATTATTCTTTCAAGACGAAATATAGTAATTCAAATTAGACATATTATTTGAGGGTTCATTTCATATATACCTACTCGTCACGTGTCCGAACCATCTCAACCTTCCTTCCCTCATCTTATCCTCCATCGTGGCCACTCTCACCTTGCCCTGAATAGCTTTGTTCGTAATCATTTCTCTCTTAGTATTCCCACATATCCATCTGAGCATCCTCATCTCCGCATACCTTGTGTATTCTTGACTGCCCAATACGATCAACCCCATGTAACAAAAACAATGGGTGTTTGAAATCAACATTATTGCTAATGTCGCTGTTGCTATACTCGAGACTTACAGCTTCGAGGCTGGTAAAGGTGCTAATCGTCTCAAGGCTTACGCTTGCATATGTAGGAAGCAGAGGAAAATCTACAATGTTGCCAAGGAGATTCAATCACTCAAGCAGCGAATCATAGATATCTCTCGCAAGCGAGAGACTTATGGTATTACAAATATCAATAGTAATACTGGAGAAGGGCCAAGTAATCAGGTTACAAGATTGAGTAGAACTACCTCATCTATATATGATGATCACATTTTTGTTGGCTTTCAGGATGTTGTACAAACATTGCTAGCTCAACTTCTCAAAGCAGAGCCTCATAGAAGCATCGTCTCTATTTATGGCATGGGCGGATTGGGCAAGATTACTCTTGCGAGAAACCTCTATATCAGTCCTAATATAGTCAATAGCTTCCATACATGCGCTTGGATATGTGTTTCGCAAGAGTACAACACCATGGATCTTCTTAGGAATATCATAAAATTCGTCCAAGGTCGCACCAAGGAAACTCTAGATTTGTTGGAAAGGATGACAGAAGGAGATCTAGAAATCTATCTTCGTGATCTATTAAAAGAACGCAAATACGTGTGGTGGTTGATGATGTATGGCAGAAAGAAGCATGGGAGAGTTTGAAAAGAGCATTCCCGGATAGCAAGAATGGAAGCAGAGTCATTATTACCACACGCAAAGAGGATGTCGCTGAAAGAGCAGACGAAAGAGGTTTTGTTCATAAACTTTGTTTTCTAAGCCAAGAAGAAAGCTGGGATCTCTTTCGTAGGAAACTACTTGATGTTCGAGCAATGGTGCCAGAAATGGAAAGTCTACCTAAGGATGTCGTGGAAAAGTGTAGAAGCTTACCTCTTGCAATTCTTGTATTGAGCGGACTACTTTCTCATAAAAAGGGGCTAAACGAATGGCAAAAGGTGAAAGATCACCTTTGGAAGAACATTAAAGAAGATAAATCTATTGAAATCTTTAACTTACTATCATTAAGCTACAATGATTTGTCAACTGCGCTCAAGCAGTGTTTTCTCTGCTTTGGTATTTTTCTAGAAGATCAAGTGATCGAGGCTGATAACATAATATGGTTGTGGATGGCTGAGGGTTTCATACCAAGAGGAGAAGAAAGAATGGAGGATGTCGATGAAGGCTTCTTGAATGGCTAAAACATTTTGGGAAAGAGTTACTGAATGTAGGGTTCATGATTTACTCCATGATCTTGCGATACAAAAGGCATTGGAGGTAAACTTCTTTGACATTTATGATCCAAAAAGCCACTCCATATCCTCTTTATGTATCAGACATGTCATTCATAGTCAAGGAGAACGGTACCCCTCACTTGATCTTTCTAACTTAAAGTTGAGGTCAATTATGGTCTTTGATCCATATTTTCGTAGGTCAAGGCAAATTATGTTCCAACATCTATATGTGTTGTACTTGGAGATGAGTGTTGACAATATGTATGTAGTACCTAATGCCATAGGAAGTTTGTACCACCTTAAGTTGTTAAGATTGAGATATACCCGTGATATTCCCTCTTTCATTGGCAACCTCAAGAATCTACACACTTGTTGTCAATATGGGCAGATACCCTTGCGAACTACCCCGCGAGACAGCTGACCTGATAAATCTAAGACATTTAGTTGTTCTGTATTCAAAACCTCTGAAACGTCCAACCAAACTCACTAGTCTTGAAATTCTTCAAGGCGTCTCTTGTGATCAGTGGAAAGATGTTGACCCTGTTGATTTATTCAATCTTCGAGATTTAAGCATGCATGAGATTACCAAAACTTACTCACTAAACAACATTAGCACTCTCAGATTGTTTTGAGAATTTAATGAATCATTCCCAACCCTTGAATCTGTTAATTGTTGTGAAAAACTCCAGAAATTGAGGTTAAAAGGGAGAATAGAGAAACTGCCTCTGTTTCCAAATTCCATCACAATGATGGTTCTTTGGAAGTCAAAGCTCATGGAAGATCCAATGCCTATTTTAGGAATTTTGCCAAACCTAAGAGATCTCATATTAGAAGATGCTTATAAAGGAAAAGAAATAATGTGCAGTGATAACAGCTTCCGTCAACTCGAGTTCCTTCATCTTTATAATCTTGAGAAGCTAGAAAGATGGGATTTAGACACAAGTGCCATGCTTCTCATTAAAGGTCTTGCTATCGGTCGCTGTCCAGAGCTGAAGGAGATTCCAGAGAGAATGAAAGATGTTGGAAGAGAAATTAAATGTGGTGGATCTTTACACCCATATGTGAAGTCTAATTTGATAATAGCAAAGGTAAGTATACAAACAAATCCAATCCTACGTGACTTTGTTCATTTTTATTTTATAACAAGTGTGTGAAACAGAACTACTCTAATTTTTCTGTTTTTCTTTTTTTTTTTTTTTTGTTGATATTCAGCCTCCCATTTCCATGGAGTGAGTTGGATGTCAAGAGCATATGGATGTTGGGATGTCAAGAGCATGGATGTTGTGGTTGCTGACTTAGGATGGTTCTCCCTAGGTTTAAAAGGCAAAGCAGATTTAGCGTTGTGGACATATGATGGCATTCAGATCAACCAGTGGTACTTGATCGTGCAGCCTCTATCGAAAGACCTGGATTTTGGCAACCAAAGGTTACATCAGAGGCCATCGCTAACTCATCCAAACTTGAAGGTCAAGAAGCAAGGGAAAAGAATCCATCAGAGGAGACAATGCAACTTGCATAAAGAGGAAACTGAGTCAATTTTCTTGCAAACATTTCTAACGTACAAGGTCTTGTACGACGACTTAAAATGGGCAGGTTGGATCAAATATGAGCGGGTTAGACAAAAGGGAAAAGAATCCCATATGAGGGAGAAAACACATGAGCTATTTTAGTGGAAAATAGGAACCTGTCAAAATTCCTTCTTGTTTTCATTTTTCTTTGGTCATTTATGAGTATCCTATCTAGTCTCTTCCATATCCTTTTTTCAGGTCCTGCACCAAGTGAATTTGCTTCCTGAATAGCCAAGCCAATTCCACAATAATCCATACAACAAACAAAGTCACAACTTTTACTAGCTGATCTGTGAGCTAGGATTACCCCCTAATTTCAAAATAACATTAAAGTCTCCACCTATACACCATTTATGTCTTCTAGCTTAGCCCAAAGTTCCTTCCTTTCCCTAGTGGAACACACAAGAAGAAGTGTTGATAACATGAAGAAGTTCACTCAAATCATTGAAGACATGACAATACAAAGCTTGGGACAGGGAGGCAAACCAAGATTGCGTACAATTGAAAGTATATAATCAGTTACAACAAGCTAGCTAGCAAAATGGGAAAACAGGCCCATCAATTGAGACGGTTACTCCTACTTACTTAACGGAACCTGTGAAAGCTAGAATAGTCTGTATAGTTGTGAGTATAATGGCTGCCACAGTTGAAGCTCCTACCCAAGGACTACTAAAAATATATAATTATGCTTCAAATTTGCCTTCATTCTGTTCCATGGTTTTTCACTATATTCGATTGCTTTTATGCATTCTTCATTGTAATTGAAGGCGGAATACATTATGACTCCAGTTCCGATTTTGTTGAAGAGTCTAGCCACGTTTTTGTCCTCTCCCATCAAGTTCACTATGATTCCTTTTTGGCGAAGTAAATTCACATCTTTTTTTGAGTCGATAAGACCATCCATAAAAACAACATAATCACTGAAATATTTAGGTTGTATATCAGATGATTATTGCTCATAAGCAATGAGATTTCGCAAGAGGATTTCCGTATAGTGTTCGACTAGTAAACTAGGAATTGCCATCAATCCAATAGTGATCTCAAACTTTATATCCAATAATAAAGTTGTCACACTGTCACTGACCTTTGCAAAGCTAACTCCAGCTTCGAAAAGCTCTGTTGCGTTTGTCATAACCTTATACGGCATTTTACGATCCGACTCTTCCTTGGGATTAATCTCACTATATGAAAATATGTGGAATAGTTGCAGTAAATGTTTGATATTTACAACATTACATTCCGTCTGTATAAACGATAACCAGTTCATGAAATAATATACATTTTTGAGAAAGGTATCATGGAATAAATAAAGCTTCAGTATCACAGAATAAATGAATAATACATAAATCATAGAAAAAATAAAGCTTCAGTATCATAGTATAAATGTATAATACATCAATATATCCTTTAATATGGCCTTAACTAAAATCTATTTCCTCTTATTTTGGGTGTGCACAAATAGACATTTAAACTTGTATAGAGTTGAACAAACAGGTGTAGATTCTCCATGGCATCCTATGTGTTTTACGTCACATAAAACATGTGTATCTATTGTTCTCACATAAAGTTAGATGTCTATTGAGGCCAAGTGAAAAAACATATTTATATATATGCCTAAAATAAATAAAGCTTCTTCTCCAAACAATGCTTTATATCATCTGATAATAATAGAATTTATTCTTCTCCAAACAATAACATGTTACATGAGGTCCCTTAAACCTTTGTTGTAGAGGGTATTTTGTAAGTTTAAGTGTTTATTTGTGCACATTCAAATTTGGAAGACATAGTTTCGACTAAATTCGGATTCGCGCCAAGAAGTTTCCACATTGGGGGTAAAATGCTCCCTAACAAAGACAACTCCGTACACAAGGGGGATCGAACCCGAGACCTCTTTGTTAAGGATGAAGAAGTACTTACCACTCTACTACAACCCTTGTTGGTGTTTACCAATAATCACTTATTCATATTATGATTATTAAAGTCCACTTATTTTATTTTTTTGTGTGTATACATATCTCTGAAGGTATGAAACTAAAAAAATTTAAATTTGAAATATTTCTCAAAAAAAAATTTTAAAAAAAATTAACGGAGGTAGTGGGGGAAGGGGTTGGCCTGGGTGGGGGTGGGGTTGGCAGGGGGAGTGACGTAAATTTTTTTTAAAAAATTGAAATATTTTTCAAAAGCAACTTTTTCTTGGGGGTAGGGAGTAGGGATTGGGTGAGGTAAAAACAAATCTTAAAATCAAAACTAGTAATTAAATTATTTATTTTTTGGTTTTTTTTTTTTTTGGGGGGGGGGGGGGGGGTTGGTTTGGAATTTGAAATTTAAAAAATAAGAAAATTTGAATTTTTTTTTTTTTGAATGGGGAGGGTCTGGTACCGGGTATGGGTAGGGTAAGAAAAAAAATTAAAGGATGAAGTAGAGTTTAGGAAAATGTTTTCCTTACTTTTTGGAAGGAAAGTCATTTTCCTTAAATTTGAGGAAAATGATTTGAAAAATATTTTCCAAACATTTAAGGCCAACCATACATGGAAAAAAATTTTAAAAAATCCAAAAAATATTTTCCTCCATACCAAACACACCGTAAATGGTAATTACTTTTTCCTCGTTGATTAAAGGCTTCAAGTTTAAGTCCTGAAAATAAATTCACCTTTCAAAATGAGATATTCTATCACAAATTCAAATTAATTAAGTATCAAATTAAATATTGATTGACAATAAAAAAAAAAAAAATAACAATGACTAAGAATCTTATAAATAACGATTTTTTTTTTTTTATGTCTATTCAACTCTTGCTTCTCATGTATTTTTCATTGCTATAAGTCTCTACTTATGTATTATATAGAGAGAAAAAAGAGAGAAAAGACAGATAATTGAAGATAATATATGTCAATGTTAGATTCGATTGCTTATTTTATAAAATTTATATCATATCAATTTTTGATTATTTTATTTTACTTCATAATTTGTGGTAGAGTTAATTTTCGATATTGTTTTGTTAAAACGTTATGATAGGAAGATGTGTAGGACACAAATTAGAGTAGAATATTAGTAGGTAAGAGTGCAACCATACTAGTTAGTAGGACTGCATTTTCTTGTTACCCCTAGTCGTAGTCACAGGACTGTACAATCTTGTAGTTTCTTAATTATTCTTTGATTTTTGTTGCTATCTATGATTTCGTGTAGTTCAATTATAATATTATTTTATTGTAGTAGTGTTCTGCTATACTATTGAAAATATATCGAAAATAGTCTCTTTATCTCAACTCTGAGGTAGAGGCAAGGTCTGTGTACACTCTACTTCCCAGATCCCACTTTGTAAGACTACACTGGATATGTTGTGCTATTGTTATGTAAGAGTCACAAGTAGAAGTTAGAACACGATACTAAGTATACTTTCATAGAATTTTAATTTGATAAAAACTCTCTAGACGCTTTTACAAATTCAAAAAGTGATGAATCAAATTGAAATATGGAGTGATGTAAAAATATCCCACTATTTTACATGGAGTGATGTAAAAATATGGAGTTCAACAAATTGAAATGGAGGGGCTGAAGAATTGGGTCTACTAAAATACATCCAATAAGAGAAATTTAAATCATATATTAAAAGAAAGATATCTAATATCTTACAACTTACTACTCAAATTAATAAATTGTAATGAATATAAGTAGCATATTAGTAGGTTTAGGAGATGGAACTTTAGGTACTATTGAGACAATTACTGCATACTTAACGACATTTATGTTGGTTATTAAATACTTATATTATATTATTACTGCTAAATATAATATAGTGACAATTATAGTATTCTCGCAAAATTATTTATTTGTTATAGTGTATAGGATGGGATGTTGTATAAGACATTTAAAAATTACCTGATTGAAAATGGACTAGTTGGAGTGTACTTGAGTTTCTTCTTAAATTATTTTGCTCTGCTTAACTTTTATGAAGGTGAAGGAATATGAGAGATGGTGAATATTAAATTCTATATGGAAATACTATATATAGATTAATTGCAAACCTGCCTATATTACTAACATGAAATAGTGTGCATTTTGAGAAAAGTATCGTAGAATAAACATAATTTTAGTATTATAGAATAAAGTGTATATAGACATTATATTTAAGAAAACATATCATAGAATAACACTTTGAGTGTGTTCAAGCCACAATTAATTAAATTTTTGAGGTGTTTCACACCCTTTAAGAAAAGTAGATTAAGACATAAATTGAACATAGTTTTTCATTTTTACCCTTATTAATTATTGTCAAATTTATGATTAAAATAACTAAATATTAATTAATTACTAATTCTAATACTAACTAATGAAGGGTAAAATTGAAAGAACACTCTAAATATAGTCTTAAAAACTGAACAATTAAGTTAATTTGAAAAATGAAAAATGTCTCAATAATTTAATTAAATATGAAATGGAGTGAGTATATAGTAAGAGGGTTGCAAATTTATAGTACAAAAACCGATTTTTTTTAATTATTTCAAATTGCTATATGTAATGACAACTGGAGTCCAGAAGTGTTCAAAAATAAAAGGTCAACAAGGTATAGTTGTATTAATTGATAGTCCACATAAAAGAAATAGAATCATATAGTTAAATAAATTTCATTGTAATAATCATTTATTATAACAATATTTTATTATAATAATTTAATTTTCTTCAGAATTAGTTTTCATTCCATATTTTACTTTTCTATGACAACATGCTATTTATAATAACAATGACATTTGTTTTAGCGATATACTCTTTGTAAAATTATCCTTTGTAACTATCACACTCAAATATTATATTTTGTAAATTTTAATTATGAATATTTAAAGAAAAAAAGTGTATACAAATTGTACCATTATTTATGGTCATAACTTTATAAGGAAAGACTACTTATATTTGTCTTTTTTTACATTCACACTCTTTTTAATTTTCTTATTAAATTGGTTAAGAAACAAATTTTCTTTTTTGGTACACAAAATCATTAAACTATTTTTTGTTTACTTTTATTTATAAATCAAATTTATAATAAAAGCCAATTAATAATATTTTTTAAATTTCATATCGAATTAAATCAACACAAACAAACATGTTTTTCTAGTACATATTCACGTACTAAATACCCTAAATTCGTTTTTGATCATTGAAATTGAAGGAGAGAATGAGAATTTGAGGGTAAATTTGTCTAACTGTTAACTATTATAAAATAGATAAATATAAAAAACACACCAAAACTATCTTCTATTTGTTAGTTTCATACCTATACTCTTGAAAGTGTGAGTTTCATATCTAAACTATCACTTTTTAATTTGAGAAACAGACCTCAGTGGTGTGTGTAATATATTTTCTCTATTATTTGTAAAAACCTTGACACATGGCATTCCACATAGATAAAATATTCCATCTTGACAAAAATTAAATAATAAACTATTAGTATTAATTAAAAAATAAATATTAAAGTATTATTATCCCCCCAAAAAATAATTTCTTTTAAAAAAAGTATTTTTAAAAAATATTAAATTATTTTTCTTACCCCACTCCACCCCTCCCCCCCTCGGGCAATCTCCCGTCCTTTATTTTTTTTTAATTTCTTTTAAAAAATATTTTTAAAACATTCATACTTCACCCCCCCCCCCCCACTCAAACCACCCACTCATTCCCAAAAAAATAATTCTACCCCACCTTGTCTAATCCTCCGCTCCTAATTTATTTATTTATTTATTTATTTTACATTTTTCTCGTTAGATATGTATATATATTTTTAGGAAATTTTTTTCTATTGGTGTACCAGATATAACATAACATAAAGAAAAAAATTATTTTAAAAAAAGTCTTGCTACAAATAAAAAAAATACTTTCCTAAAAAGGTATGTATATATCTAACACAAAATGAGAAAAAAATTGAAAACTGAGGGATAGGTGAGTGGGTAGAATTATTTTTTTAAGAAAATAAAATAATATATAAATTATTATTTGTGTGTGTGTGTGTGGGGGGGGGGGGGGGGATGATGAAGTAAAAAAATTAAACATTTTTATAAAAGAAATTAAAATAAAAAAAAATGGGGGGGGGGGGGGGGGGAGGTACGGTGAAGAGGAAATGATGGATTGGGTAAGAAAAATATTTTACATTTTATTTTTTTTAAAATATTTATTTGGAATAATAATTCTTTAATCTTTAATTTAACTAATATTAATAATTTCTTTAATTTTGCCAAGGTGAAATCTTTTGTCCATGTGGAGTGTGATGTGATAATTTTTTAAAAAAAAATAAAAGAGAGAGTAGCACACACATCATGAAGGGAGTGAAATAATAGAGAGAGGTGTGTTTCTCAAGCTAAAAAGTGATAGTTTAGATATGAAACTCACACTTTCAATAGTTTAGATATAAAACTAAAAAAAAGAAATAATTTAGGTGTGTTTTTGACACTTTTCTCACCATAAAATAATTTTGGCATAATATTTATTCATTCTATGAACTGGAGATGCGTATGAATTGTCAAAGTTAAATAAATTTACATCATTTTATACCATTAAATTTGATGAAAATATATTTTAAAATAATAATTAAAATTATATATAATTTGATTTTGAAAAAGCAAAACAAGTTAATTAATAATTAATATAACAGGAAGGAAGTACTATTTTAAGTAAACGGTTAGTGACACTATTTTAATTAATATAACTAAATGTTGTTTTGAAAAACGAAGTAGTAATATATATTCAAGTAAATTGTATATTTGGACAGACAGGAGCATTTCTTACACTTTTGTGACGAAAATTTATCTTACTTGCAAATTATTATTTTTGTTATGTTTGAAGAAAAAATGACGCAATTAATTAATATATATTCAAGTTATAGATATTTGTGTGACTATAAATTATCTTATTAATGGTAAAATTAGAAGTTTAAAGTTACATCGTTTCTCAATAAGCATGACGTTCTTTCGAATGGACTAAAAATAAAAATATACCACATAAATATGTATATCTTGCTCAAGGCTTACGAATTTCGCTGTCAATATTCGTGTATATATGAAAACGGTATAAAATCAATATGAACTGTGTATATAACTATATGAATTTTCTAAAAAGATCTTGTTGGTTTTTGAAAATTTAATACAACTATAACAACTTTTGTGCAATATCCATACAAATTTAATATAACTAGAACGACATACAAACTTAAAATACAATTTTTATGTAATTCAACATACTATCATAATACAACTTTCATTCAAATTGGTACAATTCGGCTATAACTTCAAAATCAACGAATTATGATTGAAATTCATGTCAAAACTAGTTTGACTGTTAAATTTTAGAATCAAATTGTTGGGTTCGAAAGAATCAGGGCATCATTCGAAAGCTTGCAATTGCAAATCATGTTGGGGATAAGTCAGGTGACAACTAAAAATTAGAGAAAAGGCTCAAATATATCATCAAACTTTGAAAAAAGGCTCATCTATGCAATGCATCCGTTAAAAGTTTGGCTTATCTATGCTATTTCAGTTTCAAGAAAGGCTCACTCATACCATTATTTGTTAACTGAAAACAATTTTGATTTTGCAAAATCATTTTTTACACGTGGTCAATTATGATTCGGCCACACCATTAATTAAATCATTTTTTGAGGAGAAAAACTCAAATATATCATCGAACTATGAAAAATGGAAAAAAGTTCATCTATGCCATCCGTTAAAAGTTTGGTTCATCTATACTATTTTAGTTAACAAATAATGACATGGATGAACCTTTTCTAAACCAAAAAAGCCATAGAAAACAAACATATCCATATTTGTTGATTAAAAGGGTATATATGATGAAGTTCAAAAATGAAAAAGCTAAATATAGTCGACTTGTTTGTTGGAAATCGTCAAGTTAACAAGATATGAACTCCGGTACGAGGATATAATTTGGAAGAATTGATCAATGTAGTATTATTGCGGAAATATCGTGGATTAACTAGCATACAACCACAAATAAAGAAAATAGAGAAGAAAAAAAAAACACAAGAATTTAACGAGGTTTGACTAGACCTAATCATTCAAGCAAAAGCAGAGAGAGTTTTCTTATATGAAAGAAAAGAAGAAAGTGTACAATACTTTCAATCTCTTAAGACTATATTGTAAATCCTGCACAATACTTTAGAATCTCGAAATGCATCTCTATATATAGATCCCAAGCAGTCCCAAACCTATAAGGAAAAAAATTCCCCTATTCTAAAAGACCATCTTTGGACTTTGGTGTATACCCATTTAATTTCAATAATAAAGTTCTATCCCACTTTTTTACATGTGGTGATGTAAAAATATGGAGTTGAACAAAGATAAACAAATTGAAACGAAGGGGCTCAAGAACTGGGTCTTCTAAAATAGAGAGAAATTTAAATCATATATTTAAAGGAAAAATATCTAATATCTTACAACTTACTACTCAAATTAATAAAATACCAATGTAATCAATATAAGTAGCATACTATTAGGTTTAGGAGATGGAACTTTAGGTACAATTGAGACAATTACTATTTACTTAACGACATTTATCTAGAATGTTGGTTATTAAAAGTATCTACATTTTATTATTACCGTTAAATATAATATAGTGACAATTATATTATTCTAGCAAAAATATTTATTTGTTATTATAATGTATTGGATGGGATGTTGTATATGTGTATACTATATAGAGATTAATTGCAAACCTGCCCATATTACTAACATGAAATAGTGTGCATTTTGAGAAAAGTATCATAGAATAAAGTGTATATAGACATTACATTTAAGAAAACATATCATAGAATAGCACTTTTGAGTGTGTGTTCAGTGGAAGATTTATTCTAAAATTTGTTATCAAGTATAATTGAAGAACACTTTTAGGGTGTGTTCAGTGGAAGATTTGCTATTTTTTCTGGAAAAATATGGAAGTTTCTTATTTATTTTTAATGTTTGATAAATAAGTTGAATATAATATTTTGAAAATAATATTTGTATAAAATCTAAGCAAGCACAATTAAGGTTGGCATGGGGGTTAAGGATGTGAGGGTAGTGGGGATGAGGACTATGAGATTGGTACATAGGCGTATTTAAAATTTCAATAGGATAAGTGCATTATTTTGGAAAGGACGATCTACAATATATTTTCTTAGATTGGAGAGAAGAAACCAATTTGTGTAGTTGATTTTCCTCTTTAAGAATCTGATCCAAGAATTGACAATACGCCCCGTTTCACTATACTTCTTTAGAGTTGGGCATTCAGTATTCGATTTGAAGTTTTCAAATTTCGAGTTTGGTAATTGATAGTTAAAAATAGATATCAAATATGATTTGACTATTACTTCAAAATTCAACGAACTGTGCCTGAATTTCATGCCAATACTAGATTGACTCTTACTCAAATTTTAGATTCGAACTCCCCTCGACATTCCTATTCTTTCGAGATATGACCCATCGAAAACGAAGTTAGTTTGTAGCAAAAATAATCAACAGAACTGCAGCAAATAACATTAATAAAGAGTGTGAAAGCCTTTATCAGCATTGGTTAATTGCCGTTGCTATAGACTTTAGTTGCCGACTTACGAAGAGTGCTAAAATATAATTGTCACTAATTGCCTCTAAAAAAATAATATGTTTAGCAAAAATAAAGAAGTCAAGTGGACAATAGCGTGCGTAAGTGTGTGTTGAAGCAACCATTTCTTGAATTAATGACAAATTAAACATATAATGAGAGAGTAGAAATGATGACTCATAAGCTCATCAACAATACAATTAAGCAATTACTACTTACTTTAAGGCACTTGTGATAGCTAGAATAGTCTGTATAGCTGTGAGTATGAGGAGTGTGATGGCTGTCATAGTTGAAGCTCCTACCCAAGGACTACTAATTAAAATAAATGTGCTTCAAACTGGCCTTCATTCTGTTCCATGGTTTTTCATCACAATGTTTAACTGCTTTGTGAATACTTGTTTGTAATAGAAGTTGGAATAAACAGCGACCCCATTTCCCATTTTGTTGAAGAGGTTAGCCACTTCTTTGTCCTCTCCTATCCAGTTTACTATGATTCCTTTACGGCGAAACAAACTCACATCTTTATCTGTGTCGATAAGATAATCCATGAAAGTTGCCACATTTGACAATGCTCTCGAAGAAACTCAACCACAAAACAACTATCAAGCAATAATATTTGGCAAAATTCATGACTATCATCAGTATCATCGTAACATATTTGGTGTATAAGCATTTGGATATGTTACACGAGTTAAAAGATGATTTGTCCAAATCCTCAAACATTTTATCAAATAATAGATACGTGTAGGGTAGGGGGTGTCAATATTAGGTTCGATCGATTATTTTATAAAATTTGTATCATATCAATTTTTTATCATTTTGCTTTACATCGTTAAAATTAGATGTTTTAATTCTCTTTCATTCCAATACGGTTTAGTTATTTTTTATATTTATTTTTGTTAAAATGTTATAGTAAGAAGGCACATGCGACCGTATATACTAGTAAGGACTGCATTTTCTTGTTGTCGTTATTAGTAGTTGTAGGACTATTCTTGTAGTTTCTTATTCTTCGCTTTCTATATGGTTTCATATAGTTCAATGACAGTATTATTTTACTGTAGTACTGTTCTGCTATACTATTTGTTATTTTTTTACTATCTATTATTGCCTCTTGTACTTAATTTCATTACTTTTTCTCTAAATTATTTTTATCTTGAACCGAAGATTTATCGAAAATAACCTTTTTATCTCAACTTTAAGGTAGAGGCAAGCTAGGTTTGTGTATACTCTACCCTCCCAACCCCCATATATTGTGTTGTTGTTGTGGATGTTGTTGTTGTTGTTACGTAAGAGTCACAAGCAGTGGCGGAGCTAGGAATTCTATCAAGGGGGTTCAAAAAAAAAAGTTAAACATGCTAATATTATCCATAAATAAACAGGTCGGGTCATATATGAAGTTATGAACGGATTAGTTAACAAACGGGTTGACAAAAAAAAAATCCTTCGTTCAAATAATTTCTTACAATTACAATTTATCTTAAGAAACAAATTTAAAGTACATATCTATAAAATAATAATAAAGTAGCACAACTCATTCAAAAAGTTCTACAAGTTCTTCAATTCCTTTAGAATTCTCTTCGGCTCCTGAAAGTGCAAATGGAGAGCAAGCACAAATTTAACATTAGAAAGACTAACAAAAAACACAAATCAAAGCGAAAATGCTATTTCTTCACAAAAATTCTTTTTGGCATAAAATGACTTCAATACATCACAAAACTACACAACCTTGAGGCTTGAAGGGAGGTTAAGAAACCAAACATGCGGATAAACCTATCAAAACATAGTTTTACATTTGAAAATACAACTACATACATTTTTACAATTGTATTCTACGAGGTTTCATATCTTGAAATGTCTTAATAATAACATCATTAGAAATCTTATTAAATCCATCTTTTTCTAAATAAGGCACCAAACAACCACTAAAAAAATCATCACTCATTTGACTCCGCAAGTCATTCTTGATAAACTTCATTGCCGAAAAAGCTCTTTCAACGGAGGCAATGGCAACTGGTAAAAGTAGAGCAAGTTTCACTAAGCGAAATACAAGAGGATAATTTGAATGTTTCTTTGTCTGAACTAATCTTTTGGAAAGATCACAAAGTCCATTTAGATCGGAGAACCTTTCATCAATATCACGAACATCAACAATGTAACTTGCAAGTTGATTCTCAAGAATACTCATATTAGATTCATCAAAGTCATCTGGATATAATTCAGCCTTTCTCATTACTTTTCTTATGTCAAAACTTGAAAATGAGTTAATTGGATTCAAGCAAGTAATTCCATGGAGCAAATCGGTAGTCACCTCATCAAAACGATCATTAAGTTCATGAAGTTGCCAATCAATGATATTGCAAAATACTTCAACACGATAATGATGTAAGATTGTATAGTTAGCTAGTTTCCGCCGTGATCTTAAAGAGCTAACATATGGCTCCTCAAAGTTAGGTATCAAAACATCATGTTTGATACAAAATGTAGATACCTTGGCAATAAGAGAATCCCATTCATCATCTCTTAAGACTTGCAACCTTCTCTTTGCTACTTCAACAAGTAGCATGGCATTTGCAATATCTTGCTTTTTTTTTTTTGTAAGCATTTATTAAGATCATTTGTGATTGCTAAGACATCTCTCATCAAATGCAACATAAACGCAATCTCAAATGTTTGACGAGCTTCAAGATGTCCCATTGCCTTGGCTCTTTCATCCATACTCCTTGCATCAAGAGCAAGTGATTCAAGAACCTCAAGAATAGAGCCAAACATAATAATAAAATTGTTAAAGGATTTATAATGAGATCCCCAACGAGTATCACAAGCTCTTGAAAGACCAAGTTGTTGATTCAAGCCCCTACCGGTTGTAAGTTCACCCATATCTAATGCCACTTGAATTGTTGATTTTTGAGAATCTCGTAAATTATCCATACGCTTAAAAGAAGATCCCAATACATTAAAAATATTTGAGACCAATACTACAAGTTTTCCCACTTCAACACACTTTTTGGAGACCCCAACAAGAGTTAGTTGAAGTTGATGGGCAAAGCAATGGATTGAATGAGCCGATTTACTTTCTCGTCTAATCAACATTTTAAGGCCATTGATCTCACCTTACATATTACTTGCCCCATCATAACATTGTCCACGCACACTTGATGGACTCAAAGAATGTTGAGCAAGTAAATTAAAAATTGCCTCCTTTAAAGATGAAGCACTAGTATCTTCAACATGAACAATATCAATAAGTCGCTCCATTACAAATCCCATTCTATCAATATAACGAAATACGATAGCCATTTGCTCCTTACGTGACACATCAAATGATTCATCAACTAGTAAAGCAAAGTAGTCACCATTTAATTCCTCAAGAATAGTTTTAACGGTCTCTATCTTACATGCACTCACAATATCTTTTTGAATCATTGGAGAAGTCAATTGATCATTTACAAGAGCATGTTTCAAAACATAATCACGAATTTTATCACATTTATTTGCATACCATGAGAGAATTTCAAGAAATTTACCCCTACTAAGTGATGATTTAGATTCATCATGACCTCGAAATGCAAATCCCCGACTTATGAGAAGTCTTACTACATCAACCGATGCACTTAAGCACATATAATATCCATGCTTGAGTTGATTAGATTGCCTCTCAAATGCAAATTGAATAGACCGCCTTTGTTGTAGTAAATCTTGACATTTCTTTTTTGACTGATTATGTATGCTATTCGGTAGACCAATATGTTTGTCAAGACCACCCTTTTTGTTCCAACTCTTAAATCCTATAGTTGAAAATGTCTCCCCTCCTCCTTGATTAGTGTTATGATCTTTAAAAAGATAGCAATACAAACAATAAACTGCATCTTTACTAACACTATACTCCAACCAATCATGATATATATCATCAAACCATTCAGGATTAAAACGACGCATTGATCCAAAAATATTTGTTTGAGGATACTCTTGCACCGCCAAACGAGGTTGACAAGGACCATTCAAAAGGTATACTCTTCTAATAACATCACGGTGGTTTGGATGATAGTTCAATATTGATGTTCTTTCACCAGGATCAAACTTCAAAGAACTCAAATCAAATTCTTGAGAAGAATCTAATGACACTTCTGAATGATTAGTATTTTCTTTTTGATTAGATTGACTATGACTTTGAGAGGCTAAAGTTGATTTCGATACTTGTGTAAAATACTTCTTCACTGAATATTGAGACTGAATCGTAAAATAAAAATTTAGTCAGAACTTACAAAAATTGATTATGCAATAAGGACCAAAACAAAATTATAGACAATGAACAAAAGTTTGAATCTCACAAATAAAAGTTAATATCTATTGAACAAATGTTGAATGTCCATAATAAACATATTAAATCAACAAATAAGCCCAAACAAATAAAATTATAATTTTCATAATCAGTGAATACTAGTTAGTACACACTGGCTATAGCCTAATGATCCACTTATGATAAAATTTCTCTTTTTGAGGAAGCAACATATGAAGTTTAGCATAATCAATTCAACTTCTTTGATGTGGTAGTAGGGCTGATGTTTTAACATAGCTACCCCAAGCAAGTGCTTTTCCCACACTTGATGCATTGAAAGAGACGCCTTTGGTCTTAGGCATGAACTTCAAAATAAATAGGGCCATAACAGCAATTCAACTATTTCTGTTAGCATTTTACAATACTTCTGGAAATATGCAGCTATTTCACCATGCTTAATGCTCCTACTGTCCTATAAGTAATTTCCAACAGTCAGCCAAAGACTAGTAAATCATCAAACTCATGCTACTGTATAGGTTCTACAACAGTCCGAAAGCAATGAAATGTGGAGCAATTTGAACTTTAGTTAAGGGCTTAAGGCTAATCCAAGTGGAGGGGCAATGATATGTGCCGGCACTTCCTTACTGTGTTTCCTCTTAAATGAATTCTATTTTACATGGATACAAATCAATCAGATCATGATTCCAATTGAATAGAATTGAAATTTTCATATGAAAAATAAAAAACTGTTAAGAGAAGTGAATATCCGAGTTCAATTAGCTAAATAAAATAGCACATAAAAAAATACAAGAATCAAAGCATAGAATTTTGAAAAAGAAAAAACCAAAAAGAGAACTTACAGTTGCCATCACAAATGGAGCCTGAAGGGAGGACCATCAATCCTCCACCAGCGGCAGCAAGCAGGCAGCAGCAGCAATAGGAGGCATCGTGGCAGCAACTAACAAGCAGGAGGCAGCACTCAGCACTGCAGCAGCGTGAAGTTGAAGGAGAAAGAAATCAACAATAGGAAAATATAATATTGCAATCCCTAAAAAAGAGAGATAATTTTATTTGTTGACTTTTTCATTAGAATTTAAAATATAATTTTTTTTAGCTATAACTTCAAAACGGGGTCGTTTTTGATCTATTTAATGCCTGCAAAATAGCTAAAAATTACAACAAAAAAACATGTTGCTGCCTAGAATCGATCCCGCGACCCAAAGCTCATTTTAGCGAAATTTTGAACCCCCCTCAACCGTTGGGCTACACCTTTGTTATATATTCAGGTGGTTCAATTTTAAATATATACATGTACGAAAAAAAATCGATCTTATATATATAGTGTAATTTTTTTTCCGAGGGGGGTCGGATGACCCCCCCTGGAAGCAATGTAGCTCCGCCCCTGGTCACAAGTGGAAGCTCGAACACGATACTAAGTATACTTTCGTAGCATTTTGATAAAAACTCTCTAAACGCTTCTACAATTTAAAAAGTGATGAATCAAGGGAATACGAAAGACGACAATAATAGAGATCCATTTCAAGAACTGAGTCAATTAAAATTAAGTATCTAATAAAAGAATTTTAAATCATATCAAAAGAAAGATATCTGATATTTTGTAGCTTATAACTATCAAATTATAGAATACCTCGTAATTCAAGATGTTATAACTAATTTAATTTCAATATGATTAGTAGCATATTAATACGTTTAGGAGGTGGGACTTTATGTATAAATTAATTTTCTATTGACTTGTAGTCATTTTCATCACCCCAGATCAGAGACAAAATATTTAATATTTTATTATTTCCAAATTTAGTATATAAAATATAGTTTATACATAAATTTATTCAATTCAACACTTTATTTTGTGGCCTTCCAATGCAAAAATGCTCTTGGCTGACAATAATTTTTTTTTGAAAAATTTGTTGACTCAAGTCAATGACTATATATATTTCACTATATTTTACTTTTAAATACGAAAAAAGAAAGTTAGTGCAAAATTAATATTACGAAAGTAGGGTAGTTGAGTAGGTGCATTAATATCACAACAAAATAAAAATATATTATTTCATTAAGCTCCAAGACTATTTTATTTCTAGGTCTCCTTCCGGGTAAATTAATTGTATAGTACATGAGTAGGAAAAGGACTATAAAGGACATTTTAGTTATTTTATCAAAATCCATGCACTACTTGGTCAATATTTAACACTTGCATGTAACTTGCCTTCCTTTTTAGAAACAAATATGGAACTTTATTTACGCAAATTCAATATTTTTTTCGTTAAATTAAGTTTCACATTTTGTTTAAAACAAATTTACCACTAGACAGTGTCTAGCAGTCTTTTATTAAACATAAAAAATATCAATAGGGACAAGTACAAGTAAGGGGGGCTAGACCTTATCTTACTAATCCTAATGAAGTACCTAACTTCTGCTACCTAACAAGCATGAAAAAAATAAGAGCTAGAGAAAACTAAATATTTTCTGATCATCACAGAGTTTGTAATACATTCCATGATGATATTACAAATGAGGTTGCTTAAATAATGTAAAAAATTTGTTGGTAAACACACTTTTTAGAAGTTTATTTAAAAACTAATAGTGAATCATTCATATCAATTTCATGTTATGATTGTTAAAGTCTACTTCTTCTTCTTTTTTGTGTATAGTGTATACATATCTTTGAAAGTATGGATAAAATAAGTGAGTTTCTTATTTATGAATTGAGCTACCTAGTGCCTTTTGATGGTGGAAAGTGACAAATATAGATACTTGAAATAAACTAATTAACATTCAACTAGAAAACCGAATACAAAAGGGCGACATAGAATTAATGAAGAACTCATAATAAGATCATCAACACACATATAAAATACATGGAGGGAGTTGTGAGGAAACACTACAATTGAGATAATTACTAGTACTTACTTCTTAAGAGGACCTGTGAAAGTTAAAATAGTTTGTATAGTTGTGAGTAATAGGAGTATAATGGCTGCCACAGTTGAAGCTCCTACCCAAGGACTACTAAAATAATTGTGCATTAAATTTGCCTTCATTCTATTCCATGGCTTTTGACAATGTTCAATTGCTTTTTTGATTTCTTCTTTGTAATAGAAGTTGGAATACGTAGTGACCCCTTTTCCCATTTTGTTGAAGATGCTAGCAACTTCTTTGTCCTCTCCTATCCAGTTCTGTATGATCCCTTTCTGGCGAAGCAAATTCACATCTTTTTCTGAGTCAATAAGATGATCCATGAAAGTTGCATAATCGCTAAAATATGTAGGATCTACATCAGATGATTGTTGCTCATAAGCAATGAGATTTCGCAGGACAGTTTCTGTACCATCTACGACCAAAAAACAAGGGATTGTCATCAATCCATTCTCGAACTTTATATCAAATAAACTTGTCATAGTTTTGACCTTTGCATAGCTAACTCCAGCTTCGGAAAGCTCTGTTGCATTTGGCATGACCGTAGGACTCATTTCTTCATTTTTTGAGTTTTTCTTGGGATTCCCATGACATGAAAATATGTGTACTACATGAAGTAAATGTTTGATATTTTCTGCATTACAATATTTTGTCTCTCCAAAGGATTCAAAGGTCCTTTTTGGCCAATTAACATAACTGGTAAAAAACGTATTCACCAGTATTGCCAATGGTAATTCACCATCTTTTTTTGTCATGAGATGAAGTTTGTTAAGTAGAAAGAAAGGAAGTTGATTTTCTAGTAACATCAAGTCTCGGAATATGTAACTATCATTAATATTAATAATCTTGTCTTCTCCTTTTGGATATATTTCACAACACTCTCGAATAAACTCAACCACAAAACAACCATCAAACAACAACATTTCGCAAAATTCATGACTATCATTACCAAGCTTTTCTATATCTTCGTAACACTTCAATACTTTCTCCTTTACTTTCTCCAATTCACTGATGTAACTTTTCACATCAAGGCTCTTATTTCGTTGAAGAAACCGTTGTAGGTATAATAGTTTGTACTTTTTCATTGGACCAAGTTGAGTATTCTTCTTATGGTAAGGACCAATAGAGACCATCTTTGGTGTATATGCATCTGGATTTGATTCACGTAGCCACACATTTACTTTAAATATCGTACACGATTTAATAGATGAATTGTTTAAATCCTCAAACATTTCATCAATTCTTTCATTTATGTCGATTGAATGATCCACTTTCCTCCCTTCTTCTATCTGTAACGGAGAAGAGGCAAGTATACCCTTCTTAACTTTGCGGTCTAGATCAAATATATATTTCGTAAAAAAAAAGTAATGCATATATATACCTTCATTGTTTTATAAATGATGCATATTTACCACTTTTGTTAATAGAATGAATTAAAAAAAATATAAAATTAATTTTTTAATTTCAAAAATGTCACGTGACTTTAGAAAATTACCTCACCTTATGCATTAACCCTCCAAATCTCTTGAAATTCATGCACATATATAGAAAAAGATTATACATTTAATTGCCAAAAGAAAAGTGTGTTAATGAAAATAAAAAAATAAATTTATATAGTTGAGAGAGACCTCATCTTTTTTAGTTTGAGGTAGCAGTGGAATTTGGTCATCTATTGGGGTAATCTCAATGGAGTGATCTGCCATACTTCTTTCTTCAACTATAAATCCTACAAAAGAAAGTTGTTTGTTTTTAAAGAAATTTTGACCGAAATAAGTCACTATTTAAAACAGTTTATCAAAATAATATATTTTTTTGAAATTTTACAAAATTAGAAAAGACATATTTCTTAATAACGTTTTGGCTTTATTTCATTCATAAGAATTTAATGAAAAAAAGACAAAGGTCTGACAAAGTAAATAAATATAAAATGTTACTATCAGTAACGTTTTATAAGTCGTCACTCTGAAACACGTTTTACAGCTAATTATGTTACTCATAATAATGCTGGAGGCAAAGGCAGAGGCCAATAAACATTTTATCAAATATTTGATTTATACATTTCTTTGTTTGCGACCACGATGGATCTTTTGATCATTTGTTTCCTTTTTGTCCATTAATTGATGCACTTTCCTCCCTTTTTCTATCTATAACCGAATAGAGTAAGAAATTTTAAAATGTTTATTAGAAAGCACTATGCAATAAGCAAATAGTTACATATTCTTTGTAATTTCAATGCCTAAATACCATGGCTATTATTTTATCATTAATCCTAAGCATTATATTCATTGCAAAATTTGATTCGAAAAGAGAAAAAACAAAGCAATAAATATCATAAATACTGAAATCGAACTTTAAAAATAAAAAGTTCAGGAAGGATACACATTATTTAATGGAAAACACATGAGCCCTTGAAAATTGACAAAATTTCTTCCGAATCTACTTTTGAAGGAAAAAAATAACGAGAGCGAATTTATTCTAACAACTATTTTCATGTCAAATGCGTGAAGATCAAATGTTTAAAAACTATATCGTTAAAAACATAATTAATAGGAACATTGTAACATAATTCAAAGTATTCAATAGGTATAATCTACAAGGTGGACATTGTGTAAAAATAAAATTAAAATTGTAGGTGGCACACCATTTCAAAATTAAAAAAAGAACACAACTAATTAACTATGAGTAAACAACAAATGTTGTTGTTAAGTGGTAATTACTCCTTCCTCGTTAATTAAAGGCTTCAAGTTTAAGTCCTAAAAATAAACTCACTTTTCAAAATGAGATATTCTATTGTAAATTCAAATTGATTAAACTTTAAAGTAAGTATTAAATTAAATATTGATTGACGATTTAAAAAAATAACAATGACTAAGAATCTTATAAATAAAATGATAATCCATTTGAGTCATGTTTTTCAATTTGAGGTACAAAATAATATAAATAATTGATAGTGTTTAGCATAGAACGAGAAAATGAACAAAATTAGTACCTCTTTGGTTTGGCTGTTTCTTCTTTTGTTCTACCCAACTCTTGCTTCTCCTGGATTTTTCATTGCTATGAAGTATCTATTATATAGAGAGAGAGAAAAAAAAAGAGAAGAAATACAGATAATTAAAGATATTATCTAGATACGTGTAGGGTAGGGAGTGTCAATATTAGGTTCGATTGATTATTTTATAAAATTTGTATCATATCAATTTTTTATTATTTTGCTTTACATCATTAAAATTAGACGTTTGAATTCTCTTTCATTCCGATACGGTTTAGTTATTTTTTATATTTACTTTTGTTAAAATGTTATAGTAAGAAGGTGTGGAGGACACAAATTAGGGTAAAAAGTTAGTAGGTAGGAGTGCGACCATATATACTAGTAAGGACTTCATTTTCTTGTTGTCGTTACTAGTAGTTGTAGGACTATTCTTTAGTTTCTTATTCTTCGCTTTCTATATGGTTTCATATAGTTCAATTACAGTATTATTTTACTGTAATATTGTTCTGCTATACTATTTGTTATTTTCTTACTATCTATTATTGCCTCTTGTACTTAATTTCATTACTTTTTCTCTAAATTATTTTTATCTTGAATTGAAGATTTATCGAAAATAACCTCTTTATCTCAACTTTAAGGTAGAGGCAAGCTAGGTTTGTGTACACTCTACCCTCCCAAACCCCATATGTTGTGTTGTTGTTGTTGTTACGTAAGAGTCACAAGTGGAAGCTCGAACACGATACTAAGTATACTTTCGTAGCATTTTGATAAAAACACGCTTCTACAATTAAAAAAGTGACGAATCAAGGGAATACGAAAGACGACAATAATAGAGATCCATTTCAAGAACTGAGTCAATTAAATTATCTAATAAATTTTTTTAAAATCATATCAAAAGAAAGATATCTAATAATTTGTAGCTTATAACTATCAAATTATAGAATACCTCGTAATTCAAGATGTTATAACTAATTTAATTTCAATATGATTAGTAGCATATTAATATGTTTAGGAAGTGGGACTTTATGTATAAATTAATTTTCTATTGACTTGTAGTCATTCCCATCACCCCAGATCAGATACAAAATATTTAATATTTTATTATTTCCAAATTTAGTATATAAAATATATTTTATACATAAATTTATTCAATTCAACACTTTATTTTGTGGCCTTTCAACACAAAAATGCTCTTGGCTGACAATAATTTTTTTTTGAAAAATTTATTGACCCAAGTCAATGACTGTATATATTTCACGATATTTTACTTTTAAGTACGAAAAACAAAGTTATGTGCAAAATTAATATTACGAAAGTAGGGTAGTTGAGTAGGTGCATTAATATCACAACAAAATAAAAATATATTATTTCATTAAGCTCCAAGACTATTTTATTTCTAGGTCTCCTTCCGGGTAAATTAATTGTATAGTACATGAGTAGGAAAAGGACGATAAAAGACATTTTAGTTATTTTATCAAATTCCATGCACTACTTGGTCAATATTTAACACTTGCATGTAACTTGCCTTCTTTTTTAGAAACAAATATGGAACTTTATTTACGCAAATTCAATATTTTTTTCGTTAAATTAAGTTTTACATTTTGTTTAAAACAAATTTACCACTAGACAGTGTCTAGCGGTCTTTTATTAAAAATAAAAAATTAATTAGGGACAAGTATAAGCAAGGGGGGCTAGGCATTATCTTACTAATCCTAATGAAGTAACTAACTTCTGCTACCTAACAAGCATGAAGAAAATAAGAGCTAGAGAGAATTAAGTATTTTCTGATCATCACAGAGTTTGTAATACACTCCATGATGATATTACAATGAGGATGCTTAAATAATGTAAAAAATTTGTTGGTAAACACACTATTTAGAAGTTTTTTAAAAAATTAATAGTGAATCATTCATATAAATTAATGTTGCTATATATAGGTTTTAGTAACATTTACGAAGAGTGTTAATATGTAATTGTCGCTAGTAATTAATTGCCTCTAAATAAATATATTTAACAAAAATGAATTGTATTACCGATAAATTATCGTTAAAAATCATTTTTGATGGAATGTGTTATACAATATAGAAGTCAAGTGGAGAACTTCTGTTTGGCAGTAGCAAGTGTGTGTTGAAGCAACTATTTCTTGAACGGATAAAAAAAAGTTCATCAACACTACAATTGAGACTATTACTACTTACATATTGTTGTAGGAGATGACATATATAGATACTTTCAAAAAAACTAAATTAACATTCGACTATAAAACCCAATACATAAAGGGGACATGAAAAACTCTTAAGTTCGTCAACACAAATGCAAATTGGAAACACTACAATTGAGACAATCATGATAATTACTACTTACTTAACAACACCTATATATGATAGCTAAAATAGTCTGTATAGTATTAAATATGAGGAGTATAATGCCTGCCACAGTTGGATATCACAACAAAGTAAAAACATATTATTTAAGCTCCAAGACTACTTTTATTTCTAGGTCTCCTTTTGGGTAAATTAATTATATAGTACATGAGTAAGAAAAGGATGATAAAAAACATTTTAGTCATTTTATCAAAATCAATGCATTATTTGATCACTATTTTTCATAAAGAGATGAGTTCTTGAATGATAATTAAGAAAAGAAGATTTAGGATCAAAAGTAGTTACTCAAATGTTTTATCTTGAAAATTATCTTGAATTCGCCTTAGACCAAGCTTCTAAAGTTTAAAAATAGGAAAAATGGAAAGAAATTGTGACATTTTGAAAATATACATTGCCAGGTCCATCGCGAAAGCAGACCCCTGTTCGCAAACACAATCGAAGGCCTGCGAACGTGACAACCCCCTCGCCCGACCCTTCGCGAATGCGATAGGTCTACCACAAACGCAAATGTCATGAACGCTATCAATCCTCCGCGAATGCGAGGGCCAAAGGATCTGACCCATAGCAAAGGCATGCAACGTGCCGCGAACGCGAGGGGGTCAACCTCAACACCAAAACAGCAACATATTACATCACACAAGATATTTTGAAGGGACTCTCGTGATTCGTTCGACATCTCATACACACAAATTAAATATACTATCCAACTAAACTCGATGTTCTTGAACCAATGAAATTATCAAAACACGGATTGAGGTCTTCTTGACTCGAAACCCATGAGAATCTTAATAAACTAATATAACACCTAAAAAGACCAAACTAAGCCTGAAACCTCTAAAAATTCAACAAAGACCTTTCCTAGTCCTAAAATCATTCCTGAATCTAACGAAACTGTCGAAAATCCGATCTGAGCATCCGAACTTTGAATGTTGATCAAAGTCAACTCAAGAACTAAAATACCATAAACTTCCAACACAACGCCTCAAATCCACAATACAACTATAAATTCGAAATCGGCGACTCTCCTAAACCAAATCCCACTTTTCGGAGTTAATGGAACTTACAAAATTTTATTTCGAGACTCGAAACTCTGATTGTTACCAAAAACCACTTTTAAACAACTTAAACCTTCCAAAACTAAATAACTTTCAAAAATCATAGATTTTAAATAATATTTCCAAACCAACTTCACAAACTGAATGGAAATGACTGGGGCAACTATCAGGAGTGGTAAAATGGCAATTTTATGAAAAAAAATAAAAAATAACCTTCCGAATCATCATAGTATTAAACAAAAATAAATTATTTTATTGGTCTATTTTAACAAATTAAAAGAGTTTTATTACTTTTCCTTATACTATTTTTAATGATTTTAGGGAGAGTGTCAAGTTAACATGAATTAAATAATATGAAACGGTGAAAAGAGCAATCACTTACGTTCCATATTCCCACCAAATCACACTCTCCTTTGAATGCAACTGTGCCCGTCTAATAATTAACAAGGTAGAACGGTAAAAACTTATTATATTATTATTCAATATATGTTAGTCTAATATTTTATACTTAATTTTATTATTTCCAAATTTAATATATATTATATATATAAATTTACTCGATATAGCACTTTATTTTGTGGCCTTTCAACACAAAATGCTCTCAACAGACGATAATAAAAATTGATATCCGTTGACTCAAGTCAATGATTATATATATTCCACGATATTTTACTTTTAATTTTATGTACGAAGTTAGGTGCAAAATTAATATTAGAGATGTAGGGTAGTTGGGTAGGTTCGTTAATATCACAACAAAGTAAAAACATACTCCTTTCGTCCACTATTGTTTTTCAGGATAAGATCATGCGCAATCCTTAAGAAAAATTTAATATAAGGTGCAATTTGACTAATACAACCCTACTATCAATCATTATTAAAATGGTTTGTAATTTTTGAAAATTGTAAAACAACTTTTTTTCACATTAAAGTAGTCTTGTAACTTTAAAGTGACTACTTTTTGAAATAAGTAGTTATGTAATTATTAAGGGCAGAATTGGAAAAAAGTGACAAATTGTTTCTTGATTGTTTAAATTGACAATTAATGTTGGACAACTATTTTTAGTATACCTGACAAACAATAGTGGACGGAGGGAGTATTTTTTAAGCTCGAAGATTACTTTATTTGTGTCTCCTTTTAGGTAAATTAATAATATATTACTTTCTCTGTTCCTATTTATATATCGTACTTACTTAAAATATATATTCCTTAATATTTGTTATTTTACAAAATCAATGCATAAATGATACTATTCTTCCTATTTTACTCTTTGAAAGTTATTAGTCTTGAGTGGATAAATTTTTCCAATATAATCAATGTAATTACTAATATGAACGGAAGAATTGAATAGCACATTATAGCTCCAAGACGACTTAGAATTAAGTAGTCAACCGAATATTAAAGCTTCCCTTTTCACTTCATTTCTTTTAGATTTTTTACCTAGTATTCTAAATTCGTATTAGAGCTCCACTTAAATTTGGATTGTGCACTACAGGATTTATTCGAGGATGATGCTTCTAACAAATTTTTTTCATATCCAGGGCTCAAACTCAAAATCTCTGATTGAGGGTGAAGCAGTTCTATCATTGCACCACAACCCACATGTTGATCCCTTTTCACTTCATTTCAATGTCTAGTTATATTGTTCATTCTTGATAGATAATTATACTACAACTATTATATTCCCAGATATTTTACTTTCAGGGCAAATAGAAAGTTAGGTGCAAAATTTAATTTTCAAGCTGTCCACCATTAATAATTTATTGCTACATACAGTTCATGCCTATGTCCAGAATTCATTCATAATAATTACAAAAGTTAGAAGCACGTTTTTTAAATGCTTACTTCCTCTTTGATGTATTTCTCATCATTATCTATAAAGACAAATTATATTCATATTTTTATTATATACATAGAATTAAAAATACTAATTAATACCTATAGGAAATAAAATTATTATGATTATCATATGTTAATCTCACTACATGTTTTAAAATAAAACATATTCAATATCACCTACATCTGGTAAGAAAAAGAGCTTGGAAACATCATATAGCTCTATACAATCTATATCAATCTATAAAGAATTTAGAAAAAAACTTATTTATCAGTAAGCTTAAGATCTATAAACTTGATTATATCTATTCATGAGATAAAAATGATCAGAATACAAGAGTATTTTGAATATAAAAATGCAAAAGGAATTTTAAAAAAGAAATGTCCTTTATACAACTTAAACACATATATGCTTTGTATTTCTTGATTCATTTAGTCAGATTCTTCTGAGCTAGTTGAACGTTCTTCAAATAATCATTCCTAAGAATTCTATTTCATTTTTATTTATATGTGCATGTTTCTGGCTTAGAATGATTCTATTTTTCAAACATATACCTGAAAGTTCTTTTAGATGGGTTAAATGTTCTTGATATGTTTTCGAACATATCAATATATCATCTATGTAGACAATGAAAAATTTCTTTTTAGAAAATATTGTGTCCATCTTTCTTTGAAAGATTTGAGGGGCATTTTTTAATCCGACAGGCATAACTAACCATTCGTAGTGTCCATTAGGCGTACTAAACGCTGTAAATGGAATAGATTCTTCTGATAATTTTATTTGCCAAAATCCACTTTTACAGTCGAACTTTGGAAAATAAGTTTTCCTTTGGCAAGGTTTATTATATTATTTTTATCTAGGATAAAATATCCATCAAATATACAATTTTTGTTAAGCTCTTTATAGTTTATCACCATTCGAGCCTTTCCTCTTTTTATCTCAGCATGATTTCTTACCATAAATGCTGGACTGCTATGAGGGCTTCTACTCATCCTAATAAGTTTTAGGTTGATTAATTCTTTGAGTTGAATTTTAAACTCATTTTTATCATCTTCGTTGAAGAGCATAGGTTTTACTCTAATGATGATACTTGGGTCTTTAAGTATTAAAATAGCTTTTTCCTGATTCTTTTTCCATTTTTCTAAAGGATTTTCGCCATAAGATTTTTGCAAATTTTCTTTAATATGTTCTAGATTAAGACATTTAAAAGAGATTTTTCTTAGATTTTCTAGATACTTTCTCTTGTAATTTTCATTTTCTTTTTCAAAAATATATGTATTTTGTTTTCTTGGGACTTTGATAAAATGTCCGCAAGGAATTTTAAGACTTATCATGTATATTGTCTGGTGATAATCTTGGAATTGTTGGAGCAAAATCATTTCCTAATAATAAATTAGTTTCTAATTTATCATAGGCAAAAATTTTATTTATAGGAACAATTTTTGATCCTAGATTTATCTCCACTTTTTCTTTTGACTGTGATAGTCTTTCTTTAACACCTGTAATATCAATCATTGATATTTTGTTTTTATTAATATACCAATTTTTTATTAAAAAAGATTTTGCCAAACTGGCTTCAGATCCATTATCAATTTGACAACAGGTTGTCAATTTTGTATCATAGAAAGTTATTTCTATGAAAAATGATACACGGAAAGATGTTTCTTTGGGCATTTTAATTTTTTGATATGAAACAAGTTTCATTTTTATAACTTATTTCTATTCCATTTTTTCATATGCTATAGTCATTTAGACTATTAAGGAACATATTTCCTAATATTAGGTTGTGATCACTTTCGTGATTTGTGATATAACAAGGAACTGTTATTCTTATTGTATCTAACTGTATTGGTACATCTACCATATTTATACAGCTAAAGTTATTTCCTTCAAAAGTTTTATAGATATAAGGAGTACATTCATATATTGGTAATTCATCCACTATAATTCCTTTGATGTGATTTGCCGTAGCACCTTGTTTTTTCCATTCAACTCCGTTAAAGATTCTTCCTGAAATCCTGGTAACGTTAGTAATCTCAAGAATCTTTTTAGAATATCTATTGGAAATATTTTTCTTTATAGAATTTCTTCCATATTCCAATGAAAGTCTAGGATTAGTGCTAGGACTTCCTATTTCTTTCGTTTTTCAAAATGGATTTCATATTCTTTCGGAATTATTGCTTGTTGAATTTCTGCTTCAACTATCCTTGCAATTTCTGTGCATTCTTGATCTATTTCAATCATTTCTTTGTTTTTGTATACACTACCATAATTGGAGTTTGTAACGGTATACAAAGCTTGGTAATAAATACTCATAATGTGATTAGCTGGTTTAAATAGATCGTTTCTTTTAACCTGAAAATGTAAGCTTAATGCATCATTAAAGTCTGCATCTTTTATTGAAATACAGTACTTTGGATAATAAGTAAATAGGAGTTTGGTATAGGCTAAGTTACCTTCTACTATACTAAGATTTTCCTCTCTAGCATTAATGAATCTTTCATCAGAAAGATTGATGACAATAGGACAATTGATTCCTTCTTTAAATGTTGATTTAACTAGAATTTGGAATCCACCTAAATGAGCATAATTCATTTTTTTCCTTTTACTTTCAGGAATTTTTCTAAGGATCTATTTGATCATTGGTTTAGTTAAAAGATTTAACTTATGTTTTCCTGTAGTTTGGGTAATTTCTATTACCTTTTCTACTTCTTGATATTCATGGTATGAATTTTTATTTCTTGCAAACATCCTTTGCGTTCTACTGAATATATTATCTTCTATTTTCAAATTGAGTTGCAATCCTTGGATTTTCTGTAATAATTCTCCATCGAATGTTGCCTTTAGGGCGTATCCTCTTTGATCTTCTTCAGACTCTATAATTTGTACTAAATTGTCTTCTTTTTGTATTTCTTGAATCATTTAGTCAGATTCTTCTGAGCTAGTTGAATGTTCTTCATATAATTCTTCGTAGAATTCATCACTTTTTATTGATATTACAGATTCTAAATCTAAATCAATTTCTAGTCTATCAATTTTTAATGTTTTTACTTGTTTCTTGTTACATTCGTAACTTTTATGTCCTTTTTCGCCACAATTGTAGCATTTACATTTTTCTGTTGTTCTTTTAAAAATTTTTCCTTTTATAGTACCTTTTTTTTAGGTATATAGTTTTTTTTTGAAGTATTTTTTCTTTTTATTAAGCTTTTCTTAAGCTGTTTCCTTTTCTTATACACTCTATCATTGCATTCCCATTGGGTTGCTGCATTTGTATCTAAGCAATAGATCTGAGTATTTATCCTTTTGGTTTTTCTTTGTACATTATGTGTCATACATAATTGCCTAAGTCTATTATTTAAGAAAGATATTCTTTGTCCAAGAGTATCTTCTTCTTTATTTTCTTTTTCATATTCTTCTCTGAAGTATTTAGCCCAAAAGCCTGGTAATTTTTGATAATATTTCTCAAGATATGACAACATTTCTTTACTGCTATCAAATATTTTATAATAATATTCTTTGAATTCACAAGTGTATTCTTGAATATAACTCATTTTTCATATTTGTAATTTTTCTAATTGTTCTTTTGCGATTATTCGTAATTTTTCTCTATTTAGCAAGGTGCGTCCTTCGCCACCTAGAAATTCATTTCCTATGAATTGTATCCTTAAACTCATATTTAATGACTTGGATCACTCATATTTTAATTGGTTAAATATGGGTAGGGGTGGTAAATGGTTGGATTGAATCGGATTTGAATGGATTGAGCAAAAATTGTTTGGATTACAATACATCCAAATAAAATATGGGTAAATATGGATTTGCTCAAATATGATTTGGGTAAAATAGTTCTAACCCATTTTAAAAAATCTGTTTTTCAAAAAAAAAAATTACCCCCTCCCCCTCCCCCGAGCACCACCACCCCCCGGGGCGCCCCCCTACCTTCCACCAACCTACCCCTAAATTTTTTTTGTTTTCCAAAAACAAAAAAAATATGTTTTTTTTTTAAAAAAAAAATTATACCCCCTCCGCCGGGCATTCCCCCCCCACCTTCCACCAACCGACCTCTAAATTTTTTTGTTTGCAAAAAAAAAAAAAAAAAAAAAAAAAAAAATCTGTTTTTTCAAAAAAAAAATTTACCCCCTCCTCCAGGCACCCACCCCCCCCCCCCCACACACACACCCCTTCCATCAACCTACCCCCAATTTTTTTTGTTTTCCAAAAACAAAAACAAAAAATCTATTTTTTCAAAAAAAAAATTTACCCCCTCCTCCGGGCACCCCCCCCCCCCCAACACACACACCCCTTCCATCAACCTACCCCCAATTTTTTTTGTTTTCCAAAAACAAAAAAAATTAAGTTTTTTTTTTAAAAAAAATTTAGCCCCTCCCCCCGGGAACACCCCCACCTTCCACCAACCGACCCCTATATTTTTTTTGTTTTCCAAAAAAACAAAAATAGATTACCCTCTCCCCCGAGCACCCCCCAACCCAGGGCGCCCCCCTTCCACCAACCTACCCCTAATTTTTTTTGTTTTCCAAGAAAAAAAAATCTGTTTTTTCAATTAAGTTTGAAAATTAATTTAATTTTTGAAAATTAATATTAATTTTTTTATTTTTTAGCACAATTAAGAATTTTGAGTGGAAGTGAAAACTAAGTGATTGGGTCAATATGGATATCCATATTTAACCCATTTTGATCATATTTATAGAGACTCTTAAAAATAACTTGAAGCCCATATCATCCGAGACGACTTAAAATTAAGTGGTCAACCGAATAGAAAGTTGGGTGCAAAAATTATTTTTTACTACATAATACAGTTCATGCCTATGTCCAGAATTCATAATTACAAAAGAAAGAAGCATGCTTTTTAAATGATTACGTTCAGTGGCGGAGCCAGAAATTTGAACAAAGAGTGTTCAAGTGCTAAAGTAAATCTATTCTTCTTAAAAAATGAAAAAAAAATGCTAATTCGTGTGTCTTTACTTTTTCAAGGTGCCTAAAACCAATAGGCTACATCATATTTTTATATCAAGGGTATCCAAAATATGTTATTTAGCCACTTTGTTTATCATTGAAATTGCAAATTATGTAGAGAATGAATTTGTTTATTGTCGACTTGTCTCAAATAATTCAAGAAATTTCTCCAGGAAACAAGATTAAAGACTTGTCACTATATTCATCACCATTAATGATGATTATAATGTGAGTATGGACACCAATGAGGTTTGTCAAAAAAAAAAGGTTTATACTACCTTTTTAAAACCTTGAAATGAACAATGTTTCTTTGCTGATACTGCCAAAAAAACAAAAAAGAAGCAATCTTTTATACACCCTTTTTAAACAAAAAAGAGTTTTCGAGTGTTTATACATGTTACTTGAAATTATATGTATTTTTAAATTAAAAAAAACATGTACGAAATATAAAAAAAAAAAAAATAGCCGCTAGTTTTCCCCACTTCTCTAAGGGAATGAAACTTTTTTTGAAAATAATTTCCTTAAGTGAAAAATTGTGTTTCCTTATTTATCTCATAAAAAATTGACCTTATATTATTATTTATCTTATACTCATCTTTTTTATTATCTATTTTATTATTTTTACTCTCAATTGAACTCTCTCCTAAAAAAAATGATTTATTGTTGCTGCTTACAAGTTAATAAAGAACAAAATTTGTTTTTGATTGTCTTCTTCAAAATCTTAAGAAGTGCAGCAAACAATCATTATATTGAAGGAACGCAACACTATTTCAACATCAACTTATCAAATTCGTGAATCAGATTTTATTATTCTAACTTTATTTTATACTTTTTTTTTGAACTTTTGTTATTGTTGATATTCTTAGTTAGTAAGTATCTATATTCTCGTTTTAGTTATTACTAAGATAAATAATACAAGTAGAAGATAATTATTTAATGGAAATATTCAATCAAATAAAAAGACTTGATTTTTTTCCTAATGCATATATTGCTTATAGAATAATGTTAACAATTCATGTAATTATTGCCTTGGCCGAAAGAAGTTTTTCGAAACTAAAATTGATAAAATTTTATCTAAGATCAACAATGTGAGATTGAATACATTACTATATTATCAATTGAAAAGGAATTAATAAAACAAATATTAGAAAACACTAATTAATGACTTCACATCTAAAAAGGCAAGAAAAATATATTTTAAATAAATATATACATGATTATTTTTTTTTGAAAAAAAACAATTAAAAAAAATATTAGAGCCCCTTTTAAGGTTTGCCTTTAGGCCTCCAATCTTGTTGAGTTGGCCCCGGATACGGGAGAAGTGGTCAATATTCCTATTCGGTCTAATCAGTTTGCGCTTCAGTTTTGAGGAAAAACTACTTTGTTCTTTACGATCTTAATTTTCCCAAAATGTAATAATTATGTTTTGTTTTTAAATTGTGCGATAAATTAAAATGGTCGTTAATCGCTTCTTCCACCTCATTTAGTGCATTAAATTTGTTACTAACTGCTACATCCTTTACATTTGTTGTTGTCACCTGACTCTCGACGATTTGTTGTGGTTTCGTGAATAATCTTCTGTCTTTCAAAACTGTCCAGTTACCTGGATTTCCCACAACCTTGCCACTGGACAATATTCTAGCATTGCCTTTTTGAATAATGTCTCTCTGTTTGGGATAACCCTCGTATCTTCTTCCATATTCTTTGATTTTATCTTATCACCATCCTTCTTCAAATTCAACTCATGATTAATGATTCTACACTCTTCTTTATTAGGACCCTGTAATCTACATTCCACACAATACTTTGGTATATAGTCATATCTGATGGTAACTGTTTCAGATCTAACCTCCCAGGTTTCCTCATTCTCAATATCCATTATCACAGAATGTGGAAGATCTGCCAAAAGGTCCACCATCACTTTAATCCTAGCACAACCCGGCCTAGTTTTATTGATGGTTGCCATATCTAATTGCAATGGCTTGCCTACAGCCGAGGCCAGTGAAAACAAGGATTCTTTCACAAAAAAGGTAGGCTTTTGCTTTTGTTGTCTCCTCATCAATCTTAAATCTGACATCAGATTAACCAAGTCTTCCATTAGAGATAGTCTTATAAGTACATGCCGATTGCGAAATATACCAATCTTACAATCCCCTTTGATGCCACAAAGGGATTGCCTTTCTGAGCACTTCTAGATCCGGCCAACCGTACGAGAATTTACCAATAACGGCATATTGTAGGTCTTGCATGATTTTCATACGATCCACTTCTGCCTTAGTCCATTTAATTCTTGGAGAACCATTAACCATATTCACTGGCTTGCGGGGGATGGGCTCAAGAAGTGACTTCTGCAAAATTTCCTTCTCCACCACTCTGCATGAACAGCATATTTAGACTGAGTTATGGATGGATTTTCTCCCCTCTTTTCATTGTTCGAAGATGGATTGAGTTCACATAAAGGAGGAAAATCTGTAACAGATGTGATAGCGAGGATGACTGGCCGCCGATCACAGTAGTCATAGGCAGATTAGGGTTCATGCGCAGGCTCCCTCATTAGAACTTCCCTCTTTTTGATCTTGAATATTATTCCAACGAGCCAAGTAAGAAAATCCTACTGTCAATGTTAGATTCGATCGCTTATTTTATAAAATTTATATTATATTAATTTTTTATTATTTTATTTTACTTCATAATTTCTGGTTTAGTTAACTTTTGATATTTTTTTTGTTAAAAAGTTATGATAGAAAGATGTGCAGGACACAAATTAGGGTAGAATATTAGTAGGTATAAGAGTGCGACCATACTAGTAAAGTAGGACTGCATTTTCTTGTTACCCTTACTCGTAGTCATAGGACTGTACAGTCTTGTAGTTTCTTAATTATTCTTCGATTTTTATTGCTATCTATGATTTCGTGTAGTTCAATTATAATATTATTTTATTGTAGTAGTATTCTGCTATAGTATTGAAAATATATCAAAAATAGTCTCTTTATCTCAACTCTTAGATAGAGGCAATTAGGTCTATGTACACTCTATCTTCCAGATCCCACTTTGTAGTACTACACTGGATATGTTGTGTTATTATGTAAGAGTCACAAGTAAAAGTTAGAACACGATACTAAGTATAGTTCGTAGAATTTTAATTTGATAAAAACTCTCTACACACTTTTACAAATTAAAAAAGTGATGAATCAAGAAACATAAAAGACGACAATAATAAAGTTCTATCCCACTATTTTACATGCCGTGATGTAAAAATATGGAGTTAAACAAAGATAAACGAAGGGGCTCAAGAACTGAGTCTACTAAAATGCATCAAATAAACTTGTTGTATCCTGATTTTCGTCCAAAATTTTAGCTTTAATGAAGCTATCTCCAGCTTCGGAAAGCTCTGCTGCATTTGACATGGCCTTATTCCACATGGTTAAAGTAAATGTTTCACATATCCGTATTTATTTCAAGTTACCAACATGGCTAAACAATGTGATCGACAGATTTTCCAATGGTAATTCACCAGGTTTCGTTGTGATAAAATGAAGCTCGTTGAGGATAAAGAAAGGAACTTGGTTTTCTAGTAACAAGTCTAGGAGTATTTGATTATATTTGTAATCAACAAAATCTATAATTTTTCTTCTCCTCCTGGCCACATTTGACAATGCTCTCGAAGAAACTCAACCACAAAACAACCATCAAGCAATAACATTTTGCAAAATTCATGACTATCGAGGTCTTTTATATCTTTGTAACACATTAGTGCATCCTCCTCCTCACGCTCCAACAATTTGATGCACCTTTGCACATCAAACCCCTCTTTTCGTTGAAGAAATCGTCGTAGGTACAATAGTTTGTACTTTTCCATTGAACCAAGTTAAGCATTTTTCCTATGGTAAGGACCAATAGAGACCATCTTTGGTGTATAAGCATCTCAATTTGATTCACGTAGCCGCACGTTTACTTTGAATATGGTACTCGATTTAAAAGATGATTTGTCCAAATCCTCAAACATTTTATCAAAGATTTGATTTACACATTTCTTTGTTTGCGACCCTGATGGATCTTCATCATTTGTTTCATTGATCTGCGTTTAAAAAAGGAATTTTTGACCAAAGTAAGCCACTACTTAAACTAATTCACCAAAATAATATGTTTTTTTAAAAAAAACTCACAAAACTAGAATAAACATATTTGGTAGTAACGTTTTAGGTATTATTTTATTCAAAAATAATCAATGGCAAAAAGACAAATTTCTGACAGGATAAGTAGGTTTAAAACGTTACTATCAAATACGTTTTATTGATTCATTATTGACAATCACGTTTTAATGCAAAAACATTACGGACTATAACGACTCTTTAGAATCCAATTTACTCCATTAGTTACTGTCACCACACTCTTGTTAAATAATCTCTAGTATTCAGGAAGAACTTAATTCATTTTTCCAAGCGCCTCTTTCCTGTCTATTTAAAATTGAGGATTCATAGTAATAGCGTTAGGGTTTTGGAGTGAGATGTCCATCTTGAAGTGGAACGAGAACGTTTGCTTCTTGACCTGCTATGAAACGAGATTCAACGATAGTGAAATTAGCTGAAAAATTACTGAATGAATCTTCTACAAATTTCGATACTCATTCTAACTCTGCTACATATCATCACTCTGTAATGAAAAACCAGAAAAAAATTGTTACTAAAAACAGTAATTTCTCAACACATGACACACAAGAAAATTGTACTTAATATCAATTTAAGCTTTAAGATTGAATTGATATGGTGAATTCAACATGGTATATATAAAAACACACTTTTATTTAGTCCTATTTTAAGTATGATTGAATAAGAAATCCGAAAATTCTTAGGGGAACGCAAAGTTGCCTTTGAAGTCGTCGGTGAAATTGGAGAGAAGAGCGTCGTAGAAATTGGTAGCAGAGTTGTGGGAGTGAGGTTGATGGTGGTGACAAACGGGGTGCTATAAATGGAGAAAATTTTGTCATTAGAGAAATCGAGAACATCATCATGTAGACACTTAGTAACGTTTCTACTTAAAGAGTCATTATTGTCTGTAACGTATTAGCCGTAAAACGTGATTGTGAGTAACGAATTAATAAAACGTATTTGACAATAACGTTTTATAGCTGTTTACTCTGTCAGAATTTTGTCTTTTTGTCATTGATTATTTTTGAATAAAATAATAACTAAAACGTTAATACCAAATACGTTTATTCTAGTTTTGTAAATTTTTAAAACAACATATTATTTTGGTGAATTAGTTTAAATAGTGGCTTACTTCGGTAAAAAATTCTTAAAAAAATTGTGCATATATACCTCATCGTTTGACAAATTATCTATACTTACTTTTTTCGTTAACAAGACAATTTTTTTTTAAAAAAAAAACAACTTAAAACTGCTTTTTTTTTTTTTTTTTTTTTTTTTCATTTTAAAAATGTCAACAAGACTTTTAAAACTTACTTAATTCACCGGACTTATTTTCTTTACCCCTCCAGACCCGACTCAAATTAAAAAAATCCATAAGGTGTAAAACCATTGTTAGTGAACATATTAGGATAATGAGGTAGGCTTAAAATCACATGAAAGGAAATAGTCTAAAAAATTCTCTATTTAATTGCCAAAAGAAAAGTGGGTTAATGAAATAAAAAACTAAATTAATATATATAGTATTGAGAGAGAGATACCTCATCTTTTTCAGTTTGAAGAAGCAATGGAATTTGGTTATCTATTGAGGTAATCTCAATGGAGTGTGCCATCCCTCTTTCTTCAATTCTAATTCCTACAAAAAAAAAAAAAAAAAAAAAAAAAACGCATTCTTTTTAATTTCAATAAGAACTAAGAAAATGTCGATAGAATTTCTTCTAACAATAATTTTCATGTCAAATACGTGAAAATCAAGAGATTAAAAACTTTATTGTCTAAAACATGTTTAATAGGAACATTTTATACATAATCCAAGTATTCAATAGGTATAATCTTTAGTATAAGTACTTAAATGAAAAACAGGTGACAAATTTAAAGGGCATTTTCTTGTTGCCCTTACTAGTAGTCATAGGACTATATATTCTTGTAGTTTCATGTTTTCGATTCCATATACTTTAATTATAATATTATTTTACTGTAATACTATTTTGCTAAACTATCGAAAATATATCCAAAATAGCCTCTTTATCTCAGGCAAGGTCTGTGTACACTTTACCCTTCCAGACTCCAATTTTGTGGAACTACACTGAATATGTTGTGTTGTTGTTGTTATGTAAGAGTCAGAAGTAGAAGTTAGAACCCGATACTAAGCATACTTTTGTAGAATTTAATTTGATTAAAACTTTCTAAACGCTTTTACAAATTTAAAAAGTGATGAATCAAGGAGATATGAAAGACAAAAATAATAAAGTTCTATTCCACTATTTTATAGTAATGTAAAAATATGAAGTTAAACGAAGATAAATAAATTGAAACGGAGGGGCTCAAGGACTAAGTCCACTAAAATTAAGTATCCATCGAATAAGAGAAATTTAAATCATATTAAAAGAAAGATATCAAATATCTTGCAGCTTACTATACTCAAATTGACAGAACGAATACCTTGTAGTATCAGTAGGGTAAGAACTAATTTGGTTTCAATATGAGTAGCATATTAGTAGGTTTAGGAGATGGAACTTTAGGTACAATTGAGACAATCACGATATACTTACTTAACGTAATTTATCTAGAATTTTGGTTTAAATACCTATATTATAGTATTATCGTTAAATATAATATAGTGAAAATTATAGTATTCTTACAAAATTATTTATTTGTTGTGTAGGATGGGATGTTGTATAAGACATTTAAAAATTCCCTGATTCGAAATGGACTAGTTGGAGTGTACTTTGAGTTTCTTCTTAAATTCTTTTGCTCTGCTTCACTTTTATGAAGGTGAAGGAATATGAGAGATGTTGTGCCGTAATTTTTCTATTCGTAGAAAAAATTGCTTTTTTAAATGTTCTAAGTGTAAAACAATTTAAGAAAAATACTTAAAAAAAAGTCGTCACTTAATTTTTTAAAGAAATTAAGAAAACTTAATTTTAAAAGACTCTAACAGATTAAGTCTTTCAAATTTAGAGAAAATGGGTAAAAAGTTCTTATTTACGCTTCAAGAAGGTTTTTAAGGCACTTGAAACTCTCGCTAGCACGCGATTGACCTGTGACTTGACTAAAATATATTTTTTGCCTATTTCTTTGAGAAAATGGTTTAACATAAAAATAATAATTTACAATATTTGATTTAACTTTGAAAAAATAATTAGATAAAGGACACATTTTTATTTTTCAAAGAAAGGGACCTAAATTGATATATTTGAATTTAATTGCAAGTGATTAAAATTTTAACAAAACTAGATTAATTAGTGTTTGTTCGAATCCTTTTAAAAATAATTTACACCAATTTAGTTGATAAACCAAGATATCATTTTAACTAATTAAAAGTGAGTTTTGAATATAAAACATTTGAATAAGTGAATAAGGGGCAAGAGTGTATAAAATAAAAATTTATTAAAGTAAACCAACACATAGAAGATAGTTCATTCTTTAGGGGATTCAATTAAGTTATTTAACAATTTTAAAATTAGAGTTAAAATACAAATAATAAATAATCACAATTAAATAATTAAAGAGTAAAGAAGAAATTGAATTTTGGGCCTCCTTTTGGGCCAATTTCGCTGGAATATTTTTGGGGTTTTACCCAATCCCATTTTTGTATATAACGACTGTATATTAGTGTATATCAGCATATATATAAGCTCTTTTCAGGTATTTTCTGCTTCCGAACACCTATATTTCTCCTCAGCCCTGCATTTTTACATTTTTAACTTGTATATCAGTATTTTCGTGGTATATACTAGTGTATATTGCCGTATATAGAAAGCATACATCCTGCTGGACTTTTTGGGCACTTAAGTTTCAATTTCCTGCCCTGTTTGCTGCCTCCAACCTGTTCACCGCTTTAAATTTTGGCTGACTCGATAAGGGGTAAAATTGAGTTTCGACACAACTCAAGAAGCAAGGAGAGGAGATAGGAGTTCATGTGAGAATTCGGACATATGTCATGGCAAGAAAAAGAAAGACAAAATTAAGTTAGCAAAAGGAAAACCAACCTTAAATAATAACATAAAAACACTTAACACTTTACTAGACTTAAACTCAAACTAAAATAAGAGAACTCCTACATAAAGCATATCAATACCAAGGCCCCATGTTACGAAATAAAAGACTAATTTTGACATGAAGCTACTGCTTATGGGTGGGGGGGGGGGGATCAAAATTAGATCCCATGTGGGATCTAACCCATATTCATGCTCAAACAATAAACAAATAAATGTATTATGCTATTATGTTAAGAACTATTTGGTCACAGATGCAATTTCCAGGGGATTAGGCATAGATAGGCAACAGAGAATTTTTAGCTAAATGAATTTCAACAAATCAAGGGAAGGGAGGGAATAATGCGGTAGAGGCAAGGTATTGTAGAATATCAAATGCCACATGCTATATATTTCGCAATACAATCAACAACAAACCAAACTATAATCCATTTGAAAAGTTCAAAGATTAACCGGATATATCCCATTATTGTCAAAAAGAAAAAAATTAAGTAGGAGCATGATTTATCTTATAACTGTGCACTAAAATAATAACTTCAAAAAGCCCACACCACCGCTAATTGTAAGTAATTATGCAACAAACTTTAAACAAACTTGATCATGCAGAAGAGAAATCGAAGTATTCGAAGGAAGGGAAACAAGTCATCTAAATATCCACTTTGAAAGTTCTACTACAATTTAAAGTAACTCAACTATCATTCAAGCAAAGAGATTCGAAGCGAACAACACTAAAGGCACAAGATTAGCTCAAAACAATTTGGCGAGAAGACACGTTGACAATATTCGAGATAGACTTGACCACATTCAAATGAAAGAAAAAGAAGAACGACGCTAAATCGAGCGAGATGAGACTATGGAAAATTCGAAAAACGAGACATCAAAACCGAAATACAAGAGGGCCACAATCATCATTCGAATTATGTAAGAATGTAAACAACTCCTAGGGATTAAGCTAACATGATAAAGAGCTACTATAACATCAAAACGACAAAAAAAAAAAAAAAAAAAACAACAAAATACAAGTAAATGGTGAAGAAAACAAGCTTATACAGCTAACACATTCAACATTGAAACTGAACAACAAATGGCTCATCTTAGGCAAACTCAAACAGAGATTCAGCTGACCATAGCGATACGAAATTGGGCTAACGAATACAACGACCATTATATAGTATCCAAAGTAAACTTTCACTAGTGCTGGACTCATGCTTAATGTCCAAAAACTCATAGGAGAACGAGATTAAGGCAAGAGCTGGGTTGCGTCTGGAATTTGCGTTTCTGGTTCTATCTGGAAGAAGAAGAACAAAGAGTATAGGGGTGGGGTCGTTTCTTGTTTGTTGTATGCTATATCTAATGGGTCTTTGGTATGTTGTATTGGTGGGTTTCTTTTGTGAACAATTGAAAGTGGGCTGGCTGGGATTGAGGTATCAATGGTCTGCTAGAAAATGGGCCCAAATAAGAAAAGGGGTTAGATCTTTCAAGAGATAAAAATATTGAGTTTAATTTAGATGAATTAATATTAATTAATTATCGAGCTTCTTAATCTTAACGAAATATAATAATTATTTCTATTATAAAAATAATTAATTTAATTACAAACTAATTAACCCTATATTATAACTATAACTTACAGTAATAAAATATTTAACTAAAATGTAAAATCTTTGTGATGATTTTCAAATATTTATAAAATAACGTAATTGTAAGAATATACATTTATTTTTAAAACTATTAGATTTATTAAAAATGATAAAATTACTCTAAAAATAGCTTGAAAGTGTTTTGCATTTCATAAAATTCGTTAATTCAAAATTATGACCCTTGCTACTAATAAAGTATTTAAAATATAAAATTCTTTTTGAGATAGATTTTTGAAAACTCATAAAATGCATTAACTATACACATAACTAAATAAAACATATATATAATTAAAAAGGTGACAAAACTATTTAAAATAACTTGTAAACTATGTTTATTTTATTTTATTTCTTAAATTTTTATAAAACTAATTATTTTAAATTGTTAGAAATTGAAGAAGTTTGATGATTAATTTATGTTGTTGAGGATCAAAATTGGGTGTCAACAAGAGATGGTGAATATTAAATTCTATATGGGTATACTATATATAGATTAATTGCAAACCTGCCTATATTACTAACATGAAATAGTGTGCATTTTGATAACAGTATCGTAGAATAAATATAATTTTAGTATCATAGAATAAAGTGTGTATAGACATTATATTTAAGAAAACATATCATAGAATAACACTTTGAGTGTGTGTTCAAGCCACTATTTATTCTAAAATTTGATATCAAGTATAATTGAAGAACAACACTTTTTAGGGTGTGTTCAGTATGATGGAAGATTTGCTTTTTTTTCTGAAAAATATGTGAGTGTCTTATTTATTTTTAATGTTTGATAAATAAGTTGAATATAATATTGGGCGCATTTTTAAGTGTACAACTTAATAACTTTAATTACTCCTACATAGCAATACTTTTTATTTCACTTATATAGCACGATTTTGTTTTTTCAAAACTGGAATTTATATATATAAAAAAAATGTTTACAAAGTCAGCCACACTTAACATGTATCCCTTAAATTTCTCCAATTATTTTACCTTTCCTCATTTACTCAAATTTGTTATATATTATCTCCCATGAAGGGAGGTTTCATACAAAAATAAATCTCCCTGGCTCTACTAAGATCGAGTATTAAAAAATGCATGCCAATAATTTTTCAATTCTAATTCAACACAACAGGCGATGGGATTCATTAGGTAATTGATATAAAATACAATTAATATGGTGTTTTTTTTAAGTGTTTATATTTGATTTTTCACAAACATATTTGTTTTAATCTTTTTGGTAATTATTGGTTTGGTTTATATTATCGATTATGCTAGAATATAAATTCATATTGTTAAAAATTTAGCAATTATGTGTGGTATATTATTAGGTTTTTCACAGAATCTGGTTTATATTCTTTTTGGTAATTATTCCTTGATTTATATTGTCGATTTTGGTGTAATTACAACAAATTCATATGATTTGGTGATAGTCTGAAGTGTCGATTAGGTTTTATTTTGTATATTTTAGGTTTAGTTGATTAATGCACCAAGTTAATATAAAATGAATAATTATGTGGTTTAATTGGTATGTTTCATGTCGTATGTTAACAGCTTGTATCAATGGTTTCTTTTTGTATATGATATGTTGTACACATACCAACTTCAATTTAAAATGCAGGTACATGTATTTGTGTATTTTGTTCTATTATTTGGTATACAAATACAACTTCAAAGATAATATTTTGGTACATTTTTTATTGTATTTAATTATCTGAATTGGTGTAGATAATAAGTTGAAAATGGTTCATATGTTAATTGGTGGTATTCTAATTAAATCCTAAATTGCAAATTTGTTTTTGGTATGTGATCTGGTACATATGTTGGTGTAGTTGTTCCTATGAATTGGTGCCAAATTAATACTCTGATGTATGTGCTGGTGTCATTCGAATTTTATTTTTTTGTACATGATGATGATTTTTTTTTGTTTTTAATTATTTGGTTTGTTTTGTATGGTTTTGGGGTCTATAATAAAAATCATATTTAGTGATTATGTGTTTTCGTAAGTGATTTGGTGAAATTTATTATTTTGTATTAGTTTGGTGTAATTCTGATAATTTTTGGTGTCATTCATAGTTGGTATTTTTTTTAGATGATGATGGTGTACATGTTGATTCTATTTTGGTACATAACGACGGTGTAAACACCATATTTGAGTTAAACATTATCATGTCATCAAAAAAGCATTCTTTAAAATATAATAAATAAGTTGTATGCATTGAAATGATCATTCTATTTGACGAGAGTCACTACTAATAAGTTTTGGTCTAAAACAGATAGATACCACCAAAAAACTCAACTCTAAAGAGGTAATGCTACCACCAATTACAAGAAAATAACTAGGTAGACCACCAAGTAACGACCGTAAGAAGGGATTCAACGAAAGAAAATACGAGAGGGGTAAAGTCACTTGTAGTAAATGTGGTACATCATGGCATAACAAAAAGACTTGTCCCAAGTTTGCTTATCAAAATCAACAATGATGTATTATTTTCAATTTTTTTTCCTTAATGTTTTCTTGCTCCTTGCAAAAATTTTGGAATTTTTTAAGAATGATAAATGCAATTTTATCCTACTTTGATTCTCTTGATTAATGTATTCTTATTATTGACGATTTAATTGACATATTGTTGGTATTCACGTGTTTGATTGAACAGTTGGTAATAATTACCAACCTTAAATATTGAATATGAACAACAACTACTTATAGTAATTGAACCTAAAATTATTGCACAATGTTCAGTTAAATATTTTGGTATAATGTTTGAGTAATACTAAAAAATGTTAATCAATAATAATGGTTGTTATAATGGCTAGCACGAACATATTTGGTGTACTTTTGGTGAAATAATCACAAAAATTGTTCAAATTGGGGGTGTATAGTGGCTAATATTTTGGTAGTACGAACATTGAATACACAAACAACGAGTTAAAGTGATGAGTTTGGTTTGAATTGAAACCAGAATTAATGGACATTATTAACGTAAAATTTTTGATATAATAGTTGAGTAATACTTAAAAATGTTAATAATAATGGTTGTATATCATAACCACCAAGTACACAATTGGTATACTTGTGGTGGAGTAAGCACAAATATTGGTAAAAATGAGGAGGTATTTATTGGTTGATATTTTGGTATTCTTCATATAAAAATCAATGTAACAATGAATTAACGTAAATTTTTTTGATTTGAAATAAGAATTAATCCATATTTTAAACGTAAATATAGATTGGTATAATATTGGAGTAATACAAAAAAATCTGTCATAATAATGGTTGTATATAGTGACAAAAATATTGATATTATATACCAACAACGTAACATACATTCAATCTGTAGCAACTACTTAAGTTCAAATATAAAATTTGAAACAACAATGAACATATAAAATTGACGTAATAAAAACACATTTTCCTAATAATACTATGGTATATTACCAATCACACACATTGGTATATAAACCAAACTCACTATAAATTTTGGTTTACTCTTAATCTTTTTGAAATGGGGATTTCATCCTCAAAATCGCTGTCATGAGGATAATTTTCTTCAACCAATTATGAGGATAATAACAACACTCATTGATTCGATTAGAGATTTTGTTGTTGTCTCTAATAACTGTCGATTTTTTTCCAGTTGCTCGCTTTCACTGACGGTACCAATAACAATTTTCCTCTTTCCGTAATTTCAAAGTAATGCTCCATCTTTCAAACGAAATTTTCATGATAAAAGACTCATTGATATGTTCATATCTTCTCGACACACATACTCATCAAATACACAAGTATACAAACCATAATCGCTACAAAAAATATGGAATAGGACTTTTCCGAGACGTTCTATCCATATAAATCAAAATATGAAATACAAAAAAATTAACAATAGTGAAAGGGATAGATGAAAGTGAAGAACTGAAAGTGAAACAATGGTGAAGATGATGGAAGAGAAAAGCTTGAAAACTTTTAGCAAAATATTACATAGGAATATCTAATGTTTTGAATGAATAAAAATGTTGGGAAGATAAAAAGGTTTTACTTTGGTGTAAAGACTTTTACTTTTCGTGGATTGTAAAAAAAAGGCAGTAAAATAAAAGGTTTTAGTTTAGCGTAAAGAACTTTTACTTTTTGTGGAGTGTATAAAAAAGGCAAAAAAAATAAAAATATTATTGGATCGGCACAGTAACGTGTGACTTAAAAATAGTAATTGAAGAGATAAAATATAGGAAAATTAAATACCATAATTATCATCCCAAAATTAGGCAAATAACCCCAAAAAGAGGAGAGAAGAAAATCAAAAATAAAAATTAAATTAAATCCACAAAATTAATTATTTTGGTATGTTTGTAATTTTAAAACTATGTTTGTAATTAAATAGAAGTATGTGTATATATTGTTAATTAAAGTCTTAAGTAGTATATTATTGTAATTTTCACTATAATATAATATTTGTATAAAATTTAAGCAAGCACAATTAAGGTCGGCATGAGGGTTAAGGATGTGAGGGTAGTGGGGATGAGGACTATGAGATTGGTACATTGGTGCATTCAGAATTTCAATTGGATAAGTGCTTTATTTTGAAAAGGACTATCTACGATATATTTCCTTAGATTGGAGAGAAGAAATCATTTTGTGGAGTTGATTTTCCTCTTTAAGAATCTAATCCAAGAATTGACAATATGCTCTGTTTCACTATACTTGTCATTAGGGGTGGGCATTCAGTATTCGATTTGGGATTTTCGAATTTTGGATTTGGTAATTGATAGTTAAAAATAGATACCAACTATCAATTTTTTAAATTTTAGTTTGATAATTCGGTAACCTTTAAATTAAACTTTAGTTTGGTACGGTATTTGATAATACCGTATTGAAGTTATATCCAATTGTATTATAAAGTTAATACTATTTATCCAATTTTTTCTATTTTTTGTATGTGAAGGCTCATAGAAGATTAACAAGTAAGAAGACATTAAGAAAAACACATTAACGCAACTAACAAGTAAGAAGACATTAAGAAAAACAAATTAGCTCCGCTCGTCATCCTTCTCTTCCAGGGTTTGAGTTCTTTGTTCTTATTCTCAGTCAAGTGATTTAGGGGAGGAAGTTAACATTTTTGAAGAGGAAGAAAACATGATGGAGTTTTTGTGACTACATAAATGTAACTTAACATATAATTTTTATACAAATGTGATATGATTTGACTATTACTTCAAAATTCAAAGAACGTAACTGTGACTAAATTTCATGCCAAAACTAGATTGTCTCTCACTCAAAATTTAGATTCAAACTCCCCTCGACATATTCCTATTCTTTTGAGATATGATCCATCGAAAACGAAGTTCGTTTGTAGGAAATCAACTACAAACCCAATAAACTGGCTATACATGAAGTATACACTGACTATTCAATCTCTATCAACTTAAAATCACTTATAAATAGTCCTAACTTTTAGATATGAAATCTTCTTGATGTTTATAGTCTTTGGATATATAATTCGTTCGAAACGATTTATATATGCAGTACATCAAATTTTAAAGAAAAAATGCATAATTAGAAAAAAAAATTAGTTAAATAAATCATCTCCAGAAGGTTGTAACGGGCCGAACAAATAAAAGGTCATTTTTGTTGTAAATAAGTTTGCCGAAGAGCTATAAGGCATAATTATCCCTTAATAAAACCCCAAGATGAATAGATACTTGAAATAAACTAATTAGCATTCGGCAATAAAATTCAATACAAAGTAGAATTAATGAAAAACACATAAGCTCATCAACACTACAATTGAAACAATGTACTACTTACTTAATGGAACCTATGATAGCTAGAATAGTCTGTATAGTTGTGAGTAGGAGGAGTATGATGGCTGTCGCAGTTGACGCTATTATCCAAGGACCACTACAATAATTGCGCATCAAACTTGCTATCATCCTGTTCGATTTGTTTTTATAATGTTGAGATGCTCTTAAGCATTCTTCATAATAATAAAAGGTGGAATACGTAGTGACCCCATTTCCGATTTTGTTGAAGAGGCTAGACACGTCTTTGTCCTCTCCCATCCCGTGGTCTATGATTCCTTCTTGGCGAAGCAAATTCACATCTTTGTCTGAGTCGATAAGATGATCCATGAAAATTGCAAAATCACTGAAATATTTAGGTTCTACTTCAGATGATTGTTGCTCATAAGCAATGAGATTTCGCAGGAAAGCTTCTGTCTCATATAGGACTTGAAAACAAGGGATTGTCATCAATCCACCATCGAACTTAATATCAAACAAACTTGTCATACCACTATTCTTTGCAAATCTAACTCCAGTTTCAGAAAGCTCTGTTGCATTTGGCATGAAATCCCACGTTTTGTAATGGTTTGATTCTTTCGTGGGGTTCCCATGACATGAAAGTATGTGTACTGCATGAAGTAAATGTTTGATATTACCTGCGTTAGTTGCTATCTTTTTTAAGGGTTCATCGATTGTTTGCATGTTCATGTTTTCCAAGTTAACAAAAAAGGGAAACGAGATCACAGCTTGTATTGCCAATGGTAATTCATCATCTTGCTTTGCCATGTCATGAAGCTTGTTGAGGACAAAGAAAGGAAGTTGGTTTTCTAGTAACATCAAATCTCGGAGTATTTGATTATATATGCAACCAATGCCAGTTTTGATAATTTCGTCTTCTTCTCTTGGGCCTATTCCACAATGCTCTCGAATAAATTCAACCACAAAACAACCATCAAGCAACAACATTCTGCAGAATTCGTGGCTTTCAATATTGAGGTCTTCTATATCGTTGTAACAATTCAGTGCTTCCTTCTCCAATTTCTGCAATTCATTCATGCAACTATGTATATCAAGCCCCTCCTTTCGTTGAAGAAACCGTCGTAGGTACAATAGTTTGAACTTTTCCATCGAACGAAGTTGAGGATTTATCTTATGGTAAGGACCAATAGAGACCATCTTTGGTGTATACGCATCTGGATTTGATTCACGTAGCCCCACATTTACTTTGAATATGGTTCTTGATTTAATAGAAGAATTGTATAAATCCTCAAACATTTCAACTAATATTTCCTTTAAAGGATCCACTTTCCTCCCTTCTTCTATCTGTAACGAAAAGAGTACGAAATCTTAAAATGTTTATTAGAAGCACTATGCAATAAGCAAGCAATTATTTTGTTTAGGGTAAAGGGGTAAATATATCCCTCAATTTTGAGATTTAGATCGGATATATGTCTCGATAAAAAAAATAGTGCATATATATATTTTCTTCTTTAACAAATAATGCATATTTATCCATTTGGCATGAGCATATCGTACGTTTTGTAATCCCTTAATGGTTTCACGGGGTTCCCATGTCATGAAAGTATGTGTACTACATGAAGCAAATGTTTGATATTACCTGCGTTAGTTTCTATGTTTATTAAGGGTTCATAGTTTTGTTGCCAATGGTAGTTCTTCATGTTTTCCGAGTCAACAAAAAAGGGAAACGAGATCACAACTTGTATTGCCTATGGTAATTCATCATCTTGCTTTGTCATGTCATGAAGCTTGTTGAGGACAAAGAAAGGAAGTTGGTTTTCTAGTAGCGTCAAATCTCGGAGTATTTGATTATATATGCAACCAATGTCAGTTTTGATAATTTCGTCTTCTTCTCTTGGGCCTATTTCCCAACGCTCTCGAATAAATTCAACCACAAAACAACCATCAAGCAACAACATTCTGCAGAATTCGTGGCTTTCAATATTGAGGTCTTCTATATCGTTGTAACAATTCAGTGCTTCCTTCTCCAATTTCTGCAATTCATTCACGCAACTATGCATATCAAACCCCTCATTTCGTTTAAGAAACCGTCATAGGTACAATAGTTTGTACTTTTCCATCGGACGAAGTTGATCATTTTTCTTATGGTAAGGACCAATAGAGACCATCTTTGGTGTATAAGCACTTTGATTTGATTCACGTAGCCACACATTTACTTTGAATATGGTTCTTGATTTAATAGGCGAATTGTATAAATCCTCAAACATTTCAACAAATATTTCCTTTAAAGGATCCACTTTCCTCCCTTCTTCTATCTGTAACGGAGAAGAGGCAAGTATACCCTTCTTAACTTTGCGATCTAGATCAAATATATATTTCGTAAAAAAAAAGTAATGCATATATACCTTCATTGCTTTATAAATGATGCATATTTACCCCTTTTATTAATAGAATGAATTAAAAAAAATATATAATTAATTTTTTAATTTCAAAAATGTCACGTGACTTTAGAAAATTACCTCACCTTATGCATTACCCCTCCAAATCTCTTGAAATTCATGCACATATATAGAAAAAGATTATACATTTAATTTCCAAAAGAAAAGTGTGTTAATGAAATAAAAAAACAAATATATATAGTTGAGAGAGACCTCATCTTTTTTAGTTTGAGGAAGCAGTGGAATTTGGTCATCTATTAGGGTAATCTCAATGGAGTGATCTGCCATACTTCTTTCTTCAACTATAAGTCCTACAAAAGAGAGTTGTTTGTTTTTAAAGAAATTTTGATCGAAATAAGCCATTATTTAAAACAGTTTATTAAAATAATATATTTTTCTGAAATTTTACAAAATTAGAATAAACATATTTCTTAATAACTTTTTGACTTTATTTCATTCAAAAGAATTCAATGAAAAAAAGACAAAGGTCTGATGGAGTAAAATGATATAAAATGTTACTATCAGTAACGTTTTATAATTCGTCACTCTGAGACATGTTTTACAGCTAATTACGTTACTCATAATAATGTTGGAAGCAAAGGCAGAGGCCAATTAAAGGATCATTCATAGACTCAAGGTTGAGATTTGAGAATTCATCCTCTTTTTGTAGACATAGGAAAATTAGAAACAAAAGTGTTGGAGGCAGAGGCAAATATAGTTAATATTCTACGGGATAGACTATAGACTTAATAATTTTTGACAAGTAATATATATATATATTAGGGTTTAGGGTTTCTAAGAAACGTTACCGTGATGCCTCAGAGTAACAAATTATAAAATGTTATTGGTAGCAACATTTAATATTTGCTTATTCTGAATAAAATATAGCTTAAAACGTTATTGAGAAACACGTTTATTCTAGTTTCGTAAAACTTAAAAAAATAAAAACTTATTAATTTGATGAATTATTTAAATAATAACTTTGGTCAAAAATTCATTTTTTTAAATCAAATTAATTACAAAATTTGATTTGAAAAGAAAAGATAAGCAAAAAGGGAAATCAATTTTTATTTTCTTGTAGCTTTATGAAAAAGAACCCTATATACATGTCTTGTCATAACCTGTAGAAAAATAAACTAATTTGAGGTAACCTGCAGGCCTAATTATATATATATATATATATATATATAAAGGGTGCATGTGTAAAACATTTAAAATAATAATTACCTTTTTGATTTATCTATTTATAAATTGAAAATGGACTAGTTGGAGTGTACTTGAGTTTCTTCTTAAATTCTTCTCTGTTCAACTTTTATGAGGGGAAAGGATGAGAGATGGAGAATAAAAAATTATATATGAGTATTATATATAGATTTTCTTTTGTATGATTGCAAGCCTATCTATATTACTAACATGAAATAATGTACATTTTTGAGAAAAGGATCATGAAATAAATAAAGCTTCAGTATTATAGAACAAATGTATAATACATAAATATGCCTTTTAGTTTGATCTTGACTAATATTTATACCCCTTCTAATTTTGAATGTACACAAATAAATACTTAAACTTGTACAGAGTTGAACAAACACATGCACAGATTCTCCGTGGCATCCTTTATGTGTTTGGCCACATAAAACGTGTGTATGTGGCATAAAGTTAGATGTCTATTGAGGCCAACAAAAAGGCATATATGCCTAGAATAAATAAAGCTACAGTATCATAGAATAAATTATTTTTTTCTATCTTATCACATAGGATAGGCCAAGAGTCATCCAAAGTAATAGTAAAAGACACACAAACAACTTGTGGGCTCGGAATAATATTCTACTTCTACAAACTTTTCTATATTCTTCTTTGTAATAGAAATCACAGGAGATATTGACCCCTTGCCCAATTTTATCAAAGATGTTAGCTGTTTCATCCTCTCCTAGCTGATTGCTTATGATTCCTTTTCGATGAAGCACATTCACACATTTGTCTGAGTCGATAAGATAATCCATGAACACACAAAATCATTGAAATGTTAAGGAAGTACATCATATGTCCGTTGCTTATAGGCAACGGGATTTCTCCATTACATCATCAACTTCAAAATGTTTGGTAGTCTTTTATCTTTTGACATAATCTTCATACTTAATTACCGAACACTCAGGAAAGAATTATAGTATGAAGAGTGAGACAACATGTGTAATAGTTGAAGTCAGTGGCGGATCTAAGATTTTAAGGTTGTGGATGCTCTGAAAGTGGAGGAGTCAGAAATATAAAAATGACATGTTAAGAGTGAGATTCAAACTCAGGCAGTCAGGCTCAACAATACTAAAAGAGCCTTAAGCACCACCCAAGAGCCAATGGACCAGCCAGATCATTCGTTCACTAATTGCCCTATATTAATTTTATACAAATACCTCTTAATTTCTACACATATATATATTTTGAGACGAAGTTAATGGGGGCTCGAGCACCCGGAGGACTCTATGTGGGTCGGCCCCTGGTTGAAGCAGATGTTTGATGTATTTGACATCACCTTCCCTCTCAAGATAGGATGCATGGCCATCATCAACTTCCTTTGTCATGTCATGAAGCTTGGTGAGCACAAAGAAAGGAAGTTGGTAATCTAGTTATAACAACAAATCTCAACGTGCAATGTTTATCATACATTTTCTCTATAAATAGTTATGCCTTAAACTGGCCTTCATTTGACTCCGTGGCTTATCACAATGTTGAATCAATTTGCTGCATTCTTCTATGTCAACAATATCATTGTCAAGGTTATCATCATAACATTTTAGTGCTCTGTCTTTCTTTTTCTCCAATGCACTAAAGCAACTTTCAACATCAAGCCCCTCTTTACGCCGTTGTAGGTATAACAATTTGTACTTCTCCATCGAACTAAGTTCATGATTCCTTTTATGGTAAGGAACAATGGAGATCAACATTGGCGTATAAGCATCTGAATTTTATTTTCGTAATCCCATATTTACTCTGAATATGGTCGTGGATTTGATACATGTATTATCTAAATACTTAAATTTTTCATCAAAGATTTGATTTGCGGATTTCATTGTTTGTAACAGTAATTGATCTTGACCATTTGTTTCCTTAATCTCGATCAAATGATCCACTTTCCTCCCTTTGTCTATCTGTAATTAGTGTAAAAGAATCATAATTTTTCTCTATTATAAAGTTTTGCTTTTTAAACATACATAATTAGTGGAGTACTAAATAATAACTCAGACAGAGAATAATCAATGTGGAATGCCACTTGTACGCAACTATTTTTCTCTACTTTTATTAACTGAGAAGTCTTTAAAAATGAGGAAACTGACTTTCCTTAGGAAGTAGGAAAATCAAGTTACACAACTGACATTCCACGTTGATAGTGTCCTCCCCACCTTCCAACACCTCATCTTCACCTCCACCACTCCACACCCCTATCCCCATCTTCACCTCTCATAAGTCATAGTATATATATACACATATTTTCAAGACAATATTTTTTTGTCGGCATATCAAATACAAGAAAAATAAATAGTAAGCCTACATATTTTCCGTCGTACCAAACACATCCTTAGCATAAACGACAAATACAAATAAAATATTCAAGTTCCTTAACATACACAATTTACCTTGTTCCCTCTCTATTAATTATTATTATTGCTACATATATGTTAGCATAGAGAGAGATACCTCATCTTTTGTAGCTTCTCATAGAGAAAGTTGATCAATTAGTACTGGAAATTGGTCATGATCTATTGGCACAATCTCAGTATAGTGATTCATAACCTTCTTTAAGACTGTAATTCCAATAATTATATCATCATCATATATCATATCATATCATGTATTACTGAAAGTGGAAAGAGCTCAAGTTAAAAGTTGGATTACCATTTTACCTTTTTTACTAAAAGAGGGAACATTAAAATGAAAAGTTGAAATACCTTTTTACCCTTCAAAACACTATTTCTATTATTTTTTTTACAAAACCAAATATATATTCTAATAACTAATTAGATATAGATGGAATCAGTTTTAAAAGTATTCAATGGGCATTAAATTATTTAATGATGAAATTAAGTTAGATATGTGAATGAGAATGACCTGTACTTTACACAAAACATTTTTACGTTTATGTCAAAACAATGAAGAATTCTAAGAGATGAAATTCAATGCACACCACATTCATTATAGATGAATGTAGGACATTTAAAATTAGTCTAACTTTTAGACTTCTCCAATTGAGCTACTATAAAATAGTATAAATACCACTCATTTTACTCAAATGGATAAAGGAAGTTGAAAAACTAAATTTCATATGACAGCCAAATTACTCGAAAGTAAATGACAACTATCCATCCAATTATTTTACAAGATGGTAAAGTTAGTTTCATCATTTAGACAAAATATGCAGTAATAGTTTGGTTAATTCGCATTCTTTATTTAGGGAATAGATATACTTTTTTCGCCTTACATATTGTAAATTGAAATAGGACGTTATCTGCTTTGAGTGTTTTGTCGATACCATCATCTAGACGGCTTTTTTAGATTTGTGTAATACAATAATTATATCTATTTTCTTTTGCTATTTATTGTAATTGACACTTATTATATTGTAATTTTCTTTTGGACAACATCTGAAGTTTGAGGAAGTGGTGTAATTTCAGAGGCATGTCCAGGATTTGAGATGATGGATGCACTATTACGAAAATGTGGATTTAAAATATAAATTGATTGGTTTGATATTATGTTCTTGTCACTGAAAACCATTAAAATTTTAAAATTACATGTCCAAAATAATTTGTTATCCATCCAAACCACTTAGAGAGGTGTCACCCAATTTTAGAAAGGAAAATAAAACAAGATAGATAAGAAATTCATAACTCTAACCTCACTTAGAGAAGTACTCAATTATCATCCCACGTCATTATATGATACTTTTTGTATGGATTTACACATCTATATTTAAATATGTTTAAAAAAATGTAACACTACTATATATGATTTCGGAAGGGGAGCATAGGTTCACGTGAATCCGAGACCCCTCCTAGATACGCCTCTCTAATTTGGTCATCTTTTAAGGTCATCTTAATCGAGTCTGTCACCATTCTTTGTAACTTCCTTCAATTGTAATTCCTACAAAAGGCACATTCTGCAAAAGAAAAGAAGTTAATTATTAGATGAAATATATGAAAAAAAAAAAATGACTTTCTTGTGACTACAAAAAGAATAAGTAATACGATTTTACTATGCAATTTTTTTTTTTATAGTTAAAGTGATTATTTAAACAATAGCGAAGAAAAATTCGTAAATTCGTAAATTTTCGAATGCTGAAAATTTATTAATATATAATCTACAAATCTCATTTTAGACATGATTTAAAATATTAAACCCTAAATAAATTTGATCTCCTACTCTTATTTTGAATTATTCTTTCAAGACGAAATATAGTAATTCAAATTAGACATATTATTTGAGGGTTCATTTCATATATACCTACTCGTCACGTGTCTGAACCATCTCAACCTTGCTTCCCTCATCTTATCCTCCATGGTGGCCACTCTCACCTTGCCCTGAATAGCTTCGTTCCTAATCATTTCTCTCTTAGTATTCCCACATATCCATCTGAGCATCCTCATCTCCGCATACCTTCATCTTCTGAACCTCTGTATTCTTGACTACCCAATACGATCAACCCCATGTAACAAAAACAGGTCTAATCACCGCTCATTAGAATTTACTCTTAAGCCTTGGCGACACATTAATTCTTATCACACACGATCTCTTAAGCGAGCCTCCATTTCACCCGCTCTGATCCAATATGTTGTGTGGCATACTCCTATATGTCTCCCCGTTACCTTGAATAACGGACCCAAGATACTCCGCCTCACGTGCTATGTCATTAAACTTGCACTCTAGATACTCAAAATTGAAGTACGTACGACCATAGTAACTTATTTCATAGACCTGTTCTCTACAAGAGCAGAGCAAAATGCCTAAAACTCAAGCAATGATTGTTACAGTAACATGACATTTTGATCCGAAGACCTTAATTTCATTTTTTCTTTGGCATCATAGATTAGCATTTTTATTAGGAGATACCAATCCGTTCGTATTTCCATCGGTCCAAAAGTACTTAACACAACAGAGTAAATATTAATTAAAAGGCAGATAACTTTTTTAAAATTTAGAATAGTCAGACTTCAATACAAATATCGAACATACATGAGATGGGAGACTAGAGATGGGAGACTAGGAAAAAAATACAAACTACAATAACATACCAAACATACCAAACAATATTCCTATAGCTCATCCGTGATTGTATGATTAACACACAATATTTGATACAATTCGTAATTTTGAATTTCAACGAACTAAAACTAAAATTCAATTCAAATCTAACTCAAATTTTTACCCAAATAATCTCAAATTGTATATTATAAGGCTCCTCGACGTTATAGTTCATTTGAGAAATCACCAATTCAAAACAAAATTCAAACTTGAACCTCAAGCTCTTTCAAAAATCTTTATGGAATAATTAATTTGTGCTGACTTGTTGAATATTTTATTTCTTCTCTTCAAAGTAACAAAACGCATCTTCGAAAGTTATCTCATCATTTTTCCTACAGATTCCCCAACAAGGAAAATTAAAAAAGAAAAGAAAGGTATCTATTTTTTAAAGATTAAATTTGAAGTTTCTCATTTTACTATTAACGATATGAATTTATAATCACATTTATACGATGAAATTATTTAAATCATATATTTTAAAAATCTTCCATTCCTGATTAAAATGTCATACCTAGTCAAACATATTTCCATAAAATAAAACAGATAGAGTATGATTGTAACGACCCGAACCGTTGTTAATTAAGAGAGACAAAACTCTAGAAAATTTCTGGGCTTTGTCCCGCCAGAGCGGGCCATGTGCTGCTAGGGCGGCGGCGACATAGCGGGGTAAGCTGGCGCCAAGGCGAGATAGGCGAGGCAGAATGTAAATTATGAGAAATCCTATTTCCTCCATCTTCCTAAAATACCTAAATAACTCTAAAACACCCTAAAAACCTCAGAAAAGCTGGTCCAAGCTTGGGAAGGAAGGAGAAGGATATTTCTAACATGAGGATGGAGATATCTTGTGAAGGCCAAATTCACCGTCGCGATCCCTGAAAATCCGAATCAACGTCAAAACTCCGTGCAGTTGCTTGGCACCCAGGTAGGCTAGGTTTTATGAATTGAGTAGTTTAAATCTGTGCTTTCCACGTAATATATGTAAATCAATGGTAGGTTTATGTGTAGACCTTCGCGCACCGAGTGAAGAATTCCATGGTAATTCCTAGAAGTCAAAGTAATGGGGTTTATGTCTTGGGAAGAGAAATTGATGGCTTGTTAGGGCTTTTAGAACTGCTATCTTGGATAGAATTGTTTCAAGAATAAAAATACGGAATCATAAATGGAACTAGTATTATGAGCGTATGCTAGACCATAATTTGGGGTGATTGATTGAGGAACTATATGAATTGTGATTAAACCCTATAACGAATCCTTAGATGATGAACTAGGGCTAAGTATGACAAATATAATTAGATTATGTTGATAATGTTGCATTGTTGATCACATTGGTTGTGAATAAGATGGGTGAATTATCATTGACATGAAATCATGACTTAAATGTGTGATATTGAGGATATACTTGTGTTTGTGATTGTGATGTGTTGAATGGATCAGTTGCCACGTTCCAGCATAGCTATGGGATCGGTTGCCCGTTCCAGCATAACCAATTTGGATTGGTTGCCACGTTCCGGTATGCTAACTGTTTGGTTTGGGTTCCATGAGAGGACCAATGATGTGATATAAATTGTGAAGTTGTTCGTTGTTCGTAAATGTTGATAACATTATTTATGTTCGATATATATATATATATATATATATAAAATCATGTGAGTATAGTGTTGAATTGACTTATACATGTTGGACGTGTTGGATATAGAAAAGACTGAGTTCAATGTTAAAGTAGCTGGATGTAATGTATTTATGTGGCTATGGTTGGGTAATGTGACGAGGAAGTAGGAGTAGGATGTGAACGGCTGTTTGTAAGGTTGGTGGTTGTATTAGGGGAATTTCTCTATGTGATAGAATAGTTAGGCTATGATCAAGTACTGAGTAGGTTGATGGAGAAGGATGTTAGTAGTCAGAATACTAGTGTATATAAAAGGTATATCACGAGAGGGTAAAGGTGGAGAAGCGAGTGGTTTAATCCATGATCTTACTAGTTGATTACTTATGTTATGTGGTGGGCGTCGGATTGACCGATGATGCCTACCAGTACGTGTGTTTTGTACTGATACTACTCTTGCTATGTTTTTTGATATAGTCTGGATGCAGGATTGATGATGTTTCATTAGGTGAAGACGAAGAAAATATCTTAGTAGCTCTTGTACATGTTTAGACTAGACCCTACTTTGTGAGATTTCATTGGATATGTTGTTGTTTGTGCCTTGGGACATAATTTCTTGTCCTAACACACCACTTGTGCGACTGAAGTAGTGGCGTAGCCACATAACTGAACACTTGAATGTTCTTAGTGAAACTTTTGACTCTGCCACTGCATTGAAGTTATGGTTTAGAGCATAACTTGTGTCGTGCAATTTTAAATTCTTGGCTTGCAGTTAGTAGAGAATATATATTTTTCTTTAGCATTGAATGTTCAACAATGGATGTTTGAAATCAACACTACTGCTAATGACGTTGTTGCTATACTCGAGACTTACAGCTTCGAGGCAGGTAAAGGTGCTAATCGTCTCAAGGCTTGCGCTTGCATATGTAAGAAGCAGAGGAAAATCTACAATGTTGCAAAGGAGATTCAATCACTCAAGTAGCGAAGCATAGATATCTCTCGCAAATGAGAGACTTATGGTATTACAAATATCAATAGTAATGCTAGAGAAGGGCCAAGTAATCGGGTTACAACATTGAGAAGAACTACCTCATATACAGATGATGATCACATTTTTGTTGGCTTTCAGGATGTTGTACAAACATTGCTAGCTCAACTTCTCAAAGCAGAGCCTCGTAGAAGCATCGTCTCCATTTATGGCATGGGCGGATTGGGCAAGACTACTCTTGCGAGAAACTTCTATATCAGTCCTAATATAGTCAATAGCTTCCATACACGCGCTTGGATATGTGTTTCGCAAGAGTACAACACCATGGATCTTCTTAGGACTATCATAGAATCCGTCCAAGGCCGCACCAAGGAAACTCTAGATTTGTTGGAAAGGATGACAGAAGGAGATCTAGAAATCTATCTTCGTGATCTATTAAAAGAACGCAAATACCTTGTGGTGGTTGATGATGTATGGAAGAAAGAAGCATGGGAGAGTTTGAAAAGAGCATTCCCGGACAACAAGAATGGAAGCAGAGTCATTATTACCACTGTAACATCCGTCAATTTGAAATAGCTATGAAGAAGCTTGAAATTGGAAGTAGCCATTTTTGGAAAAATACAGAATCTGGAAAAAATTTGGCTAAGTGTGGAAATCAGTGATTTTTGGCCAACTTTGAGCAGTCGTAACTCCTAGATCACGATGAGTTAGGAGTAGTTCCAGTTATGGTTGCGAAGCTTGTGGAATGATCTTTCCAACGCCACTGAGATTTCTCGATTTCGAGTTCGTATGAGCGAGTTATGGCCATTGAAAGTTGGGCAGTTGGCAGGGAATCCGTCCGGAAATTTTAAGGGCATTTTGGTCTTTTCCCTAGCCATTTCTTTTGAGGTTATATTGTGTGTTAGGCTGTTTTTGGATCATTTTATCCTATTTTTAAAAGAGAAAGAGTTAGGGTTCTTGAGAGTGAAGAAGAGAAGAAGAAGAAGAGAAGAAGAGGAGAAGAAGAGGAGAAAGGAGATCAACAAGTTCCCGTCGTGGATTTTCGTCGGGGGTGATCCCTATCAAGGTATGTGAGTTCTTTGTGTGGTTTGATCCTTTCCCCCACACACCAAGCTCTTTTTTTTATGATTTGAGAAAAGATTGGATTGGTGTTGAAGTTGTTGAAGTTGTTAGTTGTTGTTGATGTTGTTAGTTGTGTTGTTGAAGTTATTGTTGGTTGTGGGACATGATTGGGTTGTGTATTTGAGTTGTAATTTATTGTATGTTGGGAGATTGATGATCCCTAGTGTTTGGGGTTAAATCCATTGAAGTAAGGGTGGTCTAGAGTTGAAGAAAAGAGGGAGGAAAGTCGTTTTTTTTTTTTCTGGGAGCAGGGGCTGGTGCCTGGCAGAGGGGCCAGCAGTCCCGGTTGAAGTTGAGGGCTGGCGCCCAGCGCCTCTTAGAGCGCCAAGGTCGCCAATCCTTCCCGTTACCTTAATTCCCCATTTGTATTTTATTTTGTTCCTAGGTATTATACCTATGTTTCCTAGTTGTTTCCAACACTCCAAGGTACTTCTAAAGTCAAGAACTTATCCGTAATATGTGAGCAAACACCTTGAATCCAAAAATTTCAATTCAAAGAGAGTTAGTTAAAAGTCAAGTGAAGTTAGAAATTAAGAGTTAATCTTAGAAGTTAAGCAAGTCAAGCTAGTTGTAAAGTTGTTCAAGAGTCATTATTGAACGTTTTAACTTTATTTTTAGACTCAAGTGTCAAGTCAAGCAAAGAGCTTAGAGTTTCAAGTTGAGTTCATTTTTTTCAAAGTTATTAGGGAACTATGTATTCCCAAAGAAGTTTTAAAGAATTGTCTTTACATTTAGACAAGGTTGGAAACTGAAATTTCCAAAGAGCCTTCGGGATAGTTTTTTTTTTTGAGTAATTATCTCATGTCAGCAGGAAGAAATGTGTTTTAAAAACATAAGAGCCAGTACATTTTTTTGGGAGTAGTATCGAGCACCGAATTGGGGGAGCGTTCAAAGAACCCACAGCCCCCATAGAACCATGTTAGCCACCATGGGTAGAAAAGGATCATACTCTTTAGATGAATCCTTTTCATATTAGACTAGTGGATCCATTAGGCAGTTCAGGTCTTATACCTTTGGCCGGGTATAGGATGCTCTGGCAGCGCAAGGTTGATCGCTGTATCATCACTTTAGCTCTTATGTGATGGTTGTCGGTTAGAGAAACTCCCACAGCAGTTATTGTATTTTTATACACGGAAATTATTGTATTTTATATACATCAGTTCAATTGTATTTCTATATACATCTCAGGCTTATTGTATCCTTGTATACATACAGAGTTTTATAGCATGTTTTAAACAGTCTTTCTTTATATCACACTTGTTTTAAATTGCCTTATATTGAAAGAAGTCAGTCAGGTTGAGTTGAGTTGAACTAGGTAAACTTTTCAGTTTCTTCCAAATTTTCCTTCTAGCCTTTGTTGCTTAGTTTTCCAGCTCGCATACTAGTACCTTCCATGTACTGATGCCAGTGGGCCTGCATCGTCTTATGATGCAGATACAGGTACCCCGGATCAGCATCCTGTACGTCGTTGATCCAGCTGAGCACTCCAGAGTCAGTGGTGAGCCTCCTTGCATTTCGGAGGACTCAATTATTTTGTGTTCTTAGTTTTTGTTTTATTAGGATGTTGCGGGGTCTGTCCCAACATCCATCTCAGTATTTAGAGGCTTCATAGACAGTCAGTCAGTTAGTTTGGAGTCTCTCATGCATGTATATATTTAAATATCCTATTTTGAGACTCGAGATGCCTTGTTGGCAAATTACTTTCAGTTGAGTTGTTTTATAACTTTTCATTGCATTGAGTTATTCTGTTGAGTTAAGTTTCCGCTGAGTTAAGAAAGCCAGGCCAAGGGTTCGCTTGGGGGCCAGCGATGGTCTTCAAGTGCCGGTCACGTCTGGGGTGTAGGCTCGGGGTGTGACAACCACGTGCAAAAAGGGTGTCTCTGAAAGAGCAGATGAAAGAGGTTTTGTTCATAAACTTCGTTTCCTAAGCCAAGAAGAAAGCTGGGATCTCTTTCGTAGGAAACTACTTGATGTTCGAGCAATGGTTCCAGAAATGGAAAGTCTACCTAAGGATGTGGTGGAAAAGTGTAGAGGCTTACCTATTGCAATTGTTGTATTGAGCGGACTACTTTCGCATAAAAATGGGCTAAACGAATGGCAAAAGGTGAAAGATCACCTTTGGAAGAACATTAAAGAAGATAAGTCTATTGAAATCTCTAACATACTATCATTAAGCTACAATGATTTGTCAACTGCGCTCAAGCAGTGTTTTCTCTGCTTTGGTATTTTTCCAAAAGATCAAGTGGTTGAGGCTAATAACATAATATGGTTGTGGATGGCTGAGGGTTTCATACCAAGAGGAGAAGAAAGAATGGAGGATGTCGCGGAAGGCTTCTTGAATGAACTGATAAGACGAAGCTTGGTTCAAGTGGCTAAAACATTTTGGGAAAGAGTTACTGAATGTAGGGTTCATGATTTACTCCATGATCTTGCGATACAAAAGGCATTGGAGGTAAACTTCTTTGACATTTATGATCCAAAAAGCCACTCCATATCCTCTTTATGTATCAGACATGTCATTCATAGTCAAGGAGAAAGGTACCCCTCACTTGATCTTTCTAACTTAAAGTTGAGGTCAATTATGGTCTTCGATCCATATTTTCGTAGGTCGAGGTCAATTATGTTCCAACATCTATATGTGTTATACTTGGAGATGAGTGTTGACAATATGTATGTAGTACCTGATGCCATAGGAAGTTTGTACCACCTCAAGTTGTTAAGATTGAGATATACCCGTGATATTCCCTCTTTCATTGGCAACCTCAAGAATCTACACACTTGTTGTCAATATGGGCAGATACCCTTGCGAACTACCCCGCGAGACAGCTGACCTGATAAATCTAAGATATTTAGTTGTTCTGTATTCAAAACCTCTGAAACGTCCAAGCAAACTTACTAGTCTTGAATTTCTTCAAGGTGTCTCTTGTGATCAGTGGAAAGATGTTGACCCTGTTGATTTAGTCAATCTTTGAGATTTAAGCATGCATGAGATTACCAAAACTTACTCACTAAACAACATTAGCAGCTTGAAAAACCTTATCACTCTCAGATTGTTTTGTGAATTTGATGAATCATTCGCATCCCTTGAATTTGTTAATTGTTGTGAAAAGCTCCAGAAATTGAGGTTAAAAGGGAGAATAGAGAAACTGCCTCTGTTTCCAAATTCCATCACAGTGATGGTTCTTTGGAAGTCAAAGCTCATGGAAGATCCAATGCCTATTTTGGGAATGTTGCCAAACCTAAGAGATCTCATATTAGAAGATGCTTATAAAGGAAAAGAAATAATGTGCAGTGATAACAGCTTCCGTCAACTCGAGTTCCTTCATCTTTATAATCTTGAGAAGCTAGAAAGATGGGATTTAGCCACAAGTGCCATGCCTCTCATTAAAGGTCTTGCTATCGGTCACTGTCCAGAGCTGAAGGAGATTCCAGAGAGAATGAAAGATGTTGAAGAGAAATTAAATGTGGTGGATCTTTACAAGCATGTGTGAAGTCTAATTTGATAATAGCAAAGGTAAGTATACAAACAAATCCAATCCTACGTGACTTTGTTCATTTTTATTTTATAACAAGTGTGTGAAACAGAACTACTCTAATTGTTCTCTTTTTTTTTTTTTTTTTTTTTTTTTTTTTTTTTTTTTTTTGGTTGATATTCAGCCTCCCATTTCCATGGAGTGAGTTGGATGTCAAGAGCATGGATGTTGGGATGTCAAGAGCATGGATGTTGCGGTTGCTGGCTTAGGATGGTTCTCCCTAGGTTTGAAAGGCGAAGCAGATTTAGCGTTGTGGACATATGATGGCATTCAGATCACATTGCGTGAACCATTGGTACTTGATCGTGCAGCCTCTATCGAAAGACCTGGATTTTGGCTACCAAAGGTTACATCAGAGGCCATCGCTAACTCATCCAAACTTGAAGGTCAACAAGCAAGGGAAAAGAATCCATCAGAGGAGACTATGCAACTTTCATAAAGAGGAAACTGAGTCAATTTTCTTGCAAACATTTCTAGCGTACAAGGTCTTGTATGGCGACTTAAAATGGGCAGGTTGGATCAAATATGAGCAGGTTAGACAAAAGGGAAAAGCATCCCATATGAAGGGAGAAAACACATGAGCCATTTTAGTGGAAAATAGGAACCTGTCAAAATTCCTTCTTGTTTTCATTTTTCTTTGGTCATTTATGAGTATCCTATCTAGTCTCTTCCATACCCTTTTTTCAGGTCTTGCACCAAGTGAATTTGCTTCCTGAATAGCCAAACCAACTCCACAATAATCTATACAACTAACAAAGTCACAGCTTTTACTAGCTGATCTGTGAGCTAGGATTACCCCCTAATTTCAAAATAACATTAAAGCCTCCACCTGGGCCATCAATTTTATCATTTATGTCTTCTAGGTTAGCCCAAAGTTCCTTCCTTTCCCAAGTGGAGCATACAAGAAGAAGTGTTGATAACACGAAGAAGTTCACTCAAATCATTGAAGACATGACAATACAAAGCTTGGGACAGGGAGGCAAACCAAGATTGCGTACAATTGAAAGTATATAATCAGTTACAGCAAGCTAGCTAGAAAAATGGGAAAACAGGCCCATCAATTGAGACGGTTACTCCTACTTACTTAACGGAACCTGTGAAAGCTAGAATAGTCTGTATAGTTGTGAGTATGATGGCTGCCCAAGGACTACTAAAATAATTGTGCTTCAAACTGGCCATCATTCTGTTTCAAGGTTTTTCATCACAATGTTTAACTGCTTTTGTGAATACTTCTTTGTAATAGAAGTTGGAATAAACAGTGACCCCATTTCCGATTTTGTTGACGAGGCTTGCCACTTCTTTGTCCTCTCCTATCCAGTTTACTATGATTCCTTTACGGCGAAGCAAACTCACATCTTTATTTGTGTCGATAAGGTGATCCATGAAAGTTGCATAATCAGTGAAATATGAATATTCTAAATCAATTGATTGCTGCTCATAAGCAATGAGATTTCGTAGGAGAGTTTCTGTACTATCTACCACATTAAGAGAAGGTATTGTCATCAATCCATTCTCAAACTTTACATCTAATAAACTTGTTTTATCCAACATTTCAGCTTTAATGAAGCTAACTCCAGCTTCAGAAAGCTCTGTTGCATTTGGCATGGACTTATTCCACATGGTTTTGTCATCATTTGACTTTTTCTTGAGATTCCTCAGACATGAAACAATGTGTACTACTTCAAGTAAATGTTTAACATATTCGTATTTATAAAATGTCTCCATAAGGCATGTATATTGCAAGTTAACAACATGGCTAAACAATGTGATCGCCAGATTTTCCAATGATAATTCACCATGTCTCGTTGTGATAGAATGAAGAAGGAAGTTGGTTTCTAGTAACAAGTCTCGGAGTATTTGATTATATTTGTAATCAACAAAATCTATAATTTTTTCTTCTCCTTCTGGATATATTTGACAATGCTCTCGAATAAACTCAACCTCAAAACAACTATCAAGCAATAACATCTGGCAAAATTCATGACTATCATCAGTATCAGGGTCTTCTATATCGTCGTAACACATTAGTGCTTCCTCCTTAATATCCTCTAATATACTGATCCAATATTTCACATCGAACACCTCTCTTCCTTTCAGAAACAATAATTTGTACTTTTCCATTGGACCAAGTTGAGGATTTTTCATATGGTAAGGACCAATAGAGACCATCTTTGGTGTATAAGCATCTAGATTTGATTCACGTAGCTGCACGTTTACTTTGAATATGGTACTCGATTAAAAAGATTATTTGTCCAAATCCTCAAACATTTTATCAAAGATTTGATTTACACATTTCTTTGTTTGCGACCTTGATGGATCTTCATCATTTGTTTCATTGATCTTCGTTTAAAAAAGGAATTTTTGACCAAAGTAAGCCACTATTTAAACTAATTCACCAAAATAATATGTTTTTTTGAAAACTCACAAAACTAGAATAAACATATATGGTAGTAACGTTTTAGGTATTATTTTATTCAAAAATAATCAATGACAAAAAGACAAATTTCTGATAGGATAAACAGATTTAAAATGTTACTATCAAATATGTTTTATTGATTTGTTATTGACAGTCACGTTTTAAAGGCTAAAATGTTACTGACTATAATGACTCTTTAGAATCCAATTTACTCCATTAGTTACTGTCACCACACTCTTGTTAAATAATCTCTAGTATTCAAGAAGAACTTAATTCATTTTTCCAAGCACTTCTTTCCTGTTAAATTGTCAATTTTTATCTATTTAAAATTGAGGATTCATAGTAATAGCGTTAGGGTTTTGGAGTGAGATGTCCATCTTGAAGTGGAACGAGAACGTTTGCTGCTTGACCTGCTATGAAACGAGATTCACCGATAGTGAAATTAGCTGAAAAATTACTGAATGAATCTTCTACAAATTTCGATACTCATTCTCACTCCACTACATATCATCACTCTGTAATGAAAAAGCAGAAAAAAATTGTTACTAAAAACAGTAATTTCTCAACACATGACACACAAGAAAATTCTACTTAATATCAATTTAAGCTTTAAGATTGAATTAATGTGGTGAATTCAACATGGTATATATAAAAGCACACTTTTATTTGGTCGTACTTTAAGTACGGTTGAATAAGAAATCCAAAAATTCTTAGGGGAACTCAAGGTTGCCTTTGAAGTCGTCGGCGGAATTGGAAAGAAGAGCGTCGTAGAAATTGGTAGCAGAGTTGTGGGAGTGAGGTTGATGGTGGTGACAGACAGGGTGCTATAAATGGAGAAAATTTTGTCATTAGAGAAATTGAGAACATCATTGTGTAGACACTCAGTAACATTTCTGCTTAAAGAGTCGTTATTGTATGTAACGTATTAGCCGTAAAACGTAATTGTGAGTAACGAATTAATAAAACGTATTTGACAATAACATTTTATATCTGTTTATTCTGTCAGAATTTTGTCTTTTTGTCATTGATTATTTTTGAATAAAATAATAGCTAAAACGTTACTACCAAATACATTTATTCTAGTTTTGTAAATTTTCAAAACAACATATTATTTTGGTGAATTAGTTTAAATAGTGGCTTACTTCGGTCAAAAATTCTTAAAAAAGTTGTGACAAATTATCTATATTTACTTTTTTCGTTAACAAGACAAATTTTAAAAAAAAAACAACTTAAAACTGCTTTTTTTTCATTTTAAAAATGTCAACAAGACTTTTAAAACTTACTTAATTCACCCAACCTATTTTCTTTACCCCTCCAGACCCGACTCAAATTAAAAAAAATCCATAAGGTGTAAAACCATTGTTAGTGAACATATTAGGATAATGAGGTAGTCCTAAAATTACATGAAAGGAAATAGTCTAAAAAATTCTATATTTAATTGCCAAAATAAAAGTGGGTTAATGAAATAAAAAACTAAATTAATATATATAGTATTGAGAGAGAGATACCTCATCTTTTTCAGTTTGAAGAAGCAATGGAGTTTGGTTATCTATTGAGGTAATCTCAATGGAGTGTGCCATCCCTCTTTCTTCAATTCTAATTCCTAAAAAAAAAAAAACACATTTTTTTTAATTTCAATAAGAACTACGAAAATGTCGATAGAATTTCTTCTAACAATAATTTTCATGTCAATTACGTGAAAATCAAGCCATTAAAAACTTTATTGTCTAAAACATGTTTAATAGGAACATTTTATACATAATCCAAGCATTCAATAGGTATAATCTTTAGTGTAAGTACTTAAATGAAAAACATGTGAAAAATTTAAAGGGCATTTTCTTGTTGCCCTTACTAGTAGTCATAGGACTATATATTCTTGTAGTTTCTTGTTTTCGATTCCATATAGTTTAATTATAATATTATTTTACTGTAATACTATTTTGCTAAACTATCGAAAATATATCCAAAATAGTCTCTTTATCTCAGGCAAGGTCTGTGTACACTTTACCCTTCCAGACTCCAATTTTGTGGAACTACACTGAATATGTTGTGTTGTTGTTGTTATGTAAGAGTCAGAAGTAGAAGTTAGAACACGATACTAAGCATACTTTTGTAGAATTTAATTTGATTAAAACTTTCTAAACGCTTTTACAAATTTAAAAAGTGATGAATCAAGGAGATATGAAAGACAAAAATAATAAAGTTCTATTCCACTATTTTATAGTAATGTAAAAATATTAAGTTAAACGAAGATAAATAAATTGAAACGGAGGGGCTCAAGGACTATGTCCACTAAAATTAAGTATTCATCGAATAAGAGAAATTTAAATCATATTAAAAGAAAGATATCAAATATCTTGCAGCTTACAATACTCAAATTGACAGAACGAATACCTTGTAGTATCAGTAGGGTAAGAACTAATTTGGTTTCAATATGAGTAGCATATTAGTAGGTTTAGGAGATGGAACTTTAGGTACAATTGAGACAATCACTATATACTTACTTAACGTAATTTATCTAGAATTTTGGTTTAAATACCTCTATTATAGTATTATCGTTAAATATAATATAGTGAAAATTATAGTATTCTTACAAAATTATTTATTTGTTGTGTAGGATGGGATGTTGTATAAGACATTTTAAAAATTACCTGATTCAAAATGGACTAGTTGGAGTGTACTTTGAGTTTCTTCTTAAATTCTTTTGCTCTGCTTCACTTTTATGAAGGTGAAGGAATATGAGAGATGTTGTGCCATAATTTTTCTATCCATAGAAAAAATTATTTTTTGAAATATTCTAAGTGTAAAACAATTTAAGAAAAATATTTTAAAAATAGTCGTCACTTAATTTTTTAAAGAAATTAAGAAAACTTAATTTTAAAAGACTCTAACAGATTAAGTCTTTCAAATTTAGAGAAAATGGGTAAAAAGTTCTTATTTACGCTTCAAGAAGGTTTTTAAGGCACTTGAAACTCTCGCTAGCACGCGATTGACCTGCGACTTGACTAAAATATATTTTTTGCCTATTTCTTTGAGAAAATGGTTTAACATAAAAATAATAATTTACAATATTTAATTTAACTTTGAAAAAATAATTAGATAAAGGACACATTTTTATTTTTCAAAGAAAGGGACCTAAATTGATATATTTGAATTTAATTGCAATTGATTAAAATTTTAACAAAACTAGATTAATTAGTGTTTGTTCGAATCCTTTTAAAAATAATTTACACCAATTTAGTTGATAAACCAAGATATCATTTTAACTAATTAAAAGTGAGTTTTGAATATAAAACATTTGAATAAGTGAATAAGGGGCAAGAGTTGGTAAAATAAAAATTTATTAAAGTAAACCAACACATAGAAGATAGTTCATTCTTTAGGGGATTCAATTAAGTTATTTAACAATTTTAAAATTAGAGTTAAAATACAAATAATAAATAATCACAACTAAATAATTAAATAATTAAAGAGTAAAGAAGAAATTGAATTTTGGGCCTCCTTTTGGGCCAATTTCGCTGGAATATTTTTGGGGTTTTACCCAATCCCATTTTTGTATATAACGACTGTATATTAGTGTATATCAGCGTATATATAAGCTCTTTTCAGATATTTCCTGCTTCCGAACACCTATATTTCGCCTCAGCCCTGCATTTTGTACGTTTTTCACCTGTATATCAGTATTTTCATGGTATATACTAGTGTATATTGCCATATATAGAAAGCATACAGCCTGCTGGACTTTTCGGGCACTTAAGTTTCAATTTCCTGCCCTGTTTGCCGCCTCCAACCTGTTCACCGCTTTAAATTTTGGCTGACTAGATAAGGGGTAAAATTGAGTTTCGACACAACTCAAGAAGCAAGGAGAGGAGATAGGAGTTCATGTGAGAATTCGGACATATGTCATGGCAAGAAAAAGAAAGACAAAAATGAAGTTAGCAAAAGGAAAACCAACCTTAAATAATAACATAAAAACACTTAACACTTTACTAGACTTAAACTCAAACTAAAATAAGAGAACTCCTACACAAAGCATATCAATTCCAAGGCCACATGTTACGAAATAAAAGACTAATTTTGACATGAAGCTACTGCTTTTGGGGGGATCAAAATTAGATCCCATGTGGGATCTAACCCATATTCATGCTCAAACAATAAACAAATAAATGTATTATGCTATTATGTTCACAGATGCAATTTCCAGGGGATTAGGCATAGATAGGCAACAGAGAATTTTTAGCCAAATGAATTTCAACAAATCAAGGGAAGGGAGGGAATAATGCGGTAGAGGCAAGGTATTGTAGAATATCAAATGCCACATGCTATATATTTCGCAATACAATCAACAACAAACCAAACTATAATCCATTTGAAAAGTTCAAAGACTAACCGGATATATCCCATTATTGTCAAAAAGAAAAAAATTAAGTAGGAGCATGATTTATCTTATAACTGTGCACTAAAATAATAACTTCAAAAAGCCCACACCACTGCTAATTATAAGTAATGATGCAACAAACTTTAAACAAACTTGATCATGCGGAAGAGAAATCGAAGTATTCGAAGGAAGGGAAACAAGTCATCTAAATATCCACTTTGAAAGTTCTACTACAATTTAAAGTAACTCAACTATCATTCAAGCAAAGAGATTTGAAGCGAACAACACTAAAGGCACAAGATTAGCTCAAAACAATTTGGCGAGAAGACACGTTGACAATATTCGAGATAGACTTGACCACATTCAAATGAAAAAAAAAGAAGAACGACGCTAAATCGAGCGAGATGAGACTATGGAAAATTCGTAAAACGAGACATCAAAACCGAAATACAAGAGGGCCACAATCATCATTCGAATTATGTAAGAATGTAAACAACTCCCAGGGATTAAGCTAACATGATAAAGAGTTACTATAACATCAAAACGACAAAAAAAAAACAACCAAAATACAAGTAAATAGTGAAGAAAACAAGCTTATACAGCTAACACAATCAACATTGAAACTGAACAACAAACGGCTCATCTTAGGTAAACTCAAACAGAGATTCAGCTGACCATAGCAATACGAAATTGGGCTAACGAATACGACGACCATTATATAGTATCCCCAAAGTAAACTTTCACTAGTGCTGGACTCATGCTTAATGTCCAAAAACTCATAGGAGAACGAGATTAAGGCAAGAGCTAAACGAAAGGACCAAATACTCTTAACTAGCCGAACATATACCAAAGTTTGAACATACAACACACCATATCGAAATAGATTTGTAAGAGGGAGAGGAATTACCTTTAACCGGGCAGCGTACTGAGACCAAACGAGCGAAAAGAGCAACCACTTCTCTCAACAATTTAGACTCGAACAGCAGACTAGGGAATTTGAAACAACTGTTAGCGCAACCTTTCTCGGAAATTCGACTTAGAATATCGGCTTAAAATTTCTTAAGTATAAGCGACTATAGCCTTAGAACTAAACTCAAAAACCTCCTCCTCCGCCCCCCAAACACTAAAGAAGATAGAGGTTTATATTCGGTGTTGATTTCGGGGGGGAACGGTCGAAATTTCGAATATGAAATTCGAATTCATATGCCTTTTCGAATAAAGTATTTAAAATATAAAATTCTTTTCGAGATAGATTTTTGAATCCTCATAAAATGCATTAACTATACACATAACTAAATAAAACATATATATTATTAAAAAGGTGACAAAACTATTTAAAATAACTTGTAAACTATGTTTATTTTATTTTATTTCTTAAATTTTTATAAAACTAATTATTTTAAATCGTTAGAAATTGAAGAAGTTTGATGATTAATTTATGTTGTTGAGGATCAAAATTGGGTGTCAACAAGAGATGGTGAATATTAAATTCTATATGGGTATACTATATATAGATTAATTGCAAACCTGCCTATATTACTAACATGAAATAGTGTGCATTTTGAGAACAGTATCGTAGAATAAATATAATTTTAGTATCATAGAATAAAGTGTGTATAGACATTATATTTAAGAAAACATATCATAGAATAACACTTTGAGTGTGTGTTCAAGCCACTATTTATTCTAAAATTTGATATCAAGTATAATTGAAGAACAACACTTTTTAGGGTGTGTTCAGTATGATGGAAGATTTGCTATTTTTTCTGAAAAATATGTGAGTGTCTTATTTATTTTTAATGTTTGATAAATAAGTTGAATATAATATTGGGCGCATTTTTAAGTGTACAACTTAATAACTTTAATTACTCCTACATAGCAATACTTTTTATTTCACTTATATAGCACGATTTTTTTTTTTTCAAAACTGGAATTTATATATATAAAAAAAATGTTTACAAAGTCAGCCACGCTTATCATGTATCCCTTAAATTTCTCCAATTATTTTACCTTTCCTCATTTACTCAAATTTGTTATATATTATCTCCCATGAAGAGAGGTTTCATACAAAAATAAAACTCCCTGGCTCTACTAAGATCGAGTATTAAAAAATGCATGCCAATAATTTTTCAATTCTAATTCAACACAGCAGGCGATGGAATTCATTAGGTACTTGATATAAAATACAATTAATATGGTGTTTTTTTTAAGTGTTTATATTTGATTTTTTACAAACATATTTGTTTTAATCTTTTTGGTAATTATTGGTTTGGTTTATATTATCGATTATGCTAGAATATAAATTCATATTGTTAAAAATTTAGCAATTATGTGTGGTATATTATTAGGTTTTTCACAGAATCTGGTTTATATTCTTTTTGGTAATTATTCCTTGATTTATATTGTCGATTTTGGTGTAATTACAACAAATTCATATGATTTGGTGATAGTCTGAAGTGTCGGTTAGGTTTTATTTTGTATATTTTAGGTTTAGTTGATTAATGCACCAAGTTAATATAAAATGAATAATTATGTGGTTTAATTGGTATGTTTCATGTCGTATGTTAACAGCTTGTATCAATGGTTTCTTTTTGTAAATGATATGTTGTACACATACCAACTTCAATTTAAAATGCAGGTACATGTATTTGTGTATTTTGTTCTATTATTTGGTATACAAATACAACTTCAAAGATAATATTTTGGTACATTTTTTATTGTATTTAATTATCTGAATTGGTGTAGATAATAAGTTGAAAATGGTTCATATGTTAATTGGTGGTATTCTAATAAAATCCTAAATTGCAAATTTGTTTTTGGTATGTGATCTGGTACATATGTTGGTGTAGTTGTTCCTATGAATTGGTGCCAAATTAATACTCTGATGTATGTGCTGGTGTCATTCGAATTTTATTTTTTTGTACATGATGATAATTTTTTTTTTTGTTTTTAATTATTTGGTTTGTTTTGTATGATTTTGGGGTCTATAATAAAAATCATATTTAGTGATTATGTGTTTTCGTAAGTGATTTGGTGAAATTTATTATTTTTGTATTAGTTTGGTGTAATTCTGATAATTTTTGGTGTCATTCATAGTTGGTATTTTTTTTAGATGATGATGGTGTACATGTTGATTCTATTTTGGTACATAACGACGGTGTAAACACCTATTTGAGTTAAACATTATCATGTCATCAAAAAAGCATTCTTTAAAATATAATATATAAGTTGTATGCATTGAAATGACCATTCTGTTTGACGAGAGTCACTACTAATAAGTTTTGGTCTAAAACAGATAGATACCACCAAAAAACTCAACTCTAAAGAGGTAATGCTACCACCAATTACAAGAAAATAACTAGGTAGACCACCAAGTAACGACCGTAAGAAGGAATTCAACGAAAGAAAATACGAGAGGGGTAAAGTCACTTGTAGTAAATGTGGTACATCATGGCATAACAAAAAGACTTGTCCCAAGTTTGCTTATAAAAATCAACAATGATGTATTATTTTCAAATTTTTTTTCTTAATGTTTTCTTGCTCCTTGCAAAAATTTTGGAATTTTTTAAGAATGATAAATGCAATTTTATCCTACTTTGATTCTCTTGATTAATGTATTCTTATTATTGACGATTTAATTGACATATCGTTGGTATTCGCGTGTTTGATTGAACAGTTGGTAATAATTACCAACCTTAAATATTGAATATGAACAACAACTACTTATAGTAATTGAACCTAAAATTATTGCACAATGTTCAGTTAAATATTTTGGTATAATGTTTGAGTAATACTAAAAAATGTTAATCAATAATAATGGTTGTTATAATGGCTAGCACGAACATATTTGGTGTACTTTTGGTGAAATAATCACAAAAATTGTTCAAATTGGGGGTGTATAGTGGCTAACATTTTGGTATTACGAACATTGAATACACAAACAACGAGTTAAAGTGATGAGTTTGGTTTGAATTGAAACCAGAATTAATGGACATTATTAACGTAAAATTTTTGATATAATAGTTGAGTAATACTAAAAAATGTTAATAATAATGGTTGTATATCATAACCACCAAGTACACAATTGGTATACTTGTGGTGGAGTAAGCACAAATATTGGTAAAAATGAGGAGGTATATAATGGTTGATATTTTGGTATTCTTCATATAAAAATCAATGTAACAATGAATTAACGTAAATTTTTTTGATTTGAAATAAGAATTAATCCATATTTTAAACGTAAATACAGATTGGTATAATATTGGAGTAATACAAAAAAATTTGTCATAATAATGGTTGTATATAGTGACAAAAATATTGATATTATATACCAACAACGTAACATACATTCAATCTGTAGCAACTACTTAAGTTCAAATATAAAATTTGAAACAACAATGAACATATAAAATTGACGTAATAAAAACACATTTTCCTAATAATACTATGGTATATTACCAATCACACACATTGGTATATAAACCAAACTCACTATAAATTTTGGTTTACTCTTAATCTTTTTGAAATGGGGATTTCATCCTCAAAATCGCTGTCATGAGGATAATTTTCTTCAACCAATTATGAGGATAATAACAACACTCGTTGATTCGATTAGAGATTTTGTTGTTGTCTCTAATAATTGTCGATTTTTTTCCAGTTGCTCGCTTTCACTGACGGTACCAATAACAATTTTCCTCTTTCCGTAATTTCAAAGTAATGCTCCATCTTTCAAACGAAATTTTCATGATAAAAGACTCATTGATATGTTCATATCTTCTCGACACACATATTACATAGGAATAGGACTTTTCCGAGACATTCTATCCATATAAATCAAAATATGAAATACAAAAAAATTAACAATAGTGAAAGGGATAGATGAAAGTGAAGAACTGAAAGTGAAACAATGGTGAAGATGATGGAAGAGAAAAGCTTGGAAACTTTTAGCAAAATATTACATAGGAATATCTAATGTTTTGAATGAATAAAAATGTTGGGAAGATAAAAAGGTTTTACTTTGGTGTAAAGACTTTTACTTTTCGTGGATTGTAAAAAAAAGGCAGTAAAATAAAAGGTTTTAGTTTAGCATAAAGAACTTTTACTTTTTGTGGAGTGTATAAAAAAGGCAAAAAAAAATAAAAATATTATTGGATCGGCACAGTAACGTGTGACTTAAAAATAGTAATTGAAGAGATAAAATATAGGAAAATTAAATACCATAATTATCATCCCAAAATTAGGCAAATAATCCCAAAAAGAGGAGAGAAGAAAATCAAAAATAAAAATTAAATTAAATCCACAAAATTAATTATTTTGGTATGTTTGTAATTTTAAAACTATGTTTGTAATTAAATAGAAGTATGTGTATATATTGTTAATTAAAGTCTTAAGTAGTATATTATTGTAATTTTCACTATAATATAATATTTGTATAAAATTTAAGCAAGCACAATTAAGGTCGGCATGAGGGTTAAGGATGTGAGGGCAGTGGGGATGAGGACTATGAGATTGGTACATTGGTGCATTCAGAATTTCAATTGGATAAGTGCTTTATTTTGAAAAGGACTATCTACGATATATTTTCTTAGATTGGAGAGAAGAAATCATTTTGTGGAGTTGATTTTCCTCTTTAAGAATCTAATCCAAGAATTGACAATATGCTCTGTTTCACTATACTTGTCATTAGGGGTGGGCATTCAGTATTCGATTTGGGATTTTCGAATTTTGGATTTGGTTATTGATAGTTAAAAAAAGATACCAACTATCAATTTTTTAAATTTTAGTTTGATAATTCGGTAACCTTTAAATTAAACTTTAGTTTGGTACGGTATTCGTATTGAAGTTATAGCCAATTGTATTATAAAGTTAATACTATTTATCCAATTTTTTCTATTTTTTGTATGTGAAGGCTCACAGAAGATTAACAAGTAAGAAGACATTAAGAAAAACACATTAACACAACTAACAAGTAAGAAGACATTAAGAAAAACAAATTAGCTCCGCTTTCTCTTCTAGGGTTTGAGTTCTTTGTTCTTATTCTCAGTCAAGTGATTTAGGGAGGGAAGTTAACATTTTTGAAGAGGAAGAAAACATGATGGAGTTTTTGTGACTACATAAATGTAACTTAACATATAATTTTTATACAAATGTGATATGATTTGACTATAACTTCAAAATTCAAAGAACGTAACTGTGACTGAATTTCATGTCAAAACTAGATTGTCTCTCACTCAAAATTTAGATTCAAACTCCCCTCGACATATTCCTATTCTTTTGAGATATGATCCATCGAAAACGAAGTTCGTTTGTAGGAAATCAACTACAAATCCAATAAACTTGCTATACATGAAGTATACACTGACTATTCAATCTCTATCAACTTAAAATCACTTATAAATAGTCCTAACTTTTAGATATGAAATCTTCTTGATGTTTCTAGTCTTTGGATATATAATTCATTCGAAACGATTTATATATTCAGTACATCAAATTTTAAAGAAAAAAATGCATAATTAAAAAAAATTAGTTAAATAAATCATCTCCAGAAGTTTGTAACGGGCCGAACAGATAAAAGGTCATTTTTGTTGTAACAGATAAAAGGTCATTTTTGTTGTAAAAAAGTTTGCCGAAGAGCTATAAGGCATAATTATCCCTTAATAAAACCCAAAGATTAATAAATACTTGAAATAAACTAATTAGCATTCAACAATAAAATTCAATACAAAGTAGAATTAATGAAAAACACACAAGCTCATCAACACTACAATTGAGACAATCATGAGAATTACTTCTTAATGGAACCTGTGATAGCTAGAATAGTCTGTATAGTTGTGAGTACGAGGAGTATGATGGCTGCCGCAGTTGACGCTCCTACGCAAGGACTACTACAATAATTGCGCATCAAATTTGCCTTCATTCTATTCCTTCTTTTTTTACAATGTTGAGATGCTCTTAAGCATTCTTTATCATAATAAAAGGTGGAATCCGTAGTGATCCCATTTCCCATTTTGTTGAAGAGGCTAGACACGTCGTTGTCCTCTCCCATCCAGTGCTTTATGATTCCATTTTGGCGAAGCAACTTCACATCTTTGTCTGAGTCGATAAGAAGATTCATGAAAATTGCAAAATCACTGAAATATTTAGGTTGTACTTCAGATGATTGTTGCTCATAAGCAATGAGATTTCGCAGGAAAGCTTCCGTCTCATCTAGGAATTGAAAACAAGGGATTGTCATCAATCCACCCTCGAACTTAATATCAAACAAACTTTTCATTTCACTATTATTGTTTTTATTACCATTACTATTTCTATCCTTTCCAAATCTAACTCCAGCTTCAGAAAGCTCTGTTGCATTTGGCATGAGCATATCCCGCTTTGTGTTATCGTTTGATGTTTTCGTGGGGTTCCCATGACATGAAAGTATGTGTACTGCATGAAGTAAATGTTTGATATTACCTGCGTTAGTTACTAGCTTTTTTAAGGGTTCATACATTGTTTGACTGTTCATGTTTTCCAAATCAACAAAAAAGGGAAACGAGATCACAGCTTGTATTGCCAATAGTAATTCATCATCTTGCTTTGTCATGTCATGAAGTTTGTTGAGGACAAAGAAAGGAAGTTGGTTTTCTAGTAACATCAAATCTCGGAGTATTTGATTATATATGCAACCAATGTCAGTTTTGATAATTTCGTCTTCTTTTCTTGGGCATATTTCACAACGCTCTTGAATAAATTCAACCACAAAACAACCATCAAGCAACAACATTCTGCAGAATTCGTCGCTTCCAATATTGAGGTCTTCTATATCGTCGTAACAATTCAGTGCTTCCTTCTCCAATTTCTGCAATTCATTCATGTAACTATGCATATCAAGCAGCCCCTCCTTTCGTCTAAGAAACCGTCGTAGGTACAATAGTTTGGACTTTTCCATCGGACGAAGTTGATCATTTTTCTTATGGTAAGGACCAATAGAGACCATCTTTGGTGTATACGCATTTGGATTTGATTCACGTAGCCCCACATTTACTTTGAATATGGTACTTGATTTAGTAGATGAATTGTATAAATCCGCAAACATTTCAACAAATATTTCCTTTAAAGGATCCCCTTTCCTCCCTTCTTCTATCTGTAACGAAAGAGTACGAAATCTTAAAATGTTTATTAGAAGCACTATGCAATAAGCAAGCAATTATTTTGTTTAGGGTAAAGGGGTAAATATATCCCTCAATTTTGCGATTTAGATCGGATATATGTCTCGATAAAAAAAATAGTGCATATATACCTTCTTCTTTAACAAATAATGCATATTTATCCATTTTATTAACATGATGAATTAAGAAATAATAATCTTAAAACAGGTTTTTTAATTCTAAAATATCACGTGACTTTAAAAACTTACTCCTCTATTTTCTTTGTCCCTATGAGTCTGACTCAAATAAAGATAAAATAAAAAAGGGGTAAAACCATGGCTAGTGAATGTGGTAGGATCATAAGGTAGACCTAAAATTACTGGAAAGGAAATAATCTAAAAAATTTCTACAATATCTTAAAATTCATGCACGTGGCAAAAAAACATATATTTATATATTTGAGAGAGAAACCTCATCTTGTTTAGTTTGAGGAAGCAGTGGAATTTCAATGGAGTGTTCCATCCCTTTTTCTTGAACGATAATTCCTACAAAAGACACATTCTTTGTAATTTCAATTCATAGATACCATGACTATTATTGCTATTATCCAAAGCAATACATTCATCCTAAATTAATGGCAATTTGAGGGAGTATTAGACACTTCCTTGCAGAAAAAAGAAATAGTTTTTAAGAAAATGTATATTGTATACCTTTAAGTAGCTGGTTAAAGTTTTGCAGGTAGCAGTAATGTAGAGATTAGTTATTATAGTATGCAAAGATTAGTTATTCATGTATTAGTTATGCATGCATTAGTTGTTCTACCTTCTATCCTACATAAAATAATATATAGATTCTCTCATAACTTATACATATATTATTTTTGCGGGTTTCTAAATTGTCAATCAAATGTCATATTAATTTTCTACATCCTATTTTTTATCTACCTACCAATTAACACCATATAAATTATATAAAAATTAATACGTGAACAACTTTTTTCTTATTTAGTTACTAAATGAATACTAACACATGATTAACTTTTTTCATATACAGCTACTAGAATGACCGCTAATATTTCACATCTTTATATAATTTTTATATCTACCTTATAGTTACTTGAGAAACTAACAACACAAATCATTTCTAGTAGATGGTTATTGAGTAAAAATATTTAAAATTGTAGTGGTAGTACACAAAAAAATAACGATAACTAAGAATCTCTTAAATAAAATGATTATCCATATGAGTCATGTCCTTCATGAGGTGTAAAATAATATAATAAATTGATATTATTACCTCTTTGGTTTGGCTGTTTTTTCTTTTGTATTTATTCAACTCTTGCTTCTCCCGGATTTTTCATTGCTATGAAGTATCTATTATATAGAGAAAAAAGAGAGATGTAAATACAGTTAATTGAAGATAGTATCTAGATATGTGTAGGGTAGGGGGTGTCAATGTAAGGTTCGATCCATTATTTTATAAAATTTATATCATATCAATTTTTGATTATTTTGTTTTACATCATTAAAATTAGACTCTTGAATTCTCTTTGATATTTATATGATTTAGTTAATTTTCGATATCTTTTTGTTAAAACGTTATGGTAGGAAGGCGTGGAGGACACAAATTAAAGTAGAATGTCGTTAGTAGGAAGGAATGCGACTATATTAGTAAGTAGGACTACATTTTCTTGTTGCTGTTAGTAGTAGTCGTAGGACTATTCTTGTACGAAATTTCTTATTCTTCGACTTCTATTGATGTTTATTATTTCGTGTAGTTCAATTATAATATTATTTTGTTGTAGTACTGTTATGCTATACTAGTTATCTTTTTTAACTATCTATTGCCTCTTGTACTTAATTTTATTACGTCTTTTCTAGATTGTTTTTATCTTGAGGTGAAGATCTATCGAAAATAACCTCTTTATCTCACCTTTGAGGTCAAGACAATGTATGTTTACACTCTACTCTCTCATACCCCACTTTGTGGGACACACTAGATATGTTGCACTGTTATTGTTATGTAAGAGTCACAAGTAGAAGTTAGAACATAATACCAAATATACTTTCGTAGAATTTTGTTAAAAACTCTCTAGACACTTTTACAATTTAAAAAGTGATGAATCAAAGAATATGAAAGGTGGTAACAATAGAGATTCATTCCACTATTTTACCGTAATGTAAAACGGAGTTAAACAAAAATAGACAAATTGAAAACTATGGGCTCAAGAACTAGGTCTACTAAAATTAAGTATCCATTTAATAAGAGATTTAGTATTGTGGCCTTTCAATAATTAATATTTAATATTTTATAATTTTAAAATTTAATATATATAATATATTTTATACATAAATATACTCAATACAACACTTTATTTTGTGGCCTTTCAACACAATTGGGTGTGTTTTGTAAGAAGGAAAATGCTTTTCATGGATTTTTTTTTTTAATATGTTGGTTTCTAACTTATTTTCTCATGTCCGGTTGGTGAGTGGAAAATATTTTCTATTATTTGGTTGGTGAATGAAAATATTTTCATAATATATCTTTTATTTTTGGATACAGAGTAGAAAATCTTATTAGGAAAATGATTTCTGACATGAAAATCAACCTCAATAAGTGATGCGGGACCCAACCCCGACAACCAATTCGAGACTGATCCCCATGACCGATCCAACCCTGATCCTTGACTTGGGAATTGACCCTGACTCCTAATCCGAAACTTGACATTCAAATTGAGACTCGACCTACCCTGACATCTGATCCAGAACTTGACTCCAACTCCCGATTCGAGACCCGATCCCAACCTCGACACCTGAACCGACACAAGACCCCAATACCTAAATGTAACTCTTGCCCGAGACCTAACATTCAAATTAGGACCCGACCTCGACATCCTTACTCTACTTGACACTGGCACCGACATCTGATATGGGACCAGACCCCGACTCCCTAGAACCCAACTTTCGAACCAAGACATGACTCGACTTCCGACCCAAGATTCAACTTCCAAATTGAGACTCGACCCTGACTTTCAAATCGGGACCCGGGTCCACCCCCGACTACAAATCGGGATTTGAATATTTTTAAAAAGAAAAAATTGAATTCATTTTTGGAGGGGGGTGGGGTGGGGTGGTAGGGAGTTGGGATAGGAGTGGGATAAAAATATATGAAATATTTTTAAAAAACAAACTTTTAACTTATTTTTTTGGGGGTGGTGGGGGTGGTAGGGTGGGGTAAAAAATCAGAAATTTTTAAAATTTGAGGTATTTTTCAAAAATAATTTTTAATTTTTTTTTTTTTGTGGGCTGAGGCTGGTTTAGAGGTAGGGGTTAATAAAATGAAATTATTTTTTAAAAAGAAATTTTAAAATTTTTAATTTTTACTTGGAGGGTAAGGGTAGGGGTACGAGTTGAGTTGAAAAATATTTTCCAAATATTTAATTCAGTCAAATATGAGAAAATTGAAAAACACTTTTCATCGCTCAAACACACTTGTTCTTGGCCGACGATAGAAAAAAATTGAGAATTCCGCTGACTCAAGTCAATGACTACTTATTTTCCACTATATTTTACTGTTGAGTACGAAAAAGAAAGTTAGGTATAAAATTAATATTACGAAAAAGAAAGTTAGGTATAAAATTAATATTACAAAAATAGGGTAGTTGAGTAGGTTCTTTAATACCACAACAAAATTACAAACATATCATTTAATTTAGTTTCAAGACGATTTTATTTCTATGTCTCCTTTTGAGTAAATTAATTGTCAAGTATATGACCAACAAGAATTGTTATGAAGTTGTAAGTACTTTTCATTCTTAATCAAAAATCCTGGATTCGATCCCTTCTAGGTATGGAGTGTTAGGGAGCACTTTACTTCTTTTCTTTTAGCCATAAATATGAAACTTTGTTACACAGTTTCAATAATCGGACTGGCAAAGAAACTAAGAAAAATATAACGACTAAAATAAGACGGGGGAAATAATATTGTAGCTCCAATAATTAGACGACTTAGAATTATAAGTGGTCAACTGAATATTAAAGCTTCCCCTTTCACTTCATTTTGTCGTCTAGTTATATTGTTCATTTCCTCATAAATAAATTAGATAGCTATATATAGTATTACATTCGTTTCAAAAAAAATGATAAACTTTTTTTATAGTCTATTTAAAAAAAAAAAGAGCAACTTTCACATATGCAAACACAAAAATCATATTTGTATGCTATAGCTATATTTTGCATAATTGCGCTCCATAGCAAACATAAATATGTATATTTCGCTATAAATATACAAAAGAAAGCAGTTGTATATATATAATCTGTTTCTGTTTCGGTATACATATACAAAAAATTAGTTGTATAATCTATGTTTGTATAAAGTGAGAAAGAGAGAAAGGAAAAAGAGAACTGGGCAGGGGAATATTTGTATTGTATAATTATAAGTGTATAGGACGAAGATATATGTATTTGCATGTGTATATACAATTTTCTCTCGCTTTATACAGACAGAAACACAATTTATACATTTCTGTTTGTATAAGCGAGAGAGGCGAGGGAGAGACTGACGAGCGAGATCTAGGAGAGTGGCGAGCGAGATCTAGGAAAGGGGAGAGAGGGGAACGAAAATATATGTATATATACAATTTTCTCTTGCTTTATACAAACACAAATGCATTTTATACATTTGCGTTTGTATAAAAATGAGAGAGGCGAGGGAGAGAACGAGAGTGGCGAGCGAGATTCACAGGAGATAGGCGAAATAACAACAGTTTGCTATGGGGTACAATTAAATCAAACTATGTTTATAGCATTTAATTTGAATTAATAGTTTGCTATTATATACAATTTTCCCAAAAAAGAACGATCTCTTTTTTTTATTTGGTAATTTCAGTTTTTCACGTCACATATTTAAGGCAATAATATTAAAGAATAATTTGATACATTTGACATAACTTTAATTTAGGACCATAAAATTAAATTTTTTTATTATTATTTTCTAAAACTTTATGCTTAATTCAAATTAGGTCATTATTTTTAAAACCAAAGAAATATTATATTCTCAGATATTTCACTTTCAGTGCAAATAGAAAGTTAGGTGCAAATATTAATTTTACAGGGTGTCCACCATTAATAATTTATTACGCGGCATCCCTATGTCCAGAATTCAAAAATTACAAAAGAAAGAAGCACGTTTTTTAAATGCTTACGTCCTCTTCGATATACTCTCTTCTTAGTACATTGTTTTATTTTACTTAACCTTTATATTATAGTTAATATTTTTTAATTTTACTTGTCTATTTTAACAAATTAAAAGAATTTCATTACTTTTCCTCATATCATATCCTTAATAATTTTTAAATAGAGTGCCAAGTCAATAGGAATTAAATAATACGAAACGGAGAAGAGAGCAATCATTTATGCCGCTGCATTCCATCAAAACCACACCCTTTTTTTTTTTTCGGTGAACTTTAGAATATTTAATAATAAGAAAATATAAATAAAAAGGGGAATATAAAAAGGTAAATTAATGTAAGAATGTAATGTGCATTCATGATAATCACCAAAATATAAATAAATCAAAAAATAGGTAATCACACAAGAAAGGATGCTACAATTAACTAAACGTTATTTCATTTCTCAATTATTACTCCTAACGTCTTATATCAGTTGTCAAGAATATCAAAAATACATATTCCAACTTACTTGTTATTTTATAAAAGTCAAGACTAAATTGATTATTTTTATTCTATTTAACCCTTTAATATTACATGTTCGCGAAATAAGATTAACTTAGTTGTCCCTTTGAAAATGACTATAGTTAATAATATATTTTTTTTTATTTTTTCTATCGTAATGACAGTAACCTATATATATATATATATATATATATATATATATATGCAACGTTTAATTATAAATACGATGACTAATATGAAACGGAATGAATAGTAAATTATAGCTCCAAGACGACTTAGAGTTAAGTGGTCAACCGAATAGAAAGTTGGGTGCAAAAATTATTTTTTACTACATAATACAGTTCATGCCTATGTCCAGAATTCATAATTACAAAAGAAAGAAGCATGTTTTTTAAATGCTTGCGTTCACTGGCAGAGCCAGAAATTTCATGAAGAGTGTTCAAGTGCCAAAGTAAATTTGCTCTTCTTAAAAGATGAAATTTTTTTTGTTAATTCGTGTGTCTTTACTTTTTCAAGGTGTCTAAAACCAATAGACTACATCATATTTTTGTGTCAAGAATATTCAAAATATGTTATTTAGCCACTTTATTTATCATTGAAATTACAAATTACGTGGAAAATGAATTGGTTTATAATTAGTCCAATGTTCCTTGCATTCTTTCAAGTTTTCAAAAAATGAGAGAGATAAGAGAATGTGTTTTGGTAAGTTTAAGTGTCAATACAGTTGAGATCAAATTTGAGTGTCTATTTATATATTTTTCCTTTTATAAAATAGTTAATTACAAGACTAGTAATATGATATTTAACTGAATCTTAAAATTGTTAAAGTTCAATACATTCACAAGATGAATATTGTAAAGATTTTGTTCATATATATTTTAATCGTATAAGTATGCTTACCTTAGGTCTTAGGATCTTTATATTTAATTTTATATAATAAAAGTCGGTTAATAAAAAAGAGACCTCATGTTTTTCAGTTTGAGAAGGGTTTAAGCATTCGAAGTGCCCGCTAACATGCGATTGACCTGCGACTTGACTAAAATGATTTTTGACTAATTCTTAGGAATATGATTTAACATAAAAAATAATAATAATTTACACTATTCGATTAACTTTGAGAAAATAGTTAAACAAAGAGCACTTTTATTTTATTTTTTAGAGAAAGGAACCCAAAAATGAGACATTTAAATTAAATTGCAAGTGAGTAGGTACTTGACAAAAAACTAGAATAATTAACATTTATTTGAAACTTTTTAGAAGTAATAAATTGAGCCAATTTAGTCCAGTAAAACATGAAATCATTTTAATCTAGTTAAAGATAAGCGAAAGTTTTGACTAAAAAAACCATTTGAATAAGTAAATCAAGAATAAAGAGTGATGAAATAAAATTATTAAAGTAAACCAACACAAAGGAAATAGTTCATCTTTTGGGGAATTTAATTAGGTTGATTAACAATTATAAAGTTAGAGTTAATGATAAGAAAAACAAACAATAAATAAAGATGATTAAATAATTTAAAGGGTGACAGGGAAATCAAATTTGGGCCTCCTTTTTGGGCCAATTTCGCTGTAATTTTTGGGCTTTTATCCAAAACCCATTTTTGTATACACTTTCTTTCTGTATATCAGTGTATATTGGAAAATAAACATGGACCGCTAAAGTAAGTGTTATGGAATTAACAAACAAGAAAACTTTATGCACATGACAAGCATTTGACAAGTAAGGTATGCACACTGACAAAGATTATTCATTTGCAATAAGAGTGGATAAATTATAAGTCATAATAGCATATGGATAGCAGTAAGCTAGTTTAGCAGCATTCAAGTGAAATAGTTTTGGGACGAAGAATAGCAAAGACACAAAATTAGTTTAAATAGCTATGTATGTCATGATTCCCATATTTAGCTTAGAGTGAAAGAGCAACCAAAAAAAAAACACCGCGTCGAAAATTGGTTATTAATGCGTATGCATAGCAACTATGACTTAACTAATACAAGTGTAGTAGTTCGAAATTTCAACAAAATACTGTTATCCAGGTGCTCTTGAAGTTAACAGAATAGGAAGAAGAGAAACAAGTTTTACCTTTTTGAGGGCAGCGACTGAGGCAACGAGTTGGGGCGAATTATTTCACCACCGCGCGAAAAGAAATCCGACGATAGATTCCAACGGCAGAGAACAAAGAGCTTAAGCCGAGAGTTCAAGATTTGAAATTCTTTACTTAGTAACTATGGAAATCAAAATTCTTTCTTATGAACCCGTATCACAGTGTTTTTCCTCTATTTTCGTCTATCCCCCCTTTGGAGGGAAAATGCCATCCTTTTATAGGTGAAAATCAGAGTCCAAAATTCAAATTGAAAATTAAAATAATGCTGAAAAACAGAGAGCTGCAACTTGATATCAAAATCAACCATCACTTTTAAGATTTTGATCTGTTGGACTAATTTAGACCACAAATTTTGAAAATATTTTAAACAAAACCTGGCCAAAGCAGAGGTGTAGGCAACATAGGGGTCTGTTTCTTCATCAGAAAAAGGTGATGGAGAAGATGTAAAGTTGATAGGAGGGGATTGTGATTTGCTTGTTGAATTACTCGCTGATTTTTGTTGTCGTTGCGTGAAGAAGAAGACGCGTGACAAGGGCAGGGTTGGGTTTGGCACTGCTTGCGATTTCTCGGTCTCTTCACGTTTTTGGACTGCTTGGAGGTTCTGGGTTTTGATTTTTTGCTGGAGGAAGAAGAAGGAAATGTACAGGGGTCATATGGGTTTGTTTCTTGTTTGTTGTATGCTGTTGTGAGAATTGGGGGTTGGGGTCTTTTGGAATTAGGAAATGGGCTGGTGTCTGATGAAGAGTTGGGCTGGGAATTATGATGTGGGCTGCTGGAAAATGGCCCAAATAAGAAAAGGGGTTAGATCTTTTAAGAGATAAAAATCGAGTTTAATTTAGATGAATTAATATTAATTAATTAACGAGCTTCTTAATTTTAACGAAATAATATAATTATTTCTATTATAAAAATATTTAATTTCATTACAAACTAATTAACTCTAAATTAAAACTATAGCTTAAAGTAATAGAATATTTAACTAAAATGTAAAATATTTATGATAGTTTTCAAATATTTATATAATAACGTGATTGTAAAAATATACATATTTATTATTAAAATTATTAAAAATGATAAAATTACTCTAAAAATAACTTTAAAGTATTTTGAATTTCATAAAATTCATTAATTCAAATTATGACCCTTACTACTAATAGAGTTTTTAAAATATAAAATCTATTCGAGATGATTTTTGAATCCTCATAAAATGCATTAATTATATACATAACTCAATAAAACATATATATTATTATTAAAAAAAAAAGTGAAAAAACTATTTAAAATAACTTGCAAACTATGTTTGTTTTATTTTATTTTTGAATTTTTTATAAAACTAATTATTTTAAATCGTTAGAGATCGAAGAAGCTTGATGATTAATTTTAATATTGTGGAGGGTCAAAATTGGGTGTCAACAGATAACATAGATGGTTGGTAATAATTTTAAGCTAAACATGATGAGTTCGACTGAGTTCATGGCTAAGATTTTTAGATTTGAAGAATAGCCGAAATTCCATGGAAATCAATGAGCTTCCAAATGAAATTATTGGATCTATATTCTTGATTTGGGAGCTGCATTCGTTGATGGTTGGAAGAGTTCAGTATGGCTGAAAACTGAAGCTCATAGTTTAAAATGTGAAGTACCAACTTGAAACCTCCATTAAAGATAGTTCATAAGCTTGAGTTTGAAATTCGATTTGCCACAAACGAGCTCCATTTTGAGTGGGTAAGATATCAAAGGAATCGAAATGTCAAGAAAAGCTTATATTCAGAATTTATGGGCGATTTTGAGAAGAATTTAGGTGATTTTACATCAAATTTTTCAAGCAATGGGCCGAAGAAGATGAAGAACGGGTGTTACAATTTTTTTAGATTTGTAGAAAAATGACCAAATATTAAAATCAGTTAAGGAAAATTTCTATGGGTCTGTTCAGTATTGAATATAGGATGAAAAAATTTCTTGATATTCAAAGTTTATCGAATAAAACAATTGGGTATCCTTATTCAAGCTTTATTTTGCTTTGATTTGAAATATTTTTGGTACATAATTCTTGATTGTGGAAACTGATGGGTGAAATTGCTAATACGATTTGTGGTGTATGATTGACGTAGTGTTGGCAATGATTTCAAAATGGTGATGAAATTTGATGCTTGCCATATATATTGTATCAAGTTGCTATGAAGAAGAAAACAAATTAAAAGAGATAAAAATAATTAGGAAAAAAAGGAATAATAAATAAAAATACATATATTTATGAAAAATATATTAGAAATAATATTTTAATATTTGTTTTTGTTCTTCACTCTCTCAAAGAGAGTGAAATACACTCACTTTGCTAAGTAAGTTTAGGGAGATAAAAATTTCAATTTTAAAAAGTTCAAGGGAGTGATAGAACTCTCGTGAAATTGAAGTGTGTAGTTGAAAATTCAAACAACGAACAACAGACTTGAGCAAAATTCCCACCCCAACAAAACTTAGAGAAAGCGCTGTCCACGAAATAGGACAGAAGAACTTAGACTAGAATCGACTATCCCCTGCTCTCTTAATGTAATTAGTATGCGTTTTTTTTTTAATACTCTTGCTTAAGTTGCTCAAAGTGTATTCTCCTTTGTTAAAAAAAAAAAAAAAACTTTCCTCTCGACTTTTCCCAAAAATTTTCCCTTTTTTTTTAACACTAAAGGAAGAGAGTCTTTATATAGAGGGAATTATGTTGAATTTTGGGCGGGGGTGGGGGGGGGGGGGGGAATCGGGTGAGAAATTGGATGAAATCCCAAATTCAAAATTCGAAATCCTTTCACAAATTAGGGGAGACACCTTTTCTTGAGGCTTTAACTCCTTCCGAAAGGGGAAAGGGGGGACGGACGGTTGATTTGCATTCCTCGTCCTTGTTATGCTACGTGGCTCGATCTCGAGCCAAAAGGACCGAAACGCGTGCTTAACTGCTGCTGCAACATTAATGCGGCTAGGGACAATGGGGAGGAAAACATATTTGCAGTGTACTACACTGTTGCTGCTGCTTTCTGTGTACTCTCATCCAGTTGGGGATGCCGTTAACGTGAAGGAGGAGAGGGAGATGTTGGGTTTCTTTTGGAATGGGCAACGGGCTGGGTTAGGGAATTAATCGGTTGGGTCGGTAGGGATGTTATTGTATTGTTATTTTGAAGGAAAAAGTGGGCTGGAAGTTGCTTTGGGCTGCTGGAAAATTTCCAGATAGGCCCAAAATCTGGGTTCTTGTTTTGAAGACACAGTAAAGAAAGTCTAGAATTGTAATTAGAATAAGGGCCGATTGCAAACTTAGTCCACCTAAGTTAAAAACTTATCCAAATTGATGTAATTAAATTATTCGGCTAGAACTTAAAATGAAACAAATTAATATAATCAACTAAAGAGCTTCTTAATTTTAACGAAATAAGATAATTACCTTTAATAAACTAGTAACTCAAAATATATGTATTAATTGATAAACCAATTTACCAACTAATTAAGTAAAATTAAAATCCTTTTGAAACGATTTTTTTTTTTGAACATTTATAGAACATACTAATTATCATAATTATCCAAAACATATATATTATTCTAAAATTATAAAAAGTTACAACACTATTTAAAATAACTTGCCAACCATTTTTTGAAATTTATGAAACTAATCATTTTAAAATTGAAGAAGCTCGATGATTAATTTATATTGTGGAGGTCCAAAATTGGGTGTCAACGATCATCACTTAGGCTCATAGTGGTGGTTGTCGGTTAGAGAAACTCCTACAATGTTATATTACTTTAGATGTAAACTGAGTTGTTATTGCATTTCTTTAACAAATTGAGTTGCTACCTCCTGTTTTAAATGCTTTGTATAACTGCACCATTATTATTGTTTACTTTGCATTTGAGTTGAGTTATTCATGAGTTGAGTAAAGCCAAGGTAAATGTTCTTTTCAGATTTCTTTCATGCTTGTGTCTTATTTAGTATTCCCCTCGCATACTCGTACATTCAGATGTCATTTAGTTTGCATCGTTTTATGATGTAGACACAGGTAACACCAGGATCAACATCCAGCGCCTCGTTGATCCAGTTGAGCACTCAGAGTCAGTTTGTGAGCCTCATTGCTTTCGGAGGGCTCCTTTTACATTGCTTTAGTATTTTAGTTGTTTGGATGATCCGGGGGCTTGTCCCGACATCCCTCCTTATTTTAGAGGCTTCATAGACAATTAGTAGTTCAGTTGTCTTTACATTGTTATTTCTTATATTAAGACTTAAGTTGCCATCTATGGCTTTATCCTTAAACGTTTTAAGCTTAATTTGAGACAATTGTTTTATAAGTGCATTTAATCATTGTAATAATGCTTAGAGTCTTCCGCTGAGAGCCTACCTAGGCCAGGTTTGCTTGGTGCCAGAAATGGTTCTTGAGTGTCAGTCTCGTCGAGTGTCACGCCCCGAGCCTACACCCTGTGCGGGACTGGCACTCGAAGACCATTGCTGGCCCTAAGCGAACCCTTGGCCTGGCTTACTTAACTAGCTTAAGACAATATTCATACTTATAATGACCAATAACGCTTAACTGAACTGAATAATAAAATAATTGAGAATGTTTAAAGGTTAAATCATCTTGGCCAAAAGTGGCAACCCAAGTCTTAACAATAAGAAATGATAATGAAAAGACTCAGAGGACTAACATCTAACTGTCTATGAAGCCTCTAAAACAACTGAGATAGATGTTGGGACAATCCTACAACATCCCAATGAACTAACTAGAAAGCAATGAAAATAGATCCTCCGAAATGCAAAAAGGATCACCGACTGACTCTGAACTGCTCGCTGGATCAACGGTGCGCTGGAATGTCGATCCTAGTTACCTGTGTCTACATCATAAGACGATGCAGACCAACTAGCATCAGTACATTGAATGTACGAGTATGCGAGTTGGAATGCTAAAACAACATAGGCTTGAAAGGAAATTTGAAAGAAACACTTACCTTGACTCATCTCAACTCATGAATACTTAACTGAACTCATTTCAATATAAAACAGTTTAAAACAAGTGCAATATAAAGAAAAGTTGTTTAAAAACATGATGTCAACTCTGTGTATATACAAGGATACAACATAACTCTGAAATATATGTAAAAATACAATAACTTCTGTAGGAGTTTCTCTAACCGACAACCATCACGTAAGAGCTATAGTGATGATACAATGATCTACCTCACGCTGCTAGCGCATCCTATACCCGGCCAGAAGTATAGGACCTGAACTACTAAGTGGATCTACTAGTCTAATGTGAAAAGGGTTCATCCAAAAAGTATGACCTTTTTCTATCCATGGTGGCTACATGGTTTTATGGAGACGTGAGTTATCTGAACTCATGCTCGCCCCCAATTCGGTGCTCAATACTACTCCCAAAATATACTAAATCTTATGTTTTTAAAAACATACTTCTTTTGTGATTTGAGATTAGTGCTCAAAAACTTAGCTCAAAGGTTATCTTGGAAATCTCAGTTTCCCTTCTTGCTTCATTTAGAAAGCTATAACTCTTTTCAGAAAACTAGCCTGTAGGCTCTTTGGAAATCTCAGTTTCCGTTCTTATTTAAATGTAAAAATATTTTTAAATCTCTTTGGGAATACATAGTCCTCATATACTTCTTTGAAGAAAAGAACTTCAACTTTACATATTTACTGAACTCAAAACTTAAGTCTTAAAATAAAGTTAAAACATTTGTGAAAGACTTTTGAAAACTTTAAGAACTTATCTTAACTTGACTCTTGACTTCTCTTGACTTTGACCTTAACTGCTCTTGACTTGACTCTTAACTGATCGTTGAATTGAATTATAGATTCAAGGATTAAGATTTGGGTTTGGAAAGATCTCATGTTGTTTAGGAATGATTTTAGATAGTTAAACATGAGAAAAGACCAAAATTAAGATTTGAAGGTGGGTTCGCGATGCGGAGGCATGATTTAATTTTGGTTTCGAAAACGTCTTTTGAGGCAGAACACCTCGTGTCAGCTCCGCGACGTGAAGCTGAAATTTTCAAATCTGGGCACTAGGCGCGCAATGCGCGGCCACCCTCTGATTTCGTCCGACGAAATTTCTTCTTCGTTTTCCAACCCCAATTCACCCAAACTCGGTCCTTTTTCTCAAATTACTTTTAGATACAAATACCCAGCAAATGTACCTAAGAACCTAACTCGAAACGATCCTATGATGCGACGTAACGAACTCAGAAACTTCCCAACTCAGTCAAATTCAAGAACAATATATGAATTCAAGAATAGATATCAAGATCATCAACATTCAAATGCTTTTAGGACGAATCCAAACTGAAATAAATATACTTGGCACGTGGGAGAACGATCCCAACGTTATGAGAGCCTCACATACCTGGTAGAAGTAAATCCTTGGCAAAACACCAACTCTCTTGATCGATCTTGATGAATTTTCCCTTTTCTCCTTCTTCTTTTTCTTCTCCTTTCTCCTTAGCCCTAGCGTGAAATCTCAAATTCTAAAATTGGCTAAAATCTGATTTGACCCATATTAAACTCCTAAAAACGGATTAAAATAATAGGGCAATGAAAAGACTAAAATACCCCTTAAAATTCCGGATTGGACATTTCCTTAATCCAACAGCCTAACTTCCAAAGGGAATAACTCACTCATACGAACTCGGAATCGCACAAACTTGATGGCGTTGGAAATATCATTCCAAGGGCTTTCCAACCATATCTGGAATCGCACCTAACTCATCCTGAGATAGAAATTATGACTGTTTGAATTTAATGAAAAACTCACTTTAACTTACTAAAAAAAAATTCCAGATTTTCTCATTCTTTCCAAAAGTAACTAATTCCAAATTTTAAACTTCCTTCTAGTTCTTTCTAGTTGAGAGATGTTACACCTAGGGTGTAGGCTCGAGGTGTGATATTATTGTTGAGAATTATGAGAGGCTACGAGGCCTCTATGTAGTGTTGTTATGATCTTGATAAGTGATTTTCTATTTCCCTTGCCGTGTGAATTCTAAAATCCATTTTCATGAGATCTCCGCTACTGCTTCTCTGTCACTTTCACACACGGATTTTTCGTGTTTAATAATTGAGGTTGTGATGAGATATTTCTAATACCAGTACACCTTCTGAGTTTTTTTTTAAAATCCATTTGCATATGAGAACTAAAACAAGTGAGCATATATTTTTATTGTTACTAGAGAATACATGTTATTCTATTTTATTAGGCTCCTGCTAAACCTAATAGTTGTTAGTTTCTTTAATGTGAAGTTTCTACAGTTTCATTTTATGTGAAAAAAATAGAGTAAAGGAGGAGCTAGCAAGTTCTAAATAAATAAATAAAAAAGTATATGAAAAAAATGCACACTTCTCGTGATCTTCTGTTCCCTAGAATTGCATTTTGCTCAAATACGATATAATGTATAGTGGGCATTACTATAATCAAGGCACTAAGAAGTTGTAATATTTAGACGTAAAGCAGGGGTGTAATTATTGTTGGGTTTTAAAAGGTGTGAATGGAAAATGAAGAGTTGCAATTTTTATGAAAAAGTTGCGACTTTTACGAAAATTTGTGACTTTTATGAAAAGTTGCGACTTTTATGAAAAGTTGTGACTTTTATGAAAGGTTGTGACCTCTAAAAGATTGTGACTTTTCCAAAGGTTTGTGACCTTTCCGGTAAGGCACAATAAGAACCTTTTCACACTACCCTTTGCTTTCTATAAATAGAGGGATTTCCTCTCATTTTTTTAAAAAATGAATTTTTCTGGACTTCTTCTACTACCACTAAATCTAGTATTCTAAGTGTACTTTACTGTCGTTGAGTGGTTCACTGACACCGTGGTTTTAGGTACCGATACACCGGTGAGTAAGATCGTTCTATCCTGGGAGGATATATTCCATTAACCTCGGGTACTTGAGGGGAACAATTTCCTTAAGGGGACACTGTGCATTCAGTGTACTCAATTTTCTTTCTTTGAGAAAAATATTTTTATATTGTTTCTAATCTGTTTCTGATTCTATTTTCTCTACTAGTTTTAATTTTCTAGTTTGAAAATACTCTTTATACTTTGTTGTTTCTTACCAAGTTCTCAAAGTTTTGTTCTAATTATCTTAGGAATACAAGATGAACAACAATCTTAAGGAAATTATTATACTGTTGGTATTTCTTGTATTCTACTGATTGAGAGAAACAGATCACGGAAGTAGAAGATTAATGCATTACTTCTCCAGAATTTGGTGCTTTGTTTAGCAAGGTCGAAGTGAGAATGTACTAGAAGAATTGATGGTATTTCGGTTAAAGATTACACCAGGTAACCTTCTTATTATTTATCTAAGGAGGAAAATAGTTTCTAAAAGTTAACAGTTTTGATATTTATCATGTATGTCTTTAGAAAAAGATCTTCAAACCATATGGTTTTTTGAATTAATTTTCCTTGGCAAAAGGTGTTGCCTTTAAAATTCTTTAGTTTGCAGAATGAGAGATGCACATTTTTGTTTGATAAAATAGAATGTCAAAATGTTATAGTTGGAAGGCTATTTGAAAAGAAAAGCATATCTATGTGATAATCTATGAATATGTTCAATTTTGTTTGGAGACGGAAAAAAACTTTTGTAGTTTTGTACTCCATGTGAAATTTGATTGTGTCTGATTTTTGTAGACTAAAAACTTTTGTAGTTTTCTACTCTGGATAAATTAGACTATGCAATTGATTTGAAGAATATGAAAACTTCACATAATAAGTCAATGTTGTACTTACTTTTTTTGTCTTTATTGTTAGTATTTTAAATACTAAGTGGTATGTCTATTTGTGATAGAGTAAAAATACCAGTGACTTAGAGTTTGTGATTTTGTGCCTCTATGGAATGAACTTTGACATTGTGTAAAACTTGTCAAATAAATTGAAGCACTATAATTCTTTTGTAGAATAATATTTTCAAAAGGGGTTTCATGTTGCCAATGACATTTTGATAGTGTGAGAAAAAAATATGTGGAAAAAACTATTTTCAAATACTTGAAATATATGTTTGAGATCATATTTAAAATGTTGGGGGTTCTTTGCTTATGACAAAGATAAAATTAGACTTAGTGTCTAATTTACTTTTGTATTGTGTTAGATCCACAAAATTCTTGGAGTATATTTGATATTGTGGTCGTTAAGTTTCTCGTTTACTAGTATATGGTATGACTAGTATGAAACTACCAAATTATATGTATACTTGTTCAAAATGATTGAGTTCTTTTATGAAAAAAGTGTCACTTAAAATGTTGTGATTTTTCATGAAAAGATATGTCTATTAAATATAACTATTTGTATAGACATGAATATTGGTGAATAGTAATCATTTGTCATGTTTTGTAAAAGAAGCATTTGGACTGTATTGTCTTTATTGGACCCGATGAAACTTTGTTCATGGGTAGTTCAATAACAATCAAATTGAAAGTTATGGAAATGTCCTTCCAAAAAGGACATTTGACAAGGTGATGACTCTAAACAATGTTTGTATCACACAAAATTGTAAGTAATGGGAACAAAATATTTGTGAGAAAAATCTACGTACCTTGCGGAGAGCTTTTCAAACTCAATATTTTTATTTGCTCTTACTTGCTTGAGTCAAACTGTTTGTGACATGAACACTTGGTACATGTCTATTACAAAGCCTTGTAAGGAAAACTGATCAACTTAGGATTTTTGTCTAGCTTTGAGTGCAATAAATAAAAATGTAATGTTTGTGTGAAATCTAAGTATGTTGAGCATTCTTTTAACTCTCTTGAAAGGAATTCTAATCCCTTAGAGTTGATTTACACTGACATTTGCGATATGAAGTCAACACCATCTCGTGGTGGAAAAAACTATCTCATAACTTTCATTGACAATTGCATTAGAAATGACTATGTCTATTTGTTGAATGTTAAGGATGAAGCAATAGAAACGTCTAGACAATATAATATCGAAGTTGAAAATCAATTGGGAAAAAGATAAGAAGTGATAAGGATGGATAGTATAAATCTCTTTGTGCAGAAATATGTTTGGAAAGTGAAATTATCCATCAAACTGTTGCCCTATTCACCTCAATCTAATGAAAAACCGAACGTTGAAAGAAATGATGGATGCATTATTTATAAGTTCAGATTTACCACAAAACTTGTGTAGAGGAAGTATCCTTATTGCAAAAGGGAACAACAAAAAGTTTTGTCTTTCAAAAAGAAAGCAATTTTATTTGTTCAAGACACAATCTATTCCATATGAAAAATGGAAAGGAAGCAAATCCAACTTAAAATATTTCAAAGTGTGGGGGTGTCTAGCCAAAGTCCAAGTTTCTATTCCTAAAAGGATTAAATTAGGACCTATGATTGTGGACTATAAAATTAGACTTGAGTAGTCTAGTGAAAGGTCTAAAAGACCTTGGAAAGAACAAAAGGAAAATGTACTTAATAAAGAGATTCAAACGTGTAGTAAATGTCAAAGGACATCTACTACCTTCGGATCTGATTTTGTAACATTTCCTATATCCTTTGGAAAGATGGTGTCAATAGTGAGATTAGTCCAATCTTGAGCAATCCTATTGAAAGTTGGTTGATCTTCCTCCAGGAAATAAATCTTTGGGTTCAAAGTGAATCCTCAGAAGGAAAATGAAAGTCGATGGAACTGTTGACAAATATAAAGCAAGACTTTTTGTCAAAGGCTTTAGACAAAAACAAGATCTTGATCTTGTCGACACATACTCGTTAGTAACTAGAATTACATTCATTAAGATGTTAATATTAATAGTTGCGGTATATGACCTACAAATTCATAAAATGAATGTGAAAACAACTCTCTTAAATGGAGAATTGGACAAAGAAATTTACATGGAACAACCCAAGGGTTTTGTGGTCCTAGTAAAGAAAATAAAGTGTGCGAACTTGTTAAGTCACTATATGGACTAAAATAAGCACCCAAACAATGACATAAGAAATATGACCAAACCATGTTGGCAAATGAATTTAAGAATGATGAAAGTGATAAATGTGTTTACATTAATTAAAATCACAAGGTCATTGTTTGTTTGTATATTGATGACATGTTTATCATCAGTAAAGACGCTAATGACATAAATGCTACTAAACATATGCTAGAAAGCAAGTTTGATATGAAAGATCTTGGAGTTGTTGATGCGATCTTAGGTATAAGAATCCTTAGAACTCCATAATGTTTAGCATTGTCACGATCTCATTGCATTGAAAGGTAGTTCAAATATTTGGAGTTCAATATTGTCAAGACTCCAATAAATGTGAGCTTTGCATTTCAAAAGAGTGAAGGCAAAAGTGACTCACAATTGGATTATGTTAGAGTATTGAGAAGTATGATGTCTATCACGAAGTGTGCGTGATCAGATATAGCATGTGCTATTAATGAACTGAGTCGGTTCACGAGTGATCCCAATTGAACTTATTGGATGACAATGAAAAGAGTTTTGGGGTATTTAAGAAATACTTAAATTATGTCTTGCATTATAACAATATCCAGCAGTATTGAAAGGATATACTAATGCAAATTGGATCACCAGGATCAAATGAAGTAAAATCCACGAGTGGATATGTATTTACTCTTGGTAGAGAAGTAGTCTCTTGGAAATCTTCCAAAAAGAGATGTATCGTTAGCTCTACAATGATCTCTGAGTTAAGTGCTCTAGATAAGGCCGGTGAATAAGTTGAAAGACTCCGAAATTTCTTGATAGATATTCTTTTTTTTAGCCTAAACCAGTGGCATCAGTATGCATACTTTGATAGTCAAGATGCAATAGGTAGGGCATAGAGCATAATGTATAACAGAAAGTCTCGTCATATAAGACATAGACATAATACCGTTAGAAAACTACTCTCTAGTGGAATTATTACAATTGAATATGTAAAGTCAAAGGATAATGTGTCGGATCCACTTACAAAAAGGTCTAACTAGAGAGAAAGTTGAATGATCATCTAAGGGAATGGATTTACAGCTTAGGACAAGTCATCATGGCGGTAACTCTATCTAGCAGACTGGAGATCCCAAGAGCTAGATTTAAGGAGAAAAACAAAGTTATGATTGACGGTTCGGCATTGTCAACCAACTCAATCCATTCCCATGATGAAGACAATACTCAGGAACAACGATCCAATATTAAGGCTTATTAATGAGTTAATAAAGCTTAAAGTTTTTAATGATTTGCTAAGTTTGGCAAATTTGAACAAATAGTATATCTACGCGATAACACGTTTAGAAATCACTTATGTGAGTGTGAAGTGTAAGCCACTTCAAAAAGGATGATTGTCAAAAGCCCATCTCTCTATACACTCATGAAACCAGGAGGTGTTCATGGCTGAAACAAACACAACTGTAAGAACCATAAATGGTAAAGGGTTAATTGTGTGACATATGGTTGTCTAGGTATACACCAAAGCTCAACGGTTCAAAGATATTGCATCTACCGATTGAGCGAGTATATCCGACATATGTTCACTACGGAAAGTCCAATGGAAACCTACTTATCCAGATGCAATTAATTCTTGCTTGTGAAGTACATATACTTGTTCATTTCTTTGTCTTAGAGTCATTCCCCATTCATGCAGGGGAGTGTTGGGTTTTAAAAGCTATGAATGGAAAATAAAGAGTTGTGACTTTTATGAAGAGTTGTGACTTTTATGAAAAGTTGCGACTTTTATGAAGAGTTGCGACTTTTATGAAGAGTTGTGACTTTTATGAAAAGTTGCGAATTTTATGAAAAGTTGTGACTTTAAAGAAAAGTTGTGACTTTTATGAAAGGTTGTGACCTCCGAAAGATTGTGACTTTTCCAAAGGTTTGTGTCCTTTCCAGTAAGGCACAATAAGAACCTTTTCACACTACCCTTTGCTTTCTATAAATAGAGGGATTTCCTCTCATTTTTTTAAAAAAAAAAATTTTTCTGGACTTCTTCTACTACTAATAAATCTAGTATTCTAAGTGTACTTTACTGTCGTTGAGTGGTTCGCTGACACCGTTGTTTTAGGTACCGATACACTGGTGAGTAAGATCGTTCTATCCTGGGAGGATATATTCCATTAACCTCGGGTACTTGAGGGGAATAATTTCCTTAAGGGGACACTGTGCATTCAGTGGACTCGATTTTCTTTCTTTGAAAAAAATATTTTTATATTGTTTCTAATTTGTTTCTGATTCTATTTTCTCTACTAGTTTTAATTTTTTAGTTTGAAAATACTCTTTAAACTTTGTTGTTTCTTACCAAGTTCTTCAAAGTTTTGTTCTAAATATCGTAGGAATACAAGATGAACAACAATTATGTCAACTTAAAGAAAGCACAAGAGTGAACAAGTTGAAGGTAAAAATCCACATGTTCTCGAGATCACTAGAAACCTTGTGTCAGCTGGATGATGTACAAAATTAAACAGTCCTGAGTACATTCAAGGTGTTTGATGATGTGTCCAAGTTATCTTATTTGGAATAGTCTTTCTCTTTTTTAGATCACAAGAAAACCTCTAAAACATCTACTGATCGTGCCCAAGTCAATAGCCCGAGTGATAGACCGGGGCTATTCTCTCATGTGAGGACTATCCTCATGAATCTCAAATGCAATGTGGTTAATGCTAAGGTGTAGACTCATAACGCCCAACAACAACTATAATGCAAGTTACTGGTGAGGAAATGAGATGATCCGAAAAGATTGTCTATGATAAAGCAACTATTGCATAATGTACTTAGATGTAGAGATAAATTAAGGAATTCTAAGACAATAGTGTATGATGGGGTCTTTCATATACCGAGAGAAGTCCTTCACCAGCTAATGTTTGCATATCAAGATTATGAACGTGTTGCTGGTGAAGGATTGAATGAAAAAGAGAGGCCTAATGTGAGTGTCCTTAATTGGTAAGATATGGGCTACTCTGTTGTGACAATATGGTGCAAGGATAGACCAAAGCTTCTCTTTGATACAATTTTTACATTGGCCGATATGCAATATGTGGTTTTCCATGGTAATGTTGATGCTGAAGGACCAGTAGTGCACTAGGTACTACAATTTTCTATTCGTTTCAAAATCTCTTTCATGGTTTATTTTTCTGAAAATCTATGAACTAAATTACAAACTACCTTCTCATTGAAGGAGTACAACATTAGACATATAGATAGTTCCCCGGTAAAACAAGACGCAGAACAAAAAAGAGTGATTCTATTTCTTGAGGCAGCAATTGAAAGAATGGTATTTGAGGTTAGCACCAATGATTTACTTGCTAAATCTTTTTAGATCCATTGTTCGGTATATATTCAGCTCCAACTACCTTTTTAGTGTATAAGAAGGCGAAACTGATAGTTGTAAAACTTATGTTTTTCCTTGTTTATGTCAGCTAATAAATTTGACTTAGCTACGATGGTGGTGTACATATGTACTACAATAATTCACCATCATATTATAATAAGAGAATCTGAAAAATCACATTCGATGATTTTCTTAATTAGCACTATACCAAATTCAACTTGATAAGTCCAAATTACATTAGAAAGATCATTACTCACTACTATAGATTAGGAACTTACCTTACATCAAATTTCAAGTTGAGATGGAAAGGAGGAGTAATAAAGCAAAAGAAAAATTGAGCACAGGCGAAAAACAAAAGGAGAACAACTTCATTACACATAGGAGTATAAGACTTGTATAATTCTCTCCTTTCTTCGAGGTTTATGCTATAACACATAATGAAAGTTTTTTTTTATAGCTATTTCATACAGGAAACTTTTTAATGGGATGTCTCGGTCTTCTTCCAGAATGAGAATTCTTGAATGAAAATCTCAAAAATTTCTAGCCTTCTTTGTTGTCTACTTGATTTTTGATTAGATGTGGACAATATAGTTGAGCATTTCTGTCAAACAAGTTTTCTATTATATATTTTTTTTGCTAATTAATCATAGTGTACAATGATCAGCCTGCAACTTTTGTTTACTCTTTCTTTACCTTCCAAAGGTTTAGCACTATATTTTCTTATTTATGAATTGATTTTAATCATTGTGACATTAGTAGCCTGATGATCAAATTGTCACAATCGGTCATTTGAGATCACAAGCAATGTCCAAGTTGATCTTATATTAAAGGTTTTCAACTATGAATACTGGTTTGTCAATCATTTATATTTGTTGGGAGTCATGATGGGCAACTCCTTCGACCAATATATGTCATGGTACATTCCTCTTTTTAAATTTAATTAATTAACAACCCACAAATAGCACGTTGCACGTTAGTACCTTGTTCAAGAAAGTGAAACTAAGACAGAAACTTCACCATTTTTGACTTTTAAGTAAGATAGACTCTTTCCTCTTTTCCTTCATACATCAAATTTGAGATTCTTCTATATTTCACTGAACTTATTCCATAGTCTTACATATCTCATCGTTACTTGCCCTAATTATGTATTCTTCAACTTCCGAAAGTTTGCCTGCAGCTTTGCTGTTGAACTCTAAGAAGGGTATGTCTTAAAAAAAAATTCACATAAGTAAAAGATATGTCTTGTGAAAGAAAGAGGAGTATTTTCAGCCCTTAATATTATACTTTTGTTCTTCCTGTTGAATGCGCTCCACTTAACAACTTCCTACTAATGATCGATGTCATTCTAATTAATTTAATTTTCTTATTTGTTCAGCCACTTATGTCATTGCCATATGATTTGCAACACGTTGGAGATCTTTTAGATCCCACCCTTCTCTAAAACGCTCATCCCCTAGAGTTCCAAAGTGATCTTTGTTTAGAGTTTCTTGACAATTTATTGATGGAGGTTTATGATAATTACTCAGAAGATGTTGATTTGAAGGTGGATAGTTTGACAAATGACTCTACACCTGAGGGTGGTTGAAGCTTAAATATACTCTCTTCTCATTCTGTTGCATGAATATTTAGGAACATAAATCTTAAAGGAGAGAGATGGAGTTTTTGGTTCAATTTCCTTCTCCCGCTGTATTGATGAATTTTCATGTATATACGTCAAAGTCTAGAGAGAGCTGTAGGGAATAGTGAATATAGATAATACATATAGTTCACTCTAATTAATTTTGAATTGAAGTAGTGATGGTTGATCGATCAGTAATCATTTTGAGGACACAAGTCAATAAAGACTTGGATCATAAAATGAAGTGTCATTGTGTTGCTTCACTTTTACAGATGAAAATCAAATGTACTCACGAATGAAATGTAAACCTACTATTTAACTACTAAAATGACCTTCCAGTAGGCAAAAGTAAATAAGCGAATCAGTGGCTGAAATTGAACTTGTGTCAAGAAGCGTATAGAAAAGAACTACATGATTTTTTCTTTTTGAAATATTCTTGATGCAAAATTTTGTTCATTTCTTTCTAATTCTTATTCGTCTCATGTTATAGTGAAGAAAACTCTGGTAGAGAGTAGAAGTTGCAATTGTTAAAAGCTTTGAGAACATTCAGTGTAGCAAAGGTAGGATGAGGATTGTGCTTCTATGTTTCACAGCTGGTGAGGAAACTAAAATCATAAGAATTGTTAAAGTTGGATTGTGCCACTATTCTAACACATCAATTTTATTTTCATATTTTTCTTATGGAAAGTGACTTGTACTCCAGATTTGAATGGAAGTTTAATACTCCTTTTAATTGTGATATGCTATCTCCTTTGGTGAATGCTCTTGAATAGTTTAGCAGCACACATTTTTCCTGTTAAGCATATTCTCTCTAAATTTACATTTCAAGTTTGATGAAAAACTAATCTTCTTTGTGAGTGCATTTCATTTTTGCTTGTTGCTTTAAGCTCACTAGATATCTATATTTGCTTACAACTTAATTTATTTACTTTATAAAGCTTTAGCATTTTTGTTCCACTTAGTATACTTAATTCTGCCCGTAATGATATAGGCTCGGATCATTGACATTTAAAGTCCCTAATAATGTGAAATACTCATTTATGAATTTGGCTTACTCTGGGGGAAAGCTAGAGGGACTATGACTAAAGTTTCGGATGCAGTAAAGGAAAAGGCAGTGAAAATATTCATTAGTGAGAGGTATATAATATGTAATCTTACATTCATTTTTTGCACAGTGTCATATATATTATATGTTTCAAGTATTTAGTTTGCTTATAATTTAAGACTGTAGAACACATGTTGATTGTCAACACTAGCTTTCTCTACTCTTATGTATTTGATATGTCATCATTTGAAAGAGAGAGTTCATATATTTAAAGAAGAGACTCAATTAGACCATACATTGTCTTATTTTCATTGCTTAGGACAAAATAAAATATTCTTACTGCAACTTTTAAGTTGTTCCTCGTAATTTTGAGAAGACATATATATATATATATATATATATATATATATCCTAAAGCACATAATTTGTTTTCCATTGTAGGTGGCCCCTTTTCAATTTGGGGGAAAGATGAATGTGCTTAGTGAAGTTCTTACTACGAAGATAATAAGAATCTATAGGAACATGACCAAAGTGCTGCAAGAATGACATTCTTTGGACTGCTTCAATCAGGTGGCACCTCATCGAATTAAAGATTTTATACAAAAAGTTATTTTAGCCTGAAGGGGGTTTTGCATTAAACCATAGAGCTATTTTGTTTCTATACTCAAGTTTGTAGCTAGGACAAATCCCTTTTGTGTATGCTGCTAATTAAATAACTTGCCCATCTAGTCTTAGCTTATGTAGAAGTGGGAGTAGGGAAGGACGAACAAGGGCAAATAGGTAATTCTAATGTTAACTTTGGGGTAAATTTGTAAATTAACTTTTCACATGTGTATCCAACAAGTTTTTTATACGTACTTGTAAGGAAATGTTGTAATACTGGGATAGAGTTGTCAGGAAACACTACAATTGAGATAATTACTACAGTTGAAGCTCCTACCCAAGGACTACTAAAATAATTGTGCTTCAAATTTGCCTTCATTCTGTTCCATGGTTTTTCACTATATTCAGTTGCTTGTCTGAATTCCAGATCGTAATAGAAGTTAGGATACGTCGTGACGACCCCATTTCCGATTTTGTTGAAGAGGCTAGCCACGTTTTTGTCTTCTCCCATCAAGTTCGCTATGATTCCTTTCTGGCAAAGCAAATTCACATCTTTTTCTGAGTTGATAAGATGATCCATGAAAATAGCATAATCACTTAAATATTTAGGTTGTACATCAGATGATTGTTGCTCATAAGCAATGAGATTTCGCAAGAGGATTTCCGTATCAAGTTCAACTAGTAAACTAGGAATTGTCATCAATCCACTCTCAAACTTTATATCCAATAAACTTGTCATATCACTGACCTTTGCAAAGCTAACTCCAGCTTCGGAAAGCTCCGTTGCATTTGGCATAACCTTATACGACAAAGAAAGGAAGTTGGTTTTCTAGTAACATCAAGTCGAGAAATATGTAACTTGCACGTGATGATCCTGGCTTCTCCTTTTGGACCCATTTCAGAAAGCTCTCGAATAAATTCAACTACAAAACAATCGTCAAGCAACAACATTGCGAGAAAATCATAATTCCCCTGCTCTTCGTAACACTTTTGTGCTTCCTCCTTTAGTTTATGCAATTCACTGATGCAATTATTCAAATCAAGCCCCTCCTTCCGTTGAAGAAATCGTCAAAAATACAATAGTTTGTGCTTTGTCATTGGACCAAGTCGAGGATTTTCCCTATGGTAAGGACCAATAGAGACCATCTTTGATGTATACGCGTCTGGATTTGATTCACGTAGCCCCACATTTACTTTGAATATGGTACACGATTCAGTAGATGAAATGTCTAAATATTTAAACATATCATCAATTATGTTGTTTGTCTCCTTTATCTGTAACGGAAAATGTTTATTACAAGTACTATGCAATTACATATTCTTTTAATACTATCAACTTTGTGTTCTAGATTGGATATATCTATAGTTAAAAAAAAAAAAAAAAAAAAAAAAAAAGAAAAAAAAAAGTGGTACATATATACCTTCCTTGTTTAAGCATGTTTATCCTTTTCGTTTACATGATGAATTAAAAAAATAATCTTAAAATTGGTCTCTTTTTTTTAATTTTAAAATGTCACGTGACTTTAAAAACGTACCTCACCCAATATTTTCTTTACTCCTCCAGACCCAACTCAAATTAAAAACCCAGAAAGGTATAAAATCATGGTTAAAAAATAATAGTCTCAAACATTCTATATTTAATTGCCAAAAAGACAGTGGGCTAATAAAATAAAAATAAATTTATATAGTTGAGAGAGACCTCATTTATTTCAGTATCTATTGAGGTACTCTCAATGGAGTGAGCCATCCCTCTTTCTTGAACGGTAGTTCCTACAAAAGACACATTCTTTTTAATTTCAATTCATAGATACCATGACTATTATTAATGTTATGCAAAGCAATACATTTTTCATCCTAAATTAATGGCAATTTGAGGGAGTATTAGTTATACATGTAGGGATTAGTTAGAGGAAATCTATATATTATTTTATGCATGTATTAGTTATGTAGGGATTAGTTAATCTTTTTTTGTTACAAAAGTTACTTATATTAATGATTAAGATGCATCAGTACATGGGAGAGGCAGAGTTGTACGCTTGCTAGTAGCGTTATGGGGGGATACAACATGGTCATAGCTATTACAATTATTAATAGAAGTATTAGTTATTCCACATTTTATCCTGCATAAAATAATATACAGATTCTCTCATAACTTGTACATGTATTACTTTTGCAGATTTGTAAATTGTAAATCAAATTCCGTATTAACTTTATACATGATATTTTCTATCTACCTACCAATTAACACCATATAAGTTATACGTGAATAATTTCTTTCTTATCCAGCTACTAAACGAAAACTATCCATAAATAACTTCTTTCATATCCAGCTACTAAACGACCCCTTCAAAAAAAAGAATTACTCCTTCCCAATTGATTATAGACTTCAAATTTAAATCCTAAAACTGGCTTACTTTCCAAAATAAAAAAATAAGAAAATTTGAAAATATTAATTATTATTTTTTTGAATGGGGAGTGTCAGGTACGGGAAGTAGAGTTAAGGAAAATGTTTTCCTTAATTTTGGAAGGGAAGTCTTTTTCCTTAAATTTGAGGAAAATAAGTTGATTTGAAATATATTTTCCAAACATTTAAGGTCAACTAAACATGGAAAAATTGAAAAATATTTTCCAAAAAATGTTTTCCTCCATACTCAACACACCCTAAATGGTAATTACTTTTTCCTCGTTGACTAATGGCTTCAAATTTAAGTCCTAAGTCCTAAAAATAAATTCACCTTTCAAAATGAAATATTCTATCACAAATTCAAATTAATTAAATTGTAAAATAAGTATCAAATTAAATATTGATTGACGATTAAAAGATAAAATAACAATGACTAAGAATCTTATAAATAGCGATAATTTTTTTTTTATGTCTATTCAAATCTTGCTTCTCCTAGATTTTTCATTGCTATAATTAAAGATCGTATCTAGATACGTGTAGGGTAGGGGTTCGGTCAATGTTGATTCGATCACTTATTTTATAAAATTTATATCATATCAATTTTTGATTATTTTATTTTACTTCATAATTTGTGGTTTAGTTAATTTTTAATATTCTTTTGTTAAAATGTTATGATAGAAAGATGTGTAGGACACAAATTAGGGTAAAATATTAGTAGGTAAGAGAGACCATACTAGTAAGTAGGACTACATTTTCTTGTTATCCTTACTCGTAGTCATAGGACTGTACAGTTTTATAGTTTCTTAATTATTCTTTGATTTTTATTGCTATCTATGATTTCATGTAGTTCAATTATAATATATCAAAAATAGTCATTTTATCTCAACTCTTAGAGGCAAGGTCTGAGTACACTCTACCTCTCAGATCCCAATTTGTAGGACTACACTGGATATGTTGTGTTGTTGTTATGTAAGAGTCACAAGTAGAAGTTAGAACACGATACTAAGTATATTTTCGTAGAATTTGAATTTGATAAAAATTCTCAGGACGCTTTTACAAATTAAAAAAGTGATGAATCAAGAAACATGAAAGACGACAATAATAAAGTTTTACCCCACTATTTTACATGCAGTGTAAAAATATGGAGTTAAGCAAAGATAAATAAATTGAAATGGAAGGGATCAAGAACGTACTGGGTCTATTAAAATACATCCAATAAGAGAAATTTAAATCATATATTAAAACAAATTAAAGATATCTAATATCTTACAACTTACTACTCAAATTTATAAATTACCTTGTAATCAATATAAGTAGCATATTAGTATTAGGTTTAGGAGATGGAACTTTAGGTACAATTGAGACAATTACTACTTACTTAACCACATTTATCTATAATGTTGGTTATTAATTACCTATATTATATTATTACCGTTAAATATAGTATAGGAACAATTATAATATTCTCGCAAAATTATTTATTTGGTATAGTGTATTGAATGGGATGTTGTATAAGACATTTAAAAATTACCTGATTCAAAATGGACTAGTTGGAGTGTACTTGAGTTTCTTCTTAAATTCTTTTATGAAGGTGAAGGAATATGAGAGATGGTGAAATTAAATTTGATATGGGTAGACTATATATAGATTAATTGCAAACCTTGATATATTACTTACATGAAATAGTGTTCATTTTGAGAAAAGTATCATAGAATAAATAAAGTTTTAGTATCATAAAATAAGGTGTATATAGACATTATATTTAAGAACACATATCATAGAATAACACTCTGAGTGTGTGTTCAAGCCATCATTTATTCTGAAATTTCATATCAAGTTTAATTGAAGAAGAACACTTTTAGGGTGTGTTCAGTACGATAGAAGGTTACTATTTTTTCTGAAAAATATGTGAAGTTCATATTTATTTTTAATGTTTGATAAATAAGTTGAATATGATATTTGAAAATAATATTTGTATAAAATCTAAGCAAGCACAATTTAGGTCAGCATGGGGTTAAGGATGTGAGGATAGTGGGGATGAGGACTATTAGATTAGTACCTAGGCGTATTCGGAATTTCAATAGGATAAGTACATTATTTTGAAAAGGACGATCTACGATATATTTTCTTAGATTGGAGAGAAGAAACCATTTTGTGTAGTTGGTTTTCCTCTTTAAGAATCTGATCCAAGAATTGACAATATGCTCCACTTCACTATACTTGCCTTTAGGGGTGGGCATTCAGTATTCAATTTGGGATTTTTGAATTTTAGATTTGGTAATTCGGTATTTGATAGTTAAAAATAGATACCAACTATCAATTTTTTAAATTTTGGTTCGATAATTCGATAACCTTTAAATTAAACTTTGGTTTGGTACGATATTCGGTAATACCCTATTGAAGTTATAGTCAATTGTATTACAAAGTTAATACTATTTATCCAATTATTTCTATTTTTTTTTGTATGTGGAGGCATGATAGAACAGAAGATTAACAAGTAAGAAGACATTAAGACAAACAAATTGACACAACTAACAAGTAAGAAGACATCAAGAAAAACAAATTACCTCCTCTCGTCGTCCTTCTCTTCCAGGTTTTGAGTTATTTGTTCTTATTCTCACTCAAGTGATATCGGGAGGGAAGTTAACATTTTTGAAGAGGAAGAAAACATGATGGAGTTTTTGTAACTACATAAATGTAACTTAACATATAATTATTGTAGAAATTTGATGTGATTTGACTATTACTTGAAAATTCAATGAACTGTGACTGAATTTCATGCCAAAACTAGATCGACTCTCACTCAAATATAATATTTGTATTAAATTTAAGCAAGCACAATTAAGGTCGGCATGGGGTTAAGGATGTGAGGGTAGTGGGAATGAGGACTATGAGATTGGTACATAGGTTTATTCAGAATTTCAATAGGATAAGTGCATTATTTTGAAAAGGACGATTTATGATATATTTTCTTAGATTGGAGAGAAGAAACCATTTTGTGCAGTTGGTTTTCCTCTTTAAGAATATGATCCAAGAATTGACAATATGCTCCATTTCACTATACTTGCCTTTAGGGGTGGGCATTCAATATTCAATTTGGAATTTTTAAATTTTGAGTTTGGTAATTTGGTAATTGGTAGTTAAAAATAGATATCAAATATTAATTTTTTAAATTTTGGTTCGGTAATCGGTAATTAAACTTTGGTTTTGTACAGTATTCGATAATACCGTATTGAAGTTATAGCCAATTGAATTACAAAGTTAATACTATTTGTCCAATTTGTATGTAGAGGCACGGTAGAATAGAAGATTAACAAGTAAGAAGACATTAAGAAAAACACATTAACACAACTAACATGTAAGAAGACATCAAGAAAAATAAATTACCTCCACTCGTCGTCCGGGCTTTGAGTTATTTGTTCTTATTCTCACTCAAGTGATATAGGGAGGGAAGTTAACATTTTTGAAGAGGAAGAAAACATGATGGAGTTTTTGTGACTACACAAATGTAACTTAACATATAATTTTTATACAAATGTGACTGAATTTCATGCCAAAACTAGATTGTCTCTCACTCAAAATTTAGATTCAAACTCCCCTCGACATATTCCTATTCTTTTGAGATATGATCCATCGAAAACGAAGTTCGTTTGTAGCAAATCAACTACAAACCCAATAAATTTACTATACATGAAGTATACATTAACTATTCAATCTCTATTGACTTAAAATCACTTATAAATAGTCCTAACTTTTAGATATGAAATCTTCTTGATGTTTCTAGTCTTTGGATATATAATTCGTTCGAAACGATTTATATATGCAGTACATCAACTTTTAAAGAAAAAAAATGCATAATTAAAAAAAAAAATTAGTTAAATAAATCATCTCCAAAAGTTTGTAACGGGCCGAATAGATAAAAGGTCATTTTTGTTGTAAATAAGTTTGCCGAAGAGCTATAAGACATAATTATCCCTTAATAAAACCCTAAGATTAATAGATACTTGAAATAAACTAATTAGCATTCAACAATAAAATTCAATACAAAGTAGAATTAATGAAAAACACACAAGCTCATCAACACTACAATTGAGACGGTTACTACTTACCTAACGGAACCTGTGAAAGCTAGAATAGTCTGTATAGTTGTGAGTAGGAGGAGTATGATGGCTGCCGCAGTTGACGCTCCTACACAAGGACTACTACAATAATTGCGCAACAAATTTGCCTTCATTCTATTCCTTTTTTTTTTACAATGTTGAGATGCTCTTAAGCATTCTTTATCATAATAAAAGGTGGAATAAACAGTGACCCCATTTCCGATTTTGTTGAAGAGGCTAGACACGTCTTTGTCCTCTCCCATCCAGTGCTTTATGATTCCTTTTCGGCGAAGCAAATTCACATCTTTGTCTGAGTCGATAAGATGATCCATGAAAAATGCAAAATCACTGAAATATTTAGGTTGTACTTCAGATGATTGTTGCTCATAAGCAATGAGATTTCGCAGGAAAGCTTCCGTCCCATCTACGACTTGAAAACAAGGGATTGTCATCAATCCATCCTCGAACTTAATATCAAACAAACTTGTCATATCACTATTATTGTTTTTATTACCATTACTTTTTCTATCCGTTGCAAATCTAACTCCAGCTTCAGAAAGCTCTGTTGCATTTGGCATGAACATATGACACGTTGTGTCATCGTTTGATCTTTTCGTGGGGTTCCCATGACATGAAAGTATGTGTACTGCATGAAGTAAATGTTTGATATTACCTGCGTTAGTTGCTATCTTTATTAAGGGTTCATAGATGTGTTGCTCGATCATGTTTTCCAAGTCAACAAAAAAGGGAAACGAGATCACAGCTTGTATTGCCAATGGTAATTCATCATCTTGCGTTGTCATGTCATGAAGCTTGTTGAGGACAAAGAAAGGAAGTTGGTTTTCTAGTAACATCAAATCTCGGAGTATTTGATTATATATGCAACCAATGTTAGTTTTGATAATTTCGTCTTCTCGTCTTGGGCCTATTTCACAACGCTCTCGAATAAATTCAACCACAAAACAACCATCCAGCAACAACATTCTGCAGAATTCGTCGCTTCCAATATTGAGGTCTTCTATATCGTCGTAACAATTCAGTGCTTCCTTCTCCAATTTCTGCAATTCATTCATGCAACTATGCATATCAAGCCCCTCCTTTCGTTTAAGAAACCGTCGTAGGTACAATAGTTTGGACTTTTCCATCGAACGAAGTTGATCATTTTTCTTATGGTAAGGACCAATAGAGACCATCTTTGGTGTATACGCATCTGGATTTGATTCACGTAGCGCCACATTTACTTTGAATATAGTATTTGATGTAATAGATGAATTGTATAAATCCTCAAACATTTCAACAAATATTTCCTTTGAAGGATCCCCTTTCCTCCCTTCTTCTATCTGTAACGAAAGAGTACGAAATCTTAAAATGTTTATTAGAAGCACTATGCAATAAGCAAGCAATTATTTTGTTTAGGGTAAAGGGGTAAATATATCCCTCAATTTTGCGATTTAGATCAAATATATGTTTCGATAAAAAAAATAGTGCATATATACCTTCTTCTTTAACAAATAATGCATATTTATCTATTTTATTAACATGATGAATTAAGCAATAATAATCTTAAAACAGGTTTTTTAATTCTAAAAAAATCACAGAACTTTAAAAACTTACTCATCTATTTTCGTTGTCCCTATGAATCTGACTCAAATAAAAAAAAATAAAAAAGGGGTAAAACCATGGTTAGTGAATGTGGTAGGATCATAAGGTAGACCTAAAATTACAGGAAAGGTAATAATCTAAAAAATTTCTACAATATCTTAAAATTCATGCACGTGGCAAAAAATATATATTTATATATTTGAGAGAGAAACCTCATCTTGTTTAGTTTGAGGAAGCAGTGGAATTTCAATGGAGTGTTCCATCCCTTTTTCTTGAACGATAATTCCTACAAAAGACACATTCTTTGTAATTTCAATTCATAGATACTATGACGATTATTGTTATTATCCAAAGCAATGCATTCATCCTAAATTAATGGCAATTTGAGGGAGTATTAGACACTTGCAAAAAAAAGAAATAGTTTTTAAGAAAATTTATATTTTATACCTTAAGGGGTCGAAAAAAAAAACACATTCTTTTAATTTCAATTCATTTACTATTAATCCAAAGCAATATATTCATTGCAAAATTTTATTTGAAAAGAAAAGACAAAGCAATAAACAGAATATTATATAGCATCAACTCTCATGTTATCATGTAGAAAAAAGAAACTAAATTGATCTATTAAAAATAACAAAAGCAGGAAGGAATACACTTATTAATTTAAGACATAATATATAAATATGCCTTTTAATTTAGTGTTTTTTTTTTGCATTTATGCTTTGCAACTTTGTGTGTACAAATAGACAATACTTAAAACTTTTGTAGAATTGAGCAAGTAGACATACACATCCTACTTGACAATTCACATCATACGCTGCATCTTACGTGGTGTCCTATGTTTATTATGCCACGTAGGATATATGTGTCTACTTATTTAGATTTATGAAAGTTTAAGTGTCTACTTGTGCAAATCCAAAATGGAAGAGCCTAGATTCCAGATGAGGCCAGTTAAAGAATATAATTATGTATCATGCCTTAATTCAATGGAAACCACTTATATTCTCCTTTTTTTTTATTGTTAGACTGCAAATGTAAACTTTCAATTAATTTATCAAAGTCCTGATCTGAAATAGATTAGTTTAAGTTTACTATAAATTTGAATTATTAAGGCCAAGTCTTTCTGTATAATTCCATTAAAATATTTGCTAGTGGATAATCATTGACCCAAAAAACAGGAGATTTAATTTTGTAGTCCTTTATAATATTGTTTTAAATTTTATGATTATTGTATAAAAGATTTTTAATTTTGTATTCAAAAAATTGAGAGTAATGTCTATATGCCTCACCAACGGTAGTAATGTAAGAATGCCCACTAACTGCTGAAACAATTCAGAACTCTTTTAACTCCAAAATAGAACAAATTAATATATTAAAATAATATTATTAAAATGTTAAACCAACAGTATGCAGTTATAAAGAATTAATGCAATGATCAACCAAGCAGTCCGAGGCATCTGAAGGGAACTGTTCACAACTAGATATTCTTAACCAAAATGTTGATACATAACATATTAAACTCTCACAACATAATTTTGTGAGCATTTAAACTCACAAATATCCACAAATAATAAAGTCCACCTTATTTTCCTAACAATCAAGAAGAAAAAAACATGTTGCTTTAACATTTATTATAAAACTTGAGGCAACAAAGAATGTAATTGAATTCTTGGGCAATTAATCATAAAATGAAACATGTAGAAAACTTACCTTTTTGGTTTAGTTTAGCTGTTTTTTCCTACCTTATTGCTCTTGATTGTCCTCTATAACAAGGGCTGCATATTTATAGTACAAAAACCGAAAGTCTTTTTTATTTTAAATTTAAATTTGCTATATTTAATAACAACTAGAGTCCACAAGTGTTCAAAAATAAAAAGTCAACAAGGAAATAATTGCAGTAATTGTTTTTTTTTGTCGATTATAATCTACATTTAATAACATGTAGTAGTAATATTTTGTATTAAAAAGTCAACAAGGAATACTTGTATTAAAATATCGTAACAGTAATATTTTTTAAGCAATATGTTGCGTAAAAATAAAATATTCATTATTTTATATTTATAGTAATCATTAGTAAATTTTAAGTATAAATATTTAAAGAAAAAATATATTTAAATGGTGCCAACATTTATGGTCATATATAACTTAATGAGAAAAGGCAACTTGTGTTTGTCCTTCTCACATTCCTACTCTTTTTAATATTTTAAAATCAGGTTTGGTTAAGAAATACACTCCCTTTTTATTGGTACACAAAAACATTGAACGATATATTTTTGCATATTTTTATTTATAACAAAAAATAAGATTTAAACATTAAATGTCAATAACAACACATGATCACTACAGCAACTATAACATGCATGTAATTAGACAAATACCGACACTATAGAGAGATTTGACTTTAATTTACTACAAAGATAATTTGTTTGACTTTAATTTACTACAAAGGTTTAATTTGATTGTACCAGAAAATAATTAGCAACCTTACTTTTAAATTCCTAGAGTTACAAAATTGTGAGCTAAAATAACTATATTAATTTGAGATGGAAAGAATATAAGATCATTTATCACTAGCTCCTTAAAGATTTCTTAAAAATTGTTCAATTATTTGTCGAACAAGGTAATTTTGAAAAGAACAAAAATGCTTAAAACTATATATTTGATTTTCTTAAAAAAATCATTTATTTCGAATCAAATTTAAAAGATTGAAAAATCACTTAAAAGATACCGTAATTAGTATTACATAAATGGATTTAACTAGATCGTGGGATTATTTTATATATGACCCATTCTGTAAACTGAGATGCTTTTGGATTGTCAAGTTAAATACATTACATCATTTAATACAATTAGTAAAGTGTCTCGGATTCGAACCTTGGACATAGATTAAATTCTGTTGGGAGCGCCACTTTCAAATGAGTCATGCCGTGCGTAATTTGAATTTAGTCGGAGTTCAAATACGGACACAAAAATTATGTTTTTAACAAAAATAGAGTCAAAGTCAATGGATTAACTATCTTTCACGTTACTCCTTCCATTTAAATTAGTTGTCATATTTCTATTTTTGAAAATTAATTTGATGAAAAAACATATTTTAAAATAATGTCAGTTAAAGTTTATATAAGTTGACTTTTAAAAAGTCGTACGTCAATTAATATAATACGAAGAAAGTACTAGTTTTCAATAATCATCATGTATGTGGTCTGATAATGTTAGATCAACATGTCTTTCACATTACAAGTTGTTAATAGTAAACGGGTAGTGTTAATATATTTGAAAAAAAGTTCACTTATTTTTAGTAGAAAAATACGACTTGAAACTCATCTCCAATTTTATTATATTTTTTGAAAAGCTCACACCAATGTATAACTAAATGTTGTTTCGAAAAAAAAGTGAATTGTATATTTGGACAAACAGGAGCATTTCTTACAGTTTTGTGAGGAAAATTTATCTTTACTTGCAAATTGTTTTTGTTAAGTTTGAAGAAAAAATGACGCAATTAATATATATTCAAGTTAGATATTTGTATAACTATAAATCATCTTATTAACAGTAAAATTAGAAGTTTAAAGTTACATCATTTCTAAATAAGTATGATGTTCTTTTCTGAACGGACTAAAAATGAAAGTATGTCGGTACTTATAATATGTATATCTTGCTTGAGGCTTAGTACATACAAACTTAAAATACAAATTTATCCATGTACTCAACATACAATTATAATATAAATTAGATATAATTCGACTAAAACTTCAAATTAAATTCAACAAACTATGACTGAAATTCATGCCAATAATATAAAACAATTAATTGTGCTTCAAATTATTGGGCGAAGCAAATTCACATCTTTCGGCAGTAATAAATATATACATTAATAAAGAGTGTTAAAGTCTTTACCGGTATTAGTTAATAATCATTAGATCCAATGTCGCTATAGGCTTTAGGACATTTATAAAGAGTGTTAATTGCTACTAAAAATATATATGTAGCAGCAACTCAACTATTGTTGTTAATTAATTGCCACTAAAGATCATTTTTGGTGTAGTGTGTTGTGTATTTTGCCATTGCAGAAAATGAATCAATTGGAAGAGAAGGTTACAATTTTATGCAGGTTTGTGATTTGTTGAAAATGCTTATTGTTTGGTGGTTATAATGAGCTGTCTTACATAGTGGTTAGAGTAACATGATACATGTTGATGGTAGAAGATGATAAATACAAGTACTTGAAATAAACTACAAAATAGAATTAACAAAGAACTCATAAGCTCATCAACACACTTGCATGCAAATTCATGCTTGGAGTTGTGAGGAAATTGAGACAATTAAAACAATTACTACTTAACGCTACCTGTGAAAGCTAAAACAGTCTGTATAGTTGTGAGTATGAAGAGTATGATGTCTGCCACAGTTGAAGCTCTTTCCCAAGACTTGCTAAAATAATTGTGCATCACATTTGCCCTAATTCTGTTCCACGGTTTTTCACAATATTGAAATGATTTTATGTATTGTTCATTGTAATAGAAGTTCGAATAAGAACGGACCCCATTTCTCATTTTGTTGAAGATGTTAACCACTTTTTTGTCATCTCCTATCCAGTTCACTATGATTCCATTACGGCGAAGTAATTTCACATCTTTGTCTGAGGTGATAAGATGATTCATGAAAGTTGCATAATCACTAAAATATGTAGGATGTACATCAGAAGATTGCTGCTCAAAAGAAATGAGATTTCGTAGTATGGTTTCCGTACTATCTACCACATCAAGAGAATGTATTATCTGTCACGCTCCGAGCCTACACCCTGAGCGGGACTGGCACTCGAGAACCATTGCTGGCTCCAAGCAAACTCTTGGCCTGACTTACTTACTCAGCAGAAGACTTTACTCAAGATAAATATACTTTAAAAGAATAACTGAACTGCTCAATAAATAACTTAGAATGTAATAAATGACATTCACTGCCAAAGTGGCAACTCAAGTCTCAACTTAACTGAAAAGGGAAAGTAAAGACTCATGAACTAACATCAACTAACTTTGTCTATGAAGCCTCTAAACAACTGAGATGGACGTCGGGACAAGACCCACGACATCCTAATGAACTAAAATACTGGAAGCAATAAAAAGGATCCTCCGAAAAGCTAGGAGGCTAACCAACTGACTCTGAGTGCTCAACAGGATCAACGGGGCCCTGGAGGTTGATCCTGATTACCTGTGTCTGCATCATAAAATGATGCAAGTCAAATGGCATTGTACATTGAATGTACGAGTATGCGAGGAGAATTCTAAAACAAGACATAAGCTTGAAATGAACTGAAGAACTTACCTGGATCAACTAAACTGAACTGAACTGAACTGGTTTTAATATAAAGCAGTGTCAATAAATGTAGTATAAAGAAAAATTTTAAAACATGGATTTCAACTCTGTGTATTTAGAAATACAAAAATAACTTTGTATGTATGCAAAGATACAATATGAACTCTGTTTGTATATGAAAATACAAATATTTTTAATGTATATAAAAATACAAAATATTGTTGTGAGAGTTTCTCTAACCGACAACCACCACTCTGAGCCTAAGTGGTGATAGAACGTCTTGCCCACGTTGCCAGAACTGTCCTGTACTTTGTCACCATATAGAACGCCTTAACTAAGTGGATCAACTAGACTATGCTAAAAAGCACTTAATGAATCATCTAAAAAGTATGACCCTTTACTCCCCATGATGGCTACATGATTTATGGGGTTGTGAGTTATCTGAACTCTCCCCCATATCGGTACTCAATACTACTCCCAAAATACTCAGCTCATATGTTTAAAAACATAACTTCTTTCTTTTGTTTGAGATAATTACTCAAAACTTAGCTTAAAAGCTCTCTTGGAATCAATGTTCCTTTTCTTGCTCATATGTGAAAACATTTACTCTTTAACTGAAAACTAGCTCAAAGGTTCTTTTGGAAATTAAGGTTTCCTTTCTTCTTTAAATGTGTAAACATTTTACTCTTTGAAAATACATAGTCCCGATATACTCTTTTAAAGAAATAAACTTCAAGTTTTACTCTTTACTCAACTCAAAACTCAAGTCTTAAAACAAAGTTAAAACATTTGTAAAAGACTTTTGGAAGACTCTATGAACTTCTCTTGACTTAACTCTTAACTTTACTTGGATTGAATTATGGATTCAAGGATTGTAATTTGTGATAGGAAAGATCTCATGATATTTAAGAGTGTTTTTAGATAGTTAAACATGAGAAAAGATCAAGGAATCACTATCTGGAAGCAAGTCCACGACGCAGAGATTCATTTAATTATTTGGTCGCAAAATAAATTTTGAGGTAGAACGGTTCGTGATCGCTCTGCGATGCGAGGAAGATTTTTCCAATCCTGAGGAACAGGTCCGCGTCGCGGACTTAGTACCCAGATTTGCCCGACTTGTTCCTTCTTCATTTTCTAACCCCAATTCGCCTAAAATCGGTTCTTTTTCTCAAATTCCCTTTAGATTAAGATACCTAGTATGTATACACAAGAATCTAAGGATGTGTGTAGATTAAGATCTATATCTAAAAAGAATTTGGGAAAAAGAACCAAGTTTGGGTGAATTGGAGTTAGAAAACGAAGAAGAAAATTAGTCGAGCAAACCTGGGCACTGGCTCTACGTCACGGACCTGCTCTCCAGATTTGGGAAAAATTCTTTCGCATCGCGGAGCGGTCACGGACCGTTCTTCCTCAAAAAGTATTTTCGCGACCAAAAATTTAATTACATCTCTGCGTCGCAGACCTGCTTTCAGATAGTGATTTTTTTTTTATCTTTTCTCATGTTTAGCTATCTAAAAACACTCCTAAACATCATGAGATATTTCATATCACAAATCACAATCCTTGAACCCATAATTCAATTTAAGGAAAGTTAAGAGTCAAGTCTAGAAGTTAAGAAGCAAGTCAAGAGAAGTTTATAAAGTTTTCAAAAGTCTTTCACAAACGTTTTAACTTTGTTTTAAGACTTAAGTTTTAAGTTAAGCAAAGAGTAAAGAGTTGAGTTCATTTCTCAAAAATCTATAAGGAAACTAAGTATTCCCAAGAGTTTAAAATGTTTTCACATTTGAACAAGAAAGGGAAACACCAATTTCCAAGAGAGCTTTTAAGCTAAAGTTTTGAGTAATTATCTCAAACCAAAGAAAGAAGTTTTGATTTTAAATCATATGAGCTAAGTATATTTTGGGAGTAGTATTGAGCACCTATATGGGGATGCGATTTTATATTAACTCAAGTTTTCATAAACCATACAGCCATCATAGGTAGTAAATGATCATACTTTTTAGATGACTCCTTAAGTTGCTTTTTAGCATAGACTAGTGGATCCCCTTAGTTAAGGCATTCTATATGACAGCAAAGTATAGGATAGTTCTAGCAGCGTGAGCAAGACGATGTATCACCACTTAGGCTCATAGTGGTGGTTGTCGGTTAGAGAAACTCCCACAGAAACTATAATACTTTATTACATGAGTAAAGTTGAGTTTGTTATTGCATTTTCTTTAATGAACTAAGTTGTTTTCCACTGTTTTACAAGCTTTATATATATATATATATATATATATATATATTGTATGTGTTTTATTGTTTTATATTGAGTTAAGTTGTTCAGGAGTTCTAGATTCTTTTCAAGCTTAAGTTGTGTTTAGCACTCCAACTCGCATACTCGTACATTTAATGTACTGATGCCAGTTGACTCGTATCGTCTTATAATGCAGAAACTAGTAACCAGGATCATCCCCCAGCGCCTCGTTGATCCAGTTAAGCACTTAGAGTCAGTTGGTGGGCCTCTTTGCATTTCGGAGGACTCCTTTTATTTTGCTTTCACTATTTCATTATTAGGATAATCGGGGATCTTATCCCGATATCCCTCTTTGTTTTAGAGGCTTCATAGACAGTTAGTAGTTCAGTTGTCTTTATATTATCATTTCATATGTTAAGATTTGAGTTACCATTGTGGCCAAGTTGAATGTTCACTTTTAAACATTCTAAGTTATTTTATTAAACAATTGAGTAAGTGTATTTGATCATTGTAATAATGCTTAAAGTCATCCGCTGAGTAAGTAAGCCAGACCAAGGATTCGCTTGGGGCCAACAATGGTTCTCAAGTGCCAGCCACGTCCGAGATGTAGGCACGGGGCGTGACAAACTTGGTGTCTGAGCACAGAGTTCAATAGTCCTAGGGAGCCTATGAAGCCGTATCTGTAGAGTCCTAGTTACTGATGTGAAATGCGCCACATCTATAATTAGGAAGCCGTAACACTTAGGAAAAATTCTCACTTCTTTCACACTCATTTTGTGCGTTAGAGTTTAATCTCTAAAAAGTTTCCTTCTAATTTGTATTTGCGCGTGTTTTCAGATAATCATGCCTCCACGAAGAGCTATCAGAGGTCGTCCTGCTAGGCGTAATGTTTAGGAGCAAGGGGTACCTAATGCACCTGAAGTGCAACCCCAAGGATAAGTTACTAATGCTAAGTTTCGTGAGGCTATCCGGATGTTGAGCCTAAGCTGTGACTAACCAGATTGGGCAATAAAAATGAGCTAGAAAGGAAGTGACTGATACTTCAAGGATTTGAGTTTTCTTAAGGATGAATTCTCCAAGTTTCACGGGTTCGAGCACTACTGAGGATCCAGAGAACTTTATTGAGGAGCTGGAGAAGGTATTCGAGGTTATGCATGTTGCTGATACTGAGTAGTTAAACTAGCTGCATATCAACTGAAGAATGTTTATAGGACTTGGTTTGACCAGTGGAAGGAGGGTAGAGCCAAGGATGCACCACCTATAAGTTGAGCTTGTTTTGAGAAGGCTTTCTTGGGGCGTTTCTTTCCCCGAGAATTGAAAGAGGCAAAGGTACGAGAATTTCTTACCCTTAAGTAGGATTTCTTGAGTGTTCATGAGTATGGGTTGAAGTTCACTCAACTATCATGTTATGCTCCTGAGATGGTTGCGGATATGGAGAGTAGAATGAGTTTGTTTATTGCTGGATTGTCCCGTCTATCCAGCAAAGATGGCAGAGCAGCAATGCTAATTAGGGACATGGATATATCAAGGTTGATGGTCTACGTGCTGCTCGATTGATGAAGAGAAGATGATGGATAGAGAAGAATTCAGAAATAAGAAAGCTAAGACAGGGAATGAGTCCAGGCAATAGAAAAACAATGTGAACCATTCGTCCTTTCAGCAAAAGCAAAAGGGACCTGCTCTATCATCTGCTAGTGCACCTGCACCCAGAAACAAAGGTGAGTATAATGGTCAGAATTGCAGAACTTCAGAGCTAGACATGCACAATCTCAGAAAACTGTAGCACAAGAAGGTAACTGGGCTTTTGCATATGCTAAGGGTGGTAGAACCCACCCGAGTAAGTGTCGTGATAGCCAGTCAGGTTGTTTCAAGTATGGACAAGAAGGTCATTTCATGAAAGAGTGTCCTAAGAACCGGCAAAGTAGTGGGAATCAGGGCAATAGAGCCATATCTTCATTAGTTGCTCCACCAGACAGGGCTGTACCTAGAGGAGCTGCATCCGGTACTGACGGAGGAACAAACTATCTTTATACGATCACTAGTCGCCAAGAGCAACAAAACTCTCCAAATGTTGTCGATGGTATTATCAAATTCTTTACTTTTGTTGTTTATGCTTTGCTAGACCAAGGAGCAAGTTTATCTTTTGTAACCCCATATGTTGCAAATAAGTTTGATGTTCTTCCTAAGAAACTCTGTGAACCTTTTTGTATTTCTACACCTATTGGGAGTCTATTCTAGCTAAGCGAGTTTATCGTGATTATGTAATTTCCATCAATCACAAAGACATCATAGCTGATTTAATTGAGTTAGACATGGTAGATTTTGATGTCATTCTAGGTATGGATTGTCTTCATGCCTGTTATATGTTAATAGATTGTATAACTCGAGTTGTCATGTTCTAAATTCCTAATGAGCCAGTCTTAGAGTGGAAAAGTAGTTCAGTAGTGCCTAAGGGTCGTTTCATTTCGTACCTTAAGGCAAGAAAGTTAGTTTCCAAGGGTTGTGTCTATAATTAGTCCAAGTTAATGACTCTAGTGTTGAGATACCTCTTATTCAGTCAGTTCTTATACTAAAAAAGTTTCCAGAAGTCTTTTCAGATGATCTACCCAGAGCCTCTCCTGAGAGAGAGATAGACTTCGGTATAGATGTTCTTCCAGATACTCGTCCTATCTCTATTCCGCTATATAGAATGGCACTTGTAGAGTCGCAAGAGCTTAAAGAACAGTTGAAAGATCTATTTGATAAGGATTTCATTCAACCAAATGTCTTACCTTAGGGAGCTCTGAGAAAGAAAGATGGTTCCCTTAGGATGTGTATAGATTACCGCCAATTAAACAAGTTTACCATCAAGAATAAGTATCCTCTTTCAAGAATTGATGATCTTTTCGATCAGCTTCAGGGTGTTTCTTGTTTTTCGAAAATAGACCTCAGATAAGGCTACCAATAGTTGAAAGTAAGGGAATGTGATATTCTAAAGACAACATTCAGGACCCGTTATGGTCATTATGAGTTTCTGATCGTGTCGGTCGGTTTGACTAATGCACCTGCAACGTTCATAGATCTTATGAATAGAGTTTCCAAACCTTATTTAGATATGTTTGTTACCGTCTTCATTGATGACATACTAATATATTCAATAAATGAAGAAGATCATCCTAGTCATCCCAGAATAGTTCTTCAGACTTTAAAAGATAAGGAGTTATATGCTAAGTTCTCTAAATGTGAGTTTTGGCTTGAGTCTGTTGCTTTCTTGGGCCATATAGTTTCCGATGATGGAATTAAAGTTGATACCCAAAAGATAGAGGCAGTGCAGAATTATGACATAAATATTATTTATCACCCAGGTAAGGCTAATGTTGTTGCTGATGCCTTAAGCATGTTGTCTATGGGTAGTACCGCCCATGTTAAGGAAGAAAAGAGAGAGTTGGCGAAAAATGTGCATAGACTTGCACGCTTAGGAGTTCGACTGATGGATTACACAGAAGGAGGAGTAATGGTGATGAATGGGGCTGTAGTGTTAGAAGTGAAAGAAAAGCAAGACCAAGATCCTATTTTGCTTGAATTGAAGGCAAATGTTCATAAGAAAAAAGTATTAACTTTTGAACAAGGGGAAGATGACGTATTGAGATATCAAGGTAGATTGCGTGTACCAAATGTGGATGTACTCCAAGAGATGATCATGGAGAAAGATCATAGCTCCAGATATTCCATTCATCGGGGTTCCACAAAAATCTATCGCGATTTGAGAGAAGTCTATTAGTGAAGTAGCATGAAGAAGGGCATTGCAGAATTTGTTGCTAAGTGTCCAAATTGCCAACAAGTTAAAGTACATCATCAAAGGCCCGGTGGTTTGGCCCAGAATGTAGAACTTTCGGAATAGAAGTGAGAGATAATTAATATGGATTTCATCACAAGTTTACTAAGGTCTCGCAGACAACATGGTTCTATTTGGGTGATTATTGATAGAATGACAAAATCAGCCCATTTTTTTGCCGGTAAAGACTACCTATACAACAGAAGATTATGCCAAGTTGTATCTCTAAGAAGTGGTTAGACTTTATGGATTTTCGGTCTCCATTATTTCAGACGGAGGTTCGCAATTCACTGCACAGTTTTTGGAAGTCATTCTAAAAAGGTTTGGGTTCAAAGGTGAACTTAAGTACTGCCTTTCATCCTCAGACAAATGGGCAAGTAGAGCGCACTCTTCAGACCTTTGAGGATATTTTAAGGCCTGTGTGATTGATTTCAAAGGTAATTGGGATGGTCACCTACCTCTTATTGAGTTTGCTTACAACAATAGTTACCACTCTAGCATCCAAATGGCTCCTTATGAATCTCTTTATGTGAGAAGATGCAGATCTCCTATTGGATGGTTTGAAGTTGGTGAAGCTGGGTTGATAGGACTAGATTTAGTTCATCAAGCTATGGAAAAGGTGAAAGTGATTCAAGAGAGGTTGAAGATAGCGCAGAGTCTTCAGAAATCCTATACTGATGTTAGGAGAATGAAGTTAGAGTTTGACGTAGATGATTGGGTGTATTTGAAAGTTTCACCCATGAAAGGTGTTATGAGATTTGGTAAGAAGGGGAAACTTAGTCCCCGGTATATTGGCCCTTACAGAATATCGAAAAGGGTAGGTAAAGTAGCTTATGAATTGGAGCTACCACAAGAGTTAGCAGCGGTTCATCTGGTATTTCACATCTCCATGTTGAAGAAATGCATGGGCGATCCTTCGTTGATCATACCAACTGAAAATATTGGGATCAAGGATAGCTTATCTTATGAGGAGATTCCTATTCAGATTCTAGATCACCAAGTTCACAAGTTGAGAACAAAAGAGGTGGCATCAGTCAAAGTTCTTTGGAGGAATCAATTTGTTGAGGAAGCTACTTGGGAAGCTGAGGAGGACATGAAGAAGAGACATCCATATCTCTTCAAATCCGGTGAAATTTCAAATTAAGGTACTACTCCTTTCTTGGTATTTATTTATAAGTTAGCATGTTGTTTTGCATTTGCTTGTTGGGTGATTAAACTGAATGATTGATGTTACACCCTTAGCCTAGTAAAAGTAATATCATTCGAGAACGAATGTTCCCAAGGGGGAGATATTGTAACATCTCGCAAATTGAAATAACTAGGAAGAAATTAATAGTTGGAAATAGTCATTTTTGGAAAGAATGAAAATCTGGAAATTTTGTTAAAATTAGAATAAGTTGAGTTTTTGGTCAATTTCAAACAGCCATAACTCCTAGCTCAGGATGAGTTAGGTGTACTTCCAGATATGGTAGGAAAGATCTTGGAATAATCTTTCCAACGCCGCAGAGTTTACGCGATTCCAAATTCATATAAGTGAGATATTCCCTTTGGAAGTTGGGTTGTTCGAATAAGGAAAGTCCAATCCGAATTTTGGAAGGGTATTTTAGTGTTTTCCTTACCCAATTGCTTTAATTCATTTTTAGGAGTTAAATTGGGGTAAAGTCAGATTTTAGTCAGTTTAGAAAAGGTGAAGTTCACGCTAGGGCTTGGAGAAAAGAGAAAAGAGGAGAAAAGAGAAGAGAAATCAAGAAATTGTCAAGAACGTTCAAAAACACTTGTGGATTTCGTCAAGGGGTGATCCCTACGAGGTATATGAGATCACATAGCGATGGGTTAGTTCACCCACGCACCAATCATGATTTAATTCAGCAAAGTTTATTAGATTCGAAAGTAAATCCCTTGAATTCTTGATGAAATTTTTTTTGAATCCTTGTGGGTTGTGTTGTTGGAGTTTTCTTGAGATTGATTAATGTTTTTAGTTGTGTTTTTGAGTAGAATATAATGTATATTGAGGGTATAAATGATTCTAAGTGTTTGGGGAAAGAACCAATTGAGTTTAGAGGGTTTAGAGATGAAAAACAGAGAAGAAAAGTCATCAAACATTTGGGGATAGGGGTGGGGCGTCGCGCCAGCTAGTGCGCCCCAAAAGGGTCTCTGAATCTTCACCCTTGGGGAGCCGCACCAGCCAGTGCGCCCCAGACCAGTCCCTGAATGTTGAGGGCTGGTGCCCCGCGCCTCTCAGAGCGCTAGGGACGTTAGTTCTCCCTATTCGTTCCTCATCTTTTCGTACTTGTTCCTTAGCAATGTACCTATGTTTCTTAGTTGATTCCAACACTCTTAGGTACATCTAAACATCATGAAATCATCCATAAACATGAGATGATGGACCTTGAATCCATAATTCAATTCAAGGAAAGTTAAGAGTCAAGTCTAGAAGTTAAGAAGCAAGTCAAGAGAAGTTTATAAAGTTTTCAAAAGTCTTTCACAAACGTTTAACTTTGTTTTAAGACTTATGTTTCAAGTTAAGCAAAGAGTAAATAGTTGATTTCATTTCTCAAAAAGCTCTAAGGGAACTAAGTATTCCCAAGAGTTTAAAATGTTTTTACATTTGAACAAGAATGGGAAACGCCGATTTCCAAGAAAGCTTCTAAACTAAAGTTTTGAGTAATTATCTCAAACCAAAGAAAGAAGTTTTGATTTTAAATCATATGAGCTAAGTATATTTTGAGAGTAGTATTGAGCACCGATATGGGGATGCGAGTTCATATTAACTCAAGTTTCCATAAATCGTGTAGCTTTCATGGGTAGTAAAGGATCATACTTTTTAAATGACTCCTTAAGTTGCTTTTTAGCTGTAACATCCGACAATTTTAAATAGCTATGAAGAAGCTTGAAATTTGAAAGTAGCTATTTTTGGAAAAAATACAGAATCTGGAAAATTAGAATCTGGAAAAAAATTTGGCTAAGTGTGGAAATCAGTGATTTTTGGCCAACTTTGAGCAGTCGTAACTCCTAGATCACGATGAGTTAGGAGTAGTTCCAGTTATGGTTGCGAAGCTTGTGGAATGATCTTTCCAACGCCACTGAGATTGCTCGATTTCGAGTTCGTATGAGTGAGTTATGGCCATTGAAAGTTGGGCAGTTGGCAGGGAATCCGTCCCGGAAATTTTAAGGGCATTTTGGTCTTTTCCCTAGCCATTTCTTTTGAGGTTATATTGTGTGTTAGGCTGTTTTTGGATCATTTTTATCCTATTCTAAAAGAGAAAGAGTTAGGGTTCTTGAGAGAAGAAGAAGAGAAGAAGAAGAGAAGAAGAGGAGAAAGGATCAACAAGTTTCCATTGTGGATTTTCGTCGGGGGTGATCCCTATCAAGGTATGTGAGTTTTTTTGTGTGGTCTGATCCTTTCTCCCACACACCAAGCTCTTTTTTTTATGATTTGAGAAAAGATTGGATTGGTGTTGAAGTTGTTGAAGTTGTTAATTGTTGTTGATGTTGTTAGTTGTTGTTGATGTTGTTAGTTGTGTTGTTGATGTTGTTGTTGGTTGTGGGACATGATTGGATTGTGTATTTGAGTTGTAAATTATTGTATGTTGGGAGATTGATGATCCTTAGTGTTTGGGGTTAAATCCATTGAAGTAAGGGTGGTTTAGAGTTGAAGAAAAGAGGGAGAAAAGTCGGTTTTTTCTGGGGGAAAGGGCTGGCAACTGGGCAGAATGCAGAGTGCCCAGCAGCCCCTGTTGAAGCTGGCCAGCAGTCCCATTTTTATTTTATTGTATTTTATTTTGGTTCCTAGGTATTATACCTATGTTTCCTAGTTGTTTCCAACACTCCAAGGTACTTCTAAAAGTCAAGAACTTATCCGTAACATGTGAGCAAACACCTTGAATCCAAAAATTCCATTTTAAGGAGAGTTAGTTAGAAGTCAAGTGAAGTTAGGAATTAAGAGTTAAGCTTAGAAGTTAAGCAAGTCAAGCTAGTTGTAAAGTTGTTCAAGAGTCTTTATTAAACGTTTTAACTTTATTTTTAGACTCAAGTGTCAAGTTAAGAAAAGAGTTTAGAGTTTCAAGCTAAGAGTCTCAAGTTTCAAGTTGAGTTCATTTTCTCAAAGTTATTAGGGAACTATGTATTCCCAAAGAAGTTTTAAAGAAATGTCTTTACATTTAAACAAGGTTGGAAACTGAAATTTCCAAAGAGCCTTCGGGATAGTTTGTTTTGAGTAATTATCTCATGTCAGCAGGAAGAAATGTGTTTTAAAAACATAAGAGCCAGTACATTTTTGGGAGTAGTATCGAGCACCGAATTGGGGGAGCGTTCAAAGAACCCACAGCCCCCATAGAACCATGTTAGCCACCATGGGTAGAAAAGGATCATGCTCTTTAGATGAATCCTTTTCATATTAGACTAGTGGATCCATTAGGCAGTTCAGGTCTTATACCTTTGGCCGGGTATAGGATGCTCTGGCAGCGTGAGGTTGATCGCTGTATCATCACTTTAGCTCTTATGTGATGGTTGTCGGTTAGAGAAACTCCCACAGCAGTTATTGTATTTTTATACACGGAAATTATTGTATTTTATATACATCAGTTTAATTGTATTTCTATATACATCTCAGGTTTATTGTATCCTTGTATACACACAGAGTTTTATAGCATGTTTTAAACAGTCTTTCTTTATATCACATTTGTTTTAAATTGCCTTATATTGAAAGAAGTCAGTCAGGTTGAGTTGAGTTGAACAAGGTAAACTTTTCAGTTTCTTTCAATTTTCCTTCTAGCCCTTGTTGCTTAGTTTTCCAGCTCGCATACTAGTACCTTCCATGTACTGATGTCAGTGGGCCTGCATCGTCTTATGATGCAGATACAGGTACCCCGGATCAGCATCCTGCACGTCGTTGATCCAGTTGAGCACTCCAGAGTCAGTGGTGAGCCTCCTTGCATTCTGGAGGACTCAGTTATTTTGTGTTCTTAGTTTTTGTTTTATTAGGATGTTGCGGGGTCTGTCCCAACATCCATCTCAGTATTTAGAGGCTTCATAGACAGTCAGACAGTCAGTCAGTTAATTTGGAGTCTCTCATGCATGTATATATTTAAATATCCTATTTTGAGACTCGAGATGCCTTGTTGGCAAATTACTTTCAGTTGAGTTGTTTTATAACTTTTCATTGCATTGAGTTATCCTGTTGAGTTATGTTTCCATTGAGTTAAGAAAGCCAGGCCAAGGGTTCGCTTGGGGGCCAGCGATGGTCTTCAAGTGCCGGTCACGTCTGGGGTGTAGGCTCGGGGCGTGACAAACTTGGTATCAGAGCCCAGAGTTCAAGAGTCCTAGGGAGTCTATGAAGCCGTGTCTGTAGAGTCCTAGTTATCGGTGTGAAGCGCGCCACATCTATAATTGGGAGGCTGCAACATTTAGGAAGATTTCTCATTTCTTTCACACTCATTTCATGCGTTAGAGTTGACCTCTAAAAAGTTTCTTTCTAATCCGTGCTTGCACGTGTTTTCAGATAATCATGCCTCCACGAAGAGTTGGTAGAGGGCGTCTTCCTAGACGTTATGTTGATGAGCAAGAGTTACCTTATGCCCCGGGAGTGCAAGATCAAGTGGAAGTTTCTAATGCCGAGTTTAGAGAGGCAATTAGAATTCTGAGTCAAGCTGTGACTAATCAAATTGGTCAGCAAAGAGGAGCTCGACATGAAGGAGCTGACACTTCAAGGATTCGTGAGTTCTTGGGGATGAATCCTCCGAGTTTCATGGGTTCAAGTACTACTGAGGATCCAGAGAACTTCACTGAGGAGTTGAAGAAGATTTTTGATGTGATGCATGTAGCAGATATTGAGCGGGTTGAACTAGCTGCATATCAATTGAAGGATGTTGCTAGAACTTGGTTCGACCAGTGGAAAAGAAGTAGAGCTGAGAATGCACCACCTGCGAGTTGGGCCGATTTTGAGGAAGCTTTCTTGGGGCATTTCTTTCCTCGAGAGTTGAGAGAGGCCAAGGTACGTGAGTTCCTCACACTTAAGCAGGATTCTTTGAGTGTTCATGAGTACAGTCTGAAGTTCACACAATTATCCCGCTATGCTCCGGAGATGGTTGCGGACATGAGGAATAGAATGAGCTTGTTTGTTGCTGGGTTGTCTCGGTTGTCGAGCAAGGAAGGTAGGGCTGCAATGCTTATCTGGGACATGGACATATCAAGGTTGATGGTTTATGTGCAGCAGGTTGAGGAAGAGAAGCTGAGGGACAGAGAAGAGTTTAGAAATAAGAGAGCAAAGACCGGGAACGAGTCCGGGCAGCAGAGAGGTAATTCAAACCGTTCCTTCTTTCAGCAAAGGCAAAAGGGACCTGCTCCATCATCTGTCAGAGCACCTGCACCCAGATACAGAGGTGAATTTAATGTTCAGAATTCGAAGGACTTCAGGGCTAGACCAGCACAATCTTCGGGTAGTGTGGCGCAAGGGAGTAGTAAGCCTCCTGCCTGCGCCAAGTGTGGTAGGAACCACTCAGGTATTTGTCGAGAGGGCTCCGTTGGTTGTTTCAAGTGTGGTCAGAATGGACATTTCATGCGAGAGTGTCCAAAGAATATGCAGGGTAATGGGGGAAATAAAGCACAGTCTTCTTCAGTTGTTCCCCCAGACAGGACGACACCTAGAGGAGCTACTTTTGGTACCAGTGGAGGAGCAAACCGCCTTTATGCAATCACCAGTCGCCATGAGCAAGAGAATTCTCCAAATGTTGTCACTGGTATGATCAAAGTCTTTACTTTTGATGTGTATGCCTTGCTAGACCCAGGAGCAAGTTTATCTTTTGTAACTCCTTATATTGCAAATAAGTTTGAGGTTCTTCCTGAAAGACTTTGTGAACCCTTTTGTGTTTCTACACCTGTTGGGGAATCTATTCTAGCAGAAAGAGTCTATCGTGATTGTCCTGTTTCCATCAGTCACAAGAGCACCAGGGCTGATTTGGTTGAGTTAGACATGATAGATTTCGATGTCATTCTAGGTATGGATTGGCTTCATGCTTGTTATGCATCGATAGACTGTAGAACTCGAGTGGTCAAGTTTCAGTTTCCGAATGAGCCAGTCTTAGAGTGGAGTAGTAGCTCAGTAGTGCCTAAGGGTCAATTCATTTCGTACCTTAAGGCGAAAAAGTTAGTTTCGAAGGGTTGTATCTATCACTTAGTCCGAGTTCATGACTCTAGTGTTGAGATACCTCATTTCCAGTCAGTTCCTATAGTAAGAGAGTTTCCAGAAGTTTTTCCTGATGATCTACCCGGAATTCCTCCTGAGAGAGAAATAGATTTCGGCATAGATCTCATTACAGATACTCGTCCTATCTCTATTCCGCCATATAGAATGGCACCAGCAGAGTTGAAAGAGTTGAAAGAGCAGTTGAAAGATCTCCTAGATAAGGGTTTCATTCGACCAAGTGTCTCGCCTTGGGGAGCTCCGGTCTTGTTTGTGAGAAAGAAAGATGGTTCCCTTAGAATGTGTATAGACTACCGCCAGTTGAATAAGGTTACCATCAAGAACAAGTACCCTCTTCCGAGGATTGATGATCTTTTTTATCAGCTTCAGGGTGCCACTTGTTTTTCAAAGATTGACCTCCGATCAGGCTATCATCAGTTAAGGGTAAGGGAATGTGATATCCCAAAGACAGCTTTCAGAACCAGGTATGGTCATTATGAGTTTTTAGTCATGTCCTTTGGTTTGACCAATGCACCGGCAGCTTTCATGGACTTGATGAATAGAGTCTTCAAACCTTATTTAGATATGTTTGTTATTGTCTTTATTGATGACATACTAATCTATTCAAGAAATGAAGAAGATCATGCTAGCCATCTCAGAATAGTTCTTCAAACTTTGAAAGATAAAGAGTTGTATGCCAAGTTCTCTAAATGTGAGTTTTGGCTTAAGTCTGTGGCGTTCCTAGGCCACATTGTGTCCGGTGATGGAATTAAAGTTGATACTCGAAAAATTGAGGCAGTGCAGAATTGGCCTAGACCCACATCTCCAACTGAAATTAGGAGTTTCTTGGGTTTGGCTGGCTATTATAGAAGGTTTGTTGAAGGATTCTCGACTATTGCATCTCCTTTGACAAAGTTGACTCAGAAGACGGTGAAATTTCAATGGTCTGAAGCTTGTGAGAAAAGCTTTCAGGAATTGAAAAAGAGATTGATTACAGCTCCAGTTTTGACGCTACCAGAAGGTACTCAAGGTTTTGTGGTATATTGTGATGCATCTAGAGTTGGTTTGGGTTGTGTCTTAATGCAGAATGGCAAAGTTATAGCTTATGCCTCCAGACAGTTGAAGGTTCATGAGAAGAACTACCCAACTCATGATTTAGAGCTAGCTGCTGTAGTATTTGCTTTGAAGATATGGCGTCATTACTTGTATGGTGTGCATGTCGACATATTCACTGATCACAAGAGCCTTCAATATGTGCTTACTCAGAGGGAGCTTAATCTCAGACAGAGGAGGTGGTTAGAGTTACTCAAGGATTATGACCTGAGTATTCTTTACCACCCAGGTAAGGCTAATGTTGTTGCTGATTCTTTGAGCAGGTTGTCTATGGGTAGCACCGCCCATATTGAAGAAGGAAGGAGAGAGTTAGCAAAAGATGTGCACAGACTGGCATGCCTGGGAGTCAGAATTACAGATTCCGCAGAAGGAGAAATAGCAGTGACGAGCAGGGCCGAGTCATCATTAATGTCAGAAGTGAAAGAGAAGCAAGATCAAGATCCCATTTTGCTTGAGTTGAAGGCAAATGTTCAAAAGCAAAGAGTATTAGCTTTTGAACAAGGGGGAGATGGTGTTTTGAGATTTCAAGGTAGATTGTGCGTACCTATGGTAGATGGACTCCAAGAGAGGATTATGGCGGAAGCTCACAGCTCCAGATATTCTATTCATCCGGGTTCCACCAAGATGTATCGTGATTTGCGTGAAGTTTATTGGTGGAATGGCATGAAGAAGGGCATTGCTGAGTTTGTTGCTAAGTGTCCAAATTGCCAACAAGTGAAAGTTGAACACCAAAGGCCCGGTGGTTTGGCTCAGAGGATAGAACTTCCAGAGTGGAAGTGGGAGATGATCAATATGGATTTCATCACAGGGTTGCCAAGGTCTCGCAGACAGCATGATTCTATTTGGGTGATTGTCGACAGAATGACAAAGTCAGCTCATTTTCTACCGGTAAAGACTACCCTTTCAGCAGAAGATTATGCCAAGTTGTATATTCGAGAGATAGTGAGACTTCATGGAGTCCCAATCTCCATTATTTCAGATAGAGGTGCACAGTTTACTGCACAGTTCTGGAAATCTTTTCAGAAAGGCTTGGGTTCAAATGTGAACTTAAGTACTGCCTTTCATCCTCAGACTGATGGGCAAGCAGAGCGCACTATTCAGACTTTAGAAGATATGCTGAGAGCTTGTGTGATCGATTTCAAAGGTAATTGGGATGATCACCTACCTCTCATTGAGTTTGCCTACAACAACAGTTATCACTCTAGCATCCAGATGGCCCCATATGAAGCTCTTTATGGGAGAAGATGTAGGTCTCCTATTGGATGGTTTGAAGTGGGTGAAGCACAGTTGATAGGACCAGATTTAGTTCACCAAGCTATGGAGAAGGTGAAAGTGATTTAAGAGAGGTTGAAAACGGCACAGAGTCGTCAGAAATCCTACACTGATGTTAGGAGAAGGGCGTTAGAGTTTGAAGTAGATGATTGGGTATATTTGAAGGTTTCACCCATGAAGGGGGTTATGAGGTTTGGTAAGAAAGGGAAACTTAACCCCCGATATATTGGACCTTATCGCATAGTCAAGAGAGTTGGCAATGTAGCTTATGAGTTGGAGCTACCACAGGAGCTAGCAGCGGTCCATCCGGTATTTCATATCTCCATGTTGAAGAAGTGCATAGGCGATCCTTCATTGATCCTACCGACTGAAAGTATCAAGATCAAGGATAACTTATCTTATGAGGAGATTCCTGTTCAAATTTTAGATCGGCAAGTTCGAAGGTTGAGAACTAAAGATGTAGCCTCAGTCAAGGTCCTTTGGAGGAACCAATTTGTTGAGGAAGCTACTTGGGAAGCCGAAGAAGACATGAAGAAGAGATATCCATATCTCTTTGAATCCGCACATCAAGGTATTAATTTCCTTCTTAGTGCTCTTTAAATTATAGTGGGCATATTGTTGTTGTTGTTGTTGTTGCATAGTTGCTTGTTGGGTGTTTGAGTTGTTGTTGCACCCTTAGCTTAGTAAGAATCACTTCATTCGAGGACGAATGTTCCCAAGGGGGAGATATTGTAACATCCGACAATTTTAAATAGCTATGAAGAAGCTTGAAATTTGAAAGTAGCTATTTTTGGAAAAAATACAGAATCTGGAAAATTAGAATCTGGAAAAAAATTTGGCTAAGTGTGGAAATCAGTGATTTTTGGCCAACTTTGAGCAGTCGTAACTCCTAGATCACGATGAGTTAGGAGTAGTTCCAGTTATGGTTGCGAAGCTTGTGGAATGATCTTTCCAACGCCACTGAGATTGCTCGATTTCGAGTTCGTATGAGTGAGTTATGGCCACTGAAAGTTGGGCAGTTGGCAGGGAATCCGTCCCGGAAATTTTAAGGGCATTTTGGTCTTTTCCCTAGCCATTTCTTTTGAGGTTATATTGTGTGTTAGGCTGTTTTTGGATCATTTTTATCCTATTCTAAAAGAGAAAGAGTTAGGGTTCTTGAGAGAAGAAGAAGAGAAGAAGAAGAGAAGAAGAGGAGAAAGGATCAACAAGTTTCCATTGTGGATTTTCGTCGGGGGTGATCCCTATCAAGGTATGTGAGTTTTTTTGTGTGGTCTGATCCTTTCTCCCACACACCAAGCTCTTTTTTTTATGATTTGAGAAAAGATTGGATTGGTGTTGAAGTTGTTGAAGTTGTTAATTGTTGTTGATGTTGTTAGTTGTTGTTGATGTTGTTAGTTGTGTTGTTGATGTTGTTGTTGGTTGTGGGACATGATTGGATTGTGTATTTGAGTTGTAAATTATTGTATGTTGGGAGATTGATGATCCTTAGTGTTTGGGGTTAAATCCATTGAAGTAAGGGTGGTTTAGAGTTGAAGAAAAGAGGGAGAAAAGTCGGTTTTTTCTGGGGAAAGGGCTGGCAACTGGGCAGAATGCAGAGTGCCCAGCAGCCCCTGTTGAAGCTGGCCAGCAGTCCCATTTTTATTTTATTGTATTTTATTTTGGTTCCTAGGTATTATACCTATGTTTCCTAGTTGTTTCCAACACTCCAAGGTACTTCTAAAAGTCAAGAACTTATCCGTAACATGTGAGCAAACACCTTGAATCCAAAAATTCCATTTTAAGGAGAGTTAGTTAGAAGTCAAGTGAAGTTAGGAATTAAGAGTTAAGCTTAGAAGTTAAGCAAGTCAAGCTAGTTGTAAAGTTGTTCAAGAGTCTTTATTAAACGTTTTAACTTTATTTTTAGACTCAAGTGTCAAGTTAAGAAAAGAGTTTAGAGTTTCAAGCTAAGAGTCTCAAGTTTCAAGTTGAGTTCATTTTCTCAAAGTTATTAGGGAACTATGTATTCCCAAAGAAGTTTTAAAGAAATGTCTTTACATTTAAACAAGGTTGGAAACTGAAATTTCCAAAGAGCCTTCGGGATAGTTTGTTTTGAGTAATTATCTCATGTCAGCAGGAAGAAATGTGTTTTAAAAACATAAGAGCCAGTACATTTTTGGGAGTAGTATCGAGCACCGAATTGGGGGAGCGTTCAAAGAACCCACAGCCCCCATAGAACCATGTTAGCCACCATGGGTAGAAAAGGATCATGCTCTTTAGATGAATCCTTTTCATATTAGACTAGTGGATCCATTAGGCAGTTCAGGTCTTATACCTTTGGCCGGGTATAGGATGCTCTGGCAGCGTGAGGTTGATCGCTGTATCATCACTTTAGCTCTTATGTGATGGTTATCGGTTAGAGAAACTCCCACAGCAGTTATTGTATTTTTATACACGGAAATTATTGTATTTTATATACATCAGTTTAATTGTATTTCTATATACATCTCAGGTTTATTGTATCATTGTATACACACAGAGTTTTATAGCATGTTTTAAACAGTCTTTCTTTATATCACATTTGTTTTAAATTGCCTTATATTGAAAGAAGTCAGTCAGGTTGAGTTGAGTTGAACAAGGTAAACTTTTCAGTTTCTTTCAATTTTCCTTCTAGCCCTTGTTGCTTAGTTTTCCAGCTCGCATACTAGTACCTTCCATGTACTGATGCCAGTGGGCCTGCATCGTCTTATGATGCAGATACAGGTACCCCGGATCAGCATCCTGCACGTCATTGATCCAGTTGAGCACTCCAGAGTCAGTGGTGAGCCTCCTTGCATTCCGGAGGACTCAGTTATTTTGTGTTCTTAGTTTTTGTTTTATTAGGATGTTGCGGGGTCTGTCCCAACATCCATCTCAGTATTTAGAGGCTTCATAGACAGTCAGACAGTCAGTCAGTTAATTTGGAGTCTCTCATGCATGTATATATTTAAATATCCTATTTTGAGACTCGAGATGCCTTGTTGGCAAATTACTTTCAGTTGAGTTGTTTTATAACTTTTCATTGCATTGAGTTATCCTGTTGAGTTAAGTTTCCGTTGAGTTAAGAAAGCCAGGCCAAGGGTTCGCTTGGGGGCCAGCGATGGTCTTCAAGTGCCGGTCACGTCTGGGGTGTAGGCTCGGGGCGTGACATTAGCATAGACTAGTGGATCCACTTAGTTAAGGCATTCTATATGATGGAAAAGTATAGGAAAGTTCTGGCAGTGTGGGCAAGACGTTGTATCACCACTTAGGCTTATAGTGGTGGTTGTCGGTTAGAGAAACTCCCACATAAACTATATTACGTTATTACATGAGTAAAGTTGAGTTTGTTATTGCATTTTCATTAACGAACTAAGTTGTTTTCCACTGTTTTATAAGCTTTATATATATTGCATGTGTTTTATTGCTTTATATTGAGTTAAGTTGTTCAGGAGTTGAGTAAAACCAAGGTAAGTGTTCCTTCCAGATTCTTTTCAAGCTTAAGTTGTGTTTAGCATTCCAACTCGCATAATCGTACATTCAATGTATTGATGTCAGTTGGCCTGTATCGTCTTATGATGCAGACACGGGTAACCAGGATCATCCCCCAATGCCTCGTTGATCTAATTGAGCACTCAGAGTCAGTTAGTGAGCCTCTTTGCATTCTGGAGGACTTCTTTTATTTTGCTTTCAATATTTCATTGTTAGGATGATCGAGGGTCTTGTCCCGACATCCGTCTTTATTTTAGAGGCTTCATAGACAATTAGTAGTTCAGTTGTCTTTACATTATCATTTCACATGTTAAGACATGAGTTGCCATTTTGGCTAAGTTGAATGTTAACTTTTAAACATTCTAAGTTATTTTATTAAACAATTGAGCAAGTGCATTTGATCATTGTAATAATGCTTAAGAGTCTTCCAATGAATAAGTAAGGCAGACCAAGGATTCGCTTGGGGCCAACAATGGTTCTCAAGTGTCAGTCACGTCCAGGGTGTAGGCTCGGGGCATGACAATAACTCACAAGTAAATATGAATGAAGTAATTTTTTTCTATTCTCCCTTTAAAAGTAATTAATTGTCTTTGATAGTAAAACAAATTAATATTGATTATGTTTTATAAAAAAGTTAAAAGTAAACTAATAAAAAAATATATTTTTTATTTACGATTTTTTCAAGCCTGTAAAAAATATGACGATTAATATGTGTTGACACCCAATTTTGGACCTCCACATTATAGATTAATCGTCGAGTTTCTTCAATTTCAAACGATTTAAAATAATTAGTTTCATAAATTTTCAAAAAATAAAATAAAAATATTTTGCAAGTTTTTAAATAGTCTATCACTTTTTATAATTTTAAATAATATATATGTTTTATATAATTATGTATGAAATAAGTATATCCTATAAATATTCGAAAATCATTTCAAAAGAATTTTATATTTTTAGTGTATTTTAAAGTGATGGCTATAATTTTGAATTAATTAGATTTTATGAAATTCGATATATTTTTCGAGTTATTTTTATGTAAGTTTTGTCAATTTCTTAATTTTAAAAAATAATAAATATGTTTTTATAGTTATGTATATAATTAGTATATTTTTATTTGAAAATCTTCTCAAAAGGTTTTAGTTTTGCTTTAAATTTTGCCAATTAGTTTAATTAATTAATAGTTATTATTTTAAAATTGATTGTTTTATTTGGTTAAGATTAAGAGGTTCATTAATTAATTCATATTAATTCGTCTTATTTGACCTTAGTCAAATTCCTCAATTAATTCAAATCGGCTATGTCCTTAACTTCACTCGGCCGAATTTGTAATCTATATGGTTATTTTCCAAAATTGAATTGCAACCAATATTTGCTCCATTTATTGGATCAATTTAAGGCTAAAGTTGGGCTAGTTTTTGAGCCCAACTTCCATTTAAATCAACAGCTTGTTCACACCCAATTTTGCCATCGACTATAAATTAATCGTCAAGTTTCTTCGATTTCTAACGTTTAAAATAATGAGTTTTATAAAAGTTTAAAAATAAATAAATAAATATAGCTTGCAAGTTATTTTAAATAATATATATGTCACCCTTTTATAAAGTTTTTAGATAATATATATGTTTTACATAATTATGTATATAATTAGTATATTTTATAAATCACCTCAAAAGGTCTCACACTTTAATTTGGATAATTTAGTAATTTAGTTTCGTTTAAATTACGGTTAATTGATTAGTTTATGATTGAATTAACTATTTTATTTCGTTAAGATTGAGAGGCTCATAAATTACTTTAATCCTTCTTATTTAGGTTTTTAGCCAAATTTGCCAATCAAACTCAATTTGGTTACATTCTAAATTCACTTGGCCATAATTGCAATCCAATGACCAATTAATTAATTCAAGATTGGACCATTTTGATCCTTCCTTTAAACCCATTAAGAGATCATATTTTTGGGTCATTTATTCGGCCCAAAGATACAATTCCAGCAAACTAACCCTTCAAGCCCAATTAACAATTCCCTTTCACCTCAACAGCCCACCCAACGTTCCAATTCAAATTCCAGCAATTCCTCTTTGTTTTCCTATTTAATCCAGCCCACTCTCGTTTAACCCGACCCATCACTCTTTCCCTTCTAATCCCAGTGATAAAACTATAGGCAGCAGTCCAAAATGTCAAAGCAGCAACAACCGAAACAGCGTAATCCACGGGAAAAGCAACGGTCTTTTCGCGTCTTCCCTCCTCAACCCGTTCCAAGCTTGCAACAGCCATCCACCCTGCCTGTCATCCGGATATCCTGGGATTTTGGGGAAAATTTTGTAAAAACGAGCAGCCCTTGGCCCTTGGGAAAATTTGAATTTGAGGGATTGATTTTCTAATTCCTACTCTGCCCCTGCCCTCTTTTTGAATTTTCGCATCTCCTCCCCCTACCTAAATCGACCCCTATAATTTATCTATATAAACCCCTCCTCTGCTTTTTCGAAAGGGGGGTAAAAAAAAAGAAAAAAATAATATATATATATATATATATATATATATATATATATATTAAAAGTTAGCTAAGTGCTGAGAGGAAAAAAGATATCTACACCAAAAATCTTTGAAGCTGTTCGGATCAGTCTTGGCTCTCGCTCGTTTTGTTTTTGTTCATTCGAATTTTTCAGAGTCGTGTTTGAGTGTGGAATTTTTTGCTCATCCTTGCTCGTCCCGTCTCGATTTCGCTGCCCGAAAAAGGTAGCCTTTTCTCCGATAGCTTTTCTCTCCATCTTTTGCTCTGTTCTGTTTTGTTAATGTTGAAAAAATCACTACTCTGTTGGTTGTTTGCTGATTAGTCGTTGTTGGGTTGTTGGTATGGCTAACACGAAGCATATGTTTTCTTTTGTTTGTTGCTATGGATTAGTCGCAATATCGTTTTAAGATTCTGTCAAATTTTGTCTCGTATGATCATTTCTCTATTTCTTTATTTGAGTACATTTGGATGTTCCTCTTTCTCGAAACTGCTATTTGAGTATTATTAAATCGATATTATCTCATACATGCTATGCTAAAGCGTTAGTTATGTTGCATTTAGAGTTATCACTGTTTAAATTTTTTTTTCTGGATTAGTTTTAGAGGGTCGAATTTATATGGTTAGTATATATGGTGTAGGCGCAGGCTTGTTCTAATCGCTTAGTTTTATCCATACGCCTTTTGGTCTTCCTGCCTAACATGACTCGTTTAGATTAAGTTGTGTCTTTTTGCCATTCGGTGTTTGGCCGAAAATGTTTATAGTGATAAGTTGAGCTGGTATAAAAATCCAATTTCTTTTTTTTTTTACTTATTCTTTTTCTTTTTCTGTTGGCCGATGATTTTTCTTACTGTTCCTTTATGTTTTTAAAAATAAAATAAAATGAAAGTTTGTTTCAAATTGCTTACTGGCAGCATGTAATTGGCTATTTGACTACTAACGATAAAACAATAGCTTGTTTGGTGTCTTCCTTTGAATTTGTTCATTGTTTCTTATTTTGTAGCTTTAATTATATAGTTAAACTTGGATGAATTTTAGCCTAGTAAAATGCATAATGTTGACATTGATAAATGTTTTTGTCTTTGGCTTTATGTGGTTGATGGTGCATCCATTTATATCGATATGAGATCGATTTTTTTATTTATATTTGCTCCAATATTGAATTATCAACTTCGCTAAGTCATTCATTGATAAGAGTTACTAGACTTGAGCAGTAATTATTTGGGTTTGTGAGCTGCAATTACTACTTGATTTTGAGCTATTAATACTCGCGTTGCTTATGATATAATTCAATCAATCTGGGTTACTTTGGTTTAGGATGGTAAAGTTACATTTATGTTTATTGTGTCACAATTGACTAGTCTTTATCATCCGTTAAAAATATTGTTTTATTTACTTTTGAAAAATATTACTATTATCTACTAATTTTTTGCTTCTCCTTTTCGTTGCATGTGAAATCCGTCTGGGTTCACTACGAATTCCTACCTTCCTCCTTGCATCTCGAGAGGGCCATAAAGGCTCAAATTCTTTATCGAGTCGGCAACCATTTTGTATGAACTAGAAATTGAAAACAAGTGTATGAAAAGTCCGAAAACAGGCTGTATGCTTCCTATATACGGCAGTATACACTGGTATACACTACGTATGCACTGATATACAGGCCCAAAATGAGAAAATACAGGGCTAAGGCAAAACACAGGTGTTTGGAAGCAGGATATACATGAAAAACGCTGATATACATGTCGATATACACTGATATACGAAAAACGTATACAAAAACGGGATTGGGCTAAAACCCAAGAATTTGCAGCAAAAATGGCCCAATAAGGGCCCAATTCCATTATCTATTTTACCCTCCTACTTGTTTTAATTATGTTTTACTAATTTTATTTAACTCTAACTTATAATTATTAATTAACTTACTTAGATTCCCCAAAAAGACGAGTCACTTCTTTGTGTTGGTTTCTTTTAATACATTTCACTTGTCGTGTTCACTTATTTCATTAATCAAAATATTAGTCGAATCTCTTATTTTAAAATCAAGTTAAATCGGTGTTCTTAAAAAAGATACGTTTTAAGGCCTCTTCACTTGATCACATTTATTTTGAAGTATTTTTCTCAAATGAACTAAAAAAAAATATTCTCTTTCTATTTAGTCATTTTCGCAAAAAGGTTAGTCAATTAACTTAAAATGATTTCCATGCTTTAATTAGTCTAAATTATCATGTCAAAATGAATTAAATAAATCCTAATTAATCTAGTTTTGTTAAACTTTTATTCACATGCAATTTAATTCGAATGTTTCATTTTTAGTCCCTTTCTCTTAAAAATTAATAAATAAATAAATAAAAATGAAATAAATGTGTTATTTATTTAATGATTTTCTAAAAGTTATCGCATTGTAAATTATTGTTCTGTTTTTTTTTATATAAATCATAATTAGTCAAATATTTTTTAGTCAAGTCGCAGGTCAACCGCATGTTAGCGGGCACTTCGAATGTTTAAACCCTTCTCGAAGTGTAAATTGAACCTCGAACCCTCTTTGGTATTTTCAAATGATTTTTTCTGTTTAAATCTTTGAAAATTATAAGTTTTCTTAATTTCTTTAAAAAATTAAGTGGCGACTCTTTTCTAAGTATTTTTTCAAATTGTTTTATACTTAGAACATTTCAAAAAGTATTTTTTTCTACAGATAGAAAAATTATGGCACAACACAACCCACTTTTTCAATTCCAAACCTAATTCGATATAAACCCATTTCTCCAACAACAATACAATTCCAAACGACCCCACCCCTGCATCTTGTTCTCTTCTCCAGCAGTACAGCAACACTAAATACCCATCAAAAGCACAGCCATACCTAACCGACCCCACCTGCATTCATCTTCTTCACGCGCACTCTTCCTCAGCGAAAATTACGGAAATTCAACAGCTACAGCAGGCGCCCAAACCAAAAGACCCCATCTTGTCCAAAATCAAACGCTAGACGAAATCACAGCGAAAATTATGCCGCAAACTCGGAAATGTTGCCCAACCGCCCTGCAGAACCCATACCCTATCAACCTCAACGTCAACCCTCGCGTCCCTTTCCCCCTATTTGAAAGGATTTTCAAAGGGACAGAGGGATTCCGATTTTGGAAATTGAAAATTTCATCCGTTTTTTCCTAAATCGCCTCAAAGCATAAACTCTAGAATTCCCTTATAAATACCCCTCATCTTCATTGTTGGAGAGGGGGGGGGGGGGGGCAGGGGAGAAAAAAAAAGATTGTTTCGAGGTGATATACGAAAATAGCTTGAAAAAAGGATTTGGAGTTTGAGTTTTGGTGATAGTCATAGTACACTCAAGAAATTTTATTATTTGGTTTCTCTGATTTTTCGAAAAGGGTTAAAATTCTGCCCCAAGTCTTTGTTTTGTGATTAGTGTTCGAATTTCATGGTAGAAGAATCACTGTTTTCCTCTGCTTATAGTCTTAGTCGTTGCTCGGAAGAAGGTGAAAATCCTTTCTTAAACTATGGTTTCGTTTGATCCTTAATTGGTGTGCTTACTGTTTAGTTATTTACTTTTATAAATTACGTGTTGGTTTTCTTTATAATTAAAATTGGGAAAAATCAATAATGTTTTAGCTAGATTTATCTTCCTGGGCCAAATTGTGGTCGATGTTTGTTCATTGATCTGTGAATATGAATATTTGGCATTTTGTTCTTTTTCTTTGGTCACTTTAGCCTTGTTATGGTTCTTTAAAATGCCCAATACTTTCAGTGTGTTTAGTTCATCTCTTTGTGGTTTGTTTAGCTTGTATTCATGAAGTCGATCATGTCTCGGTTTGAAGGTGTTATTGCTGAACTTATTTCAATTGTTACATATATCTTTTAGTGGGCTATTTTTTATTTCAAATTCATGGATTGTTTAAGTTTCCACCTTCACGTCTTTTCAAATATTGACTTCTCAACATGCTCATTTTAGTTTAACTTCCGTGATTAGTATATTATCTTTGGATTTGATACTTCGGTTTCATTTTGCTAAATAATCTAAGATATGTGTGATAGCATTTTGGCCTTTCTAGTTATGTATCAATGTTGCCAATGGGACTTATATTTTTATCCAAAATCTTACTGAAATTTTTCTTAAAGAACAATGAACATGACATATGGGTTATTTCAACTCCTTTCTGTTACTTTTTCTTTTCTTTACTTTAAATTGTTTTGATCAAAAGAATCTGCTGTCAAGTTTAGATGTGTTGCACGTTGATGTATAGTTAGTTCATTTGTGTTTTATTCTTCTCAAAGCCATCTATGTTTTTTTTTTAAGGTTTAATGAATAGCTTTTGGTTGCATTTTGGTTTGAACTACTTAAGTTACTCTTTTTCCACTAAGTTAAGCCGCCTTCATTTTCTTATCTCAAAACGCTAATTTTGTTCTTTCTTTCATTTCTCGCATGAATCCCTTCCGAGTCCGTGGTGGACTTATCTACCTTGCATTTCCGAGTTGAGCCATGAAGGCTCAATCTTTGCTTTTCCCTATTTCTCGAGTCAACCCCCTGTACATTCAAAAGTTGTTACAGGTTTCAGGGCTCCAACATACTACTGGAAATTAGTTCAAAAGCCCAAGAAATGGGTTGTATACATATTGTATACAACATATATACGATGATATACAGGTCGAATGTAGAAATACTAGGCATAAATTCGAAATACAGGTGTTGGAAGTTGAAGCGGGCTGCATACATTCGGTATACAGCCCGAGATACAGGAAATGGGGCTGATATATGAGCTGTATACGCTGATATACAACTTGTGTATACAAAAACGGGAATTGATCTTGAGGTCCAAAAACAGCATCTTTGGCCCAATGTTTTTTTTTCTGGGCAGTAATAGGCCCAAATGGCCCAAATTCTTCTCTCCCTCTCTTTATTATTTAATTGCTTTTATTTATTATTTGTCGTTTAACTCTAACTTAAGAATTATTAATCAACTTAATAAAATTCTCCAAAAGATAAACTATTTCTTTATGTTAGTTTGTTTTAACAAATTTCATTTTATCAACTCTTTTTTTTTTGTCACCCTCAAATATTTTAGTTAAAATTTTCCCTGTTTTTATTTAATTTAAGAGATACCCTTTAATTAATTCATTTAGTTTAAGTTAATATCTCTAGAAAGAGATTCAAATAAATTCTAAAATTTGATTTTGTTAAAATCTTAATCACTTGCATTTTAATTTCAATGCCTTATCTAGGCCCCCTTCTCCAAAAAATAAAAATAAAAATGAAATATGTCATTTATTAATTATTTTCTCAAAGTTAATCAAATATTATAAATATAAATATATATATATATATATATATATATATATATATATATATATATATATATATATATATATATATATATATTATTTTTTAAGTCAAATCATTTTCCTAAAAATAGTCAAATATATTTTAGTCAAGTCGCAGGTCAACCGCATGTTAGCGGGCACTTCGAATACTTAAACCCTTCTCGAAGTGTAAATTGAACCCCGAACCCTCTTTGGTATGTTCAAATGATTTTTTTTCTGTTTAAATCTTTGAAAATTATAATTTTTCTTAATTTCTTTAAAAAATTAAGTGGTGACTCTTTTATAATTATTTTTCTCAAATTATTTTATATTTAGAACATTTCAAAAAGTAATTTTTTCTATAGATAGAAACATTACGGCACAACAATATGAGACCGAGAAAATAGTATAGTATTGTAGCTCTCCAAGACGACTTAGAATTAAGTAGTCAACTGTATATTAACGCTTTCCCTTTCAGTTCATTTCAATGTCTAGTTATATTGTTCGTTTCTTGATTGATAATTAGACAACAATATACAGTACTCCTTGGGACTAAGCAAATATCCCACAAAAGTAAAACAATTACAAATATATATCTCTTTACATTTATACTCCACTAAATAATTATATTATATATCCATCAACTAATTTTGCTTAACGGATACTAAATCAGTATATATGAAGATTGAAGAAAGCAGCGAAAGAATTCTTCGTATTTTTGTTAAGCCAAATAAAAATCCTAAACAAATTTCTATAATAAATTCAGAGTCCAAAGTTACACATAACACCTTTTTTATCATTTTATTTAAATATTAGTAATATATAAATATATTAAGGAAAAAAATATTTCTCAAAAATAGACTGACGATATAATTTTCTTGTCTCCCGTAAATACTAGTAGCTAATCTGTACATTTCCATGTCTAGTCATACTTGTACATTTCTATTTACTTTCACTGCAAATAAAAAGTTAGGTGCCAAAATTAATTTTACAAGTTGTCGACCATTAATAATTTATTACTATGTCCAGACTTCATATTCATAATTACAAAAAATAAGAAGCACGTTTTTTAAATGATTACGTCTTTTTGATGTATTGCTTTGTTTTATTTTATTTAATTTTTATATTATAAATATTTTTTTATTAGTTTACTTTTCTATTATAACAAATTAAAATAGTTTTATTACTTTTCCTTATACTACAATTAATAATTTTAAAAAGAATGTCAAGTCAACATGAATCAAACAATATGAAATAATGAAGAGAGCAATTACATTTACATATCCGCATTCGCAACAAACCACAGTCTCTTTTAAATGCACTACGTCAATAGTAACCGGTCTAATAATTAATAGGGAAAAACGATAAAAATATTTTCATATACATTATTTATATTAAGTCAATAAATAAATATTACGGTTTTATAATTTTTTTATCTTTAACCATAGTTCGTACTGAACTATGTGCAAATACTCATTATGTTCTCTCTTTTTTTTTGTGGTGGTGTTTGAGAGAGAATTAGTAAAACTTTGTTAGTCGAATTAGGGATGGGCGCACTACCATAAAAATAGTTTTTAGCATAATTAATAATGTACATTAAGAAAGTCTATTAAAAAATTTATCAGTATTTATTAATTGTCATTGTATCTCGCTATAGATTTTACAAAGAGTGCTAACTATTTCTAAAAAAAACATATTTAGAGACAATTAAACTATTGTCATTAATTAATTGTCACTAAAGATCTTTTTTGATGTAGTAGCGATTACAAGATAAACTCACTAAGATTTCAATTCGTCTCGCCCCACCCCACCCTGCGTAGTATGATTTGTTATTTTTAACTCATCCCGCCCTGCATAAATCCGCCTCGTCCTGTCCCACATAATTTGTAAAAAGAAAACTCAAATACTAGACGTAGCGATTAGTTGTTTAACCACTAAAATTAATATATCAGCCTAACATTATAATGCAACTTTATATTACTCTTTTAAATATGCCAATAACATTTTGTCTTGTGATAATTTTGTATTAGTTATATTTGATGTAATAAACAAATATCAAATACAAGTAGTAACATATCTCTTTTTATTGGCCATTCATAACAGTTTCAATCTTTTAACTCCTCATATGACTAGTGCCCAAACAGGTGCCAAATTGGTATGAGAATTTGTGTAAATCGTGAATTTAAAAGAGTTTTTATTCCAAACCCGCAACCTACCTTGCCCCACAGGAATTTTGAAAAAGTATATTTAAATCTGTCCCGGCCCATTGCCATCTCTAAGTGGAATGGAAGTGTCCACAAAGTTAATTTTATTTACACATTGTGGACATGCTGCTCACATTGCAAACAGATCTAACTGCAGCCAATTTAACATATGAGTCTCATGTCACGGTAACAAAAAAGACTTTTACCGTTAATCGCGCATTAATAAAGAGTGCGAAAGTTTTTACTTAATTGTCATTAGATTCAATATCGTTATAGATTTTAGTGACATTTACAAAGAGGGCTAAAGTGTAATTGGCACTAGTAATTGCCTCTAATTAAAATATTATATTTAGCAAAAATGAAGATATTATCAATAATTAATTATCGCTAAAGATGGTCGAAGTCAAGTGGACAATAGCGTAAGTATGTGTTGAAGCAACCATTTCTTGGACGATTAATGACAAATTAAACGTAAAATGAGAGCTGATAACTCATAAGCTCATGAACATTACAATTGAGACAATTACTACTTACGTTTGAAGGCACTTGTGATAGCTAGAATAGTCTGTATAGCTGAGAGTATGAGGGCTGTCATAGTTGAAGCTCCTACTAAAATAATTGTGCTTCAAACTTGCCTTCATACTGTTCCATGGTTTTTCATCACAATGTTGAGCTGCTTTTAAGAATACTTTTCTGTAATAGAAGCTCCTACCCAATAAGAAAAGGTATTGTCATCAATCCATTCTCAAACGTTACATCAAATAAACTTGTTTTATCCTAATTTTCGTCCAAAATTTTAGCTTTAATGAAGCTAACTCCAGCTTCAGAAAGCTCTGTTGCATTTGGCATGGCCTTATTCCACATGGTTATAATGTCATCGTTTGACTTTTTCTTGAAATTCCTCGATCGGACATGAAACTATGTGTACTAATTCAAGTAAATGTTTCACATATCCGTATTTATAAAATGTCTCCATAAGGCATGTATATTTCAAGTTACCAACATGGCTAAACAATGTGATCGCCAGATTTTCCAATGGTAATTCACCAGGTTTCGTTGTTGGATAAAGAAAGGAAGTTGGTTTTCTAGTAACAACAAGTCTCAGAGTATTTGATTATATTTGTAATCAACAAAATCTATAATTTTTTCTTCTCCTCCTGGCCACATTTGACAATGCTCTCGAAGAAACTCAACCACAAAACAACCATCAAGCAATAACATTTTGCAAAATTCATGACTATCAAGGTCTTTTATATCTTCGTAACATATTAGTGCATCCTCCTTCTCACGCTCCAACAATTTGATGCACCTTTGCACATCAAACCCCTCTTTTCGTTGAAGAAATCGTTGTAGGTACAATAGTTTGTACATTTCCATTGAACCAAGTTAAGCATTTTTCCTATGGTAAGGACCAATAGAGACCATCTTTGATGTATAAGCATCTGGATTTGATTCACGTAGCCGCATGTTTACTTTGAATATGATACTCTATTAAAAAGATGATTTGTCCAAATCCTCGAAACATTTTATCAAAGATTTGATTTACACATTTCTTTGTTTGCGACCCTAATGGATCTTCATCATTTGTTTCATTGATCTGCGTTTAAAAAAGGAATTTTTGAGCAAAGTAAGCCACTATTTAAACTAATTCACCAAAATAATATGTTTTTTTGAAAACTCACAAAACTAGAATAAACATATTTGGTAGTAACGTTTTAGGTATTATTTTATTCAAAAATAATCAATGACAAAAAGACAAATTTTTGACAGGGTAAACAGATTTAAAATGTTACTATCAAATACGTTTTATTGATTCGTTATTGACAGTCACGTTTTAAGGCTAAAACGTTACTGACTATAACGACTCTTTAGAATCCAATTTACTCCATTAGTTACTGTCACCACACTCTTGTTAAATAATCTCTAGTATTCAGGAAGACCTTAATTCATTTTTCCAAGCGCCTCTTTCCTGTTAAATTGTCAATTTTTATCTATTTAAAATTGAGGATTCATAGTAATAGCGTTAGGTTTTGGAGTGAGATGTCCATCTTGAAGTGGAACGAGAACGTTTGCTTCTTGACCTGCTATGAAACGAGATTCAACGATAGTGAATTAGCCGAAAAATTACTGAATGAATCTTCTACAAATTTTGATACTCATTCCAACTCCGCTACATATCATCACTCTGTAATGAAAAAGCAGAAAAAAATTGTTATTAAAAACAATAATTTCTCAACACATGACACATAAGAAAATTCTACTTAATATCAATTTAAGCTTTAAGATTGAATTGATGTGGTGAATTCAACATGGTATATATAAAAACACACTTTTATTTGGTCGTATTTTAAGTACGGTTAAATAAAGGAGTCCGAAAATTCTTAGGGGAACGCAAGGTTGCGTTTGAAGTCGTCGGCGAAATTGGAGAGAAGAGCGTCGTAGAAATTGGTAGCAGAGTTGTGGGAGTGAGGTTGATGGTGGTGACAGACAGGGTGCTATAAATGGAGAAAATTTTGTCAATAGAGAAATCGAGAACATCATCGTGTAGACACTCAGTAACGTTTCTGCTTAAAGAGTCGTTATTGTCTGTAACGTATTAGCTGTAAAACGTGATTGTGAGTAATGAATTAATAAAACGTATTTGACAATAACGTTTTATATCTATTTACTCTGTCAGAATTTTGTCTTTTTGTCATTGATTGTTTTTGAACAAAATAATAGCTAAAACGTTACTACCAAATACGTTTATTCTAGTTTTGTAAATTTTCAAAACAACATATTATTTGGTGAATTAGTTCAAATAGTGGCTTACTTCGGTCAAAAATTCTTTAAAAAGTTGTGCATATATACCTCATCGTTTGACAAATTATCTATATTTACTTTTTTCCTTAACAAGACAATTTTTTTTTAAAAAAAAACAACTTAAAACTGCTTTTTTTTCATTTTAAAAATGTCAACAAGGCTTTTAAAACCTACTTAATTCACCCAACCTATTTTCTTTACCCCTCCAGACCCAACTCAAATTTAAAAAAATCCATAAGGTGTAAAACCATTGTTAGTGAACATATTAGGATAATGAGGTAGGCCTAAAATCACATGAAATGAAATAATCTAAAAAATTCTATATTTAATTGCCAAAAGAAAAGTGGGTTAATGAAATAGAAAACTAAATTAATATATATAGTATTGAGAGAGAGATACCTCATCTTTTTCGGTTTGAAGAAGCAATGGAGTTTGGCTATCTATTGAGGTAATCTCAATGGAGTGTGCCATCCCTCTTTCTTCAATTCTAATTCCTACAAAAAAAAAAACACATTCTTTTTAATTTCAACAACTACGAAAATGTCGATAGAATTTCTTCAAACAATAATTTTCATGTCAAATATGTGAAAATCAAGCGATTTAAAACTTTATTGTCTAAAACATGTTTAATAGGAACATTTTATACATAATCCAAGTATTCAATAAGTATAATCTTTAGTATAAGTACTTAAATGAGAAACATGTGACAAATTTAAAGGGCATTTTCTTGTTGCCCTTACTAGTAGTCATAGGACTATATATTCTTGTAGTTTCTTATTTTCGATTCCATATAGTTTAATTATAATATTATTTTACTGTAATACTATTTTACTAAACTATCGAAAATATATCCAAAATAGCCTCTTTATCTCAGGCAAGGTCTGTGTACACTCTACCCTTCCAGACTCCAATTTTGTGGAACTACACTGAGTATGTTGTGTTATTATTGTTATGTAAGAGTCAGAAGTAGAAGTTAGAACATAATACTAAGTATACTTTTGTAGAATTTAATTTGATTAAAACTCTCTAAACGCTTTTACAAATTTATAAAGTGATGAATCAAGGAGATATGAAAGAAGAAAATAATAAAGTTCTATTCCACTATTTTACAATAATGTAAAAATATGGAGTTAAACGAAGATAAATAAATTGAAACGGAGGGGCTCAAGAACTAAGTCCACTAAAATTAAGTATCCATCGAATAAGAGAAATTTAAATCATATTAAAAGAAAGATATCAAATATCTTGCAGCCTACTATACTCAAATTGATAGAACGAATACCTTGTAACTCAATAGGGTAAGAACTAATTTGGTTTCAATATGAGTAGCATATTAGTAGGTTTAGGAGATGGAACTTTAGGTACAATTGAGACAATCACAATATACTTACTTAACGAAATTTATCTAGAATGTTGGTTATTAAATATCTATATTATAGTATTATCGTTAAATATAATATAGTGACAATTATAATATTCTCACAAAATTATTTATTTGTTATAGTGTGTAAGATGGGATGTTGTATGAGACATTTAAAAATTATCTGATTCAAAATGGACTAGTTGGAGTGTACTTGAGTTTCTTCTTAAATTTTTTTGCTCTGCTTCTGCTTAACTTTTATGAAGGTGAAGGAATATGAGAGATGGTGAATATTAAATTCTATATGGGTATACTATATATAGATTAATTGTAAACCTGCCTATATTACTAACATGAAATAGTGTGCATTTTGAGAAAAGTATCTTAGAATAAATATAATTTTAGTATCATAGAATAAATTGTATATAGACATTATATTTAAGAAAACATATCATAGAATAACACTTTGAGTGTGTGTTCAAGCCACTATTTATTCTAAAATTTGATATCAAGTATAATTGAAGAACAACACTTTTTAGGGTGTGTTCAGTATGATGGAGGATTTGCTATTTTTTCTGAAAAATATGTGAGTGTCTTATTTATTTTTAATGTTTGATAAATAGGTTGAATATAATATTGGGCGCATTTTTTAAGTGTACAACTTAATAACTTTAATTACTCCTACATAGCAATACTTTTTATTTCACTTATATAGCAAGATTTTTTTTTTTCGAAAGTGGAATTTATATATATAAAAAAACATTTACAAAGTCAGCCACGCTTTTCACGTATCCCTTAAATTTCTCCAATTATTTTACCTTTCTTGATTTACTCAAATTTGTTATATATTATCTCCCATGAAGAGAGGTTTCATACAAAAATAAAACTCCCTGGCTCTACTAAGATCGAGTATTAAAAAATGCATACCAATAATTTTTCAATTCGAATTCAACACAGCAGGCGATGGGATTCATCAAGTAATTGATATAAAGAATAGTTAATATGGTGTTTTTTTTTTACGTGTTTATATTTGATTTTTCACAAGCATATTTGTTTTAATCTTTTTGGTAATTATTGGTTTGGTTTACATTGTCGATTATGCTAGAATATAAATTCATATTGTTTAAAATTTAGCAATTGTTTGTGGTATATTATTAGGTTTTTCACAGAATCTGGGTTTATATTCTTTTTGGTAACTATTCCTTGATTTATATTGTCGATTTTGGTGTAATTACAACAAATTCATATGATTTGGTGATAGTCTGAAGTATCGATTAGGTTTTATTTTGTATATTTTAGGTTTTGTTGATTAATGCACCAAGTTAATATAAAATCAATAATTATGTGGTTTAATTGGTATGTTTCATGTCGTATGTTAACAACTTGTATCAATGGTATCTTTTTGTATATGATATGTTGTACACATACCAACTTCAATTTAAATTGCAGGTACATGTATTTGTGTATTTTGTTCTATTATTTGTTATATAAATACAACATCAAAGATAATATTTTGGTACATTTTTTATTGTATTTAATTATCTGAATTGGTGTACACAATAAGTTGAAAATGGTTCATATGTTGATTGGTGGTATTCTAATAAAATCCTAAATTAAAAATTTGTTTTTGGTATGTGATCTGGTACATATGTTGGTGTAGTTGCTTCTATAAATTGGTGCCAAATTAATACTCTGATGTATGTGTTGGTGTCATTCAGACTTGATTTTTTTTTGTACATGATGATGATTTTTTTTGTTTTTAATTCTTTGGTTTGTTTTGTATGGTTTTGGGGTCAACAATAAAAATTATATTTAGTGATTATGTGTTTTCGTAAGTGATTTGGTGAAATTTATTATTTTGTATTAGTTTGGTGTAATTCTGATAATTTTTGGTGTCATTCAGAGTTGGTATTTTTTTAAATGATGGTGTAAACACCATACTTGAGTTAAACATTATCATGTCATCAAAAAAGCATTCTTTAAAACATAATATATACGTTGTATACATTGAAATGACCATTCTGTTTGACGTGAGTCACTAGTAATAAATTTTGGCCTGAAATAGGTAGATACCACCAAAAAAAATCAACTATGAAGAGGTAATGCTACCACCAATTACAAGAAAATAACCAGGTAGACCACCAAGTAATGACCGTAAGAAGGGATTCAATGAAGGAAAATACAAGAGGAGTAAAGTCACTTGTAGTAAATGTGGTACATCAGGGCATAACAAAAAGACTTGCCCCAAGTTTGCTTATCAAAATTAACAATGATGTATTATTTTCAATTTTTTTTCTTAATGTTTTCTTGCTCCTTGCAAAAATTTTGGAATTTTTTAAGAATGATAAATGCAATTTTATCCTACTTTGGTTCTCTTGATTAATGTATTCTTATTATTGACGATTTAATTGACATATCGTTGGTATTCACGTGTTTGATTGAACAATTGGTAATAAATACCAACCTTAAATATTGAATATGAACAGCAACTACTTATAGTAATTGAACCTAAAATTATTACACAATGTTCAGTTAAATATTTTACTATAATGTTTGAGTAATACTAAAAAATGTTAATCAATAATAATAGTTGTTATAATGGCTAGCACGAACATATTTGATGTACTTTTGGTGAAATAATCACAAAGATTGTTCAAATTGGGGGTGTATAGTGGCTAATATTTTGGTATTACGAACATTGAATACACAAACAACGAGTTAAAGCGATGAGTTTGGTTTGAATTGAAACCAAAATTAATGGACATTATTAACGTAAAATTTTTGATATAATAGTTGAGTAATATTAAAAAATGTTAATAATAATGGTTGTATATCATGACCACCAAGTACACAATTGGTATACTTGTGATGGAGTAAGCACAAATATTGGTAAAAATGAGGAGGTATATATTGGTTGATATTCTGGTATTTTACATATAAAAATTAATGTAACAATGAATTAACGTAATTTTTTTTATTTGAAACCAGAATTAATTCATATTTTAAACGTAAATATAGATTGGTATAATATTGGAGTAATACAAAAAAGTCTGTCATAATAATGGTTGTATATAGTGACAAAATTATTGGTATTATATACCAACAACGTAACATACATTCAATCTGTAGCAACTACTTAAGTTCGAATATAAAGTTTGAAACAACAATGAACATAGAAAATTGACGTAATAAAAACACATTTTCGTAATAATACTATGGTATATTACCAATCACACACATTGGTATATAAACCAAACTCACACTATAAATTTTGGTTTACTCTTAATCTTTTTGAAATGGGGATTTCATCCTCAAAATCGCTGTCATGAAGATAATTTTCTTCAACCAATTATGAGAATAATAACAACACTTGTTGATTCAATTAGAGATTTTGTTGTTGTCTCTAATAACTGACGATTTTTTTCAGTTGCTCGCTTTCACTGACGGTACCAATAACAATTTTCCTCTTTTCGTAATTTCAAACAAAAATTTTCAGAATAAAAGACTCATAGCTATGTTCATATCTTCTGGACACATATACTCATCAAATACACAAGTATACAAACCACAATCGCTACAAAAAATATGGAATAAGACTTTTCCGAGACGTATCGATATAAATCAAAATATGAAATAGAAAAAAATTAACAATAGTGAAAAGGATAGATGAAAGTGAAGAACTGAAAGTGAAACAATGGTGAAAATGATGGAAGAGAAAAGCGTGAAAACTTTTAGCAAAATAAATTAGATAGAAATATCTAATGTTTTGAATGAATAAAAATGTTGGGAAGATAAAAACGTTTTACTTTGGTGTAAAGACTTTTACTTTTCGTAGATTGTATAAAAAAGGCAGTAAATTAAAAGGTTTTAGTTTAGCATAAAGAACTTTTACTTTTTGTGGAGTGTATAAAAAAGGCAAAAAAATAAAAATATTATTGGATCGGCACAGTAACGTGTGACTTAAAAATAATAATTGGAGAGATAAAATATAGGAAAATTAAATACCATAATTATCATCCCAAAATTAGGCAAATAATCCCAAAAAGAGGAGAAAATAAAATTAAAAAAAATTAAATTAAATCCGCAAAATTAACTATTTTGCTATGTTTGTAATTTTAAAACTATGTTTGTAATTAAATAGAAGTATGTGTATATATTGTTAATTAAAGTCTTAAGTAGTATATTATTGTAATTTTCACTATAATATAATATTTGTATAAAATTTAAGCAAGCACAATTAAGGTCAGCATGAGGGTTAAGGATGTGAGGGTAGTGGGGATGAGGACTATGAGATTGGTATAGGTGTATTTAGAATTTCAATAGGATAAGTGTTTTATTTTGAAAAGGACGATCTACGATATATTTTCTTAGATTGGAGAGAAACCATTTTGTGGAGTTGATTTTCCTCTTTAAGAATCTGATCCAAGAATTGACAATATGCTCTGTTTCACTATACTTGCCTTTAGGGGTGGGCATTCAGTATTCGATTTGGGATTTTCGAATTTTGGATTTGGTAATTGATAGTTAAAAGTAGATATCTGTAACATCCGACAATTTTAAATAGCTATGAAGAAGCTTGAAATTTGAAAATAGCTATTTTTTGGAAAAATACAGAATCTGGAAAATTAGAATCTGGAAAATTTGGCTAAGTGTGGAAATCAGTGATTTTTGGCCAACTTTGAGCAGTCGTAACTCCTAGATCACGATGAGTTAGGAGTAGTTCCAGTTATGGTTGCGAAGCTTGTGGAATGATCTTTCCAACTCCACTGAGATTGCTCGATTTTGAGTTCGTATGAGTGAGTTATGGCCATTGAAAGTTGGGCAGTTGGCAGGGAATCCGTCCCGGAAATTTTAAGGGCATTTTGGTCTTTTCCCTAGCCATTTCTTTTGAGGTTATATTGTGTGTTAGGCTGTTTTTGGATCATTTTTATCCCATTTTAAAAGAGAAAGAGTTAGGGTTCTTGAGAAGAGAAGAAGAGGAGAAGAAGAGAAGAAGAGGAGAAGAAGAGGAGAAAGGAGATCAACTAGTTTCCGTCGTGGATTTTCGTCGGGGGTGATCCCTATCAAGGTATGTGAGTTATATGTGTGGTCTGATCCTTTCCCCCACACACCAAGCTCTTTTTTTTATGATTTGAGAAAAGATTGGATTGTTGTTGAAGTTGTTGAAGTTGTTAGTTGTTGTTGATGTTGTTAGTTGTGTTGTTGAAGTTATTGTTGGTTGTGGGACATGATTGGATTGTGTATTTGAGTTGTGATTTATTGTATGTTGAGAGATTGATGATCCTTAGTGTTTGGGGTTAAATCCATTGAAGTAAGGGTGGTTTAGAGTTGAAGAAAAGAGGGAGAAAAGTTGGTTTTTTTCTGGGGAAAGGGCTGGCAACTGGGCAGAATGCAGAGTGCCCAGCAGCCCCTGTTGAAGCTGGCCAGCAGTCCCATTTTAGTTGTATTTTATTTTGTTCCTAGGTATTATACCTATGTTTCCTAGTTGTTTCCAACACTCCAAGGTACTTCTAAAAGTCAAGAACTCATCCGTAATATGTGAGCAATCACTTTGAATCCAAAATTCCATTTTAAGGAGAGTTAGTTAGAAGTCAAGTGAAGTTAGAAATTAAGAGTTAAGCTTAGAAGTTAAGCAAGTCAAGCTAGTTGTAAAGTTGTTCAAGAGTCTTTATTAAACGTTTTAACTTTATTTTTAGACTCAAGTTTCAAGCTAAGAATCTCAAGTTTTAAGTTGAGTTCATTTTCTCAAAGTTATTAGGGAACTATGTATTCCCAAAGAAGTTTTAAAGAAATGTCTTTACATTTAAACAAGGTTGGAAACTGAAATTTCCAAATAGCCTTCGGGATAGTTTTTTTTTGAGTAATTATCTCATGTCAGCAGGAAGAAATGTGTTTTAAAAACATAAGAGCCAGTACATTTTTGGGAGTAGTATCGAGCACCGAATTGGGGGAGCGTTCAAAGAACCCACAGCCCCCATAGAACCATGTTAGCCACCATGGGTAGAAAAGGATCATGCTCTTTAGATGAATCCTTTTCATATTAGACTAGTGGATCCATTAGGCAGTTCAGGTCTTATACCTTTGGCCGGGTATAGGATGCTCTGGCAGCGTGAGGTTGATCGCTGTATCATCACTTTAGCTCTTATGTGATGGTTGTCGGTTAGAGATACTCCCACAGCAGTTATTGTATTTTTATACACGGAAATTATTGTATTTTATATACATCAGTTTAATTGTATTTCTATATACATCTCAGGTTTATTGTATCCTTGTATACACATAGAGCTTTATAGCATGTTTTAAACAGTCTTTCTTTATATCACACTTGTTTTAAATTGTCTTATATTGAAAGAAGTCAGTCAGGTTGAGTTGAGTTGAACAAGGTAAACTTTTCAGTTTCTTTCAAATTTCCTTCTAGCATTTGTTGCTTAGTTTTCCAGCTCGCATACTAGTACCTTCCATGTACTGATGCCAGTGGGCCTGCATCGTCTTATGATGCAGATACAGGTACCCCGGATCAGCATCCTGCACGTCGTTGATCCAGCTGAGCACTCCAGAGTCAGTGGTGAGCCTCCTTGCATTCCGGAGGACTCAATTATTTTGTGTTCTTAGTTTTTGTTTTATTAGGATGTTGCGGGGTCTGTCCCAACATCCATCTCAGTATTTAGAGGCTTCATAGACAGTCAGACAGTCAGTCAGTTAATTTGGAGTCTCTCATGCATGTATATATTTAAATATCCTATTTTGAGACTCGAGATGCCTTGTTGGCAAATTACTTTCAGTTGAGTTGTTTTATAACTTTTCATTGCATTGAGTTATCCTGTTGAGTTAAGTTTCCGCTGAGTTAAGAAAGCCAGGCCAAGGGTTCGCTTGGGGGCTAGCGATGGTCTTCAAGTGCCGGTCACGTCTGGGGTGTAGGCTCGGGGCGTGACAATATCAACTATCAATTTTTTAAATTTTAGTTCGATAATTTGGTAACCTTTAAATTAAACTTTGGTTTGGTACGATATTCGGTAATACCGTATTGAAGTTATAGCCAATTGTATTATAAAGTTAATACTATTTATCCAATTTTTTCTATTTTTTGTATGTGAAGGCACAATAGAATAGAAGATTAACAAGTAAGAAGACATTAATAAAATACATTAATACAACTAACAAGTAAGAAGACATCAAGAAAAACAAATTACCTCCGCTCGTCATCCCTCTCTTCCAGGGTTTGAGTTCTTTGTTCTTATTCTCACTCAAGTGATTTAGGGAGGGAAGTTAACATTTTTGAAGAGGAAGAAAACATGATGGAGTTTTTATGACTACATAAATGTAACTTAACATATAATTTTTATACAAATGTGATATGATTTGACTATTACTTCAAAATTCAAAGAACTGTGACAGCATTTCATGCCAAAACTAGATTGTCTCTCACTCAAAATTTAGATTCAAACTCCCCTCGACATATTCCTATTCTTTTGAGATATGATCCATCGAAAACGAAGTTCGTTTGTAGCAAATCAACTACAAACCCAATAAACTTGCTATACGTGAAGTATACACTGACTATTCAATCGCTATCGACTTAAAATCACTTATAAATAGTCCTAACTTTTAGATATGAAATCTTCTTGATGTTTCTAGTCTTTGGATATATAATTCGTTCGAAACGATTTATATATGCAGTACATCAAATTTTAAAGAAAAAGGCATAACTAAAAAAAAGATTAGTTAAATAAATTATCTCCAGAAGTTTGTAACGGGCCGAACAAATAAAAGGTCATTTTTGTTGTAAATAAGTTTGCCGAAGAGCTATAAGGCATAATTATCCCTTAATAAAACCCCAAGATGAATAGATACTTGAAATAAACTAATTAGCATTCAGCAATAAAATTCAATACAAAGTATAATTAATGAAAAACACATAAGCTCATCAACACTACAATTGAGACAATGTACTACTTACTTAATGGAACCTATGATAGCTAGAATAGTCTGTATAGTTGTGAGTAGGAGGAGTATGATGGCTGTCGCAGTTGACGCTATTACCCAAGGACCACTACAATAATTGTGCATCAAACTTGCTATCATCCTGTTCGATTTGTTTTTATAATGTTGAGATGCTCTTAAGCATTCTTCATAATAATAAAAGGTGGAATACGTAGTGACCCCATTTCCGATTTTGTTGAAGAGGCTAGACACGTCTTTGTCCTCTCCCATCCCGTGGTCTATGATTCCTTCTTGGCGAAGCAAATTCACATCTTTGTCTGAGTCGATAAGATGATCCATGAAAATTGCAAAATCACTGAAATATTTAGGTTCTACTTCAGATGATTGTTGCTCATAAGCAATGAGATTTCGCAGGAAAGCTTCTGTCTCATCTAGGACTTGAAAACAAGGGATTGTCATCAATCCACCATCGAACTTAATATCAAACAAACTTGTCATACCACTATCCTTTGCAAATCTAACTCCAGTTTCAGAAAGCTCTGTTGCGTTTGGCATGAAATCCCACGTTTTGTAATGGTTTGATTCTTTCGTGGGGTTCCCATGACATGAAAGTATGTGTACTGCATGAAGTAAATGTTTGATATTACCTGCGTTAGTTGCTATCTTTTTTAAGGGTTCATCGATTGTTTGCATGTTCATGTTTTCCAAGTCAACAAAAAAGGGAAACGAGATCACAGCTTGTATTGCCAATGGTAATTCATCATCTTGCTTTGTCATGTCATGAAGCTTGTTGAGGACAAAGAAAGGAAGTTGGTTTTCTAGTAACGTCAAATCTCGGAGTATTTGATTATATATGCAACCAATGTCAGTTTTGATAATTTCGTCTTCTTCTCTTGGGCCTATTTCCCAACGCTCTCGAATAAATTCAACCACAAAACAACCATCAAGCAACAACATTCTGCAGAATTCGTCGCTTCCAATATTGAGGTCTTCTATATCGTCGTAACAATTCAGTGCTTCCTTCTCCAATTTCTGCAATTCATTCATGTAACTATGCATATCAAGCAGCCCCTCCTTTCGTCTAAGAAACCGTCGTAGGTACAATAATTTGGACTTTTCCATCGGACGAAGTTGATCATTTTTCTTATGGTAAGGACCAATAGAGACCATCTTTGGTGTATACGCATTTGGATTTGATTCACGTAGCCCCACATTTACTTTGAATATGGTACTTGATTTAGTAGATGAATTGTATAAATCCGCAAACATTTCAACAAATATTTCCTTTAAAGGATCCACTTTCCTCCCTTTTTCTATCTGTAACGAAAAGAGTACGAAATCTTAAAATGTTTATTAGAAGCACTATGCAATAAGCAAGCAATTATTTTGTTTAGGGTAAAGGGGTAAATATTGCGATTTAGATCGGATATATGTCTCGATAAAAAAAGTAGTACATATATACCTTCTTCTTTAACAAATAATGCATATTTATCCATTTTATTAACATGATGAATTAAGAAATAATAATCTTAAAACAGGTTTTTTAATTCTAAAAATATCACCTGACTTTAAAAACTTGCTCATCTATTTTCTTTGTCCCTATGAGTCTGACTCAAATAAAAAAAAAAAAAAAGGGGAGGTAAAACCATAGTTAGTGAATGTGGTAGGATCATAAGGTAGACCTAAAATTACAGGAAAGGAAATAATCTAAAAAATTTCTACAATATCTTAAAATTCATGCACGTGGCAAAAAATATATATTTATATATATTGAGAGAGAAACCTCATCTTGTTCAGTTTGAGGAAGCAGTGGAATTTGATCATCTATTGAGGTCATTTCAATGGAGTGTTCCATCCTTTTTTCTTGAACGATAATATCTACAAAAGACACATTCTTTGTAATTTCAATTCATAGATACCATGACTATTATTGTTATTATCCAAAGCAATACATTCATCCTAAATTAATGGCAATTTGAGGGAGTATTAGACACTTCCTTGCAAAAAAAAAGAAATAGTTTTTAAGAAAATGTATATTGTATACCTTAAGGGTCGTTTGGTAGCTGGTTAAAGTTTTGCAGGTAGCAGTAATGTAGAGATTAGTTATTATAGTATGCAAAGATTAGTTATTCATGTATTAGTTATACATGCATTCGTTATTCTACCTTCTATCCTATATAAAATAATATATAGATTCTCTCATAACTTATACATATATTACTTATGCGGGTTTCTAAATTGTCAATCAAATGTCATATTAATTTTCTACATCCTATTTTCTATCTACCTACAAATTAACACCATATAAATTATATAAAAATTAATACGTGAACAACTTTTTTCTTATTCAGTTACTAAATGAATACTAACACATGATTAACTTTTTTCATATACCGCTACTAAAATGACCGCTAATATTTCACATCTTTACATAATTTTTTATATCTACCTTAAAGTTACTTGAGAAACTAACAACACAAATCATTTCTAGTAGCTGGTTATTGCGTAAAAATATTTTAAAATTGTAGTGGTAGTACAAAAAAAAATAACGATAACTAAGAATCTCTTAAATAAAATGATTATCCATATGAGTCATGTCCTTCATGGGTGTAAAATAATATAATAAATTGATTTTATTACCTCTTTGGTTTGGCTGTTTCTTCTTTTGTATTTATTCAACTCTTGCTTCTCCCGGATTTTTCATTGCTATGAAGTATCTATTATACAGAGAAAAAAGAGAGATGTAAACACAGTTAATTGAAGATAGTATCTAGATATGTGTAGGGTAGGGGGTGTCAATGTAAGGTTTGATCCATTATTTTATAAAATTTATATCATATCAATTTTTGATTATTTTGTTTTACATCATTAAAATTAGACTCTTGAATTCTCTTTGATATTTATATGATTTAGTTAATTTTCAATATTTTTTTGTTAAAATGTTATGGTAGAAAGGCGTGGAGGACACAAATTAGAGTAGAATGTCGTTAGTAGGAAGGAATGCGACTATATTAGTAAGTAGGACTACATTTTCTTGTTGCTGTTAGTAGTAGTCGTAGGACTATTCTTGTACGTAATTTCTTATTCTTCGACTTCTATTGCTGTTTATTATTTCGTGTAGTTCAATTATAATATTATTTTGTTATAGTACTGTTATGCTATACTAGTTGTTATCTTTTTTAACTATCTATTGCCTCTTGTACTTAATTTTGTTACGTCTTTTCTAGATTGTTTTTATCTTGAGGCGAAGATCTATCGAAAATAACCTCTTTATCTCACCTTTGAGGTCAAGACAATGTATGTTTACACTCTACTCTCTCATATCCCACTTTGTGGGACACACTAGATATGTTGCACTGTTATTGTTATGTAAGAGTCAGAAGTAGAAGTTAGAACATAATACCAAGTATACTTTTGTAGAATTTTGTTTAAAACTTTCTAGATACTTTTACAATTTAAAAAGTGATGAATCAATGAATATGAAAGGCGGTAACCATAGAGATTCATTCCACTATTTTACCGTAATGTAAAATGGAGTTAAACAAAGATCATAGACAAATTGAAAACTATGGGCTCAAGAACTAGGTCTACTAAAATTAAGTATCCATTTAATGAGAGATTTAGTGTTGTGGCCTTTCAATATTTAATATTTAATATTTAATATTTAATATTTTATATTTTATAATTTTAAAATTTAATATATATAATATGTTTTATACATAAATATACTCAATACAACACTTTATTTTGTGGCCTTTCAACACAATTGGGTGTGTTTTGTAAGAAGGAAAATGTTTTTCATGGAATTTTTTTTTTTTAATATGTTGGTTTCTAACTAATTTTTTCATGTCCGGTTGGTGAGTGGAAAATATTTTCTATTATTTGGTTGGTGAATGAAAATATTTTCATAATATATCTTTTATTTTTGGATAGAGAGTAGAAAATCTTATTAGAAAAATGGTTTCTGACATGAAAATCAGCCTCAATAAGTGATGCGGGACCCGACCCCGACGACTAATTTGGGACTGATCCCCATGACCAATCCAACCCCGATCCCTGACTTGGGAAAGGACCCCGACTCCCAATCCGAAACTTGACATTCAAATTGAGACTCGACCTTGACCCTGACATCTGATCCAGGACTTGACCCCATGTAACATCCGACAATTTGAAATAGCTATGAAGAAGCTTGAAATTGGAAGTAGCCATTTTTTTGGAAAAATACAGAATCTGGAAAAAATTTGGTTAAGTGTGGAAATCAGTGATTTTTGGCCAACTTTGAGCAGTCGTAACTCCTAGATCACGATAAGTTAGGAGTAGTTCCAGTTATGGTTGCGAAGCTTGTGGAATGATCTTTCCAACGCCACTAAGATTGCTCGATTTCGAGTTCGTATGAGCGAGTTATGGCCATTGAAAGTTGGGAAGTTGGCAGGGAATCCGTCCGGAAAATTTTAAGGGCGTTTTGGTCTTTTCCCTAGCCATTTCTTTTGAGGTTATATTGTGTGTTAGGCTGATTTCTGGATCATTTTTATCCTATTTTAAAAGAGAAAGAGTTAGGGTTCTTGAGAGAAGAAGAAGAAGAAGAGGAGAAGAAGAGGAGAAAGGAGATCAACAAGTTCCGTCGTGGATTTTCGTCGGGGGTGATCCCTATCAAGGTATGTGAGTTCTTTGTGTGGTTTGATCCTTTCCCCCACACACCAAGTTCATTTTTTTTATGATTTGAGAAAAGATTGGATTGTTGTTGAAGTTGTTGAAGTTGTTGAAGTTGTTAGTTGTTGTTGATGTTGTTAGTTGTTGTTGAAGTTATTGTTGGTTGTGGGACATGATTGGGTTGTGTATTTGAGTTGTGATTTATTGTATGTTGAGAGATTGATGATCCTTAGTGTTTGGGGTTAAATCCATTGAAGTAAGGGTGGTTTAGAGTTGAAGAAAAGAGGGAGAAAAGTCGGTTTTTTTCTGGGAAAGGGCTGGCAACTGGGCAGAATGCAGAGTGCCCAGCAGCCCCTGTTGAAGCTGGCCAGCAGTCCCATTTGTATTTTATTTTGTTCCTAGGTATTATACCTATGTTTCCTAGTTGTTTCCAACACTCCAAGGTACTTCTAAAAGTCAAGAATTCATCCGTAACATATGAGCAATCACCTTGAATCCAAAAATTTCAATTCAAGGAGAGTTAGTTAGAAGTCAATTGAAGTTAGAAATTAAGAGTTAAGGTTAGAAGTTAAGTAAGTCAAGCTAGTTGTAAAGTTGTTCAAGAGTCTTTATTGAACGTTTTAACTTTATTTTTAGACTCAAGTGTCAAGTCAAGCAAGGAGCTTAGAGTTTCAAGCTAAGTAAAGAGTTTCAAGTTTCAAGTTTCAAGTTGAGTTCATTTTCTCAAAGTTATTAGGGAACTATGTATTCCCAAAGAAGTTTTAAAGAAATGTCTTTACATTTAAACAAGGTTGGAAACTGAAATTTTCAAAGAGCCTTCGGGATAGTGTTTTTGAGTAATTATCTCATGTCAGCAGGAAGAAATGTGTTTTAAAAACATAAGAGCCGGTATATTTTTGGGAGTAGTATCGAGCACCGAATTGGGGGAGCGTTCAAAGAACCCACAGCCCCCATAGAACCATGTTAGCCACCATGGGTAGAAAAGGATCATGCTCTTTAGATGAATCCTTTTCATATTAGACTAGTGGATCCATTAGGCAGTTCAGGTCTTATACCTTTGGCCGGGTATAGGATGCTCTGGCAGCGTGAGGTTGATCGCTGTATCATCACTTTAGCTCTTATGTGATGGTTGTCGGTTAGAGATACTCCCACAGCAGTTATTGTATTTTTATACACGGAAATTATTGTATTTTATATACATCAGTTTAATTGTATTTCTATATACATCTCAGGTTTATTGTATCCTTGTATACACACAGAGCTTTATAGCATGTTTTAAACAGTCTTTCTTTATATCACACTTGTTTTAAATTGTCTTATATTGAAAGAAGTCAGTCAGGTTGAGTTGAGTTGAACAAGGTAAACTTTTCAGTTTCTTTCAAATTTCCTTCTAGCCTTTGTTGCTTAGTTTTCCAGCTCGCATACTAGTACCTTCCATGTACTGATGCCAGTGGGCCTGCATCGTCTTATGATGCAGATACAGGTACCCCGGATCAGCATCCTGCACGTCGTTGATCCAGCTGAGCACTCCAGAGTCAGTGGTGAGCCTCCTTGCATTCCGGAGGACTCAATTATTTTGTGTTCTTAGTTTTTGTTTTGTTAGGATGTTGCGGGGTCTGTCCCAACATCCATCTCAGTATTTAGAGGCTTCATAGACAGTCAGACAGTCAGTCAGTTAGTTTGGAGTCTCTCATGCATGTATATATTTAAATATCCTATTTTGAGACTAGAGATGCCTTGTTGGCAAATTACTTTCAGTTGAGTTGTTTTATAACCTTTCATTGCATTGAGTTATCCTGTTGAGTTAAGTTTCCGCTGAGTTAAGAAAGCCAGGCCAAGGGTTCGCTTGGGGGCCAGCGATGGTCTTCAAGTGCCGGTCACGTCTGGGGTGTAGGCTCGGGGCGTGACAAACTTGGTATCAGAGCACAGAGTTCGAGAGTCCTAGGGAGTCTATGAAGCCGTGTCTGTAGAGTCCTAGTTATTGGTGTGAAGCGCGCCACATCTATAATTGGGAGGCTGCAACATTTAGGAAGATTTCTCATTTCTTTCACACTCATTTCATGCGTTAGAGTTGACCTCTAAAAAGTTTCTTTCTAATCCGTGCTTGCGCGTGTTTTCAGATAATCATGCCTCCAAGAAGAGTTGGTAGAGGGCGTCTTCCTAGACGTTATATTGATGAGCAAGAGTTACCTTATGCCCCGGGAGTGCAAGATCAAGGGGAAGTTTCTAATGCCGAGTTTAGAGAGGCAATTAGAATTCTGAGTCAAGCTGTGACTAATCAAATTGGTCAGCAAAGAGGAGCTCGACATGAAGGAGCTGACACTTCAAGGATTCGTGAGTTCTTGGGGATGAATCCTCCGAGTTTCATGGGTTCAAGTACTACTGAGGATCCAGAGAACTTCACTGAGGAGTTGAAGAAGATTTTTGATGTGATGCATGTAGCAGATATTGAGCGGGTTGAACTAGCTGCATATCAATTGAAGGATGTTGCTAGAACTTGGTTCGACCAGTGGAAAAGAAGTAGAGCTGAGAATGCACCACCTGCGAGTTGGGCCGGTTTTGAGGAAGCTTTCTTAGGGCATTTCTTTCCTCGAGAGTTGAGAGAGGCCAAGGTACGTGAGTTCCTCACACTTAAGCAGGATTCTTTGAGTGTTCATGAGTACAGTCTGAAGTTCACACAATTATCCCGCTATGCTCCGGAGATGGTTGCGGACATGAGGAATAGAATGAGCTTGTTTGTTGCTGGGTTGTCTCGGTTGTCGAGCAAGGAAGGTAGGGCTGCAATGCTTATCGGGGACATGGACATATCAAGGTTGATGGTTTATGTGCAGCAGGTTGAGGAAGAGAAGCTGAGGGACAGAGAAGAGTTTAGAAATAAGAGAGCAAAGACCGGGAACGAGTCCGGGCAGCAGAGAGGTAATTCAAACCGTTCCTCCTTTCAGCAAAGGCAAAAGGGACCTGCTCCATCATCTGTTAGAGCACCTGCACCCAGATACAAAGGTGAATTTAATGTTCAGAATTCGAAGGACTTCAGGGCTAGACCAGCACAATCTTTGGGTAGTGTGGCACAAGGGAGTAGTATGCCTCCTGCCTGCGCTAAGTGTGGTAGGAACCACTCAGGTATTTGTCGAGAGGGCTCCGTTGGTTGTTTCAAGTGTGGTCAGAATGGACATTTCATGCGAGAGTGTCCAAAGAATAGGCAGGGTAATGGGGGAAATAAAGCACAGTCTTCTTCAGTTGTTCCCCCAGACAGGACGACACCTAGAGGAGCTACTTCTGGTACCAGTGGAGGAGCAAACCGCCTTTATGCAATCACTAGTCGCCATGCGCAAGAGAATTCTCCAAATGTTGTCACTGGTATGATCAAAGTCTTTGCTTTTGATGTGTATGCTTTGTTAGACCCAGGAGCAAGTTTATCTTTTGTAACTCCTTATGTTGCAAATAAGTTTGAGGTTCTTCCTGAAAGACTTTGTGAACCCTTTTGTGTTTCTACACCTGTTGGGGAATCTATTCTAGCAGAAAGAGTCTATCGTGATTGTCCTGTTTCCATCAGTCACAAGAGCAGTTGAAAGATCTCCTAGATAAGGGTTTCATTCGACCAAGTGTCTCGCCTTGGGGAGCTCCGGTCTTGTTTGTGAGAAAGAAAGATGGTTCCCTTAGAATGTGTATAGACTACCGCCAGTTGAATAAGGTTACCATCAAGAACAAGTACCCTCTTCCGAGGATTGATGATCTTTTCGATCATCTTCAAGGTGCTACTTGTTTTTCAAAGATTGACCTCCGATCAGGCTATCATCAGTTAAGGGTAAGGGAATGTGATATCCCAAAGACAGCTTTCAGAACCAGGTATGGTCATTATGAGTTTTTAGTCATGTCCTTTGGTTTGACCAATGCACCGGCAGCTTTCATGGACTTGATGAATAGAGCCTTCAATATGTGCTTACTCAGAGGGAGCTTAATCTCAGACAGAGGAGGTGGTTAGAGTTACTCAAGGATTATGACCTGAGTATTCTTTACCACCCAGGTAAGGCTAATGTTGTTGCTGATTCTTTGAGCAGGTTGTCTATGGGTAGCACCGCCCATATTGAAGAAGGGAGGAGAGAGTTAGCAAAAGATGTGCACAGATTGGCATGCCTGGGAGTCAGATTTATAGATTCCGCAGAAAGAGGGATAGCAGTGACGAGCAGGGCCGAGTCATCATTAATGTCAGAAGTGAAAGAGAAGCAAGATCAAGATCCCATTTTGCTTGAGTTGAAGGCAAATGTTCAAAAGCAAAGAGTATTAGCTTTTGAACAAGGGGGAGATGGTGTTTTGAGATTTCAAGGTAGATTGTGCGTACCTATGGTAGATGGACTCCAAGAGAGGATTATGGCGGAAGCTCACAGCTCCAGATATTCTATTCATCCGGGTTCCACCAAGATGTATCGTGATTTACGTGAAGTTTATTGGTGGAATGGCATGAAGAAGGGCATTGCTGAGTTTGTTGCTAAGTGTCCAAATTGCCAACAAGTGAAAGTTGAACACCAAAGGCCCGGTGGTTTGGCTCAGAGGATAGAACTTCCAGAGTGGAAGTGGGAGATGATCAATATGGATTTCATCACAGGGTTGCCAAGGTCTCGCAGACAGCATGATTCTATTTGGGTGATTGTCGACAGAATGACAAAGTCAGCTCATTTTCTACCGGTAAAGACTACCCTTTCAGCAGAAGATTATGCCAAGTTGTATATTCGAGAGATAGTGAGACTTCATGGAGTCCCAATCTCCATTATTTCAGATAGAGGTGCACAGTTTACTGCACAGTTCTGGAAATCTTTTCAGAAAGGCTTGGGTTCAAATGTGAACTTAAGTACTGCCTTTCATCCTCAGACTGATGGGCAAGCAAAGCGCACTATTCAGACTTTAGAAGATATGCTGAGAGCTTGTGTGATCGATTTCAAAGGTAATTGGGATGATCACCTACCTCTCATTGAGTTTGCCTACAACAACAGTTATCACTCTAGCATCCAGATGGCTCCATATGAAGCTCTTTATGGGAGAAGATGTAGGTCTCCTATTGGATGGTTTGAAGTGGGTGAAGCACAGTTGATAGGACCAGATTTAGTTCACCAAGCTATGGAGAAGGTGAAAGTGATTCAAGAGAGGTTGAAAACGGCACAGAGTCGTCAGAAATCCTACACTGATGTTAGGAGAAGGGCGTTAGAGTTTGAAGTAGATGATTGGGTATATTTGAAGGTTTCACCCATGAAAGGGGTTATGAGGTTTGGTAAGAAAGGGAAACTTAACCCCCGATATATTGGACCTTATCGCATAGTTAAGAGAGTTGGCAATGTAGCTTATGAGTTGGAGCTACCACAGGAGTTAGCAGCGGTCCATCCGGTATTTCATATCTCCATGTTGAAGAAGTGCATAGGCGATCCTTCATTGATCCTACCGACTGAAAGTATTAAGATCAAGGATAACTTATCTTATGAGGAGATTCCTGTTCAAATTTTAGATCGGCAAGTTCGAAGGTTGAGAACAAAGGATGTAGCCTCAGTCAAGGTCCTTTGGAGGAACCAATTTGTTGAGGAAGCTACTTGGAAAGCCGAAGAAGACATGAAGAAGAGATATCCATATCTCTTTGAATCCGCAGATCAAGGTATTAATTTTCTTCTTAGTGCTCTTTAAATTATAGTGGGCATATTGTTGTTGTTGTTGTTGTTGTTGTTGTTGCATAGTTACTTGTTGGGTGATTGAGTTGTTGTGCACCCTTAGCTTAGTAAGAATCACCTCATTCGAGGACGAATGTTCCCAAGGGGGAGATATTGTAACATCCGACAATTTGAAATAGCTATGAAGAAGCTTGAAATTGGAAGTAGCCATTTTTTTGGAAAAATACAGAATCTGGAAAAAATTTGGTTAAGTGTGGAAATCAGTGATTTTTGGCCAACTTTGAGCAGTCGTAACTCCTAGATCACGATGAGTTAGGAGTAGTTCCAGTTATGGTTGCGAAGCTTGTGAAATGATCTTTCCAACGCCACTGAGATTGCTCGATTTCGAGTTCGTATGAGCGAGTTATGGCCATTGAAAGTTGGGCAGTTGGCAGGGAATCCGTCCGGAAAATTTTAAGGGCGTTTTGGTCTTTTCCCTAGCCATTTCTTTTGAGGTTATATTGTGTGTTAGGCTGATTTCTGGATCATTTTTATCCCATTTTAAAAGAGAAAGAGTTAGGGTTCTTGAGAGAAGAAGAAGAAGAAGAGGAGAAGAAGAGGAGAAGAAGAGGAGAAAGGAGATCAACAAGTTCCGTCGTGGATTTTCGTCGGGGGTGATCCCTATCAAGGTATGTGAGTTCTTTGTGTGGTTTGATCCTTTCCCCCACACACCAAGTTCATTTTTTTTATGATTTGAGAAAAGATTGGATTGTTGTTGAAGTTGTTGAAGTTGTTGAAGTTGTTGAAGTTGTTGAAGTTGTTAATTGTTGTTGATGTTGTTAGTTGTTGTTGAAGTTATTGTTGGTTGTGGGACATGATTGGGTTGTGTATTTGAGTTGTGATTTATTGTATGTTGAGAGATTGATGATCCTTAGTGTTTGGGGTTAAATCCATTGAAGTAAGGGTGGTTTAGAGTTGAAGAAAAGAGGGAGAAAAGTCGGTTTTTTTCTGGGGAAAGGGCTGGCAACTGGGCAGAATGCAGAGTGCCCAGCAGCCCCTGTTGAAGCTGGCCAGCAGTCCCATTTGTATTTTATTTTGTTCCTAGGTATTATACCTATGTTTCCTAGTTGTTTCCAACACTCCAAGGTACTTCTAAAAGTCAAGAATTCATCCGTAACATATGAGCAATCACCTTGAATCCAAAAATTTCAATTCAAGGAGAGTTAGTTAGAAGTCAATTGAAGTTAGAAATTAAGAGTTAAGGTTAGAAGTTAAGTAAGTCAAGCTAGTTGTAAAGTTGTTCAAGAGTCTTTATTGAACGTTTTAACTTTATTTTTAGACTCAAGTGTCAAGTCAAGCAAGGAGCTTAGAGTTTCAAGCTAAGTAAAGAGTTTCAAGTTTCAAGTTTCAAGTTGAGTTCATTTTCTCAAAGTTATTAGGGAACTATGTATTCCCAAAGAAGTTTTAAAGAAATGTCTTTACATTTAAACAAGGTTGGAAACTGAAATTTTCAAAGAGCCTTCGGGATAGTGTTTTTGAGTAATTATCTCATGTCAGCAGGAAGAAATGTGTTTTAAAAACATAAGAGCCGGTATATTTTTGGGAGTAGTATCGAGCACCGAATTGGGGGAGCGTTCAAAGAACCCACAGCCCCCATAGAACCATGTTAGCCACCATGGGTAGAAAAGGATCATGCTCTTTAGATGAATCATTTTCATATTAGACTAGTGGATCCATTAGGCAGTTCAGGTCTTATACCTTTGGCCGGGTATAGGATGCTCTGGCAGCGTGAGGTTGATCGCTGTATCATCACTTTAGCTCTTATGTGATGGTTGTCGGTTAGAGATACTCCCACAGCAGTTATTGTATTTTTATACACGGAAATTATTGTATTTTATATACATCAGTTTAATTGTATTTCTATATACATCTCAGGTTTATTGTATCCTTGTATACACACAGAGCTTTATAGCATGTTTTAAACAGTCTTTCTTTATATCACACTTGTTTTAAATTGTCTTATATTGAAAGAAGTCAGTCAGGTTGAGTTGAGTTGAACAAGGTAAACTTTTCAGTTTCTTTCAAATTTCCTTCTAGCCTTTGTTGCTTAGTTTTCCAGCTCGCATACTAGTACCTTCCATGTACTGATGCCAGTGGGCCTGCATCGTCTTATGATGCAGATACAGGTACCCCGGATCAGCATCCTGCACGTCGTTGATCCAGCTGAGCACTCCAGAGTCAGTGGTGAGCCTCCTTGCATTCCGGAGGACTCAATTATTTTGTGTTCTTAGTTTTTGTTTTGTTAGGATGTTGCGGGGTCTGTCCCAACATCCATCTCAGTATTTAGAGGCTTCATAGACAGTCAGACAGTCAGTCAGTTAGTTTGGAGTCTCTCATGCATGTATATATTTAAATATCCTATTTTGAGACTAGAGATGCCTTGTTGGCAAATTACTTTCAGTTGAGTTGTTTTATAACATTTCATTGCATTGAGTTATCCTGTTGAGTTAAGTTTCCGCTGAGTTAAGAAAGCCAGGCCAAGGGTTCGCTTGGGGGCCAGCGATGGTCTTCAAGTGCCGGTCACGTCTGGGGTGTAGGCTCGGGGCGTGACACCCCAACTCCTGATTCGAGATCCGATCCCAACCTCGACACCTGAACCGACACAAGACCCCAATACCTAAACCTAACTCTTGCCCGAGACCTAACATTCAAATTAGGACCCGACCTTAAAATCCTGACTCGACCTAACACTGTCACCGACATCCGATATGGGACCTGACCCCGACTCCCTAGGACCCAACTTTCGAACCAGGACCTGACTCGACTTCCGACCCAAGATTCAACTTCCAAATTGAGAGTCGACCATGACTTTCAAATCGGGACCCGGGTCCACCCCCGACTACAAATCAGGATTTGAATATTTTTTTAAAAAAAATAATTGAATTCATTTTTTGAGGGGGGTGGGGTGGGGTGGTAGGGAGTCGGGATAGGAGTGGGATAAAAATATATGAAATATTTAAAATTTGAAATATTTTTAAAAAACAAACTTTTAAATTATTTTTTTGGGGGTGGTGGAGGTGGTAGGGGTGGGCCGGTGGGGTAAAAAATCAGAAATTTTTAAAATTTGAGGTATTTTTCAAAAATAATTTTTAATTTTTTTTTTTTTTTTTTTTTTTTTTTTTTGTGGGCTGAGGCTGGTTTAGAGGTAGGGGTTAATAAAATGAAATTATTTTTTAAAAAGAAATTTTAAAATTTTTAATTTTTACTTGGAGGGGAAGGGTAGGGATACGAGTTGATTTGAAAAATATTTTCCAAATATTTAATTCAGTCAAATATGAAAAATTGAAATCACTTTTCATCGCTCAAACACACCTGTTCTTGGCCGACGACAGAAAAAAATTGAGAATTCCGCTGACTCAAGTCAATGACTATATATTTTCCACTATATTTTACTGTTGAGTACGAAAAAGAAAGGTATAAAATTAATATTACGAAAAAGAAAGTTAGGTATAAAATTATTATTACAAAAATAGGGTAGTTGAGTAGGTTCTTTAATACCACAACAAAAGTACAAACAAATCATTTAATTTAGTTTCAATACGATTTTATTTCTATGTCTCCTTTTGAGTAAATTAATTGTCAAGTATATGACCAACAAGAATTGTTATAAAGTTGTACGTACTCTTCATTCTTAATCAAAAATCCTGGGTTCGATTCCTTCTAGGTATGGAGTGTTAGGGAGCACTTTACTTTCTTTTCTTTTAGCCATAAATATGAAACTTTGTTACACAGTTTCAATAATCGGACTGGCAAAGAAACTAAGAAAAATATAACGACTAAAATAAGACGGGGGAAATAATATTGTAGCTCCAATAATTAGACGACTTAGCATTATAAGTGGTCAACTGAATATTAAAGCTTCCCCTTTCACTTCATTTTGTCGTCTAGTTGTATTGTTCATTTCCTCATAGATAAATTAGATAGCTATATATAATATTACATTTGTTTAAAAAAAAATGATCTAACTTTTTTTATATTCTACTTAAAAAAAGAAGAACAACTTTCATATATAGCAAACACAAAAATCATTTTTATATGAAATAGTTATATTTTATATAATTGCGCTCTATAGCAAACATAAATATATATATTTCACTATACATATACAAAAGAAAGTAGTTGTATATAATTTATTTTTGTTTCGGTATACATATACAAAAGATCAGTTGTATAATTTGTGTTTGTATAAAGCGAGAAAGAGAGAAAGGAAAAAGAGAACTAGGCAGGGAAATATTTGTATTGTATAATTATAAGTGTATAGGACGAAGATATATGTATTTGCATGTGTATATACAATTTTCTCTCGCTTTATACAGACAGAAACACAATTTATACATTTTTGTTTGTATAAGCGAGAGAGGCGAGGGAGAGACCGACAAGCGAGACCTGGGAGAGTGGCGAGCGAAATCTGGGAGAGGGGAGAGGGGAGAGAGCGGAACGAAAATATATGTACATATACAATTTTCTCTTGTTTTATACAAACACAAACGCATTTATACATTTGCGTTTGTATAAAAACGACAGAGGTGAGGGAGAGAACGAGAGTGGCAAGCGAGATTCACCAGGAGATAGGCGAAATAACAGCAGTTTGCTATGGGGTACAATTAAATCAAACTATGGTTATAGCATTTAATTTGAATTAATAGTTTGCTATTATATACAATTTTTCCAAAAAAGAACGATCTCTTTTTTTTATTTGGTAATATTTTAATTTCAGTTTTTCACGTCACATATTTAAGACAATAATATTAAAGAATAATTTGATACATTTGACATAGCTTTAATTTAGGACCATAACATTAAATTTTTTAATTATTATTTTCTAAAACTTTATGCTTAAATCAAATTAGATCATTATTTTTAAAACCAAAGAAATATTATATTCTCAGATATTTCACTTTCAGTGCAAATAGAAAGTTAGGTGCAAATATTAATTTTACAAAAGAAAGAAGCACGTTTTTTAAATGCGTACGTCCTCTTCGATGTACTCTCTTCTTAGTACATTGTTTTATTTTACTTAACCTTTATATTATAGTTAATATTTTTTAATTTTATTTGTCTATTTTAACAAATTAAAAGAATTTCATTACTTTTCCTCATACCATATCCTTAATAATTTTTAAAAAGAGTGCCAAGTCAATATGAATTAAATAATACGAAACGGAGAAGAGAGCAATCATTTATGCCCCCGCATTCCATCAAAACCACACCTTTTTTTAAGTGAACTTTAGAATATTTAATAATAAGAAAATATAAATAGAAAGGGGAATATAAAAAGGTAAATTAATGTAAAAATGTAATGTGCGTTCATGTTAATCACCAAAATATAAATAAATAAAAAAATAGGTAGTCATGCAAGAAAGGATGCTACAATTAACTAAATGTTATTCCATTTCTCAATTATTACTCCTAACGTCTTATATCAGTTGTCAAGATTATCAAAAATACATATTCCAACTTACTTGTTATTTTATAAAAGTCAAGATTAAATTGATTATTTTTATTCTATTTAACCCTTTAATATTACATGTTCGCGAAATAAGATTAACTTAGTTGTCCTTTTGAAAATGACTATAGTTAAAAATATATTTTTTAAAATTTTTTCTATTGTAATGGCAGTTACCTATATATATATATATATATATATATATATAATTATAAATACGACGACTTATATGAAAAGGAATGAATAGTAAATTATAGCTCCAAGACGACTTAGAGTTAAGTGGTCAACCGAATAGAAAGTTGGGTGCAAAAATTATTTTTTACAATCTATCCACCATTAATAATTTATTACTACATACAGTTCATGCCTATGTCCAGAATTCATAATTACAAAAGAAAGAAGCATGTTTTTTAAATGCTTACGTTCAGTGGCAGAGCCAAAAATTTCACGAAGAGTGTTCAAATGCTAAAGTGAATCCGCTCTTCTTAAAAAATTGAAATTTTTTTTTGTTAATTCGTGTATCTTTACTTTTTCAAGGTGCCTAAAACCAATAGACTACATCATACTTTTGTGTCAAGAATATCCAAAATATGTTATTTGGCCACTTTATTTATCATTGAAATTGCAAATTACATAGAGAATGAATCGGTTTATAATTAGTCCAATGTTCCTTGCATTCTTTCAAGTTTTCAAAAAATGAGAGAGATAAGAGAATGTGTTTTGGTAAGTTTAAGTGTCAATACAGTTGAGATCAAATTTGAGTGTCCATTTATATATTTTTCCTTTTATAAAATAGTTAATTACAAGACTAGTAATATGATATTTAACTGAATCTTCAAATTGTTAAAGTTCAATACATTCACAAGATGAATATTGTAAAGATTTTGTTCATATATATTTTAATCGTATAAGTACGCTTACTTTAGGTCTTAGGATCTTTATATTTAATTTTACATAATAAAAGTCGATTAATAAAAAAGAGACCATGTTTTTTCAGTTTGAAGAAGCAGTGGAATTTGGTTATCTATTGAAATAATCTCAATGGAGTGTGCCATCTTGCTTTCTTCAACTCTAATTCCTACATAAGACACATTATTCTTTTTAGTGTCAACTCATATTACTATTAATCCAAACCAATATACTCGTTGCAGAATTTGATTTGGAAAGAAAAAAGACAAAAGCAATAAAAGGGAAATTATATTACTATAAACTCTCATGTTACTTTATAAAAAGAATCCAACTGTGTCTTTTCAAAATTAGCCTGTAGAAAAAAAAATTAATTTGATCTATTAAAAATAAAAAGATCAAGAAGTAATACATAAGTTAATGATGTGTTTATACACAATATAATTCTCCGACGAAGGAGTGTCGTGGATCCATCCAAAGCAAATCTATCAACTCAAAAGTTGAAAACACCACATGTGCACACAAACAGTCATTAATAATGATTATAATGTGAGTATGGACACCAATGAGCTATTATTTTGTTAAGTTAACTGGAGTGAAACAGGGTGGTTGGCAAGTCCTTTTCCTCAATCTTGACACCACTTAACATAAGAAGAAAAAAACATCTTACTCCATTATAGTAGAGAAAGACAAGTCACTTCACCTAGGAATATGAGGTTTGTCAAAAAAACCTTGAAATGAACAATGTTTCTTTGCTGATACTGCCAAAAAAAAATAAAAAAGAAGCAATCTTTTATACACCCTTTTTAAACAAAAAAGAGCTTTCAAGTGCTTATACATATTACTTAAAATTATATGTATTTTTAAATTAAAAAAAGAGAAAATGGTCAAATGCCCCACTAATCTATATTCGGATTTTCAACTACACACTTTAACTTTACGGGGATCCTATCACCCCCTTGAACAATTTAAGTTTGATATTATTACACCCCTAAAACGTCACAACCACATTTATGCTTGCCGGTGAAACCCACCCACTAATAGGTGGAAATTTTATTAAAAACTTTTTTTTATTCTTTTTCTTTTTTGATTTATTGTCTAGTTAAAGGTCACAATGCCAAAATTTATGGATGCCTTTTGGATCTTCAAATTTGAAACTTGTTGATAATGTTGTGCCGTAATTTTCCTATCTGTAGAAAAAATTACTTTTTGAAATGTTCTAAGTATAATACAATTTGAGGAAAATACTTAGAAAAGAGTCGGCTCTTAATTTTTTAAAGAAATTAAGAAAACTTATAAATTTCAAAGATTTAAATAGAAAAAATCATTTGAAAATACCAAAGAGGGTTCGGGGTTCAATTTACACTTCGAGAAGGGTTTAAGCATTTGAAGTGCCCGCTAACATGCGGTTGACCTGCGACTTGACTAAAATGATTTTTGACTAATTCTTAGGAATATGATTTAACATAAAAAATAATAATAATTTACACTATTCGATTAACTTTGAGAAAATAGTTAAACAAAGAGCAATTTTTTTATTTTTTTTTATTTTTATTTTTTAGAGAAAGGAAACTAAAAATGAGACATTTAAATTAAATTGCAAGTGAGTAGGTACTTGACAAAAAACTAGATTAATTAACATTTATTTGAAACTTTTTAGAAGTAATAAATTGAGCCAATTTAGTCCATTAAAATATGAAATCATTTTAATCTAGTTGAAGATCAGCGAAAGTTTTGACTAATAAAAACATTTGAATAAGTAAATAAAGAATAAAGAGTGATGAAATAAAATTATTAAAGTTAACCAACACAAAGGAAATAGTTCATCTTTTGGGGAATTTAATTAGGTTGATTAACAATTATAAAGTTAGAGTTAATGATAAGAAAAAACAAACAATAAATAAAGATAATTAAATAATTTAAAGGGTGAAGGGGGAATCAAATTTGGGCCTCCTTTTTGGGCCAATTTCGCTGCAATTTTTGGGCTTTTATCCAAAACCCGTTTTTGTATACACTTTCTTTCTGTATATCAGTGTATATCGAATGTATACAACCCATTTTTCTGCCTTCCAAACCTATAGCAGCTCCATTTTAACCTATTTCAGCTTCCCTTACAACATGTATTCTCTTCCCGAACTCTACATGATTCCAATTACGAGGTTGACTTGATAGGACGGAGAATGCAAGAGATAGGAGTTGGGTCCAACTTGGACTCCGCCAACATACCATAAATCAAACAAAAAATAAATAAATAAAAGAAGATGAATTAGAGTTGGGCAAGATCCAAAAAAAAAAAAAAAAAAACTTAGCATAATATTCAAATCACAAGCAAAGAAACTAAATGGTAATTCCCGTAATTAATATTAAATAGATCATCAATTTTATTTCATCTTTTCATCGAGAAAAAGAAAAAAGAAATAAAATTAAATTAAAAATTAAAATCACTTCAACAAATATGAAAGGAAAATAAACATGGACCGCTAAAGTAAGTGTTACTTTATGGAATTAACAAACAAGACAGCTTTATGCACATGACAAGCATTTGACAAGTAAGGTATGCACACTGACAAAGATTATACATTTGCAATAAGAGTGGATAAATTATAAGTCATAATAGCATATGGATAGCAGTAAGCAGGTTTAGCAGCATTCAAGTGAATACAAGTGTAGCAGTTCGAAATTTCAACAAAATACCGTTATGCGGGCAAGAATATAAGAATAGTAACAGTTATAATCAGAAAAAAAAAATCATCTTCGACAAGAACCAAACCAAAACTTATTTATTATTGAAACTGAATGCATTCTAAGCAATTGGAACAAGAACTCAACTAAATCTATCCGTAAGACGAGATTAGGCAAACATTGATATGAATTCTTAATACCAAATCCTAATACAACAATCAAACAACAATTCCTAAGAAAAAAAAAACCTTTCTAGGTTCTTAAACAAGGGAAAGTTAGCACTATGAAAGAAACATAACACATTTTAGAAAGAGAATTGCAAACTCATATGCGAAAACAAGAAATAAGGGGCAACACACTCATCATATAATCACAACATGAGAGAAGCAATTATAGAGCTCGATGAGACAACTTAAAATACCACACATGACTTCAAACTCAATAATCCAAGTGCTCTTGAAGTTAGCAGAATAGGAAGAAGAGAAACAAGTTTTACCTTTTGAGGGCAGGGACTGAGGCAAACGAGTTGAGGCGAACTATTTCACCACTGCACGAAAAGAAATCCGACGAAAGATTCCAACGGCAGAGAACAAAGAGCTTAAGCCGAGAGTTCAAGATTTGAAATTCTTAACTTAGTAACTATGGAAATCAAAATTCTTCTTATGAATCTGTATCACAGTATTTTTCCTCTATTTTCGTCTATCCCCCCTTTGGATGGGAAAACGCCATCCTTTTATAGGTGAAAATCAAGTTCAAAATTCAAATTAAAAATTAAAATAATGCTGGAAAACAAAGAGTTGCAACCTGATATCAAAATCAACAATCACTTTTCAGATTTTGATCTTTTGGACTAATTTAGCCCACAAATTTTGAAAATATTTTAAACAAAACCTGGCCAGAGCAAAGGTGTAGGCAACGTAGGGGTCTGTTTCTTCATCAGAAAAAGGTGATGGAGAAGATGTAAAGTTGATAGGAGGGGATTGTGATTTGCTTGTTGAATTTTTGCGATTTCAGCGCTATTTGCTCGCTGATTTTGCTGTCGTTGCGTGAAGAAGAAGACGCGTGACAGGGGTGAGGTTGTGTTTGGTACTGCTTGCGATTTCTCGGTCTCTTCATGTTTTTGGACTGCTTGAAGGTTCTGGGTTTTGATTTTTTTCTAGGAATTATGATGTGGGCTGCTGGAAAATGGCCCAAATAAGAAAAGGGGTTAGATCTTTTAAGAAATAAAAATTGAGTTTAATTTAGATAAATTAATATTAATTAATTAACGAGCTTCTTAATTTTAACGAAATATTATAATTATTTTTATTATAAAAATAATTAATTTCATTACAAACTAATTAACTCTAAATTAAAACTATAGCTTAAAGTAATAAAATATTTAACTAAAATGTAAAATATTTATGATGGTTTTCAATATAATAACGTGATTGTAAAAATATACATATTTATTATTAAAATTATTAAAAATGATAAAATTACTCTAAAAATAACTTGAAAGTATTTTGAATTTCATAAAATTCATTAATTCAAAATTATGACCCTTACTAATAAAGTATTTAAAATATAAAATCTATGGGAGATGATTTTTGAATCCTCATAAAATGCATTAATTATATACATAACTAAATAAAACATATATATTATAATTAAAAAAATAAAGTGACAAAACTATTTAAAATAACTTGCAAACTATGTTTATTTTATTTTATTTTTGAAATTTTTATAAAACTAATTATTTTAAATCGTTAGAAATCGAAGAAGCTTGATGATTAATTTTAATATTGTGGAGGGTTAAAATTGGGTGTCAACAGATAACATAGATGGTTGGTAATAATTTGAAGCTAAACATGATGAGTTTGATTGAGTTCATGGCTAAGATTTTTAGATTTGGAGAATAGCCGAAATTCCATGGAAATCGATGAGCTTCCATATGAAATTATTGGATCTATATTCTTGATTTGGGAGCTGCTTTCGTTGATGGTTGGAAGAGTTCAGTATGGCACAAAACTAAAGCTCATAGTTTAAAATGTGAAGCACCAACTTGAAACCTCCATTAAAGATAGTTCATAAGCTTGAGTTCGAAATTCGATTTGCCACAAACGAGCTCCATTTTGAGTTGGTAATATGTCAAAGGAATCGAAATGTTGAGAAAAGCTTATATTCAGAATTTATGGGCGATTTTGAGAAGAATTTAGGGGATTTTACATCAATTTTTTCAAGCAATGGACCGAAGAAGATGAAGAACAGGTGTTACAATTTTTTTAGATTTGTAGAAAAATGACCAGATATTAAAATCAGTTAAGGAAAATTTCTATGGGTCTGTTGAGTATTGAATATAGGATGAAAAAATTTCTTAATATTCAAAGTTTATCGAAGAAAAACAATTGGGTATCCTTATTCAAGCTTAATTTTGCTTTGATTTGAAATATTTTTGGTACATAATTCTTGATTGTGGAAACTGATGGGTGAAATTGCTAATACGATTTGTGGTGTATGATTGACGTAGTGTTGGCGATGATTTCAAAATGGTGATGAAATTTGATGCTTGCCATATATGTTGTATCAAGTTGCTATGAAGAAGAAAACAAATTAAAAGAGATAAAATCAATTAGGAAAAAAAGGAATAATAAATAAAAATACATATATTTATGAAAAATATATTAAAAATAATATTTTAATATTTATTTTTGTTCTTCACTCTCTCAAAGAGAGTGAAATACACTCACTTTGCTAAGTAAGCATTTAGGGAGATAGAAATTTCAATTTTAAACAGTTCAAGGGAGTGATAGGACCCCCGTGAAATTGAAGTGTGTAGTTAAAAATTCAAATATAGATTAAGGGGGCATCTGGCCATTTTCTCTTTAAAAAAAACATGTACGAAATATAAAAAACAAAACAAAACAACCGTTAGTTTTCCCCACTTCTCTAAGGGAATGAAACTTTTTTTGAAAATAATTTCCTTAAGTGAAAAATTGTGTTTCCTTATTTATCTCCAAAAAATTTGACCTTATATTATTATTTATCTTATACTCATCTTTTTTATTATTTTTACTCTCAATATTGAACTCTCTCCTAAAAAAAATGATTTACTGTTGCTTACAAGTTGATAAAGAACAAAATTTGCTTCTGAGTGTCTTTTTCAAAATCTTAAGAAGTGCAGCAAACAATCATTATATTGAATGAACGCAACACTATTTCAACATCAACTTATCAAATTCGTGAACCAACTTTTATTATTCTAACTTTATTTTATAATTTTTTTTGAACTTTTGTTATTGTTGATATTCTTAGTTAGTAAGTATATATATTCTTGTTTTAGTTATTACTAAGATAAATAATACAAGCAGAAGATAATTATTTAATGGAAATATTCAAACAAATAAAAAGACTTGATTTTTTTCCTAATGCATATATTGCTTATAGAATAATGTTAACAATTCATGTACTTATTGCCTCGGCCGAAAGAAGTTTTTCGAAACTAAAATTGATAAAATTTTATCTAAGATCAACAATGTGAGATTGAATACATTAGCTATATTATCAATTAAAAAGGAATTAATAAAACAAATATTAGAAAACACTAATTAATGACTTCACATCTAAAAAGCCAAGAAAAATATATTTTAAATAAATATATACATGATTTTTTTTTTTTGAAAAAAAATAATTAAAAAAAATATTAGAGCCCCTTTTAAGATTTGCCTTTAGACCTCTAATCTTTAAAAAAAATATTAGAGCCCCTTTTAAGATTTGCCTTTAGACCTCTAATCTTGTTGAGTCAGCTCCGAGTACAGTAGAAGTGAAGAGGACACAAAGTCATAAAAACAATTAATGGAAAATTCAAAAAAAAGTGACAGTGACTTAACAGACACGAAGGAGTGGATAGTTTTGAAACGCATGGTATCATTTCGTTACAATTGCGACGTTACTGTGCAGCTCGTCAACATTAATGATGTGTTTATATACTATATAATTTTTCGATGAAGGAGTGCTGGATCCGCCCCTATCACAAAGCAAATCTGTCAACTCAAAAGTTGAAAACACCATGTGTACACAAACAGCCAAAAGAAAGAAATTTCAAAACCTTTAACTTTTTTAATCTATATATATATTCATGATTTTTCTATATACACACTATATAACATCATTTTTTGACAAAGAGTGTTTAACTAATTACCATTCGATCTATTTGGCTTTGTCATTTCTGTTGCCTCAAATCAACACAAATATTTTATAATTTTGTCTGCCATAACATAAGCGGATAAGTAAACACCCCAACTTTAATTTGTTTTGTTTTTGCTGGAATTTGAACTCTCACATAAATTAATTAATGGACTGAAAAGGCGAAGAAAAAAACAACGAATAGAAAGCAGAGGTTGAGATGTTTGGAATTTTTTAGGAAAAATATTATTGCAGTGAGATATCAATAAAGTTCTTTATCTTTAACTGGAAAGTTTCTTAGAATCTACTCAAAGGTACCCCTCTGCTCTATTTTTCTTTCAACTCTAATTTTCTAAAAGTCTTGACCCATTAGTGACCCCTTAAAGTTAACACGAAGTTCAATTAGACATCTCAATTGAACGATATTTATTTTAGACACCTTATGTACAGTACCGTAGTGTCATTTTGACACTCTTTTTCCAATCAACAAAAATATATAAGGTATGTGTTACACTCACGAATGACGTGTAAAATGGCAAATTAAACGATAACAATTGTTATTTGTGTCAAAAACAATTCTTAAACAATAAATTTTGAATAAAATAAAAAGTAACCAATGAATTAATGACATATAAATTTTATCCCAAATAATTTTTTTTTAAAATTAAGCCAATAAAATTCCCACCCCCATGCCACACCCCCCACAGTCTTCTTCTCTAAACACCCCAGTCCATTTGCAGAAATACCCTCTACTCACCCCCACCCCCACCCATTTTCCAGAAATATCTGCACACACTCCAAATACTTACAAAAACATATGAGAAACATGTCAACCTACACACTGCTCCTTTATTAATGTCTTTTTTAAATATCTTTTTGTTTCTTTTTTCTCCTAATTAGCAGATTCACAAAGAAAAAAATAATTTACTTCTATGTAAATATTCAATTCTTTTGGAAAAGAATCTCATGAATTAATTTACTAAGTAAATCTTGAAATGGGTATATTTCTAAATTTCTAAAACAATTTTCATCATTTTTCAATTGTTTATGGTAACTATTTTGATTCACCATAGTTGGATGTTTAAGTTTCAGAAATGGTGGCTGAAAATGGAAAAGAATAAGAAGAAAAAAAATTAAAAAGTCAAGGTTTTTCACACGCGGTCAACAAGTGTATTACACTCACTAAGTCATGTAAGCAAAAAGTGTTAAAATGACACAATGATTCCCTACATGAGGTGTCTAATATGAACACTGTCCAGTTAAGGTGTCTAAGTGAAACTTTATGCCAAATTCAAGGGGCTACCGATGAATTAAACCTTTCTAAAAAATAGGAAAAAACCATTACAGAAGTATAAATACAAGTAATTACAGAGGATGATTTTGAGTTGTGGTGTATGGAATTCCTTAATCATCGAAAGAGACTGAAATATCTACAACAAGCATTCATACAAAAGCATTGACAAAGAAAGTCTTTGCTGGTTTTAGAAGCAAGCTAGAAGTAATTGTTACTTCACTCACTAGCTTGAGAGGAAGTGTTGAAGAAAAGAAACATGTTGAACAACGTGGTACAATCAACGTTAGCTGTTAAAGAGTACTTAAAGTTGCACTAGGACTAGGCTACTGTGTTAGCTGAGTGCAACTAGGCTATTGTGTTTTGTAGTCATAATAGTAGTAGTCAACCTCTACGCTTGTAATTGTATTTATATTGTAGTATAACTCCAAGTGTAGCTAGCCGAGAGCTCTAGAAACTCTATAAGAACTCCTATATAAGGAACATCTACTCGACAATTTTATTTATTAATACAATCTTTGATTTCTCTTATTCATTTACTTGAGAATTCTACATTAACATCATACATGACCCGCCCTAACTCGTTTCCCTTTTATCTCTCATCCAAATCCTTAGATCGAAAATTTCTCTCATTTTAATGTTTGATTATTTTGCAAAAGCTTCAAAAATTCAGTATTTAGAAGCTTTAATCATTCAATTTTTTCTTTTACAATGTATAATGATTGATTCATATGTCAGTTTCTTGCCAATTGATTGATCTAAGGGTATGGGAAGAAATAAAAAGGAAACAGGTTAGGGTGGATCGAATATGGTCTTAATGAGTCAGGTTTAATTTCAAATTTAATTAAATTAGATCAGTTTTAATTTTGGCACGTGGACCTCTGACAAGAGGTTACATGGAAAAAAAGATTTTGCAAAACCATCAAATTCGATCATTAAAAAATAGCACGAATGGGTCATTTCTGTTACGAAAATTATGGCTAGGCACCGGACCGGGTTGTACCGGTACCGTTCCGATACCATTTTAGTTCGTTCTGATCAGGTAGTCTTCGGGACCGAATGGGACACCGTGAACCGATACACGAAACGAAACGGTATCACAATTTGATATCGATGTCCCAGTACCGATTTATTTCGGTTCCGTTTCGATCCGATCCGATTCCATTTAATTAATTTATATTTTATATTATAATTTATATATAAAAAAAATAAAAAATATAGGATTTCAGCTTTCCCAATTCCCCAGGCAGCAGCTTTTCTGAAAAGCTTGCTGCCCCTGCCGACCTATCCGAGTCCCCACTCCCCACTGGCCAATGCTGAATGCCCCAGCCCCCAACGGAAATATTTTCAACGTCTCCATATTCCATTGATCCATTCCAACGACTATATTTTTCAATTCCAACACATAATCACAATTTCTAAAAACTATATATACTCCCACTCTTTATATTTTTAATTACAATTTACGTATTTACAATATTTAACAATTAGCAATCATCAATTTCTCTCAATTCTCAATCCTTCTCAAAGTTTCAGACTTTCAATATTCAAGTTTCAAATTTCAATCATATTATTTTGTAATTGTGAAGATTTCAATAATCATTTGGTGAATTTTGGAGTAGGAATCTTCTTCAAACTTCAAGTTTCGACATCAATTTTTCAATTTTCGGTAATAATCATTTGTTCTTTACACAAGCGTTTGGTAATTTCATTCCACTCTTTAATCTTATATTTATTTTTTGTATTTATTATTTGTAAGTTGTTCTTGTTATATTTTATTTGTTCTTGTTAAATTTCATATTTTATAATTTATAATTTTATATCATGGAGTCTTCTAAAAAAAGTGAAGGTAAAAAAGGTATTGTACACGGAGTAAAAAATATGTTTACAAAAAATAATAACAATTCTAGTTCTTTTAAATCTAAATTTCCTCTTTTTAGAATGAATACTGATGAATTTACTCATATGAATGAAACTAGTTTTTCTCGTCCCGGTCCTATAGAAATTAATTTGGATACTCCTATAATTCCCGAAGATGTTTATGAAAGACATTATGCTAATTATCAAGAAAATAAAGAAGTAGAAATTGATGAAGAAGATTTAGATGATACACCAACTAGTCCCGACCTCAATAGTACTGAAGTTCCACCTTAGGAGGACAATCCTCCGGTTGGAACTAGTCGTCCCCCTATTGTTCCAACTAGAGGTAAGGCCAAGGTACAACGTACTTTAAAATCAAATGTGTGGAAATTTTATTATTTGAATGAAGAAAAAACTTTTAGTATATGTAATCTTTGTAAATTACATTTTAAATATAAATCTGGTGGGAGTGGAGGTTCAACGGGGGATTAAAAAAGCATTTGATGCAAAAACATAGTAAAGAGTGGTTTGCATATTTATCTTCTCTTAGTGTTTGTGAAGATTCTAGCATTGGAGCATCGGCTAGAGGGTCAAATATGATTCAAGGTGAATTAAATACTTCGAACCCAAGTGTCCTCTTACACATCGAACCTATAATAAGGATCATGGTCGTGAAAATTTTGCAAAAATGGTTGTTGTTTGTGGTTTACCTTTTAGTTTTGGAGAACATCCGGGTTTTATTGCATATATTCGTGATACATATAATCCTAGTTTTGAAGGTTTATCAAGAAGCATGGTAAAAAGAGATATTTTTGAATTTCAAGAAAAATATTGTCAATTTTTGCGTGCCTATTTTGAAATAATGGATTGTAGAGTTGCTATTGCCATTGATATAGGCCGTAGTCCTAATGGTTTTGATTATTTAACTGTTATTACGCATTGGATTGATTATAAAAAATTGAAATTTACAAAAAAAAATTATCGATTATAAAATTTGTCAACAAAAAAAAACTAGAATGTATATTGCTACTATTGTGTTGGAAATTTTAGATTTTTTCGGTCTTTGTGATAAAGTCATTAGTATTACTTTAGATAATGCTTCTGCTAATTTAAATGCTATTAATATGCTAGAACCTAGATTTTGTCCTATAAGTAAATATATTTTTCATGTTAGATGAGCTGCGCGTTTATTAAATTTGGTTGTTAGTGACGATGTGAAATTATTTGAAAATAGTTTTGATAAAGTTGATAATGCTTGTTTTTATATTTTTCATATGCATAGTAGTAGTAGAGTTAATCAATTTAAAGAGTTTTGTAATACATGTAAACTTCCGTTTAGAAAATTAAGTTCCGAAACATGTAAAAACTAGATGAAATTCCTTTTATGATATACTTGAAGCTGCTTATACATATAGAGAATCTATTACTATGCAATTTAATAGTCATAATGTTTATCCTGAATTAAAACTTAATGATAGTGATTGGGATGAAGTAAATGAACTTAGAATATTTTTGAAATCATTTTATGATGCTACTAAAAATTTTTCTGGAATGTATTATCCTACTATTTTCAAAATTTTAATACATGTATGTGAGGTTTCATCTCTCTTTTCTGAATATAAAACAAATGAATTATTTACTAGTGCTATTGAAGTTATGATTACAAAATTTAAGAAATATTTTTTTCCTATCCCTCAAATTTATTTAATTGCAATTCTTTTCAACCCTGAATATAAAGAATATGGTGCAAAAGCTTTAGTTGAATGCATTTATCAAAATCTAGCTATTAAACCAGAAGAACAACCTGATTTGGTAACATGTCAAAATAGTATAATTAAATTACTTGCTAAAGAAATGTATGATAAATATTGTTCCTTAGATAATGTTGAAAATCCTCAAATGTCTATGCCTCGAGTAGGTGTCCATGGTAGAGTGAAGCATAAACTTGGTCTTGACTCTTCTAATAAATGTGAATTTGTTATCTTGAATAGGGTTCAGATAGTATTACAAACGAGGAAGGTATACCACAACTACTGAACTGGTGGAGGGCTCGTGGAACTCAATTTCCAAAACTTAGTAGGATGGTGAAGGATGTGCTTGCAATTCAAGGATCATCAGTAGCTTCAGAGGCAGCTTTCAGCGTGGCAAGATTTCAAATTGGAGACCACAGATATTCGTTAGCAGAAGACAGTTTGGAGATATCGATGCTTTTTAGAGATTGGATAAATGCTGAGTGTAGAAATCAAGGACTTCCAAAGTTAGATAGTCAATATGAACTTTTCATAGATTCAGCCATTGAATGTGGTAGTGACGATTACATGGAACTAAAAGATCGTCAACGAGCTTTATCAAGACCAGTAGTTGATTACGGTCAATCTATAGCTGAGTTAGAGAAAGACTTTACGGGACTATACAACTATTAGTATTACATTTGAGGCTTAGTTGAAACAGAATCCTTCCTAGAAGGTGGCTGCGTAAAGTATGCACTCTATTAATAGTTGTAAATTATAATTGTAATTTGTAATACAAATTTAAATAAATTGGATTGATATTTTTTAAATTTGTCATTTGTGTCATTGTTTTATCCTTATTTTTATTTATTTTTTTAAAATTACAAACTTAAGTTATTTAAATTACAAGTTATAAATATAACTTATAAGTTATAACATATTAATAAGTAATAACTTATAAACTTCAAAAGATTCAAATCTTGAAGTTTGAAAACTAAGCTAAAAAGCTTTTTAAAAAAACTTTATTTAACTTAACTTGTAAACTTAATAGGTAAAAATTAAAAAAAAATATCTTTAAAATAAACTTAAGTAAAATTACATTATAAATTTCAAAACTATTAATTTAAAGTTTAAACTTAGAAAAATAAAAAAAGCATTCATATTTTCGTAATTCAAAAAATCAAAGTAACTAATTTTTTTTTTATCATTTTTAGAAACAGCTAGATGTGTCGTCGTTTATTCCATCCCGTTCTATTCCAGTCCGTTCCGGTTCCATTCCGATATATAGTGGGATGGGATGAAATCGAGTATCCGTCCCGGTAATTCCAGTCCGGTTCATCCCGGTACCGTCAACAAACCGGTCAAACCATCCCGTTTCGGTCCGGTACCGGTTCGTTCCGGTCTAGTGGTTCCGTTCCGGTCTGTTGCGCAGCCTTAGTCAACATTGGCATAGTTGAGCTCAACTATTAATAGATGGCATGGATGAACTTTCTCTCAACGTTCGATGACATATTTGAACTTTTTTTGACTAATTGTTTTGGTGATGTGGACCTCTAATAAAAGACGCATGTAGAAAAAATCCTAATCGTTAAAAATTAATGGCATAAATGGATCTAGACATAAAGGCAGTGCCATGATTTAGTCAACTATAAATAGATGACATAAATGAATCTTTTCTCAAAATTCGATAGCATATTTGAGCATTTTTAATTTCCTTTAAAATATTTTGTTAAGTTCCCAACAAAAGGGAACCCCCCCCCCCCCCCTCCCCGACATTGGAAAATAAATTAGCACCAATTGAAACTCAAGGAAATTTTCATCTTCAGCTAGTCGATTCTAGACTCCCCCTAGTAGGGATCTATCTGAACGTTGGAACAATAACGAGAAAAATCCTCTACTCCATTATATGCATAGGCCTTTTTTATTCGCGAAATGTATCTTATTACATACTTTGAGAACAAACTAAAGATTTAAAATTTGCGTCCAATCATTAGCAAGTTTACCTCAAATATACTATTAATGCAAAAAAAAAAAAAAAATATTACCTCAAATAAAAATATGGATAAAATATGCTAATTTTATAAATATGAGCTGAAATTATTAGCTTTAGTCCTACCCCATAATGGAGGTGAGACACAATATTAAGCTCATTAACACAGAAATAATTGCATAATGAGGAATCACTCGATGAGTCAATAGTTGTGTTACACAGCTACACCAAAGATTACTTATTAACATAACCGGTAAAAGCTAGAACAGTTTGTATAACTGTGAGCACAAGAAGTGTAATAGCTGCCACAGTTGAAGCTCCCGCCCAAGGACTCTGAAAATAGTTATGCTTCAAACTTGCCTTCATTTGATTCCATGGCTTTTCACAATGTTGAATCAATTTACTGCATTCTTTTATGTAATAAAAGTCTGTTATTGCCACCCCATCTGAAAGTTTCTTGAAGATGCTGGCCACTTGTTTGTCATCTCCTATGTCTTTAAGGATGATTTTGTTTTGGCGAAGAAAATTCACATCTCTATGTGAGCCAATAAGTTGAGTCATTAAATGTGCATAATTCGAGAAATAAGGATATAGTTCTTTTGAAGTATGTTGCTCAAAAGCTATCATATTTCTCATGAAGGTTTCCATAGTATCCTCAATGACGAAACATGGGATTTTCAGTAGTCCCTTCTCGAACGTGATATCGAATAATGATGTTTTATCCTCATCGTTTTCTTCCACACATCCTATTTTTAAGAAGCTAACTCCAGCGTCAAAAAGCTCTCTTGCAGTTGGAATATGATAGCATTGCCAATATTTAAGATTAGGGGGGATTTCTTTTGATAATTGTAAACTGTTGCCACAAAAACTTATCTTGCAACACTGGTTTTGCGTGCTAGCATCCATGTTTTGTTCAACTTCCTCACCTGATGGGCGACAAAACATGTGTACCACATCAAGTAAATGGTCGAATCGTTCTGCTACACCTTGAATTTCTGATTCGGCTATAAATTTCACCTTTGGAAATGTATCAAGTAAGGTCTCTCTCACCATACACAAGAAGTTCTCTTCAGTAGGACGTACTGTCATGCGATAAAGTATGAGAAGTACAAAGAAAGGGAGTTGGTTTTCTAGTAACAACATGTCTCTACATACTTGATTCTTCATCCATTTCATTTTGATGATGTCATCTTCTTTTTCCTCTTTTTGATTGTCCTCTAGAATAAATTCAACCACAAAACAACCATCAAGCAAAAATATTTCTGAAAATTTGTCAACAATATCACTGTCAATGTTATCGTCATAACACTTTAGTGCTTCATATTTCAGTTTATCAATTTCAGTAATGCAACTTTCCACATCAAGCCCATTTTTCCACTTGAGAAATCGTCGTAGGTACAACAGTTTGTACTTTTCCATGGAGCCAAGTTGAGAATTTTTCTTGTGATAAGGACCAATGGAGATCAGCATTGGTGTATAAGCATCTGGATTTGATTTTCGTAGCCCCACATTTACTTTGAATATGGTTGCAAAGTTGATGCATGTAGCGTCCAAATGCTTAAATCTTTCATTAAATATTTGATTTGTGGAACTCTTTGTTTGTAACAGTACAACATTTGTTTCCGGATGATCTTCTTTCCTCTCTTCATCTATCTGTAATTAGTGGGAAAAAATCATAATACTTGTATTTAGGAAATAAAATAAAATAATATATGTAACAGTTTTATAAGTGGCATTCTAAATTAATTAATTGTCTTCTTTCCCAAACACTCTCACTTCTAGGGTTGTGTATCAGTCGGGTTGGTTCGATTTTATGTATTATCGGTTTGTTTATCAGTTTCGATTTTTAAAAATGCTAAACCAATAAGATATTTTTTTATCGATTTTTCCTTAACGGTTCAATTTTTGGTTTAACCAATAAAAAAATACTTATAAAACAAAAATGACCTATCCAATATTTGACGCAACAAGACAATAATGTAACTTTACCGAACACTCATAAAATAGAAATAATAGTAACTACCATGAAAAGAGCTATATACAAGTGCAATACAAAGAGAAATTAAGAGGAATAAAGTTCTTATTTTAGGTTTTGACGTTTTGTATAATGTGATGTTGTGAACTCTTGTGAAGTGTGAAATGAAAGCTAAAAGGCAAATACAATAACTAATACCAATAAACCAATAATATTTTTTCGATTCAGTTTATCGATCGGTTCGATTTTTATACACTGTCTCCCCTATCCACCTATCCCTTCCCCCTCCCACCACCCACCCCTGACCCCCACTCCCTCCCCCATCAACCCCACCCTTATAGTGTTTGCCCAGAGTCTACAGCTCTATTAGGACAATAATTTTACAATCTCTTGAAACGCATGCACTAGCAAAATATAGGGTACAAAAAGAAATTAAATATTTAATTGCCAAAAATTAGTAGGCTAATGAAATCAAAAACAAATTTATATAGTTGTGAGAAAGAGAGACCTTATCATTATTAATTTGAGGAATAAGTGGAATTTGGTCATCTGTTGGGGTTATCTGATCAGTGGAGTGTGTCATCTCTCTTTCTTCAATTGCAATTCCTATAAAAGACACATTTCTTTTTAATTTCAATCCATTTACTATTAATCTAAAGCAATATATTCATTGTAAAATTTGATTTGAAAAGAAAAGACAAAGCAATAAAAAGAAAATTATATAGAATCAACTCTCATATTAAGTGTTTACTTGTGCAAATTCAAAATGGAAGAGCATAGATTTTAGATGAGACCAAGTTAAAGAACATAATTATGTGTTATGCCTTAATTCAATGGAAAACACTTATATTCTCCTTTTTTATTCGTTTGTTTTATTTACTATTTTTAGTCCATTTTAAGAAGAACATTTCTTTCATTTTTTGATGATTCTTTAGTTCTAAGTTTTCACATGATATATTTACAACCAAAATATTAAAGGGCATTATGGTACATTTTACACATATTTAGTTTAAGACTATAAGATTCAGAAAGCTCTTTAATTTCTTAACCTCTACATCAAGTAAAAAATCAGACAAACACTTTGAAACATACACTACTAAGAAATAACTATTTTTTCATTGAAATTTTCTATTGAAAAACGTTCTGTGACTATTTTCACAAATATTTTAATCCAATCAATGAAAAAAAAAATATTTTCACACATTTTAGTGTTTTTGTGAGAATCTATTTTTTCAGCGAGCTAATTCGTTAAAAAATGAGTGGGAAAATCTTACTTTGGTAGAGATGTTGTAGGACTCTCTGAAGCATGTAAGTTGTTATAAACAAAAAAGAAAAAGAAAAAAGAGCAGAAGGTGATTTAAATTTGAAACAACAGAAACAAAAACAATTGTGTTTTTTCATATTTTCATTCACTTTTCCCTTTACACTACAAAATATTATGTAAATCATGGCATTCAAATTGAAGTAACAAAGAATAAAAAGTAATAGTTTAGCATAGATGAAGAATATTTAGAAAAAGAAATACCTCTTTGCTTTGGCTGTTTCTTTTTTATTTATTTGTTTCTTTTTTTTTTTCTTTTTTTTTTTTTTTTTTTTTTGGTTTGTTGTTTCTATAAGACAGGTCACCTGTAAATTTATAAGAGAAAATGTGATCAAATATTCATATGTAATATAATATAATAATATTTTGATATGTGGTCTTGTTTTGGTCTTTCAACACACAAAATATTGTTGGCCACTGATGAAAAGATAAAGAGAAGTCTGATGACTCAACAAGTCAATCATTTTGATGTGGAATTCTATAGCAAATATATGTGCATATACTTATTGAGAATGTATTTCATTATTATTATTATTATTATTATTATACACGCGGATATAATATATTCCATTACTGAGATATTGTATATGTGTTAATACACTTAAGAGAACGTGTATTTCACTATTATACATATATATTATATGTGCGAATACCACATTTTCTATCAAAATATTATTATATCAAAAGTTTTTTCTTACTTTAATTTTACTCAACTTTTAAAAGTAGTTTACGTCACAAAGCAAATCAGCCAAACTCAAAAGTTGAAAACACAACATGTGAACACAAATCCTGATAACAAAATTTTTTTTGTCTTCTTTTGTTGTTAATGGAATTTGAAGTTGACATAAATAAATTATTAGAAAAGAGAGATTGAATAAGCACTGCTACTGATTTTTGACAATATCAATTTTCAATCTACAGAAATATTATAAAAGACATTGAAACTTTTTGTCAGTATCTCTTCTTGACAATAACTATTTCCTCATGCAATAGTTAGTAGTTAAAAGCACAAGATTTTTTTTTACTTTTTACTGATGACCCATATCTCACTCATGCAATAGTCAGTAGTTAAAAGATTCATCAACTTCTCCCAAAATGATATATAAATATTGATACTTCTATTACCTTAGTTAACAAAAAACATCTTTGTTGCAGGCAAGGATTCGCTTAGGACCAACAATTGTTCTGAGCGTTTGCCACGTTCAGAGTGTAGGCTCTCGGGCATGACAATTTCTCCTTGGTAAATGTTTTGTGATTGGAAACCAAATACTCCTTAAACAAACTTTTCACATGTTATTTGCATAATACTGATGGCTTTCTACAGTGAGAGATCAATAAAGCTCAAGTAGAAAGTTGCTTAGAATCCACTATTTTTCTTTCAACTCAAATTTTCTAAAAAAATAGGAAAAAGCCATCAAAGAAGTATATACAAGGAAGCCAAATGGTCTTGGATGGTAAGTTATATAGGGGAATAAATATTTTTTCCCTTTATATAGAATGTGATCGTAAAGATATGACATCTGCGTCTAACTCAACATCAAAAACTAGCTTTTAAGGGGAGGATTGTTCAAGTCCATATAAACAAACCAACATTCGATTCCCCAACCAATATAAGACTTTTATACACTCTAGCACTCCCTTCATGCCCAGGCCCAACTGGAGCGTGGACTAGAAGCCCAAAAATCATCCCAAAAGCCAATTTGCTTGCCATTGACCAACCAAGCGTGAGAATCTCTCTGTAAAAGATAATAACTTTTTCAATTCAGAATATTTATTGGAAACAGTCACCCTACCTTATACAAGGCAGGATAATGTCTGCGTACACCCAGCCTTCTCAGACCCTATAAATAGAATCACACTAAGTATGTTATTGTTGTTGTAATTCAGAAATCGATCAATTCAATTTCGCCATTGGAAAAGCACTTAGCATAGAATGAATAAATGATATCACACTCATAAGTTATAAAGAGTCTTATGTAATAGTTGGGTACTGTCGTCAAATATCATCAATTGCCTCAATAATTCAAATCTTAAGTGCAAAAATTTATAGTTGTACATCTTGAGATGCCTGCATTACGACCGATAATATATTAAATTTTTGTTTTTTATATATAGATACTTGAAATAAACTAATTAACATTCAACTATAAAATCCAGAATTAATGAAAAACTCATAAGCTCATCAACACTGACAACACACATGCAAATTCCACACATGAAGTTGTGAGGAAACACTAGAATTGAGATAATTACTACTTACTTAATGGGACCTGTGAAAGCTAGTATAGTCTGTATAGTTGTGAGTATGAGAAGTAAGATGGCTGCCACAGTTGAAGCTCCTACCCAAGGATTACTAAAATAATTGTGCTTCAAAATCCCCTTCATTCTGTTCCATGGTTTTTCACAATGTTGTATTGCTTTTAAGCTGTCTTCTTTGTAATAGAAGTCGTCAACAATGACTCCATTTCCGATTTTGTGGAAGAGGCTAGCCACATCTTTGTCCTCTCCCATCCAGTTCTCTATGATTCCTTTCTAGCGAAGCAAATTCACATCTTTGTCTGAATCGATAAGATAGTCCATGAAAGTTGCAAAATCACTGAAATACGTAGGATGTACATCAAATGATTGTTGCTCATAAGCAATGAGATTTCGCAGGACGGTTTCCGTATCATCTTGGACTCGAAAACAAGGAATTTCCATCAATCCTTTCTCAAACTTTATACTATCAAATAAATTTGTCATTTCACCAGTATTGTCTTTGTTTTTATTAATATAACTGACTTTTGCAAAGCTAACTCCAGCTTCAGATAGCTCTGTTGCATTTGGCATAACCATATGCGGTGTTATGTCATCGGCTGACTTCTTCATGCGATTCCCTTGACATGAAAATATGTGTACTAAATGAAGTAAATGTTTGATGTCTTTTGCATTACATTTTGTCTCTTTAAAGGATTCAGGGATCATTTTTGGCAAGTCAACAAAAAAGATAAATGAATTACCCACTAGCATTGCCAGTATTGCCAATGGTAATTCATCATCTTGCTTTGTCATGTCATGAAGTTGGTTGAGGACAAAGAATGGAAGTTGATTTTCTAGTAACATCAAGTCTCGAAATATGCAACTAGCAGCAATATTTGTAATATTTTCTTCTCCTTTTGGATATATTCCACAACACTCTCGAATAAACTCAACCACAAAACAACCATCGAGCAACAACATTTGACAAAATTCATGACTATTATCAATGTAGAGGTCTTCTACATCATTGTAACACTTTAGTACTTCCTCTTTCTGTTTCTCCAATTCACTAATGCAACTTTCCACATCAAGCCCCTCTTTTCGTTGAAGAAACCGTCGTAGGTACAATAGTTTGTACTTTTTCATTGGACCAAGTTGATGATTTTTTCTATGGTAAGGACCAATAGAGATCATCTTTGGTGTATAAGCATCTGGATTTGACTCACGTAGCCCTACGATTACTTTGAATATGGTACAAGAGTTAATAGACGAATTGTCTAAATTCTCAAACATTTCATCAAAGATTTGATTTGTAGATTTCTTTGTTTGTGACCCTAATGAATCTTGACCATTTGTGTCCTTTATGTCGATTACACGATCCACTTTCCTCTCTTCTTCGATCTGTAATGGATAAGAGTCATATATAGTTCTTTTGCAATAAGAGTTACATTTGTGATGATTGGTGGGGTATAGAAAGGACTAAAAATGGAAAAGGATGAGAGAGGGGTATAAATAGGAATGAAATATAAGTAGATTATAAGGGTACAAATGGAATTTTTATGGTTTTTTTAAAAGCTAAAAATGGGTTGGAATAACATCTCACATGTTTGTTGAGTTGAGGTGTCTACATCTGAATTTCAGACGGAAAAGCAAAAAGTAATAAATTCAATGGGTAAGAGAATGTGTTTTGGTAAGTTCAAGTGTCAATACATTTGAGATCAAATTTGAGGGATTTAACTCCCCTCCATTACCTTTTCCCTCCATTTCGTCAAGTGCACCTCTAGATGAGAGACATGTGTCTTATTTAAAGTTCAAAGGTCAATATTATATTATATTATCATATATCATAACCATATTTAATTCAACTAATTTTAAAAAATTATTTTCTAAATTTGGTAAAAATTACAATATATTCCATACAAAATTTAATATATATTAATATCATTAATTCATCTTATATTTTTATATTTAAATATTAAAATTGTAGAACATGAAACGTTTATATTTAATGTGGTAAGCATTTAAAACAATGTTTTCTGTTATTTCAAATAAAAAAAATGATAAAATAATATTTTAGAAAAACGTATATGTTTTCCCTTCAAACGTACAATAGCCACATTTTCTCCTTGGAATAATTTTGGTATCGTTTAATTATTAAAACCTTGTTTTTTTTTTTTTGTTTCGTGTTCTTTTATGTTATGCTTTTTTTTTCTTCAACATTGATAATTCTTTACTTTTCTTTTTGTTTCTCAAAATAGTATAATATTTCAAGAATAAAGTTTACTAGTACAAAAAGTTATTTATTTGATTTTCACCTTAAATATCATACAATTTAATATTGAAAAAATTACGCGGTTAAGCAAATTTATACTACTTAATTACTCATCATAACTATAGTTTGCTATAATTACCACTCGCGACTAACATTATACATTAATTACGTGGGTTGACTTCGAGTTTGTATAATTAGCCACGTTTGAATATGTATAATTCGCCAGAACATACAATACATATGTATAATATACAATTATCTAACCAATATACATATACAATTCACCTCTCTCCCACTCTCTGCCCTCTCTCACTTGCCTGTCTCCTTCTGCTCCCAATCTCGCTTGCCATATATACAAATGCATATGTATAATATACAATTATCTAACCAATATAAATATACAATTCACCTCTCTCCCACTCTCTGCCCTCTCTCGCTCGCCTCTCTCCTCCCTCTTCCAATCTCGCTCGCCTCTCTCCTCCCTCTCCCAATGTCGTTCACCCCTCTCCTCCCTCTCCCAATCTCGCTTGCCTCTCTCCTTCCTCTCTCAACCTCGCTTGCCATATATACAAATACATATGTGTAATATACAAATAATCTAACCGAAATACATATTCAGTTCACCTCTCTACCACTCTTTGCCCTCTCTCGCTCACCTCTCTCCTCTCTCTTCCAGTCTCACTCGCCTCTCTCCTCCCTATAACATGTAGCTACGAATTGTAATTATCAAACTATAGCTATGTAGAGTAATTAGGCTATTTTTGAGTGGCTATATGTGAAAGTTCCTCTTTAATATTTAAGTATAAATATAAAATGAAATTAATGATATTAATAAATATCCAATTTTGTATGGAATGTATTGTAATTCTTACCAAATTTGGAGAGTAGTTTTCTAAAATTAGTTGACTTAACTATGGTTATGATATCTGTTAATATAATATAATCTTAACCTTTAAACTTTAAATAAATCACATGTGTCTCATCTAGAGGCGCACTTGACGAAATGGAGGGAAGGGGTAATGGAGGGGAGTTGGATCCAAATTAAATTTGAGTCTCTATTTATATATTTTTCCTTTAATAAAATAGTTAATTACAAGACTAGTAATATTATATTTAATTGAATCTTAAAATTGTTAAGTACAAGATGAATATTGTAAATATTTTGTTCATATATATTTAATCGTATAAGTATGCATGCTTACTTTAGGTCTTAGGATCTTTATATTTAAGGCATAAACACAAACATGCCTTTTAACTTTGCCTGAGTTGTCATCAATGCAACTTTATGCACTTAAACTTGTATAAAATTGAATAAGTAAACACACATGTCCTACGTGACATAATACACATAGGATGCCACGTAGGATGCATATATTTACTTGTTCAATTTTATACAAGTTTAAGTGTTTACTTGTGCATACCTAGAGTTGGAGGGCATAGATGCAGTTGAAGCCAAGTTAAATAGCACATTTATGTATTATGCCTTAAATTGCACACAATAAAAGTGGGTTAATGAAAAAAATACCTCATCTTTTTCAGTGTGAAGAAGCAGTGAAGTTTGGTTATCTATTGAGGTAATCTCAATGGAGTGTATCATCCCACTTTCTTCAACTCTAATTCCTACAAAAGACATAATTTTTTTCAGTGTCAACTCATTTTACTATTAATCCAAAGCAATATATTCATTGCAGAATTTGATTTGAAAAGAAAAGGACAAAGCAATAAAAGGGAAATTATATTACTACTATATATTAACTCTCATGTTACTTTATAAAAAGAACCCCACTATGTCTTGTAAAAAATTAGGAAGCTTTACGAAAAAAAAAAAAAAATTATTTTCTTAAATTTTGTATCTGTTTTATACCATGTATTTTTCCATGAACATCTAGTTCCTAGAAAATTAATGAGTAAAAAAACATGCTTTAAAACATAAGTTTCTCATTAATTCGCGATATAAAACCCACTCCTACTTCTAATAGTGAGAATTGTAGAGATGTCGTAGCACTCTTTGAAGCATGTAAGTTGTTTGGGTGAAGAGTAATAAAATGTTTTTCTTCACAAATAAATAACAGAATCAATTTGTTTTTACATATTCTCATTCACTTTTCCCTTTACACTAAAAAATATTATGTAGCAAAAGAATTAATAAAGAGTAATTGTTTAGCATAGAACAAGAGAAATCTAGAAAAAGAAATACCTCTTTTTGGTTTGGCTGTTTTTTTTTTTTTTGGTCTGTTGTTTCTATGAGACAGGTCACCTGTGAATTTATAAGAGAAAATGTGATCAAATATTCATATATAATATAATACAATAACATTTAATATGTGGTCTTGTTATGGTCTATCAACACAAAATATTGTTGGCCACTGATGGAAAGATAAGGAGAAGTCTGCTGACTCAACAAGTCAAATCATTATTTATAACATAATATATAAATGTGTCTTTTAATTTGGCCTCTATGTGAGTGTGCACATGTAGACACTTAAATTTGTATAAAGTTACACAAATAGACATATACATCCTACGTGCAAGGTCATCTCAACAAGTTTGGGAGTCTAAAGTCAAACTTCATAAAGAAGTCTTACGTAAATTTTCAATGAAAAATATATAACATAAAGATGGAATAATAAACATGACTCAAAAAGTTGAAATGTTTATATAATGATATCGAAATAGTGTTACGTTGAATTTGATAAGTTGATATAATGATATTAAAATAGTGTTGATTAGTTTTAGTGCATGAAATTTGAAGAAGACACCAAAACATGTAGGATGCCACATAGGACACAAATTTGCCAGTTAGAACACCACGTAGGATGAATGTATTTATTTGTGCATATAAGTTTAAGGGGTCGTTTGGTAGGGAGTATTAGGAGAAATAATCCATGTATTATGTATGATATTATTTAGTACTATGTTTGGTAGGAATTTTTGTCCATGTATAACTAATCCATGGATTAGTTATACAACTTACATGGTATTATATGATGTATTGCCAATACCTCCCATTTGGTGGTATTAGTAATACATAGGTTTTAATAAAGACAATTAAAGGACTCAAATATAGGATAATAAGGCAAAAGAAATTATTTTGTATGTAATAAAATTATGGACCCAACGAAGAAATTAATTATTTAGATTAAAAAGGACTCAAATGTTAAAGTGGAATTTCTAACTAATTTGGAATTCCATCTATTCCTTTAATTTTTTTTATAACTAGGGTTGTAAATAGGATAAGCTGAGAAATAAAATAATGGATTGCCTATAACACACTATAACGTGTATCATAAAAGAAACCAAAACAGAAAACATCCTCAGTATTTCTGATTTTTTTTAATGGCAATGTAATTATAGCAACACGCCATTTATGAAAAGAAAAAAATACAAAGTAATAACCTTATTAATTTCAAAGCAATTGAATTTTGATAATTCAAGCTCTAAAAATTTAGTAATAAGACTCTCAATTATAAAAATAATATTGTCCAAAAGTTATCTATCTCAGCCCAATTAAATAAATAGAAAATTCTATAACAATTCAAGGGTATAATTGGTAAGAAACTTTTATAAAAGTTTTAATCCAAACCCAAATTAGGTGGGAAGTAATGAACCAAACACTTGATAAAAATAACCCATGCATTACTAATCCATGTATTACTAATCCCTACATTACTAATCCATGTATTACGTAATTATAAATACTTAAAAATAAGTTAAGAAATATTTTCCTTCGTACCACATACATCTGAAAATTTAACTTATTCTTTTCTAGTACAGACTAAGTTTTTTGAGCTAACAAAAGGAAATTTCTAAGGTGAATTTCCACAAACGAGTGAAATACAAGATTCTATACACATATTTATCATTTTGGTATGTTATGCATTTTTACTTTGACAGACAACGGGTATATATATCACTTTCTTAACAAATAATATATATATATTCTAAACCACAAGGTTAAGATGTACATATATATTTGTCTTTCCCCCCTTTTGTTTACATTTAACAACTCTCCAAGGGATCTTATGTTACATATGAAAAAAAAAATGTTACGATAGTGTTATATGATAAAAAAAAAATGTCCACCAAAGTTAAGGTTAAATACATAGACATATATTTAAATTATTTGTCTTTAGCTATCAGTATAACACTTAAACATATTCAATTTTCATCTAGACACCTCAACATAACTCTGATGTATCTCATGATACTCTAGTCCAACACAACTCATGCTTGAATTCCGATCACTGCCGATGTGCCAAATGGACCAATTAAGGAATGACCAAAAAATATATGAAAGGAGAAGTAGCCTAAGAAATTTTACAATCTCTTGAAATTCATCCACATAGAAAATCATAGGGTACAAAAAAATTTATATATTTAATTGTCAAAAGAAAAGTGAACTAATGAAATCAGAAACAAATTTATATAGTTGAGAGAGACCTCATCTTTTTCAGTTTGAGAAAGTAGTGAATGCTGGTCATTTGTTGGGGTAATCTCACTGGCTGAGTGTTCCATTCCTCTTTCTTCAAATGTAATTCCTAAAAAAAAAAAAAAAACACTTTGTTAATTTCCTTTTAATTTCAATTCATATTATTATTAATCCAAAGCAATATATTCATTGCAGAATTTGATTAGAAAAGGAAAGACAAACCAATAAAAGGGAAATTATACATCAGCTCTCCCTTTTGGCTCTGGACTCAAGTTGGATATTGTGTAAAAATATTTAAAAATTTGGTACACAATTTCAAAGAGAACACAACTAATTAACAAAGAGTAACCAACAAAAGTTGAGTGGTAAATATTCTTTCTTTCTTAATTAAAAGCTTTGAGTTTAAGTCTTAAAATAGGTTCACCTTCCAAAATAAGAATTTTTCGCAAATTTAAATTAATTAAATTCTAAAGTAAATACTCCTTCCATTTCAAAATAATTGTATTGTTGAGGTGTTTCACACCCTTTAAGAAAAGAAGATTAAGACATAAATTAAGTATAATTTTTCACTTTCACCCTTATTAATTATTGTCAAATTTATGATTAAAATAACTAAACATTAATTAATAACCAATTCCATTACTAACTAATGAACGGTAAAATTGGAATAACATTCTAAAAATAGTCTTGAAAATTGAACAATTAAATTAATTTAAAAAATGAAAAATATCTTAACAATTTAATTAATTTGAAATGGAGGGAGTATCCTATTAAATACTAAGTGACAATAGAATAGCAATAATGACTAAGAATCTTTTAAATAAATTGATTGTCCATTTGAGTTAGATCCTTCAGGTCGAGGTATAAATAATATAGTAATTAATTGACTTGAAAAATAAAGAGAATTAGGGGAAGGCATTAACACGAGTCACATAAACCAGGTTGTACATTTGGAAGTAAATCAAATCCAATTCTGCAACTACAAGCTATGGATATTTGAGAGAAGGGATTTTTTTCTTTTGGTTTTTAAGATACGTTATTTGTGTGGGTAATGGGGTATCTGGTGGGTTAAGTGGATATGAGTGGGTTTTTAAAATTTGGGTTTAATTAATTAGTCAAATCAGGTCCCTCCGTAGGATTGCGACACATATACCAAACAAGTCTTCCGTTATAGTGAGGGGTAAATGTGCACTATTTTTTGGACGGAAGGGGTATTAATAAACGAAAAGTATGACGGAGGGTATTTATATACTATTTGCGATAGTTTGGAGGTATATTTGTCTTTTTTTTCTTAAAATAAAAAACAGACAAACAAATAGAAACAAAGACACTACTAAAAAGTCACTATTTTCCCTTTGAATTTTTTCACTGCAAAATATTCAATGGCTATTCCCACAAATTTATTGATTGACTCAATGTGAAGAAAAGTTAAAATTATAGTGATTTCACACATAAAAATTATGAAGTTTCTCAATGTTTTAGTGAGAATTTATTTCCTACTATACATGTATTTTTGTAGTGAGCTAGTTCGTTGAAAAATGAATGAGAAAAATTTATATTTTATAAACAAATTTCTCATTCACTTTTTCCTTTACACTAGAAAATAAAAGAGTAATTGTTTAGCATATAACAAGAATATTCAGAAAAAGAAATACCTCTTTGGTTTGGTTGTTTTTTTTCCCTTTTATTGATCTGTTGTTTTTCTAATCTATGAGAAAGGTCACATGTATATATTTTTTATTTGTAAGAGAATATGAGATCAAATAATATGCATATAATATAATAATAGTAATGATAATCATTCTTAATAAGTGGTGGTTCCTCAACCAATCAAAAAAGGCCACGTCTTGGTCGGACCAAACCAATCAAAAAATGCCACGTAAGTCAAACCAAGTTAAGACCAAACCAATCAAAAAAGGCCACGTAGGTAAAATCAAGTTATATTTTAAAAAATAAAAATAAATTAGTATTATTTAAAAAAAGGGTCACGTAGGTAAAACCAAGTTATATTTTTAAAAATAACGGTCGGACCAAACCAATCAAAAATTGCCACGTAGGTCAAACCAAGTTAGGACCAAACCAATCAAAAAAGGCCACGTAGGTAAAATCAAGTTATATTTTAAAAATAAAAATAAAGTAGTACTAATGGTTCCTCAACCAATCAAAAAAGGCCACGTCTTGGTCGGACCAAACCAATCAAAAAATGCCACGTAGGTCAAACCAAGTTAGGACCAAACCAATCAAAAAAGGCCACGAAGGTAAAATCAAGTTATATTTTTTTTTTTAAAAAAAAAGTAGTACTATTTAAAAAAAGGGTCACGTAGGTAAAACCAAGTTATATTTTAAAAATAACGGTCGGACCAAACCAATCAAAAATTGCCACGTAGGTCAAACCAAGTTAGGACCAAATCAATCAAAAAAGGCCACGTAGGTAAAATCAAGTTATATTTTAAAAATAAAAATAAAGTAGTACTATTTAAAAAAAGGGCCACGTAGGTAAAATCAAGTTATATTTTAAAAATAACCGTCGGACCAAACCAATCAAAAAAGGCCACGTAGGTAAAACCAAGTTATATTTTAAAGGCCATGTAGGTAAAACCAAGTTATATTTTAAAAATAAAAATAAAGTAGTACTATTTAAAAAAGGGCCACGTAGGTAAAACCAAGTTATATTTTAAAAATAACCGTCAGATCAAACTAATCAAAAAAGGCCACGTGGGTAAAACCAAGTTATTATTATATTATTCATTCTTAATAAGTGGTGGTGCCTCCGTCGGACCAAACCAATTAAGAAAGGCCACGTAGGTAAAACCAAGTTAGGACCAAACCAATAAAAAAAGGCCACGTAGGTAAAACCAAGTTATATTTTAAAAATAAAAATAAAGTACTACTATTTAAAAGAAGGCCACGTAGGTAAAACCAAATTATATTTTAAAAATAAAAATAAAGTAGTACTATATATTAAAATAATTAACAATTTAGTATACCATCTAGAGGTTTAAAAGTTGGAATATGTTTGTTAGAATTATTACAAACAACTCTTCATTTGAAGGACACTTCATAATCATTTGAATATTTCTGTAAACTTTGTTCGTCAATCCAAGTAAATATTGTCAAGTGTTAATATGTTGTATACATGATACTTATGTTTTATCTTTTAGTATTTTCATATTGAATTTCTTTTTATCAATCTTCTGAAGTACTCATAATACAAAGAATAATAACAGTTATAGGCCCATTGCCCGTGCCTTGCACGGGCACCACATATCTAGTATTTTAATATGTGGCCTTTTTGGTCTTTCATCATACAAAATATTGTTGGCCAATGATAGAAAGATAAGGAGAAGTTTGCTGACTCAACAAGTCAATGATTATTTAATTTAAAAAAAAATTAAAAATTCAGAGTCTTTAGTGTGAGAAATGGACATGTTTGTTGTACTGTAGAGATAAAGACACAAGTATCCCTTGATTATGACCGAAATTTCAGAAATACATCATAACTAAACTAAGATTCTATTATCCTCTAAAGTCAATTTTTTTTTTTGTAATTTTATACACTTTTTTGGCTTACATGACATTCAAACATCTATCGTGCGTCTCAACTATATGGAGTCACGAATGTGCCACGTAAGCCAAAAGTGGATAAAATTACCAAAAAAATGAATTCAGGAAATAATAAGACCTTAGTTTAGTTAAAATATATCTTTAAAATTTCGATCATAATCTATAAAAGTACTTGTGCTTTATGTATTCTTTTTCTGGAGTTTATGTGTCACGGAATAGTAATTTAAATTTATCACAATTTTTTTTGTGTTGCCTTAAAAGAAAAGTTAATATAATCTAGAATTGTTGGCCCCACCATACAAGGGCTAATGTGTTTTCTTTGCCTGATTATTAAAGCAATATAACTTTACTATGGACGAAAAACTTGACAAAATGGTAAGCTTTTTCTCTGAACTTTTTTCTTAACTTGTAAAAGTAGGTTTAAATCACAAAGCAAATCTGCCTGCTCAAAAAGTTGAAAACACCACATGTGCATACAAATCTTGATAACCAAACAAGACGTTAACTTGAAAAGTTAACGGTGGTGTCCAGGTCAACTTGTGCATACTCTAACTACTCCAATAGACTGTAGCAAAGCCAGAATTCGTCACGTAACATATATAGTAACGCTTTTCTATGTACACATCACACAACATCATTTTTTGACGAAGGGTATTTAACCAATCACCATTCGATCTATGTGGCTCTCCCAATGTTACTACCTCAAACCCCAACACAAGTATTGGGTAATCCTGTCCGCCATAACATAGGCAGCTAGGAAAACATCCCTAACTCAGTAGAAATGTGGTGTTTCCCATGAGTTCAACAATCAACAGTATGCTCATTTGAAAGGCAGCAAAAAAGACTACTGTCTGTATCTACTTGCCAATAATCTGTTCCATCTGCAACATCAAAGCACTTATATCCAGAGGCGAATTCAGAATTTCAAGAAAACGGGTGCACCATTGCTTTAAAGATAAGATCAAAAAAATTATAATAACAATAACTAAGCGAGCAATACATAAAAATTAAATTACCACAAAACTTTCAGAATTTAGTGTTTTTTTTTAAATGAAAAACGTGTTTTTAGTTAATAAAAATAAATTGAAGCAAATTGGGGCTGCTTGGGATCGAACCTGCAACCTTTGTGTTGAAATCTTGTAGTTGTACCAGTGAACCATCCAGCCATCTTGAGAACAAGTTCAATAAGTTTTAATTTAATATATTCTTTAATAATTATAGAAGTAATATATAGAGTTTAGTCGGATGACCACGGGTTTGGGTGACCCAAAATTTATACATAAAATCGCCCCTGCTTATATCTAAAATAAGTCAAAGTGGGCGTTTCCGATCCCCAGTCTTTTGATGAAGAATCAACTCAATATCCTTGAAGAAGATATCATTAAGATTGAATATGCAGGAAAATCTGTGATTGGTAAGATGAACAAATTACTTGGAGAGAGGATGGACTGTCTTGCACAAGGCATCCGCGAGCATGGTAAGCACTCACATAGTATTTTGCCATGGTTGAAGTTTTGTGGTTGAAAACCAAATACTCCTCAAACAAAATTTTCACGTGTTATTGCATAATAATGGTGCTTAACATCAACTTTCAAATAATGACTTAAATATTACGAACAATCGTAAGCTTAAAGGATACAGACAAGTGAGTCATGGAGTACCAAAATTCATGCAAGAATCACAATTTACATGCATATATGATAGAAAGTATCATATATACTGAATGTACAGATCTTTCCAAAGTTGCAATTAGCTCCATTGCTCAAAGGAGGCTTTAGGTTGTTTAGGCTTTGAGCTGCAGCAGTCAAATGTATAGACTTATTGTAAAACAAATGCAATCAGAAGGCTAATTAATCTTCAGGACTTGACATAGTCATCACTCATCACTTCCTAAGTAAACATTTGAGTAGCAGATCGTAATGCTCCTCGAGAGGCACATTTAAATTATTATTCTACGATATCTTTCCATCTTCAGCTAGAGTATTCGGCTGAACATTGGAGCAGTAATGAGAAAAATACTTAACTACTCTACATGCATGAACTTAACACGCTCAGGACTTTTTTATCCATCCCTTCATATCATCTCCATAGCATAATCACACCGCTCATAAGTTATAAAGAGTGTATTAACCGTTCAGTACTGTCAAATATCTCCAATTGCCTCAATAGTTCAGATCTCAAGTCGGGGATGAAGTTTTGGCTGAATAGGAAATCCGACCGAAAATCTAAGATTTGAGAGTTAGATCATGCATGTGTTATTATATTAGGAGTAACTTCAATCAAGTTAAAACTTACCTTGATGACGGGAAGAAATGAGGGAGATACATCTTCTTGCACAGAGAATCTAGAGAAGTGAAAAAAATTTATAGTTGTCTATCTGAGATACCTGTGTTGCAACCGCAGGCCTTGTGCAGCAATCGCAACACTAAAGATTTGATAGCCCAGGAAGAAAATTGTGATTGCGGTCCTTGTACCTGTGTAAAGAAGATCAAGTTGTCCCTTGCGAAAAGCTTGATGCACTATCTCCCTTCAACCAGTGGCGGAGGCAGCATATAATGAGGGGGGTCATCCGACCCCCCTTGGCGAAAAATATTACTATTTATACATGATTAAAATTATTTTTTAGATATGTATAATAAATGTCGAACCCCCTTCCACTAGTTTGTATGCTTACTTCTCAGATTTTGAATCCCCTTACTAAATTTTCTGGCTCTGCCACTGCCTTCAACCCTTTGAGCGAATGCAGCAAAAGAAAAGGCAGGAATATCCATAGACCGACCCCATCATCTCCATAGTGTAGGAACTATGAGATCACCCCAAGGACTCTTTCGGCATCCAGGGGTCACGGACCGACCATAGAACCAATTTAAATAAGTGGAACACATTAGCTGTCCAGTAGATCTCAGGTTGGGCAGTCAGGGTTGGAGAAGGGTATTAACTCATTCATAAAACCAGTGTTCTTAAGACCAAAGAGTTGGGTGGAAAGGTAAAAGAAGATACCATTCTTTTGATGAGAAATAAAAAGGAATATCAGAAACTCTCAATGTCAATGTCGACCCAGAAGCCTTTGCCGTTGGTTAACACTATAAGCACAATGAATTCCTTTACACCTCGAGATGAGATGACAAAAAAGGTAAGATAAGGTAACTGCCTTATAAGAGAAGCTGATATAATCTAGAACAGTTGGCCCTATGTAACAGATTGAAATATTTGAATGGATCCTCTTTTTCCTTTGCCTGTTTTATTAAGCAACAAATCAACGTTCATGGATGACTCATTCATGATCCACAACCACTACTTAACTTTAATGTCATATATAAATCCATGTCATTATCTTGTCAACCTTTGTCATACAAGACTAATAATTTTACTATGCACCAAAAGCTTTCTCTTACTTTTACTCAACTTGTAAAAGCAGCTTACATCATAAAGCAAATCTTCCAACTCAAAAGTTGACGACACCACATGTGCAACACAAATCTTGATAATAAAATAAGGCAGCATGAGATAGTTAATCTTGATAATAAAATAAGGCAGCATGAGATAGTTTACTCTAATTAAAAAGACAGATAAAAGAGAAATTTTCAAAACCTTTGCAGCAAATTGAGAAATATTCTATTTTGATGACCCATAGCTGACTCATGCACCAGTTAGTAGTTAAAAGATTCATCAACTTGTCCCAAACTGCTCTGTATATATATATAGTGTTGCAAGGAATGTTCTTAAACCATTAACCAAAACATAATAATATCTCAGTTACCTTCACAATATATCAATTCTCTTCAAAATCAGAAGTCACAATGAAGAACTTACTCGGTAGAAATGAGGTGGGTGTTCCCATGAGTTCAGCAGTATACTCATTTGAACGGCAGCCAAAAAGACTACTGTCTCTATCTGCTTGCCAAGACCATCTTCCATCTGCAACTTTAAAACACTTACCAAAAATAAAGCAAAGTGAGTATTTTCCTCGAAGAATAATCGACCTATTCTTGTATTAGTTATAAAGAGTATTAATGACCCTCGAAGAAGAGATCATTAAAATCAAATATTCTTGAACATGCAGGAAAATCTGTAATTAGTAAGATGAACAAACTTGCAGAAAGGATGGACTGTCTTGCACAAGGTATCCGCGAGCATGGTGAGCATTTATATTCATGATGAAAACTTAAAAGAACAATCGAAAGTTTACCAAGACAATATTTTTTTTTAAGTTTAAAACTAGTATTTCGAAGTTGAAATTGTGTGCGGAGATGAGTTTACTTCGAAAAGTAAAGTTTGAAGCATTGTAAATAAAAACCATCATTCCACTAGAAAAATTCCTAAAACAAGTTTTTAAATAATTTTACCACTATTTCAAATACTGAGGTTCAATATTTATAAATATGGCGCGAAACATCAACTTGCAAATAATGACATCAGTATTTGAAAGTGAAATCATGCCCAAACACAAGTGGTAATCTAAACAACAACAGATAAAGAGAGCCAAGATGTACAAAATTCTGTGCAATAAGCACTATTAATATGTATGACAGAAAGTACTGATTGTAAAGTCCTTAATTTTCAACTTTAATTGTGCAGTGAGCCTTAGTCCGAAGCTAACGGAAACTGTGAAGGGAAAATTGAGCCTTGGAGCAAAAATTCTTCAAGTAGGAGGGTTGGAGAAAATATTCAAGCAGAAGTTTAGTGTTAAAGATGATGAAGAGCTATTGAATGTTTCTCAATGCTATTTATCAACAACAGCTGGTCCAATAGCAGGCCTTCTCTTCATCTCTACCGAAAAGATTGCTTTCTGCAGTGAGAGATCAATAAAGTTCTTATCTCCAACTGGAAAGTCGCTTAGAATCTACTATAAGGTACCACTCTGCTCCGTTTTTCTTCCAACTCTTAATTTTGTATCCATGTAAAGCATAATCTAATAAGCCGTTTCACAATTGCAGGTATCGATCCCAACAAGTAAGACAATGAAAGCAAAAGAGAGTGAAAATAGGGAAAAACCATCACAGAAGTATATACAAGTAATTACAGAGGATGATTTTGAGTTCTGGTTTATGGGATTCGTTAATCATCAAAAGACCGTGAGATATCTGCACCAGGCAATTTCAAGTACTTCAAGCAGCTAAGAAGACAACATATTTTCCTTTCTTTTTTCATCAATGTAAAATGTTGATGCAAAATGAATGTACAGATCTCTTCAAACTTGTAATTAGTTCCATTGTTCAAAGGAGATTTTAGGTTTCTTGGTGTTTGAGCCGTAGCTGTTAACACAAATGTATAGACTTATTGTAAAAGTAATGCAGTCAGAAGGCTAATTCATCTTTTGGTACTTGGCATTGTCATCAATTCCTAGCAGATCGTAATGCCCCTCGAAAGAAATATTTAAAATATTATGGCAAGTTCCCAACAAAGGGAGCGCCTCTTGATAATAGAAACACAATAAATAACAGATGATAACAGATAATAAAAGCAGCAATCTACATGAATAAGACTAATACTATGACAGACATGGTGCTCCAGACTACCACCAAGCCTAATCCTATCAAAAAGCATGATAACGATCCACTGCCCACTAACCTTCTACCCTAATCTGCGACCTTCATACCCTCCTATCTAAGGTCATGTCTTCAGTAAGTTGAAGTTGCACTATGTCATATCTGATCACCTCTCCCCAATACTTCTTTGGTTTACCTCTGCCTCTCCTCGAACCCACTATATTCAACTTCCTCACACCTCTGGGGCATATACACATCTCCATTTCACATGTCCAAACTATCTTAGCCTTGCTTCCCTCATCTTCTTCACCATTGAGGTCACTCCCACCTTGTCCCTGATGTACTCATTCCTAATTTATCGCTCATAGTATGCTCACACATCCATCTCAACATTCTCATTTTCGCAACTTGCATCTTAGCATGAGAGTTCTAGACTGACCAAAACGCTACCCATACAACAAAGTTAGTCTAACCACCACTCTATAGAAATTACCTTTAAGTTTTGATACTAACTTTTCATCACACAAGACTCTGGAGGCAAGCCTCGATATCTTCCCCACCGCACAAATATGATGTGTGACATCATTGTCGATCTCCCCATTTCCTTAGATAAAAGACCCAAAATACTTAAATTTTCTCTCTCTTGGGGATAGCCTGTATATCAAGCCTCAGTTCTGTGCTTGCCTCATGCGCTTCATCACTGAATTCGCACCCCAAATATTCTATTTTGTTCCAACTCAACATGGACCCCTTAGACTCCAGAGTTTGTCTCTACACCTCCAACCAAATATTTACTCGGCCACGAGTCTCATCAATCAGTACTATGTCATATACCAATAATATACTTCATCACACCTCACCATGAATATGCTGCATCAATTCATCAATCACCAAGAAAAATAGAAATGAGTTAAGTGTTGATCCCCGATGCAACGCCATCTCGACTAGAAAGTGCTCTAATTCTGCTCCCACTGTTCTTACCCGAGTCTTGGCTCTATTATTTATGTCCTTCATCACCCTAATGTAAGCCACTACTACACTTTTGGCCTCCCAACATCTACATAGGACTTCCCTCGAGACTTTATCTTCTGTCTTTTCTAAGTCAGTAGACACCATATGTAAGTCCCTTTATCGTTCTCTGTACTTTCTCCACCAGTCAACTCACAAGATGAATGGTTTCTGAGTAAGTTTGTAATATTTGGAGGGCTTAAATTGAACACACATCTGTCTGAGAAGAAAATTGACTTCTCCGAAAAGTTAGCATAAGCTTGCAATATACCAGGCACTCTTTCTTTTTCAATGTTGTTTCCCATTTTTCTAACAGAAAATGCAATCACTTTTTGTTCTTAAATTACCTTCTAAAAATACTTGACATTTCTCTCTTGATTTTTCAAAGGCAAAAGTTGGTCAAGAAGAAAATAAGTTAAATCACTCAAAAAAATTATACCATTTGTCATGCATGTATGGTATGTTCCACATAAAGTCAGAAATGGCCTACAAATCCTGCCTTTACACCTCAAGATGAGATGACACAAAAGGTAAGATAAGGTAACAAGTTGAAGTATTTGAATGGCTACTTTTTCCCTCTTGCCTGATTTATTGGGAAACAAATTAAAGTTCATGGATGACTCATTCATGATCAACAATCACTACTTAACTTTAATGTCATATATAAATCCGTGTCATTTTATTGTCAACCCTGATTATACAAGACTAATAAAGCTAACTTGAGATAATATTACTATGCACCAAAAGCTTCTCTTACTTTTACTCAACTTGTAAAAGCAGCTTACATCAGAAAGCAAATCTGCCAACTCAAAAGTTGACAACACCACATGTCCACACAAATATTGATAATAAAATAAGACAGCATGAGATAGTTTACTGTAATTAAAAAGACAAATAAAAGAAGACATTTTAAAAACCTTTGCAGCAAATTGAGAAATATTCTACTTTGATGACCCTAGCTGACTCATGCATCACTAGTAGTTAAAAGATTCATCAACTTGTCCCAAAGTGCTGTGTATATATATACTGCTGCAAGGAATGTTCTTAAACCATCAACCAAAAACATAATAATATCTCAGTTACCTTCACAATATAGCAATTCTCTCCAAAATCAGAAGTCACAATGAAGAACTTACTCGGTAGAAATGAGGTGAGTGTTCCCATGAGTTCAGCAGTATACTCATTTGAACGGCAGACAAAAAGACTGCTGTCTCTATCTGCTTGCCAAGACCATCTTCCATCTGCAAATTCAAAACACTTACCTAAATTAAAGCAAAGTGAGTATTTTCCCTCGAAGAATAATTAACTTGTTCTTGTATTAGTTATAAAGAGTATTAATGGCCCTCTAAGAAGAGATCATTAAAATTAAATATTCTTGAATATGCAGGAAAATCTGTAATTAGTAAGATGAACAAACTTGGAGAAAAGATGGACTGTCTTGCACAAGGCATCCGCGAGCATGGTGAGCACTTATATTCATGATGAAGACTTAAAAAGAACAGTTGAAAATTTACCAAGACAATATTTTATTTTAAGTTAAAAACTAGTATGTTGAAGTTGAAATTGTGTGCAGACATGAGTTTAATTAGAAAAGACAAAGTTGAAGTATTGTGAATGAAAACCATCATCTCGCTAGAAAAATTCCTAAAATACGTTTTTAAATAATTTAATGACTATTTCAAATACTGAAGTTCAATATTTATAAATATGGCGCGAAACATCAACTTGCAAATAATGACATCAGTTTTCGCAAGTCAAATCATGGCAATACACCAGTGTAAATCTAATGAACAACAGATAAAGGGAGTCAAGATGTACAAAATTTTGTGCAATAAGCACTAATACATGTATGAAAGAAAGTTCTGATGTGAAGTCCTTAATGTTTCAACTTTAACTGTGCAGTGAGCCTTAGTCTGAAGCTAACGGAAACTGTGAAGGGAAAATTGAGCCTTGGGGCAAAAATTCTTCAAGTAGGAGGGTTGGAGAAAATATTCAAGCAGAAGTTTAGTGTTAACGATGATGAAGAACTATTGAACGTTTCTCAATGCTATTTATCAACTACAGCTGGTCCAATAGCAGGTCTTCTCTTCATCTCTACCGAAAAGATTGCTTTCTGCAGTGAGAGATCAATAAAGTTCTTATCTCCAACTGGAAAGTCGCTTAGAATCTGCTATAAGGTACCACTCTGCTCCGTTTTTCTACCAACTCTTAATTTTGTATCCACGTAAAGCATATAATAAGCCGGTTCACAATTGCAGGTATCGATCCCAATAAGTAAGACAATGAAAGCAAAAGAGAGTGAAAATAGGGAAAAACCATCACAGAAGTATATACAAGTAATTACAGAGGATGATTTTGAGTTCTGGTTTATGGGATTCCTTAACCATCAAAAGAGTCTGAGATATCTGCACCAGGCAATTTCAAGTACTTCAAGCAGCTAAGAAGACAACATATGTTCCATCTTTTTTTTTTTCTTCTTACGCGCAATCATCAATGTAAAATGTTGATGCAAAAGGAATGTACAGATCTGTTCAAACTTGTAGTTAGCTCTTTCGCTCAAAGGAGATTTTAGGTGTTTTAGTCTTTGAACTATTAACACAAATGAATAGACTTATTGTGAAAGTAATGTAGTCAGAAGGCTAATTCATCTTTTGGGACTTCGCATCGTGATCACTTCATAGCAAATCGCACTGTTCCTCGAAAGACATATTTCAGATATAATGGCAAGTTCCAACAAGGGGAGCCCCCTTGATATTTTTCACCTCAAGAATTTCTTAGGCAGAATTAGCATAATTAATAGTGTTAGGATTGAGCTGTCAAAAGAAATTATCCAAATGCTCTTGGATGGGTAGTCGAATTGGGGGATAAATCATTTTTTCTCCTTTATATAGAATCTAATCAAATCTTTGAGATCATGAGAACCTTGTGATTTGATATAATTTATTTATTTTTTTATCAGGTAAATATTTTCATTATTAACAAGGACAAAAAAGGCCATATACAAGAGGTATACCTACCAGTAAAGGACCTACACAAAGATATGGTTCTATACAAAAGACACCCAATCCTCTATACAACCCGTAACTACATGGGTGCAAAAAAAAAACAAATAAGGGATCGGAGACTACTCCTCAACAGCCAAAAACTCGATTAATGCCATAGGAACAACATTCTATGCCCTGCACTTTCTCCTGCTTCTTCCAGATTTCCAGTAAAACAACAAATCTTTCACAATTCTTGGAATTGCCCATGACATTACAAACCAGCTGAACATGTCCCACCACAGTCTCGTGGCCTAGCTACAATATAGCAGAAGATGATTTACGTCTTTGCTCGTCTCCTTGCATAAGTAATACCAGCTGATGCAAATAACTTTTGTTTTCCTAAGGTTCTTCGACGTCAAGGTCACCCCTCTAGCAGCTAACAAAGTGAAGCACACCTTACTCGGAACCTTGGGAATCCAAATAGACTTAACAGGAAAACCCTCCTCAACTCTCAATAAAAGCTTCTAATAGAAGGCTTTACAGAAATAACACCATCGTTTCCCAACTTTTATCTCGTCAAATCGGGCCTGTCAACTGCCTCGCAATGCTGATGCAGTAACAGTAACATCCTTTCAAACTCATTCACCTCCCAATCCTGGAAAGCTCTCCTGAACCTCAAATCCTAAAACACTACTTCCCCTTGTGTCCCAGGGACATCTGTTGGACTACCGCTCCCCGCTAAAAACTTTCCCGACAGTCACTCAAGCACTTTCACACAACAAGAAAGCAAAGTGTATCATATCTCGTTCTATCCGAATAGATTTCAAAGCAATCAGTACAGCGCAACAGAGGAGCCCATTCAGTGTCATCTTTGTTTGTGAATATTAATGTGTCCTATCTTCATGTTATATTATTCCCATTTATTGTGATCAAACTGCGTTCCGAGTGTCTTTATAGAGAAGAGAGAAATCTTCCCTTAAGATAGTCAGGGATAAACCGCTCTACAGAACAGGGTACAGGGGACAGGGGATAGGGGACAGGGGACAGGGGACAGGGGACAGGGGACAGGAAGGGAAGTGAAAAAACCCCGATAAGATTAAGCAATCAGCCGCTGTCACCAACCGGGACACAGATCGGATGGTGGAGTACTATTCTACCACAACGAGACATGTATCATCGAATCGAAGGCCGAATAGAAAGCATTCCCCCCAATTGAGAGGCTCCCTTGACAAGATATCCTATAAAAGCTCGGAAACAGGGCCGGCTCTATGCTTTGGGAAGTAATGCTTTTGCCTTAGGCCCCCAAATTTCGAGGGCCTCAAATTTTTATCAAGAATAAATTATGTGTTAAAATTTTTATATAAAAAATTGATTATTTATGATAAAAAGTATAATTTTTTAAAAAATATATTATTTTACCCGCTTTAACATCTTTTGTACTTTGTTAAAAATAAAAATTAATAGTGAAAAGTGTTGAACAAAGTGAATTACAAATTCTTTTTTATTTCGTTTTAAATTTTAGTTTCAATCATTACTACAATCATATTAAAATGGGGTATACCAAGTCATCAACTTCTTGCGTCAAATTCTATGGTTCTAACTCTTATCTCTATTTAATATTTATCTACTTATTACTTGTATAATTATGTTAACAATTCATATAATAATTGTCTCACTAAAAGGATGTTTTTCAATGTTGAGTTGATAAAATCTAACCTAAAACTAATAACTAAAAAAACAATATTAAAATACTAATAATTTTCATTTAAATAGTGTAAGAAAAATAAATTTTGAATAAATATGTATATGAAATTTAATTATACTTTAGGCCTCGAATTGAAATTTCACTTTAGGCCCCCAATCACGTTGAGCCACCCTTGCTCGGAAACTCATCTTTAAGCCACATACCTCCCACTTTTCTTACCCGAGTCTAGGCTCTATTATATATGTCCTTCATCGTTTAATGTAAGCCCTCAAGACCCCTTTAGCCTCCCGACATCTACATAGGACTTTTCTTGGGACCATATGTAAGTCCCTCTTCCATTCCCTATACTTATCCTCCCTCTAGTTATCTCACAAGATGAATGGCTTCTGAGTAAGGTGGTAATATGAGAAGGGATTAAATTGAACACACATCTGTTTGTGACAGAGAAAGACTATCCCGAAAATTTAGTGTAAGATAGCTTGCAATATACTAGGCTCTCTTTCTTTTTCAATGTTGTTTCTTATTATTCTAACAGAAAATACAATCATTTTTTGTTCTTAAATTACCTTCTAAAAATACTTGGCATTTCTCTCATGATTATTCAGAAGCAAAAGTTGGTCAAGAAGAAAATAAGTTAAATTTTCAAAAAAAAAATAAAATTAAATCATATGTCATGCATGTATGGTGTGTTCCACATAAAGTCAGCATAAATGGCCTACAAATCCTGCCTTTACACCTCAACATGAGATGAAAAAAGAAGATAAGGTAACTGCCTTAAAAGAGAAGTTAATATAATTTAGAACAGTTGGCCCTATGTAACAGGTTAAAATATTTGAATGGCTACTTTTTTCCCTTTGCCTGATTTATTGAGCAGCAAATCAAAGTTTATGGATGAGTCATTCATGATCAACAACCACTACTTAACTTTAATGTCATATATAAATCCACGTAGTTATCTTGTCAACCTTGATAATTTTACTAAGCAGCAAATGCCTTCTCATACTTTTACTCAACTTTGTAAAAGCAGCTTACATCAGAAAGCAAATCGTCCAACTCAAAAGTTGAGAACACCACATGTGCACACAAATCTTGATAATAAAATAAGGCAGCATGAGATAGTTTACTGTAATTAAAAAGACAGATAAAAGAAGAAATTTTCAAAACCTTTGCAGCAAATTGCGAAATATTCTCTTTTGATGACCCATAGCTGACTCATGCACCAGTTAGTAGTTAAAAGATTCATCAACTTGTCCCAAACTGCTGTGTATATATATATATATATATATATATATATATATACTGCTGCAAGGAATGTTATTAAACCATCAACCAAAACATAATAATATCTCAGTTACCTTCACAATATATCAATTCTCTTCAAAATCATAAGTCACAATGAAGAACTTGCTCGGTAGAAATGAGGTGGGTGTTCCCATGAGCTCAGCAGTATACTCATTTGAACAGCAACCAAAGAGACTACTGTCTCTATCTGCTTGCCAAGACCATCTACCATCTGCAACTTCAAAACACTTACCTAAAATAAAGCAAAGTGAGTATTTTCCTTGAAGAATAATCGACCTGTTCTTTTATTAGTTATAAAGAGTATTAATGACCCTCAAAGAAGAGATCATTAAAATCAAATATTCTTGAATATGCAGGAAAATCTGTAATTAGTAAGATGAACAAACTTGGAGAAAGGATGGACGGTCTTGCACAAGGTATCCGCGAGCATGGTGAGCACTTATATTCATGATGAGAACTTAAAAAGAACAATCGAAAATTTACCAAGACAATATTTTATTTTTGTTTAAAACTAGTATTTCGAAGTTGAAATTGTGTGCGGACATGAGTTTACTTCGAAAAATGAAGGTTGAAACATTCTGAATGAAAACCATCACCCCACTAGAAAAATTCCTAAAACAAGTTTTTAAATAATTTTACAACTATTTCAAATACTGAAGTTCAATATTAACTAATATGGCACCAAGCATCAACTTGCAAATAATGACATCAGTATTTGCAAGTGAAATCATGGCCAAACACAGTTGGTAATCTAAACATCAACAGATAAAGAGAGCCAAGATGTACAAAATTCTGTGCAATAAGCACTATTAATATGTATGACAGAAAGTACTGATTGTAAAGTCCTTAATTTAACTGTGCAGTGAGCCTTAGTCCGAAGCTAACTGAAACTGTGAAGGGAAAATTGAGCCTTGGAGCAAAACTTCTTCAAGTAGGAGGGTTGGAGAAAATATTCAAGCAGAAGTTTAGTGTTAAAGATGATGAAGAGCTATTGAATGTTTCTCAATGCTATTTATCAACTACCGCTGGTCCAATAGCAGGCCTTCTCTTCATCTCTACCGAAAAGATTGCTTTCTGCAGTGATAGATCAATAAAGTTCTTATCTCCAACTGGAAAGTTGCTTAGAATCTACTATAAGGTACCACTCTACTCCGTTTTTCTTCCAACTCTTAATTTGTATCCACGTAAAGCATAATCTAATTAGCCAGTTCACAATTGCAGGTATCGATCCCAATAAGTAAGACAATGAAAGCAAAAGAGAGTGAAAATAGGGAAAAGCCATCACAGAAGTATATACAAGTAATTACAGAGGATGATTTTGAGTTCTGGTTTATGGGATTCCTTAATCGTCAAAAGACCCTGAGATATCTGCACCAGGCAATTTCAAGTACTTCAAGCAGCTAAGAAGACAACATATTTTCCTTTCTTTTTTCATCAATGTAAAATGTTGATGCAAAATGAATGTACAGATCTCTTCAAACTTGTAATTAGTTCCATTGTTCAAAGGAGATTTTAGGTTTCTTAGTGTTTGTGCCGTAGCTGTTAACACAAATGTATAGACTTATTGTAAAAGTAATGCAGTCAGAAGGCTAATTCATCTTTTGGTACTTGGCATAGCCATCACTTCTTAGCAGATTGTAATGCTCCTCGAAAGAAATATTTAAAATATTATGGCAAGTTCCCAACAAAGGGAGCGCCCCTTGATAGTAGAAACACAATAAATAACAGATGGTAACAGATAACAAAAGCAACAATCTACATGAATAAGACTAATACTATGACGGACATGGTGCTCCAGACTACCACCAAGCCTAATCCTATCAAAAAGCAAGATAACGATCCATTGCCCACTAACCTTCCACCCTAATATGCGACCTTCATACCCTCCTATCTAAGGTCATGTCTTCAATAAATTGAAGTTGCACTATGTCCTATCTGATCAGCTCTCCCCAATACTTATTTGGTCTACCTCTGCCTCTCCTCGAACCCACTATATTCAACTTCTCACACCTCTTCACTGGGGCATATACACATCTCCTTTTCACGTGTCTAAACTATCTTAACCTTGCTTCCCTCATCTTCTTCACCATTGAGGCCACTCCCACCTTGTCCCTGATGTACTCATTCCTAATTTATCGCTCATAGTATGCTCACACATCCATCTCAACATTCTCATTTTCGCAACTTGCATCTTAGCATAAGAGTTCTAGACTGACCAAAACGCTACCCATACAACAAAGTCAGTCTAACCACCACTTTATAGAAATTACCTTTAAGTTTTGATAGTAACTTTTCATCACACAACACTCTGGAGGCAAGCCTCGATATCTTCCCCAACGCACCAATATGATGTGTGACATAATTGTCGATCTCCCCATTTCCTTAGATAAATGACCCAAAATACTTAAAATTTCTCCGTGCTTGCCTCATGCGCTGCATCACTGAATTCACACCCCAAATATTCTATTTTGTTCCAACTCAACATGGACCCCTTAGACTCCAGAGTTTGTCTCTACACCTCCAACCAAATGTTTACTCGGCCACGAGTCTCATCAATCAGTACTATGTCATATACCAATAATATACACCATCACACCTCACCATGAATATGCTGCATCAATTCATCAATCACCAAGGAAAATAGAAATGAGTTAAGTGTTGATCCCCGGTGCAACGCCATCTCGACTAGAAAGTGCTCTGATTCTGCTCCCACTGTTCTTACCCGAGTCTTGGCTCTATTATATATGTCCTTCATCACCCTAATGTAAGCCACTAGTACACTTTTGGCCTCCCAACATCTACATAGGACTTCCCTTGAGACTTTATCTTCTGTCTTTTCTAAGTCAGTAGACACCATATGTAAGTCCCTTTATCATTCTCTGTACTTCTCCACCAGTCAACTCACAAGATGAATGGTTTCTGAGTAAGTTTGTAATATTTGGAGGGCTTAAATTGAACACACATCTGTCTGAGAAGAAGATTGACTTCTCCGAAAAGTTAGCATAAGCTTGCAATATACCAGGCACTCTTTCTTTTTCAATGTTGTTTCCTATTTTTCTAACAGAAAATGCAATCACTTTTTGTTCTTAAATTACCATCTAAAAATACATGACATTTCTCTCTTGATTTTTCAAAGGCAAAAGTTGGTCAAGAAGAAAATAAGTTAAATCACTCAAAAAAATTATATCATTAGTCATGCATGTATGGTATGTTCCACATAAAGTCAGAAATGACCTACAAATCCTGCCTTTACACCTCAAGATGAGATGCCACAAAAGGTAAGATAAGGTAACAAGTTGAAATATTTGAATGGCTACTTTTTCCCTCTTGCCTGATTTTTTTGGGAAACAAACTAAAGTTCATGGATGACTCATTCATGATCAACAATCACTACTTAACTTTAATGTCATATATATATCCGTGTCATTATATTGTCAACCCTGATCATACAAGATTAATAAAGCTAACTTGAGATAATATTACTATGCACCAAAAGCTTCTCTTACTTTTACTCAACTTGTAAAAGCAGCTTACATCAGAAAGCAAATCTGCCAACTCAAAAGTTGACAACACCACATGTCCACAAAAATATAAGAAGACATTTTAAAAACCTTTGCAGCAAATTGAGAAATATTCTACTTTGATGACCCTAGCTGACTCATGCATCACTAGTAGTTAAAAGATTCATCAACTTGTCCCAAAGTTCTGTGTATATATATACTGCTGCAAGGAATGTTCTTAAACCATCAACCAAAAACATAATAATATCTCAGTTACCTTCACAATATAGCAATTCTCTCCAAAATCAGAAGTCACAATGAAGAACTTACTCGGCAGAAATGATGTGAGTGTTCCCATGAGTTCAGCAGTATACTCATTTGAACGGCAGACAAAAAGACTACTGTCTCTATCTGCTTGCCAAGACCATCTTCCATCTGCAAATTCAAAACACTTACCTAAATTAAAGCAAAGTGAGTATTTTCCCTCGAAGAATAATTAACTTGTTCTTGTATTAGTTATAAAGAGTATTAATGGCCCTCTAAGAAGAGATCATTAAAATTAAATATTCTTGAATATGCAGGAAAATCTGTAATTAGTAAGATGAACAAACTTGGAGAAAAGATGGACTGTCTTGCACAAGGCATCCGCGAGCATGGTGAGCACTTATATTCATGATGAAGACTTAAAAAGAACAATCGAAAATTTACCAAGACAATATTTTATTTTAAGTTAAAAACTAGTATGTTGAAGTTGAAATTGTGTGCAGACATGAGTTTTATTAGAAAAGACAAAGTTGAAGTATTGTGAATGAAAACCATCATCTCAATTGAAAAATTCCTAAAATACGTTTTTAAATAATTTAATGACTATTTCAAATAATGAAGTTCAATATTTATAAATATGGCGCGAAACATCTACTTGCAAATAATGACATCAGTTTTCGCAAGTCAAATCATGGCAATACACTAGTGTAAATCTAATGAACAACAGATAAAGGGAGTCAAGATGTACAAAATTTTGTGCAATAAGCACTAATACATGTATGAAAGAAAGTTCTGATGTGAAGTCCTTAATGTTTCAACTTTAACTGTGCAGTGAGCCTTAGTCCGAAGCTAACGGAAACTGTGAAGGGAAAATTGAGCCTTGGGGCAAAACTTCTTCAAGTAGGAGGGTTGGAGAAAATATTCAAGCAGAAGTTTAGTGTTAAAGATGATGAAGAGCTATTGAATGTTTCTCAATGCTATTTATCAACTACAGCTGGTCCAATAGCAGGTCTTCTCTTCATCTCTACCGATAAGATTGCTTTCTGCAGTGAGAGATCAATAAAGTTCTTATCTCCAACTGGAAAGTCGCTTAGAATCTACTATAAGGTACCACTCTGCTCCCTTTTTCTTCCAACTCTTAATTTTGTATCCACGTAAAGCATAATCTAATTAGCCGGTTCACAATTGCAGGTATCGATCCCAATAAGTAAGACAATGAAAGCAAAAGAGAGTGAAAATAGTGAAAAGCCATCACAGAAGTATATACAAATAATTACAGAGGATGATTTTGAGTTCTGGTTTATGGGATTCCTTAATCATCAAAAGACTCTGAGATATCTGCACCACGCAATTTCAAGTACTTCAAGCAGCTAAGAAGATAAAACTTTTTTTTTCATTTTGTTTCCTAATATGCCCATTCATCAATGAATGTACAGATCTCTTCAAACATGTAACTAGCTCCAATCCTCAATTGAGGCTTTAAAGTTTTTTAGGCTTTGAGCCGTAGCTGTCAACATAAATGTATAAACTTATTGTAAAATTAATGCAGTCAGATTCATCTTTTGGGACTTGGCATAGTCATCACTTCCTATTTGACCATTTGAGTAGTAGATCGTTATGGGAACCCAAATTTGAGGTAGTGTACATTCTAACATAACAAGTTCAATGGGTAATAACAAGGTACTTTGTGTTGTTAAAGCACTTATCCCTCTTATAGAAAATGACTGTAATGCATATTACTCTGTGAGGAGCTAAGGTATTGTTAAATATCTGATATAACAAGAAACAGTGACAAACTCTATAATGCAAACTGTTGCCATAAAAAGTTGGATAAATTCGTAAAGAGATTACTAAATGTCTAGAGTAGCAGGGGACATAGTTACTAACTCCACTTACATAAATATTGAAGTAGTGCCGCTTCAAATAAGATCTAAAAGGTTGGTCTTGTAAATATTAACGGGATCAAGATTGAATAGTTGGTCTAAAAAGTGCAAGAGCAAATATTGGTTAGTTCGCTACTAAATATTATTACGTGTGTGGTACTCCCAGCTTAACATAAAAAAACATTCAAATCTTAGGATACCATCTACTTGGTCAAACTTTAAAAGCTTTACACTAATGGAAAGTTCAAATCTGTATAAGATACTTTCTGGTATGTATGATTTTATAAGATATATTACAAATTATTGGGGGATTGTGTTTTTTTTTTTTTCTTGAGAAAGGTAACGTTTACTTCTATATATCCATGGGTATATTATATCAAAGTGTAGTCCCCCTCCAAAAAGTTTTACTTACATCGTTCCTAAGATCTTCTAATTACAGCCAATCAATAAAATTAAACACATCTTCAGTATCTCCTATCACTACTTGTTTACACCAAAAATAGTAAAGCCCAAGGCAGTTTGTCTTTATCTTATGAATATTGTTCAGTTCCCTTCAAAACATCTTTGATTCCTTTCCTTCCAAATTGTCCACCAAATGCAAGCTGGGACAATCCTCCATCTCTTCTCCTTTTTTCCTGCATTTCCATCCTTGTTCAGCATTGTAGGACTTCTATAATTCTCCCAGGCTTTATCCATTTGATCTTCCTCTTATGAATGAACATCTGTCACAATTGATCTGTCCATTTGCAGTGTAAAAAGAGATGGAGTTGTCTCCGCCCGTTCTTCACATAGATAGCATTTAGAACATAGATTGAATTTCCTCTTGTTCAAGCTCTCATGTGTCAAGATTGCCTCCTTTGCCAAAAGCCATGTGAAGTAATTCACCTTGTAGGGAACTTCTGTTCTCCAAATCATACTCCAGGGCTATCCTGCTTGCTGTACCTCAGAAGAATTGAGTTCTCTGTATGCAGATTTTACAGTGAATTCTCCCCTTCTCTCCCCCTTCCATACTAGTCTATCTTCCTCTTCTATCAGAATGGTAGCCATATTCATCGTGTCAAGAAATCTTGCTAAGGTTGTCATTTCCCAATCATTTAGTTTCCTTGTCGTTCCACCCTTGTCTTGTCCATAATTCTGCCGCTGTTGCTTCTTGTGCATGGCTCAGACTATGTAGTACAGGGAAAGCATGTTTGAGTGTCTCTCAAGTTCAATAAATATAAGGCCTCTCTTGAAGTAGTGTAAGTTAGCTTGCAATTTACTAGACTTTATTGAATCCTAAAGAAAATTACTTGGATTCCCCTAAAAAAAAAAAATTGCAAATATCTCTACAATCACAGTAAATTTGACATGTCAAACTCTTCCTTCTTCAGTGTTGTTTCCTATTATTCTAATAGGAAATACAATTACTTTCTGCTCTTAAATTACATTTTAAATATACTTGACATTTCTCTCAAGATTTTTCAAAGGCAAAAGATGGTCAACAAGAAAATATGTTAGTTTACTCAAAAAAATTAAATCATTTGTCATCCATGTATGGTGTGTTCCACATAAAGTCAGCATAGATGGCCTACAAATCCTGCCTTTACACCTCAAGATGACATAACAAAAAAAGTAAGATAAGGTAACTGCCTTAAAAGAGAAGTTAATATAATCTAGAACTGTTGGCCCTATGTAACAGATTGAAATATTTGAATGGCTACTTTTTTCCCTTTGCCTGATTTATTGAGCAGCAAATCAAAGATCATGGATGACTCATTCATGTTGACAATCCAGTGGTGGTGGTTGATCACCACTTAACTTTAATGTCATAATTCTTATCGTTGTCTTGTCAGCCTTAACTCATGCAAACCTAAGAAAACTAACTTGGGGTAATTTTACTATGCACTAAAAGCTTGTGAAAAGAATTTAAGGGTAATTAGAACTACGAAAAGTTTAGGAGTGCACTGAATAAACCATGACAAGTTTAGGGGGTAATGAGGTATCTATATCGATTATCAACTTGAAATCATAAAATTTATAGAAGCATATGATAATACCAATTGAAACTTGAAGTTTAGAAGAAACCAAATAAGATTACGGAAAAAAAATAAACCGTATGTTACTGTAGAGAAACATGGCCAGCAATGGGATTCACGAGTCGATTTGCATAGGAAAGGAAAGAAGTTCATTGAGGGTGAATTAAACTACCTTACAAGTTATGACAAGATGACTTCAAAATGGAAAGCTTTCCCTTACTTTGACTCAACTAGTAAAAGTAGCTTACATTCACAAAGCAGATCTGCCAACACAAAAGTTGAAAACACCACATGTGCACACAAATCTTCATAATAAAATAAGGCAACATGAGATTTAGTTTACTGTAATTGAAAATAAAGCTAAAAGGATCCATGTTTCAAGACTTTTGCAGCAAATTGAGGAATATACTATTTTTTTATGAAGGTATTGTCCAGGTCAGCTTGTGCTAATCCACCAAGTATATGTTCAAGACTAAATGTAAGTATAACAAATATTTTTTGACCTATATATGAAGTAATGATTTTCAACAAGATTTAAACTATATGTATAACAAGTAACTTTATACCAATATATGCAGTTATGATGTTCTACATACACAGTATAATTTTTTGATGAACGATGTTCAACCACCACTTTTCGGTCTATGTGAATCTATCGCTGCTACTACCTTCTACCAAAACAAGTATTGGGTAATTCTGTCCATCATAGCTTAGGCAGATAGGAAGAAATCCCTAACTTCGTACTCTGCTTTCCCATGATTTACACCCACCAACATAAATTAATAGACTGAAAGCAAAAGGAAAAACAAAGAAGAGAAAGCAGTGGTTGAACATGCACTGCACTTTGATAAAGTAAATTCTAAAAAAAAAAAAAAGCAAGATCTTTTTTGCTTATTTCTGATGACCAATTGCTGACTCATGAAACAGTTATCATCAACTTATATATATAGTGCTACAAGCAATGTTCTTAAAACCATCAACCAAACCATAGTAATATCTCAGTTATCATAACAATATAGCAATACTCTTCAAGATCAGAAGTCACAATGAAGGACTTAATCAGTGGAAATATGGTGGGTGTTCCCATGAGTTCAGCGGTATGTTCATTTGAAAGGCAGCCTAAAAGACTACTATCCCTATCTTCTTGCCAAGACCATATTCCATCTGCAACATCAAAGATCCGATCTAAATTAAAGCAACGTGAGTATTTTTCCCGTCTCTTGATGAATAATCAACTTGATACTGTAGTAGTTCTAAAGAGTATTACTTAATGACCCTTGAAAAGAACTAAGATTGAAAATTAATTTTTGAATATGCATGAAAATATGTGATTGAACAAACTGGGAGAAAGCATGGACCGTCTTGCACAAGGCATCCGTGAGCATAGTAAGCTCTCACATTTGAAGTTAGAAATTGAAAAAGAGTATTTTTTTTATCCTTTGGTAATAAACAGTTGAGGTTTTGTGACTGAAAACCAAATAATCCTTGAACAGTTTTTTCAATATTTGACGAGTGTTATCTGCATAATACTGGTGGCTAAACGTCAACTTGCAAATAATGAATTTAGTACTTGAAAGTGAAGTCACGGCCAAACACAATTGTATACCTAAAGAACACATATAAGTGAGTCATGAATTACTAAAACTCATGTAAAGAAGCACTAATTACATGTATATACAATACAAAGTATTGATTCTAATGTCATTAATGTCGCCACTTCTAATTATGCAGTGAGCCTAAGCCCGAATCTAACAGCAACTGTGAAGTGGAAATTGAGCCTTGGAGCAAAAATTCTTCAAGTAGGAGGGTTGGAGAAGATATTCAGGCAGAAGTTTAGTGTTAGAGATGATGAAAAGCTATTGAAGGTTTCTCAATGCTATTTATCAACTACAGCTGGGCCAATAGCAGGCCTTCTCTTCATCTCTACTGATAAGATTGCTTTCTGCAGTAAGAGATCAATAAAGCTCTCATCTCCTACCGGGAAGTCACTTAGAATCCGATATAAGGTATCGATCCCAATAAGTAAGATCAATAAAGCAAAAGAGAGTGAAAATATGGAGAAGCCATCACAGAAGTATATACAGTTAGTTACAGAGGACGATTATGAGTTCTGGTTTATGGGGTTCTTTAATAATCAAAAGACTCTAAGATATCTGCAGCAGGCAATTTCAACTTTCAAGAACTTCAATCAGCTAAGAAGATAAACTTTTTTTTTTTATTTTGTTTCCTAATACACCCATTCATCAATGTAAAATGTTGATGCAAAATACAAATTGCAGATCTGTTCAAACTTGTAGCTAGCTCCATTGCTCAAAGGAGGTTTTAGATATTTTAGGCTTTAAGCCTTAGTTGTTAATACAAATGTATAGACTTCTTGTAAAACTAATGCAAACAGGAGGCTAATTCATCTTTTGGACTATCCAGCCATTTTCATGACATCGACAGGATTCATATCCCCATAGCATAATCACACCACCCATAGGCTATATAGAGTCTACCTACAGTTGGGTAGTGTCAAATATCTCAAACTACCTCAATAGTTCAAGCCCTTGTTCTTGAGTGAAATTTGGTCAAATAGGTAACCAAACCAAAAATCTAAGATTTGAGAGGTAAATCATGTGTTATTATAACATGTTCCATAGTACCTCAGCAGCCCCACAGAGTGGCGATTGAAGCAACCGGGCTCACAACAGCGATTTTTGAGCTTGGCCCTACTTCCTCCTGGACCGTGCCTTGTTGAGGTGAGGCATGTGTTGTGCTTGCAACCTCCTTTGTTACCGTGCAGAAATCACTAATGTTGTGGTCACAGCCCCCTTATTGCTATCATAGCACCAGTTCTTAATAACAGGTGTTTCCCTTTTCTAAACCACAATCCATTTTGATCCTCGTAGAAATAAGCAAATACCCACACCATACAACTAACTCAATTTAGTCCTAAGCATGCTTCCGACATCCACCATAGACAGACACAATTTTCAACAAGTATAATTAACACTTTGGAACATCTAGGCATTAGTTAAATGCATATACAGGGATAAAAAAAAAACAAGTTCATTATAATATCCTCGGTAAAATAGTAACATTCTGATGAAGTAATAACAATTAGCTTACAATCTCAATCAAATCAAATCAAGTCATCAGATTGAATTATCACTGATTCACACACTTCTCATATAGCATCTAACATGTTCATAGTATCCTATGTTGCTAGGATTCGAGCGGGGTATCTAATATGGGTACAGATCAAGAGATTGGATTCCTCATCATGTCCATTTTAGGATTCAGAGGTATGGATCCGAGTACGGATGCCAGTGCTGGGGTACGATCAATAACTGTATATTACGACATATAAACTATAAAGTAAATATTCAATTTTAATTGAAGTTACTAAACTAAAAGTAATAAAATTTAATTCTTTTAAAACACCTAATATTTTATTCACACGATATAGGAATGAAGTTATTCAAGACAAGGTGGGAGTGGCCCCTGTGGATGACAAGATGTAGGAAGTGAGACTGAGATGGTTCGGACATATAAAGAGGAGATGTATAGATGTTCCAGTTAGGAGGTGTGAGAGAGGTGTGAGAAGTTGGCCGTTGTGGGCCTAAAAAGTATTGGGGTGGGGTGATTAGGTAGGATATAGCACAACTTAAGCTCACCGAGGATATGACCCTTGATAGAAGGGTGTGGAGGTCGAAGATTAGGGTAGACGGATAGTAGGAACGCGGGCATATTTTTTTTTCCATTCTAAGTGTATTAGTATGCTTCTTCTTGTTTTTTCTTATCTATAGATTTCTTTAACCACCTGTTATCCTTTAGTCTCAATATTTTATTTTCTTGCTGTTTCTGCTTGTTAGTGCTGCATCTTCATCATCATTTGTTCAGCAGAAGGTCTATCAGAAACAACCTCTTTACCTTCAAAGTAGGGGTAAGGTTTGTGTACACTATACCCTCCTCAAACCCTACTGGAGGGATTACACTTGGTTTGTTGTTGATATCTTGTGTAATAGCAAAGCATTCTCAAACTTCATATAACTACATATTTATGACATAAACCCAAAAAAAAAAACCAAACACAATCAATCTATACTTCTCAATCATAGATGTAGTCAAAGCACCCTAAGTAAGTGATCAAAATTGTGTAATAGCAAAGCATTCTCAAACTTCATATAACTACATATTTATGACATAAACCCAAAAAACAAACCAAATACAATCAATCTATACTTCTCGATCATAGATGTAGTCAAAGCACCCTAAGTAAGTGATCAAAATCCGGTGTGGATCTCACACCCACACTTCTGTCGTGTTGACACGTGTGGTAGGAATTTCGAAGAGTCTGAGTACCATAGATAAACCATGATAGTAGGGTACCATACCCCTAAACTCTACATCCAAAAGAAGGCACAAGACTTCTCATATCTTGATTTAGTTACAACTAACTTTCTTGAGATATTTTCGGTAACACTAATTGCTCTTCTCATTTTGCATCACCTCGCTTAATTCCACAAGAATACTTGTTACCTCCTACCAACACAAGTGTCAGGTAAGTCAATCCAAAATGTATTAGACAAATGGTCAAACATCAGCTGGAATTTAAACCTCAGACCTCATGGTTCTCAAACCCACTTCATTGATCACAACACCACATCCTTGGGTACACATTTTATTTAAGCTTTGCGTAACTAAACTCATTATCCAACAAAAACTGACCAACTAGCTTGCTAGATAATATAATTGAGAAACGAATGAAACACATTACAACACTCTTAAAATATTATCCTCTCCAGGCCAATTTATATGGTGGAATTCGACTCAACACGAAGTTTAAGAAAAGAACTTTCGGACTTATGGCCTTGAACCTACAATGAGATTCTTGTGACTAAAAAAGTATGACATTAAGGGTAAAATGAAAAAATTTAAATGAAATATTTCCAAATAAAAGGTATCATTCTTTTCGAATGGACTAATAAGAGCAATGACATATAATATGTAATAGAGGGAGTATTAAAGAGTATTACAAATAATTTCTTAATAACTAGATAGGTAGTTTGAAAGATGCATATGAAAAATGATTCAGAAAATATTATTATCTTTTTGTGCTTCATTGTTAAATACTTTTATTTCTTTAGAGATTCAAATGATTGTTGTCCAAAGATAAAAGATGGTCAAACTAGGGAAAAGATAAGTTAGTTTACCGGAAAGTTCTAAATCATATGTGTGCGTGTTGTGTTCCACATAGGATCAGCATGAATGCCTACATAACCTGTCCATACACATCAGGATGAGATGGAGAAAAACAAAGCAAGATAAGAATAACTGCTTTGCAAGAGAAGGCAATACATACAATCCAGACAAGCACATGTATTATAGATCTTACATGTCAGATTGAGATCTTTGAATGGCTATTTTCCCTTGCCTAATTAATTAACACTTCAAGGATGACCCACGCATGTTCCTAAGGAGACAGGCAAGTGGTGGCTATGAATCATCACTACTGTACAAATATTTTTTGACCTATATATGAAGTACTGATTTTCAACAAGATTTAAACTATATGTATAACAAGTAACTTTATACCAATATATGCAGTTATGATGTTCTACATACACAGTATAATTTTTTGATGAACGGTGTTCAACCACCACTTTTCGGTCTATGTGAATCTATCACTGCCATTACCTTCTACCAAAACAAGTATTGGGTAATTCTGTCCATCATAGCTTAGGCAGATAGGAAGAAATCCCTAACTTCGTACTCTGCTTTCCCATGATTTACACCCACCAACATAAATTAATAGACTGAAAGCAAAAGGAAAAACAAAGAAGAGAAAGCAGTGGTTGAACATGCACTGCACTTTGATAAAGTAAATTCTGAAAAAAAAAAGCAAGATCTTTTTTGCTTATTTCTGATGACCAATAGCTGACTCATGAAACAGTTATCATCAACTTATATATATAGTGCTACAAGCAATGTTCATAAAATCATCAACCAATCCATAGTAATATCTCAGTTATCTTAACAATATAGCAATACTCTTCAAGATCAGAAGTCACAATGAAGGACTTAATCAGTGGAAATATGGTGGGTGTTCCCATGAGTTCAGCGGTATGTTCATTTGAAAGGCAGCCTAAAAGACTACTATCCCTATCTTCTTGCCAAGACCATATTCCATCTGCAACATCAAAGATCAGATCTAAATTAAAGCAACGTGAGTATTTTTCCCGTCTCTTGATGAATAATCAACTTGATACTGTAGTAGTTCTAAAGAGTATTACTTAATGACCCTTGAAAAGAATTAAGATTGAAAATTAATTTTTGAATATGCATGAAAATATGTGATTGAACAAACTGGGAGAAAGGATGGACTGTCTTGCACAAGGCATCTGTGAGCATAGTAAGCACTCACATTTGAAGTTAGAAATTGAAAAAGAGTATTTTTTTTCCTTTGGTAATAAACAGTTGAGGTTTTGCGACTGAAAACTAAATAATCCTCGAACAGTTTTTTCAATATTTGACGAGTGTTATCTGCATAATACTGGTGGCTAAACTTCAACTTGCAAATAATGAATTTAGTATTTGAAAGTGAAGTCACGGCCAAACACAATTGTAAACCTAAAGAACACATATAAGTGAGTCATGAATTACTAAAACTCATGTAAAGAAGCACTAATTACATGTATATACAATACAAAGTATTGATTCTAATGTCATTAATGTCGCCACTTCTAATTATGCAGTGAGTCTAAGCCCGAAGCTGACAGCAACTGTGAAGTGGAAATTGAGCCTTGGAGCAAAAATTCTTCAAGTAGGAGGATTGGAGAAGATATTCAGGCAGAAGTTTAGTGTTAGAGATGATGAAAAGCTATTGAAGGTTTCTCAATGCTATTTATCAACTACAGCTGGGCCAATAGCAGGCCTTCTCTTCATCTCTACTGATAAGATTGCTTTCTGCAGTAAGAGATCAATAAAGCTCTCATCTCCAACCGGGAAGTCACTTAGAATCCGATATAAGGTATCGATCCCAATAAGTAAGATCAATAAAGCAAAAGAGTGTGAAAATATGGAGAAGCCATCACAGAAGTATATACAGTTAGTTACAGAGGACGATTATGAGTTCTGGTTTATGGGGTTCTTTAATAATCAAAAGACTCTAAGATATCTGCAGCAGGCAATTTCAACTTTCAAGAACTTCAATCAGCTAAGAAGATAAACTTTTTTTTTTTATTTTGTTTCCTAATACACCCATTCATCAATGTAAAATGTTGATGCAAAAAACATATTGCAGATCTGTTCAGACTTGTAACTAGCTCCATTGCTCAAAGGAGGTTTTAGATATTTTAGGCTTTAAGCTTTAGTTGTTAATACGAATGTATAGACTTATTGTAAAACTAATGCAAACAGGAGGCTAATTCATCTTTTGGACTATCCAGCCATTTTCATGACATCGACAGGATTCATATCCCCATAGCATAATCACACCACCCATAGGCTATATAGAGTCTACCTAAAAGTTGGGTAGTGTCAAATATCTCAAACTACCTCAATAGTTCAAGCCCTAGTTCTTGAGTGAAATTTGGTCAAATAGGTAACCAAACCAAAAATCTAAGATTTGAGAGGTAAATCATGCGTTATTATAACATGTTCCATAGTACCTCAGCAGCCCCACAGAGTGGCGATTGAAGCCACCGGGCTCACAATAGAGATTTTTGAGCTTGGCCCTACTGCCTCCCGGACCATGCCTTGTTGAGGTGAGGCATGTGTTGTGCTTGCAACCTCCTTTGTTACCATGCAGAAATCACTAATGTTGTGGTCCCAGGCCCCCTTATTGCTATCATAGCACCAGTTCTTAATAACAGGTGTTTCCCTTTTCTAAACCACAATCCATTTTGATCCTCGTAGAAAATAAGCAAATACCCACACCATACAACTAACTCAATCTAGTCCTAAGCATGCTTCCGACATGCCTCCACCATAGACAGACACAATTTTCAACAAGTATAATTAACACTTTGGAACATCATAGGCATTAGTTAAATGCACATACAGGGATAAAAAAAGAAACAAGTTCATTATACTATCCTCGGTAAAATAGTAACATTCTGATGAAGTAATAACAATTAGCTTACAATCTCAATCAAATCAAATCAAGCCATCAGATTGAATTCTCACTGATTCACACACTTCTCATATAGTATCTAACATGTTCATAATATCCTATGTTGCTAGGATTCGAGCGGGGGTATCTGATATGGGTACAGATCAAGAGGTTGGATTCCTCATCATATCCATTTTAGGATTCAGAGGCATGGATCCGAGTACGGATGCCGGTGCTGGGGTACGATCAATAACTGTATATTACGACATATAAACTATAAAGTAAATATTCAATTTTAATTGAAGTTACTAAACTAAAAGTAATAAAATTTAATTCTTTAAAAACACCTAATATTTTATTCACACGATATAGGAATGAAGTTATTCAAGATAAGGTGGGAGTGGCCCCTGTGGATGACAAGATGCAGGAAGTGAGACTGAGATGGTTCGGACATATAAAGAGGAGATGTATAGATGTTCTGGTTAGGAGGTGTGAGAGGTTGGCCGTTGTGGGCCTAAGAAGTATTGGGGTGGGGTGATTAGGTAGGATCTAGCACAACTTCAGCTCATCGAGGAAATGACCCTTGATAGAAGGGTGTGGAGGTCAAAGATTAGGGTAGACGGCTAGTAGGAACGCGGGAATATTTTTTTTTCCATTCTAAGTGTATTAGTATGCTTCTTCTTGTTTTTTCTTATCTTTAGATTTCTATTACTACCTGTTATCCTTTAGTCTGGATATTTTATTTTCTTGCTGTTTCTGCTTGTTAGTGCTGCATCTTCATCATCATTCGTTCAGCAGAAGGTCTATCGGAAACAACCTCTTTACCTTCAAGGTAGGGGTAAGGTTTGTGTACACTCTACCCTCCTCAAACCCTACTGGAGAGATTACACTTGGTTTGTTGTTGATATCTTGTGTAATAACAAAGCTTTCTCAAACTTCATATAACTACATATTTATGACATAAACCCAAAAAACAAATACAATCAATCTATCCTTATCGATCATAGATGTAGACAAAGCACCCTAAGTAAGTGATCAAAATCCGGTGTGGATCTCACACCCACACTTCTGTCATGTTGACATGTGTGTGGTAGGAATTTCGAAGAGTCTGAGTACCATAGATAAACCATGATAGTAGGGTACCATACCCATAAACTCTACATCCAAAAGAAGGCACAAGACTTCTCATATCTTGATTTAGTTACAACTAACTTTCTTGAGATATTTCCGGTAACACTAATTGCTCTTCTAGTTTTGCATATGATAGAGGCTTAATTCATTTTGATTTTTTTTTATATAATTGTGGTGTCTGACCACTTTGCGCACCTCGCTTAATTCCACAAGAATACTTGTTACCTCCTACCAACACAAGTGCCAGGTAACTCAATCCAACATGGCTTAGACAAATGGTAAAACATCAGCTGGAATTTGAACCTTAGACCTCATGGTTCTCAAACCCACTTCATTGATCACAACGCCACACCCTTGGGTGCTCATTTTATTTAAGCTTTGCGTAACTAAATTCATTATCCAACAAAAACTGACCAACTAGCTTGCTAGATAATATAATTGAAAAACGAATGAAAACACATTACAACACTCTTAAAATATTATTCTCTCCGAGCCAATTTATGTGGTGAAATTCGACTCAACACGAAGTTTAAGAAAAGAACTTTTGGACTTATGGCCTTGAACCTACTATGAGATTCTTGTGACTAAAAAAGTATGACATTAAGGGTAAAATGAAAAAATTTAAATGAAATATTTCCAAATAAAAGGCATCATTCTTTGGAATGGACTAATAAGAACAATGGCATATAATATGTAATAAAGGGAGTATTAAAGAGTATTACAAATAATTTCTTAATAAGTAGATACGTAGTTTGAAAGATACATATGAAAAATGATTCAGAAAATATTATTATCTTTTTGTGCTTCATTGTTAAATACTTTAATTTCTTTAGATTATTCAAATGATTGTTGTCCAAAGATAAAAGATGGTCAAACTAGGGAAAAGATAAGTCAGTTTACCGGAAAGTTCTAAATCATATGTGTGCGTGTTGTGTTCCACATAGGATCAGCATGAATGCCTACATAACCTGTCCATACACATCAGGATGAGATGGAGAAAAACAAAGCAAGATAAGAATAACTGCCTTGAAAGAGAAGGCAATACATACAATCCAGACAAGCACATGTATTATAGATCTTACATGTCAGATTGAGATCTTTGAATGGCTATTTTCCCTTGCCTAATTAACAAGGATGACCCACGCATGTTCCTAAGGGGACAGGCAAGTGGTGGCTATGAATCATCACTACTGTACAATAATGTCATAAATTCGAATTTTTCATCCTGTCAACTTTAACATACAAGACTGGTAAAACTAACTTGAGATCAATTCAAAAGCATATGAAGGCTAGCCTAATAGCAACAATATGATTCTAAACAATGTCGCTCTTGAGAGAAAAACTACTCTCTCCATTTCACAAAGAGTAACCTGGTTTGACTTGGCACGAAGTTTTAGAAAATAAAGAAGACTTTTGAATCTTGTGGTCCTAAATTAAAGTTATGTCAAATGTACTAAATTGCCCTTCAATCTTGTGGCTTTAAACATGACACGTGGAATGCTGAAATTAAAATGTTACCAAAAAAGAAAAGAGGTCATTCTTTTTGAAACGGAGGGAGTATTGTTTTTAGTTTAAACAAATGCTTAATCATAAAGAATTACCTACAAAATAACCAGTTAATTTTCATGGGAAAGAAGTTGAATCGATTAAGCCTAATTAAACTACCTTACTAGTTCTGAAGAGATGACTTCAATATGTGAAACTTTCTCTTACTTTAGCTCAACTTACAAAAGAAGGCAGCATCATAAAGCAAATCTGTCAACTGATCAAAAGTTTTTTTAAAAAAAAAACATCTGCACACAAATCTTAATGAAAAAATGAGTCAGCATGAGATTAGTTTACTGTAATTGACCAGACAGCTAAAAGAAGACGTTTTCAATACCTTACAAGCAAAGAGAAAAAGATATAAAAGGAATTTAGAAAATAAAGGGAGTGGTTGAACATGCACTGCATTTTGATTGTTTTTAGAATATTTCAAATTTCAATCAACAAAAAGATTGTTGAAGACACTCCCATCTCCCTGACAACCTTTTTCTTCTTGATACAAAAGAAAATTCTGAAAAAGCATATGCATGACCTTTTTTGGTTATTTCAGATGACCCATAGCTGACTCATGGAACAATCAGTTAAAAGATTCACCAACTCCTCTACAAGCACCTATATATAATGCTACATGGAATGCTTTTAAACCATCAACCAAACTTAAATATTTCTCACATAGCTTCACAATACAGTAATACTCCACCTCAAATCAGAATCACAATGAAGAACTTACTCCGTGGAAATTTGGTGGGTATTCCCATGAGTTCAGCAGTATGTTCACTTGAAAGGCAGCCGAAAAGACTACTTGCCCTATCTGCTTGCGAAGACCATATTGTTCCATATGCAACTTCAAAGAACTTGTCTCAAATTAAGCAAAGTGAGTATTTCCCTGGTCCCTTAATGAAGAATCAACTTGATCTAACCCTTGAATGAAGAGATCATAAAAATAACAATATTCTTGAATATGCAGGAAAATATGTCATTGGTAAGATGAACAAATTGGGAGAAAGGATGGATTGTCTTGTACAAAGCATCCGTGAGCATGGTAAGCACATAAATTCTCTATAAAAAACTTAAATATATTTATTGAAAATATTACTAAGATAACATTTTGTTCAAGTCGAAAAATAAGTATTTGAACTTGAAGTTGAAAGGGGTATTTGGGAATTGAAATTGTGCCCGGACATGAATTCTGTTTGAAAAAAAAGTTTGCAAGCGAAAACAATTATCTCACTCAAAAATGCTAAAATCACCAACTGTGAATACTGATGGACAAACTTTACCTCAAGTATTTGCAAGTGATGTCATGACCAAACACTAGTGTGAATCTAAAGAACTCAGAGAAGTGAGTCATAAAGTACAAAATTCATGCAAGAAACACATGTATACATGATAAAAAGCATTGATTTTAAATGTCCTCTAATTGTGCAGTGAGCCTAAGCCCGAAACTAACAGAAACTTTAAAGGGAAAACTGAGCCTTGGAGCAAAAATTCTTCAAGTAGGAGGGTTGGAGAAAATATTCAGGCAGAAGTTTAGTGTTAGAGATGATGAAAAGCTATTGAAAGTTCGTCAATGCTATTTATCAACTACAGCTGGTCCAATAGCAGGCCTTCTCTTCATCTCTACCGATAAGATTGCTTTCTGCAGTGAGAGATCAATAAAGCTCTTATCTCCAACTGAAAAGTTGCTTAGAATCTACTATAAGGTACCACTCTGCTCCGTTTGTCTTTCAACTCTTAATTTTCTAACCACGTAAAGCATAATCTAACTGGTTCACAATGGCAGGTATCAATCCCAATAAGTAAGATAATGAAAGCAAAAGAGAGCAAAAATATGCAAAAGCCATCACAGAAGTATATACAAGTAATTACAGAGGATGATTTTGAGTTCTGGTTTATGGGATTCCTCAATCATCAAAAGACACTGAGATATCTGCAGCAGGCAATCTCCAGCTCAAGCAAGTTATGAAGACAACATATTTTCCTTTTGTTCATTTTTTTTTCTAATGAGCTCGTTCTTCAATGCAAAACGTTACAAAAACGAATTCAGGGATCTGTTAAAACTTTGTAACTAGATCCATTGCTCAAAGGAGGCTTTAGGTGTAACCTTTGTGCCCTTAGTTAATGGGAATGTATAGACTCTTTTTTTTTTTTTTTTTTTTTTTGAAACTGGTAGCTTTTGTATAGACTTATTTTCTTTTTTGAGATAGCAAGAGATGCGAATGTATAAATTTATTATAAGACCTGTGCAGATAGATTGGTTTTATTTGTAGATTCATTTAGCTTTTTACTTGTCCTTAGCGTAGACTTTATGACCCAAGTGGTAGATATGAAAACAAGAACAATATGCTAGTTATAGGATTAGCATTTTAGATTGTTTATATGCAAATTTAATACTGCACTCACAAGCTCTGCTGCCTTCAAGTTTTTTTTTAGTATGATAGAGTGTCTTCAAATTATTTATCTTTTGGATAAAATGAAATAAGATATAAAATCTGCAGTTGAAATTGTAAAGTCAGTTTGAGGGATATTTCCATGTTGTAATTCAATATGCTGATGCCAGAAACCACACTATACCAATTTAAGAATCTAAGTGATCATCATCATTTTTCTGGTCTGTAGTTTCCTCACACCTTGAGATAAGAAAAGGTGTAGCCATTCTCACAATGGAATGCTACCCATTCATGAAAAGTGAACTGGTATCGTCGTCCAGAAAATGATGAACCACCCAATTTGAAATACTAAAATTGGCAGTGTGTTTAACTTCTCTGCATTTTACACTATCAAGTTACATAAATGAAAACCACAGGTAATTGGTTAAAAAAGGTGGATTTAGTAACCTGAAAATCTGGCAAGTTACCTGCTACAAGACGTTAACATACACTGTCAATGTAAAGGAAACTTACCTACTATAACATGCTAAAATACACAATCAACGTGAAAAAAAAATGTTTTACCGTCACTAAAATAAATTAAGCCATTTTACAATCAGAAAACTGGTTCCTATCTTGCAGTCTGACAAACTTCTTTGGACAATTAGTTAAAATATGGCTCCTGTAAAATCCAAACTATAAGCAGTTACAGGTAACACAATCCAACCGTGGACAAGCACTGTCTCACACACACGAAACCTGAACTCGCAAATATAATTGGACAGGTCGTACAAGAAATGTAATCAATCAAACCATCGTTGTTGGTATAAGTTCACATTCAAGCTAGCAGCAATGGACTCATTTCATTCACAATCTGAAAACACCTACAGGAAACAATGGTGCCTACTAGCAGTTTACAATGATGATATACAGGAGTTTGATATCAAATAACTGAAAAGCGGGGGGGGGGGGGGGGGGGGGGGGGGGACTAAAAAGCAGGGAAATAATCTACAACAAAAAACTTGATGCTTAACAAAAGGCAAATTAATGGGAACAAGGGACTGACATCAGGACCTTCCAAAGTCATATTTTAGGTCTTAGGCAAAGAATGTGATAATTTCACTGCATGATCCCCTTCAGTCCTTCAAAGATATTGCTAAATCAAGTACTGCTCAAAGTAACACATCTGGCTCTGCTAAGCTTCCAGTGAAGTTTATTTTGCAGGATTCAGGAAACTGAATTCCAGCCTCCTCACACCCTGCTTTAGTGATTAGGGGACAAGACCGTACGTCTAGATATTCAAGATATTCACATGACTTCATAAGCTTCTTAATTCCTTCAACAGTGATCTTTGGACAGTTACTGACCTTCAAAATCTTCATCCCCAACATAGAGTTTTCACTTCCTAATTGTTGAAATGCAGCATCAGTTAACTCCTCACAGCAGCCAATGTCAAGAACCTCAAGCTCTCTGCATTTGGAAATGATGCAGTCCAATGAAGAGTCAGTAATATTCAAACACCAATCCATCCTCAGTTTCCTCAGACTATTACTACAAGAAGCTGCCAGTGACTTCATAGGCTCATCTGATATGTTACGGCAACCACCAATAACGAGTGTCTCAAGATTTTTGCAGTAGTTGGCCAAGGATAAGATAGAGTCATCACCAACTTTGTAGCAATCCAACAACTTCAATGTTCTAAGTGTCAATGAACAAGCTTCAGACACGCTAGATATCCCAATATCACCAATATTGCTGCATTTGTTAATGTCCAAATACTTTATCCTCCGGCAACCTTCAACCAAAACAGAGAGACCTGAGTTGGTAATGTTGGTGCATCCTTGCAAACCTAGCTCTTCTACATAATGGCAATTCTTGGAGAGAGCATTCATTAATGAATCTGAGACAAATCTACAGCCAGCAAGATGCAACGTTCTCAAGTCATGACACCCCTCAGCAACAGCTGAAAGCCCCTTGTCTGTGATCTTTCTGCAGTAGGATACATCTAAGGACTGTAAAGAAGAGAGACTTGATCCAATCGCTGCCAATCCATTGTCTGTTATGCCTGTAAATTTGGACCAGAAAACCGCACAAGTTAAGTCAAGGAAGCATCTGGGCCTTAAATTCGCAACAAAGTTACACTTTCTCTTGAAAATTGGAATACATATGATATAACTACACCATCCTCCCTTTTGCTACCACTTCAAAAACCACATAGCAAAAAAGACAACCTTTACACAGAAACACAAAATCCTACACCATGAATCCCCTAAAATCCTCCATAAACCCCATTACTCCCTTTTTATCATAAAAACCATTATTTACAAGATAGAAAAGAGGAAGAGCCAGTCTTCGCCATATCGGGTCAAAATCTTTAACATTTCAAACAAAAGATTTCAGTCAAAATCTCAAAATTTCCTTTATGTCCAAGTTGGGAACAATACACCCAACACCCCACAGACAGGGGGGCAGAGCTAGTAAGGGCCCAGGGATTCATCCGAACTGGTTATACATGGTTAAAATAATGTTTTATGTATTTCAAACCCTCTTAGTGAAAATCCCAGCCCCACCACCCCACACAAAGAGGAATTCAAGATTTTAAATCAGTACTTAATGTGAAATATCACTTCACATATTACAACTCATTGGTGCATTTGGCCTCTCCTGCAGTAGCTCAGGTTCACTTCAGCAATGAACATTCAAATTCAACAAATTTCAAACTATAAAACTTTTAAAAAATACAAAAACGGACCTTTACAGTTCTGAAGATTGAGAACTCGTAAGCAAGAGAAAGCAGTAGCAATAACTGAAAGATCAGAATCAGTAACACCAGGATAGAAAGATCTAGAAACCGATTGAGATAGATCAAGCTCATGTAATCGAGTGAATCGGGCCGCAATTCTTCTGAGCATGTGAGGCCCGGCCCGAGCACAAAGTTTCTTCCTTTCAGTACTTTGAATACGAAGCCACCGCTTACATACCAGCCCGAAAACTTCCTTGTCTTTGTCGTCTCCGAGCCTCGACAGTACGGCCCGAAGCTCGTCGTCACCGAGACTGTCGTTTATACAGTGGCTTGAAACGACGTCGTTTTGCAGATGAGAATCGTCGCCGGCCATCGGAGAAGTTTATGGTTCTGATCTTACTGGAAAGAAAGAGAAACTATCTTTTCATTTTGTGTTTGTTTTGCTATTTATAGGGTTTTGGACTATATGGAGTATTAATCAACTATACTGTGATTTAGCAAGATAAAATTATGTAGTATTAAATATTTATTGATTTAGCGTAGGCATTAAATAAGAAAATTGAACATGAAGAATTATGAGTTGGCTTTAAGGCTCTAAGTTTTTGTATAGTAATAGTCCTTCGTTTCAAAATATTTGTCATGATTTATATTTAAGAGTATATGATAGATGGTTTTTTATTAATATTATGAGATGTCTTTTTTATTATATTAATATAAAAAAATTACAATTTATAATATTTATCGTATAATTTTTTAGTACCTTTAAAATATTAAATTAATATAATCTAACTTAATTTTGAAGATTAATTAAATTGACTGTCGAGAAACAAAATATTATAACTATTTTGAAATTGAGGGAGTAGTTGGAATGTGGTGGTTACCAACTTATGAAGCATAATATATACCAACATTAGGGTCGTTTGGTAAGAGCTATTAAAGAAAATTATATATATACACCAATTTTGATATTATTTAATTTTTATTTAGTACTGTTTCCAAATTATGCCCAACTAATATACTATGTTCAATATTATTCTTACACATAATAATAATAATGGCATTAACAATATGGGCTAGTATTTATATTCTACTAATAATACGCTCTATTTGACACTATTTTTATCCTAATACATCTTATTGATTTTATACCGTAAATCAAATCATCGATAAAAATAATATCAACATAACTAATAACAACAATATTAATCTCAATATTACTAGTAATACACTATATTCAACATTTGTTAAAATACATCTTACCAAACGACTCCTCCAAGTTTAAATGATTAAATTCCAACTAACATAGAGTATATTCACATTAAACACCCTTTATTTTAGGGCAAACACATCAGTGGCCTCTTAAACTTGGCACAAAATTTCACTTAGGCAACTCAACTGGACAATGTTCATTTTAGACACCTCATGTAGGATTCCGTTGTGTCATTTTGACACTTTTTTGACAATCCGCAAAAATTACATTGTGCGTGTAACACACTCGCGAATAATGTAATATAATAGCTAATTAAGGAAAGACACGTGATATTTAAGTATAAAATAATACTTTAAAAGTACATTATAAGGAAAAATTAATTTTCAGCCAAAAATAATAAATAAAAGCATTTAGTTTCTAAAACCCCACCAAACTATCCCACCCCTTCTTCCTTATTCTTCCAAACTTTTCCGGCACCTCCTCTTTACCCCTAATTTCTTATTTTGCTTTTTTTCTTTTTGGGGGTTTTTATTAAATTCAGATTTCCATTTTTTTTTTGTTGTAGATTTAATTTGCATGTTATCAATTTCATGTTTTTTAATTGTGTATCTAATATTACAATGCCTCCAAAAGGAATAAAACTATAAAAGGAGCACAGATACGAATACTATGTATTATTTGTACGTTGTAGTCCCTGTCGTTTAGAATGATATATCGGCATATATGAACTTGATGGGTGTAATTATGCCTGGCAACGGAACCGGGAGGCGCCGGTTCCAGTTCCGGTTCCGGTCCATCCCGGTTCGTTACCGGTTCCGTCTCGGTTCCGGTATGTACTGGTTAGTGCCGGTATTAGCCGGGTCCGGGAGGGGTAACGGGACGAAAACCGGGATTTACCGGTTAGTCCCGGTTCCGGTCCCAGTCCGTCCCGGTCTAGTCCGGTTCGGTGGTTTAAATTTTTTTATTTTTTTTTTGGCAAATTAGCCGTTGAGAGCCGTTGGGCAATGGGTTTTTGGCCCCACCAACGGCTCTTTTCACCTCCCTACTCCCCTTTACACCACCCTACCCCCCAAACTTTTTTTAATACCCCAACATTCTAAAAGCTACATCTTCATCCCTTTTTTTCACCTATAAATACTCCTAATCTTTCATTCTTTTCACTCACAATTCACAAAAATATTATCTTCTCTCTACTCTCTAATCTCTTAAATCTTAATTCTCTTACTCTCGTTAAAATTACGAATTTGGTCTTTGGAAATTGGAGCTTCAAAATTCAACTTTCAATTTTCGGCTTTCGGTCATACACGTCTACTTTTTTAAGTAGACGTTTGGTACATTCGTTCCAACTCACTTTTTATTTAGTTATTTATTTGTTTGCATTTAATTGTTTATTTTGTGAGTAATTAGTCTCTAGTCTCTACTTATTTAGTTATTTATTTGTTTAAAATTTTGCATTACATTTTCGTATTATATATAATTTACTATTTTTATATTTGAATATGGATTTCGGTAAAAACAATGTTGAGAAGGGTAAAACAGCAATAGTTGATTCGATCACTAATTTATGGAGCTCAAAATTCAAGAAAAATAAAAAAACTGGTAGTACGTCTAAATCTACAACTAAAAAAACTTCTCAATTAAGAATAAAGACGAATGATTATACGCATGTTGATGATAGTGTTTTTAATGTTGATAGTAATAGTGGATTAGATCCTTATCATGAACATTTACAAAGAAGGTTTGGTAATTTTGATGAGGAATTACCTGAAGATGATGAACACGATGATGTTAATGATTATATTGATAGTTTTGATAATAATGTTGATGAATATGATGATGATGAAACTCAGCCAACTACGGCTACTCCCACTCCCAATCCCCCTCCCCCTCATGCTCCCTTTCGTTGTCCTGCTCCCGTTCCCCCCGTGCATCCTAGGACTAAGGTAGAACGTGCTAAAAAATTAGTTGTGTGGCAATTTATGACTCAAAATGAAGATAAAACACAAGCTATTTGTAATAAATGTAAACATAGAATGAATCATAAAACTGTAGGAAAACAGGGTGGGACAGGACATTTAAGTAATCATTTAATGTCATGTTGTAAAAATGAATTTTTGCATGTTAAAGCTGTAGCCGAAGCTAAAAAGGATGGTACCACCCTTCCTAAAAATGTAGGAGTAGAGGGCTCTAATATGGTCCAAACACAATTAAATCCTTCTAATGTTTCTGGCTCTAGTATACAACGGTCATATAGTAGAGAAAAAGATCTTGAAGAATTAGCTAAAATGATTGTTGTTATGGGTTTGCCATTTAGTTTTGCTGAAAATCCCGGTTTTATTCATTATATTCAAATTGTGTATAATCCACATTTTAAAGGTTTTACTAGAAATACAATTAAAAAGGCTATCTTTGATTATCAAGCTCAACATTTTCAACATCTTCGTTGTTTATTTTATTATAATAATTGTAAAATAGCTATTACTTCTGATGTGGGCTGTAGTGTAAATGGTAATAATTACTTCACTATTACTGCACATTGGATTGATGAAAATTGGACACTGCAAAAAAGAATCTTAGGTTATAAATGTTGTGAAATGCATAAAACCGGTAGTTATATAGCTCAAACAATTATAGATGTTTTACAAAACTATGGAATTTGTGATAAAATAAGTAGTGTCACCTTAGATAATGCTTCTAATAATAGAACTGCTGTTGAAATGCTAAAACCGTCTCTTTGCTCTATTTATATTGATGGTTTTCATATTAGGTGTGCTGCACACATATATAACTTGATTGTTAGAGATCGTATAGCAATGTATAATGATGGTTGCATAAAAGTTGAAACTGCATGTCATTTTATTTTTAAATGTCAAGTTAAGTCTAGACACAGAGATTTTGAAAATCGTTGTCATGAATTTAATCTTCCACCTAGAAAAATTCCTAAATCAGTATGTACTAGATGGAATTCTTTATATGAAATGCTTGAAGTCGCTTATGAATATAGGAAACCTTACAAATGGTTTGGAATGCTCTGGAATGAAATGCTTGAAGTTCGCTTATGAATAAAAGAACTTATAGAATTTTTAAAAGTTTTTTATTTAACTACAAAAAAAATATTTGCACTTTATTATCCAACTATTTGTTCTGTTTTACCTAATATTTGTGTTATTTCTAGTAAATTTTATAAATTCAAAAATAAACCAAGATTTGAAGAATCTGTTAACAAAATGATTGAAAAATTTAGAAAATATTTTATTCATATTCCTCAAATTTATTTAACCACTTGTTTGTTAAATCCACATTACAAAGATGAAGGTGCATCACGAATGGTTGATAAAATATATTTTAATTTGGGTATAGATAGTGAATATGATGAAGCACCTAGTTGTCAAGATGTTAAAGATAGTATAAAAATTGAAGCTAGAAAATTATGACTTGTATAATTCGAATATAATTAATACAGTACGTAATGAAGAGCCTCAAACTTCTAGGAGTAGATATAATAATGAAGATGATATTGATGATATGATAGATTGTTATCTTGAACTTTCCCATAATGATAGAAATGATTTTGATGCGTATATTAATCAAAATACAGAACCTACTACTGTTGATCTTCTAGAATGGTGGAGCAATCGCGGTCAAGGATTTCCAAAGCTTCAACCGGTTGCTAGAGACGTGTTAGCTATTCAAGCATCTTCAGTAGCTTCGGAAGGCGTTTTTAGTGCAGCAAGATATCAAATAGGAGAGCATAGACATTCATTAGCAGCAGATAGCTTGGAGATATCGGTACTATTTAGAGATTGGATTAATGGCGAGAGAAGGAGTTATGGTCGTCCACCTTTACCGACCAAATTTGAAAATGACATTGATGAAATAATGTAAGATTTTAGTGACGATGGCATTGATGCAATGGAGGAACTAGCTAATCAACCAATTCCAGAGCATGTTACTAGAGAAATGTTAAAAAATTTTAAAAAAAGATTTCCTTGGTAGCATGAACTATTTAATTTAAATGTCTATTAGTATGAGTATAATAATTCAAGGTCTAATTCAAACAGAACCCTTCCTAGAAGGTGACTGTGTAGATTAGATTTTTTAATACTCTACTAATATTTTGTAAATTGTAACTCGACTTGTAGTCTTGTACTATTTAATTAATATTAATAAAAGTATAAGCTATTCGCCTTAATTTTTTTTATTATTGTTTTGATTCTTGAATAGGTTGAATTTAAATTTTCAAACTTTTAAAGTGTGAAATTTAAACTTTTATAGTTTTATAATTTTAAAGTTTGAATTTAAATTTTCAAACTTTTAAAGGGTGAAATTTAAATTTTTATAGTTTTAAAGTTTGAATTTAAAGTTTCAAAGTTCAAAATTTTAAAGGGTGAAAATTTTAAACTTTTATAGTTTTTAAGTTTCAATTTAAATTTTCAAATTTTTAAAGAGTGAAATTTAAACTTTTATAGTTTTAAAGTTTGAAATTTGAATTTAAATTTTCAAACTTTTAAAGTGTGAAATTTAAACTTTTATACTTTTAAAAGTTTGTATTTAAAACTTTTAAAGTATAAAAGTATAAATTTTTAACTTTAAAATTATAAAAGTTTTAATATTATTTGAGTAATATTCCTATTTTTTAATTTTGATTTTTTTTTAAATATAACGCGGGACCCGGTTTCCGGTCTGGTCCGGTACCGGTCCGTTACCGGTCCGGGACGGGACTACATATAAATTTCTGGAATTACCGGTTCTGGTCCGTCCCGATTCCGGTACAGTTCCGGCCCGTGGTGCCCGATTTCGGTCCATCCCGGTTTGGTAGTTCCGGTTCCGGTACCGTTGCCAGGCATAGGTGTAATAGATGTACAATGGTGTGTAGCACTGAACTTGAAAGATTGCAATAAAAGTTGTAATTGTTGGATCTAAAGAATAAGAATGAGAAGATGACGATGATTGTGGTGATTTTCGGAACTGAATAAATGAAAAAATTAATTTGATTGTATTAATAGCGATGGTGGCAGCGGTGGTAAATGGATGATGTGTGGTGGAGGAGAGAATGAGGAAGAAGAATAGTAAAAACCTTTTAAATATTACTTTTTTGGCCTGAAAAAAAGCCCCTTTACACGCTGATTTTGGGTGCATTACACTTACCATGCCATGTTAGCGAAAAGTGTCAAAATGACACAACGAAATCCTACCTAAGGTGTCTAAAATGAACATTGTCCAGTTGAGGTGTCTAAGTGAAATTTCGTGCCAAGTTTAGGGGGCCACCGATGAGTTTGCCCTTTATTCTATGTACTATATTTTTATTCTTTATTTGTCCTTTGGTATCCTAAGATAAGGGAATATTAATGACTCTCAGTTACATCGTTGGCACTAATTGACACAAGGGTCCCATACTCAATGTTTAGGTCAATTCAATAATAAGTACACATAATATGTATCATTTACATATCTTCTTGTCACTAAATGACAAATTAATACATTTAATACTCATAATTTGATGTAAACATCATAATGTAAGTAAACTTTTCCCCGAAAAAATTGTCTGCAAATATTCATCATCTTATTCTCTTTTCTTCAGAGTGATTTTCATTTGCATAAATGATTTTTTTTGTTTCTCATCCGATGTCCGGAGCCTGGAGCCCCAACTAAATTCGGACCACGCACTGCACGGCCCATTCGGGGATGGCGCTTCTCCATACCCAGGGTTCGAATCCGGATCACACACTGCAGAGCCCACTATTCCAGGCTCATTCAGGGGTGACGCTAGATTTTCTCCATTCCCAGGGCTCGAACCCGAGACCTCTAGTTAAGGGTAAAGAAGAAATGATTCATCTTAGCAAAATGCAAGTTTTAAAGTAATGAGACTAGGAGGAATCCTCATGCTGCTCCCTAGGAACAACAAATTCCAGCTCTAAGGATATCAAATCACCATGTAGTAAGCCGGTAGAAGTTCCTCAATCTAACTTACAACATTTGCTGGAATACCTGAAATCTTTATTCAAGTAGCAAAAAAACACCAGATGTGAATAGATGACGATCAAGCAAATTCAGCAGGGCTTTACAAGAACATCCTTGAAAGATCACTGGAGTCCTTATGCACCAAAAGGACCATAAAGAAGTAGAAAGAACAGCCCCTTCCTATTGATCCAATTTGTCAGGAACAACTTGAAGGTCGACATGAGAATTGTAGCTTTGGTGGAGAAACCTGAAGGAACAGGGCAGGAGAACACAATCTCATTGCATAAATCACATATAGAATTAGCCACAGCACCATCGCTTTACCAGATATAGCTGAGTGTGTAGGATATCTTCCGATCTTTCAAAGAAAGAACTTCACTTCAGGAAGTACCTTTAAATACAATTCTTCTCTGAAATACTTCATAAGCTTGTCACTGAATCATGAGGGACAAAGAGGAATAGAAGTAATAAGTTGACTAGCATCAGTCATTCGACAATCTTTTTTTTTTTTTTAAGAAATCTCCGAGGGCCAGTGGCACACAGTTCGGAAGTTGATGGAGAAGGGGCCAGGCCCCTTTCCCTTCTCCACTTAAATACTGAATCTGTAATGTGTGCCTAACCTACCCATTATGTGTTGCAATCTTACCACTAGACCAAAGCCCTGGCGGCTGGCACCAGTCTTTCAATAAGATCTCAATGACATTCAAATTATGTAGACTTCGATGCAGCACAATATGATCACAGCTTGATGCACCGACAAAGTGGACAAAGATCATTGAAGAAACAGCGGTCCACTACTGAGCTTCTCCCTTATCTCATCATTGTGACATTCTGCTACCAATTTACCAGTTTCAATGGTATTAGCTTAGTAGACAATGCCTTGGGAGATCCACGAGATGAACCCAAAAGTGTCACTGCAGGAACCCAAATACCAAGGACCTTCGAATAACAAGATCATCCCTGTTTCCAATGAAAATTTTGAAATTATACTTTCCTGAATTTAATATATGAAGATCTGTAGACTTCCAAGCAACATTCATCATGTTTACAATCCCTTCAAATTAATATCTCTCTCTCTCTAAGTTAACGTGCCATAGCCTAAGACATTGGTTCCACTTTATACATGTCTGAATCTAGACATTAGTTGGATCTTCTACAGTTGTCAAAGAAAACTCTTAAAGAGCACAGCAAGATTTCCTTATCCGTGAAACAAAACATTCCAGATAACCACCTACTTGATGATGATGAACAAGATTTTCATAAGCAGTGAGGGAATGATATAAGAATCAGGTAAAACCACTCTAATAGGAATCAGAGAGCAGAAGTCTACAAGAAGCACTCCTTAGAAGGATTCAAACATGCTCAAAGTAAGTGGACACCAACAGTGGTTATAGACATATTGCATTCACTACTGTTTAAAAAAAAGTGTTCCCTTTTTATTTAAGATTTTGGATGAGACAAAACATCTTTTTTAAGGCAATATGCACCTCCCCTTCAACAGTCCAAAGTTACAGATTATGAGATGGTTCACACATTTCAACAATTACAAATGAATTGAAGGAAATGAACTTCAAGCACTAAAGATATTGGCGGAAAGGATAATATTCAATCAAGTACGACAGGATTATACTCAAGGGATTGTCACTAATTAGAACAAATACAAGAACACTCAAACAAGGAAAGAGTAACAGTAACCAAGTTGTTAACCAATCTACTCGTAGTGATAGAACAAAATCCATTATGTATGGTAATGGTCAAAAGTCATTACATAATGATATTTGCTATTTTGTTGCACATTTATCATCTCGATTCTATTCACACTATCAGATTCATAGAAATTAGAATATCAGTAAATTCAGCTATGTTCCCATAAAAAGAATGTGAATTTAGCAGAAAGGTACTGCTTAAAGAATCATACTCATACTTAAACACTGAAGGACATTCAGAAATGGTTGCACTAACAAATTATAGGGAATGAATTACAAAATTTGAACCCCATCTAACTCTGGACTACCAAAGTCAATACCCAATATCTTTAAGTCTTGAGAAGTAATACAGGAAAAACTAGCTACCTCATAGGATTCCAAATGAATATCTGTTGTATCAATTATTACTCTGCAGGGAATAACATTCTTGTCAATCAAAACTGAACAATTCTCATAAAGACCTTCCTTAGGTGCAAGATTCAACAAACAAGACTTTGGAGCAGACAGCCTATTTCTTTCACTAGTAAACCTTTCTTGGTTTTCCATCATTAATATAAGACGATGGTTCCGACCTAATAGCTCCGACGCATATTTCATGTCTCCCTTGTGAAGGGCATACCTAACACGAGTAGATGATACTTGTCCTCTCTCTTTGCCGTCATTAGAGTTTAAGTCTCCAGAAATTTGATTTGTGTCCATGACAGAATTGATTATATAGGCCTCTAATCCATACTCTTCACAGAGCTTCACAAGGTCTGATGCATCACCAGCAGCTCTATATCCAAAACGATAGTTCTCGCCTGAGGTCATCAAGATATCAACATCTTTTTCATCTTTTGTTAGTTTATATTGGAATCTCTATACCAAGTTAGGATGTTACAACATACCAGCAACAACTCCTCGTACTCCCAGCTCTTTGGAAAGCTTCTCCACAAACTGACAAGGCGTAAGATATCGAACTTTTGAAAAATCTATCTGGAGTTCCCTTGGCATTACATTACCGCAATAAGGAGCCCAAGACGAAAGAATCCTTTTGCGATCACATTCAGCAACAATGGGAGCCCTGTTAGAAAATATACACATGATCACAAATATTATTTCTCATTTCATGATGTGGCATTTCATAAAGACCACTAACCAAAAAAGGAACTTCTCAGTACGCTTGAGTAAGGTTAGGAGGATACATTCAACAGATTTTAAACACCTTCCAACTTCAAACACCAATTTTTCTAAACCATGACTAATCCTATATACTACATGCTTTTAGTTAAAACTTAAATGAACTAAAATGTATGGATATATTTTCTTCCTTCTTTGCACATGTTCTGATTGATCATCCTATTAACATAAACTCCTTAACTCAAGAATGCTACTTAACAAAATCTAGTGCTTTGGAGAAAGAGCATCAACGGGGTCCATAGAGTTATGCTAAATCAGAGGAGCTAGGGTGGAATATTGCTACAAGTTAAGACTCGCACACACTTAGAGAATGCAAGATAGAACTCCCTGCATGTGATAATTCTCTTTCCTTTTGTATTTTCAGAATTTAAAGTTGATCCTAGGTACTATTACAGGATTGGGTGAAGCAGTGAGAGTCGAATCGTGTTGAAGTTTGTCCTTCTCTCCTTTTCTGGTATTTCGAGCAGATAATATTTCTCTACTTAACATTCTATGACAGTAGAGTAAAGCATAAGACAACAGAAGTTATACCTCGGTTCCCATCCAAGTACTTCTGCCATTCCAACAAATGAAAGAAGAAATGGAATTCCTCTCCTTGCTGCTTGAATTGCAAGCTCGCGGTGACCAATATGGAGTGCTTCAAATTTCCCCAGAGCTACTATCCCGCCTATTGAAATGAAAAATAATAATTGAGAATTTACACATAAATGATATCCACAAATCCTCTATTTTCTTCTCATTTACAATGCAATTATAACAAGGGGAATTGAAACTCTCTTTATTTCTTTGATGATAAGCAACAATCAGAACTAAAACTAACTAATTGAAGAAAGTAATTGTAGGTCCTGAGTAAATTTAGAACAAACTTGCAGATTGACCATTCAACTATTCACAGCTAGATTACCCCTGATCTTCTTATACAAAAGTAGAGTTTTTTTGATAAGTAATTGTCATATGGACTGACATCAAGAAGATGCTGAATGAGTACAAAGGCGAAAAAGGGAAAGCTCCTAGATACAAAAAACTACCGATAGAGCATTGAGTCATTTCTCTAAATGACCAAAGATTTGGCTGTTAAGCCAAAGACAGGGAGCTAATGAAATCTACAAGAGGAATAACATCATTTACAGGGGCTAAATTGCTCCAGCTGAAAAGAAGGATCAAACACTTGAACTTTAGAGAGGAGATAGGAGTTCTTATTTTTTTTTAAAAAAGAAGAGAGATAGAAGTTGAAATCCCATCAAAACTTTATTTCTTGTACAAAAATAAAGTAAAAGTATGTCGAAAGAAGAGGTCTGAAATATTAACAAAACAAATTGATGAGACTTGAGAGAATGGACAATATTTCTCTTTGTGATGACTCGTGTATTGGAACATATTTCAACGGTTTTCACAGGGTTTTTATGCTGTGATACTAAGGGCTGTTCTTTGACCTTGCAGTATAACTGAAGACTGATGTACACAGATTGCAACACATAGAAATATGTACACTAAAAGAAATGACCAAATCTTGATACCTATTTCCTACATTTTCTTTAGAAACCAGGAAGAGAAAAATAAAAGAAATTACAAAAGGAAAGAATAAGCATAAGAGCCAATATAGCAATGCAACAAAGATTATGACATCTAGAATGTCTGGCAACAACTAACAAGGCATCTATGTAGCATTTAATCATTGAAAAAACTTCATGAGTTAGAATAAATGAAAATGGGTATTAATATAAATTCAGCATACATGAAATGTCGTTTGATAATTTTATTACTAGTAGTATATGGGTACGAGCAAACCTGTAAGAATGGGCAATCTTTCTGATGGAGGCTCCTCATCTGTTCCAGATTGGCTTTACATGAAATAGAACACACATTTAGCACTGGGATTCTAAGGAGAGTCATACTTAAATACAAAATGACATCACAATGTCAATGGAATGAAAAGATCTCAGACCTTTGTAAGCTTCATTTAAACATAAAATGAAAACTACCCCAAATACATCCAGATGAAACTATTTAAATGTATAACCATCTCATCTAAAAACTCATATTATTAAAGGAAGACACTCTTATTTATTTGTTTTAGGTCACAACATGCTTCTCGTGCAGCACCTGATTCTTTCTATTGAGCCAAGCATGCGGAACTATTTTTGTAGGTGACTGGAAACAAGACTCAAACATGGGGCCATCTACTCTCTACTCTGTTGCCCAGTTAAAGTGTGTGCATCGTCTCATCTAAAAACTTTAAGAAAGAAATAACATTATCTATTTATTTTAGATCTACCATAAAAAGTCAACACACCACAGTTTACTAAGCACAAAGGCATACCTGCCCATACTTATATGATATTCCAATAAATTTACATATTGTTTATGTCAAAAATGTGATCCAAACTTATAGTTTTAACTAAATTTCCCCTTTCATCTTATTGCATTTATAAAGGTCTGCTTCCAACCTTCATTTCACCCATTCCATTTCCAGCAATCACAAGCTTATAAAGAGCTTCCTTTTCTACATTTGTCTTTTCAATGACAAAAGGTTTTAAGGGGTAAAAAAAGATTTACCTCAAACTATTAAAATGCGAGGAACTTTGGAATCTAAATATACGGGTCGAACATAACTGATAAAATAGCCCCCAGAATCACTCGATTTTTTGATCTTTTGATAACCGAGAAATCCCCAAAGGCTAGTGGTGCACAGTTCGAAACTCGCCTTATGACGGGCCCACCCCTCTACCCTTACCCACTTAAATACCAGACTTTTGACTGTGGAACTGCTCTAACCCGTGTTGTGCGCCTAACTCGACGTCACGTGTTGAGCTCTTATCACTTTGACTAAAGCCCTGGGGGGCCAAAATCACTCAATTTATTGCTCAAACAAGAGCAGACATGTTGAATTACCTCAAACTTTCAGAAAGTTAAGAGCTTTAGGCATCAAAGATTTAGGTTGTACACAATTGACAGAAAGAAATCCCAAAATAACTACATTTTACTGCTCAAGCAAGAACATTATGATAAATATCTCAAACTACCCCAAAAATCACTGTAGTCACTACACAAAGAAGATAAGTTAATAAATTATCTCAAACTTACAAAAAGTAAGAGCTTTGAATATCTAAGATTTAGGTTGTTGATTAAAAAAATCCTAGAATGACTAAATTTTACCACTCATGCAAGAACTTCTATGATAAATAGATCAATTTACCCCAAAAATCACCACATTTACTGCTCAAAGAAGAACAGTTATGATAAATTACCTCAAACTTTCAGAAAATAAAGAGCTTTGGACATCTAAGATTTAGGTTGTATACAATTGATGAAAAAAAAAATCCCAAAATTACTTAACTTTACCTCTAGCAATAACATGTATGATAAGTACCTCAAATTACTGCTTAGAGTATGATAAATTACCTCAAACTTCCAGAAAGTAAAGAACTTTCGGTGTCTGAAAAATTGGGTCGAACACAATTGACCCCAAAAATCACTAAATTCATTGCTCAAACAAGAATATATGATGAATACCTCAAAATTACCCCAAAAATCACTAATTTCATTAGTCAAACAAGAATCTATGATGAATGCCTCAAAATTACCCCAAAAATCACTAATTTCATTAGTCAAACAAGAATCTATAATAAATACCTCAAAATTACCCCCAAAATCACTAAATTAGTTCGATAAATTACCTCAAAGTTTTAGAAAGTAAAGAGCTTTGAGTGTCTGAAGATTTGGGTCGGACAGAATTGACCCCAAAACCACTAACTTCACTACTCAAACAAGAATCTATGATGAATACCTCAAAATTACCCAAAAATCACCAACTCCGATCAAACAAGAATCTAAGATAAATACCTCAAAATTACCCAATTATCACTAAATTTACTGTTCAAAGTAGGATAAATTACCTCAAAGTATCAGAAAGCAAAGAGCTTTGGGTATCTGAAGATTTGGGTTGAACACAATTGACCCCAAAATCACAAACTTTATTGCTCAAACAAGTACTATTACTATTCCTGTTCCTCACTCTGATTCTAAAATTCTTGAAGGAAGAATTTGAGGTTAGTCTAGAAGCAGCTAAAATGGCGGAAAATTGGTGAGCACTGCAATGAAAATTACAGTGCTGAGATATACACCGAGACCCACCCAACATTCTTAATTTTCATCAGAAGAAGATTGAGATGGATTCGGCCTATTGTTGTACTAACATTTTGGTTTTTATTTCCAAATAGAAAGAAAAAGCCTATCTGCGATTGGCGTGGGCGTATTTGGATCGATAGTTTTGGTTTCTTGTTTTGGGGGTTATTTCTCTAACTTTATGTTTCCTTTAATGGCGAAAAATCTTATTTTATATAAAGTATGTTTTCAAAATTATAGGACCTAGATGTTTGTTGAGATCAAGTTAAGAAATATAATGTTTTCATATATTGTACCTTGTGCATATATGATTGTACCTTATTCAAATATTTTTGTACTTTGAACTGAACCTTGTATAAAATTGAACAGATAGATATATACGTGTTAAGTGGCAGAATATACATAGAATGTAAATTGGCCGTGTAGGACACCACAGAAGACGCATATGTCTACTTATTCAAATTCATTTTTTATCCTATCTTTTTTATAACAACTCTATCATGTACATTTTTTTTTTTTGTAGGATTATTATTCAAATTATGGATGTGTGACATTATGCAATAACGGAGAATGATACAATCTATCCAAACAACGTATTCACTAAAATAATACAATACGATACTATACACGATGCATTATAAAATAATATACAACAACCATCCAAATAAAGTGAGAGAAAAACCAATCCAATAAGACTTAAGTCATCCACAACCCCTTAAAGTTGTCCGCATAATTTGTTTAAACACCTCAACTAAAGTTTGTACATATTGAACACCTATACCCCTTAAAACTGATACCTATTTGACATTTTTTTGACAATTAGCCCAAAATATGAGATGTGTGTAATACACTTGCTTTGCTGTGACATGACAAATTGATGAATTAAATGATGACATGTGTAATTTAAATCTAAAAATGTATTTTAAAAATGAAATTCTAAAAAATAACTATTTTAGTCTATTTTAATTATTTTTTAAAAAAAACTAACTAAAAATTTAAACATGATTTTTCTAAAAAAAAGCCACCTACACACCCACACCACCCGTCCTCTTCCTCAAATCATGTACTATCACTTTCCCCGGTGGTATCGTGATCACAATGAGTAAGCCTTGCCTCTTTGCCCCAAGTAGTATGACATGGTTGCGCACCTAAGCTAAAAATTAATTTCCCTTTCAACCGAATAACATCAAAAGTTTTCACTCATTATATTCATTTTCTTTCCATTACTAATCATTTATTACAATTATATGAAAAATAATTAACTTTTGTCAGAAAAAAATGTTATCTTCATTGGGAAAATGGAGTAATGCCGAAAAATATGAAACTTAGATCTATGTAATAACTAAAAAATGAAAGAACGTAAAAACCAAAAAGAGTTGGAGAGAGTGAGAGAAAAAAAGAGAGAGGTGGAAGGGGCGTGGGTGAAGGAGATGATGAAAAGAGGGGGTGTGGGGAAGAAGACCACTTTTCTTCTTCTTTTTTCATTTCTTTTTGTTAATTAATTTTTAAAAATATCAGCAATATAAGTTGGAAAATAAATAAAAAATAAAAAATAAACGGTATAACGCGCTTAAGGAGGGTGGAACACACTTTTTTAGCCATGTTAGCATTTTGTGTTTAATAGGAATGACTTTTAAATAAATAAAGTGTTCAATAAAATACAAGCTTTAATTGAGGTGTCTGAGTAAAATATGTGGACAACTTTGAGTGGCCGTGGATGACTCAGGCAATCCAATAAAGATGAATATGTGATATTTGTTAAAGTGGGATACAGTATAATGACATGTCTTTAAAATTACATTTCCTAATGTGTTCTGCCTCTGTTCTCCTCGGCAATTGAGAGAGGATTCCTTAAAAAATAAAAGATAGACATTTTAACGTAATTTCGACTAACAACTAAACATTTCAATTTTGAATATCTATATCTAGACACCGTAATTTGGTTTAAATTGGCACTGTAAGCATCCCACTTGAGAATGCACTCTCTTAAAGATGTTTAGATGTGCATTTTCAAAGTTAAGGTGTTTGCGAAATGCACTTGTGTCCGGTTGAAGTGTCTAGATGGTCATGATGAAAGTTGGAGTGTTCAACTGCCGGTGAAGACCAAGTTAAAGTGTCTGTCTATGTATTATGCCTAAAAGATATTGAACAACTCTTTCTAGACAAGTACAGGAACTTGCAATTTCCACGAGCCACCTCTACCATTGTGCAACCTATGTTGCTCGAGCTCTTCAAAAATGTCAATGTGTGCGTGTTGGATCCTCCAAAAATAGTGTATTTTGGGAGAATCTGACACAGCGACATCGAAAGTGACAAGTCCGCTCAACTTAGCATGCAATGGCAGCTATTACAGGTTCTTCAAACTCTTCAGATGAGGAAAAATCCAACACGGTTTGCTCCTCATCACCATCCAAATGACCAGCATTTGGGACATAGCCAGAAAGCTTCATCAGTTTAGTTAGTGTATTCAATATCAAATATATCTCTTTTTTCTGCGCGTGTCTCCTATCTTTTACCATGAAAACATGAACCTGGCTTTGTATTTCAATCCAACTACAACCAGGCTGTTTAACAACGCCTCGTTGTCTCATAAGTTTTCGGACCATTTTTACATCTTGCCATCTTCCTTGTTCAGCATACATGTTTGATAGAAGAACATAAGGGCCAGAATTTGTAGGATCAATCTCCAAAAGCTTCTCAGCTACATACTTTCCCAACTCAATTTCCCTGTGAATTTTACATGCAGCGAGCAGAGACCCCCACACCACACTATCTGGTGGCATCGGCATGGATTCAATCAAATCCTTTGCCTCTTCTAAGCAACCAGCCTTGCCAAGTAAATCGATCATGCATGTATAGTGGTCCTTAAATGGTGTCAACCCATACTCTGTGTCCATGGAATAGAAATATCGACGCCCCTCCTCAACCAATCCTGCATGACTACATGCACATAGAACTCCAATCATAGTCACGTGATCTGGCTTCTCTCCGGATACTAACATAACGTTGAAAGTTTCAAGAGCTTCTATAGCATGCCCATTTTGTGCATATCCAACTATTACGGCATTCCATGAAACCCAGTCTCTGTCCAGCATTTTTGTGAATACACAGCTACCATCTTCAACTGATCCACATTTCATATACATGTCTATGAGAGCATTTCCCACAAAAACATCAGGCTCGGGTCCATTCTGGAAACGAAATCCATGCTTCAAAATATGTGCATGAGCCTGCCTACCAAGCTTCAGATCAGCTAAATTTGCACATGCATTGAGGAGGTTACCAAACGTATAATGAGTTGGCCAAACAGATTCTCTTTTTAGCATAAGAAAGAGATTTAGTGCCTCTTCATTGTTCCCATTCTGTGTATATCCAGCAATAAGAGCATTCCAAGACACAACATTCCTTTCAATCATCCCCAAAAACATGGCTCTTGCAGTCTTCACACTTGCAACTCTCGCATAACCACTTACCAAACAGGTGTCGGACACCACACTTCTGACTGGCATTCTATCAAAAATCCATCTAGCTTCAGCAATTCTCCCAAACTTTGCATACATATCAACCAACGCATTGCATATAATAAGATCATCCCTAAGCTTATCCGACTTCAAAATTCGGGCATGAATTTCTTTACCTTCTCTTATTGCACACAAACTCGCACAAGCACTTACTACACTTGCCAAGGTCTTCTCATCTGGTTCAAACCCAAAATCCATCATCCTAGCGAATACCACAAGTGCCTCCTTCACTGGCCCATTTTGCTCATAACAAGAAAGTAAACTATTCCATGACACCACATTACGCTCACACATCCCATTAAACACCTTTGCTGCACAATCCACATTACCCGTTTTTGAGTACATGTCAATAAGCGCAGAACCCATGTAAACACTTCTTGAATATCTCGATTTAGCAACTGATGCATGAAGTTGAGTTCCCATTCTCAAGTCCCTTAACCCTGCACAAGCACTTAAACCACTTCCATAACCATACTCATTCAAAACATAATCTTCTTTGTGCATTCTCACAAGAAACTCTATCGACGAATCAAATAATTCACATTGAGCAAAGCTCGAAACCATCAAATTCCACGAGCATTGATCAGGCTCAGGCATCAAGTAAAACAGTTCCTCAGCCTCAAAAACCAATCTTGATGCTGTATATGCATTCATCATGGAATTCCAAGTAAAGGTATTTCTCTCAGGCATTTTATCAAACACCTTCTTGGCATACTTTAACATCCCAGATTTCCCATAAGTGTCTATTAGCTTGTTGTTTATGAAAACCTCGGAGCTAAAATGGGTCTTGAGAATTCGACAATGGACAGTTTGTATGACATACTGGGACTTGGAATTGATGTAAGAATCTAGAATCTTGGCGAAGGATGTTGAGTTTGGGAGGGAGAAGAGGTCCCAAGTGATGAGTTTTTTGAATAAAGAAGTGTCTTTTGTCATTTGACATGGGATTTAAGGAAGTTTGATTAATGGGCATGTTGTTAGAACATCAGATGGAACAGAAATAAGCACAGATTTCTGTGCTATGCTTAAGAATAAGTGCCAGCCAATTGGGTTGGTCGGGCATCTTAGTTGCTCAATTGGTTCGAAACTCAAGTAGCTCAATTGACTGAAAATTCAATTTTAATAACTCACTTGATAGCTCAGTTGACTGAAAATTCAATTTTAATAACTCACTTGATAGATTGATCGAATTTGACTGCTTAAAAGTTGCTGAGGGTGTAATCAGATCTTTCGAAGGTAGTGTGTTTATTAAAAAATGATTTTGCGAATCCAACAATATTTTCAACGAGTCCAATCAATGCGAGTAGAAACATACAGAAATCTTGGTCCAACTGATTTCTTCAAGTCATAATAGAAAATGAAATGGACATTGTGGCTTTATTACTGTTAAGCAAAAAGTCCTTTGTTAGGAAGGTTTTTCCAAAATGAGTCATACCAACGTAAATTCGAGTTAATCAAGCTCCAATACGAATATCAAGCACCAAATCGAAAATCCAAAAATAAAAAAAAAAAGGAAAGACATTATGGCTTTTTTTTTTCCCTCTCTTTTAGGACATCATGGTCAGAATTTTACCAATTTAGTTACTGTTTTCTCATTAAATGTACCTGGCTTATGGTTCTGGAAATCTATTAGGTTCACATTAAGCAAACCATTATCCAAAGCTCACTCTAAGATTGTCCAATTTATCAGGCCAAAAAAACTTCGCTATTATAATGAAATATTGTTATAAAGGACGATGATCGTTATAGAAATATGACTGTACATAAATGTGGTGAATGCTTAGAAGTTGTTTCATCACCATGTCAAAAAAACACCATAATTGAGATGAAGTGAATTGACAAATTAAAGAAAATGTTACAAAGCCTTTCTTCTCCTTAAGAGTGTGATAAAAACACTGTCCCATCAGCCATAACTACAAATACAGTTATAACTTACAGCTCCCCATAAGACTAGTTACCTAAGTCTTAACAAAGACACGATACGACAAAAACATGATGATACAAATAAGATAAGCGCGCTTTACAAAGGTTAATAGAAGTATCACCTCAGAAGTTATATCTAGGAGGAACCTTTTTCTGGCGAACTTCACGTTATGAAAACTGTAAGAGTGTCCAAGAAGATAAAATTCCTAAACAGTGTTATCTCAGTACCGTTGAGCAGATGACGTTATGCATATATATAGAGCCCTGAAGAGGATTTGTTGCATAATCACCTCACAAGTGGAATACCAGAAGGAACTTTTCTCATATAATCTTCGTAGTCAGAACCAAAAAACTGCTTGAGGAAAAACTCCTCATAAGGTATCCTTCCCGAGAAGAATTTCCACACAACAACTGTAAATGCAACAGTTGATATTGGATTACAGAGCATTATTTGCGTACCAACAGACCAGATGAAGAAACCACAATAACCGGGATGACGGACATATCTATAGATCCCATTCGTAACCAACTGATGATTTTCCTCATGATAAACCTTTATTAGATGAGTGAAGGCTTGGCCTGCTGTCACAATTGCCAACTTCCTTATGATTTCTCCGAGAACAACCATTGCAAGACCCAAATTACTTATCCACCAATATTCCTTTAAGCCAGGAAAGAAATAGATTTCAATAAGGTACTCTATCAAGGAGCAAATCATTGCTAGTGCATAATGTTTACTTATCAAAAGGGACTTAAAAGATACATTCGACTTCCCATGAAAGACAAGTGCCAAAATGTACTCGGAAACATGGAAGAATATAATTGAAATGAACATTTGCAATAATTGTCTGCATGCTGCATATCCAAAAAGCTCTGCCATTTCACGCGAATAAGTTAAACAAAACTTCTCGTTAAAATTACTAAAATGAGATCTCAGTCTGAGTCATCAAAGGCTTGAAATCATGATACTCTATGTTTCAAATATCAACTCCAAACCTGAAAATGTTGATGAGCTCTGTACAATTAGCACCACAAAATGGGCTTCAGAATCAATGAAAATATCCTTTAAGAATGGCATTTCCTGCAAATTTATGCGAGCACTATTCAGGAACAAAGACATCACATAACAGAACTTAGATTCTATACGTGCATCATACACAAGATAATTCTCAGTTCGCCTCCAGTATCATCTTATACAATCTCTTACTCTATGGAAGCTTAGATATCATAGTGATCTTTTAGCTCTCACAATTCCTCTTCAAACATCATCAAGGGAATTTTGGGGTCAGTACAGAGCTTTAGATATTAGTCTCTCTAATAAAGTAACAATCAATCAATCAACATAACACGTATCCAAACTAACTCAACTCGGCACATTTTCACTACACTTGATAACTTGTCATTTAACACTCCATCACTAAATAATCATGAAAAATAACAAGTTATTAGAAGATTAACTACCACGTTCTCTAACGAACTAATATCAACTAAAGGGCTGTATTGGAGACTAACTGAGATAAGGCAACTTAATAAAAAAGTTATCATAGAAATCAAAATCTACAGCCAGATCATCAGGATCATTTAGTAAATGACTCGAAAATTGAGTTCTATCATGAGTCCACAAGGGCAGATAAGGATATAGAATTTCTATAACATCGGTGCACCACTAAAAAACGATTTTCTTGTAGCATCAAGTGAGAATTGATCATTGTTCCTTTAGGTAAATAACTAAGCATTCAATCAAGTGCACCATTTAATCTTTTAGGAGCATGAACGCCAACAGATAATATTAGATTAATTCTAGAAAATATGTACATAAAATATCTAATTTGGTAGAGAGACCATAGATTCACAAACACCATAAATTTCCCTATAAATCCACCCCGCCCAAGGGAATGACCTAGTGAGTAAAAAAACTGAAAAATTCCAAAGTTCGAATATCAGCTGCAACACTAGACTGAACCTGCACTTGTGGGCTAGACAGCAAGCTACCCTTTAAATTAATCGAGATGCACGCAAGCAAGAGCGGCTCAACCCTAAATCCACAAAAGCAGCAGTGGCTTTAGGCCTCCAAAGAACCCAAAAAAAAACAATTCAGTTCGCTCAAATACGAAAACATACCGAAGATGCACAAAAAAAGAAATAAATTCGACCAAGATGCAAGATTAAACGAAGAACAGATTGAGATTTACATACATAAAAGCGACAACCAGATCTGATGAAGGCGATGTAAAATCGTATTAACCATTAGCACACTTTGGAAGAAACAAATATCCGTAAAATATAAAAGAAATATGTATCTATTGTTATTCTTACTAATTACTCCCTCTTTTTTATTTACTTGTCAAACAGTTTCTAATTTGAATTCTTAGTTTATTCGTTATTTTTGACATATTAAAGAAAGAATAAATTTCTTTTTCCTTGTATACCCTTAATGTATTTATATTGAGTTAATGTCTTTGAAAAATATTAAAGTAAATATATTTGAAAATCGATCAATTAATAGAGGTAAAATGATAAATTTGTTATATCAATCATTATTTTTGTGTCAAATCAAAATTTGACAAGTAAATAGAGACGGACAGAGTATTATGCACATATTTTTGAAATTTTATTATTGATGTAATTATAATTAAAAATTGTAGACAATTAAATTGACTTTGTAAGATTGTCTTAAGCTCAAACCAATTAGATTGTCAATTAATTGAATTTTAAAAAATATTGTCTTGACTTTGAATGTCTTCTAAAGTAATAATCACAATAATATTGATTTTGTAATTAAAAGTATTACAAAATATTATATAAATAAAAAAAAAATGATACTTTAATTAATTGGCATATTCAATGAAGTGAAGTCAATTTTATTTTAAAATACTTTTTCAATAATTTTGATAGCTATGTAACAATTGATTATATTAAAAAAAGTTTTAAAACTATAATCAATAAGAGAGATTTAAACATTTGTATTGTTATGTAACGTACAATAATTTATATATATATATATATATTTGTATTACAAAATATTACAAGAAATGTTATACTATCAAATGAAAAAGAAAAAATTGTTTTTAAATTTTAATCAATTACAATATTTTTTAGAATTTATAAGAATAAAATATATTAAAAATATAAATAAACTTAACTCTCTTTTTTAAATTTTGGTTTTAGACCACTCAATCTATTGAGTTGCAAACAGTATCCATACGAACAAAAATCACAATGATTTTTTTTTATCAGTCTACCTGAAAGTTGAATAACAAAAAACTAAAAATATTTAACCGCTTTTTAGAGAAATTATTTGTAGAAAATTGATTTACTTTTCATATTCGTAAAGATAATAACTTTGGAATCATTATCAAATGTGAAAGCAAATAAATTTGCAATTAACTCGTAAAAATAACAATTATAGGAAATCATAAATATTAATATCCATATGAAAAGAAATTATATTTTCACAAAACTGAAAAAGACTCGAGATCTCCGTTCAACTATATCGAAGAGATGATGAAGAAGAAGAATTTTAATTTCTTTTTAGGGATTGCAGACCTTAGAAGAAACCAATTTAGAAAGAATAAAATAGACTTTGATTATATCTCATTATATTTTTATTTCTTATTGGGCAGCTTTATTCATTTTGTATTTTCCTTTGGCACTTTGTAATTTTGTTTGTTTATTCATAAATAAAAGGGTTTAACCATCCACACAAATTGCAATTAAAAAAACTAGTGATATTTGATACGTCATGCTTAGTGACGTGGATGGAAAAAGCTGAGGGTGAGTCGATTGTTTTGACAGCCTTGAATGGCTGATGTGTTGGTGTTGAGGAAGGATGTAAACGAGCTCTAGTCCACAAATAATACAATGCTTTTGGGGCAAGGTACTGCCTCTCGATGTCAGGCTTCTTTGCCTCCTTCGGTTCCAAGAGTTAAGGTACCACTTTCTCGATGTTCAAGTTTCTGAGCCTCCTTTAGTTACAAGAGTTGGTGAGATAATATGGCTATGATTGAGAAGGTTGTTAGGATCTCTGCTCTAGAGATGGATGAAAAAAAACTGGAGATTGAGGGAGAGAGAACAAATATGCAAATCAATGAAGGAGATCGAACCGCGCGTTTGGATGCTAGAAGGAAAGTAAGCGGGTATTTTGAAATGGACCTTTAATTTGAACTGGTTAGATAGTTCCATCCAAACAAGTCCATATGGATTGGGCTTGTGAAGCTATAAAAGATGGCATGTGATTTTCTCTAAGATAAAGAGGGACATTATTAAGATATTCAGATTCTTCAAAAATATGAATTTGAATTTCAAATCATAATTTTTTTTAAAAAAATATAAAATTTGATCCAAATTTATATTTTGTTTAAAAAAAGATATCATTTTAAATTTTGTAAAAAACAAAAGAACTCATGTTCAGCGTTTAGTTTAGAGATTGTTCGTACCATGTAAAAAGATTATATTTAAAAATAACTAGTTACTACTATTGTTGACTTGTAGATCTATATAAATTTATATGTTTTTGAAAGTTTGTAATCACAAATATTTGTTTACAAAATGAACAAGAAGATATGAGATTTATCAATGCGACAAATATTTATTTACAAAAAGAGAAGATATGAGATCTATCAATGCGGTGGCTAGTGCCTTCACATATTTTGATATCTTGTTTATAAATCATGATTTGCTCATTTTGGTAAAATTATACAAGTGTTAGAGAAATTTTAATAATTTTCATAACTGATAAAGATTTTCATATTTAAGAGAAATTCAAATTACATATCTAAAACAAATTTTAATTTCAAATAATATTCAAACGAGGCCTAACTTGTGTAGACTTGTCAAATATGTGTTCAATAGACACATAAAACTATGATATGTGTTCCATAGGTTACACCTCTAATTGAGGAGTCTAAATAATTTTCATTGACAAATTTAGGGGTCACATACTCACATATGTATTGAGCCTAACTTTTGTAATGAACCATACACCATTGATGCATTTTTATCGAAAATTAAAAAGTCCAAAAGACCCCCACAGACAACTAATATCTTCGGATTTGTTTAGTCAACTTTTTAAAATTAGCTTATTTTAAAAAATACAAAAAAACATCTTCAAACAACAATTAATATTTGAACAAGTAGGCACACACGCCCTATATGTCATATTACACGTAGGACGATGTGAATTGCCACATATGATGCACGTGTCTACTTGTTCAATTTTGTCCCAGTTTAAGTTGTCTACTTGTGCACATCCAAAATTGAAGAAATGTAATCTAAAGCCAAATTAAAGAACATTTTTATGTATTAAGCTATTTTTTTTTTACATTATCCGTTGATATAACTTAAATTTGAAAGTAACATTGTTGAAATAATCATTTTAAAATAAATAAAAGGGTTAAGGATCTGAAAAATACCCCAACTTTGTTCGAATTTGCTGTTGCGATACTAAACTTTCATGAGGACCTATTACCCCTCCGAACTATTTAATAGTATATTTTTACCCCTGAACTATTTAATAGTGTATTTTAAGGTATATATGTGCCCACGTGGACACATTACTATTTATAATTTTGCATTATTTTTTATGTCCACGTGGGCAAAAATAGATGTTTAAAATACGGTATTAAATAATCTAGGGAGGTAATAGGTCCTCATGAAAGTTTAGTATTGCAATAACAAATTCGACCAAAATGAAAAGGTACATAGAAAATGAAAAGAAAAAAGAAATGAGAAGGTACATACACGTAGGCAGAAACGACCACAGCCATTCAGTTAAAAGAGTGACCCAAATGTAATCTCCAAGTCATCAACAATCTCATCCATTTCTGCCCCTCTGCTCTTTAGCTGCAAAAAAACACTAAAAATAACTTCTTCTTCTTTCATTTTCTTTTCTTGTGTCTGCATATTCACCAACCCCATCTCAGGTGCAATTCAAGAAACTTATTTTTGGTGGGGAACCAGTGGATATCTGGATGTTGTTTTTTACCATCAATAGTAAGTCTCACATTTTACTTGCATTTTCTTTTTCCAAATATTGATACTTGATAGTCATAGGGTGGAGCTAGAAGCTCGGATCAAATTATGTATTTTTGTTTACAAAATTTATTAAATATGTATAAAGTATCAAATTTAGAATCCTGTTATTATGCTAAAAGTCATTATTCTATACTTCAGAACGGATAAAGTTGAAATTCTAGCTCTGCCTTTGTACTTGTTGGTACAATTTTTTAAAAGGTAAATTGGAAGTAATTTGCAATAACATAACTTTTGTTTTATATTTGAAGTTTCAGTTGTATTTTAGTAGTTGAATTACAACATTTTGAAGGTTATCCAAGTAAGTTAGTTTAACTGGTATGAGATATTTAATGATATGATCTTGGAAATTAGGCTTTTGAAGGCCGACCATCTCATTCAAAAGTTCAAGCTGTGGATCATGTTTCTTTTTTAAGCCCTTTTGTATATTTATTTTTTTTAGTTTGAGAAGGCAATATGTACTCTTTGTTGTTGATGGTCGACCATCTCATCCAAAAGCTAAGTTGTTAGAGGTGAATACAGTTCTATTTATATTTTATTTGATTGACTTTCAATATGCCCCTAATATGTGGCCTAGTTCTTTGCTATGGGCCAAGCATGTAGAAGTTCTTTTTGATAATGAGTGACAGTTAGACTTGAATCTAGAACCTCCGCCTGCCCTAAAACCATGTTGAAGTGAGTGATCATTTCATCTAAAAGTAAAAGTTTAAGCCGTTAGAGTGAGGATAATTTTATTTTATTTACTTATGTCTTTCAACACTTTGTTTATAAGCCGATTTTGGTTGTCATGAAGTTTCGTTGGTAAGAAAACATAAATGATAGACTAGTTTGGCATTGCTTTTTATAGAAGTTAGTTAACATATTTTTCGAGATTTTGAAAAGGAAGCGTGTCACAGGGATGAGGAAATTACTTTCTTCCGATCTCATTTTATCTTGTTTCTGTTTCAGAGTAGCAGGAAACAGATAAATACATGCCTGAGGGGATAATCATTTCTCGAAATAAGCCTTGCTTCTCGGAATCCGTTGAACTATCAAAAAGTTTGAGCTATTCGACACCAATTTTCTTTTAATCTTTGAAGTTTATCGGCTTATTCTTTCATCTCCTGTGAAGATAGAAACTGACATTCAATCACCATTGTCTTTCATATGGTATATAACAGTTTTGCCAAAGCAAGTGTAGATACAAGAAAAGCAAATGAGTCAGTTTTCGTTTACTTCTTCGAGCTCTAATTTCACTCTCTTCTATCATTCTCAGAATCATAATCCTTCAAAGTTTCATGTTTCCTCCCCCTTTAGAACATCCCAACCATCACCTTCACATCCTATTTTACCTCCCTTATGTTCCCGTGAGCCGTCTTCATCATCACCACTTCTTGAAGAAAAGCCAGAAACATCACAATCTTCTTCTAAGCTTGATCCTCAAGATAGACTAAGTTACAATGATGAAGTTGCTGATGAGATCATCACTACGAAGAAGTCCTTGGAAGAGTTACTTGTTGTTCGTAGGCCGGTGAAGGATCCTTATGTGGAAAATGATGATGAAAAAGGGGAAGCGGTGAGTAACTTTGAGGATTCTCAAGAGAGAAATGATCTTCTGGAAGAACAACCATCTTCCTCATCATTTCCACTTGATGCCGGCCTTAAGAAATTTGCAAAAAAAGTGCCAATTTTTGAGCCAAGCAGGCTGGAATCTGACTCCGGAGAGAAGCCACTTAAAGTCAATTTAGATTTAGCTCTGTATAAGGCGAAGATTTTGGCTCGAAAGTTTCAGTATGCAGATGCAGAGAAAATTTTGCAACAGGTAGTCATTCGTTGATCCAACAAATATAACTCCCTTGTTCTTTTATCTTGATATTCAGAGGATTTCGTTATTCGTTTAATAATGTTACTGATTTCTGGATATTTTACACATGAAGTGTATTGATGTCTGGCCAGAAGATGGGAGATCATATGTTGCTTTGGGAAAGATTTTGAGTAAGCAATCAAAACTAAATGAAGCCAGAACTGTTTACGAGAAAGGCTGCCAGGCAACACAAGGAGAAAATCCTTACATTTGGCAGGTTAGTGTTGTTACATTGTCTATGAATGTATTTAGCTTCTCCTGTGCTTCCGAACTATACATTAACTCGAGCTTGAATAGGAATCTGTTGTAAGTTAAAAGTGTCTATACTAGCATAGTATGATGCATAAGTTGATTTTCAAGTTTATCGGATCTGTTGTTTAAGCACATATTATTTAGTTCTAAGGATTTGGCAACCTAAATAGATGTCATATTCCCAAATGAAGTAACAATCATTATGAGTAGTACATTATGTGTAATTTCCTAGTGGTTGATATACTAAGCATACAGATCTTTTGCTATTATTCACCTTGCTACAGCCTACAGGCAATAATCTTGTCTAAGGTCATGTGTAATACTTCTCTGAATGAAGTTCAAATTTTCAGATATCGAAGAAGAGAATTTGATCATTAATCGTGATTGTGTCTTAACATGTATCAGTGGATTGGTCCTCGAGTCTGTTAGATGTTTTAAGTGGAAAGAAAGAACTAACTATAAAGATATCGGGTTCGAGTTCAGAACATCCATTTGCAGATGATGTGCCTTTGTTCAAAACAATATGACATACTACATGTCTTCTTGCAATTTATCTTTTTTGTATCAGAAAGTTCACCAAACTTACTCCTTTGGACTAGTGCTGGGCTATTCTGGAAAATAGGCTGGGTAATTTACGGAGAGCTAGAGAACTATTTGATGCCGCAACAGTTGCTGACAAGAAGCATATTGCAGCCTGGCACGGATGGGCAGTTTTAGAGCTAAAGCAGGGAAATATAAAGAAGGCAAGAAATCTTCTTGGCAAAGGCCTTAAGTTTTGTGGAGGTAATGAGTACGTATACCAAACTCTTGCGCTCCTCGAAGCTAAAGCAAAACGATATGAAAGAGCACGCTATTTGTTCAAGCAGGCGACAAGGTGTAACCAAAAAAGTTGTGCTAGTTGGCTGGTAAGAGTTATCCAAAAACTTTAATCTGTCTTGGCTCTTTTCGAGTGGTTTACGCGCATGTCATTTCTGGATTCCTTATAGTGGTTCTGTATTATCTTTTGTAGGCATGGGCTCAACTAGAGGCTCAGTTAGAGAATAATCGCGCTGCTAGGCAGCTATTTGAGGTTTGTGATTTCTGAAGTTGTTCTTTGATATCTTCATTGAGCATTTCCTTTTGGCATAATACATGAACAAACACTCGAAGTTGGGGTGCTTAACTCGAATTCGGCTAAGCTAGCAAGTAAGCACTCTACCTTTGAGAGTGCACATCTGGTCTCAACTGACAACTGAACACTCCAACTCATCCGACATTGATGTGGCACATAAATTTTGGAGGTGTCTAGATGATCATTCTGTAAGTTGGAGTATTCAAATGACACAACACAGACTAGTTGAGGTGTCTGGATGTGCACTTCCCGATTTTTGAGTGGTTACCTGCTAGTTGAGGCCAAGTTTGAGTGTTTGTTCATGTATTATCATTTTCCCTTTTTATTTGATGCCTTTGTTACTTTATTTTCATTTTATTTATTTTTCTTGTACTTGATACTCCTGACAAAGCAGAAAGCAGTTCAGGCCAGTCCGAAAAATAGGTTCGCGTGGCATGTATGGGGAGTTTTTGAAGCTAATCTAGGAAATATTGACCAAGGAAGGAAACTTCTAACAATAGGGCACATGGTGAATCCTAGAGATCCTGTTCTTCTCCAGTCACTTGGTTTGATAGAATACAAGAACTCCAGTGCAAACCTTGCACGAGTTTTATTCCGAAGGGCATCTCAGCTGGATCCAAGGCATCAACCAGTTTGGATTGTAAGACCTTTTTCTTTCTAATAGTAAAAATCTCTACAGAATTTGGAAAAAAAATGCTTACACTTTTTTCTTTTCCGCAATGCTAAGTTCTTAATTTTCAAGAGAATAATCGAATGGACTCGTTTACTATCTTTGGCAAATGAAAGACTCACTCAAATAGATCAAGCTCTTGACATGGTTAATAGAAGATGAAAGACTGAAAGAACTGAACACATTTGATGAACTCATGACTGCTTTTTCCATTTGTTCTCAACACTGAAGATAATAAAACTTGTAACTTTAACAACCGAATACCTAACTTGGTACTGATTTAGGCTTGGGGTTGGATGGAGTGGAAAGAAGGAAACATTTCCACAGCTCGGGAACTATACCAGAAAGCTCTATCGATCAACTCAACAACTGAAAGTGCAGCACGCTGTCTTCAGGTAATGTTGATTTCTAGTAGATAGAGTAAGTTTCTAATTTGGTTTTCGTAAAACATTTTGATGCAAATTGTGGAGGTTATAATTGATGAACACTAATAAATCATCAGTCCAATCTCGTGATTCAGGTGTGCTTCTTAATCTGTCCTTTGTTTGAACAAGTAGTGAATTCTGGTTACATGTAATCTTTTCCACATAGGAAATGTACTAAAAGAGTTGTTTACTACTCTTTAAATTTGTTTTATAGGCTTGGGGTGTTTTGGAGCAAAGAGCTGGAAATCTATCAGCTGCTCGAAGACTATTTAGATCGTCTCTGAACATAAACTCTCAGAGCTATATAACATGGATGACATGGGCAAATTTGGAGGAAGATCAAGGTAACTCTATCCGTGCAGAGGAAATTCGTAACCTCTACTTTCAACAGGTATATAAGTCATTTCCATCAATGACCATATTTTAAGCATCATTTTCAATATTCACTGTTACTCTTTAACTAAATCAGTGTTCCATATAGCTGCACTTCCCCCTTACAGTGTTAGACCTTTTTCTTTACACAGCGTACTGAAGTTGTTGATGATGAGTCGTGGATTATGGGCTTCTTAGACATCATTGATCCAGCGATTGACAGCATAAAGAGGCTCTTGAATTTAGATCAAAACTCTTATTACAAGGTAAAAGAGTCTACTACTAATACTACTGCTGGAGACGACGTTGAGGGGAGCACAGAAGAATCAGCTTCCCCCTCCTCGGTTAACGTCAATGACAATAACATAGATACAGGAAGTGGCTTTGATTTAGATGATTTTATCTGCGTAATGTTGTCTTTGGACCCTTCAAAACTGGAAGTTCAGCTTACAACATCTCTTAAGGACCCTCTGAAAATCGCCAGAACCACTAATGGGGTGTGGCGACCAGCGACAAAAACTAGTAGAACATCAACAACACTTTGATTTTACAACAACAACGACATACTCAGTGTAACCTCCCTAGTGGGGTCTAGGGAGGCCGGAGGGTGATGTGTATGCAGCCTTACCTTTACTTTGTGAAGGTAGAGAGACTGTTTTTGACTCGGCTCAAGTGATTTTATGAAGTTTATTGTTCTTTAGTGGGAATTGCAACATTCATTAGTATTGTCAAATGAAGAAGTCTTGGACCACATTTTGTAAATTAGTTAGGAATATTGAGAAGAATTGTATAAATTTGATTGTGAAATCAAATTACCTAGAAATACATATCTACACATTTATGAGTAGCATTGTATAATATCTTTCTTTGACAACTTATATAACGCATTTCATGAAAAACCTAATCGCTTAAACCTAATTATCGAGTAATCGATCGAGTATTTATGTATAGTCTATATCAATTAGTTTGAAATTGAGGCACAATTATTTTATCTAAAATTGTGGTAAAGTCGTGTGAACCAATCACCAACCACAATATGATATATTCTCCAACAAGTGGAGGAAAAGGAACATTCTATTTAATGCCATCATAAGGAGAAATGTGGATCATTTGTCACCACCACATTTGTCTTACAAATAAATGTCAGCTTCAATTTATGCTCATTAAGCTCAAACTTTATATTTATTTGGTCCAACAACAAAGTTATTCATAAAAGATCGTCCAACAGTGACATGAATTCGATCTCCTTATAAAGAAATTAGTTGATAAATAAAATTGAGTTAATCAAACTTCATGTTAATCATAACAACTTTGGAACCTTGCAATATGGACAAAGGATTTCTAGTTATTGGCTGTCCAATGGCAGGGAGTCTTAGTGACAAGGTGGCAATTTTCTTATGGATAGCAAATAACTGCCATGTCATCAATTTATACATAATATTTAATAGAAGAAAAGAATAATCAAATTGCACATAAGAATAAAACTCTTTGAAAAAATTTAATTAGAATTTTGCTTCCTTGATCACTAAAACTGTATTTTTCCTTTTAATAATTAAATTTTTTTTTGTGTTTGCTAAGTAAACAGAAAAATATTTTTTCAAATATAGTTTATATATTAAGTAAATGCTATGAAGATAAAGGTAGGGGTGGAGGGGTGGGGCCGGAGGGGTAGGATGGGGGAAGACAACAAACATAAAAATTTATTATGAAACTTGTTTTTTCTACCTCCATTAAGATGTACTTAATATGTTCTCCCTTGTTTTTCATATTATTAACTTTACTAGTAAAATTAATACTCATTCTTACTATATATATCTCATGGACACCCAATGCTGATGTATTACATAAACATTTGAAGCATTTATATGATCATTTTGTAAGTTGGAAGTGTTCACTGACACAATGAAAACGAGTTGAGGTGTCTAAATATGTATATTCAGAGTAAAATTGTGTACTTAGCAATTAAGGCCAAGTTGAGCGTCTATTTATGCATTATGCCTAAAGAAAACAGGAACATATGATGCAAAAAAAACAAAAAATCTAGCACATAAGTAAAAAAACATTAAAATGGAACATACAAGTAGACAAATCTCAACCATACAATGAGTGAGAGGCTATCTATCTATCATCCATAATCTCATCCATTTTCTTCCCTCCATTCATTCATTCATATACTTCCACATTTATATATATTAATATACATTAAGTAAATACTATGAGGATAAAAGTAGGGTGGAGGGGTAGGGTACAAGGGTAGGATGGGGGAAAACAACAAACATAAAAATTTATTATGAAACTTGTTTTTTCTACCTCCATTCAGACGTACTTGATATGCTCTCACTAGTTGTTTGCCTTATTTTTCATATTATTAACTTTACAAGTAAAATTATTATTCGTTTTTACTATGTCTCTTGGACACCGATGCTAATGTATTACATAAACATTTGAAGTATTTAGATGATCATTTTGTAAGTTGAAAGTGTTCATTGACACAATGAAAACGAGTTACGATGTCTAACTATGTATATTCAGAGTTAAAATGTGTACTTAGCAATTAAGGCCAAATTGAGCGTCTATTTATGTATTATGCCTAGAGAAAACAGGAACATATGATGCAAAAAAAAACAAAAAATCTAGCACATAAGTAAAAAAGAATTAAAATGGAACATACAAGTAGACAAATCTCAACCATACAATGAGTGAGAGGCTATCTATCTATCTATCATCCATAATCTCATCCATTTTCTTCCCTCCATTCATTCATTCATAAACTTCCACATATTTCTTCATCAACACATTACTGTATTGCTGTTGCTGTAATTCTCTAAAAGAACAATGGCTGCTCTCTCAGTAGCCAACACTTCTCTTAAGGTTCCTCATTCACTCGCCCTGCATTCTATCTATTATTAGCTGATCCTGACTTGTTCGGGACTGAGGCGTACATAGTTATGAATATGTTTGTTGATTTGTTGTTTTTTTAAAACTGATGGACAGGTCAACAACAAAGGATTCTCTGAATTCTCTGGTCTGAGAACCTCATCAGCTGTTCCATTTGGGAGGAAAACTAATGATGATTTGTTCTCTGTCGCTGGCTTACAGACCTCTGCTGTGAGTATTATTATACAACTACTACTATTATTGCATTATAAGATAGTTTAAGTTCTGTGCACTGATGATGTAAAACATTTATATGCAATCAGGTCATAACCTTGAATTAGTATTGATAGTTTAAAAAATCTGACAGTGTCAGTGTATATAACTTAAATCCTTAAAAAAAATTAAGGAAAAAAAGAATATGTATCCTTCGTGTGTAGTTGTGATCAAGATGTGCTCTATGTTCTTCTTTTCTTGTATGTGCTAACATTAATTTGACAAGTTTGAAGGAAGATAAAACACTATTGTTAAAGAAAATTTAGACAAAATAAAAATGAGTGATAACATTGTATGAATATCTAAGTTGTACTTCTAACCTATGTTATGTTGCTCGGACTCTCCAAAATTGTTGCTGCATCCATGTCGGATTCTCCCAAAATCTACTACTTTTGGAGTATCCGACATGCACTTGTCAACATTTTTGACGAGTCTGAGTAACATAGCTTCCAACAATGTTTCTTGTGGTAATTGGATTTAATGAAATGTAGATTGGAGGAAGGAAGAACAAGAGGATAGTAACTGAGGCAAAGTTGAAAGTGGCTATCAATGGATTTGGAAGAATTGGAAGGAACTTCTTGAGGTGTTGGCATGGTAGAAAAGACTCACCTCTTGATGTCATTGCCATCAATGACACTGGTGGTGTCAAGCAAGCCTCTCACCTTCTCAAATATGACTCCACCCTTGGCATCTTTGATGCTGATGTCAAGCCGGTTGGCACTGATGGCATCTCTGTCGATGGAAAAATCATCCAAGTCGTCTCCAACCGTGACCCTGTGAACCTCCCATGGGGGTAAGTTCTTTCATACTAACATGTAACAAAAAGGATTTAACTTGTATACGTTCACATATAGTGTAACGAAATTTACATTGTGCATTTGTAGAAAAGACCAACTAAAACTCTGTATCATGATTCAGGGAACTCATATTATCAGTTGTCTAAACAGAAACAGTAGTTCTACGTTTTAATAGCTGTGAATTATAGACTTAATGGTAACAAACAAACCTAAACTATCACATTTTCGTGAGTTTCATACGTCAACTATCCATTGTTCTGCTTACATACCTAAACTATCATCACCGTTTTGTGAGTTTCATACCTCAACTATCACTCCCTTTGTATTAAAACACACCTCGATGCTGAGTTTGCCTACATGCCTGTTGTTGATTGAGAACAATATTTGGCCAACTTGAGTGATAGTTTAGGTACAAAAAGAGAACAATAGATAGTTGAGGTATGAAACTCGCGAAGAAGTGATAGTTTAAGTGTTTTTTATCATTAACTCTGAATCAAAACATGATTAATTTAGCCATGTGGTGTCTAACATATACTACTAGCATGAGATACCTGGTAAACATCTAAACTATTGTTCAAAATGTTTTCTGTAATTTGTTCAGAGAACTTGGAGTTGACTTGGTCATAGAAGGTACCGGAGTGTTTGTCGACAGAGAAGGCGCTGGTAAACACATCCAGGCCGGAGCCAAGAAGGTGCTCATCACCGCCCCCGGAAAAGGTGACATCCCTACTTATGTTGTTGGTGTCAATGCTGAACTTTACAACCATGATGAACCTATCATCAGCAATGCCTCTTGTACTACCAACTGCCTTGCTCCTTTCGTCAAGGTTCTTGACCAAAAATTTGGTAATACATCTTGATCTACTTATACACGTGCATATACTGTCGGTGTACATAACTTAAACTCATCAAGAAATTATCTTTCCTTATCATAGGAATTATCAAAGGAACAATGACAACTACTCACTCTTACACTGGTGACCAAAGGCTTCTTGATGCAAGCCACAGGGATCTTAGACGTGCACGAGCTGCAGCACTCAACATAGTTCCAACCTCAACTGGTGCTGCTAAGGCTGTGGCTCTTGTCCTCCCAAGCCTCAAGGGGAAACTCAACGGCATTGCCCTCCGTGTTCCCACCCCTAATGTCTCGGTTGTGGACCTTGTTGTGCAAGTCTCCAAGAAGACATTTGCTGAGGAAGTGAATGCTGCATTCAGAGAAGCTGCTGATAAGGAACTCAACGGCATTCTATCTGTCTGCGATGAACCACTCGTGTCAGTTGACTTCCGGTGCAGTGACGTGTCATCAACCGTTGATTCTTCACTCACCATGGTCATGGGAGATGACATGGTTAAGGTTATTGCTTGGTATGACAATGAATGGGGTTACTCACAGAGGGTTGTTGATCTTGCTGACATTGTTGCAAACCAGTGGAAATGAAACATGAAAATAAAATAAAGCAGTACTACTAAATAGTTGTTTAATTTATATATTTTTAATCTTGTTTGTAGATTCTTATTCCATTTTGAAAATTGTAATGAGAACTATAACAATTTTCCACCTTATGAAATCTCAATTCAATAAAAGTTCCATTTCTTGTCTTTATACAGTCTGCTTCTGTATCTGTTGCAAAGGAGCTCTTTGAAGACTTATTACTCCCTCCATTTCAATTTATTTGCCTGGTTTTGACTTGGACGGAGTCTAAGAAAGTAAAGAAAACTTTTGAATCTTGTAGTCTTAAACTAAAGATATGTAGAATGAACCAAAATGTTCTTTAATCTTGTGATCTTAAACATGTCATGTGGAAATTCGAAATTAAAGAGTTGTCAAAACAAGAAAGAGACTTTTATTTGCTGAAACGGACTAAAAAAAGAAAGTAAGACAAACAAATCGAAACGGAGGGAGTACAAGATATTCTGTAGTTCAACATCATGTAATAGGTGATAGGTTGCTCGAACTCTTCAAAAACATGCAAGGTGTGTGTCGGATCCTCCAAAAGCTATGTCTTTTTGAAGGATCTAACAAACGAGCAACAACATTTTTGGAGGCTCTGAGTAACATAGGGACTACATACAGAAGAAAAAGATTATTATACTCATAGGTAACTATGACAAAGACATGGTTAATTATATAACTAGAAAAGAAACGATATTTTCAACGTGCTCCTGAATTTTTTTCTGATTTCAGAAGAGCGTCCTTGATAGAGTACAATTGGGAAACAGTTTCAGTGATGTTCATTCTTTCTGCTCCAGAATATGCAGAACAAGCAACCCCGATTCGAAGAACAGAAACCAGATACACCTTATTCTGGTTGATATTTGTGCTTTTACCTTTCTCGTCTTCTTCACTTCCGTAAATAAGTGATGGATCTATGACTTCCATAGCTCCATTAAGCAATGCATGTTTAGCGAAGCTTGGAAGGTCTAAACCATCCCTAAACATTCCATCAGTAGGACTTTTACCGGTGAACATTTCTAGTAAAAGGATCCCGAAGCTGTACACATCACCACAAGTCGATAGCTCGCTTCCCATCCCATATTCTAAAATTCACAAAAGAAAAAAAAAGACAAGGAACAATAACTTTCCTAATAGGGACATAACTTAATATGACTTGATTTTATAAAAGTAATGGCAGTATGTGTGTAACAATTAGGAGATGGTTTATGATATTGATACAGTAACTCTGTTGAAGCAAGTTATGGTTAAGCAGTGTGGTTTTGCTATGAATATTTCATTTTCAAGAAAAAAATAGAAGAAATGAGAAAGAAAAAAAGGGCGTATACCAAATTCGAGTTTTTGTTTATGTATTAATTGTTACCTGGTGCAGTGTAACCAATTGTTCCTCTAACAAGACCAGAGCTTCCTTCTGAAATAGAAGAATTTTGTGCAGTTGGTTGAAGGAACTTTGCCAAACCAAAATCACCAATGTGCCCGACCAACTGGTTGTCTAGAAGAATGTTGCTTGGCTTGAGATCACAGTGAACTATCGGAGTCACGCAGTGGAGATGAAGATAATCGATTGCAGAAGCAACATCGATAGCAATATTGAGCCTTTGAAGAATATTCAGCCTTTTTGTTTCAGCTGCCTGACTTGTATCTTCACTTGGACTAGGATGCAACCAGTCTTCGAGGCTTCCATTAACCATAAACTCGTAAACCAAAGCCTTGAAATCGTTCCCTCGATAGTCAACTCCTGAACATGCTGTGAGAACCTTAACCAAATTCCGATGTCTAATGTTTCTCAAGACTTCACACTCAGCCATAAAGCTTTTGGAAGCTCCATGTCGCGAGAGGTTTAGCACTTTAACTGCGACAACCATTCCTCCATTGAGAGTTCCTTTATAAACAGATCCATAGCTCCCAGCACCAATCAAGTTGTCTTCAGAGAATCCATTAGTAGCTTGAAGCAAACTTCGGTAAGACACATTTATGAGAGACTCACCCAATGAACTTGAAACAGGCACCCTTTTCGGTTTCTTTAACAAGAAACAAAATAGTAAAGTGATAAGCATACCAAGGCTTAGTATACCAAAGACAACAGAGATGACAATCTTGAGGATAAACCTCGAACCAAATTTTTTCGATCTTTTGATGTCACATTCCGGAAGATGTATATCAGGCACACCCCCACAAAGTTTTGGATTTCCAGTTACTGATATTGCACTTGCATTCTTAAAGACGCCTTCGTTTGGTAATGCTCCTTCTAAATCATTGAACGATAAATTCAAGAGTTGAAACTCGAAATCTTCCAAGTATTTTGGTACTTCGCCAGACAAATTATTTCTAGAAAGATCTAAAACACGGAGACCTCGTAAAGAGCTGAAAGGAGGAATAATCCCTTGAAAGAAGTTCCCTTTCAAGTCTAAGGCTTCTAGTGTCACACAGCTACCAATAGTACTTGGGATTTTACCGGTCAAGTTATTTACGGAAACATTAAGATATTCAAGATTTATCATATTTCCAACTTCAAGAGGAATGAAACCATCTAAATGGTTCTCAGAAATGTCTACAGCAACTAAGGAAGAGAGAGCAAAAAGGTCCTTAGGTATCTGTCCTAACAGGTTATTTTTAGCAACATATATCTCAATCATGTAATTGCAATTTCCTAAACTTGCTGGGATCTCACCGGTGAGATTATTATCGTGTAGAAGAAGGATGGATACTACACTAAGATTTCCTAGAGATGACGGAATATTCCCTGAAAATCTATTCTGAGACAAATCCAAAATCTGCAGTTTCTTAACTTTACCAAAATTGATTGGAATAGTACCAGTAAGTAAGTTTTCCCTCACCTGAAATTCTTCCACGTTGACGAACTTTCCAATCTCAGACGGTATGTTACCACGTATTCTGTTGTATGACAACTGCACAACCTGAAGCTCAGTTGAGAAATTTCTGAAGGAAGCAGGCAGAACCCCTCCAAAACTATTGAATTGAATCTCCAAAATTCTGAAACGAGACGCGTTAGTCAGAGAGGCAATGAAGCTTAGATCATCTGGTTCTCCAGTTCCAAGATAATTCCCAGGAATTGTCAACTGTTGAAGCCCATTCAGGTTCTCAAGACTTGGTACACTTCCTGTAAGTTGATTTCTTCCAGCAAGAAAATACACTAGCTTTGATGAATTGGACAATGTAGATGGGATCGATCCAGAAATGTTGTTCCCACCGATGATAAATAATTCTAGATTCGGGAGGGTGATTCCCAAACTTGAAGGAAGTGTACCTTGGATTTGGTTCATTCCAACATCAAATGTTGTGATGGAAGATATGTTGAAGATTTCAGAAGGGATGGTACCTGACAAATGGTTTGCAGCTACTTCAATAATTTCTAAGTTTTTCAGCTTCCCAAATGAGTCAGGGATTTTCCCCTGAAGATTATTCAATGGTGCATAGAATCCTATCAATGATGTTAAGTTTCCAAAAGAAGAAGGGATTTCACCTGTCAAGTTGTTTCGACCGAGTAACAAGTACTCAAGTTTGGACAAGGCACCTAGCTCTGGAGGAAGGCTTCCTACTAACTTGTTACCGTCCAGGACAAGAGATACAAGATTCAAGCACCTTGATAAATTTGAGGGGATCTCTCCATGAAATGAGTTGTTACCAAGATACAATCGGTGTAGCCTTCTCAAACGACCAATCTCTGAAGGGATTTCACCACGGAAGCTATTGTTTGACAGATATAGAGACCTGAGGAAACTCATGTTCCCAATGAAGGATGACAAGGGGCCATCTAGTTTTTGGTTCTCGACGTTTAGTTTAATGACTCTAACGTGTTTACGTCCACAAGTTACACCAGACCAATAGCAAAAGTGTGTGGATGCATTCCATGTTTTCAAATATCCAAAATGATCATTTATAGATCCCTTGAATGCAAGTAGTGCTTGTTGATCTGTGTCATTGCCATGACACAATGCCATAGAAAAACAAAGAAAACATGTAATGACGAATAGAAGAGAACTACAGCTGTTTACTAAAAGATTGAAGGAGAACAATGTTGAATCCATATGTGAATTCAGAAGCACAACAAACTTGGTTGTGTTTTTGCCTCTAAACACTTGAGAATATATAGAGGCTAGCAACCTACATAAAAAAAAATAAATTAAAATCGAGAATCCATAAATTCAAAATTCTAGCTCTGCCCTCCGGCTAAACAACTTGTAGGAGTCCACAAGAAGGACAAGTTGGTATAGAAAATAAATGCTGTTATTTCGAGGCAACTACTGATCAGTCATGTTTTATCTTGTAAATGCATAAATGACTAATTGTCTTTCTTTTCTAGACAAGTTGACTATGATGTAATTCCCAAAGTCAACCTAATTAAAATCTGCTAAAACTTGTTCACAACATGTTTTTAAATAGATTAACTTGATTATTACTCATTCATCATGATAAGTTGATTATGATACAATCCCCAAAGTCAAGGCTTCAGAATCTGCTTAAATAGGGTGTGTTTGGTATGGCCAGAAAATGTTTTCCGATTTTCTAATGTTTGGTTCGTTAAGATTCTTAGAAAACATTTTCCCTCCATTTCCTTTTCCTAATTATTCCATCTTAGAAATTCTTTGAAATTGATTTAAGTGGGGTTTATTTTTAAAAGAAAACTTATATATTACACCAACTATTTTACTTGAAAATATAAATAAATGAAAAGATGACTAAATTTCGAAAAATCGATTAAACTTATGATTTAAGAGAAATCAAATTTTCAAAAGAACAGAGTCACCACTTAATTTTTTTAGTAAAAATCAAGAAAAAACCTAAGGGGTTTTCAAAAGACTTAAAACAAATAAAATCAATTGAAAATAAAAAGGGTTTGAAGTTCAATGTACATTCCGAGAAGGTGTTAGACCCTCGGAATGTCCGCTAACTTGCAATTGACCGGCGATTTGATTAAAATGACTTTGACTAATTTTTAAAATTTTAACTAAGTAAAGAACTTATAACGACTTTGACCAATTTTTTTTTTTTTTTTTTGAAATTTTAACGAAGTAAAAGAACTCATTTATTTACTATTCTTTATTTATTTGTTATTATTTTGGTTATATTTTTATTTTTATTTTTAAGGAGGAAATTAAACTAAAGAGGGATCATTCTAAAAGGGAGTAATTTTAAGTGACAAGGCAAAATATAGAAAATAACACTAAGTATAAAAATATGAATGTTTTAATTTGGATATGATAAAAAATGAACTGGCCAACTTTGGAAATTTAATTAAATTAAACCATAAAATAAACAAAGTTAGTTAAATAATAAGAGAGGGAAAGAAAATAATTAGACTTTGGGCTTTCGCCCAAATCCAATTAAATTGGCCTTTGACCCAAATTTTGCATTTTTTGTTCATTTTCCTTTCTCTGCCATTCTTTGCTTTTCCACCTGTACTTCCACAATTTTCTCCTGTGTTTCAATGTCTTATGCTTGTATGCCGATGTACACTCAACGTAATACCGTCCATTTCCGGACTTTGGGAATCTGTAACCCCTGTTCTTGATAATCCTGCTGACTAAAAATGAAGAAAACAAAATGGCTCCATTCGGAGGTGCAGGGGAGATAAGTCCACCGTGGACTCGGAAAGTGGTCATACAACAAACAAAGAAAAACAAAATCAGAATATTTCGAAATGGCGAAAACAAAGGCAACATGATTTTAATCCATAAAGCAAAATAATCACTTTTAAAGTAAAGCAAACTATTGCCAATGTCTGATGACAGAGAAAAAAAAAATAATAATAATTAAAAAAAAAAAAAAAAAAAACTTTTGTCTAAGTTAATTAACAAATGAACCATCTCTGCCTACTTTACTGGGAGAAAACGCCTCGTATGTGTTTATTTTAAGATGAAGATTATATTAAGATCGACACATAACAAAATAGAGGCAAATCGGAGAACATGCTACCACCCAATTTGTTTGAACTTGATTAAGATTAAACAAATGCTCAAGCCTACACATCGAACAACAAGAGAAGACTTGAAATAACAAAACAATTTTCAGACTTGGGCAAAAATAAGACATGAACAGCCCATGCAAGGCTAACAAAAAACAGAGTCATATCACTGGGCAGAATACAAAGTTGATGCAAAATATAGACATTCCTTTTGAAAGACCAACAAAACTTGAAGGGTATATCGCCTGGATTTCAGCGCATACAAGATAGCACAACATGGCTGGTGAGATTCGAAATTATGAAGGGCCGAACCAATAAACTGATAAGCCTAATGACATGCTCAAGTACTGTTCGAATTAGGACAAGATTACAACACCACACAATGAATATTCGATCGGACTTAGCTATTACTACAAATGGCGAAACACTTGATTCTATCTTACGTTAACAAACACGAACAGCACAGTGAGACAACGTACCACCATGACATCAGCTGAATTTCAGCTTCTAAATATTTAAAGGTCCATAACAAGTAACGACCCATGACGAATAACAGAGGAATGGACACTAGAAAAGAAGAACAAAGTTGGTCAACACAAGCTCGATAACAGATTCAACTCGGCATATATAATGATGATAACGAAACAAATAGCTAGAGTCTCACAACACCAAAGATTGACACAAAATGGGTACTCAAACTTAAACAAACCAAAATTCAAAATTTGGGTAGAAATTTGGGGCCGATCCTGAATTCAAAATTCGAAATCCTTTCACAAATAAGGGGAGACACCTTCCTCTGAGATTTTCGCCCTATTCCGAAAGAAGAAAGGGCGAGACGGACGCCCGGGATCAATTCTGTCTCGATCTCATGCTACAAGGACGGAAACGCGTGCTGATTTTCTGCTGAAATCGTACAATGGAGAGGGACGTTGGGAGAAGACGACAAAGGCGTCTGGCGTACTGGATGTACGTCTGAAATCGGCTCCCACGCCGTGTATTGACGGAGACGCCGTGAGATTGCTGCTGTCGCATTACTGCTCACGCGTTTCGATTGACGGATTTCCGGTGTTCACGCCGTGTTGTTGGCGTTGATGTTGTCGTTTGGAATTGCTGGAAGTTTGCCGTTTCTGGGCTTCCTTGAATCCGATGGGCAAGAAGAAGGATGTGGGGTCGATTCCCTTTTTGGTATTGTTGTATAATTGGTATATTGTATTGTTGGAAAAGAAAGTGGGCTGGAATGGGTCAATGTTTGGACTGCTGTATGTTGTTTGGAATTGTTGGTGGTGGGTCTTGGTAAAGGAGTTGGGCTGAAGCAAATTAGGAAATGAGCGGCCCAAACTTTGATCTTAAAATTAGTTGAAGGATCATTAAAGTTGCGATTAAGAAAATGACTGAACGAATTTCGATCTTAGTCAATTGGAATTAAATTCTAGCCAAATAAGTTTAGTTGGTAATTCGACTAAAACTAACAAGACGAATTAATTGAAATTAATTAAATGAGCTCCTCAGTCATAACGAAATAAAATAATTGACTTAATTATAAGCTAATCAATTTTCATATAAACTAATTAATTCAAAAATCAAGAACTATAATTCAAATTAAAACTAAATTAAAAAAATATTTATTTTAGCGAAGCAAAATCTTTGATATGATTTTCAAACACTTATAAAATATACTTACTACGTATATAATGGTATGAAATATATTCATTATTCAAAGTACTATAAAAATCGACTGAAATTATTTAAACTAACTTTGAAACTATTTGAATTTTACAAAGCTAATTATTTTAAAACGTTTAGAAATTAAGAAGCTCAAAAATTGATCCGTATCGGAGATGGGCAAAATTGGGCACAAAAGTTGGAGTCCCCCTTGTCCATTCCTCTCTTATGGAGAAACAACTTATTGGGTCCATAATTTTTAGAAAACCAAAAACCGATTTTATATTCAGAAACATTAATTTGACTGTTGTGAATCTAAATGATTCAAAATGTGTGGAGTCAAACTACTTCACATAAATTAACATAAATTAGAACGGAAAAAGTAACCTTTTTTCCATTCCCTTGGGGAAATGCTTCTCCTTTGATGGATCAATTTGTTCTTAATGCATTACAGCCTCTTCTGTGTACAGTAGTTGACAAAACTTTGAGTCACTGGAGTTGCTCAAAGCATGCAAGCTATCCTCCCTTTACCTGCTCCAAACCCCACTTATAAAAGTCCGAAACAACTATAAGAAAACTCTGTTGAACCGCATCTGTCATGTTGTCACCACCCAATGACTCGATAAAGTATTGCCCTCGCGTCTTACTGCCTTTAGCTTTCTCTTGATGGGAATGCCAGAGAGATCACAATACTGAAATGGACAAATTTTGAACTCTCTGGCTAGTCTTCGACGGGTCGAAAGTGAAGAAGAAGTACAGAGGAGATCAAATTTTCTACTCAAATGGTGGTAATTAAGAACATCTTGAATGCTAAAAGTAAGTTGAAATGATGGCCAAATTAGATACTTTTTAGCAAAACATGCATGTCTTTGTGATTTTGACTTTACATGTGAGCAGAGATATAAACTGAGAGTCTATCGAAAACAGTCTCTCTACCTTCACAAGGCAAGGGCAAAGTTACGTAGACACCACCCTCCTCAAACCCTACTTGTAGGATTACACCAAGTGGCATAGTCTCGGAATGTAATTACTAGGTAAAACTAAAACTGAATTGACAGAGGAAGATGTAACGTGCCAAGGGATAAAACATCAAAATCATGAAACACACGAGCGTGTTATAAACATGAAATAATTTCTCATTTGAGATTCTTGATAATTCTCATACACAAACACACGAGTAATTGGAAGCTATTTGACATAGACCCTCATTCTCATACTTTGTGTAGATTCTTTGAATTACACTAAACAACAAAAAACTATATTAGTATCCATAGCAGATACTTACATGCACATACATGTAGGCGAGTCCAGGCGACATAAATTGAAAGTAAACACAACCCATTTGAATCAAAGCCTCTTTAATATTTCGTTCCTTTATCTGGTTTGGCTGCATTTTCTCCAGCAGAAATCAAGTTCTCATCAATCATTGGTGGACTGAGTAATGTCTCGACAATCTGTTCATTGACAAGTTGCAGGGTATGTTTGAGATACAGATTGTTGAACATGAAATTTGGAAGCATATGCAGAAACACCTACCATGGAAGGTGACTTCAAAGCCAAAGAATCAGCCATCGCAGATGAGTTGGAAGGCCTGTGGAAGAGCAAATGAGCAATAGATCGATCTATAGAGTTTGTGTCTGTCTCCATGTCCAAATATCCTGTGCACCTGAAATACAAGCCAATAGATGTTAAGACCACAGAAAGGAAGCTAGCAGAATCTATCACATTACCAGTATGATTACAGGTATCAAGAAAAGAGAAGTTCTTATTCAAGGTGCGACTGACTAGACCTACTTTCTTTCCAAACTCGAAGGTGAGAAATGTGCTTCATAAGATCTTCACTAACTAAACCAAACATACCCTTGTGCTTGAAGTATGCAAACTATGATACGGCCTATATAGGAAGTATGCATGTAGACCAAGACATCAAGAAATGATACCAACCTGTATGCTCTATCGTCAACAAATTCTTCACTTGTGTGTCTATCATCACCAGATCCATTATTGAGATTAGCATGTCTAAGCCTTTGTTCAGCACTCTGAGCCAACCGATACAAGCTATCCCTTATGCGTAGCTTTGTTCTTATATCCAACTAAACCAGAAAAACATGTATGTACTGAAAAGAAAAGTTATTTCCAACTAAATGTATAAACTTGAAGAACCACATACCATATCTGCTAACTGCCCCTTCCTAGCCCAAGTTAACAGGGATTAACACAAAGATAGTTTCAAGACACTCAACGATAAGTCAGACTTTGGAAGGCTTTTGCACATCAGCTGATAAATAATTTAAAATAAGCAAGCAGCGAGATGATGAGGAACAGCTTTTATATTAAGGCTGTCTGTTGTACTAAATAAGCAATCAGCTCTCTGCATAGCTATCTGCAACATAAACATGCACTAAGAAAGACAACTACTCTTTTCTATATCTATATGCTATAGCTATAGGTTATTTACATGGATAAAGATTTTTCTAACGATGCCTTAGTAAAACGCCATCACTAATATTAATTAGTCTAACACAAAAACTAATTTAATATGAAATATTAAATAAGAAGACCAAATGAGTTCCTTTTTACTCAGTATCTTCACATGACTCACTTAAATAACAAAGATTTCTAATTTAGAATAATTTGAAAAAGTCAGATGTATGCACACTGCTACAGCATGCTGTGACACCTCTCTGACAAAATAGAATAACTCCCTACACCTGTGTGAAGCTACAAGAGTGTGTAGCTACACATATTTAACCTCTCTAGAATATAGTAATCTGTAAAATTTGTTCGTCATTAATACCGTCCCTCGACTAAGAAACTATCTTAATTCAGATGTGAACCATCTAAAGCATTGCACATGCCGTTTTGAGCTATTGACCTACACAAATAAGGTGTGTCAAATTTTTTAGTCAAATCACTTACTTAAAACAAACCATGATGAAACTCATCACCAAACAATATCAAAATGCATATTAGTTTTCATTGAGATTGTATACCCGTTCCATGACATGTTGAAGCTGATGAAAACTATCTGCCTCCTCAGAAATTTCATTCCACCCAGAACTTATGCAGGAGCTCTCCTTAACAATTGAGGAACCTACTTCTGCTGGAATTCCCGTGCTGACACTTCCAAGATCCTTGTTGTTTTCATGCTTAATTACAGAATGGTGAAGTAGCTTGTCCACCAGATTTTCATTTGTTCCTATACCAGCCACCTGAAAAGAAGGATCAGGTAAGCTTGCCATCAACTGCATCTGATTAATTGCACAGGAGTCCTTAGCAGAAAGAGGCACGAGACTGCTTTTTTTAGATTTAATTGTGGATAGTGTTGGACAAACCGTAGTCTGATCTGAATGACTGTAATCTGAAGATAAGTAAGAAAAGCCATCCTGAAAATACCCAAAATCAGATCCATCAACTTGCTTGTGCTGCTGAATACCTGTGGATGTGAGAGCCTGAGATCCAATGATTGCAGTAGGATGTTTTCTCTCTTCTGGAAGGCTATCAATATAGTTGAATGTCTCCCCATTTTCCAGGTAAACATGTTTTCTTTTTCCCTCAGATTGATTCTGGAGCTTAGAGTTTTTTTTGTGAAGATTAATCTGTTACCCCATAAACAGATTAGAAAGAAGCAGATAATTGTGAACACTATTGTCAGGATGAATGTTAGGAAATCTAGAACACTCTTACTTTACTCAACACCAGAATTGGACCTAGGATTTTAAGGTGACGGGTGCACCATTGCCTTGTTAATGTAAAATGGTGGTAACGCCTAGAAAGTCCAAAGAGGGAGATATATTTGTTCTGTTCTATTGCTTTTGGCTTAATTTGATTCATGTTTAGATTGATTTTGGGTTAATTCAATTCAATTTACATTGTTTTCAAATTTGAAGATAATAAACCAGTTGGCTGATGAGTTCGCTTTTTATATCTTTATGGTTCAAATTGTATTAATTAAGAGATATCCTATATTCACAACCAATTCATCATAACACATCTTTTATTAATAATACAAGCAAAATGAATGTTTTCAGTTCAAATCACACCTCATTAATCAATAATAGAAACAAATTTACATTATCAATGCAGGAACCATAGTCCGACCAACAACACAAGAAAAAAAATTCATTTCTTCAAAGATGGATTACAATTTTCCAAACTACTTCACCTGTCCCAACTTATATGATGCTTTTTAGTTGTCCCAAAAGAAATGATGTCTTGCTATATTTAACTTTAAAATTCTCATCTTACCACAGTCACACAAATATCTAAGACTTGTTTTAGACCACAAATTTCAAGTCTTACTTTCTCTTTCAAATTTTGTACCCAGTCAAACTGCATTACATAAAATGGAACAAAGAAGAGTAACATTTATATATGAAAAAAAAAAAAGGCAAATTTGTGTATACAATGTTGCTAATAGCACCTTTCCCTGGTTCACCTACTCCTGATTTTGCTTCTAAAGATTCATTTCTAGAAGAAAAAGTGACGTGGAGGTGGGGGGAGGAAAAGAGAGTAGGGGGAAAAATAGAGTGCTATGTCGGAACAGAGGAGTCATCTTATACCCAGGCAGAAAGGAGATGGAAAAGGATACCACCTTGCATATGGTGGTCTGTCTGGAGGGAAAGGATCCAGAGAGTTTTTGAAAGCAAAAGTAGTCCGATTCAGAAGATCAAGATAAATTCACTTTTGTTATTTCATTGTTTTGTGTAAAAAGATTCACACTTGCTACTGAATCTATCTTAGAGATTTTCAGATATCTGTAAGTGTATAGGATAGTATTTGATCAGGTTGTCATGTCTGAAATTATGGTTGTTGGCACAATTTTTGTGCAATGATATATACAATTGTTAACATTTTGAAAAAAAAAAAAGAAAAGAGTGCTATACATTGCTCACCTACTCATCCTTTCCTAATTTTGCTGTAAAGATTTGTTTTTGAGGAGTAAAAACCAATGAAGAATCGCCCCCAAGGCCCAGCTCAAGTGGCACAAGGTGGAGGATTTGTGGCTTAGGTCGCAGGTTCAAACCCCACACCATGCAAAGCGAAGCCTGGTATTTAAGTGGAGAAGGGTAGAGGGGCGGGCCCATTATCCACCGAGTTTAGAAGGCTGTGATTGGTCCAAAGGGCGGGTCACAGACGGATTTCTCGGTTAGAAAAAAAAAAAAAACCAATGAAGAATCAGAAACAAAAAAGAAACTAAAGGAAAAGAGAACAGGAGTAACGGAAAGGTCCCACAACTGAGGTGAGGAAGAAATGAGGAATTTTGCTTCAACTGTGTTCATTATCAGAATACTTTAGCTGAAACAGTGTACCCAGTTGTCCCCTTAGAAGAGGAGAGACACTTCGTTCATATATTAGTTTCTTGAGAAGTTTTATGCATAAAAATAGAGTCAAAACCATTGTTGCCGGTGACAGTGAACCTCATCAATGAACGTATGTCCGTCTTTGCTTAAGACAAGATTTTGGAAAAGAAAGAGTGCTTATGTAAGATATAATTAAGTAATAATAGTGTTTATATCTAACATTTAGATGAGATGATGACATAATCAACACAGTATTAAAGCAGCCACATATCCTGGGTTCGGAATTCATTGCCACCCATTAACAAAAAAGAATCTCCATATGTTTGGCCCATGAAAAAGAATCAAGCCCACATGTGAAGGGGCGTGTTGGAGACATAATTAAGTAAATAAAAGTGTGCTCTCTCTAACAACTTAACCTTTTAAATGAGATGAATACACACTTCACCGTTAACTAAACACCAGTAACACTCTTATCACTAGTTCATGTGTGAATGTTAGACATAATCTCAAACTAATTCTACCATTGAATTCAACATTCTTCAAATAGAACACCTTAAAGGTTAAGCTGAGGCGGAATAAAAGGCTAAACAAAAGGTCCGATGTACACCAAATTAATAATTTACCTTCTTGACTATCTTGAAATCTGAATCACTTGAGCCATTTGCAAAAGATAGATGACTCGGAACGGCTGATTCATCCTCTGATGGCATTGAACTGCCAGTCTGACTAAAGGGTTGATCTTTAGCGCCAGAATCATTAATTGAACTGTCTGTTTCCTTTGGCCTGGAAGCTTCCTGCATTCCAGAGATATTTTCAAGTGCACTGGATGTTGAGAAGGGAAACTGAAAATCTGACCTCAATCCACCTCCAGATCCTTCAATAACATCAGATGATGAAAACCAACCAAGGTCATCTTCAATACTAGCTCCAAGTCCAAACGTTGAATCACAACTTCAGGAAGATATTATAAACAGTGAGCAATCATAAAGTATTAGGTTAGTCTCCTTTGAATAATAAAAGAAAATCATATGAAAAACTCTAGAGACAACAATTACCTGAACATCCTGTCAACATCCTCAAAATTTTCCATCTCAGGCCAGTTATAATATAAGAGCTCGGTAGTGTTTTTATCCTCATGATTACTATCAAAAAAACCAAGATCATCATCTGCCTGAGAAACGGGACCAAGAGGATAGCTATGCAAGTTTTCCCTAACTGCAGCATTCTTGTCATCTAGAATGGGGTCATTGGGATAAACCTCACTGCTAATGGAGTCTACATTGTTACTTCTGGAGCAATCATTTGATGTCCTAGTATTCTCAGATGATAAACTTGAAACTTCTTCAACAGAGTCCTTATCATGTTTAGAAGGGAACGTGCAATCAAGCCTATCAGCCCTTGAGTCCTTCTCCAACATTGTCCTTATTCAAAAGAGGAACTTCTTTGCCCTTCTGCTGATTATTATATTTAAGAGTAGATTGACCTCCTATGGTTCTTAATAAACCAATTACTTCATACCGGGATTTCTTCTGGTTATCAATCCGGGAGAGAAACTCATTGGCATGTTCACAACTAGGATGTGGCACTATATGATCATCGCTAAGGCAAACTTCATCCAAAGCTATATCTTGAAGTTGTAGCACCAGTTCCAGAATTTTAGCTGTAATAACTGCAGAGGATGCTTCCTTAAAATGAGTAAATCAAAAGTAGAACACAACATTTATTTCTTCAAATTGAAATCATCATAGTTTGGATTAAGGTAGATTATTTCCACTGTTAATAGATACGAAAAGTCTGCTCTTTAAGGGTATGAGTAGTAATAGCAAAGGAAGAAGATAAGATCAATGTATATATTCTAAAAAAACAAACGAAAGCACACACTCACTCTCTCTAACACACACACATAAAGAGAGAGAGAGAGAGAGAGAGAGATGAAGCAAGTACAATGCACATTTATAAGAAAAAATGAAATCACTATAGTAAGAGAACTAAAGAGATATGTCAGCGCATATGCTTATATCCATAATGTTCAAGCAACAGTACAACAGTGAATAATAACAAGCATAAATGAATAAATAGGCAGTTTACAAAGACTTGACTAATTGAAAAATAGTAAATCAATCTCAGCAAAGTCATATAATCAGCTTGAAAATAGTAAAAATCAACCTTCAAGGAATTTCTTTTATATCATTTTCAGAAAACAAAATCAGTTCATAAGCCAACTCTTCTCCTTAAGGAAGAAGAAGAAGAACCAAATAAAATATCTACTAAAAATCAATTTCCAAAGTTACTTGTTTTCTTTCATTTTTAACAAACAAAATCAGTTCATAAGCTGAAAACTCTACTCCATATGTGAACATCAATTTCCAAAGTTATTTGTTTTCTTTCATTTTTAGCAAACAAAATCAGTTCATAAGCTGGAAACTCTTCTCCTTTACTAAAAATCAATTTCCAAAGTTATTTCTTTTCTTTCATTTTCAGCAAACAAAATCAGTTCATACGCTGGAAATTCTTCTCGCCTTAAGTAAACATCAATTCCCAAAGCTATTCGTTTTTTTTTTTTTTCATTTTACAGCAAAATAAAAAAAAACTCAGTTCATTAGCTGAAAACAGTCCTCCTTAAATTCATACAGCAATAAAACAATAAAGAAGAAGAAGAATAACCAAATAACCATTTACTATAAATCGTTTCCAAAGTTATTTGTTGTCTTTCATTTTCAACAAATAAAATCAGTTCATAAGCTGGAAACTCTTCTCCTTAAGTAAAAATCAATTTCCAGAGTCAATTATTTTCTTTCATTTTTTACAAACAAAATCAGTTCATAAACTGAAAACTCTTTCTCGCCTTAAGTAAACATCAAATTTCCAAAGTTATTCCCTTTTTTTTTTCATTTTCAGCAAACAAAATCAAATTCATAAGCTAAAACCAGTCCTCCTCAAATTCGCAAATCAATAAACAACAAAACACAATCAAACTAACCAAAAAAAAGTGTACACAAATTAAATATGAGATCTCACCGCAAAAAACCTCGCCGGAAAGTCACGAATTCGCTTCGCCGGATAATAAACAGTTGAGCTATACAACCCTAATTTGATACAAATCTCAGAGACTACTGTATTTGCTTTGAAAATGAAAAGCAATAAATAGATTATTTGAATTGAATAAGTTAGTGAATTTTTTTAAATATATATAAAAGGAAGTGTTAGGAATGGATGACACGTGGCAGTGTGATCTAATTTGTGGTGGACAAAGCTTTAAGGGGGTGTGGGGAAAGGGGAGAATCAAAATTTGTGGACGAGAAAAAAAGGTTGAGCTATGATCTGTTTCTTTAATCTGATTGGTCCACGTAGGATGAAACTGACACGTGTCAGTTAAATTATTTGTTTTTTACCGGTGGCTCGACATTTTTGTGTTAAATTCAAGAGTTTGTTGGATATGGAATAATCCACCTTTAGAATTGTGGGGTCGGTTGGCAGGATAAGGATTATAATTTTCGTATAAAATATAATGTTTTCTTCGTTTTATTTTAATTTGGTACGAAGTTTAAGAAAGCAAAGTAATTTTTTAATTTTATTGTCTTAAATTAAAGGTTGTCATGAAAAATAGAAATTAAAAAGTTGCTGAAAGGAGAAAGAGACATTTTCTTTTTAAACAAACAAAAAAGGAAAGTATGATAAATAAATTGAAACAGAAGATATAATATTTTGTTTCATGCTTGGTTGTAAGTAATTAATTAGTTGTAAAATTACTTTATCTCATTATTTATATATAGACGACATAACATTTGTAAGTAATTAATTAGTTGTAGAATTACTTTATTTCATTATTTATATATAGACGAGATATGTTATCGTACTTTTTATATGAGATAACTAATCTTATAGAATATTATTTATCGGTGTATCATCATTTGCTCTTATTGAGACAAAAATATTCAATCGACCAATGATTAATCACTTTTCATCTGGTGAACTAGTAAAATCAAAATTTTGGGAAGAAATAAATAAAACTACTAAAAAGTAGGGTAGGCCACTTAAATTGAATTGTTTGAGTGTTATTGTCAACACTTGGGTAGTTTTCATAATTACAAAAAATAATCATCAAGTATTACATGTTTATCAAAGAACGACTTACACGAATCCTTCGTTTCTTTTCAATTTTAGAAAGGAAAAATGGTTTAAAATACTTGTGAACTATTCGAAAAAGGTTAACACTAATATGTTTCTGACTTCAAAATTTCAGTGTTGTTTGTGCACTAGCTCAAAAGTACTTTCTGGTAAAGTTGTCATGTGACCAAGGGGTCAAGGGTTCAAACCGTGGAAACAACCTCTTACAGAGATTTTGTAAGGCTACGTACAATAGACCCTTGTAGTTCGGCAACAGAAGCTTTAGTGCACCGCGCTGCCTTTTCTTTCCAGTCATATCACAAGTAGAACTGAAGAAACAAACTAGACAACAATTTTACAGTTCGAGAGGCACTGAAAACTAGCAGCATTTTGCAGTTACAAGAACAAGAAACCGATGAGATTGTCTGTCACCACAAGATACAAGAAACAAGTTTTGTCTTCTCAACGTGCTATGAATTCACTGTACACCTGCTTGTACGTAAACGAAAATATATCATTCCAACCATGATGTTTGCAGTGAGCACTGGGCAGAGTGCAAAAAGCATTTCTCAAATATGATGTGTTTCCAAAGGCTGAGATTCAGTAAGTTTGACACATGCAGCAAAGCCGTCGAAGAAAACTATCAGTAAGTTTGACAAATGCAACAAAGCCGTCCACCTCTGTCAAAGAAAACTATCACCAGGCCCATCACTCCTCACTCGGTCGCTTTCAATTGGCATCGGATGTAGCTTGTGGCACCTCTTGGTATATACCCGATTCATCATTATATGAGTACCTACATTTGATACGTGAAAGCAAAACAGTTAACAAAATGCTATTTTCGACAGTTCAAATCACACTACTACCATCGGGTCTACACAAATTGCAAGTAACCAACCGAAAATAGGTTCAATATCCAGACTTTCTGTCAGTTAAAACAGTTGAGTGTCATTACCATTGTCCTGATGAAGCATGGCAATACAGTCCAGATGATGGATCATAATAGTATCCCAAACTGCTGCTGTAGTAATAACTGATTGACAAAAAATACAAAAAAGAGTAAGTTTGAGACAGCAATACAAAAAGAAATGCACTATGACATAAATGACAGATTCCAACTTTGGAGGCGCAGTTCCTTAAACAATGGAATTGAAGTTCCTAGACAGATAGAACATATGAACCTTTCATATCACTCTTGACATCCCATATCTGCTCTTATCAAGTCAATGTAGAAAGATTAGACAAGCAGGAAACCAATAGTTATTTGGTAGTCCCTGCTACTGCTAAAACAAAGATGGATATCATATCATGTAAAGGAACTAGCATACTACCATGAACTTCCAAAATGAGTATGTAGGCGGAAACTGACAAATGAAATGGCAACCCGACAGAAACACTTCTGTCAATATTAGCTTGAAAAGAATGTTGAAAGAGTATAAATTGGAAGGGAAAAGTCCGAAAGAACTATGTTCAAATAAATTTCATAGGATCCTCTTCCGTTGGAATTACAACGTTGAGTAATTCTTTGATTGAACAAGGAAGAACCCTACAATAACCTGCTCCCAGTTGATCAGCGGAATTTCAAAATGACACGGTTTGATTTCTTATTACTACGATGTCTGCACACTATGAGCAGAAGGAGAAAAGTAGTGTAATGAGCTAAAAGGTAGAAAACATACCCAGAGGACTCATCGAAGACATAATCCCCATGCTGATCACCTACAGTTAACATTGAGCGGGAGTCACGTATGTGGAAAGGGGAAATATGCTAAAAAAAAACTTGTAATCTCCTCTCACATAGAATAATGGACTAAATTTGTCAATAATGTCAATTCTAGACGTGTTTAGAGATCAAATTACCTCCATTAGAGGCAGGATTAGCTGGAATATTTTCATCGTCTTCACCAAACATGTCAAGTGCATCATCGTTCTTGCTAGCTGAGTTGTATGAATTTGATGAAGCCATGTCTGCATTATGCATAGAATGTCCTCCTGCAGTAGCAGTTGACCCACTGGGGAGGAAATTTTCATCGAGGATACCATCGGGCTTAGGCAGCATCGATTCACTGGATTTGCCTTGTCTTGCCTGAGCTAACTTCTCATATCCCTCTGGATCAATACAAAATGCAAATAAGATAATACCCTCACTCATGCAGCTGTCAGCGCATGCAAGTGAAAGATTAATTGTTCTTTACTTCAGAACCCTAGCATAAAACTTAAGTCACCAATATCATCCTCATAGTAGATAAAAGCGAAGCCAGTAACCAGGGGAAAAATCTACTACTTCCTGTTTTTCTGTGTCCACATCCCCCCCTCCCCCCCCCCCCCCCCCCCAAAAAAAAAAAAAAAAGTTGGGGGAGTCTTAACCAGTTTGGTTAGGGAAAAAACAAGACTGCCATCATATATTTTCCACTTCCTTGAGTTATGGTCATGGTGGATATAATGTCAGAGAAAAGAGGGAATAATACAATGACAAGTACCTGCTTCCCGCTGGAAACTCTCTTGCTTTTCTTCATACACATCTGTGAAACAAGAAATAGACTAACAGATTAGAACCGACCTTGGTATTCTATTCAACTATTACCTTGCAATACAGTTATTATGCAAACACACTTAACTGTAATCTCCATTCTCCATCAGCTTCATAGCATCTTCTGTTAGCTGATCAAACAGCTGCTTAGTTTCTACAGACATTTTGCCCTTGTTACTGTTTGAGGTACCTTTCAATCTCCTTAAACCTCGCAAAACCTGTTGGAAGTAAAACGTTCTTCCCATGAGTCCCAAAGCAATAAAGAACAACATCAACTTCATAGCACAAAGATTCTTGGCAGAAGTACTCAAACATAACAAGTGGATATCTTTATCGTACAAGGCCTGCCAGATTTATATGAGGCAGCTAATACAGGATAAAAAGTGAATGGTGTATGGTCTAAATTAACAATAATGTCGAGAGAACTCACTGCAATGCAAATCCGCTGTGAGCAAATTGCAAATAAGCAGCATGATTTGTTTGGTTGGAAATGAAGGGCCAAAAATCAACCGGCTTCTCAGTTACCATTATCAAAAAAAAAAAATTAAAATCAACCAGCTTCTAGAAATTATCAAAAACAAGATGATTGATCACAGCTCTGATACCACAAGTGCTAAACAAAAATAACAAAAAGAGTGATAAATATTGAAAGTAAAACAGAAGGGTATTATGGTGTTCTTAAACACCACACCAGATTCAGATATTAACCATCCAAGCAAATAAGCAAAGCCTTCTCTCAAACAAAATCTTCTACCGTCTTCCTTTAATTAAATAGCATGTACCCTCAAAGCAACCTATGAATTTAACAGATTTTTTGTAGAGAACAGAGTGACCTGCCAACACCCCCAATGGACTGGATGCCAGATGACATACCTCTGCCTGCAGGCATCAGGAACTTTTGGGTGAAGGCCTTACACTTGAATATCCTGTGATTGACAAGGATAGATGACCAAGGGAGGGAAGGGGGAAAGAATAAATGGTGTGGCACCAACTTTACCAGTATGCTGGTCTGATGCAAAGCATCTTGTCATTAACTTATTCATATTTGGAGAGAGGAAAGTTGTCACAGGAAGCAAGAAAGTAACTGACTGAGCAATACAGCAAACAATATGTTAAATTTACTTGTTATTGAATGGATGGCTATGTTTAGAGGAAGTATTTGTAGAGGAAACAAGTTGAATTGCCGAAATATCAGATGCAAAGTTGATGGTGCCAATGTCTAACTACCATGATGACTGTTAATGATGAAAATAGCTCCTATAGGGTGCATAAAATTTTCAAAAGGATGTGCTATTCTAACGGGCACCAAAACTTCTCCTTCAGAAAAGCCAATGAGGTATTTACTATATTGCGGTGATTCTAAAGTTTCAACCTACATATTTCTGGAATTGTCTCTAACATGCACAATTGTGCACGACTATTAAATTCAAATATTAAATGCCTTGGGAATGAGCCCCATAAAATCCACCTAGTTCATTTTTAACTCCTCCAATTCTAATATGATTAAAGAAACTTGCCTTGACTCATTCATTTGTGTGCAACCAAAAATCGCCAAAAGGTTACGAAATAACAATGTAAATCTTAACAGCTCAACTGCTCAACCATAGCCTCTCCATTTCTCATTGAAAACAACCGCAAAAAGCCACAAAGAACTTTGCTTGGACAGTGAAGAAAATATAACATGTAAGCAACAACTGTTGCCAAAGACGGAAGGTAACATCCAAACACTGTATCAATATGTAACCATTAGCTACAAGATAAATACATGTGGGAAAAGCAGATAAAATTCATGTTGAAACCACCACGGAAGGAATCAGAAATGAGAGCACATAAAATATTTTGAAGATATCAGAAAATAATCTACAAGCAAATGCCATCAACAGTATTTATCCATTAAGAATAATGAACCAAAAAAAAAAACTAGAAAACACGAGGTGGGAATAGTTACTGTTTCTCCTGGTTCGAGCACATCAGCAATTCGCCTCTTCATCTTTCCTAGTTGTTCTGATGTAAGGTCTTGAATCTCATCTTCATTTGATATCTTGATAGCTTTCTTCCCAGAATATCTTTTCTCAGTATCAACACTATCAAGCCATGCATCCTGTACACTTACTAAGATCAGGAAAAGATGCAAGGAATGGGGCCTGGGGGTAGAAAATGTTTGATGTAAGACTAACACCTTTATCTCATTTTGATTTAAATATTCAACATAGTTTCCTGATGCATCAAAATAACCTTCTTCTCTCTCTTTATTCAGATTAAAAGGCTCTATTGCAATCCCATCATCAATGAATGTTTCATTTTCCTGCAACCAGAGAAATTCCATTAGTTACATCAGAAAGGAATACAAACAAACAAGAAATACGTAGTTTAGCCATAGAGAAATTAGAATATGCAAAATTTGACACTGATGATAATCAGAAGTGCTTTAGTTTGTTTTATAGGCCGAACCAAAGAACAAATAACAATATAATTCCACGAATTCAATGTGACGGCACATGAAGCATAATTAATCAAATTTAATTAACATTTATGTTTGGAGAGTTTAAATAAAAAAAATAAAATGCTCGGAAAATAAAACAGAAGGAAACCAAGGAAGTAAAGCTACAAATTTTCTTTCCATTGTTTCATTGGCGAGGGAAGTATGAAGAACAGGAAAAATTTATTCAAGAGAACTTAGACAAATTCTTTTCTTCTTTGTATTCCTTTTCTCACCTCTATGCAAATTAAAGTACGTGCAGAATTTAAATCTTACCCATTTTCTATTTGTACAGTTCAAAAACCCACAGTTCATAAAGTCCCAGGAAGAACACTACATAAGATAGAATGAGACAAGTCTATTGGACACACAAACAACGATTCATACTCCGTGAATTTAAAAGTGAAAAGTGCAAAAAAGGGTCAGCGAGGTTTGAAACGAAAAAGCGATAAGTAAGGCACATGCTTTATTAAGTGAAGCGCACAATTATTATAATTCTAATGATGATTCATTTACACATGGCATGCAACATTATGCTACTCCTTTTGATGAGCCGTTATATGCCAAGAAAGTTCACCATTTTGTCTCCTTGACCTTTGTTTCTCGGGCATAAAGGATTGATATATAAAATTCTATAGGTATGTATTAGTGGGGTTTTTTGATGAAGTTACAGATGGTCCCTATTTTGCTTATGTTACTACTTACTACTTGGGGAATATAATTAGCAATCAAGATTATTTATGGTTTTCAATTGTGAAATGAGCACCCATATCTCAGCTCTTTTTGAGAAGATTACCCATATCTAAGTTGTTCTAGCTTAAAATGCAGCACAAATCATGCCAAGCCCCAAAAAAGTTTGTAATAATCCTAGTATCACTTCCTTATCAAGAGATATGAACTAGACATCAGATATCCACAAAGTACCTAACTACAATCAAACAATTATGGAATAACAGATATTGGAAGGAACAAACCTCATATTCCACTTCTGCCCGCGATATGTCAGCTATTTCACCTTCGTTTTCTTCATCAAGGAGCTCCGCTGTTATTTGATTCCGCCGTGCCGAACGCTCTTTGGCTGCCGCGCGAGGATCTGTTCGCCCACTAGGTTTATCTTCACGCCCATCAATCGTGTTATCGCTCTGCTTAACCTTCTTACCCTTTGGGAACCTTACACGCTTCTGTCTGTGATGTTGAGGAAGAAAGCAACATGTCAATGCAAACATCCTTATAATCCAGCATCAAAATGAAACAATTTTGAACCCAACAAATGAGGTTATCATAGAGCATGGCAGACGATATCACATTGAAAAAAACGCTATTTGAAGTTGTATTAATTGCTATTGCTGGCTCATGAAACACATTATCTTTACAAGGACAATAACAATAGGTAAAAAAAATTCTAATTTTTCTCCTACTAAACTCATGGCAGTCTCAACAACAAAATACAACCTCTAATCTGAAAAAGAAAGCAATTCCAGCTTCTACTCCTAATTAGAAGTGGAAACTGGAAACAAGCAAAAAGAATTAACCAGTCAAATTTGGGATCATAATTTATTCCTTCTTGATTCAGGCAGATACATAGACTTCAGCCTATTGATAAGATTACAAATAGCTAGTGAAGAAATAAACTGGAAAACCATCTCATCTGCTTAATATATTTTAATTTAGTTTTTGGTGATAGGAAAATTAATAAACAGACAAGTAATTTCTTCATCGTGGCAATAGACAAGATGGAGACACCTTTTAAACAACACAATTCCCACCAAATGTAGGATATTGTAGGGACAAGTGTGAGATTTAGAGTACCTCTAGTTTTAGAAAACTCCTACTTTATCTTCAAAGACAAACTATTGAGGACTGGAATGAAATGATCACAGTAAGAGTAAATAGATATAGAGATTACATATAACTGATCCAATTAGTTTGGGCATGAGGCATAGTCGCTGTATAATTCCTTAAATCTCCAACAAATAACGTATTTTCCTTGCATAGTTCTCTCAAGGCCAAACACACCCTTCTTTACTAGACATTCTCTAGGCACTACGAATACACAATCCGCCCATTCCCACTAGATTTTTTCTCCAGGTTCACATCAATATGAAATCAACAGTAATTCACATTAGGAAAAAAAAAAAAGCTAATAGAATATGGGCGCATTTGCAGAATCATGTTGTAAACAAACATAGATAGCAGCTGAAAGAAAGTAAATCCAAGTACATACTCCTACACTCCTCTAGGAAGCTCCTAAAATTCTTACAATAATGACATAATAAATCAATCCCAAGAAAAGCAAAAAATACTATGTGATTTCTCCCTATCTATTTAAGCCTTGGTTGACAGAGTAAAGAGTAAAGTGGTACCTGTGTTGATGGGAGGTAGTAGAGATCCCATAGAATATAATTAATTGAGTTATAAAAACAAAAACGAGCTTCCTTATTTATTTATCTATTATTACCTTTCTATTGATACAAAATACTCCCCCTAGTTCACTTCTTCCTTTTTTTTTTGACAACCATAGTATCCAAACCAGCTTATGCGCACCTTAACTAATTACATAGATATCTGTCACTCCCACCGAAACAGCTATAAGGTAACTCTATCTCCAAGGCTAGGTCAGGTACAAAGAAATCACCTTTCTTCTCTATGTTGGAATTTGAACATTAGACCTCATGGTTCTCAACACACTTCATTAACTACTAGACCACACCCTTCCTTATTCACTTTTTTATGACATCAATTATATTTCAATAGTAAAATAAATTGGTTTCCTTTCACACTATGTTTTTATTATGACCATGGTGTTCACGCCAACTTTCGCACACCTCAACTAATTCCTCAAACATATTCCACCTCCCACCATTAACAAATATCCGGTAACTATATCCACCAAAACTAGAAAAAATAGAAAAAAAAACATCTAGCATTTTTGTCACTTCTAGAAATTGAACATGAGACCTCATAATGCTCAACGCCTCAACCCACATCCTTGACCACTAAGCCACACCCTCGAGATTTTTTTTGTTTTTTTGATGACCTTGGTATCCAAATCCATTGGATACCTCCCACCAGGTACCAAATAACTCTGTCCACCAAGGCTATGATAGATGGAAAGAATCACCTGGTATTTCTTTGTCTCCCCTGAGTTTTGTGAGAGCTCAGGGTTCTCAACCACTTCATTAATCACTAAGTCACACCCTTGGTGCTTCACCACTATGTTTTCAAGCATATACAAAATATTATTTACTAAGAAATCACAAACTTATAGCTCAAATTTTATATTCCGAAATCGATATCACAAAACAATATGAGCTTTCATCTGTGCAGAATCCCTAAGTATGTTCAGAATAAATTAGGGCACAAAATCACATGAAAATTTTCAAAAAAATAAAATGAAAGAAGGAAATAGTTACTCTGGAGCTTTATTGGAGTCATCGTCCTCAACAAAGGGACGTTTGGCACGTCGCGATGAACCTTCTTCCATGGCGGACGAGTAATCGGCAATTGATATGAAGGATTCAGAAAAAAAAAATATGAAGGGGCAAAGTAGAGAGAGAGGGTGGTACTGGTAAACATAAAAAAACTCTATCTTACAAACTATAAAACATTTTTTTAATTGAGAAATATTTAAAATTAACATTACCAATATTAATCTTATTGAATCCAGTTAATTTTATAATTTTATTAAAAAATAAGTAAAAGTAAATTTAGAATAATCCTACAAATAAATTCAAATAAGTTATTGATAGTATATAGAAAAAAATATTATAAATTATTATTTGAGAAATGTGACAACACAAAAATATACTAATAGCTGAGATAATTTTTAAAAATAAAATTATCATTTACTTTATTATGGATATTCACGTCTACTAGTCTTTTTCATCATCAATTAATATTTGCAAGGATTATTATTTAGATATTATAAATAAAAAAAAAAGAGAGAAGGTTAAAAATGTAAGAGCCACGAGAAAAAATGAATAAGATTGCACCATAAACATAGTGTTATCAAATTGCTTCATAAATATATAGAATAAATTACAATTTACAAATATCAATAATTTTTGCTTTAATCACTCTGTTAGCAGTTTTGCATAAATAAAACTGGTTGATAAAATGTTTTGTTTGACATTTGCACAAGGATTTTACATTATCAACTTTAACTAATCATTTATATAAATAAATTACTTGTGTTAAATAGTTTTATTAGGTTATTAGTTCACTAACTGCTTGTTATAACTAAGTAGAGTTTCTTAAATGAGTTTTCCTGATTTTCATGCAAGAATTAACCATAGAGTATTATGCTTGTTTGAAATAAATAGTAAAAAAAAAATGTAGTTCATACATATTATTTGAGAAGAAAAAAAAGAAAAATAGAATCATCTTGTTTTACTTTTGATCAAAATTCATGTTTACGGTTAGTTAAATGTCTTTAATTTCTTTTATTTAGAAAATATAGAATTTTAAAGGGCGTTGATGTGACTTTTAGAGAATATGAAATTCTCTGTTTGAGGAAAATATAAAAGCAGAAACTAATTTTTTTTACATTAAACAATGTGGAATTTGCTTTTAGAGGAAAACCTAATAGAAGAAACTGAATTTTTTTATAATAAAAAGAATGGAAAAGGACCTAAAATATCCTTGAACTATTGAAAATGGTATAAAACTACCCTCTATCCATCTATTGGCTCCCAAATACCCCTGTCATAGTTCTCTTTTATCATATGATTTATTGTTATTTGAAATTAATTTTGTTAACTTCTACTTAGTATCCCGTTATTGATATTACAACTAACTAATGAATAACTAGAAGATCAAATGACATGTAGTGATAGTTATCTCAAATCTACATGTTTTTGAGTTATTTATAGACTGGTCGAGTCTATCAAACCCCTCTTCACCACAAAGAGACTTTTGATGGGACTAAAACATGATGATACATGTGTGTATTTAGGTAGTGCTTTTGAGATTGTAGGTGAATATATTGGGGAAGAAGGTTGGAAGATGAAGTGAAATGTTGGAAATAAAGGGTGTATTTTTTTAATCGGTGGGGTAAATGCAATTTGGGGCAGGTGTAGTTAATTTGGGGTGGGTGTAATTAGTAATAGATAGGTTCGTGAATTAATTGAAGTAATTAAATTGTAACCAATAGATGGTCGTTACGTATTTAAAAAAATTATTTAAATAATTTAGATAATCTTTTATAAAAGTGGTCAATATTGGATCCAAAGATGGATGACAAGGGTATTTGGGAGTCAACAGTGGATGACAAGGATATTTGAGAGTCAATAGGTGGATGGAGGGTGGTATTTTAGGTCATTTTCCGTACAAAGGATGCGGAATTCACTTTTAGAGAGAAACGTAATAGAAGAAGATAAAACTTTTTTATATTAAAGAGTGAGGAATTTGCTTTTAGAATAATAGAAAAAACTAAAACTTTGTATGAAAATCACCTAGTTTCTGGACACGTGTTTTGCACGTGTGTTCCATGTGAATTTTTTAGATAGGTTAGAATGACTAAAATTTTATGGAAACATGTATATAATGAGTAACAAAATGCAACAATTACAAATAAGTCTTCAATAATATGACAAAAACACCAAATGAAGGGCGTATTCAATAATAATATAGATGGAAAAATAAATAAAAAGTAAAGTACATAATTTTCTGAGTTCTTATCAACTCCTTCTCCCATATCCTATCAAAATTCAAGAGTTTTCTTCATCTACTTTAGCTATATAATAAAAATGATAACCTTGGTAGGGGCTTCATGAAATAAAAAGTTGAATTTATATGGATAGAAATGAAGGAATACCAAAAGATATCTTAAAGTTTTAAATTTAATATTTAAAGGTTATGAATATGAAAAGATGAGAGATATGGATATTATGAGTATAAAATTGAACAGGTAATTAGATATGAGTTACGAATGTGAATATTTAAAGCAAATTAAGAAAATAATATAATAAATGAAGAATAGAAAAAAAAATTAAAGCTAACAAACCATGTAGATTTGCACAATTTTAAATTATTATATTTCTTTATTTATCATAAAAGATAATATTTTATGCACATAAATTATATTATTTATGAGAGGAGTTACAACATTTTTAAATTATTATATTTCTTTATTTATCATAAAAGATAATATTTTATCCACATAAATTATATTATTTATGAGAGGAGTTATGAAAAGAGGGTAAAGTTGAGCAATTTATGTAGAGATTTTTCGATTTATTAACTCCTCCTTCTCCTTCTCCTTCTTTTCATTACATATAGATTATAGATGATAAATATTATTAAATTAGATATTTAATTAAAAATTAATCCAAGTAAGTCCAAAAGTCATGAACATTTTAATTGAAAGGATACAGTTTAATATTTAAATAATTAAATATTTTATAACATTTCAATTTACAGTATGGATAAAATCGTAATTCAACTTTCAATTTTTTATTTTCATTTTTAGTAATACTAGTTTTAACGCACGTGCGTTGCATGTGAATTTAAAATAATGTACTACACTATTTTTAAAAATAATGTGAATATTATTAAATAAAAAAATTAAGTAAACAATTATAAAATGAATGATAAAATATAAGTTCCTATTAATAGTGGATACAAATTTTCTTATGATTACTATTGAAAGTTATATTAGTAACTCTTAAAATCTCTTAGTTACACCTTTTAAATATACTTTCTCCTCCCTCCTCCATGGTTCATTACTTAGTTATTATTGTATTGTTGGAGCTCTTACATTTTAATGCAATATAATATAAATAAATATTGATATAAAATATAGAAGATATACGAAGTTGGATGTTTTTAGTTGGAGTATTATTTTAATTTCAGTCATTTTAGTGAACTTTGAGATTGTCAACGTTTGTAAATCAAACTTGAGATTTTAAGAAGAGAAGAATAGAAAACATAAGAAAATTGTAGTTTTAAAATGTGAGAAAACCCCTCCATTTATAATAATCAAAGGGTAGTATGAACATGTGCATATTAGTTATAATAAAAATTACAACCCTTCGGAAAGGTAAAAAATCATCGGAAAAGTGATAACCTTTTGGAATAGTCGTAACCATTCAATGTGAAAAGGTGTCAGCTTTAAATATAAGTGTTTTAAGAAGAACAAGAACAATCAAAAACATTAAAAAATTGTAGTTTAAAAATTTGAGGAAACCTCTCTTTTTATAGTCAACAAAGGATAGTGTATGAAAAAATATTTATTGTGCCTTATAAAAAAAAAAGTCAACCCTTCAAAAAGGTTACAACTCATCAGAAAAGTCATAACTCTTTAAAAAAGTCACAACCCTTTGAAAAAGTTACAACTCTTCGGAAAAGTTGCAGCCCTATAGAAAAGTCACAACCCTTCGTAAAAGTTGCAACCCTGTAGAAAAGTCACAACTCATCAAAAATGTTATAACTCTTTGGAAATGTCACAACCCTTTAAAGTGAAAAGGTGTCTTATTTTAATATAATATAATATAAATAAATAAATAAATATAATACAATATTAAATTTGGTGTTTTAAGTTGAGGTGTTATAATAATTTAACATTTAAGGTAGGTAGTTCATTCTTTTAAGGTAGTACAAATCAAAAGAAAGATATAGATTTGTCTAATTTTAATTTGATATGAATTTTTTTTTTAAAAAAGAAGACTTTTAATTTAAGGATATGTAGAATATATAAAAATGTCTTTTAACTTTGTGGTCTTAAAGATGACCCCCCACGCCCACCCCCCCGGAAATTCAAACATGTTTTTGATCAAATCCTTTTTCGCCAACAATTTCAAACTTTTCATAGTTTGAACACCAAGTTGTAGTTTGTGCAATATAAAATCATTGAAGATCTTGTCATGTAGAACTTCCTCCAAAAGTATATTTTTGGCTATGAAAATGAGTATATTTTAATAATCTAGATAGTCTTTTCATTTGAAGTTGAGTTATTCCATTTTCCTTGTTGCATCAATTTTTGTAGATCTATCTAATTTTTCCACAACAAATATTGTAATTGTATAATTGAACAACTCTCACAATCTTCCCTGTTATGAGAAGAAGAATACAAAACTTACAAAATTTGTAGTTTAAAAGTGTGAGTAAAACCCTTCTATTTATAGATAACAAATTATGATAGTATGAAAAGGTGCTTATTGTACCTTATCAGATAAGTCGCAATCCTAAAAAAATTAGAACTTTTCGAAAATGTCATAACTCATTGAAAAAGTAACAACTGTATTAAAAGTCACTAATCATCAATGTAAAAAGGTGTCAGCTTTTAATATAATTTAGAACAAATAAATAAATATATTATAAATATAGAATATATACAAAATTGGGTGTTTTAAGTTGGGGTATTATAGTAATTTAAAATTCAAGTTAGGGAGTTCATGCTTTTAATGTAGTATATATATATATATATGATGAGATGATATATATTTATCATCTTAGTCTTCTTAATCAATTGTTAGTTATGTTGTTTTTGTGTGAATGCTTCACGAGAAGTTGGTATTATTGAGATTGTATTTTATTTGGTATTGTTGGGGTTGTTGGAAGGCTAAACAATTATTTATTCGGCTCCTAAATCTCATAACTCTTCCAATTTCTACTTTTTGGTAATCAAAATCCAAGTTTCACTATGCCCTCTATTTGGCATAGACAAGATAAAGATTTAAATTTATGTAGTACGACTTAACATACAATTTTAAAATTCAAGATAAATGCAATTACAATCGTTACAAGAAATTAGATCCTTCACAATACTCTTCTCTCAAACTAATTAAAGAGGGTGATTTAATAAATATAACTCATGAGGGTTATTTAAAAAACAAATCCACAAATAAACCGAAATCAACATATATATTTTGATTCCTACTTCACGTGATTAATAATGCTAGTGTGATAAATAAGTAGGGAGAATCAAATATTATTATTATATACTCAAATACTTGATTGATTGTTGTTAAACTTTAAATGTGCAATATATGTGTCCATTCTGGAGTAGTATTGAATATAATGATTTTCTTAATTAATGATAGAATATTTAATTAATTATATTTTATAATAATATAATTTAGTGTAGAGGTAAAATGGTGATTCAACTTTTCACGTTGGAACTTTCCATTTTTAGTAAGATATGATGATATCATATTTATGAAATGTAGGAGAAGAATTTTGAACATAGCAGGAGTTTTTATTAAAACATATACAAAAATTTCGTGTATGAAACCAATGTAAAATCCATATGAAATATATATATATATATATATATATATATATCACTTAAAGCTTAGAATTTCGTTCATAATTTTGTGTATGAAAAGTATATAAATTTGGTATGAAATATGTATATAACTATATAAATTTTGTATGAAACTCTGGTTACTTAAAATCTAATACAACTATAACAACATTCATATCAAACTAAATACAAATACAATACCACGAACGAAACAAAATCAAATCATATATAAAAAAATCACAAATTGATCAAGAGATACGTTGTAGTAGATGAAGTTGCTTGTCTCAGGTCTCGGGTTCGATTCCTTGGTATGGAAAAATTCTTGATAGAGAGCACTCCCCTCAAATGGGCCTTACGCAGCTCGAATTCGGGATAGTCGAGCTCCCGCAGGTACCGAACACGAAGTGGGAGGCCAGAAAAAAAAAGTACAACTACAATAACATACCAAACTTAAAAAACAATTTACATATAACTCATCCGTCATTATATGGTTATCATACGATTTTTGATACAATTCGTCTGTAATTTTGAATTTAAACGAACTAAAATTAAAAATTCAGGCCAAAACTAATTCGAATTTTACCCAAGTATGTAATCTCAATTTTTATATTATTAGTCTCCTCAACTTTCCAATTCGTTTGAGAAATCACCAATTCAAAACAAATTAAAATTCGTTTTTAGCAAATCAATTTTGAGAACTTGACCTTCAAGATCTTACAAAATCTTTATGGAATTGAGAGGCCATGCTCATCATTTTTTCCTATAGATTCCCCAAAACAAGGAAAATTAAAAAGAAAAGAAAGGTATCTATTATTCAAAGATTATTGACTAAAATATCCTTAATTACAATCTAATTTCGTTGGATAGAACTTTTAAAATAATGTTTGTCCTAGGGGACTTATTGTCCATGGTCTTTATCTCCACGGGTAATGGTATGGTTTACAGACATTTTCCCCCTTCCAGACACAAATTGTGAGATTACATTGGATATGTTGTTGTTTGCCCCAAGACTTGTGCTTTGGGACATAATTTCTTGCTTTAACACACAACTTGAGTGTTCTTAGCGAAACTTTTGACTTCGCCACTACTTAGACAAAGGCAATAATCTGAAAATTCAGTAGTGGAGTTGCAAGTAGCATGGCCATAAGCTAAAGCATCATTAGGATAGGGAGATGTTAGCCTTGATTTGGTGTCACATTTTGTAATGCTTCAACAACATAAGCCAAACTTAGTGCAAATGGACCACTCTTATCATACACATTGGCATTGCAAATACGGTTAATCTCTTTGGTATTTGGTTCACTTCTCACAAAACTATTAAACAAAAACATTCCAAATTAAATATAAGGAATGTGGTTAGGACTTTCACTCTCAAAATTGAATCCATATATGTATCTAGCGTCTCTATAATTGTATCTTCCTATCTTCTATTTGTTTTGAGTTTCTCCATCAATGCAAATTAAATATTCCATGCTTTTGGTGCTACTAGTTTCTAGTTTTTACTAAATATTCATAGGAAAAAAAAAAAAATACAACTACAATAACATACCTAACATAAAAACAATTTTCATGTAACTCATCTGTCATTGTATGATCAGCACACAATTTTTTATATGATTCATAATTTTGAATTTCAATTAACTAAAACTAAAATTCAATCCAAAACTAATTCAAATTTTACCTAAATAATCTCAAATTTTATATTATAACCCATCTCGATATTTCAATTCTTTTTGGGAAATCATGCATTCAAAACAAAATTCATTTACGACAAATTAATTTTGAGAACTTGAACTTAAAGTTCTGACAAAATCTTTTATGGAGTGACCTCCATGGCAGAATTCGAATTAATCTGTGCTGACTTATTGAATATTTTATTTCTTCTCTTCAAAGTAAGAAAACGCATCTTCGAAAAATTGAGAAGCCATGCACATAGATTCCCCAAACAAGGAATTCTAAAAAGAAAAGAAAGGTATCTATTAGGGGTGTACGTGATCGGCTTAGATCGGGTTTTTCAAATATCAAACCAAATTATTTGTGTTAGATTTTTAAAATTATAAATCAAATCAAACTAATAAAACTTGAGTTTTTCAATCTCGAGTTTTTTTTTTTTTTTGAAAATTTTCAGGTAAAGTATTTTGTGCTCCAAATATTTATTCAATCTCATCAAAATACAACTATCTAAGATGTTTTTTAAGAAAATAAGACAAAATATGAGATGAGGGATCACAGTAAAATATTCAACAAAAAATAATAATGAAATAACATAAAACAAATATTGTAAATTAAAATGTCATTAGAAAAATAATTATAATTTAAACGTACTAAATCATGCTAAAATAAGTCTAATAAGTATTAATTGCTTGATTAAATATTAAAAATAAAAGTAAAATTAGATTGTGTATTTTAATTATCTAAACCAATGTAAAACTAAAGAACAAATATTTAACATTATTGTCATTCTTTATTGTTGAATTGCCGATGATCTTTCTGAAACAACCTCTCTATCTATACGAGAAAGTGGTAAGATCAACGTAAACATGTGCCACTGAACTTATGCCTTAGAGCATAACTTGTGTTAATCAATTTTAAATTCTTGCCTTGCACTAAGTAGAGAATATATAACTTTTCTACTTTAGAACTTTTTTAAGCTTTAAATACTGAATTCCATGATAACAATATTCATCACTTATCAAACTCTCAATCTAGTGCTTCCAATATTAATTTCCATACACACTTTACCTTTTGCAAAAAAATTATTAATTTCCATACACCTATCCCATTTTTTATTATTTTTTTTCAATCAAAAGTAGTATTCCTAAAGATGGCTGATGCCTTTGTGTCATTTGCAGTTCAAAAATTGAGTGATTTCCTTAGAGACCAAGTTTCCCTGAGAACAAATCTCAGAGAGGAAGTTGAGTGGCTGATAAAAGAGCTACGCATCATAAAGTCATACCTCGGAGATGCAGAACAAAAGCAAAGTGGAGATCATAGAGTTCAACAATGGCTGTTTGAAATCAACTCTATTGCTAATGATGCTGCTGCTATACTCGAGACTTACAGCTTCGAGGCTCGTAAAGGTGTTAGTCATCTCAAGGCTCGCGCTTGCATATGTAGGAAGAAGAAGAAATTCTACAATGTGCTCGAGGAGATTCAATCACTCAAGCAGCGAATCATAGATATCTCTCGCAAACGAGAGACTTATGGTATTACAACTATCAATAGTAATGCTGGAGAAGGGCCAAGTAATCAGGTTACAACATTGAGGAGAACTGCCTCATATGTGGATGACCAGGATTACATTTTTGTTGGACTTCAGGATGTTGTAGAAAAATTGCTAGATGAACTTCTCAGAGCAGAGGCTCGTCCAAGCGTCATCTCCATTTGCGGAATGGCTGGTTTAGGCAAGACCACACTTGCTAGAAACCTCTATATCAATCCTAATATAGTCAATAGCTTCCATATGCGTGCTTGGATATGTGCTCCTGAAGAGTACAACACCGTGGATGTCCTCAAGAATATCATAAAATCCATCCAATCTTGCAGCAAGGAAATTCTAGATTTGTTGGAAAGGATGACAGAAAGAGATTTAGAAATTTACCTTCGTTCTCTTTTAAAAAAACGCAAATACCTTGTTGTGGTTGATGATCTATGGCATAGAGAAGCGTGGGAGAGTTTGAAAAAAGCATTCCGAGATGGCAAGAAAGGTAGCAGAGTCATTATTACCACGCGCAGAGTGGACATCGCTAAAACAGCAGACGAAGGTTTTGTCCATAATCTCCGTTTCCTAAGCCAAGAAGAAAGTTGGGATCTCTTTTGTAGGAAACAACTCGATGTTCAGGCAATGGCTCCAAAAATGGAAAGGTTAGCTAGGGATATGGTGGAAAAGTGTGGAGGCTTACCTCTTTCAATTGTTGTATTGAGCGGACTACTTTCGCATAAAAGGGGGCTAGACGAATGGCAAAAGGTGAAAGATCACCTTTGGAAGAACATTATTGAAGATGAATGCATTGAAATCCTCAACATACTATCATTAATTAGCTACAATGATTTGTCAACCGCACTCAAGCAGTGTTTTTTGTACTTGGGTATTTTTCCAAAAGATCAAGTGGTCGAGGCTGAAAACATAATACAGTTGTGGATGGCCGAAGGTTTCATACCAAGAGGAGAAGAAAGAATGGAGGATGTCGCAGAAGGCTTCTTGAATGAGCTGAAAAGACGAAGCTTGGTTCAAGTGGTAAATACATTCTGGGAAAAAGTTGAAGCATGTAGTGTTCATGATGTACTTCGTTATCATGCGAAACAAAAGGCATTGGAGGTAAACTTCTTTGACATTTATGATCCAATAAACCACTCCATATCCTCTTCATGTATCAGACATGCCATTCATAGTCAAGAAAAAAGGTACCTCTCACTTGATCTTTCTAACTTGAAGTTGAGGTCAATTATGTTCTTCGATCTAGGATTTCGTAACATGAGTCATATAAACTTCAGTAGTGTGTTCCAACATGTATATGTGTTGTACATGGATATTATTGATGGCACTTTACCTGATGCCATAGGAAGTTTGTACCACCTCAAGTTCTTAAGATTGACAGGTGTTATTCATGATTTACCCTCCTCCATTGGCAGCCTAAAGAGTTTACAAACACTTTGTGTCAAATGTAGTTTCAAACAGTTCTGCAAACTACCCCCTGAAACAGCTGACCTAATAAATTTAAGATATTTAGCTGTTCCCTATTCAGAACCTCTGAATCGTATAAGAAAACTCACAAGTCTTCAAGCTCTCGAAGGCGTCTCTTGTGATCAGTGGAAAGATGTTGACCCTGTTGATTTAGTCAATCTTCAAGAATTAAGCATGATTAGTATTACCAAATCTTACTCCCTCAACAACATTAGCAACTTGAAAAACCTTAGCACTCTCAAGTTGTTGTGTTATGCTGATGAATCATTCCCATCTCTTGAATTTCTTATTTCTTGTCATAACCTCAAGAAATTGTTGTTAGAAGGTAGAATAGAGAAACTGCCTTTGTTTCCAAATTCCATCACAATGCTGACTCTTGTCGACTCAAAACTCATGGAAGATCCGATGCTTATTTTGGGAATGTTGCCAAACCTAAGGAATCTCTGTTTGTTTAGAGCTTATCAAGGAAAAGAAATAATCTGCAATGATAACAGTTTTAGTCAACTGAAGTTCCTTAGTCTTGATTGTCTTTGGAACCTAGAAAGATGGAATTTAGCAACAAGTGCCATGCCTCTGATCAAAGCTCTTCGTATCGATCGCTGTCTAAAGCTGAACCAAATTCCTGAGAGAATGAAAGATGTGGAGCCATTGCCTATTGAAGAGAAATTAAATGCGCTGAAGCTTTTCAACCATATATGATATCTTATTTCACAATCCCAAAGGTAAATATACAAACAAATTCCGACCATTCCTATATAACTTTGTTGATTTATTTATATAAATTGCGTCTTAATATTTGGTGAAATCAACAGAGAAGAAGCTGTCACTTGAAGACATTCACCTTCATCAACTTGGCTTCTCCAACCATCAATCAACTTGGATTATTTCAACATTCTGTTTTTTCAATGTTTCATTTTCCTGTTTTTGGCTTGTTTTAGTGTGTGGAATTTGTTCAAATATGTAATTTTTTTTTTTTTTTTTTGGGATTCTATGCTAAAATGATTTCGTGATGATTTAATCAAGTGAAAAGGCTCAAATATGCCGTTGAACTGTTAGAAATGACTCATTTATGTTATCGCCGTTATAAAAACAGGTTCATTTTATGCAATTCTTACAACATGGCTGAAAGCTAAAGCAACTGAACAATCAATAGTCATTATAATATCAAAATATTTAGTGACTGAGAAAATCAATTAGGCATCTTTTGAACAGTTTTTGGGGGTTAATCTTCTTTTGAGAGTGAAAGAACCAAACAGACACCGTAATCTTAAAAAGGGAAAATGTTCAAATATGTCATCGAACTTTGAGAAAAGGATTATCTATGCTATCTATCAAAAATTTGGCTCATTTATGTCATTTCTGTTTGAAAAAAGGGTCATTCATGTCATTATTTGTTAACTAAAAATAGTTTTGATTTTGCAAAATCGTTTGTTATACTTGGTCAATTATGATTTGGCCCTGTCATTAATTATATTATTTTTTAAAAGGAAAAAGGTTCAAATATGCCATCGAACATTGAGAAAAGACTCATCTATGTCATTCGTTTAAAGTAAGGCTCATTTGTGTTATTTCAAATATGAGCCAAACATTTAACGAATAACATATATGAGACATTTCTAATAGTTCAATGTCAAAGTTGAGCCTTTTCCCTTCAGTTAATTGTTTTTCTATGTGCAATCTTACATATCCACATTTAAGATAAGACATAATACATAAACACGTTCCTTTAACTTGACGTCAACCGACAACTATGACCTTTAACTTGGAGTGTGCACAAGTAGGCACTTAAACTTGTATAAAATTGAACAAATAGACGCATTTGTCCTACATGACACCCTACGTGGAAATTGTTGGGTTTAGCAAGGTGTGAATGAGAAATAAAAAGAGAAAATGTAAAGTGGAAGAACCAATTTTGGAGGGAAGATGAAAAGTTATTGCAAAGTGCAAATGAAAAGTCATTTTTACCATATTGGTTGAAGAAAGGAAATTGTTGTCCTTATATTAGAAAACACTTCCTTTAGTTCTTAAAGGGTTAAGAAGAAGGTGCCCCCTCGCGCCGTCGTCGTCGCTTGACGAATTATTTGAAATTCACGCATAATGGTAAATTTTTTTTTTGAAAGGATTTGTTCTTTCCGAAAAGTCATTATTTTTCCCAAAAGACACAACGTTCTGGAAAAAACGGGTCTGAATAGATTTGTCTGAACAGACGCGTTCCTTGCTACTAATGGCTATAAATAAGAGGTCATTTTCGTTTTTCAAACACTGGAAAAATTTTCTCTGCATACATTTTCTTACATAAACAAAATTGTCAATTGACTGAGTCTGTGTGTGCTCTTGTTGTTGTTCTTGCGTTCGCTGAAATTTATGAAGTTTGAGGTACCGCTACTTCTTTAACAGGTTAATACGTTTTACCTTGGGAGGAATTAATCTACAACCTCGGGTACAGTGAGGGGATTAAATTTCTTAAGGAAACACAGTGATTTCTGCGGACTCGGATTAAAAACATTGTGTCTATTTCATTTTTTTCCTTTTTTTGTATTTTTTTTTACTAACCTGAATACAGGAAATAACATAAATTTGTGTCCTACGTGGCGTCCTACGTGTATTATGCCATGTAGAACACGTGTGTCTACTTGTTCAATTATTTTATACAAGTTTAAGTGCCTACTTATGCTCTGAACCTCTGGTATGTAATAGCAAACTCACTAGTCTTCAAGTTGTTGATGTCATTGGTTGTGATCAGTGGAAAGATGTTGACCCTTTTGATTTAGTCAATCTCCGAGAATTAAGCATGCATGATATTAAGAAATCATACTCCCTAAACTTCATTTGTTTTCTTTTACTTCATATAAATAATATTTGTGTTAAATCAACAGAGAAGAAGCTGTAACTTGAAGACATTCACCTTAATCAACTTGGCTTCTCCAACCATCAATCAACTTGGATTATTTCAACATTCTGTTTTTTTTTTTTATTTGTTTGTCTTGCTTTAACATTAAACAGTGTGGAATTTGCTTTTAGAGGAAAACCTAATAGAAGAAAGTAATTTTATTTTTTTTTAATAAAGAATGTGGAATTTGCTTTTAGAAACGTAATAGAAGAAAATAAAACTTTTTTTTTATATGGAGTTATGAATTTGCTTTTAGAGTAATACAAGAAACTAAAACTTAGTAGAAAAATCCCCTATATATATAAAAATAAAATTCATATTTACGAAATGTAGCAAAAGAATTTCAAACATAGCAGGAGTTTTTTTTTGTTGGATAGAACTTTTAAAATAATGTTTGTTCTAGGGGACATATTACTGAGGGTCTTTCTGAAATAGTCTATCTGCCTGCACGGGGTAATGGTACGATCTGCATACATTTTTCCCTTTCTAGATCCATTTGTGGAATTTCAGTATGTATGTTGTTGTTTGCCGTGCGGGACTTGTGCCTTGGGACATAATTTTTTGTCTTAACACACAACTTGTGCCACTGAAGCAGTGGCGTAGCCACATAACTGGACACTTGAATGTTCTTAGCGAAATTTTTGGTTTCGCCACTGCACTGAAGTTATGCCTTAAAGCATAACTTGTGTCATGCAATTTTAAATTCTTGCCTTGCACTTAGTAGAGAATATATACTTTTCTTTTTGATTAACCACAACTGTATTATCTTTCTACTTTACAACTTTTTTCGTGTTAACAATAATCATCACTTATCAAACTCTCAATCTACACCTCTTCTTCTTCTTTTTTTCAATCAAAAGTAGTATTCTTGAAGATGGCTGATGCCTTTGTGTCATTTTCAGTTCAAAAATTGGGTGATTTCCTCATAAAAACAGTTTCCCTCTGTGCAAGTCTTAGAGATGAAGTAAGATGGCTAGCTGAGAAATGAACTACTCTTCATACAGTCATTCCGCAGAGATGCAGAACATTGAGGAGAACTACCTCATATGTGGATTACCAGGATTACATTTTTGTTGGCTTTCAGGATGTTGTACAAACATTGCTTGCTGAACTTCTCAAAGCAGAGCCTCGTAGAAGCGTCCCCTCCATTTATGGAATGGGGGGTTTAGGCAAGACCACTCTTGCGAGACCCAATTATTTCCCCATTAGCTTTTCCCTAATGACGGGATCAGGTCATTACACAGTGCCGTAGTCACATAACTGGACACCCTCCGTTGAAAAATCATTTTTCACACATACATAATAAATATTGAACGTTTTTAGCGAAACTGTTAGCTTTGCCACTGCACTGAAGTTATGCCTTAGAGAATAACTTGTGTCGTGCAATTTTAAATTCTTGCCTTGCACTTAGTAGAGAATATATACTTTTCTTTACCTCAACTCAATCATCTTTCTACTTTTAAGACTTTTTCCTCTGTCGGATTTTTGAAGCTTTAAATACTCAATTCCATCATAACAATTATCAAACTCTCAAACTACTGCTTCCAATATTAATTTCCATACACACATTACCTTCTACAAAAAAATATTAATTTTCATATTCCTAAAGATGGCTGATGCCTTTGTGTCATTTGCAGTTCAAAAATTGGGTGATTTCCTCATTCAGGAAATTAACCTACGTTTAAGCCTAAGAGAGGATATGCAGTGGCTGCAAAATGAGCTTCTCTTCATGCAGTCTTTCCTCAAAGATGCATAACTAAAACAATGTGGAGATCATAGAGTTTGAAATCAATTCTGTTGCAAATGATGCTGTCGCTATACTCGAGACTTACAGCTTCGAGGCTGTTAAACATGCTAGTCGTCTCAAGGCTTGCGCTTGCATATGTAGGAAACAGAAGAAATTCTACAATGTTGCCAAGGAGATCCAATCACTCAAGCAACGAATCATGGATCTCTCGCAAACGAGATACTTATGGTATTACAAATATCAATAGTAATGCTGGAGAAGGGCCAAGTAATCAGGTTGTAACATTGAGGAGAACTACCTCATATATAGATGATGATCACATTTTTGTTGGCTTTCAGGATGTTATACAAACATTGCTATCTGAACTTCTCAAAAAAGATCTGAACTTCTCAAAGAAGAGCCTCGTCAAAGCGTCCTCTCCGTTTATGAAATGGGCGATTTAGGCAAGACCACTCTTGCGAGGAAACTTTACACCAGTACTAATATAGCCTCTAGCTTCCCTACACGCGCTTGGATATGTGTTTCTCAAGAGTACAACACAATGGATCTTCTTAAAACTATCATAAAATCCATCCAAGGTTGCGCCTAGGAAACTCTAGATTTGTTGGAAAAGATGGCAGAGATAGATCTAGAAAATCACCTTCGTAAGCTATTAACAGAACGCAAATACCTTGTGGTGGTTGATGATGTATGGCAAAGAGAAGCATGGGAGAGTTTGAAAAGAGTATTTCCAGATACCAAGAATGGCAGTAGAGTCATTATTACCACACACAAAGAGGATGTCGCTGAAAGAGCAGGCGACAGTGGTTTTGTCTATAATCTTCGTTTCCTAAGCCAAGAAGAAAGTTGGGATCTCTTTTGTAGGAAAGTACTTGATATTCGAGCAATGGTTCCAGCAATGGAAAGTCTAGCTAAGGATATGATGGAAAAGTGTTTACCTCTTGCCATTGTTGTATTGAGCGGACTACTTTTGCATAAAAAGGGGATAGGAGAATGGAGAAAGGTGAAAGATTTCCTTTGGAAGAACATTATTGAAGATAAATCTATTGAAATCTCCAACATACTATCATTAAGCTACAGTGGTCTGTCAACTGCGCTCAAGCAGTGTTTTCTGTACTTCGGTATTTTTCCAGAAGATCAAGTGTTCGAGGCTGAAAACATAATACAGTTGTGGATGGCGGAGGGTTTCATACCTAGAGGAGAAGAAAGAATGGAGGATGTTGCTGAAGGCTTCTTCAATGAGCTGATAAGATGAAGCTTGGTTCAAGTGGCAAGCACATTTTGGGAAAAAGTTATTGACTGTAGGGTTCATGATTTACTCCGTGATCTTGAGATACAAAAGGCATTGGAGGTAAACTTCTTTGACGTTTATGATCCAAGAAGCCACTCCATATCCTCTTTATGTATCAGACATGCCATTCATAGTCAAGGAGAAAGGTACCTCTCACTTGATCTTTCTAACTTAAAGTTGAGGTCAATCATGTTCTTCGATCCAGATTTTTTTAAGATGAGTCTTATAAACTTCAGTAGTTGTTCCAACATCTATATGTGTTGTACTTGGAGATGCGTGTTGACAATATGTCTATTGTACCTGATGCCATAGGAAGTTTGTACCACCTCAAGTTCTTAAGATTGAGTGGTATCCATGATCTACAGACACTTGTTGTCAATGAGGGCAGACACTATTGTGTACTACCCCGCGAGACAGCTGACCTAATAAATCTAAGACATTTAGATGCTCTGTATTTAACAACTCTGAAACGTCTAATCAAACTCACTATTCTTCATGTTTTTAAGGCATTTGTTGTAATCAGTGGGAAGATATTGACCCTGTTGATTTGGTCAATCTTCGAGAATTAAGTATGCGTTATATTAACATATATTACTCCCTAAACAAGATTAGAAGATTGAAAAACCTTAGTACTCTCAGATTGTTTTGTGATGAACGTATTGTAACAGACTCAGATCGATTCCCATCCCTTAATTTTCTTAATTGTTGTGAAAAGCTCCAGAAATTGTGGTTAAAAGGGAAAATAGAGAAACTGTCAGATCTGTTTCCAAATTCCATCACAATGATGGTTCTTTGGAAGTCAAAACTCATGGAAGATCCGATGCCTATTTTGGGAATGTTGCCAAACCTAAGAGATCTCATATTAGAAGATGCTTATGAAGGAAAAGAAATAATGTGCAGTGATAACAGCTTCCGTCAACTAGAGTTCCTTCATCTTTATGATCTTTGGAACCTAGAAACATGGCATTTAGCCACAAGTGCCATGCCTCTCATTAAAGGTTTTGCTATCGATCGCTGTCCAAAGCTGAAGGAGATTCCAGAGAGCATGAAAGATGTTGAAGAGAAGTTAAATGTGGTGGATCTTTACAAGCATATGGGAGGTTTTATTTTATAATAGGAAAGGTAAATATACAAACAAATCTTAATCCTACATAACTTTCTTCATTTTTTTCTTTTTTCTATAAATAATATTTGTGTTAAATAGGAGAAGAAGCTGTTACATGAAGACATTCAAGTTCATCAACTTGGCTTCTCCAACCATCAATCAAGTTGGATTATTTCAACTTTCTGTTGGTTTTTTTTTTGGCTTGTTTTAGTGTGTGAATTGGTTCAAACAGAATTTTTTTTTTTGGGGGGATTCTATTCTAAAATGATTTTGTGATGATTTAATTAAAGGGAAAAGGCTCAAATATGTCGTCAAACTATTATAAACCACTCATTTATGTCATCGTCATTACAAAACAGGTTAATCTGATGCAATTCTTACAAAAACAGCTGAAAGCTAAAGCAGATATCCAATCAATAGTCATTATATATCAAAATATATTTAGTGACTATGAGAAAATCAATTAAGGCATCTTTTGAACAGTTTTTGGGGGTTAATCTTCTTTTGAGAGTGAAAGAACCAAACACAAACCATAATCTAAGAAGTCCTTAAACTTGAACATTAACAGATTCATTTTTGCCATTCGTTAAAAGTTTGGTTCATCTATGTCATTTTACTTAACAAATAATGACATGAATAAGTCTTTTCTCAAACGAAATTAACATAGATGAACCAAACTTTTAAATTTTAGTGACATACTAAATTACGGATCAGTAAATTTTATTAAAGGGAATAAAATTGTCACTAAATCTTTGAAGGGTATTTTCTTTCATCTAAATTCTATACAACTACAATAACATACGAAACTTCAACACAATTGTCATATAACTCATCAATCATTATACAATTATCAAATAACTTTAATATAATTTTGAATTCCAACGAAATAAAACTAAAATTCAATACAAAACTTGCTCACAATTGTCATATAACTCATCAATCATTATACAATTATCAAATAACTTTAATATAATTTTGAATTCCAACGAAATAAAACTAAAATTCAATACAAAACTTGCTCAATTTTTACTAAAATAATTCCATTTTGAGAAATCACTCATTTTTTTTAAAAAAAATATTGTTTACGACAAATTAATTTTGAGAACTTGAACTTCAAGTTCTAACAAATCTTTTATGGAATAACCTCCATGGTTGAATTCGAATTAATTTGTGCTGACTTGTTGAATATTTTATTTCTTCTCTTCAAAGTTACAAAATGCATCTTCAAATTGAGAAGTCATGCTCATATTTTTCCCTATAGATTCCCCAAACAAGGAAAATAAAAAGAAAAGAAAGGTATCTATTATTTAAAGATTAAATTTGAAATTTCTCATATTACTATTAAATAATATGATTTTATAACCACATTGATACCATGAAAATTTTAAAATCATAAATTTTAAAAATCTTTCATTCCTGATTGAAATGTCGTAACTAGTCTTTCCATAAAATAAAGCAGATGTATAATTAATTAGGTGAAGTGATTTAGGTGGAGGAACAATTAAACCAACTCTTCTGATCTGAATATTAAAATGCCTTTAATCTAATATGAGATGTCTTTTTAAATATATAAGTAATATTTTTTTGGAAAGGTATAAAATAGGCCAAAATCATTAGCACAAATGCCCTAATTTTGGGGTGAGTTTTAGTTTTTATCTCTCAAATTCGTTGTTTTTAATTTTATTTCTATTGTTCATTTAATAAAAATAGGCATAAACTAAGTATAAATGTGTTTTAACTTGACCTCATTTCACATTTATGCCCTCCAATTTTGGGTGTGCACAAGTAGATACTTAAACTTGTATAAAGTTGAACAAGTAGACACGTGAGTCCTACGTGACATAATACATGTAGGACATAAATTTTCACGTAGGATGTCACATAGGACGTGTGTGTCTATTTGATCAAATTTAGAAAAGTTTAAGTGTCTACATGTACACACCCAAAATTAGAGGACATAAATATGAAATGAAGCCAAGTTAAACGACATATGTATGTATTATGCCACAAAATATGTTGACTAAAATATCCTTAATTACAATCTAATTTCGATGGACGTAACTTTTTAAATAACGTTTGCCTTATCGGACTTATTGCCAAGGGTCTTTCTGAAACAACTCCTCTATCTCAATGAGGTAGTGATAAAATTGACATAATTTCTTGTCTTAAGACGCAAACTTGTGTGACTAAACTTAAGACTTTAGAGCATAACTTGTGTCATGCAATTTTAAATTCTTGCCTTGCACTTAGTAGAGAATATATACTTCTCTGTATCATTTACCTCAACTCTATCATCTTTCTACTTTAAGACTTTTCCCCTGTCAGATTTTTTAAGCTATAAATACTCAATTCCATGAATAGCAATATTATTAATCTCTTATCAAATTCTCAATCTACTGCTTCCAATATTATTTTTTTACATACACACTTTACCCTTTTGCAAAAAAATATAAATTTCCATACAAAACTTTACCTTTTACAAAAAAAATAATAATATTAATTTCCATACAGCTACCCCCTCTTCTTTATTTTATTTTTTTTCAATCAGAAGCAGTATTCCTAAAGATGACTGATGCCTTTGTGTCATTTGCAGTTCAAAAATTGGGTGATTTCCTCATACAACAAGTTTCCCAGCGTAAAAATCTGAGAAAGGAAGTTGAGTTGCTGAGAAATGAGCTACTCTTCATGCAGTCTTTCCTCAGAGAGGCAGAACAAAAGCAAGGTGGTGATCAAAGAGTTCAACAATGGGTGTTTGAGATCAATTCTATTGCTAATGAGGCTGTTGCTATACTCGAGACTTATAGCTTCGAGGCTGGTAAAGATGCTAGTCATCTCAAGGCTTGCGCTTGCATATGTTGGAAGGAGAAGAAATTATACAATGTCGCTGAGGAGATCCAATCACTCAAGCAACGAATCATGGATATCTCTCGCAAACGGGAGACTTATGGTATTACAAATATCAATAATAATGCTGGAGAAGGGTCAAGCAATCAGGTTAGAAAATTGAGGAGAACTACCTCATATGTGGATGACCAGGATAACATTTTTGTTGGACTTCAGGATGTTGTACAAAAATTGCTAGCAGTACTTCTCAAAGCAGAGCCTCGTAGAAGCGTCGTCTCCATTCATGGCATGGGCGGATTAGGCAAGACCACTCTTGCAAGAAACCTCTACAACAGTCCTAATATAGTCTCAAGCTTCCCTACACGTGCTTGGATATGTGTTTCTCAAGAGTACAACACAATGGATCTTCTTAAGAATATCATAAAATCCATCCAAGGTCGCACAAAGGGAACTCTAGAATTCTTGGAACGGATGACAGAAAGCGATCTGGAAATTTACCTTCGTGATCTATTGAAAGAAGTTAAATACCTTGTAGTGGTTGATGATGTATGGCAGAGAGAAGCATGGGAGAGTTTGAAAAGAGCATTCCCAGATAGCAAGAATGGCAGCAGAGTTATTATTACCACGCGGAAACATGATGTTGCGGAAAGAGCTGACAACAGAGGTTTTGTCTATAGCCTTCGTTTCCTAAGCCGAGAAGAAAGTTGGGACCTCTTTTGTAGGAAACAACTTGATGTTCGGGCAATGGTTCCAGAAATGGTAAGGATAGCTAGAGATATGGTGGAAAAGTGTAGAGGCTTACCTCTTGCAATTGTTGTATTGAGCGGACTACTTTCACATAAAAGGGGAGTAGACGAATGGCAAAAGGTGAAAGACCACTTTTGGCAGAACATTCAAGATGACTCCATTGAAATCTCCTACATACTATCATTGAGCTACAATGATTTGTCAGCTACGCTCAAGCAGTGTTTTCTGTACTTTGGTGTTTTCCCAGAAGATCAAGAGGTCGATGCTGAAAAGATATTACTGTTGTGGATGGCCGAGGGTCTCATACCAAATGGAGAAGAAAGAATGGAGGATGTCGCTGAAGGCTTCTTGAATGAGCTGATTAGACGAAGCTTGATACAAGAGGTACGCTCATTTTGGGAAAAAGTTACTGTATGTAAGGTTCATGATTTACTTCGTGATCTTGCCGTACAAAAGGCATTCGATATAAAGTTCTTTGAAATTTATGATCCAAAAAAGCACTCCATATCCTCCTTATGTATCAGACATGTGATTCATGGTCATGGAGAAAGGTACCTCTCACTTGATCTTTCTTACTTGAAGTTGAGGTCAATTATGTTCTTCGATCCAGATTTTCGTAACATACATCTTACAAACTTCAGTAGTGTGTTCCGATATATATATGTGTTGTACTTGGATATTGGAGGTTATGTTATGACTGATGTCATAGGAAGTTTGTACCACCTCAAGTTCTTAAGCTTGAGAGGTGTCTGTAATATTCCCTCTTCCATTAGCAACCTCAAGAATTTACAGACACTCTTTGTAGATGACCATGGAGGGTTTAGCCGTCTACCCCAAAAGACAGCTGACCTAATAAATCTAAGACATTTAGTTGCTCCATATTCAGAGCCTCTGAAATGTATAAACAAACTCATGAGTCTTCAAGTTCTCAAAGGCTTTCGTTGTGATCAGTGGAAAGATGTTGACCCAGTTGATTTAGTAAATCTTCGAGAACTAAGCATGGATCGTATTAGGAACTCTTACTCCTTAAATAACATTAGCAGCTTGAAAAACCTTAGCAGTCTCAGATTATTGTGTTATGCTGATGAATCATTCCCATCTCTTAAATTTGTTAATTCTTGTCAAAAGCTCCAGAAATTGTGGTTAAGAGGGAAAATAGAGAAACTTCCTCTGTTTCCAAATTCCATCACAATGATGGTTCTTTGGAAGTCAAAACTCATGGAAGATCCGATGCCTAGTTTGGGAATGTTGCCAAACCTAAGGAATCTCGAATTAGAAGAAGCTTATGAAGGAAAAGAAATAACGTGCAGTGATAACAGCTTCAGTCAACTCGAGTTCCTTCGTCTTCATTGTCTTGACAAGCTAGAATCATGGCATTTATCCACAAGTGCCATGCCTTCAATTAAAGGTCTTGACATCAAATACTGTCCACATCTATATCATATTCCCAAGAGAATGCAAGATGTGGAGATAACTCCTTTTTGGCCTGTTTCATAATCGTAGAGGTAATATATCTCAATCCTCAATGACCATTTCTTAAGATATGTTAGTATTAGTTTTGATTTTCTATCTTTTTTTTACATTAAATACACTTCTATGGAAAATGACTCTCACCCTTTTTTATGAAACTATTTTGGTAAGCAAATTACAAATATTTCCTCGAAAATGACTTTTATTGTACCAAACATACATTGAGTTTAATGAGCAATATATCATTTAGTTGACACTTATACTGTCATGAGCAGGGGGAAGAAAGAAGCAGTTGAAGGGAGCATTAATCAGGTTTCAGGAGTGTGTTTTTAGTGTTTAAATTGTATTTGTTTTGAGCTTTTTGAGTATGTGGAATTGGTTTGAAGAGAATTGTTTTTGGGATTCTAAGCAAAAATGATTTTATGATGTTTTGATTAATTGTTCCACCTGATCGATGCCATAGACAACTTGGTCTATCTCAATTTTCTAGTCATTAAGTAGTAACATTCGTGATCCCTCGAAATGTGCATTGCACATGAGCTATTAAACTACAAAACAAAGGATACCTTCTCGTATCGTTCAATTTGATTTCAGAAACCACATCAAAATTCCAAGTCCTAACATGAAAGAGCCATGGGAGAACTTTCGATGCAGGGTAGGACTTGAAAAAATGCAATTGTATGGTAAATATATCCAATAGAATATGGAAGAAAGCATAGAATATCTTCAATTATTGGGCCGTGTATGGAGGAAGATGTCAAGGGTCTCAGTTAATTTTGAGAGCAAAAGTAGTGATTGTCTTTACTTATACGGCATAGGACCAAATTGATCACTTTTTTTTTGGAATACATTGAAGACTATTTTCATCATGTTTATACATTATGGACCAAATGGAACCAAAGCTCGTATATTAAGGAGCATTTTGATCATTTTCACTTCATGATTGCATAGCATGAATGGCAGAAACAACACCAAATACGACTACAAAATGGAAATATACAATGGCACACATCAGTTTTTCACAAAAAAGGCAGTTGACAAAGTACAGATTGCTGTTCATAAATTCAAGTAACAGGAAATCACAATGCACGTTATCTCAACTATGCTTTTCACAGTGAATACATCAATTTCACATAATATTAGTTTGGGCATATCAATACAACAAAACTGTACTTCATACACAAGAAGATTATAAGTTAAATTCACAACTTAAGTTTTCAGATGAGATGACCATACACTTTAACACCTCATACAGGAAGTTAACCTGCATTTAAGTCGAAGAGAAGATGTGTAACGGTTGAGAAATGAGCTGCTCTTTCCTCAAAGATGCAGAGGAAAATATTAACATTGGACCACATAAGAGCAGTCTAGTGTTCCTTTCCTTTAGCTTTGTTCTCTGTCCTTACCAATTTACAACAATTTTTAAGGACTTCCTTATTGCATCTTGGTCGCAGATGACTTAAGCCTATAAGTTTCTTTACTTAATTATATTCTCAACCGACAATGCCAATTGCCAATATCCTTACTCTGTACCATATTCTTCTACTCCATCATCAACATCACTAGGGCCACATTTCTCTTGCCCAGTCAAATGGGCCACATTTCACTTTCATTGCTTTAATTTCTTCTTTTGAGAACGTTTTAATTCTCCATATAAAAAATGGGGCACATTTCACTTTCATTGCTCCAATATTTTAAAATGAAGACACTTCCATTTTCTCTTGCCCAGTCAAATGGGGCACATTTCACTTTCATTTCTCTAATTCATTTTCCACAAAGCATTATCATCAACATTTGTCTAGGATTCAGTTACTTCAACTTTCTATCTCTGTATTTCATTCTTCAGCTTTCTCCCAATATCTTTTATACAAACGTCTTTTTCCACCTCACATTAAGCTGAAGATGGTTGATGCCGCCTTTGTGTCTTTTGCGGTTAAGAAACTAGAGGATTTTCTCATACAGGAAGCTTCCCTGCGTTTAAGTCTCAGACAAGATATGCAGTGGCTGCGGAATGAGCTCTTCTTCATGCAGTCTTTCCTCAAAGATGCAGAAGTGAAGATCAAAGAGTTCAACAATGGGTGTTTGAAATCAACTCTGTTGCTAATGACGTCGTTGCTATACTCGAGACTTATAGCTTTGAGGCTGTAAAGCTGACGACGATAGACTTGCTAGTCGTCTGAAGGCATAAACTTGCATCTGCAGGAAAGAGGCAAAATTCTACAACGTTATCAAGGAGATCCACTCACTCAAGCATTGAATCATGGATATCTCTCGCAAACGAGAGACTTATGGCATTAGAGATATCAATAATTCAGGAGAAGGGCCAAGTAATCGCCCAAACAATCAGTCTGACATGGTTACAACATTGAGGAGAACTACCTCATATGTAGATGAGGGTCACATTTTTGTTGGCTTTTAGGATGTTGTACAAACATTGCTAGCTGAACTTCTCAAAGCAGAGCCTCGCTGAAGCGTCATCTCCATTTACGGTATGGGCGGATTAGGCAAGACCACTCTTGCGAGAAACCTCTACATCAGTCCTAATATAGTCTCTAGCTTCCATACACGTGCTTGGATGTGTGTTTCTCAAGAGTACGACACAATGGATCTTCTTAGGAATATCATAAAATCCATCCAAGATTGTACCAAGGAAACTCTAGATTTGTTGGAAAGGATGACAGAAAGAGATCTAGAAATTTACCTTTGTGATCTTCTAAACGAACCCAAGTACCTTGTGGTGGTTGATGATGTATGGCATAGAGAAGCTTGGGAAAGTTTGAAACGAGCATTTCCAGATAGAAAGAATGGCAGCAGAGTTATTATAATTACCACGCGCAAAGAGGATGTAGCTGAAAGAGCAGATAACAAAGGTTTTGTCTATAGACTTCGTTTCCTGAGCCAAGAAGAAAGTTGGGATCTCTTTTGTAGGAAACTACTCGATGTTCGGGCAAGCGATGGAAAGGCCAGCTAACGATATGGTGGACAAGTGTGGAGGTTTACCTCTTGCAATTATTGTTTTAAGCGGACTACTTTCACATAAAACAGGGCTAGAAGAATGGCAAAAAGTGAAGGACAACCTTTGGCAGAACATTAAAGACGACTCTATTGAAGTCTCCTACATACAATCATTGAGTTACAACGATTTGTCAACTGCGCTCAAGCAGTGTTTCCTGTACTTTGGTATATCTCCAGAAGATTGTGTGGTCCGTGTTGGTCACATATTATGGTTGTGGATGGCTGAAGGATTCATACCAACAGGTAAAGAAATAATGGAAGATGTTGCTGAAGGCTTCTTGAATGAGCTGACAAGACGAAGCTTGATACAAGTGGCAAGAACATTTTGGGAAAAAGTTAGTAAATGTAGGATTCATGATCTACTTCGCGATCTTGCAGTACAAAAAGCATTGGAGGTAAACTTTTTGGACATTTATGATCCAAGAAAGCACTCCATATCCTCCTTTTGTCTGAGACATTCTATTCATAGTCAAGGAAAACGGTATCTCTCACTTGATCTTTCTAACTTTAAATTGGGGTCACTTATGTTCCTTGATACAGACTTTTTAAAGATGGGTCTTATAAAGTTCTGTAATGTGTTCCTACATCTGTATGTGTTGTACTTGGAGATTTGTGTTGACAATAAGTCTATAGTACCTGATGCCATAGGAAGTTTGTACCACCTCAAGTTCTTAAGATTGAGAGGCATCTGTGGTCTTCCCTCTTCCATTGGAAACCTCAAGAATTTACAGACACTTCTTGTCAATGACTATGGATACTCATGCCAACTACCCTGCGAGACAGCTGACCTAATAAATCTAAGACATTTGGTTGCTCCGTATTCAAAACCTCTAAAACGTATAAGCAAACTCACAAGTCTTCAAGTTCTTAAAGGCGTTGGTTGTGATCAGTGGAAAGATGTTGACCCTACTGATTTAGTCAATCTTCGAGAATTAAGTATGCATTATATTAAGAAATACTACTCCCTAAACAACATTAGCAGATTGAAAAACCTTAGCACTCTCAGATTGTTGTGTAAAGATGATGAATCATTCCCAGTCCTTGAATTTGTTAATTCTTGTCAAAAGCTCCACAAATTGTGGTTACAAGGGGGAATTGAGAAACTGCCTCTGTCGGACCAATTTCCAAATTCCATCGTAATGATGTTTCTTTCGGACTCAAAACTCACAGAAGATCCAATGACTATTTTGGGAATGCTGCCAAACCTAAGGAATCTCGAATTTTTTAGAGCTTATGAAGGAAAAGAAATTACATGCAGTGATAATAGCTTCAGTCAACTGGAGATCCTTCGTCTTGATTGTCTTGAGAACTTAGAGAGATGGCATTTAGCCACAAGTGCCATGCGTCATATTAAAGGTTTTGCTATCCATCGTCCAAAGCTAAAAGAGATACCCGAGAGAATGAAAGATGTGGAGAGAATTCCTCTTCGATGATGCTTTTCAAGGATATATTTGTCGTGCCGTAATTTTCCTATCTTTAGAAAAAACTACTTTTTGAAATGTTCTAAGTATAAAACAATTTAAGAAAAATACTTAGAAAAGAGTCGCCACTTAATTTTTTAAAGAAATTAAGAAAACGTATAATTTTTCAAAGATTTACACAGAAAAAATCATTTGAAAATACCAAAGAGGGTTCGGGGTTCAATTTACACTTCGAGAAGGGTTTAAGCACTCGAAGTGTCCGCTAACATACAGTTGACCTGCGACTTGACTAAAATATATTTGACTATTTGTAGGAAGATGATGTGATTAAAAAAAACTAATAATTACAATATTTGATTTAACTTTGAAAAAATAAATGACACATTTTTATTTCATTCTATTTTTTAGAGAAAGGGACCTAAAAATGAAACATTTGAATTAAATTGCATGTGAATAGAATTTTAACAAAACTAGATTAATTAGGATTCACTTGACTCATTTTAAAATAAAAATTTAAACCCCATTGGTAAATTTAAGCATGAAAACCATTTTAAATTAATTGAAGGATAAGAGTTTTGACTAACCTTTTTAAGAAAATGACTGAGTAGGTATATATATATATATATATATATATATATATATCTTTTTTAAAAAATTAATTGAAAGGTTTTGACTAACATTTTTTAAAGTTTATTTGAGAAAAAATACATTAACTTAAAAACAATTTTAAAATGAATAAAATGTGATTAAGTAAAAAGCTTAAAAATATTATTTTTGATAACAAAAGGTTTAACTTAATTAAAATGTATAATTTGACCGACATATTGATTGATAAAATAAGTGAACAGTAAAACATGAAATATATTAAAATTAAACCAACACAAAGGAAATAACTCATCTTTTGGGGAATTTCTTTACGTTAATTAATAATTATAAAGTTGGAGTTAAATAAAATTAGTCAAACATAATCAAAACAAGTAGGAGGGTAAAACAGATAATGAAATTGGGCCCTTATTGGCCAATTTCGCGGCAATTCTTGGGTTTTAGCCCAATCCCCTTTTTGTATACTCCAACTGTATATCAGTGTATATCGGATGTATACAGCCTGTTTTTCTGCGTTCCGAGACCTGTACATCAATTCAAAAGACTTGTACTTTGATTTCTCAAAGTTGTCTGGCTCGATAAAAGATTTTTGGGCCTTCGTGGCTCATTTCGAAATGCAAAGGAGGAGGCTTGAGTTCGATCAGACTCCCATAGTGCTCGCAAATAAAGAGAAAGTAAAGAAGTTAGCAAGACCATTCAAGTTTAAACCATATTGACTAAATTAAGTATAAATCCAAGCAAAATTCCACCACAAAGATACAATCTTGAACACGAAATATGCAAATATTAGACTAGATACAATTGACAAATTTAACGACCAGATTCAAAGCAAACAAACCACCAAACATGAACTCAAGCCCTAACACATTTTAAGCTTTAATGAAACTACTTGATAGAGATTGGAAGGGAAATTATACACGCCATATGTACATATAAACTTTTTAAAAGAAAAACTTATATAGAGAAAGTAAAACTCATACTTTGTATAAACAAAATATTGAGGATAGCTACAGTAATGCACAAGTAATCAAAACTTTAAATTTTAGTATGTGCACACCAAATATGCATAATATTTTGATCAAGCAAAAAAAAAAAACATAAAATGAATATATCCTTTTATCAACGAAAACAGGGGAAAGGAGGGAAAATAACTTTGCGCCTCTTGCAAATAAATAAGCATTCTTTTATCAGCGCCAATCCATTCAACAACCTTCAGTTATTTTAAAACTCACTTATATTTATAAGCATATCGATAACAAGAAACCAACAAACATTCAGCTGCATTTTATGTCCAACTAACAAATATCCATTTAGATTCAGGCGTATACCCATATTTGCAATCAAGCAACTGAGAATTAACAAGAGTGCGAAATAAATCAAGCTTTTAGGGAAGCTAGAAAACAATTTATTTATTTTTAGAAACAGCCACAAAGTAATGGATCTTCTCAAATCTTTTGGCAGGCTTGAATTTATGTGAATCCGTAGCTGCCCTTTTAAGGTTCATAACTCATTTTAAGTTTTCTCATATAGATTACGAAGTAAGAACGAGTAGAGCAGATTTTAACAGGCCCTCAAAACAGAAAAGGTAAACCATGAACAAAGTTAGTCGCAATATTTCGAGAGTTAACAAATCAACCATTTTTAACTCCCATAGTATTCATAATTCACATTATCTTTGTATACTGATTCTTAGTTAAGAAAAACCATGGAAAAACAGAGACTAAAACACCGAAACCAAAACAGAGGCATGACGAGAATCCTCCGAACAAATCACATTCTTAAATTCAAAAATAGTAAAATGAAAGGAATATGAATACAAACCTTTTTTTGGGCAGCGAAGCGGGGGCAGTAATGAGCTAGCCATGAAGACGATTCCACCACCAAAACGAGATTACGATGAACTAGTGAGGGAACTACGCTATGATCACACTACTTTATTTTCTATTTCATATGTGTTTCGCATGTATTTTTGCTGTTTTTGCTTGAGTTATTTAGGTATTTTTCCATTCCAAAATCCCCCCTTTTAATGGAGAAGAAGAGACATATATATAAGGGGGAAATCTAGAGTTCAAATTGGAAGGGCAAAGGATAGAATCGAGATTCAAATTCGACCCCAATTTGAAATTTCTTCCCCAAGGGATGGGGAAAAGCTGTCGATTGCACAAGATTTCAACCGAAATCCCCTAAAATCCGGGTGAAGAGACCGAGGTGGGCGGCTGTTGCAGAGAAAGGTTGTGGGAGCTAGTGGTCGTTGATGCGTGAGGGAGAACAAGATGTGTGCAGGGTTGTTCACGTGTGCTGTCGCTTGTTTCATCTTCCCGCCATATATTGCCTTGTTTTGGACGTCATTAGCTGTTGCTGCTTTGACGTTTTCTGGGTCTCTTTGCTGAAGAAGAAAAGGGTTGGGTCGGGTCTTGGATAAGGAGTGGGAATCTGGAATTGGGCTGGCAATTAAGGGAAATAGAAAGGGTAAAGGGGAAATCACTTACGTGTATACTTTTTTAAAAATATTTACTATATTTGTCAACGTTATTTTTTTTACCATATATGACAATTTGGCTGAATTAAATTAAATTCGCTCTTCTAATTCAACTTTAATACAGTGTAATACATTTTTAATTCAAGTTTTATTCATTTTTGCAGTTTGTTGGTTTGATTTGTTATGATTTGATGAATTTTTTAAATCCATTCTTAATTCACTCTTCTGATTGATTTTCCTAGTTAATTCATAATAGATTCAAGTTTAATTCAATCTATAGAAGACTCTCTCGTTGTTTCCTTAGTTGTTTGTTCAAATTATTTCTTAATTCGCTCTTCTAGTTCAACTTTAATATAGTGTAATACACTTTTAATTCAAGTTTTATTCATTTTTGCAGTTTGTTGGTTTGATTTGTTATGATTTGATGACTTTTTTAAATCCTTTCTTAATTCACTCTTCTGATTGATTGTCCTGGTTAATTCATAATAGATTCAAGTTTAATTCAATCTATAGAAGACTCTCTCGTTGTTTCCTTAGTTGTTTTTTTAAAATTCTTTCTTAATTCACTCTTCTAATTCAACTTTAATACAGTGTAATACACTTTTAATTCAAGTTTTATTCATTTTTGCAGTTTGTTGGTTTGATTTGTTATGATTTGATGACTTTGTTAAATCCTTTCTTAATTCACTCTTCTGATTGATTTTCCTGGTTAATTCATAATAGATTCAAGTTTAATTCAATCTATAGAAGACTCTCTCATTGTTTCCTTAGTTGTTTGTTTAAATTCTTTCTTAATTCGCTCTTCTAATTCAACTTTAATACAGTGTAATATACTTTTAATTCAAGTTTTATTCATTTTTGCAGTTTGTTGGTTTGATTTGTTATGATTTGATGACTTTTTTAAATCCTTTCTTAATTCACTCTTCTGATTGATTTTCCTGGTTAATTCATAATAGATTTAAGTTTAATTCAATCTATAGAAGACTCTCTCGTTGTTTCCTTAATTGTTTGTTTAAATTATTTCTTAATTCGCTCTTCTAGTTCAACTTTAATATAGTGTAATACACTTTTAATTCAAGTTTTATTCATTTTTGCAGTTTGTTGGTTTGATTTGTTATGATTTGATGACTTTTTAAAATCCTTTCTTAATTCACTCTTCTGATTGATTTTCCTAGTTAATTCATAATATATTCAAGTTTAATTCAATCTATAGAAGACTCTCTCATTGTTTCCTTAGTTGTTTGTTTAAATTCTTTCTTAATTCGCTCTTCTAATTCAACTTTAATACAGTGTAATATACTTTTAATTCAAGTTTTATTCATTTTTGCAGTTTGTTGGTTTGATTTGTTATGATTTGATGAATTTTTTAAATCCTTTCTTAATTCACTCTTCTGATTGATTTTCCTGGTTAATTCATAATAGATTTAAGTTTAATTCAATCTATAGAAGACTCTCTCGTTGTTTCCTTAGTTGTTTGTTTAAATTCTTTCTTAATTCGCTCTTCTAATTCAACTTTAATACAGTGTAATACACTTTTAATTCAAGTTTTATTCATTTTTGTTGTTTGTTGGTTTGATTTGTTATGATTTGATGACTTTTTTAAATGCTTTCTTAACTTCGTTGCAGGAGGTGAAAGTTGGGGAGCAACTCGAGGAGTCAGGTGAAAATGTTTTCGTGGGTGGAAAGAACCGCTGGAAGTAAGTAGAAGACAATCTTTGCTCTAAGTCAGTTTTGCCAAAAGGCTGATTCCAATGACGTGAATAGATTCATTTGTGAACTGGGAGCTATGGTGGCAAAACTTTCCGATTTTGGTATATTTTAAAGAGAAAAACAGACAAAACCCAAGGGACAAATACACTTTTTCCCAGTGATTTTTGTATATTCCCTTTCAAGTTTTTACACAATGCTTAGTTTTCTTATGTTGTTGAATCTCTATTGAAACACCCAAATACGAATTGTGAGATTTTCAAACTAAAATTGGGACAGTCATTAACATCATCCGTAGCAGTAGGAGATGAAACTTGACCCCTCATTCGACTTCTTCTATAAACTTGCTGATTCGAAGTACCACCATCACTATGTATCCGCGGACTTCTTCTAGGCGATTTTCGTTTACCTTCTTCCATTAGAATTCTATGCTGAAAAATGGGGAAAAAGGAACAACAATACCCTAATATTTTCGGACAGAAGAGTAGAAAGAAAAGAGAGAGGATATGAGCGAATGGAATGGAGAAGAAAGAACAACAAAACCCTAAAGAGAGAGAGGATATGAGCGTGTTTTAAAATTGTTTTAAGTAACTATTGCTAAAAGTTGACAAAAATGGTAATAAATTAAAAGTATACTTAAAAGTGGTAATTATTAAATAAAATACCTTCACTTATGTAATTTTACCAAGGGTAAAAGACTGCTGGAAATTTGAATTATTTTGGTATTAAGGAATTAGAGATGAAGGAAAATGTTAGATTGGAATTGAGAATTTGGCCCATTGAATTAAGGACTTAGCCAAATTGAGTTAATTGGTGAATCCGGTTAGAACTTGAACACAATGAATTAAGATTAATTAATTAACGAGCTTCTTAATCTTAACAAAATAAAATAATTAACTTAATTATAAACTAATTGTTGCGTCGTAATTTTTCTATCTGTAGAAAAAATCACTTTTTGAAATGTTCTAAGTATAAAACAATTTAAGAAAAATACTTAGAAAAGAGTCGCCACTTAATTTTTTAAAGAAATTAAGAAAACTTAAAATTTTCAAAGATTTAAACAGAAAAAATCATTTGAAAATACCAAAGAGGGTTCGGGGTTCAATTTACACTTCGAGAAGGGTTTAGGCATTCGAAGTGCCCGCTAACATGCGGTTGACCTGCGACTTGACTAAAAATATTTGATTAATTGTTTAACATAAAATAACAATTCATAATAGTTGATTAACTTTAAGGAAATAAATAAATGACACATTTTTATTTATTTTATTTTTTTTTAAGACAAGGGAACCTAAATATGAAACAATTGATTTAAGTTGCATATGAATAAAATTTTAGTAAAACTAGATTAGTTAAAATTCATATAATTCGTTTTTGAAACAATACATTAAACCAATTCAATAAATTAAACATGGAAATCAATTTTAATTAATTAACTAACATTTTTGCAAAAAATGATCAAGTAGGAATGTATGTATGTATATATATATATATATATATATATATATATATATATATATATATATTATCATTTTTTATTATTATTATTATTTAAAAAGGGTCTTGACTAATATTTTTTAAAGTTTATTTGAGAAAAAAATATATTTTTACTTGAACAATTTTAAAGTGAATAAAAAAGTGATTAAGTAAAAAGCTTAGCAATATTATTTTTAGAACCAAATATTTAACTTAATTACGATGCATTATTTGACCGACATATTTAACTAAATAAAAAAATCAACCAACGCAAAGAAAATAGCTCGTCTTTTAGGGGATCTAATTAAGCTAATTAATAATTAAAGAGTTAGAGTTAACAAACAATAAATAATCACAAATAAATAATTAATGGAGCAATTAAATTTGGGCCTTTTGGGCCTATTTCGTTGGGATTTTTTGAACTTTTGTCCAATCCCGTTTTTGGTATACACTGGCTGTATATCAGTGTATACGGACATGTATATCAGCTTTTTTTACGTATCTTTCACTCCCGAACACCTGTACACTGCCCAGCCCTGTATTTTTCACGTTTTGGACCTGTATTTTCGTGTATAACGCTGTATACTGATGTATACTGACGTATACTGCCTGTTTTCGGACTTTCCGGAGCCTGTAATTTCAGTTTCCAGCATTTGATTGCAGCTTTCAACCTGTCCTCCGACTTCTCTATGAACGGACTGACTCGAGATGAGAATTGGATTTTGAACCAACTCGAGATGCAAGGAAAGGAATAAGAGGAAGTCAAATGGACTCAAACCGAGGGAGTTCATGCAAGAAAAGAAAGGCGAGAAGAATTAGGATGGTAATTTAAACAACTCAAAATCATTGGTGGCTAATGGGGAGAGAGACATATTACAAAGAGCATTTAATGAACTAACCAAAAGAATTGAGTTTAAACATCCACAAATAACAAGTCATACCTTTACCAATTTAACATAGATGTTGGACATGTATATGGAGACCCATGCGTACAAAATGTTTGAAACTTTACTAAATAAAGGAAAGGAACATTGACGTATATGAGGACAAATGAATTAACATCTACTCATGCTAATCGCCATATTGTAACAAAATAAGCACGTCTCACATGAACAAAGGCAAGAAATTTTTTTTTTTTTTTTTTAAACTATGCATGTAACTCTAATATAAATAGAGAGATGGACAAAATCATGGTTGCATATCTATCAGGTAACATATATAGCACTTTGAATTCAACAACATTTGCAATGAAGGTGCTAATATCACAATGTTCTACACATATCTTGGACTAAAAAACAAGAACGATTTGGAGGCAAAATACTACCAACAGAAAAAAAAAAAAAAAAAAAAAAGTCCAGCTATCAATACCAACAGATTTAAACAATTGAACTAAAAGAAACCAAAACAGAGAGGTACTTTCGACCTCATACCAAGGATGCGGGGACTATGGAACAACCACAACTTAAAACACATGGAAAGAAAGCAACCCATATTCGAATCAACTTCATCGAACTAAAATTAACTAAGAACAAGATGGAAAAAAAAAAGAAAAAAAACAAAGACATATAATTCTTGTGCTAGCAAATGTGGAATACAAGCAACAAGTTTTGCGAATAGTTCGATGGGATGCTTATATAGCTAGCCACCAGATACAAAATATATCATCAATATGTTTTCATATCCAAATTGCACACCATTTATTAACTCGAAAACGGATTAGATTAATGCCAAAAGAAACTCATAGTTGTAATAATAAAAAAAAATTAAGTAACTTAATGCTACAAAAGATGACTCAAATAATTACAAATTTGAATAAACTACCAATCTGGAGGGCCATCTTAAACAAGAGAACATAATCATATTGTATTGGAATGTAGGGATATTCAATCATTTTCACATAGATTAAATGCATATGCAAGTCATTTGGACAACTAAATGTCAACAATATCAAGGACATAATCACTAAATCAAAATGGCCATATATGCAACTTATTTACAACAACATTATATGAGCAATCAACAACTAAGATAGCAATATTAGAACTGGCCGACAACAAATAGAAATCAAAGGCGTCAAAACTTCAAATTAAGTAGTCATGAAACGATTTTAACCAAGACAAACCTGGAACAAACTTCTCCCATGAACATAAAACTTAACAGAACACTGAAAGAATAACTAAATACACCTGATAGCATGATCTACACCAAAGATTTACGTATAACACATGATATTGAAACAGAATGCAAAGGGAAAGTGAGGTTACCTCTTTCGGAGCAGCGACTGGAATAATGACGAGCTCGGAGGGCAGCGATTCCTCCACCACTAAAAGCCAAACACAAATAGCAAATTGAGAAGATTTGAGCGAGGACCTTCTCCGAACTTAGAACAAGAAAGCTGAATATAAAATTTTGAAGTGTATAATCAATATCACCAAAGATCTCAAGCTCAAAAAAAAAAATTATCTCCTCTGTCCGCCCCCCCTCGTTGAAGAAGAACACCGGCTTTTATAGGAATGGGAACCCCCTCCAATCCTTAATTCAAATTTTCCCTAAGACCAATGTACCGTTGCTTGTACGAAATTTTCAACCAAAATCCCTAAAATCCGGTTGAAAAGATCAAAAGGGGCTGTTGCAGGAAGCAGGTGAGGCGGTGGATTTTGTCACTGCTGTTCACGTGTTGCTGCTGCTGTGTGCAATTGTCAACAATTGCGGGCGTTGTTGACGTTGCTGCAGAGGAGAAGAAGAAGAAGCTAAGGGGTCGGGTCTGTTCTGGGTTTCTTTTGCTGAGGAAGAAGAAAATGGGTAAAAGGGGTCATGTGGGTTTGTTTGGTATTGTGCGTTGCTGTAAGGAAAATGGGCCGGGTGAGGGTTTTAAAGGATTGGGTTGTTTAGTATGTATTGTTTTTTAATTATATTAAATTGGGATGTGGGGCGATGGGGATGGGAATTGTTATGAAAAAAAAAAGTTGGGCTGGAAAATGTTTGGAGGGATTAGGAAAATGATGTGGGCCATTTGAAAAAAAAATGGCCCAAATAGGAAAGGGGGTTAAAATTTTAAAATTTCAAATTTAATTTGGATGAATTAACATTAATTAATTATCGAGCTCCTTAATCTTAACAAAATATAATAATTATTTCCATTATAAAATAATTAATTTAGTTACAAACTAATTAACACGACATTTAAATTATAACTTAAAGTAGTAAAACATGTAAAATCTTTGTGATGATTTTCCAATATTTATAAAATAACGTGATTGTAAAAATATACATATTCATTATTAAAATTATTAAATTATTAAATTTATAAAATGCTCTAAAATATCTTGAAAGTATTTTGGCTTTTATAAAATTCATTAATTCAAAATTACTACCATTACTACTAATAAAGTATTTAAAATATAAAATATTTTCGAGATGATTTTTGAATACTCGTAAAAATGCATTAACAAAACATATATATTATAAAAAGTGACAAAACTTTTTAAAATAACTTGCAAACAATGTTATTTTATTTTATTATATATATATATATATATATATATATATATATATATATATATATATTTTATTTTTATTTTTTAAATTTTTATTTTTATTTTTTTATTTTTTTTATTTTTTTTTGGAAATTTTGTAAAAATAATTATTTTAAATTGTTTGAAATTAAAGAACCTCGATAATTAATTTATATTGTGGAGGGTCAAAATTGAGTGTCAACACTAATTATTTCAAAAAATATAAACTATTATATAACTAAAACAATTTACCAAATATTTTTTGAGATGATTTTCAAATATTCATAGAATATACTAATTATATACATAATTATGTAAAATATATATATTATCTAAAAACTATAAAAGCGACGAAACTATTTAAAATAACTTGCAAATTATATATTTTCTTAAAATTTTGTAAAACTAATTATTTTAACTCGTTTAAAATTAAAGAAGTTCGATGATTAATCTATATTGTGGAGGTCCAAAATTGGGTGTCAACAATATTGATGTCCTATTTCGGCCTCTTCATAATCATAGAGGTAATAAATCTCAATCCCCAATGATTATTTCTTCAATTCCTTTTACTCACTCTGCTGCAAATGACAGTCCTGAACATTATATATCTTTTGTATTTTACAGGAGAAGAAGCCGTCAATGGAAAAATGATATCTGTGATGTTTTAGTTAATTGTTTTACTGTAGGTTCTCTTTCTTATAAGCATTTAAGATGATGGTTTATATGTTAAGTGACATTTAAAATAGTATATGATACTATCTTGTCCACAATTTAATGTTTTTTGTTCCTCCTTCAATAGCAAAGGAGCTCATTTATCTAACTAGCTTTGGTATCTTAAGTTTTTGGTTTTTGGTTTCAGACAGATTCAACAAGCTAGAAAAGGACACTACTTTTACTGCAAAATTAGAGATGCAACGCTGTTAGAGGCGTATTTAGGATTTTGAGATGATGGGTGCACTGTTTTATAAAGGTTGATCTATGGTATAAATTTGATTGGTTCGACCTTTAGGTTTTTACTACTAAAAACTGTTAAAATTTTAAAATTATAGGTCTAAAATTAATTCTTATATACCAATTACCACTTAGAGAAGTGTTATCTAATTTTAGAATGAAAAATAAAATAAGATAAATATAAAATTCAACTTTCTAACCTCGCGGAGAGAGGTGCACCCAGTCATAATTGCATTATGTGATACTTGAAGTGTGGGCTCACGCATTTATATTTCAATATTTGTTAAAAAATTATAATACTGCTATATATGATTTCGGGAGGGGATCATGGGTTCACGTGAACCCGGTGACCTCCTTAGATAAGCCTCTGGCAACGCATACCAAAATAATCAAATCCTTAGAAGTCTAGTTTACTCACTCAAATTTAAGGACATGGCTTTTTCGCCTAACGTAATCTAACCTTAAAAGGAAATAATGTACCTTTCCCTTAGCTTTCTTATTTGTTATTGTCTATGAACTTAACAAGAAAATAATTTTCCATGGAGAGAAAAAAATCTATAACAATATCAAAGTGTATAAAGAATTTGATTGGCTAGAACAAGAAAATATTTTTATTAAAAGGAAAAATAAAAAAGAAGAGCTAAGATATAATGAATATTTTTAGTTAAATATTTACATGCATCATCAATTCTAAAACTTAAATTCAATATAAAATTGTGGATGTAATTATGACCTACCATACCCAAACAAATTTATTAGGTGGACCATTGAATTGGACAACACATAATTATTACCGATAGACTTTTCTCCATATAAACTTTCATTACTCTAATTTTTACAAATGGGAACACTTTGATTTTCTCTTGCCCAGTCAAATGGGCCACATTTCACTTTCATTGCTCTAATTTTTCTTGTTCATTTTTGACGTTAGTGTTTGACGTATTTGACACAGTGGCGGATTCAAGATTTAGAATTCATGGGTGTCAAATAGATTTATCGATTACTGTGCTAGCTTTTTTCGTTAAAAAAACATGCTTGGAGCCTTTTTTTTCCTTAAAAAATGTTTGCAGGAAATTTCTCAAAAAAAATAAGTACAAATGGGATTTGAACCCGCAACATTAGTCATGTAAAGTTGCCCTCCAACCGTGGCACCACAAACCAATTTAATTCATTAAGTGTCACGCTTTATATTTATATAAATATTATATATATATATATATACCTATATATATGTAGAGTTTCCATCGAAGTTAGAGAATGGCGTGGCACCCATTGACTCCTTCATAGATCCGCCCATGATTTGACAATCATAATTCTTTTTATTAGGTGGACCATTGTACAACACATAATTATTTACTTTTAGACTTTTCTCCATAGATATATTTTCCCACAAGTTGTGTAATGGTTGTTAAAGAAGCTTTAATACATATTTCAAGAAAACATTGTACATAAACATAACTCTTGACTTCAACAAACAACCATACCCAGAAATAGACACTTAAATTTGTATAAAATTAAACAAGTAGATACACATATCTTACATAATATAATACACGCAGGACACAAAATTGTCATGTAGGACGAATGTGTTTATTTATTCAATTTTATACAAGTTTAAGTATCTACTTATGTAAATATAAAATTAAAGGTTATAGTTGCAAACTGACGCCAAATTAATGGTTATATTTATGTATTATTGCTTTGTCGTTTTTACCAAACTTTAATCACTATTCATGTCAACTGCTTCTGAGTGTACATCTCAATCTGCCATTTTCTTACTTGTATTCCAATATACAGACTCCACTTTTCCAGATAAAAATCAATACTCCTGAAGATGGCTGATGCCTTTGTGACATTTGCAGTTCAAAAATTGGGTGATTTCCTTATTCAGGAAGTTTCCCTGCTTACAAATCTGAGAGATGAAGTTAGATGGCTGAGAAATGAGCTACTCTTCATGCAGTCTTTCCTCAGAGATGCAGAACTAAAGCAAAGTAGAGATCAAAGAGTTCAACAATGGGTGTTTGAGATCAATTCTATTGCAAATGACGCTCTCGCTATACTAGAGACTTACAGCTTCAAGGCTGGTAAAGGTGACGATGGATTTGCTAGTTGTCTCAAGTCTTGCGCTTGCATCTGTAAGGAGGACACCAAATTCTACAAAGTCTCCAAAGAGATCCAATCACTCAAGCATCGAATCATGGATATCTCTCGCAAACGAGAGACATATGGTATTAGAGATATCAATGATGCAGGAGAAGGGTCAAGTAATCGCCCAAACAATCAGTCTGACATGGTTACAACATTGAGGAGAACTACCTCATATGTGGATGATGACCAGGATCACATTTTTGTTGGATTTCAGGATGTTGTAGAAAGATTGCTATCTGAACTTCTCAAAGCAGAGCCTTGTCGAAGCGTCATCTCCATTTATGGCATGGGTGGTTTAGGCAAGACCACTCTTGCAAGAAATCTCTACATCAGTCCTGATATAGTCAATAGCTTCCATACACGAGCTTGGATATGTGTTTCTCAAGAGTACAACACAATGGATCTCCTCAGGTACATCATAAAATCCATCCAAGGTTGCACCAAGGAAACTCTAGATTTGTTGGAAAGGATGACAGAAAGAGATCTAGAAATTTACCTTCGCGATCTTTTAAAAAACCGCAAATACGTTGTGGTGGTCGATGATGTATGGCATAGAGAAGCATGGGAGAGTTTGAAACGAGCATTCCCGGATAGCAAGAATGGCAGCAGAGTTATTATCACCACACGCAAAGAGGATGTTGCTGAAAGAGCAGACAACAGAGGTTTCGTCCATAAACTTCGTTTCCTATGCCAAGAAGAAAGTTGGGATCTCTTTTGTAGGAAACTACTCGATGTTCGGGCAATGACCTCCACAATGGAGAGGCTAGCGAAGGATATGGTGGACAAGTGTGGAGGTTTACCTCTTGCAATTGTTGTTTTAAGCGGACTACTTTCACATAAAACAGGGCTAGAAGAATGGCAAAAAGTGAAGGACAACCTTTGGCAGAACATTAAAGACGACTCTATTGAAGTCTCCTACATACTATCATTGAGCTACAACGATTTGTCAACTGCGCTCAAGCAGTGTTTCCTGTACTTTGGTCTATTTCCAGAAGATTGTGTGGTCCGTGTTGATCACATATTATGGTTGTGGATGGCTGAAGGATTCGTACCAACAGGTAAAGAAATAATGGAAGATGTTGCTGAAGGCTTCTTGAATGAGCTGATAAGACGAAGTTTGATACAAGTGGCAAGAACATTTTGGGAAAAAGTTAGTAAATGTAAGATTCATGATCTACTTCGTGATCTTGCTGTACAAAAAGCATTGGAGGTAAACTTTTTGGACATTTATGATCCAAGAAAGCACTCCATATCCTCCTTTGGTCTGAGACATTCCATTCATAGTCAAGGAAAACGGTATCTCTCACTTGATCTTTCTAACTTTAAATTGAGGTCACTTGTGTTCCTTGATCCAGATTTTTTAAAGATGGGTCTTATAAAGTTCCGTAATATGTTCCAACATCTATATGTGTTGTACTTGGAGATTAGTGTTGACAATAAGTCTATAGTACCTGATGCCATAGGAAGTTTGTACCACCTCAAGTTCTTAAGATTGAGAGGTATCTATGATCTTCCCTCTTCCATTGGCAACCTCAAGAATTTACAGACACTTCTTGTCAATGACTATGGGTACTCATGCCAACTGCCCCGCGAGACAGCTGACCTAATAAATCTAAGACATTTGGTTGCTCCGTATTCAAAACCTCTGAAACGTATAAGCAAACTCACAAGTCTTCAAGTTCTTAAAGGCATCCATTGTGATCAGTGGAAAGATGTTGACCCTGTTGATTTAGTTAATCTTCGAGAATTAAGCATGCATGAGATTACCAAAACTTACTCACTAAACAACATTAGCAGCTTGAAAAACCTTAGCACTCTCAGATTGTTGTGTAAAGATGATGAATCATTCCCAGCCCTTGAATTTGTTAATTCTTGTCAAAAGCTCCACAAATTGTGGTTACAAGGGGGAATTGAGAAACTGCCTCTGTCGGACCAATTTCCAAATTCCATCGTAATGATGGTTCTTGAGCACTCAAAACTCACAGAAGATCCAATGCCTATTTTGGGAATGCTGCCAAACTTAAGGAATCTCGAATTTTTTAGAGCTTATGAAGGAAAAGAAATTACATTCAGTGATAACAGCTTCAGTCAACTGGAGATCCTTCATCTTGATTGTCTTGAGAACTTAGAGAGATGCAATGTAGCCACAAGTGCCATGCCTCATATTAAAGGTTTTGTTATCCATCGTTGTCCAAAGCTAAAAGAGATTCCTGAGAGAATGAAAGACGTGGAGAGAACTCCTTATCGATGAAGCTTTTCAAGCATATATTATGTCCTATTCCATAATCGTAGAGGTAATTAATCCCAATCCCCAATGACCATTTCTTTAATTTGTTTTACTCAACTTTGCTGCAGATATGTTTGTATTAAGTTTAATTTAATTGTTTTACGTTATCAACTTACAAAAAGAAAGTCAACTACAAATTATTGTTTGTAAGTAAACTAATTATGGCTGAGATTTTGTCTTGTATGCAGAAGTCATTTTTGTATCTAGAAAAAGAATTTTCATGGGATAAAACTGTTTTGAGCAACTATGGAAAATGACTTTCACCCTTTTTTATGAAACTATTTTGGTAAGCAGATTACAAATATTTCCTCGAAAATGACTTTCATTGTACCAAAAACATAACGAGTTTAAGGAATAATACATAAATATGCTCTTTAACTTGGCTTCAACTGTCATTTATACCCTCCAACTTTGGGTGTGCACAATTAGATGCTTAAACTTGCATAAAATTGAATAAGTAGATACACACGTCCTGTAGCATCATACACGTAGGATGCCACATAGGACACAAAATTGTCATGTAGGACGCCATGTAGGATGAATGTGTCTATCTGTTTAATTTTATATTAGTTTAAGTGCGTACTTGTGCAAACTCAAAGTTGGAGGACATTAATGTCAATTGAAGTCAAGTTTAAGGGCATATTTATGTATTATTCCCGGGTTTAATGAGCAATATATCATTTGGTTGACACTTGATACTGTCCTGAGCAGGGGGAAGAAAGAAGAAGTTGAAGGGATTGGTATGGCTAAAGTTGGATTGTTGATTGGAGCATTAATCAGGTTTCAGGAGTGTGTTTTTAGTGTTTAAATTGTATTTGTTTTGAGCTTTTTGAGTGTGTGGAATATTTGGTTTGAAGAGAATAGTTTTTGGGATTCTATGCAAAAATGATTTTAATTTTTATGATGTTTGATTAATTGTTCCACCTGATCAATGCCATAGGCAACTTGGTCTATCTCAATTTTCTAGGCATTAAGTAGTAACATTCGTGATCCCTCGATATGTGCATTGCAAATGAGCTATCAAACTACAAAACAAAGGTACCTTCTCGTATCGTTCAATTTGATTTCTGAAACCACATCAAAATTCCTAGTCCTAACATGAAAGAGCCATGGGAGAACTTTTGATGCAGGGTAGGGCTTGAAAAAAATGCAATTGTATGGTAAATATATTCAATAGAGTATGGAAGAAAGCATAGAATATCTTCGATTATTGGGCCGTGTATGGAGGAAGATGTCACGGATCTCAGTTAATTTTGAGAGAAAAAGTAGTGATTGTCTTTACTTATACGGCTTAGGACCAAGTTTGTCACTTTTTTTGGAATACATTAAAGATTATTTCCATCATGTTTATACATTATGGACCAAATGGATCCAAAGCTCATATATTAAGGAGCATTTTGATCATTTTCACTTCATGATTGCAAAGCAAAGGAGTTCATTTATCTAATTAGTTTTAGTACCTTGTTTTTTGGGTTTTCTGATTCTGTACACACAAGCTCAAAAATCCGATGTCTTGTTGCTGTTCATAAATTCAAGTACAGATTGCAGTTCATAAATTCAAGTAACAAGAAATCACAATGCATGGTTAGTAATATTAGTAAAGAACAAAAAAGAACGGCAAGGTAACACATGGAAAAACACAAAGCTCATATATGTAAAATGCATGGTTAAAGGCAGATTCCATAGTAGAGTCAAGAGTGTATAGAGTAATAGTCAATAAAAATTGCATTAGGTATCTTGCTTGCAAAGGTGTATTTAGGTGACAGGGTTGATAAAGTAAAATCAAAGTTAAATTGTCAACATCGACCATGTACTAATTCAAACCTCAATGGAAAAGACGTTCAGAAGTAACCTACTTGCTAAAGATACACCAAGACATACATATTCTGCAGATATAAGATCTCCGACATCTGTTGAAGCTCAAGACTTGTTCTCGCAGCCCGTGTTGTATCTGATAGTCTCGAAAGTTCCCATTCATAATTTTGCGAGAACCAAGTTGTCTCATTGTCTACATTTTGTTGAACAAATAAATTTATTTGTAAAATATGAAGGAAAAACAGGAAGAAGAGAGAAAATATGTCTACTGAAACGCCTTAAGATGGCTGATGCCTTTGTGTCATTTGCAGTTCAAAATCTGGGCAATTTCTTCATACAGGAAGTTAACATGCATTTTAAGTCGAAGAGAGGATGTGCAATGGTTGAGAAATGAGCTGTTCTTCATACAGACTTTCCTCAAAGATGCGGAGGAAAATATTAACATTGAACCACATAAGCTGCAAAAATTGCATTCACGCGTCCATCTGAAGTGAATCATAGATGAAGTGTCATATGGGCAAAACGTATTTCAATGGCTCAAATGTTGAGGGAAAGTGGTGTTCCATAGATACTAGTCCTAGTTGAGGCATCTAGCTAAGTGAATTCTACTGACAACTTTAAAGGACGGCAGGTGAATTAAGCTTGTATTTTCTTTACTTCATCATATCCTAAATCGACAACACCAATGACAATTTACAACTGATGATATCCTAATGGTACTTACTCTTTACCATTTCCTACAACGTAACTCCATTATCTTAATAGAATCTTTTTTTACCCTATCGAGCAGGTCTAATGTTCCTTTTCCTTTAGCTTTTGCCTATTAACTCAAAAATAGTGAAGAAGAAAAACAAAACAGGAACATAATTTTCATATTTCTAAAAGAAACTTTAATACACATTTAAAAAAAAAAGTGCCTTTCACTTAGCTTGCATCTTTATCTTTTTTGATAATGGTTGTCTAATCGTAATTCTTTTTTAAAAAACCACATGGTCATGTTTTTTTTCTAAACTTTAATCACATAAGTGGACATACTATTTATGTCTACTGCTTTTGAGTGCTCATCTCCCATTATCTGACTTGTATTCTTCTGTACATGCCCCTCTTTTCCAGATAAAAATCAAAACTCCTGAAGATGGCTGATGCCTTTGTGTCATTTGCACTTCAAAAATTAGGTGATTTCCTCATACATGAAGTTTCCCTGCTAACAAGTCTCAGGGATGAAATTACATGGCTGAGAAATGAGCTACTCTTCATGCAGTCATTCCTCAAAGATGCAGAACAAAAGCAAAGTAGAGATCAAAGAGTTCAACAATGGGTGTTTGAGATCAACTCTATTGCTAATGACGCTGTCTCTGTACTCGAGACTTACAGCTTCGAGACTGGTAAAGGTGACGATGGATTTGCTAGTCGTCTCAAGGGTTGCGCTTGCATCTGTAGGAAGGAGACCAAATTCTACAGAGTCTCCAAGGAGATCCAATCACTCAAGCAACGAATTATGGATATCTCTCGCAAGAGAGAGACTTATGGTATTACAAATATCAATAATAATGCAGGAGAAGGACCAAGTAATCAGCCATACAATCAGTGTGGCATGGTTACAACATTGAGGAGAACTACCTCATATGTGGATGACCACGATTACATTTTTGTTGGCTTTCAGGATGTTGTACAAACATTACTAGATGAACTTCTCAAAGCAGAACCTTGTCGAAGCGTCATTTCCATTTATGGCATGGGCGGGTTAGGCAAGACCACTCTTGCGAGAAACCTTTACATCAATCCTAATATAGTCAATAGCTTCCGTACACGTGCTTGGATATGTGTTTCTCAAGAGTACAACACTGGGGATCTCCTCCGGTATATCATAAAATCCATCCAAGGTTGCACCAAGGAAACTCTAGATTTGTTGGAAAAGATGACAGAAAGAGATCTAGAAATTTACCTTCGTGATCTTTTAAAAAAACGCAAATACCTTGTGGTGGTTGATGATGTATGGCATAAAGAAGCATGGGAGGGTTTGAAAAGAGCATTCCCGGATAGCAAGAATGGCAGCAGAGTTATTATCACCACACGCAAAGAGAATGTCGCTGAAAGAGCAGACCACAGAGGTTTTGTCCATAAACTTCGTTTCCTAAGCCAAGAAGAAAGTTGGGATCTCTTTTGTAGGAAATTACTTGATGTTCGAGCAATGACCTCCACAATGGAAAGGCTAGCTAAGGATATGGTGGACAAGTGTGGAGGCTTACCTCTTGCAATTGTGGTATTGAGTGGACTACTTTCGCATAAAAAGGGACTAGGCGAATGGCAAAAGGTGAAAGACCGCCTTTGGAAGAACATTGAAGATGACTCTATTGAAATTTCCTACATACTATCATTAAGTTACAATGATTTGTCAACTGCGCTCAAGCAGTGTTTTCTCTACTTTGGTATTTTCCCAGAAGATCAAGTGCTCGAGGCTGAAAACATAATATGGTTGTGGATGGCTGAGGGTTTCATACCAAATGGAGAAGAAAGAATGGAGGATGTCGCTGAAGGCTTCTTGAATGAGCTGATAAGACGAAGCTTGGTTCAAGTAGCTCGAACATTTTGGGAAAAAGTTACTGTATGTAGGGTTCATGATTTACTTCGTGATCTTGTGATACAAAAGGCATTGGAGGTAAACTTCTTTGACATTTATGATCCAAGAAAGCGCTCCATATCCTCTTTATGTATCAGACATGTCATTCATAGTCAAGGAGAAAGGTATCTCTCACTTGATCTTTCTAACTTAAAACTGAGGTCAATTATGTTCTTTGATCACGATTTTCGTAATATGAGTCTTATAAAGTTCAGTAGTGTTTTCCAACATATATACGTGTTGTACTTGGATATTCTTGGTGGTACTGTACCTTATGCCATAGGAAGTTTGTACCACCTCAAGTTCTTAAGCTTGAGAGGTATCGGTAATCTTCCCTCCTCCATTGGCAACCTCAAGAATTTACAGACACTTTGTGTCAAAAGTGAATTCAGACGGTTGTGCCAACTACCCCGCGAGACAGCTGGCTTAATAAATCTAAGACATTTAGTTGCTCCGTATTCAGAACCTCTGGTACGTATATGCAAACTAACTGGTCTTCAAGCTCTTAAAGACATCTGTTGTGATCAGTGGAAAGATGTTGATCCTGTTGATTTAGTCAACCTCCTAGAATTAAGCATGATTGATATTACCAAATCTTACTCCCTAAACAACATTAGAAGTTTGAAAAACCTTAGCACTCTCAAATTGATTTGTCGAGAAACTGAATCATTCCCATCCCTTGAATTTGTTAATTGTTGTGAAAAGCTTCAGAAATTGTGGTTAGATGGGAGAATAGAGAAACTGCCTCTGTTTCCAAATTCCATTACAATGATGGTTCTTTTTGACTCAAAACTCACAGAAGATCCAATGCCTATTTTGGGAATGTTGCCAAACCTAAGAAAACTTGAATTTCTTAGAGCTTATGAAGGAGAAGAAATAATGTGCAGTGATAACAGCTTCTGTCAACTCGAGTTCCTTAGTGTTGGTAGTCTTGCGAAGCTAGAAAGATGGCATTTAGCCACAAATGCAATGCCTCTCCTTAAAGGTCTTCGTATCCAAGATTGTCGAAAGCTGAAGGAGATTCCAAAGAGAATGAAAGACGTGAAGCTTTTCAAGCATATGAGAGGGTGAAGCTTTCCAAGCATATGAGAGGTTTTATTTGATAATAGCAAAGGTAAATATACAAACAAATCTCAATCCTACATAACTTTCTTCATTTTTTTTCTTTTATATAAATTAATATTTGTGTTAAACAGGAGAAGAAGTTGTCACTTGAAGACATTCACCTTCATCAACTTGGGCACTCAATTTACTCATTATTTCAAACATTCAGCTTTTTTTGTTTTGTTTTAGTTTTTCAATGTTTCATTTCTTTTTCTTTTTCTTTTTGGCTTTATTTAGTGCATGTGTGGAATTGGTTCGTAGAGAATTTGTTTTGGGATTATCTCACCTAATACTAATTGAGTCATTTATGTAATGGTAGGGATATATGTGAGCCACTTTTATAATAAGGGGTATATCAACTCTACATCGCAAAGTTGAGGGGTAGATCATACTTTTTCCCCTAAAAAAAAAAAATAAAGTATGTATTAGCTTTGTGTATTACTTGTACCTTGTCCACGGGTATATTTTTTCAATCTATGTATACATAATGCACCCTATATATAATTATGATGCATATATCATTGGACTGTGGATTTTAACTTTGGGTTTGCGCACTATATCAACTACCGCTAGTTAACATAGACTTCACCAACCACAACTCGGCTAGCTCTAGCCTCTAGCCACTAACTCAACTGATTATAATGAAATGAACTGATGTGGTCTATTATCCTTTATAGCTTAAGAATATATCTACAATACGCGAGCACAAGATCCTAAACTCAAATAACAACTTAAGACTTTGCGACACTCGATCAGATCCCTTGCTGCATGTGAGAGTAGTTCCTCCTTGGAAATGACTTTTTGCTTTTGAATAATCTTGATTGCAAAAATTAGGTTGTTTCTTGTCCAACATATCTAATGTATAAGAGAAACGTATCCAACCTAATAGTATACTATTGGTCGAGAACTGCTCTTTTTTATGCGTCTCTATTGCAGTGCTCACCAACCACTGCAGTTTCTACAGCTTTACAGTTGCACTCCATTGACTTATCCTGAAAGACAAAAACTCAAAGGACCTAGTCCCTTTATAGATATTATTTCTCTATAATTTGTTAAATTATCAGAATCCAAAAATACAAAATTTGATTGGTTCCATCATATATAGTGACAAAAAATTAAAGTAAATTCGATGTTACTTTCATTATCATGATGCCTACCACTTCAAGAAAGCATCAATCAAGTTTCTGTTACTTTATGATTATTTCAACTTTTTTTTTTTGTTTTAGTTTTTCAATGTTTAATATCTTTTTTGATTTTGGCTTCTTTAAGTGTGTGGAATTGGTTCAAAAGAGAATTATGATACACTTTTTCAATTGATGTATATATAATATTATATATACATAGTATTAAGGTGCTTATAACATTAGATGGTGGATTTTAACAATGGGGTTGCCATATATATAAGTTGCAAAAATTGCATTCACGAGCTTATCTGGCATGAATCATAGACGATGTGACGTGTGGGCAAACATTATTTTAAGTGGCTCAGGGGTTGAATAGTAGAGGTGGTCAAATAGGTCCTACTTCTAGCTGAGGTGTCTAGCAAAAGTGAATTCTGTGGAAAATTTTGAAGGACCGCAAATGACTTTAAGCATATATTCCTTGCCTATTAACTTTAATAGTGAAGAAGATAATGCATATTTCTAGAAGAAGCTTTAATACATATTTTTTTAAAAAAAAATGTACCTTTCACTTAGCTTGTTGCAACTTTATCCTTTTTGATAATGGTTGTCTAATCGTAAATTCTTTTTAAAAAAAAACCACATGGTCATGTTTGTTTTTTAAAAAACATAAATAGACCCTTTGAACACACTATTTTATGTCTTGAGTGCATATATCTCTATCTCCCATTTTCTAACTTGTATTCCAATATACTGCTTCCTCTTCTACAGATAAAGATCAATACTCCTTAAGATGGCTGATGCCTTTCTGTCATTTGCAGTTAAGAAATTGGGTGATTTCCTCATTCAGGAAGTTAACCTACGTTTAAGTCTAAGAGAGGATATACAGTGGCTGAGAACTGAGCTTCTTTTCATGCATTCTTTCCTCAAAGATGCAGAACTAAAACAATGTGGAGATCAAAGAATTCAACAATGGGTGTTGAGATCAACTCTATTGCTAATGACGTTGTTGCTATACTCGAGACTTATAGCTTCGAGGCTGGTAAATGTGCTAGTCGTCTCAAGGCTTGCGCTTGCATCTGTAGGAAGGAGAAGAAATTCTACAATGTCGCCAAGGAGATTCAATCACTCAAGCAACAAATCATGGATATCTCTCGCAAACGAGAGACTTATGGTATTACAAATATCAATAGTAATGCAGGAGAAGGGCCAAGTAATCAGATTAGAACATTGAGGAGAACTACCTCATATGTGGATGACCAGGATTACATTTTTGTTGGCTTTCAGGATGTTGCACAAACATTGCTCGCTGAACTTCTCAAAGCAGAGCCTCGTCGAAGCGTCCTCTCCATTTATGGAATGGGGGGTTTAGGCAAGACCACTCTTGCGAGAAAACTTTACATCAGTCCTAATATAGCCTCTAGTTTCCCTACACGCTCTTGGATATGTGTTTCTCAAGAGTACAACTCAATGGATCTTCTTAGGAATATCATAAAATCCATCCAAGGTCGCACAAAGGAAACTCTAGATTTGTTGGAAAGGATGACAGAAGGAGATCTAGAAATTTATCTTCGTGATCTATTAAAAGAACGCAAATACCTTGTGGTGGTTGATGATGTATGGCAGAAAGAAGCATGGGAGAGTTTGAAAAGAGCATTCCCGGATAGCAAGAATGGCAGCAGAGTGATTATTACCACGCGCATAGAGGATGTCGCTGAAAGAGCAGATGACAGAGGTTTTGTTCATAAACTTCGTTTCCTATGCCAAGAAGAAAGTTGGGACCTCTTTTGTAGGAAACTAGTTGATGTTCGAGCAATGATTCCAGCAATGGAAAGTCTAGCTAAGGATATGGTGGAAAAGTGTAGAGGTGTAGAGGCTTACCTCTTGCAATTGTTGTATTGAGCGGACTACTTTCACATAAAAAGGGGCTAAACGAATGGAAAAAGGTGAAAGACTGCCTTTGGAAGAACATTAATGAAGATAAATCTATTGAAATCTCCAGCATACTATCATTAAGCTTCAACGATTTGTCAGCTGCGCTCAAGCAGTGTTTTCTGTACATTGGTATTTTTCCAGAAGATCAAGTGATCAATACTGAAGACATAATACGTTTGTGGATGGCAGAGGGTTTCATCATACCCAGAGGAGAAGAAAGAATGGAAGATGTCGCTGAAGACTTCTTAAATGAGCTGATAAGACGAAGCTTGGTTCAAGTGGCAAAAATATTTTTGGAAAATGTTACTAAGTGTAGGGTTCATGATTTACTCCGTGATCTTGCCATACAAAAGGCATCCGACACAAACCTCTTTGACATTTATCATCCAAGAAAGCACTCCAAATCCTCTTCATGTATCAGACTTGCCATTCTTAGTCAAGGAGAAAGGTATCACTCACTTGATCTTTCTAATTTGAAGTTGAGGTCAATTATGTTCTTCGATCCAGTTTTTCCTAATGTGTTCCAACATATATATGTGTTTCGACATATATATGTGTTGTACTTGGATATTATAGAAGGTGGTGTTATACCTGATGCCATAGGGAGTTTGTACCACCTCAAGTTGTTACGCATTAGATCAGGTGTCTGTAATATTCCCTCCTCCATTGGCAACCTCAAGAATTTACAGACACTTGTCGTTGTAAATAGGTACGCATTATTTTGCCAACTACCCTGCAAGACAGCTGACCTAATAAATCTAAGACATTTAGTTGTTCCATATTCAGAGCCTCTGAAATGTATAAACAAACTCACGAGTCTTCAAGTTCTTAAAGGCGTTCGTTGTGATCAGTGGAAAGATGTTGACCCTGTTGATTTAGTCAATCTTCAAGAATTAAGCATGAATCGTATCAGGAGCTCTTACTCCCTAAACAACATTAGCAGCTTGAAAAACCTTAGCACTCTCAGATTGTCTTGTCAAGATTATGATGAATCATTCCCATCCCTTGAATTTGTTAATTGTTGTGAAAAACTCCAGAAATTGTGGTTAAAAGGGAGAATAGAGAAACTGCCTAATCTGTTTCCAAAGTCCATCACAATGATGGTTTTGTGGTACGCAAAACTCACAGAAGATCCGATGCCTATTTTGGGAATGTTGCCAAACCTAAGGAATCTCAAACTAGAAAATGCTTATGAAGGAAAAGAAATAATGTGCAGCGATAACAGTTTTAGTCAACTCGAGTTCCTTAATCTTGATCATCTTCAAAACCTAGAAAGATGGGATTTAGGCACAAGTGCAATGCCTCTCATTAAAGCTCTTCATATCTATGAATGTCCAAACCTGAAGGAGATTCCAGAGAGAATGAAAGACTTGAAGAAGCATGAAGAGACAAAGTTTTTTTTGTACAAATAGTGTGTTAATATTTGGGTTAAACAGCAGAAGAAGTTTGGCATGAATCAAGTTGGATTATTTCAACATTCTTTTTTTTTTTTTTTTTGAATAAAATCAATATTATTTTATAAAGCATATAATAAACTATTATCATAGCAATTAACTATCATGTTTAGTTTTTCGAAACACTTTTAATATTTGATTATAAAATAGTTTCAGCTATAATGCTGGATCAAAGAGAGTTGATCAGCATTCGGCCTCATTTCTTTACATGTGATTATACCGTTTCAGCTATTTTTTGCACCTATTAAATAAATTCAGAGATTATCATTCAAATGAAGTTAGCAAATTAAACAGAAAAATCTAGACTTAATAAAAATGTACCTAAAAATTAGAAGACACACTTTTTTACTAGCTTAACGACGGAAGCATATATTGAATGACTAATATTGGGTACAATAAAACCTCACTAAATTAATACTCAATAAATTAATAATCTCTCTAAGATAATATTTTCTTCCGGTCCCGGCTTGGGCCAATAGAAAAAATCACTCATTTAGATAAGCTAATATGATAATATATTTTCAACAGACCCCTATATAAATATATGGTCCCATCAATATTATAAATTAATAATTCCTTAAAAGTACAAATATATCTAAGACAATTTAGTGAAATGTGATTCTATTGTGTTTTTTTTTTTTTTTTTTTTTTTGTTAAAATTTAAATCTAGTTGAAGGTCATCTTTAACTTTTCTTCTTACATCAAAAAGTTCTGGTGTTGTTTTTTCGAACGACACCATAAAATTGTGAATAGTTCTAGATGCGATAAGTGTTTTCTTACGCGTAACTAGTTGCAAAGGTATTCAATCATCTTCAACTTCATCATCCACATTGTTTTTTTTATGGTATCCACAATTTCTTCTAACTAATGGACTCTGAACATGTATCACTTTCATCCAGGTAATCCAAAAGGTTATTGATGTTAATTTTTTTGCAGTAACGGGGATCATTGATCATGGTCTCAAATTCATGAATGACATTTTCACAAAACACTCTTTAAATTAATAAATATTAATTTATCAATTAAATAATACCTCTACAAGATAATAATAATTCATTGGCCCACCTATATTAATTTAGTGAGATTTTATTATATGTTTATATAGTGTAGTCTTGAAGATTTGATGGTAAAAACTCTTTCGTATTCCTCAATCACTTAATTTGATTCCTTTCAAGTTTCAATTATTAAAGTAGGTTCTCATTTACTCCCCTACTATGTTAATTAAAATATTACTATTTAATTAGATATTTAATTTATGTTTAGAGTAATTATTTTATTACATTTTAATTTAGTATAGGAGCAAAATGGTAATCTAATTTTACATGTGATAGATTTTCACTTTTAATAATATATGATGATGATAACTAGTTTAGTATATTATATGTGTTGCAACAGTAAAAAATAAAATTCAAGGCCTTTTTTAAAAATTAAATATAATAATTCAGAGTTGTAAGTTAGTATATAATACTTTTGTGAAATTTTTTTAAGGTTAATTTTCATGTAATAAAATACGCACCAATAAGGACATTGAGAGAAAACCTGATAAATGAAATTAAAAAATTTCATCCTAATTAAATCTTTAAAATGTCTATTATACCCTTTCATTGTGGACTTTTTTTTACTTCTTTAAAAATCATGATATTTTCATTTTGTTTTTTGAATTCATGTAACAATTTTTTCATACAAGAATAACATTATCTCTTGGACAAATAAAATAAAGAAATATTAATTAAGTATATAAGCTAATAATGTTCTATGATGAAGTAAATTAGCATAATGTTTAATTTCTTTTTGTTTTTTTGGCTTTTTTTAGTGTGTGGAATTGGTTCGAAAAGAACTTCTTTTTTTTTTGGATTCGATGCAAAAATGATTTTGCGATGACCTAATTAATTGTTCCAATGTTTGTTATCTTTGTTTATCCACATTGAAGATAACTAGTTTAGTGTAGATGTGTTACATGTGTGCATCACATTACATAAAATATATAGTTGTAATTCGAAGATTAATAAGAAAATAATAAGGTAGACTTAATTCGAAGATTAATAAGAAGCTTTAATACATATTTCAAGATTCAAGAAGCAGTGAGATATTACAAAAAAAAAAAAAAAATGTACCTTTCGCTTAGCTTGCATCTTTGTCCTTTTTGATAATGGCTTGCCTTGTCTAATCATAATTTTTTTCTCAGAAACCACATGGTCATGTTTCAAGCACCCCTAAACTACGATCGAAATTTCAAAGACATTTTAATTAAACTAAAGTCCTATTATCCTTGAACTCATATTTTTGGTAAGTTTGTACACCTTTTTGGTTTACGTGGCATCCAAATATCTCCCACGTGCCTCAATTGTCTAGTGTCATGGAGTGTGCCACTTAAGCCAAAAAGTATACAAAATTACAAAAAGAATGAGTTTTGGACCGGGTAGTAGGATCTTAATTTAATTAAGATATATCTCTGTAATGTCGATCGTAGTCTACGGGGTACTTGTGTCTTATCCAATTTTAATGACATAAGGGACACACTATATACTCTCACATTTTTGTCTTACTACTTCTGAGTGTATTCCAATACACAGCCCCCCTCTTATTTTCAATCAAAAGCAGTACTCCTGAAGATGGCTGATGCCTTTCTGTCATTTGTAGTTCAAAAATTGGGTGATCTTCTAATACAGGAAGTTTCCCTGCTTACAAGTCTGAGAGATGAAGTTAAATGGCTGAGAAATGAGCTACTCTTCATACAGTCTTTCCTCAAAGATGCAAAACAAAATCAATGTGGAGATCAAAGAGTTCAACAATGGGTGTTTGAGATCAATTCTATTGCTAATGATGTTGTTGCTATACTCAAGACTTATAACTTCGAGGTTGGTAAAAGTGATCACATTGGATTTGCTAGTTGTCTCAAGAAATATATTCTACAATGTCGCCAAGATTCCAAGGAGATCCAATCACTCAAGCAACGAATCATGGATATTTCTCGCAAACGAGAGACTTATGGTATTACAAATATCGATAATAATGCAGGAGAAGGTCCAAGTAATCAGCCTTCCATGGTTAGAACATTGAGGAGAACTAACTCCTATATGGATGATCAGGGTGACATTTTTGTTGGATTTCAGGATGTTGTAGAAAAATTGTTGAAAATTGTTTTTAGTTACTGCAGTAAACTTTAGTACAAGTAGTTGCTAGGTTTAAGATTTTTGAATTTTAAATTATGCAGATTTTGTGTTTAAGAAGTTGCTACTTCCAATTGTTTTCTTTTTTCAAACTATTTTTACTTTTGCTGAGGATCTTTAGGAAACAACTTCTCCATCTCTCAAGGTAGGGATAAAATCTAGATACATATTATCTTTCTCAGACCCCACTTATGGGATTACGTTGGGTATGCTGTTGTTGAAGTTTTCACTGGTCCAAATTAAATGTCGTTGTAATAGGCTCATAGGTTTTATACCTTTATAAAGGTTGCTCATTTGATCCCAAGATCCAAATAAGGCTCCAAAGTCAATGTCTTAGTACTTGGTCGAATAAGTGTATCTTAAGATCATCCAGTTAACAATCAAAGACACTCACAATCAAAATATTCTGTATGCACAATGCAGCTATGTAATAAAGCTCACAACTCGATTAAGGCTGCAACATGTAATTTGTTTTGTTTATTTCATGACACGAGATGAAATCATGCATCTACAAGCAAATTCATACTGAATTGCATGACTACTTCAGAGTTCTGAGCATAGCTTCATGGTGATAGCTGAGGCAGAAGGCAATCGTAATTTAGGTATCCTATGTTCAAAATTCTGCAAAACTTGATGAATGGATCGTATTAGGAACTCATACTCCTTAAACAGCATTAGCAGCTTGAAAAACCTTAGCACTCTCAGATTGTCTTGTCAAGATTATGATGAATCATTCTCATCCCTTGAATTTGTTAATTGTTGTGAAAAACTCCAGAAATTGTGGTTAGAAGGGAGAATAGAGAAACTGCCTAATCTGTTTCCAAAGTCCATCACAATGATGGTTTTGAGGAACTCAGGACTGACAGAAGATCCGATGCCTATTTTGGGAATGTTGCCAAACCCAAGGAATCTCAAACTAGAAGATGCTCATGAAGGAAAAGAACTAATGTGCAGAGATAACAGTTTTAGTCAACTCGAGTTCCTTAATCTTGATCATCCTCAAAACCTAGAAAGATGGGATTTAGGCACAAGTGCAATGCCTCTCGTTAAAGCTCTTCATATCTATGAATGTCCAAACCTAAAGGAGAGAGAATGAAAGACTTGAAGAAGCATGAAGAGACCAAGTTTTTTTTTGTACAAATAGTGTGTTAATATTTGGGTTAAACAGGAGAAGTTTGGCATGAATCAAGTTGGATTATTTCAACTTTCTTTTTTCTTTTTTTTTTTTGAATAAAATCAATATTATTTTATAAAGCATATAATAAACTATTATCATAGCAATTAACTATCATGTTTAGTTTTTCGAAACACTTTTAATAAAATAGTTTCAGCTATAATGCTTAGGATCGAAGAGAGTTGATCAGCATTCGGCATCAAACCAAATATGTACAACACTCATTTCTTTACATGTGATTATACCGTTTAAGCTATTTTTTTTGCACCTATTAAATAAATTCTGAGATTATCATTCAAATGAAGTTAGCAAATTAAACAGAAAAATCTAGACTTAATAAGAATGTACCTGAAAATTACAAGACACACTTTTCTACTAGCTTAACGACGGAAGCATATATTGAATGACTAATATTAGGTACAGTAAAACCTCACTAAATTAATACTCAATAAATTAATAATCTCTCTAAGATAATATTTTCTTCCGGTCCCGGCTTGGGCCAATAGAAAAAATTACTCATTTCGATAAGTTAATATGATAATATATTTTCAACAGACCCCTATATAAATATATGGTTCCATCAATATTATAAATTAATAATTCCTTAAAAGTACAAATATATCTAAGACGATTTAGTGAAATGTGATTCTATTGTGTTTTTTTAAAAAAAAAAAAAAAGTTAAATCTAGTTGAAGGTCATCTTTAACTTTTCTTATTACATCAAAAAGTTCTAGTGTTTTTTTTCGAATGACACCATAAAATTGTGAATAGTTCTAGATGTGATAAGTGTTTTCTTACGCGTAACTGGTTGCAAAGGTATTATATCATCTTCAACTTCATCATCCACATTGTTTTTTTTATGGTATCCACAATTTCTTCTAACTAATGGACTCTGAACATGTATCACTTTCATCCAGGTAATCCAAAAGGTTATTGATGTTTGATTTTTTTGCAGTAACGGGGATCATCGATCATGGTCTCAAATTCATGAATGACGTTTTCACAAAACACTCTTTAAATTAATAAATATTAATTCATCAATTAAATAATACCTCTATAAAATAATAATATTTCATTAGCCCACCTATATTAATTTAGTGAGATTTTATTATATGTTTATATAGTGTAGTCTTGAAGATTGGATGGTAAAAACTCTTTCGTATTCCTCAATCACTTAATTTGATTCCTTTCAAGTTTCAACTATTAAAGTAGGTTCTCATTTACTCCCCTATTATGTTAATTTAAATATTACTATTTAATTAGATATTTAATTTATGTTTAGAGTAATTATTTTATTACATTTTAATTTAGTATTGGAGCAAAATGGTAATCTAATTTTACACGTGATAGATTTTCACTTTTAATAATATATGATGATGATAACTAGTTTAGTATATTATATATGTGTGTTGCAACAATAAAAAATAAAATTCAAGGCCTTTTTTAAAAATTAAATATAATAATTCAGAGTTGTAAGTTAGTATATAATACTTTTGTGAAAATTTTTTAAGGTTAATTTTCATGTAATAAAATACGCACCATTAAGGACATTGAGAGAAAACTTGATATATGAAATTAAAAAATTTCATCCTAATTAAATCTTTAAAATGTCTATTATACCCTTTCATTGTGGACTTTTTTTTTTTTTACTTCTTTAAAAATAATGATATTTTCATTTTGTTTTTTGAATTCATGTAACAATTTTTTCATACAAGAATAACATTATCTCTTGGACAAATAAAATTAAGAAATATTAATTAAGTATATAAGCTAAAAATGTTCTATGATGAAGTAAATTAGCATAATGTTTAATTTCTTTCTTTTTTTTGGCTTTTTTTAGTGTGTGAAATTGGTTCAAAGAGAACTTTTTTTTTTTTTTTGAATTCGATGCAAAAATGATTTTGTGATGACCTAATTAATTGTTCCAATGTTTGTTATCTTGTTTATCCACATTGAAGATAACTAGTTTAGTGTAGATGTGTTACATGTGTGCATCACATTACATAAAATATATAGTTGTAATTCGAAGATTAATAAGAAAATAATAAGGTAGACTTAATTCTCTCCATATATATTTTCCCACGAGTTAAAGAAGCTTTAATACATATTTCAAGAATCAAGAAGCAGTGAGATATTACAAAAAAAATGTACCTTTCACTTAGCTTGCATCTTTGTCCTTTTTTATAATGGCTTGCCTTCTAGTCATAATTTTTTTTTCAGAAACCACATGGTCATGTTTCAACCACCCCTAGACTATGATCGAAATTCCAGAGACACTTTAATTAAACTAAAGTCCTATTATTCCTGAACCCATTTTTTTGGTAATTTTGTACACCTGTTTGGTTTACGTGGCATCCAAATATCTCCCACATGCCTCAGTTGTCTGGTGTCATGAAGTGTGCCACTTAAGCCAAAAAGTGTACAAAATTACAAAAAGAATGAGTTCTGGACCGGGTAGTAGGATCTTAATTTAATTAAGATATATCTCTGTAATTTCGATTATAGTCTAGGGAGTACTTGTGTCTTATCCCAATTTTAATCACATAAGGGACACACTACATACTCTCACATTTATGTCTTACTACTTCTGAGTGTATTCCAATACACAGCCCCCCTCTTATTTTCAATCAAAGTAGTACTCCTGAAGATGGCTGATGCCTTTCTGTCATTTGTAGTTCAAAAATTGGGTGATCTTCTAATACAGGAAGTTTCCCTGCTTACAAGTCTGAGAGATGAAGTTAAATGGCTGAGAAATGAGCTACTCTTCATGCAGTCTTTCCTCAAAGATGCAAAACAAAAGCAATGTGGAGATCAAAGAGTTCAACAATGGGTGTTTGAGATCAACTCTATTGCTAATGATGTTGTTGCTATACTCAAGACTTATAACTTCGAGGTTGGTAAAAGTGATCACATTGGATTTGCTAGTTGTCTCAAGAAATATATTTTACAATGTCGCCAAGATGCCAAGGAGATCCAATCACTCAAGCAACGAATCATGGATATTTCTTGCAAACGAGAGACTTATGGTATTACAAATATCGATAATAATGCAGGAGAAGGTCCAAGTAATCAGCCTTCCATGGTTAGAACATTGAGGAGAACTAACTCCTATATGGATGATCAGGGTGACATTTTTGTTGGATTTCAGGATGTTGTAGAAAAATTGTTGAAAATTGTTTTTAGTTACTGCAGTAAACTTTAGTACAAGTAGTTGCTAGGTTTAAGATTTTTAAATTTTAAATTATACAGATTTTGTGTTTAAGAAGTTGCTACTTCCAATTGTTTTCTTTTCTCAAACTATTTTTACTTTTGCTGAGGATCTTTAGGAAACAACTTCTCCATCTCTCAAGGTAGGGATAAAATCTAGATACATATTATCTTTCTCAAACCCCACTTATGGGATTACGTTGGGTATGTTGTTGAAGTTTTCACTAGTCCAAATTAAATGTCGTTGTAATAGGCTCATAGGTTTTATACCTTTATAAAGGTTGCTCATTTGATCCCAAGATCCAAATAAGGCTCCAAAGTCAATGTCTTAGTACTTGGTCGAATAAGTGTATCTTAAGATCATCCAGTTAACAATCAAAGACATTCACAATCAAAATATTCTGTATGCACAATGCAGCTATGTAATAAAGCTCACAACTCGATTAAGGCTGCAACATGTAATTTGTTTTGTTTATTTCATGACACGAGATGAAATCATGCATCTACAAGCAAATTCATACTGAATTCCATGATTACTTCAGAGTTCTGAACATAGCTTCATGGTGATTGCTGAGGCAGAAGGCCATCGTAATTTAGGTATCCTATGTTCAAAATTCTACAAAACTTGATGAATGGCACGCTGGCAAATTGCAGTCAGACTATCGAGACATAAAATTGGTCTCCAGCAGTCCAAGCCATTACATTTGCGGGAAGAAATGGATTTTTCAGATCAAAACTATTTCCGCTATCCTACTAAGCCTGAAGTTTGAGCAGAAACTAACATCAGCTGATGATCATCTTGTTCAGGAATTCAGCTTGCTCGGGAAAGTATTCCAACAGTTCATCTTTGGTCACCCAGACAAAATCATCACATTTTCTAATATCAAATTTGTTGGCTGCAATAACTTGGGATTTGAAGAAGAAGCGTTGCCACAATAAAATATAGAATAGATACATAAGAAGCACAAACTTTGCAGAAGCTATCAGGGAATTTCCATCCATCCGTCTCTCCCTCCCTGTGGGATGACAGAATTTCTTACTGTCCTTTTCTTCAATACTTCAATAATTAAAATGTACATACCTTGATTGACCGGATTTTCTTGTCTTCAGTGGATTGCATGACCATATGACCCATAGGGGCATTTCCAACAAAATATGTATATGAAAGATCTCCAATGAAAGATTCTAGGGCAGACTCAGCACACTGCAAACAGTTGCAACTTATATTTCATTTTTCTAACCCAAATTACTGAAATCACCAAAGAAATGGACTGAATAAGTACTATTTACCTTGCGCAAATTCTCTTCAGACTCAAACTTTTTCAGGGAAATGCCAGACAGGCTTTCCACTACCTTGTGTGGTACCATGGACTAAAAGATAGAGCCTCTTGTCTAGTGCTCGCTGTAATGACCTTATGCATATCAACAAAATCTCATAATCAGTAACATGAAATACTAACCAGCAGAAGGAAACAAAAGCTTTGAATATCTGTTGACACATTATTCATGTTCAGGAAAATGCAAAGGTTTTGTATAGGGTTGGTACCTTTTAGCAAATTTTGACCGAGTGATGAGTTGAAAAACAGATGCAAGCTTTATTTTGTGGGGTGTAGAGGGTGAAGAAGGCATATAAAAGGAAAAAAAAAAAGCAACAGTAGCTCTCCATTCTTAATTTTAAATACTTACACAATGCGCAATTAGACAAATCTCATGTAACTAACACATCAATTACTTCGACACAATATTAAGGCATTTCAACATTAAAAATTTAGTTATGGTAAACAATTTAGAAGTCAATAATTACCTATTGTCAGGAAATATGAGTCCGCTGAATTTAGGTAAAGCAACTCTTGAAAGAAAAATATCTTCTAGTGCAATGTCCATATTCAAATTCTTGTATAATATTTGACAAATGTTAGAAGTCCAAGCTTTAGTACCTTTGATCATTAGTCTTATCTGCTTCTGAGATTCGAGGAGCTGGTTTATAATCAATTTGATAATCACCTTTTCCCCTGCATGTAAAATATAGATGTAACCATGCCACTTGACCATGTGGCATTTGACACTAGACAGAACAGTATGTGATAGCATGTTCAAGAAGAACCATGAGCATAATTAATGGCTAACAAGGAAGAATGCATGAAAGAAAAGGCAATAATACTACACAAGCCAAGGAGTAAAAATCAGTTGGATCATACTGCTAAAAGAGGAGACAGTGTTTACTCTCCAACATGCATACTGTTGCATGCAGAGATCTCAATTTCTTAAAACGTGATCTATATAGATACAAAGGAGATTAGGCCATTTTTACCACCATGTACTTTTTCTGAAAAGAAAGTAAAGTTTTTAAATTGTAAATGGCCAACGCTAAGATAGTAATGCTCACTGCTCAGTACCAAAGGGTATTCTCCAAGTTACAGAAACCAATTTCGCATGGGACCAAGTTACTATTATTTCTTTTTCTGCTTTTGAGTTAGGCTTATAAATTTTTTCCAACTAATGATTGGCAACAAAGGGAATTTTTTTAAAGTGAACCAAGGGGGTATAATAGTATATTAATGAGATTCATGCATATGTTTAGGAGGGGTGAACCAGAAATAATTATAGGTATAGCCATCTTTATTATGTTCCCTAGCTTCTCATGTTTTGATGTGATACATTTTCCAAGAAAAAATCAACACAGATTTGAAGGAAGAGAGAACCACAACTGCAACTCGGAGTACTATGTCATTTATTCTTTTTCTGGAGTCAACAGAAGCTTAACGTATTTGTGAAAAAATGCATTTTATTAAGTTTAATCATCTAGTTCTTGCACAAAGGAATCCCAAAAGTTTTCAAACAAAGAAAGGAGTGAAAGGGCTAAAACGCCAACAATCTATTCTTAACTTTTGTCAGTAGTGGAAGCGACAATTATTCATGTCTTCCTGCTGTAAAGTAAATTCTGCAATCTATGGGGCTGATAGGTTTAGAATGCTTGACAGCATTGTATGGATTAATGATGGAGAAGTCCAAACTGGAAGAAAGGCATGTTTGTGCAAAATGAATCAGAAACTGAGAAGATTAGTTTCCAGAAATTTAGACTTCAGAAAGCTAGATAGTCAAGAGTAAAATATTGGTAAAATAACGAAAACCGTGAAATCTCTCCATGACCAATTGTGCCATTAGTTTTAGTAAGCCATAATGAATGTGTTTTATTTAGTATTTCTGACAGGTTCCATGCCTGTTGCAATGAGCTCTTTTTCCTCAACTGTTTACCCACTTCTTTGTTCAGTTGTGAGTACAAATCCTTCCTTTTAACTGTTAATGGTAGTTTAAAAAGAGAACTTGACCTAGAAAGAATATTTTCCCAGATTTTCAAATTCAGGAATTCTGAAAACTAGCAAAATACCTCTAATGCTGGATTCCAGAACTTAAAGTCTTAAACAATCTAGGAAAACAGAAAAGCACTAAACTACAATCATAAACAAGGAGTTACTAATAATTATTTTGCAAAATTTATCACCCATCCAAATTTTGAACTTATGGTTTATTTCTTGGTTATTTTCTTTGTCGTGGATGGAATCAACCCGTGCTGCTCATACCCTTTTTTAATCACTGTATGCAGAACAGAGATGATTCTTCTCTGAAGAAAATTCACCAGTACTTACACCAAGATCTCTCATTTAGATAAACTCTATTTCTAGAGTAAAGAAGAATGCTCAGAAAATCTTCAAAATTTTTTGACTTTTAAGCGCTCTTTGTGCTATTAAACTCCTAAAGCAATTTCACTGGTCTATTATGTTTTAACTTATTTCATGCATCCTATGCACACTCTTCATACCATTCATCATTTAATATTTCATAAATGAAGATACTTAATTCACAAAAAGAGGTATTAAATGGCAAGGTGTAATTCAAGCAATGCAACAGAAATGTACCTGGTATCAGACTTCTTCAGAAAATTTTCTGGATACTCTCGCCGATATTGCTGCCTCCAACGAAACCTATAAAAGAAATTAATAAAAAAATTACTGCAATCAACTAAACACCGATTACGTTAAGCAATCATCTACATTGTCATTCGCCAACTCTTGTTCATTAACCTTTGCTCTTTTTTATCCTTCTCATTTTCTCCTTTTGCTGACATCTTAGTTACCAACCCATTCTATAACCTCATATTCCCAACTTCATTATACACATTATCTCCTAGCATTAGAAAGCACTACAAAAGTTTGGACAAAAGAAACTCAATTCTTTCTTGGATATACTTCATCGAACTTACAAAATAGCGAAGATTCATAAAGTTGACCTGCCTAATTTGAGATTGAGGCATAATTATTGTTTTTAGTACTATTTTTCTCAAGCAAACATATCAAAGTACACTTAATCCCTAATTAACCATCACAGTTTATGGAAAGCGAAAAAACTCAACACTGGTAAATGTTTTGATCATTCTATTATACAAACCAGCATTTATATGATTTAGGAACGACAGTACACCCGTATTAGCTAATGAACTTATAGCTCTAAAAGTAAATCATTGTAATTGGATTGCAAAAGGCTTGATTACATTTCGATTTCGTGCAACAATTGAACAGAAAAAGAAAAACTTACGAAAATTCTTGAAAAGCATATACAGTAGGATCGATTTTGGGAACCACTACCGGTAATCTTTCGAAGAGCACTGAAGCGACAATTTTATCATTGTTGGATGAAGAAAACCATCGTTTACCTATCGCAGATCGACCCGCAGATGAACAGCACCTCTGCATTTTCATAAACCCTAAAAACCCAAATTCCACAGTACTGAAAGTGAAATGAAATTTGGGGAAGGGTTATGGGCTTGGGACTCGGGTTGAAATTTATGGGCTTGGGATTCAGATTGGAATTTATGGGCTTGGGACTTGGGTTGAAGTATGAAATTCAAATAAAGATTATTAAACTACGTATAACTTACATAAATCACATAGTGTAAAACCTAAATTACCTTTTATTCCTATTATTTTTGTAATTACATAAATCCCATATTTTTTAGGCATTTCGGATACATAATTAAGGATCCGGATACATTATCGTTGATACATTATGTATCAATCTGTTGCACTTATTAAGGGAAAGAAAAACTGAAAAATCAAATTAAGATTTCATAGTATCCATCTATTGCACAAATTAAGGGGAAAAAACTGAAAACTAAATTAAGATCCCGTAAATTACGCTATTTCATTCCAAATTATTGTCAAGAATTCAATCATATAGTGTAACAAACTAAAAAAATTCAAAAAATAAATTTCTTCTTTTTGTTCATCGTTCTCTCTGTTTCACAAAAACTTTTGTCGAAATTTTGGATAAGCGAGGTGAGTTATGAAGGATACAAAAGTGATAGACTTGTTGTTGGACAAACGATTTCTTTTGTGAATCTTTGAAATTCATCGAATATCCTTTCGATTTTGATTCAAGATTGTCGAAAATTTTGAGATTCAAAATTCTTCTCCCAGTTCATTGAAGATCCTTTCAGTTTTGATTCAAAATTTTTGAAAATTTTGAGTTTCAAAATTATTCTCCTAGTTCATTGAAGATCCTTTCAATTTTGATTCAAAATTATCTAAAATTTTGAGAAGATACATTATGTAGATTCTTTCAATTTAAATTGATAAGTGTTGTATTTCTGCTAGATACATTAAATAAGAAAGTGTTGCCCATAAGATTTTAGGTTTGAGATCGATACATTATTATTTGGTAATTGTTATGTATCATATACATTTAGTATAAATTCGAATTTATGTATCATAACTATAAAATTAGTGCATGATACATTATTATTTATGTATCTTATTTTGTTTGAGATCATGAAAGATCCTTTCAATTTAAATTGATAAGTATTGTATTTCTACTAGATACATTAAATAAGAAAGTGTTGCCCATAAGATTTTAGGTTTGAGATCGATACATTATTGTATGGTAATTGTTATGTATCAAATACATTTAGTATAAATTTGAATTTATGTATCATAACTAAAAAATTAGTGTATGATACATTATTATTTATGTCTCTTATTTTGTTTGAGAAGTACTATATTTTAAAATTTTAAAAAATATATTATACATGTAATTGTTTCAAAATAGCTTCTTTTTTGTGTGTGTGATAAATAACACAGTTTATGTATCAATTACAGTTATATTGAACATGATAAACACTAATCGAAGATTCAACAACATTAGAGTTATGTATCAAACCTTAAATATGAACATTATACATTGAATAAAACAAAGGTTATTGTAGCAGTGATGTATCGGATCAATGATAACACTAACAAAGACTAATTTAAGACTCAAAATAAATGAGATACATTAAAAATCTGTATCTTTGATAGTGATGGCCGTGCAATGGCAGATCCAACTTTTTTCTTCTTTTATTTTGGACATTTTTAAATAGTAGATACATTAAAAGAAAAGAAAAAACGATATGATTAACTAATATTGCAAAGGTTCAATAAGATTTCAATGGGGGCAGAGGGCAGAGGGCAGAGGGCGGAGGTTATTTTATTTTTATTTTTTAAGATGAAAAAATCAAAAAATAATAATAAAAGAAATTGAAAATTGAAGTGATGGAAAGAAATCTAAATACTTTGAAATTATTAATTGGAAATAAAAAAGATTTGAAATTCAAAAATATATTAATTGATGTAATTATGGAGAGATTTGTGGCGTGAAAAAAAGAAGAAAAATCATGAGTATGAAATTTCAAATTAATGTATCTGGAAAAGGGGATGATGGAGGAAAAGAAGGGATTTTTGATATTTTTTAAAATGGTAGGAAAAATAAGAAAATATGATAATAAATGGTGTGTAGTTAAGTAATTTTTCCTTAAACTTATCTATTCTTTAAGTTCTGATTTTTCAGCTTATAAACACTTTTAGTTTGATCAATCATTGTATTATTGTATCTCTACCATATTTTAGTAGGTTATTGGCCATGCGATGCTATATCACGATATGAAATTAGCTTTTGAACATGCGATTTTATGCTGATTCCATATCATGAGATGTGATTTCGTATTCTCCAAAAACCATGATATGGAATTTCATATCATGATTTGAGATTTTTTAATACAAAAATTGATCCACAAGTTTATATTTTGGAGTAAAATAATCTCACATTTATATCTACTAACCATTTATTTCATATGTAAATAAAATTTATCACACCATTACTTTTTAAAATTTATTATTTTCATTGATATAAAATTTATTATTCTCACTAACATATAGTCAGTTTAACTCACACCAACCGATTGTTGAGTAATAAATTTATGTGGAGCACGATTGTCATATACTATAAATTTATAGTAATGGATACACTTGACTACACGCGCGACATGCGTACCCACAAACTAGTTCTATTAAAAGTGAAAAGAGTCTAAGTCAAAAGTTGAATTACTAAAATGTCCTTTAAAGTATATTTTATCATTTTATTTTTGTATAAAATTAATTTTCTATTAAATTTAATTGAAAAGACCTTTCATCTACCTTTTAACTTGTACAAATTCTATGAACTTTTTATTTACAAGTTTATTATGTGTCATGTATTTATTTTCTTCACCTTTAGCTTCCAACTGTTTAAACATACCATACTCTTTATCAAATTATATGTACCTTATTCAATATTTAATTGATGCACATTAAATATTCAATATATATATCGCCTTAGGTAAAGTTACACATTATAATTCTTCTTTTATAGGTCTTAATTAAATTCACAAAAAAATGAATTAAAAATACACATGACGCAAAACATACTTACACCAAAGGTATTTTTAGTTGGTTGGGAGGTAAAATAATATAAACATATGTTTCTATTTCTCTACTCCTATCTGCTTGAGTGTTGGTATTTAAAAATATTATTTTTGCCAAATCAATAGGTAAAGAAGAGATTGTACATTATACCAAAAGAAACAAGGTCCAGTAACTTTGCTAATTAAAGGTGAAATTAGAAATCAAAGTAAGAAAATCAAAAATTTCTTTTGAAAAATATTTCTTAATTCCTTTTAGAGAGCTTTGCACTTCTTCTTTAGTATACAATTTATAGCTCGATGTTTCTTAATATTAATATTTATGTAATTTTTTACACCTTTGATCTTTGTGGTCAATAAAATTGGGTTACATGCACAAGGCGCATGCCCAGAAACTAGTGCCCTTCTATACCAAGCGAGAAACATGAGCAGACCAAATATTTAATCAATATCTCCATAATCTTACATGATGTTGTGTTGTATTATGTGTGACATTCCACTTTAGTCTCTTTAATAGTCTCGATTCACGAAGATAAATATATGAATATTTTTTATTTAATCACTCTGTTGCAGTTTTGCATAAATAATAAAATAAATATGATTGATAAAATGTTTTGTTTGACATTTGCACAAGGATTTCACTTTTATAAAAATGATATTTTAAAAAACTTGTACATTATCAACTTTTACTAATCATAGGGCCTATCTAAATAGATACTATGTTTACATATGGATCTCTACATCGTTACATTCCATTTAGGATTAGGAATATGCGTAATCGGACCTGCTTTTTACATATCTCTATTGGGACACTATTTATATATAAATAGAGAAAATTACGCAATTAAAAAAACTTATACTACTTAATTAGTCATTATAGTTATAGTTTGACTGTAATTTTGAATTTCAATGAACTATAATTAAAAATTCAGTTCAAAATTAATTCAAGTTTTACCCAAATAATCTCAAATTTTATATTATTAGTCTCGTCGACGTTTCAGTTCTTTTGAGAAATCATCAATTCAAAACAAAATTCGTTTTCAGCTAATCAATTTTGAGATCTTGACCTTCAAAACAGCAATTCGTTTTCAAAATCTTTATGGAATAACCTCCAAGGCTGAATTCGAATTAATTTGAGCTGACTTATCGAATATTTTATTTCTTCTCTTCAAAGTTACAAAACACATCTTTATTTTTTCCTATAGATTCCCCTAACAAGGATAGTTAAAAAGAAAAGAAAGGTATCTATAATTTAAAGATGAAATTTGAACATACTAAATTTAAAATTTCTCATTTTACTATATTAATAATATGATTTTATAACCATATTGATACCATGAAAATTTTAAAACCATATATTTTAAAAATCTTCTAGTCCTGATTAAAATGGCGTACCTAGTCAAACATGTTTCGATAAAATAAAGCAAATGGAATATAATTAATTAGCTAAAAGTGATTGAGGTGGAGGAACAATTAAACCAACTCTTCTGAATAATAAAATTTAATCTAATATGATAGTATCTCTTTTTAAATAAAGTATAAAGTACAGAAATGTCGTGATATTTGCCCGAGGGGACTTATTGCAGAGTGCCTTTTTGAAACAACATTTACCTTCACGAGGTAGGGGTTTTGAGATTAGGATCTCGTTGTGATTTCATTCCTTTTTATTTTTCTTTCATTTATACTGAAACCATTGAATTCATTAGATACCGATTCCTATGTCGAAAACATGTTTTCTCCTCTTTGATTTTCTTAACTATCTTCTATAGGAGACCCTTTTTTGTCCAATTAAAAATGATTTTATCATTTCGGAATCCGCAATTCAATATAGATGTACGGTCTGCATACATTTTGCCCTCTCCAGACCCTACTTGTTGTTGTTGTTTGCCCTCTCCAGACCCTGGGGGACTTGTGCCTTGGGACATAATTTCTTGTCTAAACACATAAATTGTGCCAATGAAGCAGTGGCCTAGCCACATATAGCTTAGGGTGTTCAATCAGACATATTTCGTCGAAAAATTATACTATGTATATAAGAAATTATACAAAATATATAAGTTAAAACTTATTTTTCATACATATATACTAAATCCTGAACAACAACTTTTGGCTTCACCACTACACTGAGCATAACTTGTGTCATGTAATTTTAAATTCTTGGCATGCAGTTAGCAGAGAGTATACACTTTTCTTTACCAATAACCTCAAATTCTATCATCTTTCTACTTTAAGACTTTTTCCCCTGTCTATTTTTTAAGCTTTAAATACTGAATTCCATCATAACAATATTGTTCATCTCTCAATCTACTGCTTCAAAATATTAGTTTCCATACACACTACTACTTCTTCTTCTTCTTCTTTTCAACCCTAAAGATGGCTGATGCCTTTGTGTCATTTGCAGTTCAAAAATTGGGTGATTTCCTCATTCAACAAGTTTCACTGAGAACAAGTCTGAGAGATGAAGTTACATGGATGAGAAATGAGTTACTCTTCATGAAGTCTTTCCTCAAAGATGCAGAACTAACGCAATGTGTAGGTCATAGAGTTCAACAATGGGTGTTTGAAATCAACACTATTGCTAATGATGTTGTTGCTATACTCGAGACTTACAGTTTCGAGGCTGGTAAAGGTGCTAGTCGTCTCAAGGCTTGCGCTTGCATCTGTAGGAAGGAGAAGAAATTCTACAATGTTGCTGAGGAGATTCAATCACTCAAGCAGCGAATCATAGATATCTCTCGCAAGCGAGAGACTTATGCTATTACAAATATCAATAGTAATACAATTGGAGAAGGGCCAAGTAATCAGGTTACAACATTAAGGAGAACTACCTCATATGTAGATGAACAGGATTACATTTTTGTTGGCTTTCAGGATGTTGTACAAACATTGCTAGCTAAACTTCTCAAAGCAGAGCCTCGTAGAAGCGTCGTCTCCATTTATGGCATGGGCGGATTGGGCAAGACTACTCTTGCGAGAAACCTCTATATCAGTCCTAATATAGTCAATAGCTTCCATACACACGCTTGGATATGTGTTTCGCAAGAGTACAACACCATGGATCTTCTTAGGAATATCATAAAATCCGTCCAAGGTCGCACCAAGGAAACTCTAGATTTGTTGGAAAAGATGACAGAAACAGATCTAGAAAATCACCTTCGTGATCTATTAAAAGGACGCAAATACCTTGTGGTGGTTGATGATGTATGGCAGAAAGAAGCATGGGAGAGTTTGAAAAGAGCATTCCCGGATAGCAAGAATGGCAGCAGAGTCATTATTACCACACGCAAAGAGGATGTAGCTGAAAGAGCAGACGAAAGAGGTTTTGTCCATAAACTTCGTTTCCTAAGCCAAGAAGAAAGCTGGGATCTCTTTTGTAGGAAACTTCTTGATGTTCGAGCAATGGTTCCAGAAATGGAAAGTCTAGCTAAGGATATGGTGGAAAAGTGTAGAGGCTTACCTCTTGCAATTGTTGTATTGAGCGGACTACTTTCATATAAAAAGGGGCTAAACGGATGGCAAAAGGTGAAAGATCACCTTTGGAAGAACATTAAAGAAGATAAATCTATTGAAATCTCTAACATACTATCATTAAGCTACAATGACTTGTCAACTGTGCTGAAGCAGTGTTTTCTCTACTTTGGTATTTTTCCAGAAGATCGAGTGGTCAAGGCTGATAACATAATACGGTTGTGGATGGCCGAGGGTTTCATACCCAGAGGGGAAGAAAGAATGGAGGATGTCGCTGAAGGCTTCTTGAATGAGCTGATAAGACGAAGCTTGGTTCAAGTGGCTCGAACATTTTGGGAAAGAGTCACTGAATGTATGGTGCATGATTTACTCCATGATCTTGTGATACAAAAGGCATTGGAGGTAAACTTCTTTGACATTTATGATCCAAAAAGCCACTCCATATCCTCTTTATGTATCAGACATGTCATTCTTAGTCAAGGAGAAAGGTACCCCTCACTTGATCTTTCTAACTTAAAGTTGAGGTCAATTATGGTCTTCGATCCAGATTTTCGTAAGTTGAGGTCAATTATGTTCCAACATCTATATGTGTTGCACTTGGATATGCATGTTGGGAATATGCCTATAGTACCTGATGCCATAGGGAGTTTGTACCACCTCAAGTTCTTAAGATTGAGAGGTATCCATCGTCTTCCCTCTTCCATTGGCAACCTCAGGAATTTACAGACACTTTCTTTCAATGAGGACGGATAGTCTTGCCAACTACCCCTCAAGACAGCTGACCTAATAAATTTAAGACATTTAGTTGCTTCGTATTCAGAACCTCTGGTACATATAAGCAAACTCACTAGTCTTCAAGTTCTTAAAGGCGTTGGTTGTGATCAGTGGAAAGATGTAGACCCTGTTGATTTAGTCAATCTTCGAGAATTAGACATGTATGATATTAAGAAATTTTATTCCCTAAACAACATTAGCAGCTTGAAAAACCTAAGCCCTCTCACATTGCATTGTTTAAATATGGAATCATTACCATCCCTTGAATTTGTTAATTGTTGTGAAAAGCTCCAGAAATTGTGTTTAGATGGGGGAATAGAGAAACTGCCTCTGTTTCCAAATTCCATCACAATGATAGCTCTTTGGAACTCAGCACTGACAGAAGATCCGATGCCTATTTTGGGAATGTTGCCAAACCTAAGGAATCTCCAATTGTTTAGAGCTTATGAAGGAAAAAAAATAATGTGCAGTGATAACAGCTTCAGTCAACTAGAGTTCCTTATTCTTGATTATCTTTGGAACCTAGAAAGATGGGATTTAGCCACAAGTGCCATGCCTCTCATTAAAGATCTTCTTATCCATCGTTGTTCAAAGCTGAAGGAGATTCCAGAGAGAATGAAAGACGTGAAGCATTTCAAACATATACGTCATATGAAGTCTTATTTTTGATAATAGGAAAGGTAAATATACAAACAAATCCCAATCCTACATAACTTTCTTCATTTTTTTTCTTTCTTTTTTATATAAATAATAATATTTGTGTTAAACAGGAGATGAAGCTGTCACTCAAAAACATTCAAGTTGATGAAGATGGGTTGTCCAAGCATCAATCAAGTTTCCGTCACTTTACTGATTTTTTGGTTTTTGGGTTTTTTTTTTTAGTGTGTGGAATTGATTGTAAGAGATTTTTTTTTTTTTTGGGGGGGGGGGGGGGGATTGCATGCAAAAATAATTTTGTGATTATTTAATTAATATACATCTAGTATACAATAATATACATATGGTACAATAATATTACAAAACTTTTACATTTCTTTTTTACAAAAATATTGTAAAACTTGATATACAATATTTATATATGAATATTATACGAAATTATAAGAGGTATTTATACACCTATATACAATAATGTATAATTTTATACCCTATAATACAAAACAGAATTTCGTCAAACTTTGCAACTTAATTTCTCCCAAACGGCAAGATTGAATCTTCTGAAAATTTGTGGAGAAGTATAGTGATGGTCTATCATCCCCAGTAGGTGAGACACAATGAATCACAATAGACATCTTTGAGTCGAGACAGGATGTGCGGTGGCTGCAACATGAGTTGTTCTTCATGCAGTCTTTCCTCAAAGAAGCAGAACAAAAGCAAGTTGCAGATCAAAGAGTTCAACAATGGATGTTTGAGATCAACTCTGTTTCTAATGACGCCGTTGCTATAATGGAGACTTATAGCTTTGAGTTTAGTAAAGGTAACGACGATAGATTTGCTAGTCGTCTGAAAGCTTGCACTTGCATCTGCAGGAAGCAGAAAAAATCCTACAACGTCAGAAAGGAGATCCAATCACTCAAGCATCGAATCATGGATATCTCTCGCAAATGAGAGTCATATGGTATTAGAGATATCAACGATGCAGGAGAAAGGCCAAGTAATCGCCCAAACAATCAGTCTGACATGGTTAGAACATCGAGGAGAGCTACCTCATATGTGGATGATGACCAGGATAACATTTTTGTTGGCTATCAGGATGTTGTAGAAACATTGCTAACTGAACTTCTCAAAGCAGAGCCTCGCCGAAGCGTCATCTCCATTTATGGTATGGGCGGATTAGGTAAGACAACTCTTGCGAGAAACCTATACATCAGTCCTAATATAGTCAATAGATTCCATACATGTGCTTGGATATGTGTTTCTCAAGAGTACAACACCATGGATCTCCTTAGGAATATCATAAAATCCATCAAAGGTTGCATCAAGGGAACTCTAGATTTGTTGGAAAAGATGATGGAAAGAGATCTAGAAATTTACCTTCGTGATCTTTTAAAAGAACCCAAAGACATTGTGGTGGTCGATGATGTATGGCATAGAGAAGCATGGGAGAGTTTGAAAAGAGCATTCCCAGATAGCAAGAATGGCAGCAGAGTTATTATTACCACGCGCAAAGAGAATGTTGCTGAAAGAGCAGATAACAGAGGTTTCGTCCATAAACTTCGTTTCCTAAGCCAAGAAGAAAGTTGGGATCTCTTTTGTAGGAAACTACTCGATGTTCGGGCAATGACCTCCCCAATGGAGAGGCTAGCTAAGGATATGGTGGACAAGTGTGGAGGTTTACCTCTTGCAATTGTTGTTTTAAGTGGACTACTTTCACATAAAAGAGGGCTAGAAGAATGGCAAAAAGTGAAGGACAACCTTTGGCAGAACATTAAAGACGACTCTATTGAAGTCTCGTACATACTATCATTGAGCTACAACGATTTGTCAACTGCGCTCAAGCAGTGTTTCCTGTACTTTGGTATTTTTCCAGAAGATCACGTGGTCCACGTTGATCACATATTATGGTTGTGGATGGCTGAAGGATTCGTATCAACAGGTAAAGAAATAATGGAAGATGTTGCTGAAGGCTTCTTGAATGAGCTGATAAGATGAAGCTTGATACAAGTGGCAAGAACATTTTGGGAAAAAGTTAGTAAATGTAAGATTCATGATCTAATTCGCGATCTTGCTGTACAAAAAGCATTGGAGGTAAACTTTTTGGACATTTATGATCCAAGAAAGCACTCCATATCCTCCTTTTGTCTGAGACATTCCATTCATAGTCAAGGAAAACGGTATCTCTCACTTGATCTTTCTAACTTTAAATTGAGGTCACTTATGTTCCTTGATACAGACTTTTTAAAGATGGGTCTTATAAAGTTCCGTAATGTGTTCCAACATCTATATGTGTTGTACTTGGAGATTCGTGTTGACAATAAGTCTATAGTACCTGATGCTATAGGAAGTTTGTACCACCTCAAGTTCTTAAGATTGAGAGGTATCTATGATCTTCCCTCTTCCATTGGCAACCTCAAGAATTTACAGACACTTCTTGTCAATGACTATGGGTACTCATGCCAACTACCCCGCGAGACAGCTGACCTAATAAATCTAAGACATTTGGTTGCTCCGTATTCAAAACCTCTGAAACGTATAAGCAAACTCACAAGTCTTCAAGTTCTTAAAGGCATCCATTGTGATCAGTGGAAAGATGTTGACCTTGTTGATTTAGTTAATCTTCGAGAATTAAGCATGCATGAGATTACCAAAACTTACTCACTAAACAACATTACCAGCTTGAAAAACCTTAGCACTCTCAGATTGTTGTGTAAAGATGATGAATCATTCCCAGCCCTTGAATTTGTTAATTCTTGTCAAAAGCTCCACAAATTGTGGTTACAAGGGGGAATTGAGAAACTGCCTCTGTCGGACCAATTTCCAAATTCCATCGTAATGATGGTTCTTTCAGACTCAAAACTCACAGAAGATCCAATGCCTATTTTGGGAATGCTGCCAAACCTAAGGAATCTCGAATTTTTTAGAGCTTATGAAGGAAAAGAAATTACATGCAGTGATAACAGCTTCAGTCAACTGGAGATCCTTCGTCTTTTTTTTCTTGAGAACTTAGAGAGATGGCATTTAGCCACAAGTGCCATGCCTCATATTAAAGGTTTTGCTATCCATCGTTGTCCAAAGCTAAAAGAGATACCCGAGAGAATGAAAGATGTGGAGAGAATTCCTCTTCGATGATGCTTTTCAAGGATATATTGATGTTCTATTTCGGCCTCTTCATAATCATAGAGGTAATAAATCTCAATCCCCAATGATTATTTCTTCAACTCCTTTTACTCACTCTGCTGCAAATGACAGTCCTGAACATTATAATCTTTTGTATTTTACAGGAGAAGAAGCTGTCAATGGAAAAATGATTTTGTGTTGTTTTAGTTAATTGTTCTACTGTATGTTCTCTTGCTTATCAGCATTTAAGATGATGGTTTATATGTTAAGTGATATTTAAAATAGTATATGATACTCTCTTGTCCACAATTTAGTGTTTTTTGTTCCTCCTTCAATAGCAAAGGAGCTCATTTATCTAACTAGCTTTGGTATCTTAAGTTTTTGATTTTTGGTTTCAGACAGATTCAGCAAGCTATAAAAGGACACTACTTTTACTGCAAAATTAGAGATGCAAGAGGCGTATCTAGAATTTTGAGATGATGGATGCACTGTTATATAAAGGTTGATATATGGTATAAATTTGATTGGTTCGACATTTAGGTTTTTACTACTAAAAACCGTTAAAATTTTAAAATTATAGGTCTAAAATTAATTCTTATATACCAATTACCACTTAGAGAAGTGTTATCTAATTTTAGAAAGAAAAATAAATAAGATAAATATAAAATTCAACTTTCTAACCTCGCGGAGAGAGGTGCACCCAGTCATAATTGCATTATGTGATACTTGAAGTGTGGGTTCACGCATCTATATTTCAATATTTTTTAAAAAAATTATAATACTACTATATATGATTTCGGGAGGGGATCATGGGTTCACGTGAACCCGGTGACCCCCTTAGATACGCCTCTGGCAACACATACCAAAATAATCAAATCCCTAGAAGTCTAGTTTACTCACTCAAATTTAAGGACATGCCTTTTTCACCTAACGTAATCTAATCTTAAAAGGAAACAATGTACCTTTCCCTTAGCTTTCTTATTTGTTATTGTCTATGAACTTAACAAGAAAATAATTTTCCATGGAGAGAAAAAAATCTATAACAATATCAAAGTGTATAAAGAATTTGATTGGTTAGAGCAAGAAAATATTTCTATTAAAAGGAAAAATAAAAAAGAAGAGCTAAGATATAATGGATATTTTTAGTTAAATATTTACATTCATCATCAATTCTATAACTTAAATTCAATATAAAATTGTGGATGTAATTATCACCTACCATACCCAAACAAATTTATTAGGTGGACCATTGAATTGGACAACACATAATTATTACTGATAGACTTTTCTCCATATGTACTTTCATTACTCTAATTTTTACAAATGGGAACACTTTGATTTTCGCTTGCCCAGTCAAATGGGTCACATTTCACTTTCATTGCTCTAATTCTTTTTATTAGGTGGACCATTGTACAACACATAATTATTTAGACTTTTCTCCATACATATATTTTCCCACAAGTTGTGTAATGGTTGTTAAAGAAGCTTCAATACATATTTCAAGAAAGCATGGTACATAAACATAACTCTTAACTTGGCTTCAGCGGATAACTATACTTTCCAACTTTGAGTGTGCACAAGTAGACACTTAAACTTATATGAAACTGAACAAGTAGACATATGTGTCCTACGTGGCATAATACACGTAGGATGTCACGTAGTACACAAATTTGTCGTGTAGGACGAATATGTCTATTTGTTCAATTTTATATAGTTTTAAGTGTTTACTTGTGCACATCCAAAGTTAAAGGTCATAGTTGTTGGCTGAAGCCAAGTTAAGGGTCATGTTTATGTATTATGTCTTTTGTTTTTACTCAACTTTAATCACTATTAATGTCAACTGTTTCTGAGTGTATATCTCTATCTCCCATTTTCTAACTTGTATTCCAATATACTGCTTCCTCTTTTACAGATAAAAATCAATACTCCTTAAGATGGCTGATGCCTTTCTGTCATTTGCAGTTCAGAAATTGGGTGATTTCCTCATTCAGGAAGTTAACCTACGTTTAAGTCTAAGAGAGGATATACAGTGGCTGCGAAACGAGCTACTCATCATACAGTCTTTCCTCAAAGATGCAGAACAAAAGAGAAGTGGAGATCATAGAATTCAACAATGGGTAATTGAGATCAACTCTATTGCTAATGATGCTGTTGCTATACTCGAGACTTACAGTTTCGAGGCTGGCAAACGTGCTAGTCGTCTCAAGGCTTGCGCTTGCATATGTAGGAAGGAGAAGAAATTCTACAATGTCGCCAAGGAGATCCAATCACTCAAGCGACGAATCATGGATATCTCTCGCCAACGAGAGACTTATGGTATTACAAATATCAATAGTAATGCTGGAGAAGGACCAAGTAATCAGGTTACAACATTGAGGAGAACTACCTCATATGTGGATGACCAGGATTACATTTTTGTTGGACTTCAGGATGTTGTACAAACATTGCTGGATCAACTTCTCAAAGCAGAGCCTCGTCGAAGCGTCCTCTCCATTTATGGCATGGGCGGATTGGGCAAGACCACTCTTGCAAGAAACCTCTACAACAGTCCTAATATAGTCTCAAGCTTCCCTACTCGCGCTTGGATATGTGTTTCTCAAGAGTACAACACAATGGATCTTCTTAAGACTATCATAAAATCCATCCAAGGTTGCGCCAAGGAAACTCTAGATTTGTTGGAAAAGATGACAGAAACAGATCTAGAAAATCACCTTCGTGATCTATTAAAAGGATGCAAATACCTTGTGGTGGTTGATGATGTGTGGCAGAAAGAAGCATGGGAGAGTCTGAAAAGAGCATTTCCGGATAGAAATAATGGCAGCAGAGTTATCATTACCACGCGCAACCAGGATGTCGCTGAAAGAGCAGACTACAGAGGTTTTGTCCATAAACTTCGTTTCCTAAGCCAAAAAGAAAGTTGGGACCTCTTTTGTAGGAAATTACTTGATGTTCGAGCAATGGTTCCAGCAATGGAAAGTCTAGCTAAGGATATGGTGGAAAAATGTAGAGGCTTACCTCTTGCAATTGTTGTATTGAGTGGACTACTTTCGCATAGATGGGGGCTAGACAAATGGCAAAACGTGAAAGACTGCCTTTGGAAGGACATTGAAGAAGACTCTATTGAAATCTCCTACATACTATCATTAAGCTTCAACGATTTGTCACCTGCGCTCAAGAAGTGTTTTCTCTACTTTGGTATTTTTCCAGAAGATCGAGTGATCTATGCTGAAGACATAAAGCAGTTGTGGATGGCAGAGGGTTTCATCATACCAAGAGGAGAAGAAATAATGGAGGATGTCGCTGAAGGCTTCTTGAATGAGCTGATAAGACGAAGCTTGGTTCAAGTGGTGGATACATTTTGGGAAAAAGTTACTAAATGTAAGGTTCATGATTTACTTCGTGATCTTGCGATACAAAAGGCATTGGAGGTAAGCTTCTTTGACATTTATGATCCAAGAAAGAACTTGAAATCCACTTCATGTATGAGACATGCCATTCATAGTGAAGGAGAAAGGTACCTCTCATCACTTGATCTTTCTAACTCGAAGTTGAGGTCAATTATGTTCTTTGATCCACATTTTTGTAATGTGTTTCAACATATAGATGTGTTCCGACATATATATGTGTTGTACTTGGATATTAATTATGAAGTTATACCTGATGCCATAGGGAGTTTGTACCACCTCAAGTTGTTATGCTTGAGAGGTGTCAGTAAAATTCCCTCCTCCATTGGCAACCTCAAGAATTTACAGACACTTGTTGTTGTCAATATGGACAGATGCTTTTGCCAACTATCCCCCGAAACAGCTGACCTAATAAATTTAAGACATTTAGTTGTTCCATATTATAAACCTCTGGCAGGTATAAGCAAACTCACTAGACTTCAAGTTCTTCGCCTTCAGTGTGATCAGTGGAAAGATGTTGACCCAGTTGATTTAGTCAATCTTCGAGAATTAGAGATGGTTAATATTGAGAAATCTTACTCCCTAAACAACATTAGCAGCTTGAAAAACCTCAACACTCTCTCATTGTGTATTTTGTTTGATCAATCATATACACATACACTCCCATCCCTTGAATTTGTTAATAGTTGTGAAAAGCTCCAGAAATTGTGGTTAGATGGGAGATTAGAGAAACTGCCTGTGTTTCCAGATTCCATCACAATGATAGCTCTTATGTACTCAGAACTGACAGAAGATCCGATGCCTATTTTGGGAATGTTGTCAAACCTAAGGAATCTCCAATTGTCTGGTGCTTATGAAGGAGAAGAAATAATGTGCAATGATTACAGCTTCAGTCAACTAAAGTTCCTTCATCTTTATGATCTTCACAACTTAGAAAGATGGCATTTAGGCACAAATGCCATGCCTCTCATTAAAGATCTTTGTATCTGTCGTTGTCAAAAGCTGAAGGAGATTCCAGAGAGAATGAAACGCGTGAAGCATTTCAAACATAGATGAAGTCTTATATGATAATAGGAAAGGTAAATATACAAACACATCCCAATCCTTCATTTTTTTTCATTTTTATATAAATAATAATATTTTTGTTAAACAGGAGATGAAGACATTCAAGTTGATGAAGATGGGTAGTCCAAGCATCAATCAAGTTTCCGTCACTTTACTGATTTTGTGATTCTATGCAAAAATGAGGATTTTTTTGGTTTTTGGCTTCTATTTTTTTAGTGTGTGGAATTGGTTGGAAGAGATTTTTTTTTTTTTTTTTTTTTTTTTTTTTTTGGGGGGGAGGGGGGGGATTGTATGCAAAAATGATTTTGTGATTATTGAATTAATATACATCTAGTAAACAATAATATACAACTGGTACAATAATATACAGAACTTTTATATTTCTTTTTTACAAAAATATTGTAAAACTTGATATACAATATTTATACACGATACTATACGAAATCATAAGAGGTATTTATACACATATATACAATCATATATATATATATATATATATATATATATATATATATATATATATATATATATAAAAAGAGAACCCTAGGCCCGCCTACGTGGCGTCATCACAAACCAAGATTCCCTTTTAATTTATTTATTTACAAAACTAGTCTTCCCTTTACATGAAAAGTTGTGACTTTTATGAAGAGTTGCGACTTTTATGAAAACTTGTGACTTTTATGAAAGGTTGTGCCCTTTTCGAAGGGTTGTAACTTTTCCAAAGAGATGTGACCTTTCCGATAAGCCACAATAAATATTTGTTCACACTACCCTTTGTTGTCAATATATAGAGGGATTTCCTCTCATTTTAAAACAACGAAAATTTTTAACTTCTTCTTCTTCTGCACAATTAAATATTGTTTTTGTATCAATACACTGGTGAATAGAAACGTTCTATCCTGAGAGGATCTATTCCTTTAAACCTCGGGTACTAGAGGGGAATAATTTTATTAAAGGGACACTATACATTTAGTGGGCTCAATTTTTTCCAATCTGCTTCATTTTATTGTTACAGATCCTGGTATGTTTGTTTTAAACTTTGTTGTTTATGTTACTGCAAAGTTATTGCTAGTACAGATTAAATAACACACGTTAATTGAGTATTCACGCAAGTTTTCTCTACTGAAATTGTAGTTTCAAATTGAACTTCATCACTCTGGTATGTTGATTTTTAAAAAACACCCAAATAAACTGAATAGTTTTATGTAATATTTTCCCTTTCAAGTATATATAATAAGATGAATTATTGTCCCATATGATGCATTCTCCCTTTAATTTTTCATTTTAATAATTACTTATGATACATTTAAATGGGAAACTTCAAAATGATATATGTAAAGCAAACGGTAGGGTTGAACTTTCTACACGTTAGAATTAGAATATTTATTCACTTTTTCAGTCTTTTAAAATTTATTTATCCCTTCACCAATGATTATTTATTTATTAGAAATTTAATATCTCCGGTTGATGTTCATTTGATTCCCCAAAAATACCAAATAGTAACACTTCTTGGAAGCAAAAGGATAAATTATAAAATCAAATTAAAGATGACTGATTCAAGGATAAGTGATAAGATGTTATAATTATCATCTTCCTTTACATTATTAATATTTGTTACTACGTAATCTTGTATGTAGGATAATATAATGTTTTAATTTTAGTGACGGATGTGTTTTAAGTATTATTTTATAAATCCCGTGATATTAAATTTCCGCGCGAGGCGCGGGTGATTTAACTAGTAATGTATAATTTTATACACTATTATACAAAACAAAATTTCATCAAACTTTGCAACTTGATTTCTCTCAAACGACAAGATTGAATCTTCTGAAAATTTTTGGAGAAGTATGGTGATGGTCTATCATCCCCAATAGGTGAGACGTCATGAATCACAATAGACATCGTTGCAATATAATGTACACACAAAAATATTTAAGCTAAATAAGATGTAAATTTTATTTTTAAGAATGATTAACTAAAACTTGCAAAGAAATATAAAAAAAAAAAAAATAATAAGGTGGAGACAAACAACTTATTCTTAAAAATTAAGCAATGCATATTATTTTGAATATGACAAATCAAAGAAGCAATAGAAATTTATGTGACATAACTAATTCCAGCATAACTTGTTTTCCAACCAACTGACAGTGTATTTGGTATAAAGGAAAATGTTTTCCAAATCAACTTGTTTTCCTCAAATTTAAGGAAAATGACTTATCTCCAGAAAATTAGGAAAACATTTTTCAGAACTATTTTTCAACCTCACACCTCAACTTTTCACCCTAACTCAAGTCTCGAGTTATTCTCGATACAAATTCGGGATCTGACTCCTGATTCTTGATTCGGGACCCGACTTTCGACCTCGATTTGAGACCCGACTCAGGAGATGGATCTAAGTCAAATTCTGATTTAGGTGTCGAGTCCCAGGTCAGGATTTGAGGTCGAATATTGGATTGGATGTCGGGGTTTATTCCCCAGTCAGGTGTCGGTGTGGGGTTCCAAATTGAGTGTTAGAGTCAGGTTTTGAGTCTAGAGTCGAGATCTAGTCCCAGGTCAGTTGACGGATTTGAGTCCCGAATCAGTTGTCGAGGTTGGGTATCGTGGTTGAATTTCGATTTGAAAGTCAAGTCCTTGATAGGGAGTTGGGATTGAATCTCAATTTGGAAGTTGGGTCAGGTTTCACAACGAGTGTTGAGGTCGAATCTTGGTTTGGATCTCGCGTTAGGTGTTGAGATCGAGACCCGAAACAATCATCGAGTTAAAGATCAGGGTCAAGGTCAATGTCGAGTCCTAGGTTGGGAGTCGAGGTCAGGTCCAGGATCAGTTATCAGAGTTGATTTTCATATTAGAAACTATTTTCCTAAAATGTATTTCCTTATCTCTAGACAAAATAAAAGTCTTTTTTCTAAAAAATATTTTTCATTCACCAACCAAACACTCGAAAAAAAACTTCACTCATCAACCAAACATGAGAAAATAAGTTAGAAAACAATTTCCTCCATACCAAACACACCCTTATGTCTCAATCCCAAAAAATATTGAGGGTTGACAATCAGTTATGTGAATCATCACTATCAATATTGTTCTATTATTAATTAAACAGATGATGGTGAAAGATACACCTAAAGTATCCTAATTATCGAGTCTCATATTCGAACTATCAATTGAGCACTCTAACTTACAAAATGATCATCTAGGCACCTAATTCAAAACTTATGTGTCACGTCAACGTTAGGTGTTCATTAGACCCAATGATGACAAATTCAAGTGTTTAATTGTCAATTAAGACCAAATTGAAATGTCTAGATGTACACTCTCAAAGTTGAAGTGCTTATTTGATTAGATTGAATCAAATCAAGAAAAAGAAACTCAATCAAGGATTTGGTTTGGTATTGAAGAAAAAAAATTCGATCATAATTAATTTAGTTTAGTCATAACTTAAGAAAAAGAATATCAAAATCAAACCAAAGTGATATTATATTTATATAAATTTTATAAATATGTTATACTTTAAAATATTTATTATAATTCTTAATAAATAATGGTTGTAGATGCCAAATGGTGGTATGTAATTAATGGTGGACGATGGCAGTAGGTTGGATGAGGGAATTGTAACATACCCAGTAAAATCCCACTAAGTGGGATCTGAGGAGGGTAGAGTGTACGCATACTCTACCTCCAATTCTCATGAAAATATTTAAATAGGTATCTTAATAATATTAATATTTTTTTCTTATAGAGATTAATCATTCTGATTTATTCAGATACTGGAAAAAAAAAAAAAGGGGGGGGGGGGGGGGGGGGGGGCACTATTCTGATGGAATAATGCAAAGTCAAATATTGACTATATAGAAATTAGAAAGATATCATGTGCACTACAACCAAACCAATTTTAAATTTTCTGGGAATGTGTACTAATAATGTACTTGTTATTCCACATTTGATATAATTCATTTACTAATTAATCAAAGAGAAGAAAAGTAAACTAAAATATACTTAACTCTAGAGTCAAACTTCTTCTGGCAGCAATTAACAGCCAACTTTGATTTTACTTTCTCCCATATGTCTTTTGTCCTTATAAGTCTACGTATTGCCGTAAAAAATCCAAATGCCTAAAGATGGTTGATGCCTTTGTGTCATTCGCAGTTCAAAATTCGGGGATTTTCTCATACAGGAAGCTTCCCTGCGTACAAGTCTCAGACAGGATGTGCGGTGGATGCGAAATGAGCTGTTCTTCATGCAGTCTTTCCTCAAGAACAAAAGCAAGTTGTAGATCAAAGAGTTCAACAATGGGTGTTTGAAATCAACTCTATTGCTAATGACGCTGTTGCTATACTCGAGGCTTATAGCTTCGAGGATAGTAAAGGTGACGACGCTAGATTTACTAGTCGTCTGAAGGCTTACACTTGCATCTGCAGGAAGGAGACAAAGTTCTACAACGTCAGCAAGGAGATCAAATCACTAAAGCATCGAATCATGGATATCTCTCGCAAACGAGAGACTCATGGTATTAGAGATATCAATAATGCAGGAGAAGGGCCAAGTAATCGCCCAAACAATCAGTATGACATGGTTAGAACATTGAGAAGAACTACCTCATATGTAGATGAGGATCACATTTTTGTTGGCTTTCAGGATGTACAAACATTGCTAGCTGAACTTCTCAAACCAGAGCCTCACAGAAGCGTCATCTCCATTTATGGTATGGGTGGATTAGGCAAGACAACTCTTGCGAGAAACCTATACATCAGTCCTAATATAGTCTGTAGCTTCCCTACACATACTTGGATAAGTGTTTCTCAAGAGTACAACACCATGGATCTCCTTAGGAATATCATAAAATCCATCCTAGGTTGCACCAATGAAACTCTAGATTTGTTGGAAAAGATGACACAGAGAGATCTAGAAATTTACCTTCGTGATCTTTTAAAAGAACCCAAATACCTTGTGGTGGTCAATGATTTAGGGCATAAAGAAGCATGGGAAAGTTTGAAACGAGCATTTCCAGATAGCAGAACGGCAGCAGAGTTATTATTACCACACACAAAGAGGATGTCGCTGAAAGTGCAGATAACAAAGGTTTTGTCTATAGACGTCGTTTCCTGAGCCAAGAAGAAAGTTGGGATCTCTTTTGTAGGAAACAACTTGATGTTCGGGCAATGGTCTCAGCAATGGAAAGGCTAGCAAAGGAAATGGTGAACAAGTGTGGAGGTTTACCTCTTGCAGGTGTTGTATTAAGTGGACTACTTTCACATAAAAGGGGGCTAGAAGAATGGCAAAAGGTGAAGGACCACATTCGGCAAAACATTAAAGACGACTCTATTGAAGTCTCCTACATACTATCATTGAGCTACAACAATTTGTCAACTGCGCTCAAGCAGTGTTTCCTGCTGTGTCATGTCATGTTTTCACTTTCTGTTCCTGCTGCTTTTTCTCAACCTATGAATACTTGTCTATCTAATAATGCGTGTGATACTTGTAAGACCACTGCTAAGTGTGATATCAATGTTACACATAGTTACAGACTTATACCCCATCCTATTTTCCCTCATCTATAAATGCTTCTCATTCAGATAATAAAAGAAGTCTGTTCTCACTCTAATTCTCAGTCTGTTAATTGTTCTTCTCATGGAGATTGTGTAGACTCTTTGTGGCATACCAGATTGGGACATGATCCTTTTGTGATAACGAGGGAATGTCTTCTACCAGCCCGTTTTGCACCTAAGCAACCATTTTTGTGCCAAATCTGTCCCATGGCAAGGCAAACCAAATCACCATTTCGACAAAAGTCCACATCCTCTACCATACTGTTTGACCTCCTGCACATAGACATTTGGGGACCATACCACTTACCCACACATGAAAACCACAAATATTTTGTGACTCTTAAGTTAATTCATGCAAGATCCCAGAGAACCTCACCTCAAAGTTGCAATGCATGTTCTCGATGTTTGAAGAGTGATACTACCCTGGAAATTTTCATGTCAAAAACTCCTGATTTTAGTCTAAGAGCTTACTCTACCTCAGATTAAGCCTCCTGGCCAGATACCAGATTCTAGAAGGTTAGTTAGTGTTTATAATGTGATGCTTGGCAACAATCCTATCAGTTGGAAATCCAAGAAACAAGTTACAATCTCCCTTTCTTCTGCTGAGGCAGGGTAGAGGTCTATCAGAATAGAGGTTGGAGAGTTGATTTGGCTCAGAAGAGTATTCACAAAACTCAATGTTCCTTGCATTACTCCTAACAGATATTGTGATAGCCAAGCAGCAATTCATATTGCCAGAGATCATGTTTTTTCATAAGTGTGCAAAACACATAGAGGTAGATTGTCACTTTGTTAGAAATAATCTGCAGGATGGGATCATTCCTCTTCACGATATCTCAACTACTGAACAGTTAGTTGATGTATTCACCAAATCCTTAACAGGGATCAAGCACATTGCCATTCTAGGCAAGATGGCAGTGAATTCTTCCCCTCCAACTTGAAGGGGATGTTGAGATTGATTAGTTAGTTAGTTGGTGGTAGTGGTAGCTATCAACAGTAATATTTAAGTAGTTAGAAGGGTCAAGTCAGTTAGTTAGTTAGTTAGGAAGGGTATATTTGTCATTTCCATAACTAATTAGCTACACAGTCTTGTGAGTGTGTGTGTGTATATATATATATATATATATATATATATCTTCGACCCTGTTTGGATTGACTTTTGGCTTTTGACTTATTTTTAATCATTTGAGCTTAAAATCAAATGCTTATAAGCGGTATTTTAGTTTACAGAAACACTAGAAAAAGTGCTAAAAGCTCTAAGCCTCTTTATGAGAACTGACGCTTTATAACTCTCTATGAGAAGTGAAAAAACCACTTAACTATAAGGACACAAGCTCCACCAGCACTACAATTAAAGCCCCTCGGTCCACCAGTACTACAATTAAAGCCCCTCGCTCCACTCATTTTTGAACTTCTAATCAGATGCGAAAGATATTTCTTTCAATTCTCTCTTCAAGCTTCAATGGAAGCTCAATTCAGCTCATCAATGTTTCTTTCACTTGATTTCTGATGATAATTTTTACATCAAGGTTGGGCATATCAATTAGACAACAAAACCCAATTAAATATGCTTGAAATGAAAACCCACAATTACCTAAGTTATCATATCACAGTTTCATCCCTAACTCAATTGTACTTCATACATAAGAAGATCACAAGCTAAATTCACAGTAGGTGAAAATCCACGAATTATGGTTCTTTCGAGAAATATGAAGTTCAGTGTACTCACTGGTCCTCGATCCTGGAAGAAGCCCTCATATTTGAGGGTCTTGATACAAGAAAAGATTTTGTTCTAGTTCATTCATATATATATTAGATCGATTCATCTTACATAATTATACAATTGAAGTAGAGGGAAGGAATGTACTCTCTGTTGCAGAGAGAGAGAGAGTAAAGATTACATTTGTATGTTGATTATTATCGTTCTCAATTTGATGAATGAAGATAATAATTAAATTTGCCATCTAAATTGTTTAAAATCTTTCACTATGTTATTTAGATTCCTAGAATAACTATATCATTTATATTTTTGGTATATCTTTTATAGACCAAATACATAAATAGGCACTCAAACTTGATCTCAACTGGCAAGTGTCTAGACACCTAAACTCATCTCCACCATGTTAGTTGAACACTCCAACTTACAAAATGATCATCCAGCCACCTTCAAAATTTATGTGCCACGTCAGCGTTGGGTGTCCACGAGACCCATGAAGGACAAATTGGAGTGTTTAGCTGCTAGTTAGGACCAAGTTGAGGTGTCTATATGTGCACTCTCAAAGTTAGAGTGTTTACTTGCCAGTTGAGGTCAAGTTTGTGTATGTATTATGCCTTTTTGATATAGTTGCTAACTCTGACAAAACATTTTGGTAGGTATAGCTGACAAAAAATAATACACAGCTATTGAGGATTCTTTCTTTCAAGTCCAATCATTTCCAAGGAAAAATATTCCTTCTTTAATAACTGGATATCAAGTTCTCATAATTTCTGTACAATGAGGAGACAAAGAGAAAACTACTATGAAGAATCTACAAATAAAGATATTCTCTCATGGGATTTATAAGCAGACAAGTAAATGTTTAAGTGAACATAAATTTTATTCAGATACTTAACTAAAATTATTCTTCCAAATATTCTACCTAACTACCTTCAGTAGTATTAATCAAGAAACAGTGATACCTTGTCCTTGAGACTGCTTTTCTTCTTTACCATAACTGGTCGATCCTCAAAAGGATTACTTTGGGTTTTCTTGTTCAGATCACGAGCTAAACTCATTTCTTCTCTGACCAGTTCAACTCTCTTCTCCTCGTGAGTTTTCTTCAACAGGGGACCAAGAAACAAATCTAACATGTCTTGGGTCGGATTCTCGGACATGTTAAGCTTAGGAGAAGCATCTTCAATTGTTCTCTCTTGAATTGAAATACAATCAAAATTTGTTTCTCTTCTCAAAGATTGATTGTCAACATTACTTAATGAGCCTATTGACATGGAAATAGCATCCTCCGTTGGACCACTTTTTCCTTTGCCTGATGTAGCTTGCTCATTCTCATTCACATACTGCCAGGAAATGGAAAATACGATAACAACCAATAATTCTCATATTTACAACAAAAGTCAAAGTATCAATTTTTTATACCAAACAACAAGAGCACTTAAGACACCACCACCAACAACAACAACTTATCCGATGTAATCTCGCAAGTGGGGTCTGGGGAGGGTAGGATGTACACAGACCTTACCCCTACCCTCGGCTCAAAAGCAGTGTAATCAAAGAATGATTGGAAGGGAAATAACGAGAGCAAAATAGCAAGATGAACAAAGCAAATGAAGCAACAGGAGTAGTAAAAATTAAAGAATAAGCTACTACATGAACACTAACTAATGCTACAAATAAGGAGAAGAAGAGAAGAGGAGATTCGCCCCCAGCCTCTCCCACATAAAAGCACAACAATACTCAAGACACCACATATATTTTACAAATCATTCAAATGCCACAGATTAATAACTTATTTCTGTATTTTTAAATAGAAAGTGAAGTAGTGCCTCTCATTTTTAATAGCAATTAAAGCTTTAGTAAATGAATCAGATGTTTCAAAATTAGTAAGATTTAGATATCAATAATCACCTCCTTAGCAATGCTCATTAAATCTTCAACGGTCAAATCTTCATCAGCATCACCAGCATACTGCAAAATGAATAGTAAAAAAATCTGAGCTAACACATTTCTGGCCAAATGTGATCATTACTTTAGATGGTAAATTTGAAGAATTGTTTAGGAAACCTCAAGAGAACTAAAGAGGTCACACTCTTCTGCTATGTGCATTAGATCTTCCACAGTCAAATCCTCATCATCTGTTTTTGGTGTTGACTCTTCAACATCAGCACAATTCTCATTCCTGGAATTCTTTGTTTTCTGTTTCTGCCTCCTTAAACTAGGGCCAGCTTCACTAGAATTTACCTTCAACCTGCTGCATTTTCTCTTCCTTAAGCCGCTTCTATCTCTTGCTTTTGTTGTTGACTCTTCCATCTCAACAACTCCCTCAGTCTTGGAATTCTTCGTTTTCTGTTTCTGTCTCCTCAACATAGGAACCGCTCCATCACCATTTACTTGCCTGTTGTCACATTCACTCCCCATTAAAGCACTTTCATCATCATTTGGTAGGTTTAACTTTCTTCTGCTTCTTTTTGTTGTTTGGCATATTGGAATCTGAGTGGACGACTCCTCAGTGAATGTTTCCTTTTTAACCTTAATCTTTCTGTTTTTCTGCCTCTGAGTGACAATCTCCTCCTCTGTAGTATTATTATTGTCTACTTTATCAGTTTTGACTTTTTCCTTTACTTGACCAGCAGCAGATGTAGCACACATCCACTGAGGCAACTGCCTTGTTCCACCCTTGTCAAGAACAACCCGATCATCCATTATTTTGATTACTTTTCTTTTGCAGAACTACTCTAGCAGATAAATTTCTTGTAGAGTAAAAGCTACTCAGTCGAGAGAAAGGAGGACACTCAGAATATTCAAGCTAAAAGCTGTGCCGAAAACAACTCAATCAGCTTGAGCAGCTTATACGTAGTGGTAAAGGGATGCAACTTCCATCATCCCGAGACGTATTTTTCCACTGAAAAGAATGACGAATTTGAGCACTCACCTTCCTCAAAGTGCGCCCTGTAAAAGTAAACAAAAGGAGAAAATAAATCCTCTTTCCGATGATTTAGCATCAACCACAAACTTTGGGCTTTTATTATAGGAGTCCTTATGAAGAGGGAACCGGTAAGCACACAAGAATAAGTAGTAATAACATATATAAATTTGAAGAGAAATTATAAAATTTTCAAAACTATGTGTAACATTTTTGAAGATTGTAGCTTCCCACCTAATCTATAAAAAAAAACTTAGATTGTAACTATAATGCCTTGAACATTATAGTTAATCATTATTTTAGATAATTGATAAATCTTTTCATTTTTATTGAATACTAGTTATTATATTAAACAGTGTCTTACAATTTGGGTAAAACAGGAAATGAAGCTGTCTTTTATTGATCCATTTTTGACAAGCACTTGAAGACATTTGCATAGATGAAGTTGGATTGTAGAAGCATTAATCAGGCTTCTGCCGCTTTACTGATTATTTCAGGGCTGCCAAAGAGAGTTAATCTCAACATTCAGTTTTTTGTTTGTTTGGTTTGGTTTTTTAGTGTTTAATTTCTTTTTGTTTTTGGTTTTTTTAGTGTGTGGAATTGGTTTGAAGAGACTTTTTTTTGGGATTCTATGCATAAATGATGGTGTTAATGTGAATTAATAGTTCTGCAGTATGTTATCTTGCTTATCCACATTTAAGATAATGCTTTATGTAATATGTTACTGTTGAATCTGATTATCTCCCCAGAGAACTAACTTGATAAACTTAACACTATTAATTGCTCGATATGGAGAAACTCAGCAAGTTGGAAAACATCATGGATAACCCCCAGTTCCGATGAACACACACTAAAGAGCATAACTGTTTAAATGTTTTTGAAATAGGGCCTTCTTTAAGCAAACCAGATGCCTCCCTCTTTAATCCCTCTTCCATCTACTTAAATGCTGTGTCACATTCATTTCATGCTAGTAATTAATATCAAGATTGCATCAATGGCAGAAATGACACTAAATACCACTACAAAATACTAACAAAACAGAAAGAAGATGTCACACATCAGTTTTTCACAAGAGGCAGTTGACTAAGTACATGTCTCTTAGAGCCTGAATACCCAAAAAAAAAAGTTTTGAAGCTGCATTGAAGTGCCTTCTATTGTTTTGCTCTCTTTTTCTTATATCTTGTTTTGATTTCTTTGAGATGAAAAAAGAAATTAAAATCCATAGAACGTAGATGCTCACGGTTAACAATAAAACTTCCAAAATCATGTTTTTTGTGAAGGAAAAAAAAAAAATGTCACAGTTCAAGTCCAGCAATTCCCGGCAAATTACTCAATTCGTCAAATGAATCCATAAAGCAACACATAGTTAGACATCAAACCCAACTTCATAATATACTTTCTCTGCACAAAGTGCCAATTCACTGAGTCATGTCATGTTTCACTTTATGTTCCTGTTGCTTTTTCTCAACCTATGAATAATTGTTTGTCTAATAATGTGTCTGATACTTGTAAGACCACAGCTATGTGTGATATCAATGTTATACAGCGTTAAAGACTTTAGATGAATGTCAATTGCACACCAAGAGCACTCCACCTTTTGTTACTGCTTCTCTTGTGTCTACAGAGTATAGAACAGATTGACACTTCACACTGCCAGTCCTACCAATGATGCTCCTTTACTTGCTGATCAAAGTCTATCATCCTATCAACCTCATCGATCATCCTTCCTTGATAAGACCTTGCCACCATCCATTTCCAGTAGCCACTTAGACATACCTGCACCTAGGAGATCCTCTAGGATCCACAATACCCCATCTCATTTGAAGGAATTTGTCTAATATCTTCCCCTTGTGAAAGACCAGGTCTAAGAACCTTCTCCACCTCTCAGTGCCCTTTTCACCAACACTGGACAAATTCCCCTCATCTCACTGGATCCTGATAGCCAGCAGGTTATGCAAAACATTCTCATGATAGAGAACCTAATTCCTATGAGGGAGCAGCTATGAATCCCACATGGCAAACAACCATGACACGGTAATTTTAGGCTTTATATGCTAATCAAACTTGGGATTTAGTTAATCTACCTGCAGGAAAGAAGGCAATAGGTTGTAGGTGGGTTTACAAGATCAAACACAGCGCACATGGAAGTGTAGAGAAGGTTCAAGGCTTGGTTGGTGGGCAAAGGGTACACTCAGCCAGCAGGAATTGACTATACTGAAACATTTTCACCAATGGTCATCTTGACCACGGTCAAGACCTTAATCAGTGTAGATGTCGAACAACGATGGAAGCTTTATCAACTAGATGTCAATAATGCATTCCCCCATGTAAACTTGCATGGAGAAGTCTACATGGATGCTCCTCAAGATTTGCAGGTAGATGCTCCATGACTAGTGCACAGACTCAAAAAGTCTTTGTATGGCTTAAAACAGGCAAGTAGACAATGGTATGATAAGCTAACAGAAACTTTATACTCCCTCCGTTTCAAAAAGAATGACCTCCTTTCCTTTTTAGTCTGTTTCAAAAAGAATGACCTCTTTCCTTTTTTGGTAACATTTTAATTTCAGCTTTCCACGTGGCATGTTTAAAGCCACAAGATTGAAGGGCAATTTAGTACATTTGACATGACTTTAATTTAGGTCCACAAGATTCAAAAGTCTTCTTTATTTTCTAAAACTTTGTGCCAAGTCAAACCAAGTCACTCTTTGTGAAACGGAGGGAGTACTCGATTTGCACATTCAGTTGAATACTACTCACTTTTCTACAAAAAGTTTGCCACTTTATCAGTCTTTGTGGCAGTGTATGTAGATGACATAGTACTTAAGGAACAGATCTGACAGAAATCAACAGCCTAAAGGCGTTCTTACATGATATGTGCAAAACGAAGGATTTGGGACAGCTACATTATTTCCTAGGTTTTGAATTGTTCTACAGGGATGATGGTGTGATGATCTCCAAACGAAATTCACCAGACTTGTTGAAGGAGTTTGATTGTATGTCATATACTGCAGTGGCAGCTCCACTAGAGTGCAACCTCAAATTGAAGGCAACTGAGGGTCCTCTACACAGTGATCCTATTTATTATAGGAAATTGGTGGGGAACTCAACTTCCTCACTAATACCGGACTGGATATAGCACACAGTGTTCAACTCTTAAGTCAATTTATGCAAGCTCCTAGAGAACCTCACCTCAAAGTTGCAATGCATGTTCTCGGATATTTGAAGACTGATCCTACCCCGGGAATTTTCATGTCAAAAACCCCTGATTTACTCTAAGAGCTTACTGTGACTCAGATTGGGCCTCCTGCCCAGATTCCAGAAGGTCAGTTAGTGGTTGTATTGTGATGCTTGGCAGCAGTCCAATCAGTTGGAAATCCAAGAAACAAGCTACAGTCTCCCTTTCTTCTGCTGAAGCAGAGTACAGGTCTATCAGAATAGTGGTCGGAGAGTTACTTTGGCTCAGAAGAGTATTCACAAAACTCAATGTTCATTGCATCACTCCTACTCATGTGTATTATGATAGCCAAACAACAATTCATATAGACGGATTTCATGTTTTTCATGAGCGTACTAAACACATAGAGGTAGATTGTCATTTTGTTAGAAACAATATGCAGGATGGGATTAACTCTTCACCATATATCAACTACTGAACAGTTTTCTGATGTATTCACTAACTCCTTAACGGGGATCAAGCACATTGCCATTCTTGGCAAGCTGGCAGTGAATTCTTCCTCTCCAACATGAGGGGTGTTGAGATTGATTAGTTAGGTAATTAGTTAGGAAGGGTATTTTCATCATTTTCTATATAACTTATTAGCTAGTCGGTGTTGTGTGTATATATCTCATAGCCTTTTTGGATTGACTTTTGGCTTTTGACTTATTAATTACCATATTAGCTTAAAATCAAATGCTTATAAGTAGTTTTTTAATTTGCCCAAATACTTGTTAAACAAGTTTAACTTAAAAGCACTAAAAATAAGTTGATCCAAACGGACTCTTAGCCGAGAATTGTAATAGCTTAGCTTTTGCAATACCCCGTCGGCCTAAACCCCGCGATGAGAACTAACGCATTCTAACTCTCTATGATGAATTTAAGCCACTTGACGGTAAGAAGAGGAGCCCTGCCCCAACTTCAATTAAAGCTCCCCTGGTTCCACTCATTTTTGAACTTCTAATCAGAAGCAAAAGATATTTTCTCTCTTCAACCCTTCGGGGTAGCCCCACTGGTTTGGGCTTGGGACTTCCATGTTGGAGGTCTCAAGTTCGAAACCCCTTGCCGGTGAAAGCAAGGGGTTTGCCTTCTGGGTCGAGCTCGTCGCACCGGGCTTGCTTAGTGCGGGTTACCTCTCCTATGTGGTTTGCAAGCTATTGCATAGGAGTGGGGGGTTTTACCCTGTGCGCACCCAAAGGGTAGCGGCTGCGGGTTTCCATTGTCATCAAAAAAAAAAAAATCTCTCTTCAAGCTTCAATGGAAGCCCAATTCAGCGCATCAATGGAACTTTCACTTGATTTCTGACAATAATTTTTACACCAAGGTTGGGCATATCAATTACTTTATTTCTCTCTTATAAATTCATATCCATTTTCTCATCTTTGGTATATCATTTCTTTCTTCTTTTTTTATTTCCTTTCTGGTCATAGTCAAAAACCGCAAAAGAAAAGTTGTCATCAATGTTTGTAGAATTGTTAAGGACAATAACATTATTGTTATATCTGGATGGAAGACGTTATGATTGATTGATTAATTGTAAAGAATGTTTGGAAGGAAATAATACTTTTTTTATATGTTGTATGAATTACAACAAAATAATGAATTATTTGTACGATTTAATGTAAAGTGCTTATAGTGATGACCATTTGTAAGTGATTTTTGTATTAGTTTTAAATGTTATTTTATAATGTATTATTTTCTTATTTCTTTTATGGTTTAATAGGTTCTCTGCCTATATAAAGAAATTTGTGTCTAGATTACAATTGAATAGATACTACTTATTTAGATTTTACATAATTATTGGCGTGGAATATTTACAATATTATATTTCTTATTTCCAAATGAAATTAAAAATTATCTCAATGAAAGATTAGATATTTCATTATATGTCAAATCATTTGTGTTTTACATGAATAATATGAAATATTTGGTAGATATGTTGATTGACTATGCATGCATTTATAGTTAGTTCATTATCTCATGAATTAGTATATTGCCTCTTTAATTAAGAATAAAGAGATCTAAAAGTATAAAGTTCATTATCAATAATCCATATAAAATTAGATAACTATTTTAATTTTCAAACAAAACTCTTACTCTAACAATTATCTGTGTAGCACTAATTGGTAAAAATTCTTCCTATATCCACCATCATTTATGCTTTTTAGTGCAACATAAATCCAATAAATACTTAACATTTACAAGTCAAACATTAATTATAATAAGATGTCTAAGGACTTATGTGGAGCATGATTTATAAATTTATAGTAATGGATACACTTGGCAACACGCGCGACGTGCGTACCCAGATACTAGTTCTATTAAAAGTGGAAAGAGTCTAAGTCAAAAGTTAAATTACTAAATGTCCTTTAAAGTATTTATCATTTTATTTTTTTATAAAAATTAATTGTCTATTAAATTTAATTGGAAAGACCTTTCATCTACCTTTTAACATGTACAAATTCTATGTACTTTTTATTTACAAGTTTAATATGCGTCATGTATTTATTTTCTTCACCTTTAGCTTCCAACTGTTTAAACATATCATATTCTTTATCAAATTATATATACCTTATTCAATATATATATATATATATATATATATATATATATATATATATATATATTCTACTTGACTGTTTGAGTGTTGGTAGTTAAAAATATTATTGTTGCCAAATCAATAGGTAAAGAAGAGACTGTACATTATACCAAAGAAACAAGGTTCAATAACTTTGCTAATTAAAGGTGAAACTAGAAATCAAAGTAAAAAAACCAAAAATTTCTTAGGAAAAATAATTCTTCCTTTTAGAGAGCTTTGCACTTCTTATTTAGTATATAATTTATAACTCAATGTTTCTTAATACTAATATTTATGTAATTTCTTGCAACTTTGTGGTCAATAAAATTGGGTTACACACGCAAGGCGCGTGCCTAGAAACTAGTGTCTTTCTATACAAACCAAGAAACATGAGCAGAACAAATATTTAATCATAATCTCCATAATCTTGCATATTATTTTTATATGATGTTGTGTTGTATTATGTGTGACATTCTACTTTAGTCTCTTTAATAGTCACGATTCACGAAGATAAATATATAAAATAAATTCCAATTTACAAAGATCAATATTTCTTATTTAATCACTCTGTTGCAGTTTTGCATAAATAAACAGGAGCGGATTTACCTTAGGCCAAGGAATGTCACGTGACACAACTTCATCGGAAAATTTTATTAAACAGGTATAGAAAATTGAAAACTATAATACAAATAAAGGTAAAATATAATAAAGTGGCACTCCTTGTATGAAAGAGCAATGTAGCTCAGACGGTCAGGGGCTTAGCTTTTGCCCAGTTGATTGGGGTTTGAATCTCAATAACATCATTTTCTTACTTGGTTAATTAAATTTTTAATTTAAATTTATTTCCTAGACACATAAAAATGCTAAAACAAAATTAAGAATTTTTAAATATAATATTATAGTTTTTTAAAATAACATTTTATTTTTTTATTTTTTTATTTTTTTATTTTTATTTTAAAATGTGACACCGCTTATGAAAAATCCTGTGTACGCCACCGTAAATAAATATGATTGATAAAATGTTTAGTTTGGCATTTGCACAAGGATTTTACTTCTATAAAAATGATATTTTAAAAAAACTTGTACATTATCAACTTTAACTAATCATTTATAAATAAATTACTTATGTTGAAGAGTTTTATTGGTGTGCTATTAGTTCACAAACTGTTTGTTGCTTGTTATGACTATTTGTTTACTAGTCATTTATAAATAAATAGGAAAAATTACGCGATTAAACAAACTTATACTACTTAATTAGTCATTATAGTTATAGTTCGACTGTAATTATACAAAATATATAAGTTCATACATCTTGAACGGCAACTTTTGGCTTCACCACTACACTGAGCATAACTTGTGTCATGCAATTTTAAATTCTTGGCTTGCAGTTAGCAGAGAATATATACTTTTCTTTACCATTAACCTCAAAAACTCTATCATCTTTCTACTTTAACACTTTTTCCGCTGTCGGATTTTTGAAGCTTTAAATACTGAATTCCATGTTAACAATATTATTCATCTCTCAATCTACTGCTTCCAAATATTAATTTCTATACGCCTACCCTTCAAAAGATGGCTGATGCCTTTGTGTCATTTGCAGTTCAAAAATTGGGTGATTTCCTCATACAACAAGTTTCCCTGCGTAAAAATCTGAGAGATGAAATTAGATGGCTGAGAACTGAGCTACTCATCATACAGTCTTTCCTCAAAGATGCAGAACAAAAGAAAAGTGGAGATCATAGAATTCAACAATGGGTAATTGAGATCAACTCTATTGCTAATGATGCTGTTGCTATACTCGAGACTTACAGTTTCGAGGCTGGTAAACGTGCTAGTCGTCTCAAGGCTTGCGTTTGCATATGTAGGAAGGAGAAGAAATTCTACAATGTCGCCAAGGAGATCCAATCACTCAAGCAACGAATCATGGATATCTCCCGCAAACGAGAGACTTATGGTATTACAAATATCAATAGTAATGCTGGAGAAGGATCAAGTAATCAGGTTACAACATTGAGGAGAACTACCTCATATGTGGATGACCAGGATTACATTTTTGTTGGACTTCAGGATGTTGTACAAACATTGCTGGATCAACTTCTCAAAGCAGAGCCTCGTCGAAGCGTCCTCTCCATTTATGGCATGGGCGGATTGGGCAAGACCACTCTTGCAAGAAACCTCTACAACAGTCCTAATATAGTCTCAAGCTTCCCTACTCGCGCTTGGATATGTGTTTCTCAAGAGTACAACACAATGGATCTTCTTAAGACTATCATAAAATCCATCCAAGGTTGCGCCAAGGAAACTCTAGATTTGTTGGAAAAGATGTCAGAAACAGATCTAGAAAATCACCTTCGTGATCTATTAAAAGGACGCAAATACCTTGTGGTGGTTGATGATGTGTGGCAGAAAGAAGCATGGGAGAGTTTGAAAAGAGCATTTCCGGATAGAAATAATGGCAGCAGAGTTATTATTACCACGCGCAACCAGGACGTCGCTGAAAGAGCAGACTACAGAGGTTTTGTCCATAAACTTCGTTTCCTAAGCCAAAAAGAAAGTTGGGACCTCTTTTGTAGGAAACTACTTGATGTTCGAGCAATGGTTCCAGCAATGGAAAGTCTAGCTAAGGATATGGTGGAAAAATGTAGAGGCTTACCTCTTGCAATTGTTGTATTGAGTGGACTACTTTCGCATAGATGGGGGCTAGACAAATGGCAAAACGTGAAAGACTGCCTTTGGAAGGACATTGAAGAAGACTCTATTGAAATCTCCTACATACTATCATTAAGCTTCAACGATTTGTCTGCTGCGCTCAAGAAGTGTTTTCTCTACTTTGGTATTTTTCCAGAAGATCGAGTGATCAATGCTGAACACATAATGCAGTTGTGGATGGCAGAGGGTTTCATCATACCAAGAGGAGAAGAAAGAATGGAGGATGTCGCTGAAGGCTTCTTGAATGAGCTGATAAGACGAAGCTTGGTTCAAGTGGCTCTAACATTTTGGGAAAAAGTTACTGAATGTAAGGTTCATGATTTACTTCGTGATCTTGCGATACAAAAGGCATTGGAGGTAAGCTTCTTTGACATTTATGATCCAAGAAAGAACTTGAAATCCACTTCATGTATCAGACATGCCATTCATAGTGAAGGAGAAAGGTACCTCTCATCACTTGATCTTTCTAACTCGAAGTTGAGGTCAATTATGTTCTTTGATCCACATTTTTGTAATGTGTTTCAACATATAGATGTGTTCCGACATTTATATGTGTTGTACTTGGATATTAATTATGGTGAAGTTATACCTGATGCCATAGGGAGTTTGTACCACCTCAAGTTGTTAAGATTGAGAGGTGTCAGAAAAATTCCCTCCTCCATCGGCAACCTCAAGAATTTACAGACACTTGTTGTTGTCAATGAGGGCAGATGCTTTTGCGAACTATCCCCCGAAACAGCTGACCTAATAAATTTAAGACATTTAGTTGTTCCATATTCTAAACCTCTGGCAGGTGTAAGCAAACTCACTAGTCTTCAAGTTCTTCGCCTTGATTGTGATCAGTGGAAAGATGTTGACCCAGTTGATTTAGTCAATCTTCGAGAATTAGGGATGACTAATATTGAGAAATCTTACTCCCTGAACAACATTAGTAGCTTGAAAAACCTTGACACTCTCAGATTGTGTATTTTGTTTCGTCAACCATATACATATCCATTCCCATCCCTTGAATTTGTTAATAGTTGTGAAAAGCTCCAGAAATTGTGGTTAGATGGGAGAATAGAGAAACTGCCTTTGTTTCCAAATTCCATCACAATGCTGATTCTTGTCGACTCAGAACTGACGGAAGATCCGATGCCTATTTTGAGAATGTTGCCAAACCTAAGGAGTCTCCATTTGTCTAGAGCTTATGAAGGAGAAGAAATAATGTGCAATGATTACAGCTTCAGTCAACTAGAGTTCCTTCATCTTTATGATCTTCACAACTTAGAAAGATGGCATTTAGGCACAAATGCCATGCCTCTCATTAAAGATCTTTGTATCTATAATTGTCACAAGCTGAAGGAGATTCCAGAGAGAATGAAACACGTGAAGCATTTCAAACATATATGAAGTCTTATATGATAATAGGAAAGGTAAATATACAAACACATCCCAATCCTTCATTTTTTTTCTTTTTTATATAAATAATAATATTTTTGTTAAACAGGAGATGAAGACATTCAAGTTGATGAACATGGGTTGTCCAAGCATCAATCAAGTTTCCGTCACTTTACTGATTTTGTGATTCTATGCAAAAATGAGGATTTTTTTGGTTTTTGGCTTCTATTTTTTTAGTGTGTGGAATTGGTTGGAAGAGATTTTTTTTTTTTTTTTTGGGGGGGTGGGTGGGTGGGAGGGGGGGATTGTATGCAAAAATGTATCCAAGTATGTTGATTTTTAAAAAACACTCAAATAAACTGAATAGTTTTATGTAATATTTTCCCTTTCAAGTATTTATAATAAGTTGAATTATTGTCCCATATGATACATTCTCCCTTTAATTTTTCATTTTAATAATTACTTATGATACATTTAAATGGGAAACTTTAAAATGATCTATGTAAAGCAAACGGTAGGGTTGAACTTTCTACACGTTAGAATTAGAATATTTATTCATTTTTTCAGTCTTTTAAAATTTATTTATCCCTTCACCAACGATTATTTATTTATTGAAAAATTTAATATCTCCAGTTGATGTTCATTTGATTCCCCAAAAATATCAAATAGTAACACTTTTTGGAAGCAAAAGGATAAATTATAAATCAAATTAAATTAAAGATGATTGATTGAATGATAAGTGATAAGATGTTATAGTTATCATCGTCCTTTACACTATTAATATTTGTTACTACGTAATCTTGTATGTAAGATAATATAATGTTTTAATTTTAGTGATGGATATGTTTTAAGTATTATTTTATAAATTCCGTGATATTAAATTCCCGTGCTAGGCGCGGGTGATTTAACTAGTAATGTATAATTTTATACACTATTATACAAAACAAAATTTCGTCAAACTTTGCAACTTGAATTCTCTCAAACGGCAAGATTGAATCATCTGAAAATTTGTGGAGAAGTATAGTGATGGTCTATCATCCCCAATAGGTGAGACGTCATGAATCACAATAGACATCGTTGCAATATAATGTACACACAAAAATATTTAAGCTAAATAAGATGTTAATTTTATTTTTAAGAATGAATAACTAAAACTTGCAAAGAAAATATATTTTTAAAAAAATAAGGTGGAGACAAACAACTTATTCTTAAAAATTAAGCAATGCATATTATTTTGAATATGACAAATCAAAGAAGCAATTAAAAATTATCTGGCATAACTAATTCCAACATAACTTGTTTTCGAACCAACTGATAGTGTATTTGGTATGAAGGAAAATGTTTTCCAAATCAACTTGTTTTCCTCAAATTTAAGGAAAATGACTTACCTCCAGAAAATTAGGAAAACATTTTTCAAAACTCTTTTTCAACCTCACACCTCAACTTTTCACCCTAACTCAAGTCTCGAGTTATTCTCGATACAAATTCGGGATCTAACTCCTGATTCTTCATTCGGGACCCGACTCTCGACCTCTATTCGAGACTCGACTCAGGAGATGGATCTAAGTCAAATTCTGATTTGGGTGTCAAGTCCCAGGTCAGGATTTGAGGTCGAATCTTGGATTGGATGTCGAAGTTTATTCCTTAGTCAGGTGTCAGTGTGGGGTTCCAAATTGAGTGTCAGAGTCAGGTTTTGAGTCAAGAGTCGAGATCTAGTCCCAGGTCAGTTGACGGATTTGAGTCCGGATCAGTTGTCGAGGTAGGGTATCGTGGTTGAATTTCGATTTGAAAGTCAAGACCTTGATAAGGAGTTGGGATCAAATATCGATTTGGAAGTTGGGTCAAGTGTCGGGGTCAGGTTTCACATCGAGTGTTGAGGTCGAATCTTGGTTTGGATCTTGCGTTAGGTGTCTAGATCGAGACCCGAAACAACCATCGAGTTAAAGATCAGGGTCAAGGTCAATGTCGCGTCCTAGGTTGGGAGTCGAGGTCAGGTCCTGGATCAGTTATCAGAGTTGATTTTCCTATCAGAAACTATTTTCCTAAAATGAATTTCCTTATCTCTAGCCAAAAAAAAAAAAAAAAAAATTCTGAAAAATGTTTTTCATTCACCAACCAAACACTTGAAAAAAAATTTCACTCATCAACCAAACATGAGAAAATAAGTTAGAAACCAACTTATTTTCTAAGAAAACAATTTCCTCCATATCAAACACACCCTTAAGTCTCAATCCCAAAAAATATTGAGGGTTGACAATCGGTTATATGAATCATCACTATCAATATTGTTCTATTATTAATTAAACAGTTGATGGTGAAAGATACACCTAAAGTATCCTAATTATCGAGTCTCATATTCAAACTATCAATTGAGCACTCTAACTTACAAAATGATCATCTACGCACCTAATTCAAAACTTATGTGTCACGTCAACGTCAGGTGTTCATTAGACACAATGATGACAAATTGAAGTGTTCAATTGTCAATTAAGACCAAATTGAGATGTCTAGATGTACACTCTCAAAGTTGAAGTGCTTATTTGATTAGATTGAATCAAATCAAGAAAAAGAAACTCAATCAAGGATTTGGTTTGGTATTGAAGAAAAAAAATCGATCATAATTAATTTAGTTTAGTCATTACTTAAGAAAAAGCATATCAAAATCAAACCAAAGTGATATTATATTTATATAAATTTTATAAACATGTTATACTTTAAAATATTTATTATAATTCTTAATAAATAATGGTTGTAGATGCCAAATGGTGGTATGTAATTAATGGTGGACGATGGCAGTAGGTTGGATGAGGGAATTGTTGAACTACTAACAACATATCCAGTAAAATCCCACTAAGTGGGATCCGAGGAGGGTAGAGTGTACGCATACTCTACCTCCAATTTTCATGAAAATATTTAAATAGATATCTTAATAATATTAATATTTTTTTCTTATAGAGATTAATCATTCAAATTTATTCAGATACTGGGGAAAAAAAGGGAGAGGGGGGGGTGATCACTATTCTGATGAAATAATGCAAAGTCAAATATTGACTATATAGAGATTAGAAAGATATCATGTGCACTACAACCAAACCAATTTTAAATTTTCTGGGAATGTGTACTAATAATGTACTTGTTATTCCACATTTGATATAATTCTTTTACTAATTAATCAAAGAGAAGAAAAGTAAACTAAAATATACTGAACTCTAGAGTCAAACTTCTTCTGGCAGCAATTAACAGCCAACTTTGATTTGACTTTATCCCATATGTCTTTTGTCCTTATAAGTCTATGTATTGCCGTAAAAAATCCAAACGCCTAAAGATGGTTGATGCCTTTGTGTCATTCGCAGTTCAAAAATTGGGGGATTTTCTCATTCAGGAAGCTTCCCTGCTTACAAGTCTCAGACAGGATGTGCGGTGGCTGCGAAATGAGCTGTTCTTCATGCAGTCTTTCCTTAAAGATGCAGAACAAAAGCAAGTTGTAGATCAAAGAGTTCAACAATGGGTGTTTGAGATCAACTCTGTTGCTAATGACGCCGTTGCTATACTCGAGAGTTATAGCTTCTAGGCTAGTAAAGGTGACGATGCTAGATTTGCTAGTCGTCTAAAGGCTTACACTTGCATCTGCAGGAAGGAGACAAAATTCTACAATGTCAGCAAGGAGATCCAATCACTAAAGCATCGAATCATGGATACCTCTCGCAAACGAGAGACTTATGGTATTAGAGATATCAATAATGCAGGAGAAGGGCCAAGTAATCGCCCAAACAATCAGTCTGACATGGTTAGAACATTGAGGAGAACTACCTCATATGTAGATGAGGATCACATTTTTGTTGGCTTTCAGGATGTTGTACAAACATTGCTAGCTGAACTTCTCAAACCAGAGCCTCAAAGAAGCGTCATCTCCATTTATGGTATGGGCGGATTAGGCAAGACAAGTCTTGCGAGAAACCTATACATCAGTCCTAATATAGTCTCTAGCTTCCCTACACGTGCTTGGATATGTGTTTCTCAAGAGTACAACACCACAGATCTCCTTAGGAATATCATAAAATCCATCCAGGGTTGCACCAAGGAAACTCTAGATTTGTTGGAAAAGATGACAGAGAGAGATCTAGAAATTTACCTTCGTGATCTTTTAAAAGAACCCAAATACCTTGTAGTGGTCGATGATTTATGGCATAGAGAAGCATGGGAAAGTTTGAAACGAGCATTTCCAGATAGCAAGAACGGCAGCAGAGTTATTATTACTACACGCAAAGAGGATGTCGCTGAAAGAGCAGATAACAAAGGTTTTGTCTATAGACTTCGTTTCCTGAGCCAAGAAGAAAGTTGGGATCTCTTTTGTAGGAAACTACTTGATGTTCAGGCAATGGTCTCAGCAATGGAAAGGCTAGCAAAGGAAATGGTGGACAAGTGTGGAGGTTTACCTCTTGCCGTTGTTGTATTAAGCGGACTACTTTCACATAAAAGGGGGCTAGAAGAATGGCAAAAGGTGAAGGACCACCTTTGGCAATACATTAAAGACGACTCTATTGAAGTCTCCTGCATACTATCATTGAGCTACAACAATTTGTCAACTGCGCTCAAGCAGTGTTTCCTGTACTTTGGTATTTTTCCAGAAGATCACGTGGTCCGTGTTGATCACATATTATGGTTGTGGATGGCTGAAGGATTCATACCAACAGGAATAGAAATAATGGAGGATGTTGCTGAAGGCTTCTTGAATGAGTTGATAAGAAGAAGCAGGATACAAGTGGTACGAACATTTTGGGAAAAAGTTGGTAAATGTAGGATTCATGATCTGCTTCGCGATCTTGCCGTACAAAAAAAGCATTGGAGGTAAACTTTTTTGACATTTATGATCCAAGAAAGCACTCCATATCCTCCTTGTGTCTTAGGCATGCCATTCATAGTCAAGGAAAAAGGTATCTCTCACTCGATCTTTCTAACTTGAAGTTGAGGTCACTTCTGTTCCTTGATACGGATTTTTTAAAGATGGGTCTTATAAAGTTCCATAATGTGTTCCAACATCTATATGTGTTGTACTTGGAGATGCGTGTTGACAATATGTCTATAGTACCTGATGCCATAGGAAGTTTGTACCACCTCAAGTTCTTAAGATTGAGAGGTATCCATGATCTTCCCTCTTCTATTGGCAACCTTAAGAATTTACAGACACTTCTTGTCAATGACTATGGATACTTTTGCCAACTACCCCGCGAGACAGCTGACCTGATAAATCTAAGACATTTAGTTGCTTCGTATTCAAAACCTCTGGAACGTATAAGCAAACTCACTAGTCTTCAAGTTCTTAAAGGCATCCATTGTGATCAATGGAAAGATGTTGACCCTGTTGATTTAGTCAATCTTCGAGAATTAAGCATGAATGAGATCACCAAAACTTACTCACTAAACAACATTAGCAGCTTGAAAAACCTTAGCACTCTAAAATTGTGTTGTGTGGCTTATGAATCATTCCCAAACCTTGAATATCTTAGTTCTTGTCAAAACCTTCAGAAATTGTGGTTAGAGGGGCAAATAGAAAAACTGCCTCTCTCAGAGCAATTTCTGAATTCCATCGCCATGATGGTCCTTCGGTACTCAGAACTCATGGAAGACCCCATGTCTACTCTAGGGATGCTGCCAAATCTAAGAAATCTTGATTTGTTTAGAGCTTACGGAGGAAAAGAAATTACCTGCAGTGATAACAGCTTCAGTCAACTGGAGATCCTTCGTCTTGATTGTCTTGAGAACTTAGAAAGGTGGCATTTAGCCACAAGTGCCATGCCTCTGATTAAAGGTCTTGGTATCCAGCGTTGTCCAAAGCTACATGAGATTCCCGATAGAATCAAAGACGTGGAGAGAACTCCTTTTCAATGAAGCTTTTCAAGCATATATGATGTCCTATTTCAGCTCTTTCATAATCGTAGAGGTAATAAATCCCAATCCCCAATGATAATTTCTTTAATTACTCACTCTGCTGCAGATTTGTTAGTATAATGTTTAATTTTTATACTATGACAGTACAACTTTTAATACATTATCAACATACTAAAAGAAGTCAACTATAAATAATTGTCTATAAGTAAATCACTTACACATGAGATTTTGTCTTGTATCACAACAACATACCCTGTACTGTATTCCCACAGAATGAGTGTAGAGTGTACGCAAACCTTACCTCCACCTCAAAGGTGGATACAAAGACTATTTCCAATTAACTCTCGGCTCAAGACAAAAATAGACTAGAAAAAGACATAATGGAAGTAGAAGAGACAATAGGTAGCAACAAAACAACAGATGAAAGCAGAACAGTACTACAACCAAATAATATTACAATCGAACTACACAAAACAATAGATATCAACAAAATGATTTTCTTCATGCCAAAAACACACTGAATTGTATTGGCAATCTATTATTTGGTTAACACTTGATATTGTCCTGATCATTATGATTAATCATCAATTTAGGTTATTGATAAATCTTTTGTTCTTTATTGAATACTATTCCTCATATAAAATAGTGTCTTACAATTATGGTGAATAGGAGAAGCAGCAGCTGGCAGGTGTGGAACTTTTGCCAAGCATTTCAAGAGATTTACATGGAGCAAGTTGGATTTTAGAAATAATAAGCATGTTTCTTTTTGTTTTGGCTTTAGGTCATGTGTTTAAATTATAAGTGTGACATTCAAGATTTTTTTAAAAAAATCTCCTTGTATAAATTTCTTGTTCTACCACTGCCCACATTTTGTTTCTAGTCATAACTAAGGAGTATTAAATAAGTATGAGATTTTAAGTTCGAGATTCAGAAATGAACTTTTTGTAATTATTATCCAAGAATATTATGGTATAATAGATCTTTATAGAATTATAGTCCACAAACATATAATAACTCAAAACAGTGATGACTAGCAGTGATGCTTGTGGAAGTCGATTAAGGATGGTGTTGACAAATGGTGGGGTGGGATTAGTAGCTAGTGGTGATGGTGTTGACAAAGGTTATTGATAACATTTTTGTTGGCTATCAGGATGTTGTAGAAACATTGCTAGCTGAACTTCTCAAAGCAGAGCCTCGCCGAAGCGTCACATCCATTAATGGTATGGGCGGATTAGGAAAGACCACTCTTGCAAGAAACCTATACATCAGTCCTAATATAGTCAATTGATTCCATACACGTGCTTGGATATGTGTTTCTCAAGAGTACAACACCATGGATCTCCTTTGGAATATCATAAAATCCATCAAAGGTTGCACCAAGGAAACTCTAGATTTGTTGGAAAAGATGACGGAAAGAGATCTAGAAATTTACCTTCGTGATCTTTTAAAAGAACCCAAATACCTTGTGGTGGTCGACAATGTTTCTCGGACTCTTCAAAAATGTCAGCGGGTGCGTGGCGGATTCACCAAAAGTAGTGTATTTTTGGAGAATCTAACACAGGTGCGGCATCAAAAGTGAAGAGTCCGCTCAACTAAGGTGGTCGATGATTTATGGCATAGAGAAGCATGGGAAAGTCTAAAATGAGCATTTCCGGACAGCAAGAATGGCAGCAGAGTTGTAATTACCACACGCAAAGAAGATGTCGCTGAAAGAGCAGATAACAAAGGTTTTGTCTATAGACTTCGTTTCCTGAGCCAAGAAGAAAGTTGGGATCTCTTTTGTAGGAAACTACTTGATGTTCAGGCAATGGTTTCAGCAATGGAAAGGTTAGCTAAGGATATGGTGGACAGGTGTGGAGGTTTACCTCTTGCAGTTGTTGTATTAAGCGGACTACTTTCACATAAAAGGGGGTTCGAAGAATGGAAAAAGGTGAAGGACCACCTTTGGCAGCACATTAAAGACGACTCTATTGAAATCTCCTACATACTATCATTGAGCTACAACGATTTGTCAACTGCGCTCAAGCAGTGTTTCCTGTACTTTGGTATTATTCCAAAAGATCATGAGGTCCATGTTGATCACATATTATGGTTGTGGATGGCTGAAGGATTCATACCAACAGGAGAAGAAATCATGGAGGATGTTGCTGAAGGATTCTTGAATGAACTGATAAGACGAAGCTTGATACAAGTGGTACGAACATTTTGGGAAAAAGTTGGTAAATGTAGGATTCATGATCTACTTCGCGATCTTGCCGTACAAAAAGCATTGGAAGTAAACTTTTTTGACATTTATGATCCAAGAAAGCACTCCATATCCTCCTTGTGTCTCAGACATGCCATTCATAGTCAAGGAAAAAGGTATCTCGCACTGGATCTTTCTAACTTGAAGTTGAGGTCACTTATGTTCCTTGATCCGGATTTTTTAAATATGGGTCCTATAAAGTTCCGTAATGTGTTCCAACATCTATATGTGTTGTACTTGGAGATGCGTGTTGACAATATGTCTATAGTACCTGATGCCATAGGAAGTTTGTACCACCTCAAGTTCTTAAGATTGAGAGGTATCCATGATCTTCCCTCTTCTATTGGCAACCTCAAGAATTTACAGACACTTCTTGTCAATGACTATGGATACTTTTGCCAACTACCCCGTGAGACAGCATACCTAATAAATCTAAGGCATTTAGTTGTTTCGTATTCAAAACCTCTGAAACTTATTAGCAAACTCACTAGTCTTCAAGTTCTTAAAGCCATCCATTGTGATCAGTGGAAAGATGTTGACCCTGTTGATTTAGTCAATCTTTGAGAATTAACCATGCATGATATGACCAAAACTTACTCCCTAAACAACATTAGTAGCTTGAAAAACCTTAGCGCTCTCAAATTGTTGTGTAAAGATTGTGAATCATTCCCAGCCCTTGAATTTCTTTATTCTTGTCAAAAGCTCCACAAATTGTGGTTACAAGGGAAAATAGAGAAGCTGCCTCTGTCGGACCAATTTCCAAATTCCATCATAATGATGATCCTTTCTAGCTCAGAACTCATGGAAGACCCCATGTCTACTCTAGGGATGCTGCCAAATCTAAGGAATCTCGATTTGTTTAGAGCTTACAGAGGAAAAGAAATTACTTGCAGTGACAACAGCTTCAGTCAACTGGAGATCCTTCGTCTTGATTGTCTTGAGAACTTAGAAAGATGGCATTTAGCCACAAGTGTCATGCCTCATATTAAAGGTTTTGCTATCCGTCGTTGTCCAAAGCTACATGAGATTCCAGAGAGAATGAAAGACGTGGAGACATTGAAGAGAGACCATCTTAGATAATCGTAGAGGTAATAAATCCCACATTGAACATTTCTTTAATTCCTTCTCCTCACTAGTTTTATATAGTTTTGTTGATTTATCTTTTTTTATATATATAAATAATAAATAAAAACAGTTGAATAAGATGCTTTGTTTAATATTAGTTTGTATTATTGTATAAGGACTTAAAGAATCTTTACATTATCAACTGCCTGAAAATCAACTATAAGTAATTTTCTGTATATAAATAAATAGGGATAAGGGTCTAAAAAATACCCCAACTTTGGTCGAATTTGCTGTTGCGATACTAAACTTTCATGAGGACCTATTACCTCCCTAGACTATTTAATACCGTATTTTAAACATATATATTTGCCCACGTGGACATAAAAAATAATGCAAAATTATAAATAGTAATGTGTCCACGTGGGCACATATATACCTTTAAAATACACTATTAAATAGTTCAGGGGGTAAAAAATACACTATTAAATAGTTCAGGGAGGTAATAGGTCCTCATGAAAGTTTAGTATCGCAACAGCAAATTCGACCAAAGTTGGGTATTTTTCAGACCCTTATCCCAAATAAATACGAGTGGCAATGCCCTTTGTATAACATAAGTCATTTCTCATGGAATTTTTTTTCTTACAGAATGACTGTTATGGGAAATATTTACTTTGAAAATGTTCTCGGTGTTTAATTGGTGAGCAAAAAAATATGAAATAGATATATTAAAACCCAATAATAATATTTGCAAATCAGAGAGTTTCTTGATGAAATTTTTGATTACTAATAGATCAGTAAAAATATTTTTGTGTTAGTTTTTTTCTTTTGGTTTCCCACTCGGTGTCTCAGAGCCCACATTAGAGCTCCGACTAAATCCAGATCGCGCCCTGCAGGGCCCATTCGGGGGTGGCGCTCCCAACAGGGTTTTCTCCGTACCCAGGGCTCGAAGCCGAGACCTCTGGTTAAAGGTGAAGCAGTCCAACTGCTGCACCACAACCCATGTTGGTGTTTTTGTGTTGGTTGGAGCAACTAATATGAAAATTTTCCCCATTTTGATGGTAAATGTTTTGGTAAGCTAATACGACAAATAATTTCCTCGAAAATGACTTTCTTCGTACCATAAGCACATTGAGTTTTATCGGCAATCTATTATTTGGTTGACACATGATAATGCCTTGAACATTATAGTTAAATCATTATTTTAGATAATTGATAAATCTTTTTGTTTTTATTGAATACTAGTTATTATACTGAACAGTGTCTTACAGTTTGGTAAAACAGGAGAAGAAGCTGTCTTTTATTGATCCATTTTCGACAAGCACTTGAAGACATTTGCATAGATGAAGTTGGATTGTAGAAGCATTAATCAGGCTTCTGCCACTTTACTGATTATTTCAGGGCTGCTAAAGAGAGTTAATCTCAACATTCAGTTTTTTGTTTGTTTGGTTTGGTTTTTTAGTGTTTAATTTCTTTTCATTTTTGGCTTTTTTAGTGTATGGATTTGGTTTGAAGAGAGTTGTTTTTGGGATTCAATGCATAAATGATGCTGTTAATGTGTTAATTAACTTTTCTGCAGTATGTTATCTTGCTTGTCCCCATTTAAGATAATGTTTTATGTAATATGTTACTGTTGAATCTGATTATCTCCCCAGAGAACTAACTTGATGAACTTAAAGACTATTAATAGCTCAATATGGAGAAACTCTACAAGTTGGAAATCATCATGGATAACTCCCACTTCCAATGAACATCCTAAAGAGCATAACTGTCTAAATGATTTCGATAATAGGGACTTCCTTAAGCTAACCAGATGGATCCTTTGATCCCTCTTCTGTCTACTTAAATGCTGCATCACATTCATTTCATGCTAGTAATTAATATCAAGATTGCGTCATGGCAGAACTGACACTAAATTCCACTACACAATAAAAAAACAGAAAGACGATGACACACATCAGTTTTTCACAAGAGGCAGTTGACAAAGTACATATATCTTAGATCCTGAATAGCAAAAAAAGTATTGAACTTGTTTTGGTTTCTTTGAGATGAGAAAAGAAATTAAAATCCATAAAATGTAGATGTTCATGGTTAACAATAAAACTTCTAAATCATATTTTGAAGAAAAAAAAATGGTCACAGTTCACCTCCAGTAATTTCCAGCAAATTACTCAATTCGTCAAACGAATCCATAAAGCAACACATAGTTTAGACATCAAAACCCAACTTCATAATATACCTTTTCTGCATAAAGTGCCAATTTGCTGTGTCATGTCATGTTTCACTTTCTGCTCCTGTTGCTTTTTCTCAACCTATGAATACTTGTCTATCTAATAATGTGTGTGATACTTGTCAGACCACTGCTAAGTGTGATATCAATGTTACACCTAGTTACAGACTTATACACCATCCTATTTTCCCTCATCTACAAATGCTTCTCATTCAGATAATAAAAGTAGTCTGTTCTCACTCTAATTCTCAGTCTGTTAATTGTTCTTCTCATGGAGATTGTAGACTCTTTGTGGCACAACAGATTGGGACATGATCCTTCCGTGAAAACGAGGGGATGTCTTCTACCAGCCCGTTTTGCACCTAAGCAACCATTTTTGTGCCAAATCTGTCCCATGGCAAGGCAAACCAAATCACCATTTCGACAAAAGTCCACATCCTCTACCAAACTGTTTGACCTCCTGCACATAGACATTTGGGGACCATACCACTTACCCACACATGAAAACCACAAATATTTTGTAAAAGTTAATTCGTGCAATATCCCAGAGAACCTCACCTCAAAGTTGCAATGCATGTTCTCGATGTTTGAAGAGTGATACTACCCTGGAAATTTTCATGTCAAAAACTCCTGATTTTAGTCTAAGAGCTTACTCTACCTCAGATTAAGCCTCCCGGCCAGATACCAGATTCTAGAAGGTTAGTTAGTGGTTATAATGTGATGCTTGGCAACAATCCTATCCATTGGGAATCCAAGAAACAAGTTACAATCTCCCTTTCTTCTGCTGAGGCAGAGTAGAGGTCTATCAGAATAGAGGTTGGAGAGTTAATTTGGCTCAGAAGAGTATTCACAAAACTCAATGTATTACTACTAACAGATATTGCGATAGCCAAGCAGCAATTCATATAGCCAGAGATCATGTTTTTCTATTAGTGTGCAAAACACATAGAGGTAGATTGTCACTTTGTTAGAAATAATCTGCAGGATGGGATCATTCCTCTTCACGATATCTCAACTGCTGAACAGTTAGTTGATGTATTCACCAAATCCTTAACAGGGATCAAGCACATTGCCATTCTAGGCAAGATGGCAGTGAATTCTTCCCCTCCAAAGTGAAGGGGATGTTGAGATTGATTAGTTAGTTAGTTGGTGGTAGTGGTAGTCCTTGTATTAGCTATCAACAGTAGTATTTAATTAGTTAGAAGGGTCAAGTCAGTTAGTTAGTTAGGAAGGGTATATTTGTCATTTCCATAACTAATTAGCTACACAGTCTTGTGAGTATATATATATATATACATCTCAGAGACTGTTTGGATTGATTTTTGGCTTTTGACTTATTTTTTATCATTTGAGCTTAAAATCAAATGCTTATAAGCGGGTATTTTAGTTTACCCAAACACTAGAAAAAGTGCTAAAAGCTCTAAGCCTCGTTATGAGAACTGACGCTTTATAACTCTCTATGAGAAGTGAAAAAACCACTTAACTATAAGGACAGAAGCTCCACCAGCACTACAACTAAAGCCCCTCGCTCCACCAGTACTAAAATTAAAGCCCCTCGCTCCACTCATTTTTGAACTTCTAATCAGATCCGAAAGATATTTCTTTCAATTCTCTCTTCAAGCTTCAATGGAAGCTCAATTCAGCTCATCAATGTTGCTTTCACTTGATTTCTGACGATAAATTTTACATCAAGATTGGGCATATCAATTAGACAACAAAGCCCAATTAAATATGCTTGAAATGAAAACCCACAATTACCTAAGTTATCATATCACAGTTTCATCCCTAACTCAATTGTACTTCATACATAAGAAGATTACAAGCTAAATTCACAGTTGGGGGTTCGATTCTTACCTCATATAGGTGAAAATCCACGAATTATGGTTCTTTCGAGAAATATGAATTTCAGTGTACTCACTGGTCCTCGATCCTAGAAGAAGCCCTCATATTTGAGGGTATTGATACAAGAAAAGATTTTGTTCTAGTTCATTCATATATATATATATATTAGATCGATTCATCTTATATAATTCTACAATTAAAGTAGAGGGGAGGAATGTACTCTTTGTAGCAGAGAGAGAGAGTAAAGATTACATTTGTATGTTGATAATTATCGTTCTCAATTTGATGAATGAAGATAATAATTAAATTTGCCATCTAAATTTTTCAAAATCTTTCACTATGTTATTTAGATTCCTAGAATGACTATATCATTTATATTTTTGGTATATCTTTTATAGGCAAAATACATAAATAGACACTCAAACTTGATCTCAACTGGCAAGTGTCTAGACACCTAAACTCGTCTCCACTGTGTTAGTTGAACACTCCAACTTACAAAATGATCATCCAACCACCTTCAAAATTTATGTGCCACGTCAGCGTCGGGTGTCCACGAGACCCCTGAAGGACAAATTGGAGTGTTTAGCTGCTAGTTAGGACCAAGTTGAGGTGTCTATATGTGCACTCTCAAAGTTGAGTGTTTACTTGCCAGTTGACGTCAAGTTTGTGTATATATTATGCCTTTTTGATATAATTGCAAACTCTGACATAACATTTTGGTAGGGTATAGCTGACAAAAAATAATACACAGCTATTGAGGATTCTTTCTTTCAAGTCCATTCATTTCCAAGGATAAATATTCCTTCTTTAATAACTGGATATCAAGTTCTCATAATTTCTGTACAATGATGAGACAAAGAGAACTACTATGAAGAATCTACAAATAAAGATATTCTCTCATGGGATTTATAAGCAGACAAGTAAATGTTTAAGTGAACATAAATTTTATTCAGATACTTAACTAAAATTATTCTTCTAAATATTCTACCTAACTACCTTCAGTAGTATTAATCAAGAAACAGCGATACCTTGTCCTTGAGACTGCTTTTCTTCTTTACCATAACAGGTTGATCCTCAGAAGGATTACTTTGGGTTTTCTTGTTCAGATCACGAGCTAAACTCATTTCTTCTCTGACCAGTTCAACTCTCTTCTCCTCGTGAGTTTTCTTCAACAGGGGACCAAGAAACAAATCTAACATGTCTTGGGTCGGATTCTCGGACATGTTAAGCTTAGGAGAAGCATCTTCAATTGTTCTCTCTTGAATTGAAATACAATCAAAATTTGTTTCTCTTCTCAAAGATTGATTGTCAACATTACATAATGAGCCTATTGACATGGAAATAGCATCCTCCATTGGACCACTTTTTCCTTTGCCTGATGTAGCTTGCTCATTCTCATTCACATACTGCCAGGAAATGGAAAATACGATAACAACCAATAATTCTCATATTTACAACAAAAGTCAAAGTATCAATTTTTTATACCAAACAAGAGCACTTAAGACTTAGTAGTTGCTTAGTCGTTCAAAAGTCAGACTGTCGTAAGCCCGACACTATTCTATTTACTCTCTCAAATGAGGGGCTGGTTTATTTTGCTAGCATTCTTGATTGATTGAGACAAAACGATTCCCTCAATACAGCTTCACTCCGTCAAGCCTGTAATGCAAGATGAGAAGGAGCTTTTTACGTTACGCCCTCAGGTCATTGAGGATGGTCAAAGCAATGGAGTTTTCCGAGGGGAGCAGAGAATTCCACTCGGGGGCCTGTTGAGATCAATTCGGTCCTTCTCGCCGGGCCGCAGGAGCGCAGGGCGAGCTCACGCTCGAGAAATTCGTAGACGCCGTCTTCGGGCTTTCCATTCTTCCTCCCCCCCCCAGCTCAAAAGAAGTGTAATCAAAGAATGATTGGAAGGGAAATAACGAGAGCAAAATAGCAAGATGAACAAAGCAAATGAAGCAACAGGTAGTAGTAAAAATTAAAGAATAAGCTACTACATGAATACTAACTAATGCTACAAATAAGGAGAAGAAGAGAAGAGGAGATTCGCCCCCTGCCTCTCCCACATAAAAACACGACAATACTCAAGACACCACATATATTTTACAAATCATTCAAATGCCACAGATTAATAACTTATTTCTGTATTTTTAAATAGAAAGTGAAGTAGTGCCTCTCATTTTTAATAGCAATTAAAGCTTTAGTAAGTGATTCAGATGTTTCAAAATTAGTAAGATTTAGATATCAATAATCACCTCCTTAGCAATGCTCATTAAATCTTCAACGGTCAAATCTTCATCAGCATCACCAGCATACTGCAAAAATGAATAGTAAAAAAATCTGAGCTAACACATTTCTGGCCAAATGTGATCATTACTTTAGATGGTAAATTTGAAGAATTGTTTAGGAAACCTCAAGAGAACTAAAGAGGTCACCTCTTCTGCTATGTGCATTAGATCTTCCACAGTCAAATCCTCATCATCTGTTTTTGGTGATGACTCTTCAACATCAGCACAATTCTCATTCCTGGAATTCTTTGTTTTCTGTTTCTGCCTCCTTAAACTAGGGCCAGCTTCACTAGAATTTACCTTCACCCTGCTGCATTTTCTCTTCCTTAAGCCGCTTCTATCACTTGCTTTTGTTGTTGACTCTTCCATCTCAATAACTCCCTCAGTCTTGGAATTCATCGTTTTCTGTTTCTGTCTCCTCAGCATAGGAACCGCTCCATCACCATTTACTTGCCTGTTGTTACATTCACTCCCCATTAAAGCGCTTTCATCATTACAATCATCATTTGGTAGGTTTAACTTTCTTCTGCTTCTTTTTGTTGTTTGGCATATTGGAAGCTGAGTGGACGACTCCTCAGTGAATGTTTCTTTTTTATCCTTAATCCTTCTGTTTTTCTGCCTCTGAGTGGCAATCTCCTCGTCTGTAGTATTATTATTGTCTACTTTATCAGTTTTAACTTTTTCCTTTACTTGACCAGCAGCAGATGTAGCAAACATCCACTGAGGCAACTGCCTTGTTCCACCCTTGTCAAGAACAACCCGATCATCCATTATTTTGATTGCTTTTCTTTTGCAGAACTACTCTAGCAGATAAATTTCTTGTAGAGTAAAAGCTACTCAGTCGAGAGAAAGGAGGACACTCAGAATATTCAAGCTAAAAGCTGTACCGAAAACAACTCAATCAGCTTGAACAGCTTATACGTAGTGGTAAAGGGATGCAATTTCCATCATCTCGAGAATATTTTTCCACTAAAAAGAATGACGAATTTGAGCACTCACCTTCCTCAAAGTGCGCCCTATAAAAGTAGACAAAAGGAGAAAATAAATCCTCTTTCCGATGATTAAGCATCAACCACAAACTTTGGGCTTTTATTATAGGAAGTCCTTATGAAGCAGGTACCAGTAAGCACTCAAGAATAAGTAGTAATAACATATATAACTTTGAAGAGAAATTATAAAATTTTCAAAACTATGTGTAACATTTTTGAAGATTGTAGCTTCCCCACCTAATCTATAAAAAAAAACTTAAATTGTAACTATAATGCCTTGAACATTATAGTTAATCATTATTTTAGATAATTGATAAATCTTTTCGTTTTTATTGAATACTAGTTATTATATTAAACAGTGTCTTACAATTTGGGTAAAACAGGAAATGAAGCTGTCTTTTATTGATCCATTTTTGACAAGCACTTGAAGACATTTGCATAGATGAAGTTGGATTGTAGAAGCATTAATCAGGCTTCTGCTGCTTTACTGATTATTTCAGGACTGCCAAAGAGAGTTAATCTCAACATTCAGTTTTTTGTTTGTTTGGTTTGGCTTTTTAGTGTTTAATTTCTTTTTGGTTTTGGTTTTTTTAGTGTGTGGAATTGGTTTGAAGAGACTTTTTTTTGGGATTCTATGCATAAATGATGGTGTTAATGTGAATTAATAGTTCTGCGTAATGTTATCTTGCTTATCCACATTTAAGATAATGCTTTATGTAATATGTTACTGTTGAATCTGATTATCTCCCCAGAGAACTAACTTGATAAACTTAACACTATTAATTGCTCGATATGGAGAAACTCAGCAAGTTGGAAAACATCATGAATAACCCCCAGTTCCGATGAACACACACTAAAGAGCATAACTGTTTAAATGTTTTTGAAATAGGGCCTTCTTCAAGCATACCAGATGGCTCCCTCTTTAATCCCTCTTCCATCTACTTAAATGCTGTGTCACATTCATTTCATGCTAGTAATTAATATCAAGATTGCATCAATGGAAGAAATGACACTAAATACCACTACAAATACTAACAAAACAGAAAGAAGATGTCACACATCAGTTTTTCACAAGAGGCAGTTGACTAAGTACATGTCTCTTAGATCCTGAATACCCAAAAAAAAAAAGTTTTGAAGCTGCGTTGAAGTGCTTTCTATTGTTTTGATCTCTTTTTCTTATATCTTGTTTTGATTTCTTTGAGATGAGAAAAGAAATTAAAATCCATAGAACGTAGATGCTCACGGTTAACAATAAAACTTCCAAAATCCTGTTTTTTGTGAAGGAAAAAAAATGTCACAGTTCAAGTCCAGCAATTTCCGGCAAATTACTCAATTCGTCAAATGAATCCATAAAGCAACACATAGTTTAGACATCAAACCCAACTTCATAATATACTCTCTCTGCACAAAGTGCCAATTCACTGAGTCATGTCATGTTTCACTTTATGTTCCTGTTGCTTTTTCTCAACCTATGAATAATTGTTTGTCTAATAATGTGTCTGATACTTGTAAGACCACAGCTATGTGTGATATCAATGTTATACTGAGTTAAAGACTTTAGATGAATGTCAATTGCACACCAAGAGCACTCCACCTTTTACTACTGCTTCTCTTGTGTCTATAGAGTATAGAACAGATTGACACTTCACACTGCCAGTCCTACCAATGGTGCTCCTTTACTTGCTGATCAAAGTCTATCATCCTATCAACCTCATCGATCATCCTTCCTTGATAAGACCTTGCCACCATTCATTTCTAGTAGCCACTTAGACATACCTGCACCTAGGAGATCCTCTAGGATCCACAATACCCCATCTCATTTGAAGGAATTTGTCTATTATCTTCCCCTTGTGAAAGACCAGGTCTAAGAACCTTCTCCATCTCTCAGTGCCCTTTCACCAACACTGGACAAATTCCCCTCATCTCACTGGATCCTGATAGCCAGCAGGTTATGCAAAACATTTTTCATGATAGAGAACCTAATTCCTATGAGGGAGCAGCTATGAATCCTACATGGCAAGCAACCATGACACAGTAATTTTAGGCTTTATATGCTAATCAAACATGGGATTTAGTTAATCTACCTGCAGGAAAGAAGGCAATAGGTTGTAGGTGGGTTTACAAGATCAAACACAGAGCACATCGAAGTGTAGAGAAGGTTCAAGGCTTGGTTGGTGGGCAAAGGGTACACTCAGCTAGCAGGAATTGACTATACTGAAACATTTTCACCAATGGTCATCTTGACCACGGTCAAGACCTTAATCAGTGTAGATGTCGAACAACGATGGAAGCTTTATCAACTAGATGTCAATAATGCATTCCCCCATGGAAACTTGCATGGAGAAGTCTACATGGACGCTCCTCAAGATTTGCAGGTAGATGCTCCATGACTAGTGCACAGACTCAAAAAGTCTTTGTATGGCTTAAAACAGCCAAGTAGACAATGGTATGATAAGCTAACAGAAACTTTATACTCCCTCCGTTTCAAAAAGAATGACCTCCTTTCCTTTTTAGTCTGTTTCGAAAAGAATGACCTCTTTCCTTTTTTGGTAACATTTTAATTTCAGCTTTCCACGTGGCATGTTTAAAGCCACAAGATTGAAGGGCAATTTAGTACATTTGACATAACTTTAATTTAGGACCACACATGATTCAAAAGTCTTCTTTATTTTCTAAAACTTTGTGCCAAGTCAAACCAAGTCACTCTTTGTGAAAGAGAGGGAGTACTCGATTTGCACATTCAGTTGAATACTACTCACTTTTCTACAAAAAGTTTGCCACTTTATCAGTCTTTGTGGCAGTGTATGTAGATGACATTGTACTTAAGGAACAGATCTGACAGAAATCAACAGCCTAAAGGTGTTCTTACATGATATGTTCAAAATTAAGGATCTGGGACAGCTACACTATTTCCTAGGTTTTGAATTGTTCTACAGGGATGATGGTGTGATAATCTCCAAACGAAATTCACCAGACTTGTTGAAGGAGTTTGATTGTATGTCATATACTGCAGTGGCAGCTCCACTAGAGTGCAACCTCAAATTGAAGGCAACTGAGGGTCCTTTACACAGTGATCCTATTTATTATAGGAAATTGGTGGGAAACTCAACTTCCTCACTAATACCGGCCTGGATATAGCATATAGTGTTCAACTCTTAAGTCAATTTATGCAAGCTCCTAGAGAACCTCACCTCAAAGTTGCAATGCATGTTCTCGGATATTTGAAGACTGATCCTACCTTGGGAATTTTCATGTCAAAAACCCCTAATTTACTCTAAGAGCTTACTGTGACTCAGATTGGGCCTCCTGCCCAGATTCCAGAAGGTCAGTTAGTGGTTGTATTGTGATGCTTGGCAGCAGTCCTATCAGTTGGAAATCCAAGAAACAAGCTACACTCTCCCTTTCTTCTGCTGAAGCAGAGTACAGGTCTATTAGAATAGTGGTCGGAGAGTTACTTTGGCTCAGAAGAGTATTCACAAAACTCAATGTTCCTTGCATCACTCCTACTCATGTGTATTATGATAGCCAAACAACAATTCATATAGACGGATTTCATGTTTTTCATGAGCGTACTAAACACATAGAGGTAGATTGTCATTTTGTTAGAAACAATACGCAGGATGGGATTAACTCTTCACCATATCTCAACTACTGAACAGTTTGCTGATGTATTCACTAACTCCTTAACGGGGATCAAGCACATTGCCATTCTTGGCAAGCTGGCAGTGAATTCTTCCTCTCCAACATGAGGGGTGTTGAGATTGATTAGTTAGGAAGGGTATTTTCGTCATTTTCTACAACTTATTGGCTAGTCAGTGTTGTGTGTGTATATCTCATAGCCTTTTTGGATTGACTTTTGGCTTTTGACTTATTAATTATCATATTAGCTTAAAATCAAATGCTTATAAGTAGTTTTTTAATTTGCCCAAATACTAAAAAAATTGTTAAACAATTTTAACTTAAAAGCACTAAAAATAAGTCGATCCAAACGGACTCTTAGCCGAGAATTGTAATAGCTTAGCTTTTGCAATACCCCGTCGGCCTAAACCTCGCGATGAGAACTAACGCATTCTAACTCTCTATGATGAATTTAAGCCACTTGACAGTAAGAAGAAGAGGAGCCCTGCCCCGACTTCAATTAAAGCTCCCCTGGCTCCACTCATTTTTGAACTTCTAATCAGAAGCAAAAGATATTTTCTTTCAATTCTCTCTTCAATCCTTCGGGGTAGCCCAGTGGTTTGGGCTTGGGACTTCCATGTTGGAGGTCTCAAGTTCGAAACCCCTTGCCAGCGAAAGCGAGGAGTTTGCCTTCTGGGTCGAGCTCGTCGAACCGGGTTTGCCTAGTGTGGGTTATCTCTCCTATGTGGTTTGCGAGCTATTGCATAGGAGCGGGGTTTTACCCTGTGCGCACCCAAAGGGTAGCAGCTGCGGTTTCCCTTGTCATCAAAAAAAAAAAAAATTCTCTCTTCAAGCTTCAATGGAAGCCCAATTCAGCTCATCAATGGAACTTTCACTTGATTTCTGACAATAATTTTTACACCAAGGTTGGGCATATCAATTAAACAACAAAACCCAATTAAATATGCTTGAAATGAAAACCCACAATTACCTAAGTTATCCCATCACAATTTCATCCCTAATTCAATTGTACTTCATACATAAGAAGATTATAAGCTAAATTCACAGTTTGAGGGCTCGATTCTTACCTCAATTAGGTGAAAATCCACTGATTCTTCCAAATCGGAGAAGAAATCTCATAATCTCTTTACTTCACACTCAAAATCAATGGTATGAGGAAGCAAAAGGGATGAAAGTTTTTAAAGACGGAGATATTATAAATTTAAGTTTGAAATTAACTTTATATAATATTTAATTAAAGGTAAATAAATTTATACTTGTCAATTAAACAAAATACAAAGTTGTTTTCAAATTTAATTTTGAAATATTCATGAAATGAGAGTATAATATTTGTTTTAATTATTACTTAAATTTTTATTCTATGATATCATCAAATTATATTTATATAATAATAAAAAGTACTATGTAATGCTTAGTTTATTTGTGTACTTGTATCTTTTGAAAATCGAGTACGAGAACGTACTATCGCCACAGTTAACGAAAGAATCCTCGAGGACGAATAAATTAAAAAGGCTCATTGCGTTGTTTCATTATTTTTATTTATTATTTTATAATTTTTTTTTATTTTTTTTTATACCAATTATATTTCGTACTGTAATTTTCTTTATAACGTTTCAAATTGCTCATTTATGATATTATGTATTGACATGAAATAATGCCATCTATCTAAATGGTATATGCACTCCTATATTCAAGTTAGTTAAAAGAAAAAATATATCATTATCCAATTCAATTGTAACACTTTTACTAAAAAAATACTTGAACTTTGAAAGGCCCTAGTACCCCTTAGTCTTGCACTGAATAATAAATTAGAGGCCATAGAAAATTTCCACTCCAAACTTCGAAGAAAATTGATGAGATTATTGAAAGAGAAAGAGATGGAAGCGGAGTGAGGTGGTGGGGGGAAGATCGGAAAGAAGCGCTGGAGATTGACGGCCCGGGTGCACGACGGAGAGAGAATCAACAGGGGCCATGTTCAAACGAAGTAGAAAATACCCTATCAAAATTAGAGAGAGACTTCCTGTCTTTACGGATACAAAACATTTTGATTTCGAGCAAAAATCAAAGGCAAAATACACAAAAAAAAAAAAAAAAAAATTAACCATTGGAGAAAATAGAAGAAATTTTGCTCCTACAGATTTGATTAGCCATTGTTGAGATGTGTTATTGATTTTATAGCAGTGGGGGCTATGCAAGAGAATTGCCGCCGCCGGCGAAGAGAACAACTACTGCTGTTGAAATATTGTTAAGAAGAAGAAAAGACAATTTACTTTCTTTTTTTTTAGAAAAATGAATAATTAATATATATGAAAATAAAATTTAAAATTAACTAATTGACACGTGGTAAATGTTAATTGGTGCGTGTATACACTTCCTTTCTTATACTTGGGGTTGATCGAAAAATGGGATATTTTTACCACATTTAAATTGTTTAAGGGGTACTAGGACCTTGCAAAGTTCCAGTGTTTTTTTTAAAAAAATGTTATAGTTAAATGAGGTAATGATGTATTTGCTCTTAGTTAAATATTATCTTATACATGCAAAATATTAGTTTTATGAAGGGAGAAGGCACAAGTACTCCTAAATTATAACCGATATTTCGGAGATACACCTTAATTAACCTCTTATTAGCCCTATGAACTCATTTTATATATAATATTGTATACCTTTTGGCGTATGTGGCACACTCCGTGACTCCACGCAATTGAGGAGCGTGGGAGATATTTGGACACCACGTAAGTAAAAAAGGTGTATAAAATTATAAAAAAAAAAATGAGTTCAGGGGGTAATAGGACATTAGTTTAGTTCAAGTGTGTCTATGGAATTTAGGTCATAGTCTAGAGAGATACTTCTACCTTTTCCCTTTTATGATTGATAGATAATATGCACGCACGACACATAAACGCTAACTCAATGATACATCGACACACATTAATAGTAACAAATTCAGTCTCTATTTATTTTTGTAAATTCCCTTCAATTTTTTTTTGTTTAGTACTCATAAAGATTTTCCCCAAAATGTTATTGTCATAGTTCAAAGGCACTATTTTTCTATAATTGTTACCCTCAAATGGAAAATTTTAGGATAAATATATATATTATTCTAATTTTTATATTAAAGTTTTTTTTTTTTTAAAAAAAAAAAAGAGATCTAAAATTTGATAAAAGTGGGAAAGAAATCAAAGAGGGGATGACACAAGTCGAAAGAAGACAAATGGGGACTCACTAGTCTTTCATCTTCAATTTTTTGCTATTTATATGGAGAGAGTTTTTTTTCTTTTTAATCACGTTGTTCATAAAGGTAATTCACTTGAAAGTTATTTTAACTCAATTTAAAATATTTAAACAAATTTAAGAATTATTTTATATTTTCTTCGTTATAAAATGATACGCAATAAGAATCCCAACAAATTGTTAAAAATACTACTCCATCCGTTTGCCATTTACATGTCCTAATTTCTTTTTGCCATTTAGATTAAATTATTTGAATGCTTATTACATATTATTTTATAATGAAGAAAATACATATCGTTTTGTAAAGATTCGAATTTAGAGATTGGTGCTTGACTTGATATGATTTAATCTAAACTATTAATATTTTGGATTTAGAAATTGGTGCTTGACTTTGATTGTTTCATAAATAATATAAATAAAGAAAGATGTTAAATATATACTGTAGTACATATTGAGAAAAAGATTACTACTATGAAAAGACATAATCTATGAAAATATTTGACCCTTTTTTTAAAAAAAATAAAATAAATTATAATAGGTTTTGCAATTTTATATATATATATATATATTTTGACTCTTCAACCGCCCTATATTCTTTCATTTCCATTTTGTTCTGAGAAACAAAATGTCTTCCGCCGGAATTACCGTCGCTGACGGCGGCGCAGCGCTGTATTTCTGCCACAAATGCAGTAACACCGTCACCATTACGCCTTCTGCTACAGGCGATCTCTTCTGCCCTACTTGCAACAGTGATTTCGTCGAAGAATACGAAGAGCCGGACCCTGAACTGGAAATGTTTCCGAACTTCCCCAATTCGGTCTTGTTGAGTAGTTTACTCATGGGTTCTCGTTCGCGTTCTGATCCTACCACCGGTTCTCGTCCGCATTCTGCTCCTACCACCGGTTCTCGTGTTTCCCCATACACTGCTATTTTCAACTCAAACCGAAACCCTAGACAAACGTCCTCCGGGTCTGATGATTTCAACCCATTTGAGTTTCTTCAGACTCATTTGGCCGCTCTAAGAGCTAATGGTGCTAGTTTCGAGTTCGTTATCGAGGGGGGTAACGGGGGTAGTGGGTTCCAATTGCCGGCGAATTTTGGGGACTATTTCATCGGACCCGGGTTTGAGCAATTGATCCAGAATTTGGCAGAAAATGATCCGAACCGATATGGGACTCCTCCGGCGTCGAGATCAGCGGTGGAGGGGCTCCCTACAATCAAAGTTGATGAGGAATTGATGCGTTCTGAACTGGCACAGTGTGCTGTTTGTAAGGATGATTTTGAGATGGGGTTAGATGTGAAACAGATGCCTTGTAAACATGTTTATCATAAGGATTGTATTGTCCCGTGGCTTGAGTTGCACAGTTCTTGCCCAGTTTGTCGCTATGAATTGCCAACAGATGATCCTGAGAACGAGAACGAGAACAGGCAAAGAGACAATGATGGGGACTCGAGCGGGGGTGGTTCTGCTTCTGGAAGTGGGGGATCAGGGAGAAGGCTTACTACAATATCATTGCCATGGCCTTTGGGGAGTTTTGGATCATCATCTAGCCAGGGAGGATCAGAGTCTCGTGGGCAGCGGAACAGGGAATCAAATTAGGTAGAGATATACAAACCGTAATCGTCTTGAATATTTGATTGTTCAGTTCATTTGATTCAAATTTATACACGTGACTTGCTGATTGAAGCTATAATTGTACTTGTTCATTGATTTTTGTGACTATCTGTTATTTCGTGTAGTTTGTTTGTAGTAATATTTTGTTGTAGTACCATTATGTTCCTATTTGTTGTTTTGTTACTATCTATTGTCTATTATACTTTCATTATGTCTTTTCCTAGACTATTTTTCCTTGAGCCGGGGATCTATTTGGAACAGCCTCTCCACCTCTGAGGTAGAGGTAGTAAGGTTTGCGTACACTCTACCCTCTCCAGACTCCAATGTGTGAGACTACATTGGGTATGTTTTAGTTGTTGTACTTGCTGATCAACAACTCGGAAGTGGATTAACTGTAGTTCTGCATTTTACTAGGTAGTTGGAATGTCCCTAACTGTGTTCATGAGACATTTTAATCAATCAGCTGTGCCTAATTCCAAAACAGTTGAGTTCAGTTATATTCGCTGGCTCGATTTAGGTCCACTTCTATGCTCCATGTTTGATGTTCTGAGTGTATAGCCAGTCCTTACATGAACCCGATGAGGTATTTGCTATAAAATGACCTAAAGACTGATTCATATTTTAGGTTCAATGGAGATGTATTTAACAAAAGTTCTGTTTCTTCAGTTTAATATTTTCACTAGTCTTTGGACATGCGCAACCATGCTGATTAATGTAAACATTTTAAAATGATTTCGATAAGACTACAATATGTATGTGATGAGTTGCACAAAATTTGAAGGAGAAAATGATCATACATTTTTATGGGCATTCTGCGTAGATTGTAATTCCCACTCAATCAACTTAAATAATAGAATTATAATGATAGCCTGTTCATTCAGTGGCAGATCCAGGATTTGAAGATGGTGGATGGTCATTTTCTTTAACATAAAGTTGCTAGCCTAGAAGGGTTTCTTTCTAGAAGCTTTGTAATGTTTTTATAGTTTAGTTAGTAAAGGAAAGACAAATACATAATTGGAAACAATAAAGAAAAAATGAGCCAAAAAAAAATCAGCAGTGGAAAGTATACGTATGAAGTAGTTATGTTTCTTTTTTTCCAACAAAAAAAGATAAATAGTTAGCACCTAGCAGGATTCGAACCCTCAACAAAACCCATCAGTGCACTCTGATTTCAACTCTAGAACCAAAGCACCCATAAGAACTTTTGGTTTTTGTCTGCTCGCGAATAGATTATGTTAGTTTTACAGATTTTCTTTATATATACACAAAATTCTCATAGGGGGCAATGGGGGCTCGAGCACCCGATACACTACACGTGAGTCTGTCCCTGTGTTCATTTGCTTTTGAAGATAGATTAACGGAACCTCTTTTCTTTCTTTCAAATTTGCTCTTTATTTAAAGAGTATATTAAGGATAGGAAGAGACATTAATATCATTTTTAATTATAAAATATCTTTTTCCCAGTTTTCCATGTCCCAAAAAAATATCTTTTTCCCGGTTTTATGTACATTAATTGAATACATTTACCAACCTCTTTAGTCGTTAATATATAACCCATAGATACATTTGCACTCACATTCCACAATATATAATTTAACTCTCTCATTTATCACGCTAAATGTTCATATTTAATGGAGTTGCCTGGATTGTGAAAATATAATGTGTAATTACATTTTTGTACAAGAACATTATTGGAATAGTTTTTAATGGGTAAAATGATCTTTCAACTTTCAACTTTGGGGCTTCCACTTATGGAATAGTGTGATGATTAATCCCATATATGCTTGTATTCTATGTATAGACCAACTAATAAAGTTATCAACATATGTAGATATGTCAAGTGAGCGCAACCTAAGTTGCTTGGACTCTTCACTTACGGTGCCAAACCCGTGTCAACACGACATGGGCGTGGGTCTGGGTGTGGGTGTGGGATACCTGATCTGGTCAACTGTTTTTGGATACTTTGACCAAATTCGAGGGAGAAATTTTGGACAGATTCAATGATTTCTGTCCCTTTCCTTTTATCTCATTCCAAGATTCTCCTCTTGATCATTATTTGCTCCTCAAGTTTTCCACATAATATCTCATTATTAAGGTTTTATAACTCTTATGTTTAGCCAAATCCCCGCACCCCGTATCCACACATGGATCCGTATCCCCGAAATTAAAATTTAGGTCATAGTGGATCTGACCTCTAGATCTGCACCCTTATTGGACACCCGCACCAGAGTCCGAGCGTCTTAGAGCGCAGCTACCATAAGTTGCTGAGACAAACTTCCTGAATTGGAACTTCCTCATCCAGATGCTAGAGAGAATGGGTTTTGGAGTTAAATGGATCAACTGGATCAAACATTGTATTGGCACCGTGAGATTCTCCATCCTAATCAACAGAGCACCTACTGGATTTTTTGCTTCCCAAAGAGGATTGAGACAGGGGGACCCACTATCTCCCTTCCCGTTCATTATAGCCATGGAAGGGTTGAGTAACTTGATCAACACAGCAAAAGGGAAAGGATGGATCAAAGGATTCCAAGCAGGAGAACTAAACAACTTAGAGGTAACTCACCTACAATATGCAGATGATACATTGGTGTTTTGTGAAGCAAAAACAGACCAAATCTTGATTTTGAGGATTATTTTTGTCATTTTTGAGGCAGTCTCTGGACTCCATATCAATTGGGGAAAGAGCTTTATCTATCCTATCAATACTGTGACAGGGATGGAAAGATTGGCTTGTAAGTTAGGAGGCAAGATTGGGGAACTTCCAACAACCTACCTAGGCATGCCTCTGGGAGCAAATAGCAGGTCCAAAGGTATCTGGAATGGGGTCCTAGAGAAATGTGAAAAGAAACTCACCAACTGGAAAAGTCAGTACCTCTCCTTGGGAGGCAGACTAACTTTAATCAATAGTGTCCTTGATGCACTTCCTTCCTATATGATGTCAGTATATCCAATGCCTGCAAGTGTATCTAAGAGCATCGATGCCCTTAGGAGAAATTTCCTATGGCAAGGCAGTGAAGACAAAAAGAAGTTCCACCTAGTTAAATGGGAGGAACTGATAGTGAACAAGGATACAGGTGGCCTAGGCATCAGGAACTTAAGGAAGCAAAACCAAAGCCTCATGTTGAAGTGGCTGTGGAAATTCGCCAATGAAGATTACACGCTTTGGAAGGAGGTCATCATAGCAAAGTATGGCATGGAGGACAAGTGGATGACAAAAGTGGTCAACACTCCATACAACTGCACTATATGGAGATCAATCAGGAACCTGTGGCCTATGTTGTATTACAGATCCAGAATCAAAGTGGGAGATGGGCAGAAGACCTCCTTTTGGGTGGACAAATGGAATGGAGCAACATCTATGAAACAGCTGCACCCGGAACTATACATGTTATGTCAACAACGACAGGCAACAGTGGCCACAATGTGGACTGGTCAAGGCCGGAATTTGTTCCTAAGGAGACACCTAAATGACTGGGAAATAGAGAAGGTAATTGCACTCCAGAATTCAATAGAAAATTTTAGCAATCTTACTGAGGAGAAGGACTCACTAGTTTGGCAGAGCGACACTCATGGTAAATTCTCAGTCAATTCAGCATACAGGGCACTCAACAAGATTGCAGACCAAGAGACAGATTGGCCATGGATGACAATCTGGAAACCAAAGGTGCCCTACAAAGTGAATTGCTTCTTATGGTTACTGTCAAAAGAAGCGGTTCTGACCCATGAAAACCTGAAGAAAAGAGGGCAATGCTTCAAAGGAGGAGAGATGGAAGTTTGTCCCAGCATGCGTTTGGTGGACAATCTGGAAAGAGAGGAACAATAGGAGCTTTGAGAATGTACAAAATAGCCTTCAGAAGATTAAAATGAATTGCTTAGCTCTTTTCTATTTTTGGTGTAAACAAGATATTTTAGCTAGAACAGAAGACATTTTCGATGTACTAGATTGCTTATAGGCATCAATCTCATCAAGTCAAAGATTCTGTAAGATGTAATATTTTTTAAAGGGGAACTACACTTTTGGTTGTAGTTTACCTGTGAATATCTATAGACTAATGTTACCAGCCTCAAAAATAATTTTCTCACTCTATATATGGGATTTTGAACTGCATATGTAGTTGTGAAATGTCTTTGCAGATAACGTTCAGTGGCAGAACTGGTAATTAAATTTAGGCTTGTATGTTGATAGCTGTGCAACTACAAGGGCATTTACAACATAATACATGTTCTATTTGTATGAAATTATTTGCATTTGTCTTTATATGTACGTACAATTACTTAGGCATCAAAATGTGTATTATGCCATTTCTGGAAACAGGGGACCACATCTTTAAAATTGGTCAAAATGTTGGAAAGAGGAGGTTATCCCTGTATTTTTATACCTTCCGTAGAAGGACCAAAAGAGTGACTGACTAGCGCAGGGCCTTATTGATAAATGAAAGGAAGGGTTTATGAGCCCTAACGAAAGCCGTAGCCCTTTAATTGCCTAGGGGAATCGGCCTTCTTTAGTCAAAGGATCGAGTTTCCCATGTATTTCCAAGGTTATTGATGGTAGAGTTATTGCAACTTATGCCTTTGTTGAGCTCTTAGATGGGAGATTGTACATCTTGTTGGTCGTCTTCATTTTGTGCACTTTGCTGGTATTTGGTTTGTGATGATTTCTTATGATATTTCACCATTGAATTCTAAAGTTTTATATGGGTCATATAGGTGAGTTGGATTAAATTTGGGTGGGTTAAGCTAGTTGAATCAATAAACAAATTGGTCATAGCCAATTTTAAGGATTCCATGAACGATGTTACTCAATTACTCTGCTGATCTTCCTTCTGGATGCTTTTGAGTAGTTGAAAATGTTGCATTAGATTGTAAATAGTCTAAAAGTAGTTCCACTTCTTGCTAGATTCCTTAGTCCTTAGGGTGAAATAGGACACACTTTTGCCTTTTGCTCCTTCTTGATGTACGTATCGCACCTACATAATACTGTAAACATCAATGTAGTATTTCCTCTGATGAAAAGAAATGGTACAACTTCTTGATCTTTGTCTTGTAAGTAATTAGGTAATACTTCATGCTCTTTATTGGTACTTCTGTTTGATGTCCTATATTGTGTTGATCATACACTTCAATTGTCAACTCTTTCCTACATTCGTTGCTGATATCCAGAGATGTTACAAATTTGTTTTTGATTTTGTATATACAAACATGGTATACCACTTTGAAATGTATTTTGTATCATATTCCTGGGAAACAATTTGCCACGTGTTGAATCATCATTAATGATTTCTCTGTTTTACAGGTGGTATCCTTGCTTGCAGCTTGTATCATGTATGGCAAAGTTGGAGGAGTTGTTGGGTAGATAATTAGAAAATGCTACAAAGGTAAAGGATTAGGCTTCATCTCTTAAACATAGATACAGGGTCTACACAAACCCCAGATAGTATTACAAGATTTTTGTCTGAACCTTTTGCATCAGATGTCCAAAGTTTTCATTTATGCTTCATCAATCGCGAATTTTGTGGATTGTTTTAGTCTTTGTGCAGTTGATCTGACATTATTGTTTTGATCGATCTCTGTGCTGCTATAGTTGATGAATTTCTTTGCTACATATTTTTCTCATCAAAAAGCCTATGATGATATAGTGGTTGGACTAGGCTTTGTTATATTGTGTGGTTATGGCATTCAAAATGCATTGGACTTCATATCATTTATGCTATGCGCCTGGACTCTTGAATCTCGTCTTCTAAACCCCTTCTAACTATGATGATGCTATCAATTACTCTACCCTACTGGTAAAAAAATTTCGAATGTTTCTGTAGCTTTCCACCCATTAAGCGTGGCCAGAAGCGCAGACATAAAGAGAGGAAAAGAGCACTTCTTTGTGCGTCTTGCTCAAGTATTGCAAGTGGGAAACTCAAAGCCCATTTTTGCAGTGTACTTTACTATCTGTTAGCAGCATACTTGCAAAAATATGCTTCTACCAACACAATTTTGGTAGAAGCAATTCTTTCATTAGTGTCTACATTGAGAATGCTACATTGGATTCACTCTTACTGCATAAGAAGTAGCAGTACTTTAATGACAATCCCCGCTCTTCTAGCTGAGCACGGCTCGAAGAGCGCCAGCCTTCATGAAATTCTGCTCTTGATTTTTTCTGTTCTATAACTCTGATAGTCAAACCCTCTAAAGGTTAGCTCTTGGCTCGCACCTATCTCTATGGGGCTTGTGGATGAGTGGAGTGTTTATGCCTATGTAGTTGCGAGTCTCCTGGGTCTTACTCTCTTTCCTGTTTCGAAACTAATCCTTTCTCTTTTTGCCACACCTATTCATTCGTTAAATTGACGGTCAATCATGTGAGTGATAGCCACACCTATTCAACCGTTAAATTGATGTTCAATCATGTGAGTGATAGTGGCTCCTGTTTACTAATCTAATGGAAATAAGCAACGACGAAATGAGAAGATAAGGTGCCTCGATTACCCCATTTTGAAAGGTAAGTCAAAAGTTTTGGACTAGCTTTCCCATCCTTTTGTCAAGCGATGCTTTCTAGCACTGAAAGAAGTGGGCGTTGTTGATTGTTGTCAGTGTAAATAAATTTTAATCATTTTACTCTCTTTGGCCCATTTTATGTGATGCCCTTTCCTTTTTAGTTCGTTCCAAAATAATGTAACAATTAAATTTATAATTCTTTTTATTCTTAATGAAATGATTTACATTCATACAGATATCTAATGATTGATTTAAACATAGTTAAAAAGTCTTTCCTTTCTTCTCAAACCGTGCTAAGTCAAATGGTGTTACATAATATGGAACGGAGTGAGTACATAAACAACAAGAGATTGGGAAGTATTCAACTGCTATAACAAGGTACTTATACCTTTTCATTTCTTTAAAAAAAAAAAAAAGTCTGCTGCTTATTTTTTGGAATTTTAGCCCAAAAAATAGATAAATAAAGGCCCACATAAATGGGCCCTTAGAAAGTATGATGCCCATATTTTTATAAAAAAGTTTTAAAAATTCGAGGAATATAAGCAAAAAACTATCTATTGGAATAAAGAATGACCCATTTTATATAAGGCCCTACAAATCATTGTTGTTCTGTGAGGAATTAATTACAATATAATATGATTCACAGATCATAATCTCAATATTAAACTATGGATTAGAAAGGGAATGTCTTATCATTTACTTTTAAAAAAATAAATATTATCAACTCCTATAAAAAGCACACCAATATCCTTCCCAAAGATCTTGCATCGTCGTTTAGTGAATATTAATCATTATCATATTGTAGTGGTTAGACTAAACTTAAATATGTGTTCTTTTGTTGTTGTTTTATTTAGCTATTTGATATTTGAAAATTTCTTACCTGATTTAATTTCCACTTGCGTCAAATAAGCTCATTAAGAAAATAAAAGTGTTCTCTATGAAAATGTTTTTTATTCTAAGGATTGTGGCGTACACAAAAAAAATTCAGAAATTGAAGTCATTTTTTTAAACTCAACTTTTTTATTTTGTTTGTTATTTATACACACACATATCACATATGATATCATTTAAGGTAAAGTATATACATTTTTGTTTAGGATCAAACTTGAGTTCTCTAATTAAAAATGGATGGTGTGATTAATCATTCCTCCTCTGCAAGGGCGGAGCTAAATCATTAGCTATGACTTTGGACCAACACAATAACTTTTGCTTAAATTTTATATTTGTATTAATGATAAAAATTAAATAGTGAATTTATACACTATAAATCTCATGATAAATATAAAATTCATAAATTTCAAATTCTGACATTGTTTTCTCCACACCCTCTCTAAATGAAAGAAATAATGAATTAATCTTATTAGTTGATGACAATCAAGAAAGTTGATTTGTTGTTTTCTTTTTGGGAAAAAGTGTATTAACCTAATGTGGAATATAGGCACTCGTGTGCTTAAATTAAATTTAAATAATTGCATGGTAATCATAAAGTATTATCTTTTAAGCTGTATAAACACCGCATTACACGGAGACATTAGCCGCCCTTAAATAAAAGATTAATTAATCAATTAAATTAAAACAAGACAATTCATAAAGTTTAATAAAATATTATTATTAAACAATTTTTAAATATGTTTGTGAAGAAACAATCATAGCATTTGTTATGCTGTTTAACAAATTGAAAATGATTGGAGAGAAAGTTATGTAGGGTATTATTCTTTGTTTTAATTAAGTTAATCAATTAAAACATTTATAATTTTTGTTTCTTTCTTCCTTTTAAACAATAATTGTACTTAGTTGGTTTTATTAATTTTTGTTTCTTTTATGTCGGTCAATTAAATCATTGAGAAGAAGAAAAAGAATTAAATCATTGAGACTTGAAGTGCAGCCTAATTAGGGTGCGTTGCTACGAACCAAAAATGTTTTTCTTGAAAAATATATTATTTTTTTTTAAAAAAAAGGGAATAAGTTGATTTCTTTGTATTTGATATATGCATAAAAAAATTATCTTAAAAATATTTAAATATAATCTAGACAAATAATAAGGAATGTGGACATGAAGATGGAGATGGGTTATCAGGGCTATTGTCAGAGGTGTATCCAAGATTTTAAGATCATGGATGCACTATTACAAAAAAGTGGATCAAAGATATAAAGTTAATAGGTTTAACATTTATGTTCTTATCACTAAAACCATTGAAATTTTAAAATTATAGGTATGCAATTAATTTTTATCTATCCAAACCACTTAGGTCAGAGACGTTACCTAATTTTAGAAAGAAAAATAAAACAAGATAAATAAAATGTTCAAATTTCTAAACTCACTTAGAAAGGTGCAGCCAATCATCATCGATCAATATTATATGATACTTTAAATGTGCGTTCACACATCTATATTTAAATATTTTGTAAAAAATATAACACTACTATATATGATTTCAGGAGGAGAGCATGGGTTCACGTGAACCAAGTACCCCCTCCTGGATACACCTCTGCCTACAAAGCGAGTGAAGATAATTAATGTCATTTGTAAAACGTGTTTTTCCTACTTCCCATCAGGAAAATTATTTTTTTTTATTTTTAAGGAACTTATTTTCCTAACCAACCGAACATGAAAAAATCAAAACGCCACCTGATTCTCTACTTTCTACTTTTTGCCAAAAGAAAATACTTGTTATATAGAGCTTAATTGTTATAGATAAAAAAATATTTTAGAATCTGTAATTAAAAAATAATTTTTTTTCTTGAAAGGCCATAACAATGAATTTGACTCGTTAAAGGGTCAGGATTGGTCAGCCAAAGAAAATTTATTCAACATGAATTCGACATATAACTAAGTCAACAATTATTAATTATTTCATAAGAGTTTTTATAAAATTAGTATAGTGTTTGATTTATCGAATTAAATGTAACTAAAGTATATATATGTTGCACGTTTTGCATGATTGTATTAATTATGCTCATGTTTTTGGATTTGATGCATTTTCTTTGCTCTTTATATCTATGGACATAGACTTACTGATAATTTAATATTTAAATTAATGGAAGTTACATATGATGATTGTAGAAATTTCTTTTGAGTACATTTGGTGAAAAATTTGACATTGACATAATAGTATTTTTTTCTAAATGAAGATCTTTCTATTGATAAAAAAAATGTAACAACCTTTGATAGTATGGTTAGATCGTAGAGCTTGTGATTTCTTGGTTTTTGTTAAATCAACTAAGAGTCGGACTTAAATCTCACAAGAAGTAATATGTACTTTTTATTTTTAGTTGTCTAATTTTTGTTTTACTTTTCTTTAATTTTTCCATGTTTTGTTTATTAAACGTTTTTCTGTGGAGTTGAACTATGTAAATATTTTTATTTTATTTTCATGTATGTTTTTTGGTGCTAGCTTTAGACTTTTCAATTTGTGGAGCAATTTTATCAATCGTTTATTTTTGCACATTGAGACAAGACATATTTAATTTCACATTTTTGCCAAATTCAAAGTACTTATATCATTAGAAATAATGGCTCCAATATGAAAGCAAAATATTTTCCATCTAAATTCGAAAATCCACTAACTTAAGTTAATTTAAACAAAATATTTAACAAACCTATTTGCATTTAAGTTATTTCCATCATTTTAGTTGCTTTGATAATGTATTATGATATTTTTATACTTAATTCCACTTAATATCACTCCAATATATGTAACCGAAGGACACTTCCTTTCATTTTTAATCAAGAAGTCAAGTTTAAGCTTAACGCTTACAAAATAAACTTATTTTTATTGAGAGTGCGTCACTTTCAAATGAATTTTCTTCAATATATGATTATAACAATAACATATTAAGTGTAATTTCATATATGATATATGAAAATGACAGCACACGCGAGAAGTTTTTGATATACTATCGACTCAAATAAAATGTAATCCTACTAGGATAAAAAATACAACAAGATAAATGAAAAGTTATTTTAAAAGAAAAAGAATTAACATCATTTTGAGATGAATACACCTAAAAGATGAGATCTTTTTTTCCTAGAAAAACGTCTTTGTTCTTCTTATTAATGACATAATAATAAATACAATTATGATATCATTAACCATTAATAACATCATACTTTAATACTATTTTTATTGGGTTGACAGATTTTTAAGAGACCTTCGATTCAAATAAAATATTTAATCAAAACAGGATTAAAAAGAGAATAACAATGACAAAACAACGATATGAAAAAGGTTATTAAAAGAAAAAGAATCAACATAATTTTGTAACAACACTAAATGAGATTTATTTTATTATTATCATTTAAAAATAAACGTATTTTTTCTTATTATGACATAATAAAAGGAATTATGATGTCATTAACAATTAATTGTTACCACACGTGCTGTACGTCTACTTTCCTTGTTTTTACATGTAACCGACTAACCGTATATAAGCTATGTGTACGTGTGAGCCTTATAGTGGCAAATTACGTAATTTTCAAGTTCTTTTGTGTCTAATTTGGGAAATTTGTATTACATGAGTCACCTCTGAGTACTGCACACTGTCTACTGAGTGCATTTAAACAATTTCAGCAAAGACTGCTCCACGTGCTTTCTTTGGCGCGTGTGTTCACGACTTACCTATGGCTATTGTGTGGTAAATTGAGAGACAAAATGACCAAGATACCCCTTGATTATATGAATTTTGGTTTCATTTGGTTCTGTTGTTTGATAGGTGTGATAAGGATAATAATTAATAAGGGTCGTAATGGAGTTGTAAGTATCTTTTTTTTATTTTAATTAGATATTTCAAGATTGAGTTTTCTTGAAGATATAAAGTCGTTTTTATTAGGAAGCGTTTTACCTTAGGAATGAATGGACCTATGGAGGCTGAAGAGTCATAGTATGCTAGTCCTAGCGAGTTGGCGCAATAACTCTATGTCTTGGTTTCTTCATATTTTTTTTAAACATAAGGTCATGTGAGATTTCTAGTGCGAATTCAGATTTAATTGACCTCCAATACAAATATTGAATACTAAATGAGAAATCTCTTTAGTAAATTTGAGATATTAGTTAATTTTGGGATTTCTTTAGTTAGTATTTAGGAAAAAGGTTCAAAATATTACATTATTTAATAGTGTATTTTAAAGATATATAGGTGCCCATGTGGACATCATAAATATTGCATCATTATAAATAGTAACTTGTTCAGCTGATCACTTATATATCTTTAAAATACACTATTAAATAGTGTAGTTGTGTAGGGGTGTAATAGGTCCTACCCAAAATTTAAAATTGTTATAGCAATTTCAGTCAAAATCTAAATATATTTCAGACTTTTTTTCTAGTATTTATACTAAAATTGTGAGATTATTGTCTTATATATAAGGTGAGATAAAGATTATATCCAATATCTTGTTCTTATATATTTATAGAAGATGGATAACAATAAGAATTGATGCCTTAAAAGATTTAAAATGCAAAAATCGTTTTATTTTAAATATTTGTTTGACTATAAATTTGATCATAATTTAAAAGGTTGATCTTGTTAGGGTTTTGCCCTGATTTTCTTACCATAATTTAAGATTTATTTTTCCTTAAAGAAAAGACAAAACATTACCATAAATGTTTTTACTTTTCCTAAAAGGAAAATATAATATTCTTTCATATTTGGTTTATTCTTTCATTTTAGGAGAAGGTTTTGGAGTAACTAGAGTCCTTTTCTAATAAGAAAATGTTTTAGGACTCTATAAATATAGGTTTGTTTCTTCTAACACAAGAACAATAACATCCACAATGTAGTCGTTTAAGAGTCTTGCTTATGGGGAGATTTATTCTCTCTAAAGTTTCAATGTTTTTCTTTATATTAGTTTTGATATAATAATATTTTGATTTTTAGTATAAGCTTTTTTGTTATCTGATTTATCAACTATATGATTTGCAAATTGTAAGCTTCCGCATGACGCCCTAATCCACCTTCATAACCCAACAGATCTTCAAATATTTTTAAATTCTCAAAAATTGTTTCAGACGTGAAACTCTTACTCATAAAATTTTAATTTTTCAAATAAAATATATGTACAAATACCATTTTAAATTTTAGATATTCAACTTTAAAGTTCAAATTTATTTTTTTTAAAAAAAAATTAACTTCAAAATTTATGAGAGAAAAGGGAGTTTGAGTTTCAACATTGAATACCATCGCAATGAAACATTTATTTATTCTCTAAAAAGATAAAAATCAAATAACTAAAAATAGAGGCTTATTAATTTTTAGGCTCCCATTAAAAATGTTTTTTTTTCGGTTATTTATTTTAAGAAAGTGATCGAATGACGTTGTAATTGAATTGTCTCTAAATTGGGGAACAGATAATACAATTGGAGTAACAATAATATAATACTTTAAATCTTCTTTCACTTTTTATAGGGAAATTGCTTTATTTAACATTGCAAGTTGGGACCAAAAATAAATAAATTGAGTTCTCTGACATTTGGGCTCCAAAACAATTAATAAAATTTTATATCATATCCATGAATATAATCCACTATATTTTTTATTCTTATTTTGAAAGAAAAATGATTTCCTATGGTTAGGAAGTCTACATCGAAACGGATAAGAAGTTGGATAGCTAGCTTTTGAGACTGAATTAGATCTGAGATCTATCTTTACATAATATTAGAGTCAGACATATCCCACTTTTTTGTTCATCGATGTTGGACCCTCATATTATATTATTCACGCTCTAGTAAACGAGGTTTGAACGTGCGGGTAGTGTTAAGAAATCTCTTATCATATCAAAAGGGATGGAAGTTAGTATATAGACCAGGCGAATTCTCCCTTCATAAGCTAATTTTTGGAGTTGAGTTAGATCCAAAATCATCCTTACACTTATTTTTGTGATAGATTTAAAAAATGAGTTAATTCGCTATATGATCATTTAAGTATTATAAAGATTTCACTAAAGTTATTTTTTGATTTTCTCTCTCAATATAATATTCAAGTTTTAAGAAAATTGGACTAAAGTTATTTTTTATATTTTTTTCCTGTAAGGTCATTCAACTATAATATTATGTCTTGCAAAAATCTCATTCTCCTTTCACAAGTAATTAACATGTCATGTTGCCTTTATTCTACTTGACATAAAAAATAAGAAATTATTATGACATGGCATGTCAATTAATAAATCTAGCTAGGGAAAGAGATTTTATAAAACATAAAACTATAATTGAATAATCTTATAGGAAAGAAAAATTTAAAAAGTAATTTTCATAGAATCTTCAATACTAGAATAATTATATGGTGAAGAAATTGAAATGACTATAATGGAATCTTCTCAATTATTGAAGGACTATAAAGGAGATTAATTTGATTTTATAATATTACTTTTAAAATATACTTTTGAGTAAATTTGGACTTCTATTGGTTAAATTTTTTTTTTTTAAAAAAAAAAACTATTTTGAAACCTACTTTCATACGTAAGGGAGTGTTGTTATTTTCTCGTGTCTTTTTCATGCATATTATTATCTAATAATTAATTAATTAATATTCCACTAAAGTGTTTTGGAGTTATCCCATTACGAACTACGAAATTCAATTCGATAAAAATGAATTAGTAGACATTTGGTCATATATTTTTTTTTAATTACAATTAGGCACATAGAGGTAGAAGGAATCAATTTTTTTTAAAAATCATTATTGGTGTATTATGACTTAATATCCATAATAATAATTTCCTTTTAACGAGCCTTATCCATTTGAAATTTTGATGTTGACAATCTAACAACCATGACAAGTTTCTTCATCCAATATCAAATGTTGTTATAAACCAATCTAATGGGCTATGTTAAATGGCTTAAATTATTTTAGCACTTTGGATATGTTCGTAGTGTTACAAGTTATAACCAATCATATATTTGATGAGCTACTATTATTTTAGCACTTTGAATGTGTTTGGTACGTTTTTTATTTTTTTAAATGTGAGTTTTTGACCTATTTTGGTTCATCTTTTAAAATAACATAATATATTCAGTGAAATCTCATTAAGTGGAGTTTGGGGAGGATAAAGTGTACGCATATCTTATCATTACCTCGTGGAGGTAGAAAGATGTTTCCAGAAGATCCTCGACTCATTAAACCCAACTAATATAAGAAGAAAACAATGATGAAAGCGTAACAATTAATAAAAGAGTAGTGTAGTGTCTATAAGAAAAAAAATAACAACAAATTAGTGTGATAATCGAGATACAATAAACAACATATAATAAGAGCTACAACAAAGGCATGACTAGTACTACAACATGCACTAACAAGTCTAAGCAAGACAACATTACTCTATCCCTACTAATAACCTTCTACTCTAATACGTGACTTCAACTTCTTCCTATTTAAGTCAATGTTTCGATAATATGAAGTAGGGTCATATCTTGTCTAATCACCTCTTCTCAATACTTTTTTGACTACCTCTACTCCTCCGCATAACACCTACAACTAGTCTCTCACATCTCCTAACTGGAGCATCGATGCGCCTCCTCTGCACACATATACTCAAACCATCTTTTCTTTAAGTAAGCAAAAAAAGTGTGGGAGCTCAATCCTCTCCAAAGCATAATATCAAGAAATGCTTGTTGAAAGCTTGAACCATGCAAATTTGAGATCCTTGAAATTAGAATTTACTCGATAACGTATCATAAAATTTTATTAATCATCTATATTTAATGAATGAAAAATCTCCTTTAAAATAATCTACTACATATATATTTCAAAGTCTCTTTCTTTTTGGCTCATGTTTTCTATTCCCATCAAGTTAAATAATTTAAACTTAACTTTAAGTTGATATAATAATACATATTACTTAACAATGATTACATGATAATATATAAATGAAATATACCATTACATCAAAAATAAAGAGTCCGCATTAAAATCGTCCGGCCCATCTTTCTTTTTCTTCTTTGTAGTAGGCTTTAAGTGTTCAAAGCTTATTTACTTTTGGTAAAACATTAACCACCATGTTGGAACACATGCAACATTTTATTGACGATTTTGTTATAACTTATTTTATTTTTATTATAATAAAAATAGACTAGTCAAGTTCATTTAAAACTCAAGCCTCAACAAACCCAATAATTGATTAAAAAAATGTACATCACTTTGTGGGCCGTACTTTTAAACAAATTGTGGGACCCACCAATGACCCAACAATAATAATAATTAAATAATGAAATGTAGGGGAACCAATTTTTTTAACTTTAAATAAAAATAGGAAAAATATGTATAAAAAATTTTGCTTCAAATTAAATTTCTCTCTATGGAGACTTTTTTGGTCCACAGTACGGATTAATATGACCCACTCTGACAACCTTTAAAGCTTAAATTCTCCCTAAAAGATACACTCTGATAAAATGGGAAATTTTATATACCTAAGTTTCTTTCTGCTTTTTTCAACAATTAATAATATTTTTCTTTCTAAACGTAGTCAATACATTTGAATTCATACGAATACTTTCTAATTTTAATTGATATTGTATGAATACAATTTGATTGTATTGTATGTTTGTGTATTTGTGATTAAGAAAGAAATATATACTTTTTAAAGCATTGTGAATTTTAGGAAAGTTTTTGTTCTTTTTTTTAGAATCCTTCAAAAATATTGATTTTCAAAAAAAAAAGAAAATAAACATTGATTTTTCAGTGGTCATCTGAAACTCTGATAATGGTGAATAAGTGAGGTTGATATAGATAGTAGCAACTAAAATTTTAAATACACATATACATGCATAAGTGAACATATGATATATACTTATATAATTTCACTATATTTTATAATTATTTAAAATATCAGTATAAAGAATATTAAAGGAAGTAGAATACACTACATTTAAAATTATGAATAACTTGTACAAATAAAATTTAGCAAAAATACATTAAACTTAATCTTAGTTACTAAATAAACCTTCAATTTCTATTTTTGAGTATGCACATCTAAATTCTTTAACTCAACACACAATAAAAATGAATTGAAATTTATAGTTGTCAGTTAAAATTAAAGCGCATGCAGATTCAATTGGAGATTTTCCATATGATATTATATAGATAACGATAAGAAACAATATAATCTATTCAAATATAACAGTAGAACTAAGAGTGTACAAGATCGAATTGAAAATCAAATCAAATCGCAAATCGAGTAAAATAAAAAAAAATCCGACTAGTGATTTGGTTTGACTTGGTTTGGTATTGGAAAAAAAACCCAAATTATATTTGGGTTGGTTTGGTTTCAACTTAAAAAAACCAACTCGAGACCAAATAAACCCGACATTATATATATAATTTTAAAATTTTATTTAATACGTAAAAATATTTACTTTGATATAATTTTTAAATATTTCTTATATTTTTTCATAGTTTTTATCTTTTAATATATTATTTCATATTTGAAAGTTATAATTTTTAATGGCCTAATAAAAATTATAGTCCATAGATGTTGGTAATTATAATAAAGCTTAAACCAAAATCAAATTAATACTAATGCAAAAGAAAATCAATTCAACACTAAGAATGACAATAATATTGAATATTTGTTCTTTAGTTTTACATAGGTTTAGACATTTAAAATACATAATCTAATTTTAATTTCCTTTAATATTTAGTCATGTAACTAATACTTACTAAATTTATTTTAGCATGATTTAATATTTTTAAATTATGATCATTGTCCTTATTACTTATTAATTTACAATATTTGTTTTACGCGATTTCATTATTATTTTTTTATTGGATATTTTAGTATCATTAATCATATCATATTTTGTGTTATTTTCTTAAAAACACATTAGATAGTTATATTTTGATAGAACTAAAGAAATATTTGAAATACAAGTAAATTATATGTTTGTATGAATACTTTATCGAAAAACCTGAACAAAATCCAAAAATCCAAAAAATCCAAGGTTGAAAAACTCGAATTTTATTGATTTGATTTATAAATTTAAAAATTCAACACAAATAATTTAATTTGATATTTAAAAAATTCGAACCAACTTAGCCATGTACACTCGTAAAACCATCCCAAGAAAGTGTGAAAATTGAAAGAGGTGAAAATTTTGTGTGAATGTGAAGAGACAGGAGTGAGCGCGTGAAAGAGGGTAGTGGGTACTGTACTGGATTGCTAGCAGGGATGAGCTGTGAATATATATGTAAGAGAGTAGTACTAATGTCCCCACCACCCATGTGCCCTTCTTCCTGTCTCCACCAGTTCCTGCTTCTCAATCATTAGGCCTCTTCTCCCCCCTACGCCCCTCTTAATTCTACCTAGCTTCCTCCATTGTTGTATCTCTACTATTTTTACATACTACTTGTTTTTTACTTTGTTGGGATTTTGCTCATTCTCTCGCTACTTACAAGAGTGGTGAATCTTGATTTGATAAGTATTTTTACATATTTGTTGTTTGGGGCTCTGTTTTTTTTCCCATAAATCTCACATTAAAGAGCTTTTTCTATTACTTGAAACTTCAATTGAAGCTGCTTTCTTGATTTGTCGATTTTTTTTTTTTTTTACATATTTGTTGTTTTTCCTTTGTTTGGGGTTTTGCTTAATTCAGCTCTGTTTTCCACATTAAAGAGCTTGGTGAATTTGTTGTTTTTTTCTTTGTTGGGTTTGCTCAATTCAGCTCTATTTGCTCAAAAATTCCACATTAGTACACCACCACTACTCTATTTGGACTTTGATTTTCAAATATTTGTTGCTTTTTCATTGTTGGGTTTTGTTCAATTGAGCTCTGTTTGTTGATAAATCCCAGCAATCTTCCACCACCACCGTTTTTACTAGTGTTTTGTGCTTCTAATGTCGACGTCTGCAGAAGGAAATGGAGCTATAATTGATCCTCAGAGGCAACAACAACAACAACAGCAGCCTTCTGGGGTTGGTACAAATGGTGCTTTAACAGTGAAAAAACCGCCGGTAAAAGACCGGCATAGCAAGGTTGATGGTAGAGGAAGACGTATAAGGATGCCAATTGTATGTGCTGCAAGAGTTTTTCAGCTTACTCGTGAATTGGGTCACAAATCCGATGGACAAACTATCGAATGGCTGCTTCGTCAAGCTGAGCCTTCAATTATAGCTGCTACTGGTACTGGAACTATCCCTGCTAGCTTCTCTACTGTATCTGTATCGGTACGGAACTCAACTGCATCTCTTGTTTCATCACTTTCGGCTCCACTAGATCAGAAATCATCACATATGATTTCACCGGCGCCGTTTATCCTCGGGAAACGCCTCCGGTCAGATGACGAAAACCTTGAGAATGGGAATAAGGATGATGTAGCTGTAGCTGCCGGAGCTGCTACTGCTGTGGGTCCCACAGCAGGGTTTTGGGCTGTTCCAGCTAGGCCTGATTTTGGTCAAATTTGGAGCTTTGCGGCGGGGCCGCCACCAGAAATGATGGTGCCGACATCCGCGGCCGCAGCAGCTGCGGCCGCGGCGGCGTTAAGTTCGCAGAGTTCTAGATTCTTTCAGCAGCAGATGGGAGAGGCTTCAGCTGCTAGAGTTGGAAATTACTTACCAATGACTCAAGGGCATCTCAATTTGCTAGCTTCTCTATCAGGTCCTCCACAGCCTTCTTCTGGGAGAAGAGACGACGACGGACGCTGAAGATATGAATATTATTATTGTTATTGATATTGTTATTGTTGTTGTTAATATATCGTATAAATGTGTTTTAATGTTCTTGTTTGTGTTAGATGAGAAATTTGTTGCTAGGTTCTAGTGAGTGAGAAATGAACTAGGGGTTTGTTCAATTTCATGAATTATTGCTAGGATTAAGTTTGTTTGCTTTATCTCATTTGTCAAGAGTTTACGTTCACCGAGTTTTGGTGTTGTAAGCTGTGTGACGATAACACGAAACACAAGCATCAGGGGAAGTTTCTGCTTGTGATGAAATTGGTGGGGTTTGTTCTGTTGTTTGCAGACCTCATAATAAGCTGCTTTGATCACTTTGTAACAAGAGATAATAGGGGATTAGCGTGGACTATGAAAACCTGTAGTTCCACATGAATGTTTTGTAAGGAAACCGTGGAGGTTTCCGTTGAATTCGATTCTGTAATTTGTTGAAACTATATCAGTTGTGAGCTTAAACTTTCCTACTCAGAAGAGTGCTATGGACTTTAATTTATTACTGAACTTACATTGTGATATCTTGAATGGCTGCTATAATTAGATGTTTTTGACATCTCAGTGATTGAGTTGCCACCATACTGGATAAAATGAAATATTCATTTATTGCATTACTGGTTTCACCTGTCGACTGATCAACTGATGCATGGGAGTGATGGGACAGTGTGAAGTTGAATCATGTGAAATGCTGTGGAGCCGAATGTATGTACAAGGAGGATAGAACTCTAAATTTCTATACTCAAGCTTTCTTAGATTGGTTATGGACCAGATAATCTTGCTACAGCTTGATGTCTATTCTATGTATAAATGTACGATGTGTGCCAGAGATGCAAATTGGAACAACTCAAGTTTCAACAGAAAGAGTATTTGATGATTTTTTAACGTTAATGATCTTCATGCTATATTAGTTCCTCACTAGTACTCAGAAGATTAAACTGTAGTTGTTAAAAATGTTATAGTATATCATACATTTATGGATGACGTGATGCTGTATTCTATCATGTGCTGGTTCAACTTGGAGGAGGAAGGAATTACACTGCAGCATCTGGGAGGATTCTGCTCTGCAGCATCTGAGATAAACGACACCTTTCAGCTTTCATTTTGCATCAGATTAGGTAAGATGTGGTTACATTCTTTGAGCTTTACTTGTGATTCTTTTTGAATCTCATAAGTTTAGAAGATAAAGCATATAGATACCTTATCAGTTATTATATGTTCTCCATGATCGATTTCAATTCCACAAGCTAGCTGATTTTCTTTCTGCATTAGTTTCATCTAAAGTAACCATCCAGAGTAGCAAGTGGTGCAGGACTACAAACTTCGTTGAATCTGAAGTCTTAAAGCTTTAGTTGATTTTCTATTTGCTTCCCACTTTATGAGACTATTGATATATACTGGAAGGTAATGTTATTGTTTTCAGCATGCCTATTTATCATATTAGTTGTCTTCTCTCGTGTTAATCTTGCTGTATCTGTTTCTGTTCATATTCCTAAGAAAATATCTGTTTCAATCAGGGGAATCCGGAATAGACAATACGCATTATTAGACAGATATTTTGACTGATATTGGGTGGCATCCACTCTATGAACCTGCTGGTATAATGATCTCATTAGATTTGGGATAGTCCAGTTTAAGATGCGAACCATGGGTGCCAACTACTTGAAGCTTTCTATGTACTTAATGCATTACTCTTGCCTCTATTGTTTAGACTCTTTAGAAATGTTGATGGGTGCGTGTTAGATCCTAAAAAAGTAATGAACTTTCGAAGGATCTGACACCAACCCAACAACATTTTTGGAGAGTATGAGCAAAACATAGACTCTTGCTAATATGGTGTTTCCTAACGATCATCACATCTGGAATTTCAGCTTAGTTGTGAAATGAACACATAATTGGTAGTCTAATTTAGCGGAACAATTTTCTCTCTCTGGGAAGAATAAGAATGTATATACAATCAGTATCATAGTTAAGCCGCTCCCCATGATTGTGATGTCTATTTGTCTCATAAATAGTTACTTATCAACATAAAACATGCTCAAGAACTAACAACTTCTTGAGAACAGTTTTATTAAGAAACAATGGAGCTTTTATTTCTCAACTCTCTGTGAGAAGACTGCCTTTTTGTCTCCTAACAACTTTCTGCATTATTTTAAACACTTGATGTTGTACTTGAATGCTTGTTATTCGTTTCTCCTTGGAAGGGAAGCCTTGGAGCAATAGTAAAGTTTTGCGTAAGTTCTTAGTCATTGTTTGAGCTATGGTGATGCTTGCTTCAGGTGCGGCCCTTCCACGTACCCTGCATGCACCGGCTTCCTTTCTTATTCAATTCTGCCTCACTGCAATAGTTCATTGGTTTCTTGGAACATAAATTTTTCCTCAGCCACACAGGAGGAATTATCTGAGGAATATGTATATATCCCTTTCTTAGGGATAATTACGACGCCTAAACATTTCGATCAACTAGTTTATAAAATACGAACAATGTGTAAGTCGTGTACACTTGATTACATATCATATACTACTTATACACAACATATATACTAATAGTGTATATGTCACATTTATTTCAGTTATATTTAGTAAACTAGTGTATACATCTGCAACTTCCTTAATTTTTTTTGAAATTAACTTCAACATTTTAGGTTCATAATAGTATGTTAAAATACTTGCAACATCTGTAAATATGTTGCTATTTCAAGCTTCTTAGGTTCACTTAATTGATTGGTATCTATATGTTTCTTCTACATGACTTCCAAGTTATGTATCCTTTGTTATCATTGTAATTATATTTGATTCTATTACATCAGTTTTGTGTTCTTTTTTCTCCCAAAAATGCCTTCATGTTCACTAAAAGCTTGGTCAAACATGCAATTGTTATTATGGACGTAGATGTAGGCGACCACATTAAAAAAAAGGCAGAATATAAGGAGTTGTTTGGTTCTTATGGATGAGCGATTTGTTTATGTTATATGTCCAAGCTAAAAACATCACTATAATATAGACAAAAAAATATAATTTTGTGATAAAAATGTTACTAAGGATACATGCCATGTATTCCTTGAGTTAGATGTGAATATCATCAACAATATCGTGTCCAGTGTAATTCAATAAGTAAGATTTAGAAAGGATTTTATGTACACAAATTTTACTCTTATAGAATTTCAGCTCTATCGAATGTCAATAGTAATATTTTATCCACTCAAACATGGCCTAATAACTATAACATTCTCAATATCAAAATAATTATTGATTTAGTAATTCATAATAAATAGAAATAATTTAGTAAATTATATTTATTTATTTATTTTGACTGACTTTAAATTAACCCTAAAATTTCATAAGCAATCTTAGCGTACCTCCTAAGATTCCGCGTAGAAAAACAACAATTTTCAAAAGCAAATTCCAAATTCCAAATTCCAAAACAACCCTTTTTTTTTTCGATCGGAGATTTCTTTTTTCGATCAGAAAACAGAAAATAAAAATGGCAGTGAATCCTCAATTATTTGCTAATGGAATGCCAATTCCTTTCCTCAATGAATTGTTCGTCCTGTCTAGACATGGTGTTGAGTTTGAGGTCGACAAAATCCCTGGGTAAGTTTTTCTTATGGTTTGTTATCTCTGCCTAAGCGGCGGATTCAGAATTTTCATTTAGGAATTCGAAAAAAAAGTGCTTAATATTTGAACTTGGAATCTCGAGATGAAATTTGAGCCCCTCAATATTCAAAATTTATGATATATATGAATACCTTATCTATATGTGCAATTTATGAACCCTGCCTACCCTCTCTGTTTCGTGTATAAGCTAAAAAAAATGTTATTCTAAAAATATATAAGTATAATTTACGCAAAAACTATGAGAAGGGAAGGTGGCAGCAGGGGCGGAGCTAATATGGTCCCCTTTTGATAGAAAATTACAGAGAAAATGATCAAAATGGTCCTTGATGTAAGGGGTTGAATTATTTTGGTCCTTCATATATATTACCTTATCAAAATAGTCCTTCATGTATATAAAAAAATAATCATTTTAGTCCTTAGTTCTAAAACTAACCATAAAAATAAAAAGAGAGGTTAGATTTAACAGTGGGTCCCTCACTATTGACACCCAGCAGGCCTCTTCTTCTTCAATCTTCTCTGTTTCACCATTAGAGATCATTCTCCAAGTTCAATCCACCCACCTGCGATATTTTTACAAGAAAAATTACACACATTACACTTATTTTTTATCTCCATCTACCTCTACAAAACAATTCCAGTAGCTTGCACTTTCGTACATCCAAAAAAAAAAAAATATGAGACCACTGACACAAATACAAACTAAATAAACTATCTAAAACACTTCATTAATTTCTTTTAGAAGATTGCCATAAATTAACTCTTTTCAAGCTTTAATTATATATTCACTTGTTGAAGCTCTATAAGAAAAGGATATAGCTTTGTTGTTTTTCCCTTTTTGAAATTAATAATTTTTTCATAATTTTTTTTTAATTTTATTTTTCAGATACAAGGTAAAAATTGAACGGGACAAAGGTAGAAAATAAAATTTTAAAAACGTTCTTTGAAAATTTAAAAAGATTTTAATTAGTTAGTCAAAGAGAATTTTGATAATGGTAGAAAGAATTGGTTTTTATTTTTTCAGCGAAGAAGAATTGGGTGAAGAGATAAAATTTGGGAGAGAAAGGCATGCAATGTATTAATAATGGGACCCACCGTTAAATCTAACCACACTTTTTACTTTAATGGTTAGTTTTAGGGACAAGGACTAAAATGATTATCTTTTTATATACATGAAGGACTATTTTGATAAGGTGATATATATGAAGGACCAAAATAATTCAACCCCTTACATCAAGGACCATTTTGATCATTTTCTCAAAATTACACTGTTTATATGGATAAAATTATTTTTTGTGTGTATATATATATATATATATATATATATATATATATATATATATATATATATATATATAGTAGATGTTGAACCTGTGACTTTTTTGTGTGTTTACTTTTTCATATTTGGCTTTTTGAGTTCCTTTCACCCTGTTTTCAACACATAATTCTTGCATTGCCTTCACTCTTTATTCTTTAAAGTTTTATTAGTTAATGAAGCTGTGTTAATGTGACTGTTTGTTCTCAGTGTAGGAAAAACAAGAACAAGAGGGACAATCTACTTGTCGAATATTCGGATGGTCTTTGTTGCAAAGATGCCTGTGGATTTCATTGCTTTTGACATGCCTTTGGTATGTAATACTTGTACGTCTTTTACCGTCCTATGATTTTGCAAACACCACATGCTAACAGGGTCATCTATTGGATTCCAGCTCCGTGTCCGAGTCATTTTTTTAACCAACTCTATTCACTCATGACTGATATAGTTTTTCTGTGGATCAGAGAGGAAAGTCGCGAAAACTCTCTTTTGTTACTCTTACTATAATATTAACAAGTTATTATGGCGCTCCTTGAAAATCTGCTGTAACTAGACCAACATATGCATAATGTGCAATTCAGAATGGCAATTCCAAGTATAATGATTAGCGATATTTCTTTTGTTGCTTCTTTTCAGGCTGAACAAAATTTTGCATATGATATGTTTCTGAACCCTGTAGTTTTGTTGTTCTCGCTTTGAAATACCCTTTAGAAAGTTGTTGTATTTTACTATGTGCAATTCACAATGGCGCGTGTTAGAGCATATATATTACTTTGGTCAAATACGATCCTTCTCCTATGAAACTGTACTGTTCGTTTCTAAAGCTTTGACATGTTAATTCCACGGCATCACAACATGATTTATATCTGATTTGTAATTAAACACAGCATTGCTAGATGTATCTGCTAGGAAGCATGTTATGGCATATATTGTTCCAATATGTGTTAAGATGCATGACATGAATTCGAGTTTATCTGTTCTAAGTTTACGTTCAGAGAAATAATCTGGTATTAGTTGGTGACTTTGATGAGCAAGAAGTAACAAAATGAGAAATGTAAGCTACAACATTTGCTTTGACAGAGTTTTTTCTTTCATTCTGCAGCTTTTTGTTTCTGATGAAAAATTTAAGCAACCAGTATTCCACTGTAACAACATCTCTGGACTTGTAGATCCGGTAAGTTGAATTACTATTTTCGGATGTAATCAATGTTGCTAAGGTGTGCTTTTTAAGCACACTTAAGGGTAAGGCGAGGTGCAAAGTATGTTGGGCTTAGCTGGCGTATTAGTGCCGTCATCAAGGCTCTAACACCTTGTCAATGACACTAAATACTAAATTTCTCTCCTTATATTTGTTATTCATAATTATAATTATTAGTCTAGGACTACACATACATATTTGTGATTTTCTCCATTAGTGCTTTTCGTTGAAGCCCACACTTTATCTCCGCTTATAGCCCCAATGAACCTTAGAGACTTTTTGCGCTTGAAAACTCTGGATCATGTGCACGCAACATTAGATAACCGATTCTGGCTACGTTCAGGTTGTTCCAGATAATGAAAACAGGGCCTTGTATTCCACACATTCATTCAAGATTTTGTTCAAGGATGGTGGTTGTGGGACTTTCGTGCCATTATTTTTCAATTTAATCGCCTCTGTGAGACGAGCTCAGCAACAGTCTGGGGCAGAGCCATGGGCAGACCCTCTCCAAGCTGCACAAACTCCAGTTGATGAGATGATCAGACATGCGTATGTCAACGTTGCTTTCACTTTTTTACTACGAAATTGTTAAATATCCTCCCCCCTCAGTATGCTAACTAGTTTTACTGAATTCTTATTGTGTTTGTCGATTTTGCAGTTATGTCGATCCCAATGATCCAACCAAAATCTTCTTGCAGCAGCCTACTCCAGAGTCGCAACTTAGGCGGCGTTCGTACCAATCACAACCTGCTTAAAACTCAATATACTTGTTCAATGTTACCTGAATTGTGAATTGTTCATTTTCTGATGTACTTTGGTTGATTGCTTTGATTCTATATAAATATATAAGCAAACTAGAAGAAAATGGGCTTGCATGTGTATATGTAGTATATGCAGCTGTATATATTTTCTTCAAGTTACAGTGGTTATAATATAGTATTTCATGGTACATTTATCTCGATATATAATATGAAGGGTAAGATATGATGTGGATGGTCTATTCTAATGCAAGCATTAATGATTATTTCCAGTTCTCTACGGATTGAACGCGTGACTTGTATCACACGGACACAATTTGACTGTTGCTTCAAGACAACTCTTCTCAATTTATAATACAGATGTACTCAAGTGACCAAAAAATGCTTTAAATAAAGGAGATAAAATGGTTCAGCATGTTTCTGAATAAACAATATGCTACAAAACTTGTCATTACAAATTAACTTTATTCAACACAACAAAAACTTAAAATGAAAATCTCTCCATCTAGCATACAAAAAGAAGTCTAGTGGTTAAATTTGCTTCAAAACTTTTTCAGCTGCAGCTATAGTCCTTTGAATATCCTCTGGAGTGTGTGCTAAGCTGGTAAATCCGGCCTCAAACTGTGATGGTGCAAAGTAAACACCTTCCTCCAGCATCCCCCTATAGAATCTGCCAAATTTTTCTGTATCACTCTTTTTTGCATCCGAAAAGTTATAGACAGGACCATCTGCGAAGAAGAAGCCAAACATCCCCCTTATGGACCCGCCACACATTGCATGACCGGTCTTCTTTCCAGCATCCAAGATTCCTTGTGTAAGTTCGCCTGTGATCTTGTCCAAGTGTTCGTATGTTCCCTGCCCCTGTAGCCGCTTCAGCGTGTGAATTCCAGCAGTCATGGCCAATGGGTTTCCACTTAGGGTGCCAGCTTGATACATTGGTCCTGCAGGTGCCACCATCTCCATTATATCCCGTCTTCCTCCGTATGCACCTACTGGCAAGCCACCGCCAATAATCTTCCCGAGTGTTGTCAAATCTGGAGTTATTCCGAAATACTCTTGAGCTCCGCCATATGCCAATCTAAATCCAGTCATAACTTCGTCAAAAATAAGAAGTGCGTCATTCTCTTTGGTGATCTTGCGAATGGCAGCAAGAAATTCTAGCTTGGGTGGGATGAAGCCAGCATTTCCAACTACAGGTTCGAGAATTACAGCAGCAATTTCTCCCTTGTGCTCCTCAAAGAGGCTCTCAACAGCAGAAATGTCATTGTAAGGTGCGGTCAGAGTATTGATAGTAGCTGCCTTCGGAACTCCCGGGGAGTCAGGGAGACCGAGGGTGGCAACGCCACTGCCTGCTTTAACAAGAAATGGATCAGCATGACCATGGTAACAACCCTCGAATTTGATGATCTTAGGACGGCCAGTGAAAGCACGAGCCAGCCGTAGTACTCCCATACATGCTTCTGTACCAGAGTTGACAAATCGAACCATTTCTATGCTTGGAACAGCTGAAATAACCATCTCTGCCAGTGTATTTTCAAGGAGACATGGAGCACCAAAACTCGTTCCTTTCTTCATTGTTTCAGCCAATGCTGCTAGCACCTGCAGGGAAAGGTCATACCAAGATTATTGCCTCAAAAACAATGGAAAAAGCATTAAAAACTTTCCCTCTCTTGTGTTCGCCCCTAAACCTTCCACGCCAACAAGGTACCTCTCCACCTGCAGTACTGACAATTCCAGAACACTTTCCTTCAACTATGTTTCCTATTGTACAGCGTAATAAGACAGAGGGGCATAGAAGATTTTGAGGTGTCTTGCGCAATAGTTCTTAAAGCTGAACTCAAGAGAATCCAGTTGACCTATTGGTTCTTCTTCTTCCTCAGAAATAAGAAGGAGAATCAAGTGGATGAAACATTTAGACATTCCCACCTAGGTCTACTATGTAGACATGTTCTACTTGAGTTGTCACTTCATCCATCCAATAAGCAACACAGTTCATTCAACCTCCAACCAAATCGTTCCCAGTTAAAAAATGCTCATCAGTCAACTTTTAATAATACTGATTTATACAATTTATCACGGGAACCATCTACAAGAAGGACATCAAATACCAATTTCTATTTATGAAAAAGAACAAAAGAAGCACCTAGTGGTCAATAAATGGGTTAAGAACCATGAGGTGTCTGAACCTCCCAGTAAAAGAAAAAACTTAAACCATATGTTCTTCGTAGTCATAAATAGTCATCTAAGGCAAAAGTAATTCAATGGTTCTTCCATAATACGAAAAACCTTCCGAACCTGTAATGAGAGCAAAGATAGTAAGCAGCTTTAAGATGGAATTTCTGAAACATGTTACCAAATACTAAGCATGTAGATGCAGTAATAACTTATTACTAACAAGCCAGGCCAAATAAATGCACAGTGGCTAATGAAATTTCAAGCTTAACATAGAGTTGAGAGTAGAGAACTAAACCTCATCATCTGCATGACCAATTATAGCTGGTCCCCATGATCCGACATAGTCAATGTACTCGTTACCATCTATGTCCCGCATACGAGAGCCCTTCACAGAGTCAATAATGATAGGTTGTCCGCCAACTGACTTGAAAGCACGGACAGGGGAATTTACACCTCCTGGCATCAACTCCTACCAACAGTAAAACATGAGATGAAATCAATGAAAGAACTCATAAGGACTAAGGATCAATAAAATTGATTGAATCTTTCCTCCTCCTTTGCTTTCGGGAGTATTATGCTGCAAGAGACTATAGAGATTTTGAGCACAAAACAAGAAGAATAACATGAATCAAGTGTACCTTTGTAGATTGAAGGCTTACACCACATAACTGAAAAATTAGTGGAACTGTATTTTCAGGTTCAAAGTGAAAGTCCCTTTTCAATTAAGGACAAAATGTTGTACAATTTGTTCTTCCTCAAGCGCCATTTTTCTAACCTTTTACCCCATCTAGAAAATGTGATAGGTTTTAACATTTTCCCCTTATAGGTTCCAATCTCAGTAAGTCACATCAGAAGATACACAAGAAACAAAAGAATATATAAAGGGAAACGGAACCAACTAAAGCAAAGAAACATATTTGGCCGCAGAAATTTTGCTACATTATCAGATTCCTCAATATATCTCCTCTTTGTAGTCAAACCACCTATGATTTTCATGAAATTTAAACAGTGATATAAATTGCGCCTTTTCAGCACAACTAACATCTAAAACATACTCAAGGTTCTCATGAAGTCACAAATAGATCACAGTTAAGATATATCAATTTATATGGGAGGACAACTAGACCGTATGTCAGATCAGATAGCACTGGTTTTACATCAATTCATGCCAAAATGGCAGGCGAACCAACTGTTAGGCTAAAAAACCCAAAGATACTTTTAACATGGTGCAATATTGTCCACTTTGGACTAAGACAAACCCACACGGTTTTCTCCAAAAAAAGCCTCACACCATTAACAATATCACTACAAAGTCTTTCACTTTCTTTTCAGCTAAGACTTTGTTTGCACACCTAACACCAACTTTATCAAATCAACATCTCCTTCTTCTTCTCTTCACCCAACCCATATATCTTAAAGCTAGCAATTTTAAGCTCCCACTATGCTTGGGGTGGAAGGGCAGGACCACAAGGGTCTATTGTACACAGCCTTACCCTGCATTTCTGCAAAAGGCTGTTCCCACAGCTCGGGCCCATGACCTCCTGGTCACATGAAAACTCCCCTCCAATTTTACCAACAATGTTAGCAGGAAAAATCACATCTTGACCCAATACAGTTCAAATCAAAGAATAAACACTGAACAATATCCATAATCTTGAATCTTATCACCACCTTATCTAGAAGATGAAGTGGATCCATGATTTTAAGTTTATGGATTTTTGAACCTTACATCTTTTTGTCTAATGAGTACTGAATAACATTACCAAATTGAATTGTATGAAGAACACAAAGGTAAAAAAAAAAAAAAACTGAATTTTGATTACCTTGGCTTTGCTGAAAGCTTCTTCAGACTTCTCTAGTGTGAAAGTTTTCTTCTTTTCATCAACTGAGGCTGTCATTCTAATGGTTGCAGCCGAAGAAGAAGATGGGTTGCATCGACGGTGAGATGGAGAAAACCCCCATTTGGGTGTTTTAGTTTTGGTCAATTTTGATGGCCATGAAAGCCCTACACCATTTACAGCAGCCATTGTTACCAACTCTTCCTCTTCTCTCTCTTTGAGTATTCTTGAATTGGTGCTGCAATGGGTTTTCTTCTAAATTTTTTGGGTTTTAAAGTGGCCTTGTCTTGACTTACGATGAAGATAAGGAAACTAGATAGGGAAATCTTAAGAAAGCAACAGTTTTATTTTATGGTAAAACAAAGTGAATTTTTTTATAGGGAAAATTACCTAATGTAGTAATTTTGGCCCTTTTTATAGTAAATTTTTTTATATAAACACATTTTTATAGTAGATATATACAAAATATACTTGGTTGTTGTGTAGGCTCTTTCAATTGATTGTTTTACCGTGGCTATGGCCATATCAACAAGATTGATATTTAAAGTCAAATTTTATATAGATGGCTTATTTCTTTTAATTTACGTGTTAAAGAAAAATACAATAAATTTATTAGGAACAATGCATTTTTGATTTAAGGAGTAATAGAAAACTTCGGATGATTTTGATATTTAAAGTCAAATTTTATATAGATGGCTTATTTCTTTTAATTTACGTGTTAAAGAAAAATACAATAAATTTATTAGGAACAATGCATTTTTGATTTAAGGAGTAATAGAAAACTTCGGATGATTTTGATATTTAAAGTCAAATTTTATATAGATGGCTTATTTCTTTTAATTTACGTGTTAAAGAAAAATACAATATATTTATTAGGAACAATGCATTTTTGATTTAAGGAATAATAGAAAACTTCGGATGATTTTGATATTTTTAAATTAAACTATTAAACGAACATATTTTTATTCAATTTCACATAATTGAACCTATTTTGACCCTTTTTCATTTTTTATCAAGCAGGATCAAATATTCAAATCAACACTAGTGAAATACTATTTCTCCATTTTTTTGCTTTGTAAGGTAACCTTCTAAATTGGGATGGTCAGAGTGAGGTAGCTGGAGATGTTGAATGTTACAGTGTCTTCAAATTCTGCCACTCTAACACAGAAATTTATCACCTTTCTTGAAAAATGCAAATCAATTTCAGAGTTCAAGAAACTCCATGCTTTGTTAATAACCTGTGGCATTTCCAAAGAAACTCAATTCAATTCAAGAATCCTCTGTTTCACAACATTATCTGATTCCTCCAATATAGACTATGCTCATCGTGTTTTTCTACAAATTAAAAACCCAACAATCTTTGATTACAATACTCTTATAAGGGGTTATTCTAACAGCAAAAACCCATGTAAATCTTTGTCTTTATTTGTTGAAATGTTGCAAAATGAGGTTTTTCCCAACCATTTTACTTACCCTTTTGTTGTTAAGTGTTTAGCTAAGTTGTATGAGGTAAGAATTGGTAGGAGTGTTCATGGTGGGGTTTTGAAAAATGGGTTTGATGTGGATTTGTATGTTTCGAATTCTTTGATTCATATGTATGGTTCTTGTGGTGATGTTTTGTGTGCGAGGAAGGTGTTTGATGAAATGCCTGCAAAGAATTTGGTGTCGTGGAATTCGATGATGGATGGGTATGGGAAATGTGGGGATGCTGTTTTGATGAGGGAGGTGTTTGATTCGATGATTGAGAGGGATGTTGTGTCGTGGAGCTCGTTGATTGATGGGTATGTTAAGGATGGGGAATATGCTGAGGCGTTGGAGATGTTTGATAAAATGAGAGTGGAAGGGCTGAATGCGAATGAGGTGACCATGGTGAGTGTTTTGGGTGCTTGTGCTCACTTGGGTGCGCTTGAGCAAGGGAGGGTAATGCATGAGTACGTGGTTGAGAATAAGTTGCCTATGACTTTAGTGTTGAGGACGTCGCTTGTTGATATGTATGCTAAGTGTGGTGCAGTAGAGGAGGCATTAGTTGTATTTCGAGAGGCTTTAGGGAGAAAAACCGATGTCTTGATTTGGAATGCCATGATTGGAGGTTTGGCAACACATGGACTGGTTACTGAGACTTTGGAGTTGTACAAGGAAATGCACGTTTTGAAGGTGAGACCAGATGAGATTACGTACTTGTGTCTTTTATGCGCTTGTGCTCATGGAGGATTAGTTAAGGAGGCTTGGTGTTTCTTTGATTCTCTTGGTAAAGATGGCATGACAGCAAAGTGTGAGCATTATGCCTGCATGATGGATGTTCTAGCACGTGCAGGTCGTTTAACAGAAGCCTACAGTTTTCTATGTGAAATGCCTATGGAACCGACTGCTTCCATGTTAGGTGCACTACTTAGTGGCTGCATCAACCATGGAAGGTTGGATCTTGCAGAAATAGTAGGGAAAAAACTTATCGACTTGGAGCCATTTCATGATGGTAGATATGTTGGGTTATCTAATGTATATGCGCTTAAAAAGCGTTGGGATGAAGCAAAAGCCATGAGAGAAGCTATGGATACTCGAGGAGTGAAGAAATTGCCTGGTTTCAGTGTTGTGGAGATCTTTGGGGCCCTTCACAGATTCATAGCACATGATAAAGCACACCCTGAATCGGATCAAATCTACACGATTCTAGATTTTGTTTTGTGGCAAATGAAGCTAGGTAGAGATTGTGAAGAGCAAGAACAACTGTTATGTGATATCAATGTAGGATTTGGTAATGGAGATGATAGCAGTGCCTTGCAGATGAAAGATTTTTCGCTATATGATCAAGATCAAACAGTTCGTTTTGAGCAGTATAGGGCGGAGAGCCACTTATTGGTGCTATGAACATTGTACTACTCAGATTGCAGCGAATCTTCCTAACCATACGCGAGGGGGGCTTAGAGAGCCCAGTAAACTCATTACTATCTCGTAAATATTGCTTGAAGAAACTGCTATGAAGCAAAGTCAATATGCACACACTTGAAAGAAGGAAGCACATTCTTGTATACCATTAATGAGTTCTGCAAAGTGATCTTACTCTTTGTTAGCGTCTCCTTTTGCAGGTCCTGACTAAAATAGGCAAACAGATTGAAAATCAAGATTCACAGCATACGCCAAACTTCCATTGCCATTGCAATGCACCTGTAGGCGTAGCTCACTCTATACATTTGATATTGACCCCTATTGATGTATGTATCTTGATTGAATACGATTGTTGCAGTCACAGAAATTGGGGACGGAATTCCTTGAAGAAATCTCAAACTTGAAGGAAACTCCTGCTCATTTTGAAAGCTGGACCTTCTCCAACTTGGAAATGTCTGCAGATATCAAAATCCTTGACTATTTATTGTTATTGACTTGAAATAATGTGCTTGTCATTTACTCTAAGACACTATCTGATGTATAATTATAACACAGAACTACAAAATTTACAGGGAGAACTCATTGGAGTTGATGAAGTTATATTATTGGAGTATTCAGAAACGGTATCATTTATCTTTTGAGTAATCATTCTCCAAAAGTGTGTTACCTGTGGTCTTGTCCAAATTACCAAAACACAGCTTATACAGTTGATTGAATGACATATTTGCTCAATTTCACATACTTTAAGAGCATATTTGACCCTTCAAGGGCATATTTGACCCTTTTCTAGAAAATGTGGCTGATGATGGTGATTGTACAGTTACGATTGGTGGTGATTGTGCAGCAATGACCAAAGATGAATGTTGTTCAGTTGCGGCTAGCAACAGTGACTGATGCTAGAGGTGGGTGGTCATTGGTGGTGAACTGTGGTGGTTGTGGGGTAGAGATCCGTGGTGAATGTGGTTGCTGATGGTGGTGGTTAAACAAGATGAAGAACAAATGAAACTAATGAAGAAAGTAAACAAAATGCCAAGGAAACAGAAAATAACAATTACTCTTTCCATTTCAATGGGTTCATCTTACTTTCCTTTATAATTCATTTAAAAAAGATGTCTCCTCCTTTTTTGACACCTCTTTAATTCCAACTTTTCATATGAGAGGTTTAAAAGCACAAGAATGAATGACATTTTGATACATTCTACGTATCGTGAGTTAACAACCACAAGATTCAAAAGTCTTTTTACTTTCTTAAACTCCATACCAAATCAGACAAATAAATTGAAATGGAGGGAGTATGAGAAAAGAGAAATGTAGGAAAACAGTTTTTTTCAAAAAGGAACACAAAAAGACTACAACCAATTGAGTTCTCTTCAAAGAATTCATTGAAACTTTTCAATTCTGCCAGAGATCAAGGTAGCAGTCATAAGCAACTACAGAAATGACTCAAATGAGTAGGTACAATTAGGAGGTTGAAATTCATCAAACACTATCCTTGGGAGCTGCAGGTGAGAGAGCCTTTCTTATTCCTCCAAAATAAGATATCACACATATTTGCCCATCAACGCAAGAAGATCAACCAGATCTCATCAGGATAGCTTAAACGACATTGAAGATAGAGCAAGTTCTACAGTTGAGACTCCAGTTATCAAAACTTGTCCCAAATCACCATACTCCTCCTAAACAAGCTGTAAGCAAAGCTTCTAGATCTTATGAAAGACCCCTCTTTTTTCAGAAATGGGTTCAGCGTAGTTGCGCTTTCATCTAACAATGCAAAAGCCAACAAATGGAAGTTACAACAAAAAAGCTTCCTCAAAATTGCATTGAAGAGAAACCTGATAAAGCTCAACATTGAAGTGTATCTGATTATGCTGCCACATACCTTTATTTCGTATAATATTGGCCTGAGATGAGCTTATAAAGAGTGACATGGTCAGTGAGGATTCATACAGCCGACTCAACTTGTTTGGTGCTGAAGCGTTGCAGATGTCATAAATTGGCATTCTACAGTACCAACTACAACCTTGTCATAAATTGGCATTCTACAGTACCAACTACAACCTTTCTGTTGTGAAGAATTCCAGAATCAATTTCATTTTTTGGCAAGTTGAAATTTTATTCATGAACAAAAACCAGTGAGAAAAATGTGTCATACGACTCAAACTCATTCAGCCAAAGACGTCTATCAATATTGTCCAGTTATTAATAATACCTTTTTTTTTTCTCTGTTTGCGTCTATTTCCATAATCTTTTATGCATACACCCATCACAAACACAAACCAGATATCTATGAGGACAATATAGACTTTATAGGTAATAAGAACTGAAATATTTTGGTTGTCAATATATGTAAAATTATATCATCTATATTGTGCTTGAAATATGTAATGTGTGTGTGCATATGAGCTGTAACACAAAAGGCACTTGGATACTGGAGACAGGATGAAATTGTAATGCGTACCTGAGATGCGCAGACACCTTAACGGACTTAGTGACTGGTCCATCATACAGCCACCACGCTTCTTTGCTACTTACTAGAGTTCGCACATTGATTCTCCTCAACAAACAAAGTCCCTCAAGATTTTCAACCAAACCTAATCATTCTTGAAACATTTAATAAAACAAATTGAGGTCACAATAGAAAGAGTTGCTTAGACAGCGAGTAGAAAGCTGCAAACACATCACACATACCCCTCAGCGTGTTGCCATTATATCAAATGTAGGGTGTAGAAATTCTCATTGACGATGAAATAATGAGTAGAAACTAGCCAGTCCACCAAAACCAGCAAAGCATAGAGCTCGACACTTGATGCTCTTCAATTCCTGACTTTCGTTCTTAATCCTATGCAACTATAGATGACAATGAGGTCAAGACGTCTAATATATCTAATGATGTCATCCAATTTCACAGACATTACAGAGTGCTGTAAGGTGACCCTCCTCCAGCAGGATTTTTACATGTGAGGAAGTCCTTGGATCTGCTGATAGGGAACGTATTGCCTCTTTGAGAATAGGACGACTCTTAATATTTAAATCTTGAAGAGACTCATCATGGACCACCTTTTGTAGTAGGTCACAAGCTTCATTAGGATTCATGTTTTTTATAAAAGCATCTATTAGCACTATGTAGATCGATGGATCGGGTTTCATATCCTTCCTCTCCATTTCCTGCAGATAAATCAGAGCATCATCTGGCTTCCGACACTTGCACAGACCACTAATGAGAGCCATAAAAGTTATTCTATTTGGAGAGCACCCATTTGCCTCCATTTTGACCAAAAGACTAATAGCATCACTTGGTTTGCCGGCATTGCATAACCCATCTATTAAAGTGGTGTAAGTGATGACATTGGGCTCCCGTTCTTTTACATTCATCCTAGTGAGATATGAAATTGCCCGATCTATATCACCATTTTTGCACCACCCATCAATCAGTGAGTTGTAGGTAACAACTGATGGAATAAGCCCCTTATCCATCATTTCATCATGAAGATTCTGGGCTTCAGGTACTCTTTTGGCCTTACAAAGCCCATTTATCATAATGTTATAAGCAACCACATCAGGGCAATAACCCCGAGAACAGATCCCTCTGAAAAGATTCAGTGCTTCATCCAACTGTTTAATCTTAACAAGGCCGTCTATGACTGCCGAATAACCAACTACATCAGGGAGAAATCCTTCTTGAACCATGTCAGCAAGAAAGTTAGAAGCTTTGACTACTTGCCCATCTTTGCAGAGTTTCTTCATGAGCAGTGTGTAATATTTTATCCAAGGTTGATGGCCATGCACACGCATCTCCCTCACCATAGCAAGGGCGACTGCATCATCTCCTTGCCTACATAAGCATCCAAAAATTGAGTTGTATGTGTAATGTGTCGGCTGAAATTCTGACTGTTTCATCTCATCCAAAAGCTTGTAACACTCATTGAGTCTGCTGGCCCTACTCAAGGAATCAATTAAATTATTGTAAAGTAGCACACTGCGTTTACAACCAATATGGTCCATATATCTAAACAGGTTGAGAGCAACTTCCAACCTATCCGCACGACACAAACCATCAATAACTATTTCAAAAGAAATGGTATTAGGACAAGCAAGTTCCTTCATGGGGAAAATAATGTCCTCATTAAAATCACCACCAGAGTCAAGACCCGTTGATGCAGAAAGTAGACGATATGCTTTGTCAGTTGAACCATTGTTAATAAGTCCTTTAAGCACAGAATTATACAACAACATCCTAGCTTTCAGATCCAGACTCTCATGCCTCCCCTCAACTATCCGGATCATGTCTCTTTCCTCACGCACACAAGACATAAGGTCACTAAGAATTTTAATATCAGGATGGACTCCTGAAACATTCATATCCTCGTACAGCTGCATAGCTTTTTCAATCTCCTTATTCCTTGACAACTCTTCTATTAGCACGCCATAAACAGAAATGTCCAGCACAAAACCCAAATTCTTCATTTTATCCAACAGTTGCAACGCTTTATCTGTTTTACCTTCCCTCACAAAACCATGAATCAAAACAAAACATGTCTTCTCATTTAAGCTAATGTTAAGATCTTCTATCCTCTCAACCAACTCAAATGCCTTATCCACCTTACCCCACTTACTAAAAGAAACCAACAAGATCGACAAAACATGTGCATCGACCAATCCCTTTTTGTGCATCTCATTAAAAACAACCAGCGCATTTTCAAAATTCCCTGCATTACAGTAACACTGCAAAACTGGTGTGTAAGCATACTTATCTAGCTCCCACCCATAGCTACACATCTCCTTCAATCTCAACTCAATTAAACCAACATCACCAGCCTTAGATACAGCATCTAACAAGCAATTATAAGTAAAACAATTTGGAACACAAAGACCCGATTTTTTCATCTGATCAAACAACTCATTAGCTTCCTTAACCAACCCTTGATTACCCAAACACCTTATAAAGAAACCCAAACCACGCGGCGTAAAGTAACACTGAAACTTAACTACATCATTAACCAACACTCTCATTGAGTCAATCTGTCGAGCACCTGATAAGCACTCTGCCATCAGGTTAAAAGTATGACAATTATGTCGATACCCTTTTAAATTCGAAGCCCAATTAAAAAACAAATAAGCTATTCTCCAATTTCTAAGCTTTCTAAGAACAAATTCAACAATAAAAGTAGTAATCTTTGAACCCAACTCATCAAGTTCTTGGCTTTTTGATGAATCAAGAGGCTTAGTGAATATGTGAACAAGTCTATCAACGATTCTTGAATCGTCTATAGAGATTGGGGAAAGGGAATTTATGGGTTTTTGGGAAGTGGGTGTTGAAGAAAATGGAGAAAGATTGTGTTTTGTAAAAGGGGTTTGAATCAGAATGTTGTTGTAATTCCATATGTTGAGGAGTTGTTTGAATGAATTGGAGAAAAGCAAATGGGGTCTTCTGATTCTACACAGAGCAACCATTGATGTATTTTTGGGGAAGAGTGGTGACTATTTGAGTGCGTAATGGGAGAAGAAAATGGCATAAATAATCTCTAACTACGGAGTAGGTCTAAAATGATCCCTTAACTATATATTTAACGGATTTAATCTTTTAACTATTTAAAAACTTATCAGCTTTGGTTCCTTAACTATACACTTACCGATTTTAGTCCCTTAACTATAGACTTACTGATTTTAATCCTTTAAGTATTAAAAAACTCATCAGATTTGATCTTTGTCCATTTTTTTTAATATAAATAGCTTAGAGTTATATTAACGGAATTTATGCCTCGAGAAATTATATCCTTTAGCAACTTTTTCTGTTGTTTCTCTCTCCGCTACTTTTTCTTCAAATTCATCTTATACGAAGAACCTTAACCTCAATGATTTAAAATAAAAGTCACGAGAAAAGAAAATATAAATCATAATTTTATTTAACAGAGGGTAAAATGAAACATATTATTGCTAATAATGACCTGAATATGCTAAACTTTATTGTAAAAAGAAAAAAATTATTACCCGTTAAATTCAAAGTTTGCACTCCAACGACTTCATTGAACGGAATTTGTTTAATTTTTCAGAAATTAAAATTTATAAAATGGTAGATTTGCAATTTTTTAAAAATAGATCAATTTTGTTATTCTATTCATTTTATTTTACGTAAAGAAATTTTAGTAAATTAAATAAAATCCGCAATGATTAGCATATTCAAGTCATTAACAACAATTATATGCTTAATTTTATCCTCCATTGTATAAAATTAGAACTTATATCTTTTTTCCTCATTAATTTTATTGTGAATCATTGACGTTATTGTTCTTTTCATAAGAGTAGTTTAAAAAAAAAAGGGCAAGGATAGAGAAACAACTTAAAATTGGGTTAAAGATTTAATTTCACGAAGATTTCCGTTAATAAAAACCTAAGTTATTTGTATTAAAAAATATGGACAAAGACCAAACCTGATAATTTTTCTAATACTTAAATAACTAAAATCGGTAAGTTTATAGTTAAGGGACTAAAACCGGTAAGTGTATAGTTAAGGACCAAAGCTGATAAATGTTTGAATAGTTAAAAGACTAAATTCGTTAAATGTATAATTAAGGGACCATTTTAAATCTACTCCTATAATTAAGGTACTATTTATATCATTTTCTCGTAATGGGAGTGTTACTTTATTGTCCAAATTTCTTGGAACAAGAAAGTTAGGCTCATAGGTTTGGTTATGAATAAAAGAGAAAATGATAAAAATGGACTTTTATGTTTCAAGCTTTTTTTTTTTCTCCTAACAATAGTGGCTCCGACATAAAGAAACTCGAACCCAAGACCACTCCATCACAATCTTTATTTGGTAACTTATATGCACTATTACATTTAAATTTGTCAAAACTATTAAAATCAAAGTATATCAACATTTGTTTATACAATTTACATAACATTTCAACTTAAATATCAATTCTTCATTATACATGACAGGATTATATAGCAATTGTTGATATCATATAAAAAAAGGGATTATTATAGCAATCGCATGGAGATACATAATTTATTAATTCGACACCTTAGAATAGTCCGATACCTTATTCATAACCTATAGTTTGCACATTTGGTAAGATGGTATAAAAGCTAAAAAGATTTATAACTTTCACAAATTGTGAGATTTTAATATCTATAAGAGAAAATACAACTTAAAAAAGCCAAATTACATGTCCAAATATTTCAACTTCAAATCAACCTAATTTCAAACCATGATTTTAACCTAAGAAAAAGGTAGGCCATCATGAATCAGCTATATATTTTTATTTTCTCTCTATCCAAGAAGCTCATCATAATCATACTTGATCAATTTTTTACAGTTCAATTGAACATTGTTCTATCAGTTCTTCCAGTTTTGTCATTAAGTATACAACATATTCCAGCAACCAAGTAATCTTAGTATCTGTACTTGGTAGAGTAATCTTTTGGTGCAATGACTAGACCCCGACCTTTTCTGGCACCGCGATACACAGTCTCAACCATGTCGACGAATCCCTGTTTATCCTTAAGTGCCCAGTTGATTTTGTTGTTGTTCCCAGTGCCAAGATCAATCATAATGTGCTTGTTCCTGAAGAACATGATGGTGGATGGATCATACAGCTCGTACATCGTGTTAAAATCAGGGACCTCGGTGATGTCAACCAGGTAAATCACAGCAAAGTTCTTGATTGTCTCTGCAACTGAAGACAGCACTTCGTCCATCTGGAGTCCAGAAAAATATATGCAATTACAACAACAGATTTACAATGCCGAGAGTCTAAGATGCCTAAGAAAAGGCAAACAAGCATAAAGGTGCGCCATGACATGAACATAGATGAGGTGTGCATCATTTGACACACAAAATTATCAAAGACACACTTGTTACGCCCTCCACCACAAAGAAATAGAGTAAACAGAATTATATCACCAACCTGTAATTGTGAACAAGTTACCAGCCTACATCAAACAGCTCACGAAAGAGTAACAGACATATTAGCTTTGAGGTAAGGGCTACTCAAATCCATGTTAATCGCGTTATGTGCAGGGAAGAGGAAATGTACTTCAAGAAAAAATGTAGCCAATGAACCACTCACTCTTCTTTAAAAAAACACTAATAATGTGAAATCAGTTCAAAGCAATGGTTTCAGAATCTATCCATGGCAGGACTATCCGAAAAATTATAGTAGTGAGATATGTGGCTCATTTCATTGCTGTTTTCACTTGATTTTAGGATGAATTATGTTGGGCAAACATTGTTGGAAGATGTAATGTAGGATACATAGTCAAAATAAAACATGTAAGCATATATTAGCATATTACCATTTATAGGTGGATGAGTGAGATGTTATGTTGCTAATTCTAGTCCTACATGATCATACTAGAGCGTCTTTCTGCTTGATTCCACATTTTTGTTGTTTCTACTTATTCTTTTCTCAATTTTTTTCACCATGGCTTCTTCGCTATTGTGTTTGTTTTACTTGAGTTGAGGGTCTATAGGAAACAACCTCTTCACCTTCATAAGGTTAGCGGTAAGGTTGCATACACACCAACCTCCTCAGACCCCACTTGTGGGATTACATTGGGTATACTCCGAGCAACAACAAGATTTTGATCATCCCAGTTCATGAGCTTCAACCTCAATAGCAGCTTCTAGCACTTTTACTATCCTCGACTACGCCGTTCCATAATCCAATACCCAAACTTAATAAGTATACCTTATCACCCAATTCACCAAACAAGACCCTATAGATTAACTTCCAAAGAACCTATGCTTAAAGTAAATAGATTGGCAGGAAATAGTTTCAAGCTAAAATCACCAGTTCAGTTTGTAGTTCATACTATGTGGGCTGGGCTTTTTTAATCCTAACCCTAACAAAACCAACGACATTCTCATCAAAAGACAAAAATCACCTGTTCACCACAAAACCATTGAGTTTCCATTACACAATATCTCATTAGACATCTGATTTCGGAGATGGAAAACATATGTAAAACCTGTTGAATTACAAGCGTTTACAAGCTGCCTTTTGTTTTGTACTAGTGCAGGGTAGCTATAAACAAGAATCAACAACTCTCAAACAGCAAAGCTTCTTTTCTTTTTCACAGGCAAAAACAATTTTGAATCACTTACATATATAAAAACAAAAGGAACCCAAAACAATACTAGTACACCAACGGCGGATGTACATTTTAGGTACAGGTAAATCTATTTAATATGTACACATTACAAATATAGAACTCAGTAAGTCCAAAAGGCATTAGTTTAGAATCCATAAACATCAAATCCTAGATCCGCCTTTGTTAATACATACCACTTTCAACTCCACATCAAAAGATGGCAAAATTAATTCTGCAGAACTTAATATAGCAATCAATCAACTACAACTCGACTACAAACTAACTGGGGATCGGTAGTGTGGGTCCTCTATACCCACATATATAAAGGATTCAGCATAATTAGCTAACATCTGACCTACTGCAGCCCTCACCCTTTATCCGGACTTTGGACGGACCATGCCTTCCATACCTTAGTGCAGTTATATTCAGCATATATAAGCAAATAAAAACTACTATCCCAACACTCTATTTCTCATCAAATATGACACAATCAGGTGATTCAACCCAATAAAAAAGTTGAACAATAATATTTTTCTGCCATAATCAGTTAACCCAACAGGAACAACGAATTCATCAGACGTAGCATTTCAAACGGACAAACAAGCCACTCAAAGTTGTCCTTCCAAATAATCACCAATTAATCTAATCTGCTCCATTCTAGCCAATAAAGTTTCCTATTTTATCAAGTCATCAATTTCATAGCTTCCATTTAATTCAAAACTAGTTCGAGTCTATTACATGAATCCTCTATAATTGCAAGATTCTTCTTTTCACCAATTACCCATTTCCAGTAATTGCCCATTTATATGTTCAAATGCTTATATCTAATTCCAAACAAGTCGTTAACTATATGAATCTTCTATATATGTTCCAAGATTCTTCTTTTAGCTGAAAACCAAACAAATTTCATATAAAAGATTTGAAGCAATTGACAATTGTATGTTAAAAATTGTTCATACCAAAACTAGTTGAGTCTACTATATGAATCCTCTATATCTATTCCAAAACTCTTCTTTTAGCTAAAAACCCAAATAAAAAAAATTCATAAAATTGACAATAATAAGTTAATTGTAAGGTACCTGCATACAAGTATCATCCCAATCATGGCCAAATGGAATGATTAAAAGGCGTTCTTCTTCAGCAAGAATAGCTTGATCCACTGCCCATCCAGAGTGAAGATGTGGCAACAAATACGACATTTTAATCTATTGCTGATTTGATTTTATGCTGAAAAAAAAAACAATGAAGAAGCTGACAGAGAGAGAGAAGGGAGAGAAACAGAGTGATGAGAGGTCGTATTCGATATGAATATTTTTAGGGGTACCAAAATTGCTATTCCTACAAGGGTCTCGAATGTGCTAGTTACCCTATTAGGGCTCGTTTCATTGAAAACACACTATCTCAAAATTAATTATATTGTTTATCATTTTTAATGTGAGATATAAATAATATCACAATTTCAAAATAACTAACCATCCTAGCGACGAGAGGGAGTTGCTCGGATGGTAAGCATCCCTCACTTTCAATTCGAAGGTTGCGAATTCGAGTCACCAAAGAGCAAAAAGGCTGAAAGCTCCTAGGGGAGGGAAAAAAAAAAGAGAACCATCCTAGCAAACGAGTCCTCAAGGATGGTTTGCTAGGATTGATAAGGATCAGATAAAATATAGGATTATTTAATTTTGTATTTAATTAGATATTTAGATGTGTTAGTTAATCTAAAGATTATTTATTCCAATTTATGTACTCTATGCAGAAGGTGGACGCATATGATGAACATACACCTGTCAATTTCAGAAAAAAATATTTATATACTACAAGCTAGGGAAATCACTCGCGAGACCATATTTGAATCCAGCTAGTGCCTTGTTTCATTGTTTTTATTTTAAGTTTAATTTAGAGCTTATATTTGAGTTATTAGTGACCAATTGAATACTACATTATCTGTTCATTATTATTAAAATTTTTGCTAACTGCTTACATTAAGATAATATTGATGTATCTCGATAATATTAAAACACCCAAAGTCTTCAAATTTTGAGTTCATCTCCGACTCCATATGTACTATTTGATTAGGAGTATTAGTAAGTGGCAAGATTATCTCTTTATTCAAAATTGAACTCATCGCTACATGTATATATCCTTTTTAACTTTTGCGTTGCAAATAATTGAGTTTAGTTCTTTAATGTCTTTTTGTTTAAATAGTTTGACTTATGAGCGATTTTCTCTTTTATTTTATCTTTTTTCTCATTGACTTATGAGTGATTTGCTCACTATTTCTTTTTTCAAAAATCGCTCCATACTAAGCGAGTTTGAGAGTTTTTTTTTTTGTTATTCTCGCTGCTTAAGTGAGTTCTCAACTTTTTTTATTATATGCCCTCATAGTAATCCCATCATTAATTTTCATTTAGATAACGATAAAAACTTTCTAATAATATAGAAAATATTTTAATTTCTAAATATTTTTTATTAATTGAAGTAGGATAAACATTTTCTAATGAAAAAAATCATTATTAGAAAAAGAACGTGTTTTTTAAAAAAAGAGAAATAATATACTCCTATTTAATTGAAAAAAAGATGGTTTTGACTTATTAAGTAACAATGAGAGCATTCTTATATCAAACTATTGAAGACAATGATATTTCTGGATCAAAAAAAAAAAAAAAAAAAAAAAGAATGCTGAAATAATCCAAGTTGATTGATGGTTGGAGAAGCCAAGTTGATGAAGGTGAATATCTTCAAGTGACAACTTCTTCTCTGTTGATTTAACACAAATATTATTTTATATAAAAAAGGAAAAATGAAGAAAGTTATGTAGGATTGAGATTTACCTTTGCTATTATAAAATACGTTTCACGTCTTTCGTTCTCTTCGGAATCTTCTTCAGGTTTGGACAATCAGAGATTTGAAGAGCTCTAATGAGAGGCATTGCACTTGTGCTTAAATCACATCTTTCTAGGTTGTGAAGACCATTAAGATTAAGGAACTCGAGTTGACTGAAGCTATTATCATTGCACATTATTTCTTTTCCATCATAAGCTCTACACAATTGGAGATTCCTTAGGTTTGGCAACATTCCCAAAATGGGCATCGGATCTTCTGTCAGTCTTGAATCCCAAAGAAGCATCATTGTGATGGAATTTGGAAAAAGAGGAAGTTTTTTTATTCTCCCTTTTAACCACAATTTCTGGAGCTTTTGACAAGAATTAAGAAATTCAAGGGATGGGAATGGAGATGAGTAATAAAACTCACTCGACAATGTGAGAGTGTTAAGGTTTTTCAAGCTGCTAATGTTGTTTAGGGAGTAAGAATCACTAATATAATGCATGCTTAATTCTTGAAGATTGACTAACTTAACAGGGTCAACATCTTCCCACTGATCACAACAAACACCTTTAAGAACTTGAAGGCTAGTGAGTTTGCTTATACGTTCCAGAGGTTCTCGATACCGAGCAACTAAATGTCTTAAATTTATTAAGTCAGCTGTTTTTGGGGGTAGTCGTCGGAAAACTTTTCCGCCCTCCTTGAGAACAAGTGTCTGTAAATTCTTGAGGTTGCCAATGGACGAGGGAAGATTATCAATACCTGTCAATCTTAAGAACTTGAGGTGGTACAAACTCCCTATGGCATCAGGTATAACACCACCTTCATCAATACCCAAGTACAACACATATAGATGTCGAAACACATCTATATGTTGGAACACATTACAAATATATGGATCGAAGAACATAATTGACCTCAACTTCAAGTTAGAAAGATCAAGTGATGAGAGGTACCTTTCTCCTTCACTATGAATGCCACGTCTGATACATGAAGTGGATTTCAAGTTCTTTCTTGGATCATAAATGTCAAAGAATCTTACCTCCAATGCCTTTTGTATCGCAAGATCACGAAGTAAATCATGAACCTTACATTCATTAACTTTTTCCCAAAATGTATCCACCACTTGAACCAAGCTTCTTCTTATCAGCTCATTCAAGAAGCCTTCAGCGACATCCTCCATTCTTTCTTCTCCTCTTGGTACGAAACCCTCGGCCATCCACAACCATATTATGTTTTCAGCCTCGACCTCTTGATCTTCTGGAAAAATACCAAAGTACAGAAAACACTTCTTGAGCGCCGTTGACAAATCGTTGTAGCTTAATGATAGAATGCAGGAGATTTCAATAAATCTATCTTCTTTAATGTTCTTCCAAAGGTGATCTTTCACCTTTTGCCATTCGCTTAGCCCCTTTTTATGTGAAAGTAGTCCGCTCAATACAACAATCGCAAGAGGTAAGCCTCTACACTTTTCCACCATATCCTTAGCTAGACTTTCCATTTCTGGAACCATTGCTCGAACATCAAGTAGTTTCCTACGAAAGAGATCCCAACTTTCTTCTTGGCTTAGGAAACGAAGTTTATGGACAAAACCTCTGTCATCTGCTCTTTCAGCGACGTCCTGGTTGCGCGTGGTAATAATAACTCTGCTGCCATTATTTCTTTTCGGAAATGCTCTTTTCAAACTCTCCCATGCTTCTTTCTGCCACACATCATCAACCACCACAAGGTATTTGCGTCCTTTTAATAGATCACGAAGGTGATTTTCTAGATCTGTTTCTGCCATCTTTTCCAACAAATCTAGAGTTTCCTTGGTGCGACCTTGGATGGATTTTATGATAGTCTTAAGAAGATCCATTGTGTTGTACTCTTGAGAAACACATATCCAAGCGCGAATAGGGAAGCTTGAGACTATATTAGGACTGTTGTAGAGGTTTCTTGCAAGAGTGGTCTTGCCCAATCCGCCCATGCCATAAATGGAGAGGACGCTTCGACGAGACTCTGCTTTGAGAAGTTCAGCTCGTAATGTTTGTACAACATCCTGAAGTCCAACAAAAATGTAATCCTGGTCATCCACATATGAAGTAGTTCTCCTCAATGTTGTTACCATGGCAAACTGATTACTTGGCCCTTCTCCTGCATTAATGATATTTGTAATACCATAAGTCTCTCGTTTGCGAGAGATATCCATGATTTGTTGCTTGAGTGATTGAATCTCCTTGGTGACATTGTAGAATTTCTTCTCCTTCCAACAGATGCAAGCACAGACCTTGAGACGACTAGCACCTTTACCAGCCTCGAAGTTGTAAGTCTCGAGTATAGCAACAGCGTCATTAGCAATAGAGTTGATCTCAAACACCCATTGTTGAATTCTTTGATCTCCACTTTGTTTTTGTTCTGCATCTATTAGGAAAGACTGTATGAAGAGTAGCTCATTTCTCAGCCATCTAATTTCATCTCTGAGACTTTTACGCAGGAAAACTTTCTGTATTAGGAAATCACCCAATTTTTGAACTGCAAATGACACAAAGGCATCAGCCATCTTTAGGGTTGAAAAGAAGAAGAATGTATGGAAATCAATATTTTTTGAAAAAAGGTGAAGTAGATTGAGAGATGAATATTGAGAGTTTGATAAGTGGTGAATATTGTTAACATGGAATTCAGTATTTAAAGCTTAAAAAAGTTCTAAAGTAGAAAAGTATATATTCTCTAATAAGTGCAAGCCAAGAATTTAAAATTGCATGAAACAAGTTATGCTCAGTGTAGTGGTGAAGCCAAAAGTTGCCGGTCAAGATTTAGTATATATGTTATATACATGGTATAATTTTTCGACGAAACATGTTCGATTGAACACACTAAGCTATATGTGGCTATGCCACTGCTTCATTGTCACAAGTTGTGTGTTTAGACAAGAAATTATGTCCCAAGGCACAAGTCCCTCAGGGCAAACAACAACAAGAAGTAGGGTCTGGAGAGGGCAAAATGTATGCAGACCGTACCACTACCTCGTGGAGGTAATGGTTGTTTTAGTAAGGCCCTCGGTAATAAGTCCCCTGGGGCAAATATCACGATATTTCTGTATTTTATTTAATAAGGCATACTATCATATTAGATTAAATTTTCAATCAGGACTAGAAGATTTTTAAAATATATGGTTTCAAATTTTTCATGGTATCGATTTGGTTATAAAATCATATTATTAATAGTAAAATGAGAAATTTTAAATTTGGTATGTTCAAATTTCATCTTTAAATAATAGATACCTTTCTTTTCTTTTTAACTACCCTTGTTAGGGGAATCTATAGGAAAAAATATGGTTCAATTTGAAGATGCGTTTTGTAACTTTGAAGAGAAGAAATAAAATATTCGATAAGTCAACACAAATTAATTCGAATTCAGCCTTGGAGGTTATTCCATAAAGATTTTGTAAGAGCTTGAAGGTCAAGATCTCAAAATTGATTTCCTGCAAACGAATTTTGTTTTGAATTGATGATTTCTCAAAAGAACTGAAACGTCGACAAGACTAATAATATAAAATTTCAGATTATTTGGGTAAAATTTGAATTAGTTTTGGACTGAATTTTTAATTATAGTTCGTTTAAATTCAAAATTACGTCGAATGCTAAGGTTTTTCAAGTTGCTAATGTTGTTGAGGGAGTAAGATTTGGTAATATTATCCATGGTTAATTCTCGAAGATTGACTAAATCAACATCTTTCCACTGATCACAACAGATGCCATGCCATCAACAACTTGAACACGGGTGAGTTTGCATATTTGGTATTGGATACCAATCGAGCAACTAAATGTCTTAGATTTATTAGCTCAGTTGTTTCACTGGGTAATTGGCATAAGCGTTTGTCTATCTTTACGACACAAAGCGTCTGTAAAAATCTGGATCGAAGAACATAATTGACCTCAACTTCAATTAGAAAGATCAAGTGAGAGATATTTTCTCCTTGACTATGAATGGCATGTCTGATACCTTTTTCCCGTATTTGTTTTACTTGCTTGTTTTTTATTATGCTTTACTTGATGTGAGGGTGTTTTTACCTTCCTAAAGTGGTCGGTAAGGGTTGCGTACACACCACCCACCCCAAACCACAGTTGTGGGATTACATTAGGTGTGTTGTTGTTACTCTGAGCAACAACAAGATTTGGATCATCCTAGTTGATGATCTTCAACCTCAATAGCAGCTTCTAGCACTTTTACTATCTTCAACTATATATGTTGTTCCATAATTCAATACCTAAACTTAATCAGTATAGTTATCACCCCAATTCACCAAATAAGACCATATAGATTAGCTTCCAAAGAACCTATATACTTCAAGTTAATAACTTGTTCAAGAGGGATACAAAATATTGATTGTCTGTTGCACTTTATATTGGGATGTAACATATTATATGTATAAAATTTTCAAGGCCTTGCTGAAATTGATGGTAAATTTATGCTCTATATATTGAACCACAATTTCTAATTTTAAAGAGTATAATTACTTCATAGTAAACTAAAAACACTTTGCAACTTAAATAACAAATTAAGAACATCAAACTCAACTACACCATTATTACAACACTAAACAAATTGCCACAAAGGAAGAACAATGATTGGAAAGATATGGAAAAGACCATCGAACAAGGACTGAGTTTCAATGAATCGTAACAACAAAAGATATGCAGACTCTAATTTATTAGCGGAAGGAATATTGTTCGTACCTCATTGAACAATCAACAAATTCGACTTGACCTCCAATACTACCATCACAAGTAGTCATCAAATATCCTCTTGCAAGCCTAACACAAGTATCACAATCTGAATATTCTACACATGAACTACAAGTAGCATGACCATAAGCTAAAGCATCATTAGGATAAGGAGATGTTATGTAATAATCATAACCTTATTTTGGTGTCTCATTACTTAATTCTATAAGAACATAAAACAAACTATCTGCAAATGGGCCATTTTTGTCATATATTTCATCACTAGTGCAATTGCCCGCGCTTCGCGCGGCTATAAGATATATATATTCAGGTTAATATTAGATATATAAACAACGTTGATATTTCTCTTCATTTGCGATATATTTTCTCTTCTTTTTTTTTTTAAAAAAGAATATATATATTAAACTAAAAAAAAAAAATTGCACTTTTTTAAGTGCAAAGTATTCACATGTATATAGTAGGATAAAACATTTACCATGGTGAAGTATATTAAACAAAAGATCATATTTTAAAATAAAAATATATTGTATTATGTTGAAAATATTTTTTATGAATTTTCTCTATCTTTATAGAAGTACCGATTCTCTAAACAAATTCTGCTTTCGTAAAAAAAAAAATTGAAGTTTTTTATTGTGTCTTTATTATTACATTTGTCTATTATATACATATATTTTTGACATAATTAATTTTTTATAAATATTATGAGAATGAAACATACAAAAGTTATGAATACTAATATTTAAGAGTAGAAGTTACAAGTAAGATGAAAAGACGTGAGTTATGAATTATGTTAGATACAAAATGCATTAATAATAAATAAATAAATAAATGTGAAAGTCAAGAGTGAAAATACAAAAACGAACTAAAAAATTAAACAATTGGTGACTACATAAAAATTGTAAATATATAGTGACAAAAACAAATTATTACATACCAAAGAAAATGACATCATAGAATTAATATTTTATTTTTAATTTTTATTTGCAAGCATAATAAATATGAAGCTCCTGATCATCATAATTTCATTTTGTTGAAAATGATATAATTATATTAACTATGCTTCATAACAAAAAAAAAACGTAGAATAGCAAATAATTAAATGGATAGTATTGTCAATATATGTAGCTAAGTTATTTATACAAATTAAAGTTTTCAAAAATTCTAACAAAAGTAGCTATTGAGAATACAACTCAAAAAAAAAAAAAAAAAAAAAAAAAAAAAAAAGAATGTTGAAATAATCCACAACTTGATTAATGTCTTCATCAACTTGACAGCTTCATCTCCTGTTTAACACAAATATTTTTTAACACACTATTTATATAAAAAAAAAGAAAAAAATGAAGAAAGTTATGTAGGATTGAGATATTTTGTATACTTACCTTTCCTAGTATCAAATAAAACTTCCCATATGCTTGTAAAGATCCACCATATTTAATTTCTCTTCAACATCTTTCATTCTCTCTGGAATCTCTTTCAGCTCTGGACAAGCATGGATATCAAGCATCATTGTGACGGAATTTGGAAACATATCAGGCAGTTTCTTTATTTTCCCATGTAAACACAATTTCTGGAGCTTTCTGCAACAATTAACAAATTCAAGGGATGGGAATGGAGATGCAATATGGCGACAAAACAATCTGAGACTGCTAAGGTTTTTCAAGCTGCTAATGTTGTTTAATGAGTAAGAACTAAGAATATTATGCATGGTTAATTCTCGAAGATTGACTAAATCAACAGGGTCAACACCTTTCCACTGATCACAACGAACGTCTTTAAGAACTTCAAGACTAGTGAGTTTGCTTATAAGTTTCAGAGGTTTTGAATACAAAGCAACAAAATGTCTTAGATTTATCAGGTCAACTGTCTCGCGGGGTAGTTGGCAAGTGTATCCGCCCGCATCAAGAACAAGTGTCTGTAGATTCTTGAGGTTGCCAATGGAAGACGGAACATCACGGATACCTCTCAAACTTGAGAACTTGAGGTGGTACAAACTTCCTATGGCATCAGGTACTATAGACATATCCCAACAGGCATATCCAAGTACAACACATATAGATGTTGGAACACACTGCTGAAGTTTATAAGACTCATGTTGCGAAAATCTGGATCGAAGAACATAATTGACCTCAACTTTAAGTTAGAAAGATCTAGTGAGAGGTACCTTTCTCCTTGACTATGAATCACATGTCTGATACATAAAGATGGAGTGGCTTCTTGGATCATAAACGTCAAAGAAGTTCACCTCCAATGCCTTTTGTATCGCAAGATCATGAAGTAAATCATGAATCCTACATTCAGTAACTCATTCCCAAAATGTATTAGCCACTTGAACCAAGCTTCGTCTTATCAGCTCATTCAAGAAGCCTTCAGCAACATCCTCCACTCTTTCTTCTCCTTTGGGTATGAAACCCTCCGCCATCCACAACCATATTATGTTATTAGCCTTGACCACTTGATCTTCTGGAAAAGTACCAAAGTAGAGAAAACACTGCTTGAGTGCAATTGACAAATCATTGTAGCTTAAGGATAGTATGTTAGAGATTTCAATAGATTTATCTTCTTTAATGTTCTTCCAAAGGTGATCTTTCACCTTTTGCCATTCTTTTTGCCCCTTTTTATGCGAAAGTAGTCCGCTCAATACAACAATCGCAAGACTTTACTGGAACCATTGCTTGAACATCAAGTAGTTTCCTACAAAAGAGATCCCAATTGGCTTAGGAAACGAAGTTTATGAACAAAACCTCTTTCGTCTGCTCTTTCAGCGACTTCCTCTTTGCGCGTGGTTAATAATGACTCTGCTGCCATTCTTGCCATCCGGGAATGCTTTTTTAAAACTCTCCCATGCTTCTTTCTGCCATACATCATCAACCACCACAAGGTATTTGGGTTCTTTTAATAGATCACGAAGATAAATTTCTAGATCTCCTTCTGTCATCCTTTCCAACAAATCTAGAGTTTCCTTGGTGTGACCTTGGATGGATTTTATGATATTCCTAAGAAGATCCATTGTGTTGTACTCTTGAGAGACATATATCCAAGCGCGTGTAGGGAAGCTATTGAGTATATCAGGACTGTTATAGAGGTTTCTGGCAAGAGTGGTCTTGCCTAATCTGCCCATGCCATAAATGGAGAGGACAATTCGACGAGGCTCTGCTTTGAGAAGTTCAGCTAGCAATTTTTGTACAACATCCTGAAGTCCAACAAAAATGTAATCCTGGTCATCCACATATGAGGTAGTTCTCCTCAATGTTGTAACCTGATTACTTGGCCCTTCTCTTTTATTATAATTGATATTTGTAATACCATAAGTCTCTCGTTTGCGAGAGATATCCATGATTCGTTGCTTGAGTGATTGGATCTCCTTGGCAACATTGTAGAATTTCTTCTCCTTCCTACATATGCAAGCGCAAGCCTTGAGACGACTAGCACATTTACCAGCCTCGAAGGTGTAAGTCTCGAGTATAGCAACAGCATCATTAGCAATAGAGTTGATCTCAAACACCCATTGTTGAACTCTTAGATCTCCGCATTGCTTTAGTTCTGCATCTCTGAGGAAAGACTGTATGAAGAGTAGCTCATTTCTCAACCATCTAACTTCATCTCTGAGACTTGTACGCAGGGAAACTTGTTGAATGAGGAAATCACCCAATATTTGAACTGCAAATGACACAAAGGCATCAGCCATCTTCAAGAGTGTTGATTTTTATCTGGAAAAGAGGGGGCGGTATATTGGAATTAGAGATATACACTCAGAAACAGTAGAGATAAATAGTGTGTTCAAAGGGTCCACTTGTGTGATTGTTGAAATATGTATTAAAGCTTCTTCAACAACCATTACACAACTTGTGGGAAAATATCTACGGAGAAAAGTCTAAAAGTAATAATTATATGTATTGTCAAATATGTCAAACACGAATGTAGAGCAATGAAAATGATATTTGGCCCCTTTGACTGGGCAAGAGAAAATCAAAGTGTTCCCATTTTCAAAAATTAGAGCAATGAAAGTGAAATGTGCCCTATCTTTTGGTGCGGTCCTTTCCAGAACTTTGCTAGTACTGAATATTGTGTGTACTTTGACTTTCTTTTTATCACATTGCTCAACAATGAAAGTGAATATTAAGTATATAGCAAACCCTCAGTGCATAAAAGTTATGCCTCGTTCCTTTTTTTTTTTTTAACGCGCAGGTGGACTATTTGTTAGGAGACAATCCACTAAAAATGTCATACATGGAGCTAGGTATCCACAGATGATTCATCACAGGGGATCCTCAATCGCGAACCATCCAGCAAAGATACAATGCAGGTCTGGTTTCAGTGTGATGAACTCACAATCACCAAACCTGAACATACTAGTGGGGGCTGTGGTGGGTGGTCCTGATCAGCATGATCATTTCCCAGACGAGCGTTCAGATTACGAGCAATCTGAACCTGCCACTTACCTTGCTCATTCATTTGGCCATCTCTAAGTGAAGTGTAGAATCAAGAATGAAGCCATGTTGGTCCTTTTTTTTTCCTAATTGTTTTGTTTCACTAGTAGTAATATAATTTCCCCTTTTGGGGAATATGTTACCGCTATTATTAATATTTCTTTAGTGGAAGCTTTCTTGTTTTTAATTTTAGTGTTGTGTTCCACTTTTAACATGTTGGTTAACTGGATTTTGAAACACACAAAAAAAAAAAAAAAAAAAAGGAAAAAAAAGAAAAACCAACAAGTTACATTTGTGATTTCCTTGTGTAGTTATCACATTGACAGAATCCGACTTTTCATTAGTTTAAAATATGATATGAAGAAGTAAATACATGAAGAAATCAAAGGGGGGATTTTCTACCGTATATATACATAAAATATATTTATTTTAACTACGTATAAACTATATAATATTCCACAAATGAATCATCTCGACCCTAACTAGCTCTAGTTGGAAAACAAACAAAACGATTTGGGGTTTAGCGACCAATGTTCAAAATACAAGCAATATGCCTTACTTATTGCACCATCGATCACGTCCAAGGTGCAGGCTCGGGGTGTGACACTAAGTGTCAACACAAGATGGACACAAATCGACAAGAAAATCAATTTTGTCATCAATAAGATCAACTAGTATTGGTACTTATGCTCAACAAAACACATTATCCCTATTCCAAATTCTTTTGTCCCATAGAACTAGTATCCCCCACTGCTCCCCTGAGCTTCTTTCTGAATTACCCCCATCATTTGTTGCTCGATATGCTCTGCAATATGTTACCGATTGATCTCTTGAGTTTTGTCTCAACTAAAACTATGACATCAGCCAACTCATTAGCCTCCATTTATATCTCTGTCAAAGAAAAACAGGTGGAGTGTTGTAGACATAGAAGCATTCTTTGCAATTTAATAGACCACCATCATCAACCACCACAAGGTATTTGCGTTCTTTCAATAGACCACGAAGGTAAATTTCTAGATCTCTTTCTGTCATCCTTTCCAAGAAATCTAGAGTTTCCTGGTGCAACCTTGGATGGATTTTATGATAGTCTTAAGAAGATCCATTGTGTTGTACTCTTGAGAAACACATATCCAAGCGTGTGTAGGGTTTCTTGCAAGAGTGGTCTTGCCCAATCCGCCCATGCCATATATGGAGAGGACGCTTCGACGAGGCTCTTCTTTGAGAAGTTCAGATAGCAATGTTTGTACAACATCCTGAAAGCCAACAAAAATGTGATCCTCATTTACATATGAGGTTTTCTCCTCAATGTTGTAACCTGATTACTTGGCCCTTCTATATATGTAATACCATAAGTATCTCGTTTGCGAGAGATATCCATGATTCGTTGCTTGAGTGATTGGATCTCCTCGGCAACATAGTAGAATTTCTTCTCCTTCCTACATATGCAAGCGCAAGCCTTGAGACGACTAGCAATTAGCAAATATATCATCATCACCTTTATCAGCCTCGAAGTTGTAAGTGTCGAGTATAGCAACAGCGTCATTAGCAATAGTGTTGATCCCAAACACCCATTGCAGAACTCTTTGATCTTCATATTGCTTTTGTTCTGCATCTCTGAGGAAAGACTGTATGAATAGTAACTCAGTTTTTAGCCACTCAACTTCCTTTCTCAAATTTTTACGCTGAGTGAGGAAATCGCCCAATTTTTGACGTGCAAATGACAGAAAGGCATCAGCCATCTTAAGGAGTGTTGATTTTTATCTGGAAAAGAGGGGGCTGTATAGTGGGAAACAAGTTAGAAAATGGGAGATCGAAATATGCACTTAGAAGCCGTAAACATAAATAGTTTAGAAAAAGGAAAAATCTTTTTGCCACAATAATTTGGTCATAATTTAGCCATAATGACCCAAATACATATCATATCATATATCATATATTTATATAAAAGAGAACCCTAGGTCCGCCTACGTGGCGCCACCATAAACCAGAATTCCCTTTTAAATTTATTTATAACCAGGATTCCCTTTAAAATTTATTTATTTGCAAAACTAGCTTTCCTTTTTCATGAAAAGTTGCGACTTTTTATGAAAAGTTGGGACTTTTATGAAAAGTTGCGACTTTTATGAAAAACTGTGACTTTTATGAAAGGTTGTGACCTTTCTGAAGAGTTGTAGCTTTTCCAAAGAATTGTGACCTTTCCGATAAGGCACAATAAATATTTGTTCACACTACCCCTACGTTGTCTATAAATAGAGGAATTTTCTGCCACTATAATTTGTAGGTTTTTTTCACACTATAGGGTAGTCAAATTTAAAATAATTAAGTTTTTATGAAGTTTGTTTCATTCTTGAAAGTTTTCTTCCTCCAATTTCACGGAGCTTAATCTTTACTATAAGTCATAATGATTCATGTAACTATGGCAATTTCTTTTTCCTATTTTGGTGACCTTTTTTTAACTCTGTTAAAGTTTCAGCAAGGATGATTGAAAATTGATCTTCTTTTTTTGTCCCTTACTACAGGCTTCTTCATATAAACAAAGAAAATTAATTTCAATTGCAATGCGACATTACTACTCTTTGACCTCTCAATGCACAAATCATAACATTGTTGAAATGGTTGATGGTTGAATTCATTACATTTGGTTCTTTAGTAATCAAATCTTTTATTTCTGCCACTATTATTTGTATGTTTCTTTCGAATTCAATTACATTAATTAAGCTTCTTATGAAGTGTGTTTCATTCCTCAAAGTTTTCTTCCTCCTATTTCATGAAACTTAATTTTTTACAATAAGTCATAGTGATTCATGTATCTATTGCAATTTCTTTTTGCTATTTGGTGACTTATTTTAAATTATGTTCAAAATTCCAGTGAGGATGATTTAAAATTCATCTTCTCTTTTGTCCCTTTCTACAGGTTTTCTTCATATATTTTTTGGGAAAATTGCTTGTGGGTTGTGCTATATTTGATAGCACACAACAACAAATATCTGATAACTAATACGGAACCAATGATAAAGTTTGTTAAAAGAACCAAAATGATTGCTCTCTTGCTTACCACAGTTAGTATATTATTTTGATTCTTTTTTCTTAGATACAATCATTTTGTATGCCACTGCACTATTCCTAGAACTAGAATATTTGTATAGAGACAATTAGTCCACATCTTTTATCGCAAGTTAACTAATTTGTCATGTTTCTTCTTCTCTTCTTTTATGGCATAATAAGAGATCAAGTTTTTGTGAAACTAACAAATGCCCAAAATACACTATAACAAAAATATTTTTTATCGGCAATAAATATGCACGTTCACGAAGAGTGCTACAGCCTTTACCGACATTAATTAATTGTCATTAGATTCAATGTTGCTATAGACTTTAGGGACATTTATACAGAGTACCAATTGCCTCTGAAAATACATATTTAGCAACAATTAAGCTATTAATTTTTGTTAAAGATCATTTTTGCTGTAGTGATAACTCATTCTTTTGATAAAGTTTTTTAATTTTTTGATAAAGAAGTAATAACTCTTTCTTTTGGTTTCTTTCAATTAAATTTGTGAACTCTAAACTTGGATACAACTCGAAAGAAAATCTTTTTGAAAAATATGTTAACCAACATGCCTTTTCTTCTTGATTTTTAGGAAAGTAAGGTCGTCTTTATTATTATATGTGTGAGTTCAAGTGCTCACAAAATTATGCTGTGAGATTATAATATGTTATGTGTCAAAATTTTGGTTTAGAATATCCGTTGTGAACATTCAGATGTCACCTGCTACTTGGTTGATAATTGCATTAATTCATTGTAACATACTATAACCATAACAATAACTATGGTTTAATCCAAATAAGTTGGGGCCGGTGATATGTAACCTTAAAAATAGTAATGACTATTTTGAGACATGACAAAAAACATTTCTGATAATAACAATTTTAGGGTCATTTTTAGCATATACTTGACATGACATACAATAATAAAAAAGAGATTGATGGAGGTTCATAAGAAAGGAGTCCAAGGTCGTCCATTTGAATTTAGTTAATTATGATCTTGTATGGACGTGATGTTCCACTTTACTTAGGTGTGTTGTTGTTCGATGCTTTTTGGTCATTTTTTTAACGTCTAATGTTGTTCTTTATAACTTCTTGGAATTTAAAAAATTTCATTACTTCTGACCAACTATTTTCAGGGAGATTTTCTTAGACTTATTTCTTATACTTAAAATCTCTCTATAACTCATAGTTTTTGTATAACAAAAATGAAAATTAAAAAAAATATGGCACTTTAAGATTTCGGAGGAACGCTTTGCCTTAAGATAAAATGTTCTTGACAATGTAGTGTATGATTCGAAAATACGAATATTACTGAATGATCATATGTAAGCTTAATAAAATAGTTCAATCCCGTGAGAAGCACGAATAATTTACCTTGTTCACACTATAAATTGGTTTTCTTTCGGACAATAATATCCTTCTTTGTCAAATTTATATTATTATTAATTTATTTATTAATTATGTTTCAATAAATGAATTTACTTCTTTGTCAGATAGATCATATATCCTATATGAATTTTATTTTAATAAAAAATTTAAACAAATAAATTTTATAAAGATCAAACAATATGTTAGAAATCGACACATTATAAAAATTTATTTTAAATTTTTTTAATATTTAAATATTATTTAAAATTATTCCAATAACAACATCAAAAACTCAAAATACTTTAGATATGGTGAATATCAATACATTTAACGTGGGTTCACACTTCTATATTTAAATATTTTTTAAAAAAATTATAACACTATTATATATAATCTACAAAGGGGAGCATGGGTTCACGTGTGAACCCACAGAACCCCTAGATACGTCTCTGATTTGTATGGTATAGTAATGAAAAAAATATTAATGTATAAAAACAAAATTACAAAAATATTTTTTTAACTAAAGCGTACAATATTTTTTTTTAAGTAACTAAACAGTATTTATTTTTAAGAAATAAATCAAATAAACTATGCATACACAAAAATATTTTTCATTTCCCTTGGCAACCAAAGAGTTTGTATTCTAATAATTCAAGAAGTTTGGAAAATAGACAAAAGTTAATTTTGTTTGAAGGAAAAAATAATAAGGGAATAAATGTAAAATTGAAATGAAGATAGTATAGACTTTTTACATTTCTGATTAAATTATGACTAAATTGTTTTGGTCATTTAACATTACTCTTAAAAAAGAAAAAAAAAAGACATGAGCATGTGTGATTTCTGGAAAAAAGAAGTACGACTAGACGAGGCAAGAGGAAATGAAAAAGATGCAAGCTAAGCCAAAGGTACATTCTTTAAATATGTATTAAAGCTTCTTCAACAACTATTACACAACTTGTGGGAAAACGAAATATGTATTAAAACTTCTTCAACAACCATTACACAACTTGTGGGAAAATTATATTATATATATGGAGAAAAGTCTTAAAGTAATAATTATATGTGTTGTACACAATGGTCCACCTAATCAATGATATAGATGATGGTAAAAGAATATAACGGATTTGGCTCCCTTCCATTATCCCTTCCCTCCATTTCGTCAAGTGCACCTCTAGGTGCTATATCTAGTGATCTGACCTTAATACTTAAGAAATTTTAAATTCCTAGGTAAAATCCAACTCAGAACGAAGAAAGGTTCAAGTCTTAGTTAAAAAAATTTCCGTAGTGTTATAGTTTGGTACTATTAAAGTCATATTCTGTGCAAAATGATTTTCTAAAAAAATATTGTTCACGAAAAATATTTGTTTAGAAATGTTTCATGATGTTTGACGTGGTGAGTGAAAAATAGTATTTTCTTTAGAAAAAAAGTATAAAAAGTTTATTCATAATTACTTTTTTTTTTTAAAAATGATTATTTTCGTCATACCAACCATATACCCCATGTATGTTTTCCTATGAATATAATACAACAATAGCAATAATAAATTTAGAAAATTAAAGTTCCACAAGTAGTGAGATGTACATGGACCTTATCTCTATCATTATCGGATAGAGAGGTTATTTTCGAAAACCCTTGGCTCAAGAAAATACTTTTCTAAACATCTTCGAAAGAAATGCAAGAGTTGAAAAAGTTGCAATGAAATTATGGTTTCCTAGGAATATTTAGTGAAAACTAAAAACAAGTAGCACCAAAAGCATGGAATATTTGATTTGCATTGATGGATTGAATTTTCAGATTGTGGCCTTTGTCTAAGTAGTGCAATATCATTATTGTTTAGGGAGTAAGATTTCTTAATATGATGCATGCTTAATTCTTGAAGATTGACTAAATCAACAGGGTCAACATCTTTCTACAGATCACAATGGAAGCCTTTAAGAACTTGAAGACACGTGAAATATCTTATTGGTTAAACTGAAAATCGAATCGTTAAGGACCAAAACTAAAAACCGATAAAAAAATATCTTATTTGTTTGGATATTTATTTAGCGTATTTAAAAATCAAAAATCAAAAATCAAAAATAAAAAACCGATAAATCGAAAGGATAATATATAAAACCGAACCGACCGATGCACATCTCTATTATTACCACTCTCAGTGATGCATATTAATCCTTTTTTTAAAAAAAAAAGTTTATTAATTTGGCTTTTCGGTTATGGATCTGTAGACCTACTAAATTGTTATACAACCATTAAAGATATTAGCTTAAATTTATCGATTATTGATCATGATCAGTTCGATTATCGGTTTAGCCATTAAGATTTGACACAAAAAAAATCATTATATTGGAAATCACTTAGAAAAAATGTGACAAACCAAATGAATCATGCCTTAAAAGCAAACACTTTCACATTGTAGAATAATCGAGAGTATGAGACAGACAAAAACAAAAGTATGAAACTAAACTCTAAGTCAAAAACTTTATATATATCAAATGGTATAAGTGCAATCATTTAATATTTACTATCGGATTATTAGTTAATCCATTAAGAAAAAATCTCAAATGGATAAGAATCGATAACCCTATAATAAAATAAATCAAAACCATTATCGAAACCACCAAATCAATAATCCATTATGAATAAACCAATAATTTTTTTTTATTCGAATTATCAATTTCTATTTGATTTCAACAGCCCTACTCTTAGGACTCATTTGATGGGAATAAATTAAGAGGGATAAAAATATTGATTGCCTGTTGCACTTTTTTAAGTGGGAAGCTCCAAAGTTTAAAGTTGAATTACCATTTTACCCCTATGCTAATTAAAAAAAGTTATAAAACATTTAATTAATAAAATATCAAATAATAATCATATCATATTATTATACTATTATAATATATATATATATATATATATATATATATATATATATGTTGTGACGAATGTGGCAATAATGGCAGTTGTTCTTCAAAAAACCTATATGAAGAAAAACAGGAAGAAAATTATCCAGAAGATACATACCTAGAAGACATAGAAAAGGATTATACCTTAATAAATGTTGAAACAGAATTTTACAATTTTCAAAAAGAAATAAATACTATAGGAAAAATAAAAAATCCTAAAGACTTAGAAAATATAGTAGCGATATTAGACGAAATGGAAATAATAGGAGAAAAACCCTTAATACATTGGGGAAGTAATAAAATTATGTGTAAATAAGACATAATAAACCCCGAGTACACTATAAAAGCAGCAACAATAGAAGCAAACAATGGAGACACTGAAGAATTCACTGAACAGATTAAAGAACTTCTTAAATTAGAAGTAATAAGAAGATCTACATCTAGGCATCGATCAACAACATTTATGGTTAGAAACCATAGTGAACAAGTGCGAGGAAAAGCTCGCATGATAATAATCTACACAAGATTAAATGTCAATACCAGAACAGATGCATACAAACTACCAGATAAGAATGAGTTAATTAATAGAATACAAGGTAAAACGATATTTAGTAAATATAATTGTAAGTCAGGATACTGGCAAGTCAAAATGCTCCCAGAAAACATAGAATGGACGGCTTTTACTTGTCCAGAAGGCCATTTTGAATGGCTTGCTATGCCTTTTGGTTTAAAGACAGCTCTGCCTATCTTCCAAAGAAAGATGGACGATATGTTTGGAGACTACAAGAATTTCGTATTAGTATATGTAGACGATATTCTAGTATTTAGCAAAGATATACAAGAACATTTAGGACACCTACAGACAATCTTTAGATTATTTGTAAAATATGGAACAATAATTAGTAAGAAGAAAATGGAACTGTTTAAGACACATATAAACTTCTTAGGAGTAACTTTAGGAGAAGGAAAAGTAAAACTACAACCACATATAGCTAAAAAAGTATTAGAAATGCCAGATAAGTTAGATAATACAAAAGAATTACAAAAATTCTTAGGATTAGTAAATTATACCAGAAACTTCATCCAAGACTTAGAAAAATAGTAGGATCATTATATGCTAGGACGGGTTGCAAGGGACAAAAACACTTTAACATAGAAGATATAAAATTAGTTCAACAAATTAAAGACAAAGTTAAAAATATGTAACATCCGACAAATTGAAATAGCTATGAAGAAGCTTGAAATTGGAAGTAGCCATTTTTGGAAAAAATACAGAATCTGGAAAATTTGGCCAAGTGTGGAAATCAGTGATTTTTGGCCAACTTTGAGCAGTCGTAACTCCTAGATCAGGATGAGTTAGGATTAGTTCCAGTTGTGTTTGCGAAGCTTGTGGAATGATCTTTCCAACGCCACTGAGATTGCTTGATTTCGAGTTCGTATGAGCGAGTTATGGCCATTGAAAGTTGGGCAGTTGGCAGGGAATCCGTCCGGAAATTTTAAGGGCATTTTGGTCTTTTTCCTAGCCATTTCTTTTGAGGTTATATTGTGTGTTAGGCTGATTCTGGATCATTTTATCCTATTTTAAAAGAGAAAGAGTTAGGGTTCTTGAGAGTGAAGAAGAGAAGAAGAAGAGAAGAGGAGGAGAAGAAGAGGAGAAAGGAGATCAACAAGTTTCCGTCGTGGATTTTCGTCGGGGGTGATCCCTATCAAGGTATGTGAGTTCTTTGTGTTGTTTGATCCTTTCCCCCACACACCAAGCTCATTTTTTTTATGATTTGAGAAAAGATTGGATTGGTGTTGAAGTTGTTGAAGTTGTTAGTTGTTGATGTTGTTAGTTGTGTTGTTGAAGTTATTGTTGGTTGTGGGACATGATTGGGTTGTGTATTTGAGTTGTAATTTATTGTATGTTGAGAGATTGATGATCCCTAGTGTTTGGGGTTAAATCCATTGAAGTAAGGGTGGTTTAGAGTTGAAGAAAAGAGGGAGAAAAGTCGGTTTTTTTTTTTTGTTTTTCTGGGAAAAGGGCTGGCAGAGTGGCCAGCAATCCCCTTTTGAAGCTGTGGACTGGTGCCTGGCAGAGTGGCCAGCAGTCCCGTTTGAAGTTGAGGGCTGGCGCCCCGCGCCTCTTAGAACGCCAATCCTTCCCGTTACCTTAATTCCCCATTTGTATTTTATTTTGTTCCTAGGTATTATACCTATGTTTCCTAGTTGTTTCCAACACTCCAAGGTACTTCTAAAAGTCAAGAACTCATCCGTAATATGTGAGCAAACACCTTGAATCCAAAATTCCAATTTAAGGAGAGTTAGTTAGAAGTCAAGTGAAGTTAGAAATTAAGAGTTAAGCTTAGAAGTTAAGCAAGTCAAGCTAATTGTAAAGTTGTTCAAGAGTCTTTATTGAACGTTTTAACTTTATTTTTTAGATTCAAGTGTCAAGTCAAGCAAAGAGCTTAGAGTTTCAAGCTAAGTAAAGAGTCTCAAGTTTCAAGTTGAGTTCATTTTCTCAAAGTTATTAGGGAACTATGTATTCCCAAAGAAGTTTTAAAGAAATGTCTTTACATTTAAACAAGGTTGGAAACTGAAATTTCCAAAGAGCCTTCGGGATAGTTTTTTTTTTGAGTAATTATCTCATGTCAGCAGGAAGAAATGTGTTTTAAAAACATAAGAGCCAGTACATTTTTTTGGGAGTAGTATCGAGCACCGAATTGGAGGAGCGTTCAAAGAACCCACAGCCCCCATAGAACCATGTTAGCCACCATGGGTAGAAAAGGATCATACTCTTTAGATGAATCCTTTTCATATTAGACTAGTGGATCCATTAGGCAGTTCAGGTCTTATACCTTTGGCCAGGTATAGGATGCTCTGGCAGCGTGAGGTTGATCGCTGTATCATCACTTTAGCTCTTATGTGATGGTTGTCGGTTAGAGAAACTCCCACAGCAGTTATTGTATTTTTATACACGGAAATTATTGTATTTTATATACATCAGTTCAATTGTATTTCTATATACATCTCAAGCTTATTGTATCCTTGTATACACACAGAGTTTATAGCATGTTTTAAACAGTCTTTCTTTATATCTCACTTGTTTTAAATTGCCTTATATTGAAAGAAGTCAGTCAGGTTGAGTTGAGTTGAACAAGGTAAACTTTTCAGTTTCTTCCAATTTCCTTCTAGCCTATGTTGCTTAGTTTTCCAGCTCGCATACTAGTACCTTTCATGTACTGAGGCCAGTTGGCCTGCATCGTCTTATGATGCAGATTCAGGTACCCCGGATCAGCATCCTGCACGTCGTTGATCCAGCTGAGCACTCCAGAGTCAGTGGTGAGCCTCCTTGCATTCCGGAGGACTCAATTATTTTGTGTTCTTAGTTTTTGTTTTATTAGGATGTTGCGGGGTCTGTCCCAACATCCATCTCAGTATTTAGAGGCTTCATAGACAGTCAGACAGTCAGTCAGTTAATTTGGAGTCTCTCATGCATGTATATATTTAAATATCCTATTTTGAGACTCGAGATGCCTTGTTGGCAAATTACTTTCAGTTGAGTTGTTTTATAACCTTTCATTGCATTGAGTATTCCTGTTGAGTTAAGTTTCCGCTGAGTTAAGAAAGCCAGGCTAAGGGTTTGCTTGGGGGCCAGCGATGGTCTTCAAGTGCCGGTCACGTCCGGGGTGTAGGCTCGGGGCGTGACAAAATATACCAGACTTACAAATACCCCTAGAATCAGATTATTTAATAGTCCAAACAGATGGAAGTAAATTAGGATGGTGTGCGATCTTAAAATCCAGACCTAATAAATATAGTCCTAAAAATGAAGAAAAAATTTGTGCATACCAGGGTGGACAATATAAAGAAAAAGGCAATATGAGTAGTATAGACGCAGAAGTATTAGTTGTAGTATATGGACTTAATAGTTTTAAATTATATATTTTAAACAAAAATGAAGTCTTAGTTAGAACAGAATGTTAAATTCCACGAAAAAATAAATAGTAAAGCTAGCAGTAAAAGACGATGGTTAAACTTTATGGATATAATATCTATATACAATAATATTGTGTTTGACTATGTTAAAGGAAAAGATAATGATCTAGCAGCTAAACTAAGTAGACTACAATTAAAAACTAACTGACTTTTATTTCAGTATGAGACCAAGCATTAGACCAACTGGCCAACAACCAGCAGACAACGGCAAAGGCATTGCCCAACCAGATTCTTATGCCCAGACATTATTAGAAAAACAAAATTTTAGACCACAAAGTACAACAGACAACATGATGGAGAAAATCCATTTCGGTAAGTATAATTTAATTTCATACCCTAAGTGTAATCTATCATTCAGAATAATTTCAGACTGTAATTTAGACAAGGCTCAACGATGTTTAGTGGATAACTTATGGATAACATACAATAAACAAAACACTAAGTATTTTATTGCAGCTTCGAATGCTTTATGTCAATATTTCTCAGACAAAAATAGAGACAATAAATTTAAATATTATGTAGTTATACATGGTAAGACTAAAGGTGTTTTTAAGACTTGGATAGAAGTAGTGATTCTATAAATGGGGTGAAAAACCCATTATTTAAAGGATTTAATAATTTTACAGAAGCTTTAGACTATGCTAGAGGAATACTCGAACCAAACAATTATATTTCACCAGCCCTAAGACAAAGCCCAACCCAAATACCTCAGTATAACATCCAGAAAGACTTAGACAAAATTATATTCTGTGACCACTGTTTTTTAATGACTGAGAGTTTCAAAAGACTCAATGCTAAAAATGAAATCCTTATCCAAGAAAACATGAGACTTATAAAATAATTAGAGACATTTCAAAGCAAATATGTTCCAAGAGCAAATCTCAACACACGGATAAAAGCATGAGTTCTCCATCTCACTTTAAAATGGATAAGACGGGTGTGCATTCCCCTCTGAATGTTAAGAACTCTACTATATCAGAGAGAGATACAGCTAGTCTGATTCAAACGGTGATCGGTAAAGACTTATCAAACCAATTAAAGGCTGTGACTTTGCCAAAAAGTGAAGAAGAAGAGTCTTCTTCCTCACAAAGTAGATTAGCTAAATCTTTCCAGAAAAATACTTCACAAAAGACTATAGCTTCAAAAAATAAAAAAATGACAAAATAGAAGCTATAATTAAACAGAGTTTGGAACAATTTTTCCAAAACCAAAGCAAAGACAAGCATGTTATTAATGAAGAAGTTTCGAGTCCAAACAATGATGGAATTGTTCATAATTTAGAAGACAATACAATAAGCTCAGGAGACGAATATGGAAGTAATAATGATCAGAATGCACAAGACCTAGACGAGGACGACTGTTCGGGAATGAGTTTCGACTCTATAGCTCTACACAACTTGGATACTTAATCACTCATCAAAAGAAGGAGACAAGACTATTCTCAAGAAGACAAGAAGATAAAATACAAAAGAGATAAGACCAAAGTGGAGAAAGTAGCATCTGTCATAGTAAGTAATAGTAAGTGTGCCATGTGGTATGCCCACTAATGTTGTATGAGTGTTGTCACTTTATCACTACCCTTCAAAAGAGGGAAAAACTATTGACACACGCGTCTAAAAGTCCAAAAAGATGACATTAATAATGCATGTGACGATGGGGCCCAATGAGCACCCGACTTTCATTATTAAAGGAATCTTATCAACATGTCGGCCATCAATAAGTGAGGCCACGTAGAGTGTTTTAGAACCATTCTTTTATCTTTCTCTTTGTCTATATAAGAGGGTAAGAGTGTGAGTAGAAAGGGCAGAGCGAAAAAATTGAGAGCCGTAAGAAAAACCAAATGACCTTTCCTATCCAGAACCTTTCTTATGTTTAGCATTCTCTACCAAGAATCTCTGGTTGTATATTAAAACTTGTGAAATAATAAATGTTTTTGAGTATTAAAAGTTTTCATGTTTTTCGCAAGCTCTTCCGGGGTTCCCAAAAGGGAAACCTCTCTCGATTTATCATGTAAGTTTTATGTTGTTAATCTCCCAAAATCCCCTAAAAAATATGTTATTATTTTATCTTGCTATATTGTTACTAGTTGCTTGCTATATTGGTACTATGTAAATTACTATATATGTGAAGAATGATTATCCTTAGTACATGGTTAGCCTCTTAATTTCTTCACAATGACTATGGATTAGCCTGTAAATTCCTAGGATAGTTGGCCTTGATAGTCCGCTTAAAACAAAGGACAAATTTGTTGCCAGATTTATATCTGGGGTGTGGCTAAAGATGAAGTTGTTAGAAATAAAAGTTAAGAGGAAGAGATGAACGGGATTAAAAAAAAAGTAAAATTGGGGAAATTAGAGATTTACATCATAAATAAACATGATAATACCAAATGAGAGAGGGAGTACTGAGTAGGATTTAAACATATTCGAACAAAAGATATTTTATCAAAATAACCTTTTATCTAAGGGTATTTATTTTTGAAGAACAACTGCTATTATTGCCACAACCATCACAACATGGAGTTGCAGTCTTAGTATTTATTTTGTTGTCTTTAATTTTAGGTAAAATTTTGCTAGTCTGTACTGGAGTATATGTTGTATTTTAAATAACATCATCCCATCTCTGAAGAATAAACAACTTTCATTGTTTTGTATAAGAAATTGTAACCCTAATACTAGATCAGTTTTAATACTTAGATCTCTTACTAATATTTTATATATATTATATGTTGGTTTGTAGAATTCGTTACATGTGTTGATAAAGCTTATTTGTGCTTTTTCTATATACTGGTTGTAAAGATTATATGTTCCATACATTTGTATTGCTTGTACTGGTTCCTTTAATGTCTTTAGGGTCGGTAATATATTGTGTGGTAGTATTTTTTTATTAAGAAGGCAGCTAATACAACCTGTATCTACTAATGCTAAGGTCTCTATTTCTATATCTTTTATTTTTATTCTCACTAGTATTTTTATTGTTCCAAACTTTTTATCTTCATTGCATATAAAGCTAGTATTATTCTCTTCTATATTCATTAATGCACTTTCTATTTGATCTAAATGTATTGTACCTTGTAACTGGGTATTATCTATGTTTATTTTCCCTTTTCCTTTTTCTAATGTAATCAATCTCTGTTCTAATTCATTCAGTCTTGTTTCTGAAGTTATTAGTCTTAGATTAGTAGTTTGGTCTTTCGTTTGAACTTGTTCTTGATTTTTAACTACTATTTGTTTTAATTTATTTTCTATACAACTTATACAGGCTTCCATATAACAGTTTTTACATTTGGCTCTATTTATTTTACTAAGATACCATTTACATGCACTACATTGGTTACTATCTATTCCTTTTAGTCTTTCGAACTCATGATTACAGTCTTGTGAGATATTCATCATCATACTTATATTGTCTAAGAAATTTGTATTCCTTTCTAATTCTATTTCATTAATTAAATTATCATCCTCTGAATCAGATGTGTCTGATTGAATGTTTCTTTCTTTTGTTGCATCTATGCTTACAACTGAATATATACTTTCTGTATCTGATATATATTTATCTACATTTAATAGGATTTCTTGAAAGTCTTCTATTAACTGAGAATTTCTAGTTTTCATATTATTTCTCTTAGGACATGTATTTGCTAAGTGTTCTATACTTCCACAAGTATAGCATTCTAATTTATTTTTATAATTCCTATCATTTCTATATTTTCTAACGTGTCTATCTCTATTTAAATACGGCTTTCTAGCTGAGGATTTTCTTAAGAAATATTTTTTATGTTTGTATGGTTTTTGATTATAGGCTGTTCTTCTTTTATATTTTCTTGTCTTACTTGGTTCTTAACCATAACTTTGGATAGTATATATCATTGCCTTACAAAAGTTCATTTCATTCTGTTTTAATTGCTTTTGTATTTGTATGTTGGTACATTTTTCTTGTAGTATTTCCATTATATGTTGTATTTTTTGTCCTATAGACCATAAGAGTGCGGGATTTTGAATCACACCTTCTCTTTTATACCGTCTTTCCTTTATTTCTCTTCCTAAAGCTCCTGGTAATTTATTAAATAACTTTTTACCTAATTCTTCATTAAATGTATTTCCGCTAATAGTACAATAGTATAAATAATATATAAGAAAATTCTTTATATGCATCCAGTTTAATATAATTAATTGTTCTAACTTTATAACAACACTTCTTTGTAATGCTACTAAGCCACTATTTGGGTCTTCCCCTGTTAATAACACATGTATTTTGTTTGTAAAATTGTATGGGTTTGGTCTTAATTCTTTTAATTTTTGAAATTCATGAGGATAAGTTTGTTTGAATGATTCTTATACTGCTTTACAGGATTCTCCTAAAAAAGTTTCTAAGTATTTATACATATTTTCTGTATCTGTTTCATGATAATTTTTAATAAAGTCTGCTACCACTATTCCTTTCCATAAATATATTACGGTATTCCACATTTGTGGATCATATGCAGCTATATTTAATATTTTTCCTTTATTTCCTCCTTCTTGTAGCCTAATAGGTTCTTCTATAGGCATTCTTTTTCTTGCTGGTCTGATATTATCTTTTATTTCTTGATCAGGTCTAATCCATGGTCTTCTAGGCAGATTACCAGTACTATAACTAACACTACGGGCTGCAGTAGTTCTTTGGAAAGGGCTTGCACTATGTGAACTTGTTGCTTCATCCATTAGTTCCGTATGACTAGTTATGGATAAAGTGTCCTCTTTTTCTGCATTTATGTATTCTGGTTCGTCTGTTCTATATGTTAAATTATCATCTCTTTCTTGATATATTCTAAAATGTTCTATTGTTTCCATTATGTCCATTTTACCTTTCTTACATCCTCCACACTTAAAGACTGTAAGACTATTGTCTTTTTGCTTCTTTTATGGCTCTGTCTACCTCATACCCTTCTTGTATTAACTCTATGTTCATTAACTCTTCTTGTTTTGTTTCTATAGTACTTTCTATTTCATTATCATCTAAATCTCTTTGACTTGTATAATTATAGTCTGTAAACCTAATTGATGTTTCTCCTTTTGAGCTAGTATACATTAAATGTTTCTTGGGAGCAAATACTTTTGGCTTACTTAATTAGTCTAAGTTCCATTCTAATCCTGCGTATTCTTTTGGGTTTATTTTTATTGGTTTTATTCATTTATTACCCATTACTTCTACCACATCATTTATTTGAAGCTTGAATTTTGTATTACTACTTAAGGTCATTTTTCCTATAAAACCTACGCACATTAATAAGTTATTTCCATTATTCATTTCTTCGTACCCTTTAGTCTGGATTCCTATTTTAATATGTTTTCCAAATTCCTTTAAATTGATTAAAAAGTCTGGCCTAATATAGAATATTCCTTCATTACTAGTCATGTCTACTTTTGGTAATCCTATGATAGATTTCTTTAGGTCTGACCAACGATCATCATATAATACAATAAAACTTTAGATCCAAGATTTTTTCTAGTTAGTCCTTTTAATCCTATAACTATTAATCCCATATGCATTAGCATTAATATTGGGTTTTTAATTGTCTTAATGAAAGCTGGGTTTACTAAGTTTAAGATTGCAAAGTTTTCTCCTATTGCTGATATCTGTTCTTCTCGATAATGTCTGTATAATTGATTGTCTTTAGAGAAATATTTTACGTTGTATAATGTCTTTGGATTTAATAATTTTAGCTGACTTTGCTGGAAAATTTGTAAATCTCTGTCTATGTCTATGATTTCATTTAATTCTTGCTTTTCATCTATATTTGAAGGTCTTTTAGATAATATTCTAGAGATCAGGTTATTTCTTATTCTGTTTTCTGAGAAACTTGGTATGCTTTCTTGGGTTGTTTGTTTATTTGAAAGAAAGTCCATTATTGAGGCCTTCTAGTTAGCTTTTGTTTTTTTTGTTGGGGGGTTATTTCTACTTTCTTAAGTTGGTTAATTAATTTATTTATTTCTGTATTATTATGAACTTGTTGTTCAGGTTGTTTTCCTTTTAGTATTTTATCTATTTTTGTGTTTAATTCTATTAGTAAGGCTATAACATTATTGTTTTTTTTATTATTATTACTTTATCTGTAAGGCTAGAGGGAATGTGATTAGAATATCCTACTGGTTCTGGATGAAATTTTGTTGTATATTCTAATGTCTTTTTATAATTTATGTCTTCTTCACTCATGAAAGTGAAAAATTTTCAAGTCTTATAATTATTTCTTTCAAATTACAAATTTCAGTAATTATTTTTTCTACTTGTTCTACATTTTTCATTACAACTTGGGTATTTTTAATTTCTAAATCTTTAGGCTTTTCTTTTATAGTTTTTACCAGTTTTTCTATTTCTATTTTTGTAGGTATTTTTTCTAAATTAAATTTTGTATTTAGATATTGAATTTTTCTATCTATTTCTAGTTCTCGTGATTTTAAGAAGTCAAAATTCTTTTCTAATCTATCTAATATCTTAAATTGTTTGTTTTGTACTACTTTTATAGCTTCTAAAAGTTTTATTATAATTTTATCTTGTTGTTGAGTTTTTTCGCTAAGATTTATTGTTAAATCTATTAAAGTATTATATTGTTTGTCTTCAGAGTGTAGTATATGTTCTTCTTCAGCAAAATTACACTTTAAAATGTTATTTTTGTGTAATGATCTATTTTTTTTCTCTAGGTGTATTCTTAAGTCTAAATATTCAAGATGTCTTAGAGAATCTATTTTTATCCTAATGAACTTCTAATTTGACAAATCTTCAGGTAATATTTTATCCTATTGGTAGTATATCTTATATCTAATTTAATGTTATTTATTTCTTTAAACAGGTTAGCTTGATGTCCTCTCAGGGATTCGGTAAAAGAGATTGTGTATATTTCTTTTGCTAACTGTTCTTCTGTCCAATTTAAATGTTCTGTCAATTTCTTTAGAGTATGTTTAAGTTCAGATCTATATTGTATTTCTTCGTAAAGCCAACTATATCTTTGTCTTATTCTCCTAATATATTCAAGAGGCATATATATTATCCGAAAGGTATTTTTCGTACCGTCTTATTCTTATTTTAGAGTTGTCAATTTGATTTATAGTATAATTCAATTCTCTATAAAAATATCTTATATTTTGTTTTGATTCTACCGATGTTTTTTGTTCTTCCAATGTTATTTGCTGTCTAAGTTCGCGCTCTGTAGTAACTAATTCGTTTTTATGGTGTATTTCTTCTTGAAGCCACTGATTTATCTGTCTGTATTTTTTAAGCAAATTTTGTATTAATTATCCTAACAAACACGTGTCCTTTTTAATGCGTCAATTTATCCAATCTATTCTCTTATTGCACCAGGCTATATCACTATCGTAACTAATTATTTCCCACCTTATATTATTACGGAATTCTGGATCACCTAGATTATCTAAATCTTCTATAGTCTTAATATTATATCTCTTTGATATCTGTCTTTTCTTTTTTACTGTAATTTGTCTAATAGCGTGTTTCCTATATAAAGTCCAATATAGAAATCTTATGTCTAAATGAAGGATGTCTTTTCATATACTAATTTTTTCCCAAAAAATTTCTCGCTCTGATACCAAAATAAATACAATTAGATACGACGTTATTTTGATAAAATATCTTTTGTTCGAATATGTTGTAAATCATACTCAGTACTCCCTCTCTCATTTGGTATTATCATGTTTATTTATGATGTAAATCTCTAATTTCCCCAATTTATAAACTCATTTTATAAATTGGAAGCCACAAAATTGAAATTTAAAACACCATTTTGTCTATCAAATATTGAACGTTCATTTTGCATTTCAAGCTTTCATTATTTCTAAAACATTTGTCGCAATATATATATACATTCTACAAAGAATTTAAAATAAATTAAAACATTTTAATAGTCCCTCTTAATATTGTTATGAAGATTATCATAATTTACTAACTATTTTAAAATAACCACAAAACAAGCTTAGTTAGTACAAATAACATATAATATTGTGGATACATTATTCTAATTTTTGAAATATGGGAAAAGACATAGACAAATATGTACCATGTAACTATATATATATATATATATATATATATATATATATATATATATATATATATATATATATATATATATATATATATATATATATATATATATATATATATTATAATTTCTAGTTTTTATATATTTGTTGAAATAAGCATATATATATATTGACAAGTAAAATAAATAAAAATATATTAATTTTTTTATCAGAATAGATTGGAGGCCAAAACTGTCAATGCCATGTGATAAATAAGAGACTTCCACATGAATTTGATTCAATAACTCCATAATAAACAAGAATAGTAAATGTACATTGTGTTTCTCAAGAAGATAACAAGGCCAATAGTGTAATGACCCATTAGGTCATTTTAAGAGTTAGTCCTCTCTCTTTCATAAAGGATTTAAAAATAATTTCACCACTTATCATGAGCATAAAGGCTTGAATTGATATTGATGGCATGTTTAATTGGTGGTAGGTGCAAGAGTTATAAGTGAACCCTATAAGATTATGGATACATTATTCTAATTTTTGAAATATGGGAAAAGACGTGCACAAATACGTACCATGTAACTGGTCTATATATGTATTATATAACTTCTACTTTTTATATATTTGTTGAAATATATATATATATATATATATATATATATATATATATATGTTGAGTAGTAAAATAAATAAAAATATATTAATTTTTTTTCAGAATTGATTGGAGGCCAAAATTGTCAATGCCATGTGATAAACCAGAGACTGTCACACGAATTTGATTTTATAATTCCATAATAAACAAGAATAGTAAATGTACATTGTGTTTCTCAAGAAGATAACAAGGCCAATAGTGTAATGACCCGTTAGGTCATTTTAAGAGTTATTTCTCTCTCTCTCTCTCTCTCTCTCTCTCTCATAAATGATTCAAAAATAATTTCACAACTTATCATGAGTGTAAAGATTTGAATTGATATTGATGGCACATTTAGTTGGTGGTGGGTGTAAGAGTTATAAGTCAACCCTGTAAGATTGTAGATTCATTACCCTAATTTTTTTAATATGGAAAAAGACGTGGACGAGTACGTACCATGTAACTTGTCTATGTCAAACAATTATGTATATATATCACATAATTTCTACTTTTTATATATTTGTTGAAATATATATATATCTCTGTGTGTGTGTGTGTGTGTGTGTGTGTTGACAAGTAAAATAAATAAAAATATATTAATTTTTTATCAGAATAGATTGGAGGTCAAAATTGTCAATGCCATGTAATAAATCAGAGACTTCCACACAAATTTGATTCAATAACTCCATAATAAACAAGAATAGTAAATGTACATTGTGTTTCTCAAGAAGATAACAATGCCAATAGTGTAATGACCCGTTAGGTCATTTTAAGAGTTAGTCCTCTCTCTTTCATAAAGGATTTAAAAATAATTTCACAACTTATCATGAGTTTAAAGACTTGAATTGATATTGATGGCACATTTAGTTGGTGGTAGGTGTAAGAGTTATAAGTGAACCATGTAAGATTGTGGATACATTATTCTAATTTTAAAAATATGGGAAAAGACGTGAACAAATACGTACCATGTAACTGGTCTATGTCAAACAAATATCTATAGATTATATTGGTCTTATACAGGATTGTAACATATGCTCTGATACCAAATAAGTCTTTTAAATATCAAATAAATTGATAAAGTACATAGGTATATAATATGTTAAATGAAATAAATCTAAATAAGTCTTTTAAATAACAAATAAATATTTTAAATAAAGTATATAGGTTTAGTCTTTTAAATGAAATAAATTACCAAATAAGTATATAGGCATATAGTCTTTTAAATGAAATAAATCTAAATAAGTCTTTTAAATATGATACCAAATAAGTCTTTTAAATATCAAATAAATTGATAAAGTATATATTCTTTTAAATGAAATAGATCTAAAAAAAATCTTTTAAATATCAAATAAATATTTTAAATAAAGTATATAGGTATAGTCTTTTAAATGAAATAAATTACCAAATAAGTCTTTTAAATATTAAATATTGTAAGTTTTGAATGTAATAATATTTATATAAGTATTATAAGATTTGAATATAATAAGGATGATATGGTTGAGAAATAAAGTGTTTTGTGAATTAATTTGTAAAATCCTACTCAGTACTCCCTCCTTCGATTCCCTTGTCTAGTTTTAGCAGTTTGAGTTTTCTAAATCTATGTAATTTCTCTCAAAAAAAAAACTTTTAACTCTGTTCATCTCTTTTCCTTAACGTATGTTCTTAGCAATTTCTTCTTTAACCAAACCTCGGGATACACAGTCTTTAGGTTCCCTTACCATGGCGGACATTCAACTTTCTTAGGCAGGTTAATCCATCGCTATAAATAAGAGGAAAAGAAACTAACCATTTACTAAGAATAATTAATACATGAACCATAATTTAAACAATACACATATGAACGTACAATTATCATAACGATACATAATATAAACAGGGAGAAACTACTAAAGATCTAGAAAAACATATAACTACTTACATGATAATGGACGGAGAGAGGTTTTCCTTTCAGGAGTCCCCGAGTTACCTTGCAACTACTTGAGAAAATAAATACACTCTTTAAAAACAAACTCATTTCACTCACTTTTAAAAAAAAAAAAAAAAAAGGGGGGGGGAATATGTAAAACTTCAAACTTTTAAAAATCTATTTTCTACTATGCTCTCCTTGTTCTTCTCTTCGCTCTACTCTTCTTCTTACAAATTGTCTAATATTTATAGGTGAAAAAGGACCTTCTCGGATTTCAAACTCCAGATTTCAAATGCTAAATAAATCTTTCTTTTCCTGCAAGGTGCTCTTTAGGCCCCATTGTCACATGGTCTTTGAAAGACTTTTTCAAAATAATCGTCCTATTTTGAGTAGTGGTGTCTTCTTTATTGTCTATAATGTCTTATTACATCACTGCATACGTATTCTTTCTTTATTGTGTAGTGCTTCGGAGTCGAAACACATCCCTGAGTCGTCGTCTTCGTTTGGGTCTTGCGCAAATTGGTCCATTAATGGATTATATTCTTCGCTTCCTGAATCTTCTTGATCAAAATTTATTGGTTCTGGTTCTAGATTTGGATATTCTTTTATAATTTCTTTGGCCTTCTTGCTAAGTAACTTGTGAAGAGAACTTTGTATTAATCGTTCAATTCTTTTGTCTTTTTTTCTTTTTAAAAGGAAACCTTTAGTCTTCTTGCTCGTCTCTGTTCCTATAGTCGCTATATTTGCAAAAACTTGATGGTAAAATTCTCACACTTTTTGGCAAAGTGTCAGCCATTAACGAACTTGAAAAGTCTTTACCCGTTACCGTTTGAACAGGACTAGCTGTATCCTTAGCTGATACAATAGCTCTTTCTACATTCTTTGGGGAATGTACACCCGTCTTATCCATTTTAGAATGAGATGGAGAACTCTTTGAATTGTCTGTTTCTTGTAATGGTACCGTCTAATTAATATTAGGCTGCAAGATAATTTTTATTGTTTCTTCCAAGAAATGAACATGTTGAGTCAATTTTTCTTTTTTTTTTTTCAAGTCTATCAATATTTTGATTATGTCTTCTAAAACCCTTAGTCATTGAAGAACAATGATAGCAAAAGATGATTTTGTTTGTGTCCTTTTTGATATTGTATTGTATAAACTGTCTTGTAGTTTGTCTTAATGCCGGGCTTATGAAATAATTTGGCCCCAGAGTTCCTCTTGCATAGTCTAAGGCTTCGTTCAAATCATCGAATCATTTGAAAAGGGGAGTGGGAAAATCTTTTATCAAGTCTATTACCTCATTCCATAGCTGGAAAATACCTGCTAGTCTTCCTTGAACCACCACATAAAATTTGAACCTTTTATTCTCATTTTTCTCGGTAAAATAGTGGCTTACTGAATTTAACACTGAAATAAAATAGCTATTGTCTCGGGGTATCTTATTGTAAGCAATTCATAGGTTGTCTATCAAACATTTTTGAGGACTATCTATCTTAGTTTCTGGTTTTGCTCGAAAACTCAAGTTAGAAGGAGGATAAAAAATCAGATTTTGTTTTCCAAAGTAAAGTCTTTCTATACTTGGTATGTTTAGTCTGACTTCTTTCAATTTTGTCTGAGGTTTGAACAAAGTGTTTCTTAGCATAGTCTGTAGATATAAGTCTTTGTCTTTTTGGGCTGTAGCGCTGCTTGAGCTGGAAGCTCTTGCTTTGTCTTTTCCTGTATTCATTCTGAAACAAAATAGTTAGTTTTTAAAACCCTACTAAGTTGATCTGCTAAAGAATTATCTTTTCCTTTTATATGTTATAGAGTTATATTGTATATTGAAGTAGCGTCCAGAAAATTTAACCATCTTCTTTTACTACTACTGTTCCCATTTATTTTTTGGTGAAACTTTACAATAGCTTCACAATCAATTTTTACTGAGACTTTTTTTTTATTTATAATGTATAATTTAAAACTATTTAAAGTGTATATTACTGCTAATATTTATGCGTCTATACTACTCATATTTCCTTTCTCTTTTTATTTTCCGCTTTGATACGCACAGATTTTTTCATCTTTTTTATCTTCATACTTGTTTTTCTTTGTTTTTAACACTGCTCCCATCCTTCTAAACTTCCGTCTATTTCTACTATTAGATAGTCTGTTTCTAGTGGGAGAGATAGGTCTGGTATGTTTTTAACCATTTGTTTTAATTTTTTAATTAATTTTATATCTTCAGTGTTAAAAGTCTTTTGTCCATTTGCTCCTGTTTTTGAGTAAAGCGTTCCTGCTACCTTTCATAGGTCTTTTATAAAATTTCGTGCATAATTTAAGATACCTAGAAATTTTTGTAATTCTTTAGTGTTTTCTAATTTATCTGGCATATCTAAAACCTTTTTAGCTATATGAGGTTGTAATTTTATTTTTCCATTTCCTATTTCTACACCTAAAAATTTTATAAGACTTTTGCATAACTTCATCTTTTTCTTACTAATAATTATTCTGTTGTCTACAAATAGTTGAAATACTGTTTGCAAATGTCCTAAGTGTTCTTTAATATTATGACTAAGTACTAAAATATCATCTACGTATACTATGATAAAATTTTTATATTCTATGAACATATTATCCATTTTTCTTTGGAAAATTGGAGGAGCTGTTTTTAATCCGAATGGCATTACTAGCCATTCAAAGTGTCCTTCAGGGCAAGTAAAAGCAGTCCATTCTAAGCTGTCTTCACGCATTTTAACTTGTCAATATCCAGATTTGCAATCAAACTTGCTAAAAAAATTTCTTCCTTGTATTCGATTTATTAATTTTGATTTGTCTGGTAACTTATAACCATCCATTCTAGTATTGTCATTAAGTCTTTTATAATTTATCACCATTCTAGCCTTTCCTCTTACTATTTCACTGTGATTTCTTACCATAAATACTGTTGATCTATGTCTTGAAGTTGATCTTCTTTAATAATTTTAATAATTTTAATAATTCTTTAATCTGATCTTCGAACTCGTTTAGGTCTTCATTTGTTGATTCTATCGAAGCTATTTTAACAATATATTATGGGTTAATAATCTCAAGTCTGCAAGTTATATGATTGGCTTCTCAATGTTTCAAAGGTCTTTCTCCAATTATCTCTAACCTATCTAAAATTGAAATTACTTCATCGAAATCTTTCTGGTTTTTTATTACACCTATATGCTGCAATCCTTCTTTAAAATTATAGAGTTCTGTATTTATTTATATTAAATTATAATTTTTTTCTATATGTTCTTTTGGAAAGCTTAGTTCTAATAATTCTATTTCTTCAATTTTTGCTTTCTCATCTACGATATGTATTCTAGTACAAGTGCATTATTCTCCGTTGTTGCATTTTGATGTGCTTGTGTTAGGCTTATTTTTAAGATATCTAGATCTTGTTGGAATAGATTCCATTGTTATTGCCATCTTAGTAGTATTTTTTGAGAAGATTACTCCGTCTCTAGTAAGGAGACAATTTCCATTGTTATGTAATAAAAAGTCTAATCCTAAGACAAAATCTACTCTAATATTTAAATCTCTAACCCATATTTTTTCTAACTTGTACGTAGGTGTATAAAAGTTTGCACATGTGTTTAAAAAACTTATTTGTGCATTACTAACATAGTGCTTATATACATTTGAAGATCTATCCATTTGCATGGCGCTTTGTGGTTCTGAAAATTCTTCTATTACATCTAAAGGTAAAATACATTTATTTATTATACTCTTTGTGCATCCTGAGTCAACTAGGGCAAGAGTTTCTATCTAGTATTCCTAAATCCTTATCCTAGTTAATATTTTTATGGTATTAATTTTCTTGTCTTCATTGCAAATTAACCCTTCAAATGATTTGTAATCTTTTTTCTCATTTAAAAGTTCTATTTCTACTTCTGACGTTTTATATTGGTTGGTTTCTTCTATGTCTTTTCCTTTTTCTAATTCTATGCCCTTTCCTTTTTCTAGTCTACTCATTCTTTCTTCTAAATTTTCTATTCTACCTTCTAATGATTTTAATGTTTTTTTTTGTTTATTGCTGGCTCATCTATGATCATAATATTAAATAATTTGACAATGCATCTGATACAACCTTCTACATAACAATTCATGCATTTGGCTCTCCTGTCTTTACTTGGGTATCCGGTGCAATTAAAACATTTTTGACTATCTAGCCCTTTACCTTTACAAAATTGGTGATCACATTGTATATTAACAAATGTGTAATTCATTATATTTAAATCTAACTTTTCTAATCCTATTTCGTCTATTAAAGTTTCTTCTTCAGAATCTGATGAGTCCGGTTTTCTTCCTTCTATTGCATCTATGCTTATTACTAAGTATATACTTTCATTGTGTGACATATATTCGTCAACATTTATTAAGGTTTCTTGGAAGTCTTCTAAACGTTGAGCATTTCACGTTCTACTGTTATTTCTGCCTGGACAAGTGTTAGCTAGATGTTCTTCACTTCCGCATGTAAAACAAGCTAATTTATTATTGTAAATTCTGTTATTATTATGTTTTCTTACATGTCTATCTTTATTCAAGTACGGCTTCCTTGTTGTTGATTTCCTTAAATAATACTTTTTCTTAGGTTTATATTCTTGGGTATTTTGATATGTTTTTCTATATTTTCGTTGTGGCTTAGTTTGATCATAGCTTTGTGTTGTATATATATTCTTGCAAAACCCAATCTCGTTTTGTTTTAGTTGTTTTTGTATTTGTATATTTGTACATTTTTCTTGTAGTATTTCCATAATATGTTGTATTTTATGTCCTATTGACTAGTTCATATTGGGATTTTGCATTACTCCTTCTCTCTTATTCCATCGTTCTTCTATTTCTCTTCCTAAAGCTCCAAGGAGTTTGTTAAAAAGCTTTTTTCCTAAACTTTGGTCAAATGCATTACCGCTAATAACGCAATAGTAAAAATAGTCTTTTAAGAAATTCTTTATGTGGCTCCAGTTGGTTATACTAAGTTGTTCTAATTTTATTAGCGCATTCTTTTGTAATATTACCAATCCGCTATTTGGGTCTTCTCTTGTTATTAGACTGTGGATTTTATTAGTAAAATTATTTGGGTTTGGTCCCATGTTTACTAATTCTTGAAATTCTTGAGGGTATGTTACTTTGTATGCTTCCCATACTCTTTTAATTGATTCTCCTAAAAAGGTTTCCATGTACCCATACATAGTCTCTGCATCTATTTCACTATAATAGTGTATATAGTCTACTACTACTATTTCTTTCCATACATCTATTATTGAGTTCCATAATTGAGGGTCATGAGCTGCTATATTTAGTATTTTTCCCCTATCTTCTCCATCTTGGAGTTTGATAGGAGCTTCTATTGGCATTCTTATTCCTATGGGTTTAACTATTTCTGGTTCTGTGGACAGGTCTTGCCTAAAGACTCGGTGTCGTGGTAAATTACCTATCATATATTCTACTGGTGGTATTGGGGTTGTCTTTTGGAAGGGACTTGAACTTGCTGAAGTGGTTTCCATAAATTTTTTTAAACTATGTATTATCTCATCATCACTTTCCTCTTGTGTATTTTCTTCTTGTCTATATCCATAATTGTCTGTTCTGAATATACATTCTTTAAAGTGTTGTTCTACTATAGAAAATTTTATTCCTCCTAATTTACATCCTTTACATTCTTTCGCCTTCTTTATTGACATATCTACTTCACAGTCTTCTTCTTTCATGATTTGACTATTCATTCCTTCCATATTAATGATTGTTTCGTTATCTTCTAAATCTTCATCTATTTCCTTTTGATCGGTATATTTATAGTCTATAAATCGGATTGAGGTTTGTCCTTTATTATTAGTATATGTCAGGTGGACATTTGGTCTTAAAAATTCTTTTTTACAGAATTTTTCTAAATTCCATTCTCTACCCGCATATTCTTCTGAGTCTATTTTTAAATGTTTCATTAATTTTATCCCTTTATTTCCCATTAATCCTACTGCATCGTCTACTTTAATTTTAAATTTAGAACTGCTATTTGTGGCTAATTTTCCTATAAACCCAACGCATATTAATAAATTATTTCCACAATTCATGTCTTCGTAGCCTTTAGTTTGTAATCCCATTTTTATATATTTACCAAATTCGTTAGAATTTATCATGAAATCTGGACTACAATAAAATATTCCTTCATTATTGGTCATATCAACTTATGTTAAACCTATTATAGATCTTTTTGAGTCTAACCATCAATCATCGTATAGAGTGATTGATACTTTAGTACCTAGATTTTTTCTAGTTAGTCCTTTAAGTCCAATTACTACCAATCCCATATGCATGAGATTCATTCGTCTTTTTTGTATTTCTTTCATAGATTCTTTACTAATTAAACTTATATTTTCACTATTGTTTACTGCTACGCACAACTGTTCTTCTCCATAATGTCTGTATAATTGTGTTGTTGAAGAAAACAGTCCTGTGTTTTACAATACTTGTGGATTTAATAGTTTTAATTTATTTTGATGGAAAATTTTTATATCTTTATCTACGTCTATTATTTCATCTAATTGTTGACTGCTATTGGGTCTAGATGAATTCATTATTCTAGCTAGCATATTGTTCCATAATCTATCTTGAGAGAAACTGGCCCTCTGTCTTTCTTGGGAACCTCTATTCCTGTTTGAAAAAATGTCAATGTCTTGTCCTTTTTTGTTATTTTTGGTCTATCTGTTTGGGGAGTTATTTCTATCCTTTTTAGTTGATTAATTAAATCTTGTACGCCGTTATCTTGTTCTATTTTTTCTTTAGGTATTTTAGTTTTAGTTTCTAATAAACTATCTAATTTTTTATTTATTTCTGAGATTTTATCTTCTAGTTTCTTATTTAATTCTAATAGAGCTAGAATTATTAAATTATTTTGTTTTACTCCTATTAGGTCTGTTACATCTGGTGGTGTATACTCGGATAAACCTTCAGGGTTAACTTGAAACTGAGCAGCTCTTTTTAGAACTTCGTGGTAAAAAGGGTCGTTCATGAAAGAGTTAGGTCTTTTAGTTTAGGTAAGTCTTTCTTAATTTCTTTAATTTCTGGGTGGATTTGATCTATTGTGATATTGTTATTATTTGTTCCTGAAAGTGATTGTAATTTGGTATTTATATCTATTTGTTGCGTTTTTAGAAAATCAAAATTATTTTCTATCTTTTCTAATGATTTATTATGTTGAAATTGCAGATATTCTATAGTTTCTATTAAGTTTATTATTTTTTCGTCTTTCAGTTGAATATGTTCTGCTAAATTAATTATTAAATATGTAAAAGTATTTAAATGATAATGATCGCTATGTAAGATGTGGTCTCCCTCTGTAAAGTTACACTTTATTACTGATCCAAATTTTAATCTTCTATACTTCTTTTCTAAGATAACTTCTAAGTCTAAATACTCTAATTTCTTTAAACTTCCTATTGTTTTGTTTTTATCCTAAGTGTATAGTTTTACTTTTCCTATTATATCATTCTAGTCTAAGTTGTTGGATATAATGATTAATTCTTGATCCTATTGTTGGTGATTGTAAATCTATCTTTCTAATTTCTTGGTTTATTAAATATAGTTCTTCGGTAGATAATATGTCTGAATACAACAGTAGCTGATCTATTCGATATAACACAATTGTGTCTATCATTTATTATTTTTATTAGAAAAATACACTTGTCTTTAGGCAAATGGTTAAGAAAATGCAATAGAGAACAATGATCTATTTGCAAGAGTTAAGAAATAAAATTATGGTAATTTTAAAAAGTTGTAGTCATTAACAAGGAATACACGTGCAACGCACGTGTTTAGAAACTAGAATTATTATAAGTGGAAAGCTCCTAACCTCAAAGTTGGATTATCATTTTGCTCTTATCTTATCCCTAAATAAATTAAGTATTAATATCTATTTAATTAACTAAATATTAAGAAATAGTTATATTTAAATTCATGCATCAACCAAGATCTTAATGGAATCATATATTCATGTACCTCGAGTACTTAATGCAAGATCTTAAATGTGGATATTGAAGAGTCTAATAACCTTCAATTTTAATTTGTAAGATAAGCGGGGGTAGTGAAGAGTATTTATATTTCTTTCTTTCAATCAAATCTGTTCTCATCTTGCATTCTACATTAGGTTAGTCTACGTAAAATTTTCATTACTAATTTGTAATTGTAAGAATTCTTACTGTTCATTTATTTGTATTCTTTAAAATTTCATGCATATTCATCTTCTTTTTGTTGAGAAATATGTAAATTATCATAGTTACAAGATGGATATTCTCCAATATGAAGTTGTAAGTGAATTTTTATTTTTCATATCTCCATCTTTTTGAGTTTTTAAATATAACTTCGTAATTGATTACTATATATATTTTTATATTCTTCATTTCTTCTATCTTTAGGATATAATATAATCAAGCTAATCCCTAGTTATATTTATAATTAATTGTTTTGAGGGTAAGCATGTTAAATCCTGCATAATATTTTCACAACTAGATCCATAAAAGAGTAAGTCTTTGATAAAAATTTATAGTTATGTTTTTTTCGTTGTTTGATAATCATTTATCTTTTTAAAACAATATGTTTGTACTTTTTCCTTTTTATAACTAATCTCAAATGTTTATAAAACCCATCTACTTAACTATTATAGAGAGATACAAAAATTAGTGCACAAGTAAAAATAAAATAAAAAATAATGTAAAGTAAAAATTAATGCAAATGTTACATTGAATTTTACTCCCTCTGTCCCTAATTACTTGTCTATTTCTGAATTGACACACCTATTAAGAAGTCAATTAATGACATAGTGAGTTTACCATTTTACCCCTATTAATTATGAAGTGGATGAAAAGTTCTCCATTTTTCAAAATAATTAGTCATTTAATTGAGGGTATAATAGGTAAAAAAAAATTGTCTTTTCTTGATTTGTAAAAATGGACAAGTAATTATGGACAACTATAAAAGGAAAAGTGGAGAAGTAATTAGGGATAGAGGGAGTATTGCATTAGAATTCATATTTAATTTTTTATATACAGATCCTTTAATATATATATAGTTCAAGAAATATAGTGTATCTGTATTTTAACATAGTAATGCTTTCTATTCGGTTTATTTTTTTATGAGTTTAGTTTTTTTTATATATATGAAACATTTTGTCTCAAGTCGACTTCTAACAAAATGTAATTCAATTAATATGACAATATTTTTGTCTATATATTTTAATGTGATGTCTTTTATTATGGATGTCATGTCTTTATTTACTTTTCTTTCTTTTCCATTTGAACTTATAATTTTTTCTATAAATTTAATGTTACACCACCTAGACATTTTGTAATATTTTTCTTTATACGTATCTTTTTGTAGCAAATTTCTTTTTTGATTATTAAAACTTACATATAGTAATTAAAATATATTAATTCCTCTTATATAATAAAAGATTATTTTTCATGAAGCTTTAAAAATATCAAACCTCCAACATCTGACATAAGATTTTCAAGTTATATTTTGTGAAGAGTTATATTCTTATGTCAAACTTACATACAAAAGAACTTAGCTTTGAACTTAGCGATGAATGTATGTACGCTCCACTATGATATATTTACTTATATAAATTAACTTTTCTAATGTCAATTAGGGGACAAACGTGCAACGCACGTTCCAAGGACTAGTATGTATAAAATTGTCAAGGCCTTGCTGAAATTGATGGTAAATTTGTGCTCTATATATTGAACCACAATTTCTAATGTTAAAGAGTATAATTTCTTCATAGTAAACTAAAAACACTTTGCAACTTAAATAAACATTACAAAATCAAATTAAGAACATCAAACTCAACACAATTATTTCAACACTAAACCAATGGCCACAAAAGAAGAACAATGAATGGAAAGATGTGAAAAAGACCATCGAACAAGAACTGAATCTCAATGAATCGTAACAACAAAAGATATGGAGGCTCTAGTTTATTAGCTGAAGGAATATTGTTCGTACCTCATTGAACAATCAACAAATTCAACTTGACCTCCAATACTACCATCACAAGTAGTCATCAAATATCCTTTTGCAAGTATAACAATCTAAATATTCTACATTTGAACTACAAGTAGCATGACCACAAGCTAAAGCATCATTAGGTTAAGGAGATGTTATGTAATAATCATAACCTTGTTTTGGTGTCTCATTACTTAATTCTATAAGAACACAAGACAAACTATCTCCAAATGGGCCATTTTTTGTCATATATTTCACCATTGCATGTATGGTCCAATAATTTAGACTCTGAAAATTCACTTCTCACAAAAAAATTAAAGTACCCCATGATTAAAGTTATAATTAGGAATGTGGTTAGCACTCTAATTCTCAAAATTGAACTCATAGCTATATGTATGTATATATCTTCTTCTTTTTTACTTTTGTGTTACAAATAATTGAGTTTAGTTCTTTAATGTCCTTTTGTTTAAATAGATTTATCCATCCTTTGATTTCTCCACCAATGAAAATTAAAGTATTCCATAATTTATATTTTATAAATTATATATGTTGCCGGCAAAAGACCACTACTATTTTTTTGCTTTGATATTATAAATCTTAATGCTTGGTATAATTCTTGCAAAGGGGGGAATATTCATCATACAAAGATAGCTCCATTAAAAGCAATTGATGATTAATAGTACTGATCATGCAATGTTATTATTATTATTGAATAATTTGGATTTCTAATCATTTAGAATTATTGGGTTCTAAAATTAACAATTTATATCTATTATATAGGATTTAGATCAAAACTACTGAATTCAGCTGAATCCATAACTGAAAAACTAGCTCCACCCTTGCTAGTTGCTTCAGGTACTCTATAGTGATTATTGTGCATTCGGTTTTACAATTTGATTGTTTTTGTTATTTAGTTTCGATCATTTGATTTTCAATTTTCAAACAAGATGGCTCAAAGTGATTATTGTTCCCTTCGTCCTAATTTATATGAAAGTATAAATTATAGTTTGACTCTAAAAAAGGAAATTATGACAATTAAAAATGAACGGATGGAGTAGTATATATTATCTTCCTTTTTTTATTTTTTATTTTAAAGTTGTTATAAAAACTCGTTCATGGGTTATGTTTGGATGGTCAAATTTCGAATCCAAAGTTAAAAATACATCACTTTTTCCCTTCAAAATACATAAAGGGCCATTCAATTTTTAGTTTAATCAAAAGGGACACTTCGCTAGAGAAGGAGCGAGATATGTTTGTGCTATATCTACCATTAACGGCATAAAAAATTGATCATCTCACTGACTTATGAGCAATTTTTCTCTTTTATTTTATCTTTTTTCTCGCTACTTATGAGTGATTTGCTCTCTATTTTTCCCCCCCAAATATCGTTCTACACTAAGCGAATTTGTAAGTTTTTTTTGTTATTCTCGCTGCACACAGAGCGAGTTCTCAACTTCTTTTATTATATGCCCTCATAGTAACCCCATTATTAATTTTTATTTAGATAACGATAAAAACTTTCTAATAAAATAGAAAACATTTATATTTATTAATATTTTTTATAAATTGAAGTAGGATAAACACTTTTCTAATGAAAAAAATCATTATTGGAAAAAGAATGTGTTTAAAAAAAAAGAAATAATATATTTAGTTGAAAAAAAGACATTTTTGACCTATTAAGTACAACAATAAGTTCTTTCCAACACATTTTTCCCCAAACTAACAAAAACAGAAAGAAATCAAACATTCAAAAACCAAAAAACATTCAAATAGGTTTCTATTATCAAATAAAACCTCGCATATGGTTGTAAATATCCACCGCATTTAATTTCTCTTCAACATATTTCATTCTTCTGGAATCTCCTTCAGCTTTGAACAACAACCGATAGCAAGACCTTTAATGAGAGGCATGGCACCTGTGGCTAAATGCGTTCCAAAGATCATAAAGATGAAGGAACTCTAGTTGACAGAAGCTGTTATCACTACACTTTATTTCTTTTCCATTATAAGCATGTTCTAATATGAGATCTCTTAGATTTGGCAACATTCCCAAAGTAGGCATCGGATCTTCCATGAGTTTTGACTTCCAAAGAACCATCATAGTGATGGAATTTGGAAACAGAGGCAGTTACTCTATTCTCCCTTTTAACAACAATTTCTGGAGCTTTTGACAAGAACTAAGAAATTCAAGGGATGAGAATGATTCATCAAATTCACAAAACAATGTGAGACTGCTAAGGTTTTTCAAGCTGCTAATGTTGTTCAGGGAGTAAGATTTGGTAATATAATGCATGCTTAATTCTCGAAGATTGACTAAATCAACAGGATCAACATCTTTCCACTGATCACAACGAACGTCTTTAAGAACTTCCAGACTAGTGAGTTTGCTTATACGTTTCAGAGGTTTTGAATACGAAGCAACTAAATGTCTTAGATTCATCAAGTCAGCTGTCTCGCAGGGTAGTTCACAAGAGTATCCACAATCAGTGACAACAAGTGTCTGTTGATTCTTGAGGTTGCCAATGGAAGAGGGAACATCACGGATACCTCTCAATCTTAACAACTTAAGGTAGTACAAACTTCCAATGGCATCAGGTATTATAGACATATTGGCAACACGCATATCCAAGTACAACACATAGAGATGTTGGAACACACTACTGAAGTTCGTAAGACTCATATTACGAAAATCTGGATCAGAGAACATAATTGACCTCAACTTCAAGTTAGAAAGATCAAGTGAGAAGTACCTTTCTCCTTGACTATGAATGACATGTCTGATACATAAGGAGGATATCAGTGCTTTCTTGGATCATAAAAGTCAAAGAAGTTTACCTCCAATGCCTTTTGTATCGCAAGATCACAGAGTAAATCATGAACCCTACAGTCAGTAACTTTTTCCCAAAGTGTTTTCGCCACTCGAACCAAGTTTCGTCTTATCAGCTCATTCAAGAAGCCTTTAGCGACATCCTCCATTCTTTCTTCTCCTCTTGGTATGATGAAACCCTCTGCCATCCACAACCTTATTATGTTATCAGCCTCGAGCACTTGATCTTTTGGAAAAATACCAAAGTAGAGAAAACACTGCTTGAGCACAGTTGACAAATCATTATAGCTTAATGATAGTATGTTAGAGATTTCAATAAATTTATCTTCTTTAATGTTCTTCCAAAGGTGATGTTCCACCTTTTGCCATTCATTTATCCCCTTTTTATGCGAAAGTAGTCCGCTCAATACAACAATCGCCAGAGGTAAGCCTCTACACTTTTCCACCATATCCTTAGCTAGACTTTCCATTTCTGGAACCATTGCTTGAACATCAAGTAGTTTCCTCCGAAAGAGATCCCAACTTTCTTCTTGGCTTAGGAAACAAAGTTTATGGACAAAACCTCTGTCGTCTACTCTTTCAGCGACATGCTCTTTGCGCGTGGTAATAATGACTCTGCTGCCATTCTTGCTATCCGGGAATGCTCTTTTCAAACTCTCCCATGCTTCTTTCTGCCACACATCATCAACCACCAAAAGGTATTTGCGTTCTTTTAATAGATCACAGAGATAAATTTCTAGATCTCCTTCTGTCATCTTTTCCAACAAATCTAGAGTTTCCTTTGTGCAACCTTGGATGGATTTTATGATATTCCTAAGAAGATTCATGGTGTTGTACTCTTGAGAAACACATATCCAAGCGTGTGTAGGGAACCTAGAGGCTATATTAGGATTGGTGTAAAGTTTTCTGGCAAGAGTGGTCTTGCCTAAATCCCCCATTCCATAAATAGAGAGGATGCTTTGATGACGCTCTACTTTGAGAAGTTCAGCTAGCAATGTTTGTACAACATCCTTAAATCCAACAAAAATGTAATCCTGATCATCCACATATGAGGTAGTTCTCCTCAATGCTGCAACCTGATTACTTGGCCCTTCTCCAGCATTACTATCGACATTGGCCTTAGGCCCCCAGTTTTTGGGGGCCTTAAATTTCTATAAATAAAAAATTATGTATTTTAATTCCATTAAGATAGAAGAAATTAAGGAAACATTATTTTGGATTCTTAGATTTTCTTCGTTAACACTCACATTATTTATCCTTTTTAACTCTTTTGTGCACTCTATTTTTTAAAATCTTTGATAGTTAGAGTAATACACTCTCAAAAATATGAATCAATAGTCGAAAAGTGTTGAACAAAGTAAATTACAAATTCTTTTTTTATTTCTTCGTAAATTTTCATATTAAAGTAGGTATACAAAGTTATCAACTTTTTGAATCAGATTCTATGATTTTAACTCTTATCTTTAAAGTTATCAACTTATTACTTATAGAATTATGTTCATAATTCATATAATAATTGTGTCAATAAGAGGATGTTTTTCAATGTTGAATTGATAAAATCTTACCTAAAAATAATAATTGAAAAAAGTATTTGAAAAAATTATTTATATAAAAGATATTTAGTAATTTACATCTACAAATTTAGAAAAATAAATAAATACAAAGAAAGTTTATTTAGATTTTAGGCCTCTAATTATATTGAGCCGCCCCTGACCATAAGTCTCTCGTTTGCGAGAGATATCCCTGATTCGTTTCTTGAGTGATTTGATCTCCTTGGCTACATTGTATAATTTCTTCTCCTTCCTACATATGCAAGCACAAGCCTTGAGACAACTAGCACGTTTACCAGCCTCAAAGCTGTAAGTCTCGAGCATAGTGGCAACGTCATTAGCAATAGAGTTGATCTCAAACACCCATTGCACAACTCTATGATCCGCACATTGCTTTAGTTCTGCATCTTTGAGGAAAGGTTGTATGAAGAGTAGCTCATTTCTCAGCCATGTAATTTCATCTTTGAGACTTGTAAGCAGGGAAACTTGTTGACTGAGGAAATCACCTAATTTTCGAACTGCAAATGACAGAAAGGCATCAGCCATCTTCAGGAGTGTTGATTCTTATGTAGAAAAAAGGGGGCTGAATATATACAAATAAAGTTTTAAGGCCAAAAATGGACGATCAATACGAAAGCAAGACATAAATTATGTCACGCCCCGAGCCTACACCCCAGACGTGACCAGCACTTGAAGACCATCGCTGGCCCCCAAGCAAACCCTTGGTCTGGCTTTCTTAACTCAGCGGAAACTTAACTCAACAGGATAACTCAATGCAATGAACGGTTATAAAACAACTCAACTGAAAGTAATTTGCCAACAAGGCATCTCGAGTCTCAAAATAGGATATTTAAATATATACATGCATGAGAGACTCCAACTAACTGACTTGACTGTCTGACTATCTATGAAGCCTCTAAATACTGAGATGGATGTTGGGACAGACCCCGCAACATCCTAATAAAACAAAAACTAAGAACACAAAATAATTGAGTCCTCCGGAATGCAAGGAGGCTCACCACTGACTCTGGAGTGCTCAGCTGGATCAACGACGTGCAGGATGCTGATCCGGGGTACCTGTATCTGCATCATAAGACGATGCAGGCCAACTGGCATCAGTTCATGGAAGGTACTAGTATGCGAGCTGGAAAACTAAGCAACATAGGCCAGAAGGAAATTTGGAAGAAACTGAAAAGTTTACCTTGTTCAACTCAACTCAACCTGACTGACTTCTTTCAATATAAGGCAATTTAAAACAAGTGTGATATAAAGAAAGACTGTTTAAAACATGCTATAAAACTCTGTGTGTATACAAGGATACAATAAGCCTGAGATGTATATAGAAATACAATTGAACTGATATATATAAAATACAATAATTTCCGTGTATAAAAATACAATAACTGCTGTGGGAGTTTCTCTAACCGACAACCATCACATAAGAGCTAAAGTGATGATACAGCGATCAACCTCACGCTGCCAGAGCATCCTATACCCGGCCAAAGGTATAAGACCTGAACTGCCTAATGGATCCACTAGTCTAATATGAAAAGGATTCATCTAAAGAGTATGATCCTTTTTTTTTTACCCATGGTGGCTAACATGGTTCTATGGGGGCTGTGGGTTCTTTGAACGCTCCCCCAATTCGGTGCTCGATACTACTCCCAAAAAATGTACTGGCTCTTATGTTTTTAAAACACATTTTTTCCTGCTGACATGAGATAATTACTCAAAAAAAAGAAAAACTATCCCGAAGGCTCTTTGGAAATTTCAGTTTCCAACCTTGTTTAAATGTAAAGATAATTCTTTAAAACTTCTTTGGGAATACATAGTTCCCTAATAACTTTGAGAAAATGAACTCAACTTGAAACTTGTGACTCTTTACTTAGCTTGAAACTCTAAGCTCTTTGCTTGACTTGACACTTGAGTCTAAAAATAAAGTTAAAACGTTCAATAAAGACTCTTGAACAACTTTACAACTAGCTTGACTTGCTTAACTTCTAAGCTTAACTCTTAATTTCTAACTTCACTTGACTTCTAACTAACTCTCCTTAAATTGGAATTTTGGATTCAAGGTGTTTGCTCACATGTTACGGATGAGTTCTTGACTTTAGAAGTACCTTGGAGTGTTGGAAACAACTAGGAAACATAGGTATAATACCTAGGAACAAAAATAAAATAAAAATGGGGAATTAAGGTAACGGGAAGGATTGACGTCCTTGGCGCCAGCCCTCAACTTCAAACGGGACTGCTGGCCACTCTGCCAGGCACCAGCCCTCAGCTTCAAAGGGGACTGCTGGCCACTCTGCCAGGCACCAGCCCTTTTCCCAAAAAAAAAACCGACTTTTCTCCCTCTTTTCTTCAACTCTAAACCACCCTTACTTCAATGGATTTAACCCCAAACACTAGGGATCATCAATCTCTCAACATACAATAAATTACAACTCAAATACACAACCCAATCATGTCCCACAACCAACAATAACTTCAACAACACAACTAACAACATCAACAACAACTAACAACTTCAACAACTTCAACACCAATCCAATCTTTTCTCAAATCATAAAAAAAAAATGAGCTTGGTGTGTGGGGGAAAGGATCAAACCACACAAAGAACTCACATACCTTGATAGGGATCACCCCCGACGAAAATCCACGACGGAAACTTGTTGATCTCCTTTCTCCTCTTCTTCTCCTCTTCTTCTCTTCTTCTTCTCTTCTTCACTCTCAAGAACCCTAACTCTTTCTCTTTTAAAAATAGGATAAAATGATCCAGAATCAGCCTAACACACAATATAACCTCAAAAGAAATGGCTAGGGAAAAGACCAAAATGCCCTTAAAATTTCCGGACGGATTCCCTGCCAACTGCCCAACTTTCAATGGCCATAACTCGCTCATACGAACTCGAAATTGAGAAATCTCAGTGGCGTTGGAAAGATCATTCCACAAGCTTCGCAACCATAACTGGAACTACTCCTAACTCATCCTGATCTAGGAGTTACGACTGTTCAAAGTTGGCCAAAAATCACTGATTTCCACACTTAGCCAAATTTTCCAGATTCTGTATTTTTTTCCAAAAATGGCTACTTCCAATTTCAAGCTTCTTCATAGCTATTTCAAATTGTCAAATGTTACAAATTATTTTCCGGCATATGCATTGGTTAAAACACTATGTGGCTGTGTTTGAGTAATCAATGTCATATCATGATAACAAGTTAAGACAATTCAAATTGAAATGTCACCTGAAATTAAATTTATCTTTTGTGGTAACATAATCAGTAATCATAGCACTCATACTGCATATTATTTTTTTTAAAAAAAATATCATTATAAGTAAAAAATAAATTAAAATGGGCCCACCAAAAATATGGGCCCCAAGTAATAACTTTAGTGGCCTATGGGGTTAATAAAGCCTTGGTTGTGGTAATGATAGTTAGTGGTATTAAATACTTCTAGTAATTCTACTTCATCATTTACCCTAACTTTATTATAATCGCTTTATCACGCATCCTATTTTTCATGTAGTTTGTCCTTCAAATTACTGATTTGTCACAATATGTAGTTACTAAAAACGATACAATCTATTTAAACATTATATTTATCAAAATGATAAAGCACAATATAATATGATATGATATAATATAATACTATAATACGATACATTATAAAACAATATGTAATAACCATACGAATAAAATTTAAATCAAGAATGAAGATATAAGCAAGACAATGCCAAAATTGGACGATCAGTACGAAAGTAATATATAGGGAAAATGCATAAGTATCCTCAACCTATGCCCGAAATCTCAGAGACACACTTATACTATACTAAGGTCCTTATGCAGACTGAAGGTTCTCTATCCATCCAAGGGTCTTTCAAAAACAACCTCTTTGTAAAATAGACAAACATTGACTCTGAATTCTGATACCATGAAGGTTTCTGAAGAAACCAGAAACTTTTCTAACAGACTAGTAATTTGATGAAGAAGATAGCTTCATTTACAATCAGATGTGAGTAGTCTATTTATACTACTCAATAAGCTACTCAATACAAGTTCTTGTTAGTAACTAACGGTCACTATCTATAACTAACTTAGTAACTAATTAATTAACACTCTTTTCTAACTGTTTTCTGGAAGTAGTCTAACAGATTTCTTTATTTGAGTTCTATCAACATGGTACTAATTAGTTAAAACAAAAACAACCAACATTATAGTAGATCAAGATATAATTAATTTGATTTATGAAAAAACATAAAACCAATAGAGAAAAACAATTGAGAAAGATTGAACAAGAGTCTTGCGTCTTAAGTGAAGAACTAATCATAAACTTGAAAGAAAGAATTTCACTGAGAAAACGATTTGCGTGGGGGAGAGGTAGGGGTTCGGGTGGTGGGGGAAGACGATTTGGATGGGGGAGGAGTTTGGGGATCGGGGGTGGGGGTGCTGGAGAAGATAATCTATGATAGACTTATTAATTTGGGCTTTAAAATTGACACAGTCATTGAGTGATTGACCATTTTTTTCTATACAAAATTCATTATTTAAAAATTATTTTTGACATATATGTCACATGTCTTTATTTAATTCGCACTTTGACATATCATCAGCGAGTGTGTAACACACACCTTACACATTTGGCAGATTGTTAAAATAGTGTCAAAAAGACATAACGGGGCATGACATGAGGTGTCTAAAATGAACAAATCCTAGTTAAAATGTCTAAGTGAAAACTTGTGCCAACTTTAGGTGGCCACTGATGGATTAGGCCAATGATAGTTAATTTAGAACTTAGTAACTTAAAAGAGACTAAAATATTGAGTGTTTAATTACAAGAGAGAAATGAAAACAAAGAAAGAATTTTGACCGTTCCTGTTTTCTAGTATAATGGCATGTGTTCTCTCCCTACTGTTTTTATTTGGTATCCTTCATATGAGATTCTTTTCTCTTTTCGTCTAACCGATTTTCAACTCGCTCATATCAATCCAACCTGCCCATTTTAAGTCGTCGTGCAAGACCTAGTACGCTAAAAATGTTCACAAGAAAATTGACTCAGCTGCCTCTTTTAATCGGATACTTATGGAAGTTGCATTGTCTCCTCTGATGGATTATTTTCACTTGCTTCTTGACCTTCAAGCTTCGATGAGTTAGGGATGGCCTCTGATATAGCCTTTGGTAGCCAAAATCCAGGTAGTTCGATAGAGGCTGCACAATCAAGTACCAATAGATCCCGCAATGTGATCTGAATGCCATCATATGTCCACAACTCTAGCTAAGCCAGCAACAGCAACATCCATGTTCTTGACATCCCAGCTTGTTCCACGTGCTTTTACTTCCCGCTTTTGCCATTGTCCTAATTCAGAAACTCGCTCCATAGAAATCAGAGGCTGAAGATAAGAAGAAAAAAAAAAGAACAATTAGAGGATTTTATTTACACATACGGCACTATGACATCTGCTATTGACTAACTTGCAACATGTTGTTAGTTGTTAACTTGTTTTTGCAACTACGACTTCTCTTTAGCAAAGATTTCTATCTCACCTTTCATTGTACTTCTCTCAAATCTGTATATTGATCTTCAACAAAAAACATAATACTGAAGTAGTTCAAGTGGAATTGGCTATAAAGTAGGAAATATAATTGAATCAGAAATGGTGCAGGAGTTGGAGTATTACATGCAATCTCACTCCATCATGGTTGTTCTTGAGCTCGTCGCCATTTTCTGTCTTTACTAGATGAAGAAACACACTTAGAGATGCCCAGACAGTGACGTAGATTGTTTCAACTGAGGCTTGAACTAGATCCAGTCTAACTATATGTACAGTCTGCCCATGCTGCAAGAAAATCGCAAAAATACATTTTAGAGTCGAAAAGTCATTTTTGCAGCCTTACCCTGCATTTAAGGAAGAGGCTGTTTTCACAACTCGAACCCATTACCTCCTAGACACGTGGAAGCAACTTTATAGTTACATCAAAGCTCCCCTTCAGTAGACAAAAGCTGGTTCAATATTATGAAAATATTTTCTTTTCTTTTCTTTTCTCTTCAGGTGACAGTTTCTTCTCCTGTTTCACCCAAATATTATTTAACACATAAGCTATTTATAAAATAAAAATGAACAAAGTTATGTAAGATTGGGATTTGTTTGTATAGGTACCTTTGCTATTATCAAAAAAGCCTTGGCATATACTTGTCAAGATCCATCTCATTTAAATTCACTTCAACATCTTTCATTCTCTCTGGAATCTCCTTCAGATTTGGACAGTGATGGATAGCAAGACCTTTAATGAGAGGCATCGCACTTGTGGCTAAATGCCATGTTTCTAACTCAAGATCATAAAGAGTAAGGAACTCGAGTTGACGGAAGCTGTTATCACTGCACATTATTTCTTTTCCTTCATAAGCACTAAACAATTCGAGATTCCTTGGGTTTGGCAACATTCCCAAACTAGGCATCGGATCTTCCATGAGTTTTGACTTCAAAAGAATCATCATTGTGATGGAATTTGGAAACAGAGGAAGTTTCTCTATTCTCCCATATAAGAACAATTTCTGGAGCTTTTCACAACAATTAACAAATTCAAGGGATGGGAGTGGAGATGCAAGATGGCAACAAAACAATCTGAGACTGCTAAAGTTTTTGAAGCTGCTAATGTTATTTAGGGAGTAAGTTTTGGTAATATCATGCATGCTTAATTCTCAAAGATTGACTAAATCAACAGGGTCAACATCTTTCCAGTGATCACAACGATTTACTAGTATTTTTAATTTCATTTTTTTAACATATAAATAAAGCATTGTCTTAAATGTGGATAAGCAAGAGAACATACCGTAGACCAATTATGTTCAAATCAATTACACTCACTCAAAAAGCTTAAGACAATTATAAGAAATAAAAATTAATAACCAATATGCTTGGCATCAATACCTCTACGATTATGAAGACATGGCATATGCCTCACCACTTATAATTCCTCTTCAACAGCTCCACGTCTTTCATTCTCTCAGGAATCTCCTTTAAATTTGGACAGTCATAGATACCAAGACCTTTAATCAGAGGCATGGCACTTGTGCCTAAATCCCATCTTTCTAAGTTCTCAAGATCATAAAGACTAAGGAACTCTAGTTGACTGAAGTTGTTATCACTGCACATTATGTCTTCTCCTTCATAGGCTGCTACTAAATAGAGATTCCTTAGGTTTGGCAACATTCCCAAAATAGGCATCAGATCTTCTGTCAGTACTGAGAACCTCAGAACCATCATTGTGATGGAATTTGGAAACAGATGAGGCAGTTTCACTATTCTCCCTTCTAACCACAATTTCTGGAGCTTTTCACAACAATTAACAAATTCAAGGGATGGAAATGATTGACGTTCTCCACAAATCAATTTGAGAGAGCTAAGGTTTTTCAAGCTGCTAATGTTGTCTAGGGAGTAAGAGTTGGTAATATCAAACATGCTTAATTCTCTAAGATTGACTAAATCAATAGGGTCAACATCCTTCCATTGATCACAACCAACACCTTTAAGAACTTGAAGACTAGTCAGTTTGCTTATACGTACCAGAGGTTTTGACTACTGAGCAACTAAATGTCTTAGATTTATTAGGTCAGCTGTCTGGCGGGGTAGAATCCTAAAGTATCTGCCCTCACTGACAACAAGTGTCTGTAGATTCTTGAGGTTGCCAATGGAAGAGGGAAGGTCATTAATACCTCTCAAGCTTAACAACTTGAGGTGGTACAAATTCCCTATGGCATCAGGTATAGCACCACCACCTTTAATATGCAAGTACAACACATATATATGTCGAAACACATCTATATGTTGGAACGCATTACGAAAATCCTGATCGAAGAACATAGTTGACCTCAACTTCAAATTAGAAAGATCAAGTGAGTGATACCTTTCTCCTTGACTATGAATGGCAAGTCTGATACATGAAGAGGATTTGGAGTGCTTTCTTGGATGATAAATGTCAAAGAGGTTTGTGTCGGATGCCTTTTGTATGGCAAGATCACGGAGTAAATCATGAACCCTACATTCAGTAACTTTTTCCCAAAACGTATCCACCACTTGAACCAAGCTTCGTCTTATCAGCTCATTCAAGAAGCCTTCAGCGACATCCTCCATTCTTTCTTCTCCCTTTGGTACGAAACCCTCAACCATCCACAACCTTATTATGTTTTCAGCCTCGAGAACTTGATCTTCTGGAAAAATACCAAAGTACAGAAAATACTGCTTGAGCACAGTTGACAAATCGTTGTAGCTTAATGATAGAATGCAGGAGATTTCAATAAATTTAATAATGTTCTTCCAAAATTGATCTTTCACTTCTTGCCATTTGTCCAGCCCCCTTCTATGCAAAAGTAGTCCACTCAATACAACAATTGCAAGAGGTAAGCCTCTACACTTTTCCACCATATCCTTAGCTAGACTTTCCATTGCTGGAACCATTGCTCGAACATCAAGTAGTTTCCTACAAAAGAGATCCCAACTTTCTTCTTGGCTTAGGAAACGAAGTTTATGGACAAAACCTCTGTTGTCTGCTCTTTCAGTGACATCCTCTTTGCGCGTGGTAATAATAACTCTGCTGCCATTCTTGCTATCCGCAAACGCTCTTTTCAAACTTTCCCATGCTTCTCTCTGCCATACATCATCAACCACCACAAGGTATTTGCGTTCTTTCAATAGATCACGAAGGTGAATTTCTAGATCTCCTTCTGTCATAGTTTCTAACAATCCTAGAGTTCCCTTGGTGCGACCTTGGATGGATTTTATGATAGTCTTAAGAAGATCCATTGTGTTGTACTCTTGAGAAACACATATCCAAGCACGTGTAGAGAAGCTAGAGGCTATATTAGGATTTTTGTAGAGGTTTCTTGCAAGAGTGGTCTTGCCTAATCCGCCCATGCCATAAATGGAGAGGACACTTCGACAAGGCTCTGCTTTGAGAAGTTGAGCTAGCAATGTTTCTACAACATCCTGAAGTCCAACAAAAATGTTATCCTGGTCATCCACATATGAGGTAGTTCTCCTCAATTTTCTAACCTGATTACCTCGCCCTTCTCCAGCATTACTATTGATATTTGTAATACCATAAGTATCTCGTTTGCGAGAGATATCTATGATTCGCTGCTTGAGTGATTGAATCTCCTCGGCGACATTGTAGAATTTCTTCTCCTTCCTATATATGCAACCGCAAGCCTTGAGACGACTAGCACCTTTATCAGCCTCAAAGGTGTAAGTCTCGAGTATAGCAACAGCATCATTAGCAATAGTGTTGATCTCAAACACCCATTGTTGAACTCAATGATCTACACATTGCTTTTGATCTCAAACACCCATTGTTGAACTCAATGATCTACACATTGCTTTAGTTCTGCATCTTTGAGGAAAGGCTGTATGAAGAGTAGCTCATTTCTCAGCCACTCAATTTCCTTTCTCAGATTTTTAAGCAGGGAAACTTGTTGTATGAGGAAATCACCCAATTTTTGAACTGCAAATGACATCTTCAGGAATACTACTTCTGATTGAAATACAAGTTGGAAAATGGGAGATAGAGATCAAAAGCAATAAGAGGGGACTGTATATTGGAATACAAGTTGGAAAATGGTCCACTTATCACGTATGTGTAAGAACAAATAATGTGTTCAATTAAGGACCCACTTATCACTTATGTGATTAAAGTTTAGAAAAATAGGAAACATGACCATGTGGTTTCTGAAAAAAAGAACTGCGATTAGACAACCATTATCAACGACGAAAAAGATGTATTAAAGCTTTTTGAAATTTCCCACTAAAGCGAAACGTACCTTTTTTTTTTGGAACATCTCACTGGTCCTTGATTGTCGATATCTAATGCGGTAATTAAATATGATGATTCATGGTAATGGAGGTTAGTGGTATTAAATATCTAGTAATTTTGTTTTATCCCGCAACCTACTTTTCGTGTAGTTCCTCTTTCAAATTACTGTGTGACAGTATGTAAATAACGGGAAACAATACAATCTAGTTATATCTAATATAGTTAAACAAAGAGAACTGGAAAATATGAGTAATTTAGAACACAGTAACTTAAAAAGGCTAAAATCCCCGAGTGCTTGATTAGAAGAGATGAATTATAACAAGAAGGAATTTCAACAGGTTCCTGTTTTCCACTATAATGACATGTGTTCTCTCCTCACTCTTGTTTTTATTTGTTCTCCTTCATATGGGATTCTTTTTCCTTTTTGTCTAATCCGTTTTCAATCCGCTCATATTCAATTCAACCTGCCCATTTAAAGTCGTCATACAAGACCTTGTACGCTAGAAATGTTCACAAGAAAATTGACTCAGCTGCCTCTTTTAGTTGGATACTTATGAAGGTTGCATTGTCTCCTCTGATGGATTCTTTTCCCTTGCTTCTTGATCTTCAAGCTTCGATGAGTTAGCGATGGCCTCTGATATAGCCTTTGGTAGCCAAAATCCAGGTCTTTCAATAGAGGCTGAACGATCAAGTACCAATGGTTCACGCAATGTGATTTGAATGCCATCATATGTCCACAAGGCAAAATCTGCTTCGCCTTTCAAACCTAGGGAGAACCATCCTAAGCCAGCAACCGCAACATCCATGCTCTTGACATCCCAGCTCGTTCCACGTGCTTTTACTTCCCTCTTTTGCCATTGTCCCAACTCAGAAACTCGCTCCATGGAAATGGGAGGCTGAAGATCAACAAATAAAAACAGAACAATTAGCATAGTTCTGTGCTCTTTCCAATTGTTTTCCTTTACACTTGAGTAAATTGAAACCATCTTAGAGGCATCGATGGTACGCAAATATTATATAGCGTCTAAAAATGTGAATGGTAAAAGGTAGAAGCAGAAGATGATGAAAAGGAGCACCAGAGAGCATTGAACAAACACAACTCGTTAGATATGCTCAACAATGCAAGTTGTTAAGCTTCCTGGAGCAAATTTCCCTTTGGCTATTAACTTGGAAAACATACTGTTTCAATATTCAATTTAGCAAAATTGTGCATTTTTTCCGAATACGTATAGTCCGTTATGTTGCAGAATTTCATCCTTTCCCACCGTTTTCTTGATGTGGCTTTAGGAAGTAATGTAGTGCCCACTTGGACAGAAGAGATCACGCATATGCATAGACAGGTTACGAAAGCTCCATGGGGAACTCCCAATGAAGGAGAAAATGGTTAGTATAGTCCCAGCCCTAATCAATGTTATCAAAAGCGAAAAGTGCAAAAAAGCTCTAACACGTAATAGAAAAAGGCGCAGATGATGACACTGACGCGCACATTAAGTGAGGTGAAGCGCTCAACACGTTTTGAGCCTTACTTCAGGGCTTAAGCGCGCCTTTGACAACTCTGGCCCACAGATTAAGTGATTCACCTAGTTTTGGCTATTTGGTCAACCAGCGGGCATCAGAACCTGTAACTCAACCATAACTGAAGAACTACTGTCCCCTATGTAAACTTTTGACTGAGACTTATTTCTAACATCCCCACAAGAGAATGATGCATTAAACCTCATATGGCAAAGGTTTTTTTTTTTTTTTTGCCTCTATAGATGCCCATTAAAAAAATGGCTGTAGACAGATAGAAGCAAGCTTGGTGAGAGCTGATTATTAGCTGCAAAGAAATGGATGAATTTATATAGAAGATGTCCATTAATAACATCTTAGGAAAATAGTCTTTCTTTGGTTCTTGGTCGATCAAGAGTAAAGGATTTGTTTACACATACGGCACTATGACATCTGCTATCAGGCTAACTTGCATCTTGCAACATGTTCTTAGTTGTTAACTTGTTTTTGCATCTACGACTTCTCTTTAGCAAAGAATACTATCTCACCTTTCATTGTACTTCTCTCAAATCTATATATTGATCTTCAACAAAAAACATGCTGATGTAGTTCGAGTGGAATTGGCTATAAAGTAGGAAATATTATTGAATCAGAAATACTATGAGAATTGGAGTATTACCTGCAATCTCACTCCAGCATGGTTGTTCTTGAGTTCATCGGCATTTTCTGTCTTCCCTAGATGAAGAGATACACTAGGTGATGCCCAGACAGTGACGTAGATTGTTTCAACTGAGGCTTGAACTAGATCCAGTCTAACTAAGCCCCCTATATGTACAGTCTGCCCATGCTGCAAGAAAATTGGGAAAATACATTTAGAGTTGAAAAGTCTTTTTAATCTCAGGCAAAAAGTTTGTTGCAGTCATATATATCTTTAACTGCAATATAAAACTTTAAAAACGAATAAAAGGAGCTATCTGAATCCCAAACAATTTGATTAGGGGTCAGTTTACAAAGATTTAAGGTCATATCATCAAATTTCTCTCCATTTCGAAGTCCACAGCCCTAGCAGTGGCTTCATCAATATTACCTACCAAATAGAAGGCCTGAACCTATTTCTAGAGCAAAGAATCTATAAAACTTCATGTAGAAAGACTATATATGTACAACTATTTCCAAAATTGGTATATCGGGAAAGAAAGAAAAAGTGTACAAATTTCAAGTTAGAGACGCTGCATCACAGGATTCTTCAAAGTAAAGTTAAGTAAGCCTTCAGTTAAGAGGAAACTACAAACTACTCTCTCCCTTATCATCTCCAGGTTACTCGGGTGGTGGAACCAGATTCCTAAGTTTCACCCATTTGTTTCAAGACTCAATAGGCAAGTATCAGCATAACAATGCTATTGGTAAAGGGAAGCCCGGTGCACTAAACTCCCACTATACACGGGGTTCGGGGAAAGGACGGACCACAAGGATCTATCGTTTGCGGCCTTACCCCGCATTTTTGCAAGAGACTGTTTCCACAACTCGAACCCGTGACCTCCTAGTCACATGTCAGCAACTTTACCAGTTACGTCAAAGCTCCCCTTCTATTGGTGACACGTAACGAAATACTAGACTGACACTTCTTACACCGGACTCTTTACTCTAGATATAAAAAAACTCGGTAGACAAGTAAGAAATCAAAAGAGGAGGAAAAGATGTTCTCCAGTGGAAAAGGAAAAACAAATATAACAGTCCTTTGCAGGCCAAAGAACGGAATTTCCAAAATGCTTTTCCTTTCTTTGACAGATCAGTTAAAATCTTTGAATAAACAATTACATAAATTGTGTGAGAACATGCATTATTCACCAATCACAAGGCCAAGCAAGTCCAGAAAACATATGAATAGTAAATTTTATTTGCTGAACTTTTATATCACAATGTGCAGTAGTGCTGATAAATGTTAGTCAACTGGTAAATTTGGATATTTACGCACCAGAGCTAAGTTTCCCATTTCTTAGATTGCAATTTCAAATCAAAGAAGGGTTCTCACGGGATTAACTGCAATACACTTGTACAGATATTTAAATGTATTCATAAAGTTCAAATTATTAATTTATGGTCACTAATCGTAAAGTTCAAATAAGTAGCTTATCAAAATATAGATCATATTATGGACTGTAAAACAAACGATAAAGTAAATAAGAGAGACTAGCTTGCCTTAATCCTATAAGTTCGAGGTTGTAGCTCCTTTCGTATCTCAACCATTTTCTGCTCCTCCCTATTTAATCGCATGGACATAAGATATGGATGTAGGAGGCCCGGCGTGTCATACATCTTTGCCTTGGCTGACAAAATTCCTCCAATTCTCAGGATTCCCAGAGTAGTTCCAGGTACAGGAGCTTCTGTAAGCTTTGTAGCTTTTACGCCTCCTTTCTTAGCAAATGCATTTATTAATGTCGACTTCCCTGCATTTTGCGCCCCAATAACCCACACATTTCCTCGAGGACCAGCCAATTCTTTAATAAATGCCAGCAAATTTCTAATACCTAAATCTTTACGGGAACTTACCATGTAAACTCCACTCAGTTTAGGTGCTCCATTAGCTTTAGCACGGTGTCGAACCCATTTGTCCAAACGCGCAGGGGAAATTTGAGAAGGGAGAAGGTCAACCTTGGTAGCCACAAGAACAAGCTTTGGCAACTTCTTACTTTGTTTCAAGCCATCCTTGCTTTGTTCTAGTGCCTTAAACAAAGATTTAGCAGCTCGCTTCGGAAAGGAACCATCAAAATCAACACAATCAACCACCATAACCACAACCGTCGCATCAGCTTTCCCAGTAGGTCTCATCAACCTACTCGTAATTAACTTGTCAAAATCAAAATCGGGTATCAAGTTTTCGGCCAGCTCATTCTTCACTTGTCCATAGTTCCTCAACGAATGACATCGAGCACAAACCGTGACCTCCTCTTTCTCTCCCTTAGCTGCTTCCCTCGCCATCCTTTTCCTCTCCGATTTCGACACCCTTTTCTTCTTTCCTTTCTCAAGAACCTCCTCTGTAATGTTACCATAACCTAAACCCGCTGGCAAAAAACCATCTAACTCTTTCAAATCATCTTTGTCTTCTTCCAACCCCGATTCCCATTCCTCGGAATCCCAATCATCAAATCCATCCTCACTCCCTGACCCCATTTCTTCACTTCGACTTTCTTCCAACTCCCCCTCAATAAAATCCCCAAATTCCTCCTCTTCTTCATTATCCCCACCTTCACTAACAACAACATCCTCATCATCCACAAAATCCTCTAGACTTTCTTCCTCCTTTTTTTTCTTGTAATAACCAGGATGATTTGGGTCTTCATCCTGCATAAAGATTCCACAACCAGGACATATACACCCATAATTCTCATCATTATCCCTCCCTTCACTCAATAAGAGCTTAAAGTTACTATCTTTTCGTGAAATATTACTACTACTATCACTTCTCCTTTTTGTTCTTGATTGAGTACCCTTTATTACAGATAAAACCAAGAAAGGAACTTTTTTCTGACATCTTTTCTTGTGGGGTTTTTGAGTAAAACCTGTTTAATCAATTCAATACAGAAAAAATATTCATTATGTTTGTTACCCTTGTTTCTTCATTCAATCTTGATTATAACAACAACAACAACAAAACAAACAAAAAATTGAAAGGGGAGCTGAAATACCTGTAAATTGGAGATAGGGTACCAAGAAATTCTTTGTTTCAAAGATGAAATTCAAAGATAAATGAGAAGAGGCAGCTGCTGCTGCTGTTGAAGTTGAAAGCAGTAGAGCCATGGCTGAAAAAATGCCTTGGCTGTTTTAATGGTATGTATCAAAGTAAGCAAATTAATGTACAAGTATTTTAGCAGGTGGTACAACCTTTTAATGCTGTGGAATTTTTTGGGCTCAACATTATGGATAAGTAACATATTTAAAGTATAGCCAAATTTACAAAGGTTCTAAATTTTAGCCACTGGAAAACTACAATTCTGCTTTGAGGATAGTTGTTTAGTAAATGGTCGTTTTTTTTTTGTTTTTTTTTTTGGTAATTTATGGTCCTTTTAAACAGTGGTTTGAAGGTCTTTTTTGAGAAAATTGAAAGTTTTATGAGAATATATTATTGGACCATTGAAAGTTGTATCAGAAAATATTGGACCATAGCTTAAAATATAGGACCCGTTTGGCCCAAAGAATACTTGGAGAAAAACTTTGAAAGTGGTGTTTGGTCCTATAACATGACCAAGTATCCCAAGTTCTCGAATACTAGAAAAAAAACTAGTATTTGGGCCAAGGTATAATATTTGGAAATTTTAAAAAATTCAAAAATTATCCCAAACTTTTATATTTTATAAAAAATACTCATTATTTATGAAGTCCAACTAATATTTGTTACTACCTCCTCTGAAAAATTTGAGTTTTAATTTGAGTGATAAAATTGAGAAAAAAGATCAATTTGTTTCAATGGGTTATAATTATATCTGAATCAATGACAAGTTTGAACATGTGATTAATGTATTGCTCTAATATATATTGTTATTGTTGATTATTACCAATTATGTTATAAGGTCATTTTTTACCTAAACATATTCACTATAAATAGATAATACAAATTTATGGGTATTTTTTAATAGTTTTAGAACTTATGGGTATAAATCATATTTTATAAATAGTCAAATATTCTTGGGAAAACTTGGGGTCAAACACATGATGTAATTTCACCAAAAACTTGGCCCAAATATTTTTGGCAAATAATATTTGGAAACTTGAGGCTGAACGCTAGTATAGTATAGATTATTGCAAATGTTAAATGACGTATATATTTTGTCCGTTAGATTGAGCAATATAAAAGCAAATACTAGACCAAAGTCTTAACTTTATCCGGTAAGCAATACCAATTTTGGTCTTAAACATGTCTCTTAGGATGTGTTTTACAAGTGTTCAACCCAAAAACGAGCTTCGTAAAATTGAGTTTGAGTGTGTGATGAGTAGATTGGATTCAATGATTGTTTATAATCAAAATCTCACAACATGTGAAAGTGCTCGATTTACTAAATATTTATTAATTGCTTTTAAATGAAGGGAAAATGCTCAAATATGACATTCGGTTAAAGTTTGCTCCATCTATGTCATTATTTGTTAATTAAAATGGCATAGATGAGTTAGACTTTAAACGAATGACATAAATAAGTCTTTTCTCGAATAGCTTTTTCAATGAATACTGAAACTTAAGTTTCTTCTATAGTCCGTTATAAATTGTTGTTGATAGAAAAGAAATTGTAATTTATTTATTTATTTATTACTATGAAATAGATAAAATTTTCTGCCTAATATGGATGATTTGATGTGACAATTTTTTTGTATTACTAATTCATGTTGATATTATTGATCACAATTGATTGTTCGCGGTTTGAATTTTATTACATAAGAGGATTAAAAATATCCCTAATATACTAAAATGATTCAAATTTTTCGTTCTTCTACCTATTGAACCGCAATTGCTCATGACTTTTAGGGATAAAATAAGTTAGTGATTCCCTTTTAACAATTCCTTCTATTATCTTAATTTGATCATGAAACATATTATAATGTTCCAAACACTTCATTAATATATATTTTTGTTTGTTTCACCAAATTCATAAGAGTGTGGCCTTATGAATATGATGTGGACTCATATTTATTTTGAAAAAAAATAAATTATCGTTTATTTTTATTTTGAGAATTTTAATTATAATTAATTTGACAAAGTCACAAAGTTGGACTCATCTACAAAGTTGCAAACACGAACTATATGGATGTCAGCTTTAAGGTTAAGCATAACTTGTAATTTCAGAAAACGACTACATATATGTTTTCATTTTCTTCTCACATTTTTTTCCCGTTTTATATATGGAATTATAAAAATTAAATTTTAAATTTACGAGTTCTGAATAAATTATTTAAACATATTACGTAAATTTATAATGAAATTAGAGTTTGAGCTAAATTTAATGAATTCTGCCGAATTCGTAAGTCAAACTATAGTTTCATTGATATTTACATTGTTTTAAGTGGGCCTTTGTGTTTGAACATAAAATATTTGTAAAATTCAGAAGACAAAAAAATAGAATTTGAGAAAAAAGTTGAAAATGAAGTATAGAATTTGGGTCAAATTTACTGAATTCTATCGAATCGCAGTCGCCAATATCTATACGTCATTGTTTTAAATGACCGTTTTGACATAAAAATTGTGAAACTCGAAGAAAAAAATCGTAATTGAGTCAAAAGTTGTAAATGAAGTATAGAATTTGAGCCAAATTTACTGAATTATGTTGAATCGTATTTGCCAATATCTATACGTCATTGTTTTAAATGAACGTTTTGACATAAAACTTGTAAAATTTGAAGAAAAAAAAGCATAGTATTTGAATAAAAGTTGAAAATGATGTTTGAAAATTGAAGCTATTTTCTAAATTTTATGAGTGATTTGGAGTAAAAATTATTAAAATAACCTTTTAGAGTTCTTTAAATTCCAAAATATTGTAATAATTTTATGTCAAAAATAATTTTTCGAAATAATATTTTAGAAAAAAAAATATTCATGACCAAAGGACACTAAAAATTAAGAAAATTTAGTAGATCTTCCAAGTCAACATGACCACTAAATCCATAAGTGGAAGATTCAATTAAGGCATGCGTTTCACGTCAATATGACTATATTTTGCTGCAACCACGTTCGATATATATATATATATACACACACATTAGTTTACTTTTTCTTCTTCATCCTTAACCAGAAGTTTCAAATATGAATTTTTAAAACTAAAAAAATTTTGTCGTAAGCATTGCCCAAAAATAAACTTTGCAATATAAGAATTCAAATTTAATCAGACTTTAATATGAACGTAGAACATACAAATAAAAAATATATATAAATCTACTTGTTAGTAGATGGACTTTGTTTTATATTTTATAGTGATGTAGATTTTTGTTCAATAAAAGAGAAATGTAAATAATTAAAGAGTTAATTAAAAATAAGAGAAAAAGTCAGTAGCTACTCACTTCTCTAGTTTGGTTTTTAATAGCATTCTTCAAATTTTATAATAACAACGTCGGTACACTATTGGAAAATCATAAAATATTATATTAACAAAGTGTGTACATTACTAAGAAATTATTATTTTTTTCACTGAATTTTTTACTGAAAAATGTTCAATTGCTAAAGTTTGTTTGAATCAATGAAAAGAGAAGATAAAAAAGTAATGTTTTTTTATGAGATAAAAATTAGGAAGTTTCCAACTACTTTATTGAGTATGATTTGTTTTCGCCAATATTACAGTGAGTAGTTTTTACGTAACAAATTCAACTATAAAGTTTGGAAATAACTTAGAAAAATAAGTGGATATAAAGGGTGTGTTTGATACAAAGAAAAAAATTTCTAAAAAAATAAGTTGATTTCTTATTTGTTTTTTGTGTTTGGTATGTAAGCTATCAAAAAAAATATGTTATTCTAATTGAGGTGTGTTGAAAAGGGTGGGGTTGTGGGGAGCAGATAATCAATGTGAAATGTCACTTGTGACACTTGTTATCCTGTTTAAAATATATTTTTAAGAAACTTTTTTTCCTAAAAAAATGTCGGTATGTAATTTTTATAAATAAGATTAAAAAAAAAGATAAAGATCTATGGCTTGAAGGAAAATGTTTTTTGTAAAAAAAAAATTAGAAAAAAATGTTTTTCAAGAAAATCACTAAATCAGAAAATATTATTCTAAAAATGTTTATATATAGTAAGGCATTCAAAGAAAACATTATTTGGTAAACTAAAGTAACCTCATAAAAATCAACTAATACTATGACGCAAAATATAAAATAGAGTGGAAAAATACTACTATAGTTAGTGTTTTAGCCAAATTTTGACTTTTATATTCATCTTTACCTAATCATTGATTGAGTGTAGCACACAAATATGGAATTGATGTATTTTTAAATTTTGATTTGGACACATAAGTGGAACAAAACAAAATTTGTATATGAAATTAACAGAAATTAAGTGATTCAACATAAGAATATTAACTTGTAGGCCCTCAATTTTTAAAAATATTTTTCATTAATTTCTTTATTTTATGTTATTTAATTTTTGTTTTTTCTTGGGATTTTCTTCCTAATTGTTAAAAAAATAAATAAGTGGAATCGTCAAATAACTTGCACTTAATTAGCCATTATGTAGGAAGAATTTGCACATGTTGGATCTTACTCCTATAGTTAACGTGAGATTTTGGGTGCTTGATTAGGTTTGGATTTTTGACTTAAAAGTGTTCATCCTTTTGTAAATATCAAGGACCATTTGCATGGAGATCTTTCGCCACAAAGTATTTGTCGTAATTTCTAAAAGTAACACTCTCAAGTGATTTGTATATATTTTAAAAGTTTAAGATAATTTTTTTCTGTATATATTATCGTCTCAATAATTATTCTTAAAGATTACAAGTACTTCAATTATGGGAGATACCACATAAATAAATTATATACTCAAAGTGTGCTCAATATGAAGCAAAATAAAATGAGTTTCTTACTTGTTTTTTAATACTTGGCATTATTAAGTAAATAATATTATATTAAAAATATTATATATAATCTAGAGAAATACAATGAGAGGTGGAGGTGGAAGTGTCATGTGGTGAGTATAGGGCATTACGGGGTGAAATGTCGTTTGTGAAACTTGTTTTTCTATTTGAATTAAGAATATTTTTCAAAAATTTTGACGTCCAATCAAATATTAAAAAATATTGGACACATCTGCAATAAAGAGAAATTATATCTTAAGGCATAAATGAGGGTAAAATAGTCTTACAAATTTCTTTCTAATTAATATTCTTTTAAGAAGCGTGTGAAGAGAAACACAACAAATAATTTGAGATAGAGCAGTATATACTTACTCTATTTGTATATTTCGCTTGCGAATATACAAGTGGACAGAAATATACAAACCGCAGCCTCCATAGCAAACAAAACTATAGTTATGGAGCCCAATTATCAAAACTATAGCTATAAAGCCTTATTATGTCTATTATGTTGCTATTTTAAAATTTTCACCTTATTTTTATCCAATTTACCCTTCATATGATTGAAATCTCTGATAAGGGGCGGAGTTACGAGGCCATCTCGGTTCCGCAAATTTTTATATTTAGAAATTTATTTAATGTGTTTTAAATGATTTATTCAAAATTCAATAAGTTATACAGTTTTTTTTAGAATTTATAATGTGTAACTTAAAATCATAAATTTGCCTCGTACTTTAACCTACTCGGATCCCATTTGAAAGGGATATAAGGTGAAATTTTTTGGATAGAAATTATTTATATATACTATAAGTTGTGTTTGTTTTATACTTTTTTTTTAAAAAAAATTCTTCTAAACTTGCAACATTTATTCAATTTTTCTTCATAAATTCTATTTCTTCAACTTCTTAAAAAATTTTGAAAAATTTTTTCAAAGTTTTTGAAAAAAGATCAAAACTGAAAAAAAAAAATCCATGTAAAAACAAGTGTCAAGTTGCTATTATGGGATTGTAATCATTTGTGAATTGATTATGAGGACCAATAGCTGTATAAACTTTTGAAGACTAAGTAGAGATGATTAAAGATAAAAAGTAAAATAAAATTGTGACTATCGATAAAATGCAATTGCATAAATTGACTGCTATCTCTTTCTAGAACTTCAAGAAATGTCTCATTCACCATAATCGAGGATGCTTCCGTAGACATTACATTTTTGTGAGACTCTACAAGATTCGTTTAATTCGAGTTGAGACTCTACAATGTGTGTTCAATTCAAATTAAGATTCTTGAAGGCTACTCAACCCTAAACCTTAATTCACACCTATACAAAGGGTTCAAAATTCCCTTAAAAGGCATCTCAACTATCCCATAAACTCTAGAGTATTTTTAAAGATCAATATCTCAAATATTCCGCAAATTCATGAAATATTTATAAAGAGATCAAATCCAAATCATCTTAATTCGAGAAATACGCCACTAACGGACGTCGAATTATAGAAATCAAGTTCAAATCATCCAAGTTCGGGAAATACACCACTAACGACCTTCGAATCATGGATAAATATCTTATGAGAGAAGAATCAAGGGAGGAACAGAATTGCCCGCATTATTTATCAATAAAATATTCTTGTTTCTTCAAATTTTATTTATGGTTGATTTATTTTCCATATGTTTAAAATTTATTACAAACAATCTCATTCATCTTAATTGATAAAGTTACTGAACAAACGAAAGAAATACGGAAAGAGCACATGCGTTTATTTAAAATAAAAGCTCTAGTGTAGACATATAGTACTCCCACTAAAGAATCACAAAAGTAGATGTAATAAGCGAAAAATCCTCTTTCCCTCTAATTATCAAGAACTTCGCGATGCCACAATTAGACCATACGCTAGAAAAAATATAGAGTCGTAGTTTTAGAAGGCCCTAATAACCGTAGATCGAACCTATTCAATTTTCTAAATACCAAATACACCCCCAAATGTCGTTGATGTCAATGAACTTGCTCAACAAGACAATATATAGAAACAAATAAGGTCATTATGTGAAAGAAAAAACCAATATAAAACAACATTAGTATCTTTTAGAAGCAACATGCAATTAACATAACAACACTAAGACGTATAAGCCAAATTCGTTGCATATTAATTATTATATATATGCATATTGTGAAGTTGATTTAAATTTGGTTGATGTCACTTCACTTACTATGGCAAAAGTAGAATAAAATCAGTTAGTAATCAACAACCAAAAAAAGACAGATAGAATGACAAGTAAATCAATGATCTGTTTGGTACGTAAGAAAATCTTTCCCACATACAAAAAAAAAATCTTATTTATTTTTAATATATATCTGATACGTAAATAAAAAATATCATCTCAATAGTTCTCTATATCTAGAAAAAACCTATGAGTGGATAAACTCATAGACTATTTAAGATAAAGGGTGAGGGAGGTGATGGTGGGTGGTGAGAGTAGGGGGTGGAGGTATTAGGGTGGGAAAAAGATAATTAATAATTATAGAATATCACTTATAAAATTTATTTATTTTCCTACTTGAAGAAGTTATTTTTAATATATATATATATATATATATATATATATATATATATATATATATATATATATTCCAATTCTTTTTCCTCTGTACCAAACACACCAAGGAGAGAAAAAACACTCTAGTTTTAGATGTATAGTTTACTTTTTTTTTTAGGTGTAAGAAAATTATATAATAATGTCATATTAAGGTGCTTACAAGAACATATATCTTTCGTACCAAATTTGAGATAATAATTTTAAGAATTTCATAATAACATATAAGAATTCTTAATAGTAAGAAGATTTTCTAATATTAAGAAAAATAACTTGTCCAAAGAAAAAAATCTCTCACCATGTCATTGTGAATTTAAGAAAAAAAGAAAAGTATTGAAATTTAAATTTAATAAGTGATAAAGAGATTTGTAAATCACTTTTGATAACTCAGTTATTGATAAATTTTAAATTTAATTCTTGTGATATCTGATTAAATATATTAATTTTCAAGTAATTAAAATATGTTCTCTTAATCTTTTTGCTTATGATACTCACAAATTTTTAGAGATAATCGTTTTACCATATTAATTCTCGATATATTGTTATATGTAATAAGCTTCTTAAGGCTAAATATAACATATCCTTTTTTATATAAAGAGATCAAAATACACCAGATTAAATACATTGAATCATATAGTATAAAAGGTAAAACAAAAAAATATCACTCTCCTTCAAAGATACAAATAGCTAAAAAGTTTAATGGATAAAGTACATATCCCTATAAAGTTAAAAAAAAATTACTATAAATTCATTGCTAATCTATCATAAAAATTGCATGTACCTAACAAAGTTTCACAATCCATTGCTACATTAAAGCAGCTATCAATTTTTATTGTTTTTTGGTTAGGGGTGTACATAGGTTGATTTGATTTGATTTTTTATTTAAAAAATCTAAATCAATTATGTCAGTTTATTAAATCTAAAAACTAAATCAAACTAAATAAAGTCGATTTTTTTTATTTCGATTTTAGTCGGTTTTTTTGGTTTTTTTTTTGGTTTTTTGATTTTTTCGGTTTTTACAACTATACGGTATTTGAAAAAGAGATCAAATATATTTTCACTTACCTGTGTGATAAGCTAAACTTAAAAAATGTTAAATGAATAGAAGTCTTCGAAAAGACGATAAAATTCATGAGTACAAAATAGTTTTTTTTGAAATATCAACGTTCAGTATGTTAAATTAATAAGATTAAAGACTACAATCAAACTGAATACAAAATGAACTATTTACAAAGTAAACTTTTAACTTCGAATTTGAAAAACTACAACAATACCATTGTAACTTCTGATCTTAATACAAAATAAAATATTTACAAAATTTTACAAGCCCAAATTTGAAATAATATATATAAACATTGAAAACTATAAACTAACTAAAAATATATTAACAAAGTAGATTATAAATAATATTTTTTATCTATAAATAAAATAAAATTATATATTTGTATTATGTCGGTTTGGTTTGGGTTCGGTTTGACTTTTTTTCTTTGAATACCAAACCAAACCAAGAGTGGTCAGTTTTTTTTCCAACGCCAAACCAACCAAACCAAACCACAAATTGGTTTTTTTTGTTAGATTTGATTTGATTCATCGAATCGATTTGACTTTACGGTTTGACATGTACACCCCTAATTTTGGCAATAGAAAAATCCATCACTAATATAAAATGTAGCATTTTTTGTACGCAAACTAAAAAGAAAAAAGATATCCTTAGAGAGTTATTAAATGAAAAAATTATCTAACTATACATCATTTTTTATCCTATTTTCTATTATTTCCTATCATTTTAATAAATTACAAAAAATCCCTCTTTTTTCTCAAATTCTCTCCTTTTCAGATACATAACTTTCAGTCCCCCAACTCTACTATTTTCTCTCTTTTTTCATGCTTATAATCACTCCGTTATATCGCCAGCTACCTTCATCACTCATTTATTTTGAATTTTAATATATGTTTGTTATGTATGTGCAGTACTTTTTTTTTTGCGTTACAATGAGAAAATACATAAATGACTTTCCTGATCATATGGTGCGCCACATCATCCGGTATACATATTCATAGATTTAGGTGTGCAGTAATCTGTTTGTTGTGATCCACAAAAGAAATCTATCATGTGTTTCCATTAATCTTTACTATGTCGGTAAGTACATGTGCATATAATAAGCTCAGCATGGCATGTTCAGTATCATATTCATAATTTTTTTATATGATATATTGCTACATTAAATTATACGGGCATGATATATAAATACTAATTTATATTACATGTATCGATCTCAAACCAAACAACTTATGGGCAACAATTACATGTTTAATGTATCCCATAACAATACAATACTTAGCAATTTAAACGAGATACATAATGTAGCATGCACTATTTTTTTAGATATGATACGTAAATTTAAATTTATACTAAATGTATCAATTACAGAACAACTATCACGCGGTAATGTATCGATCTCAAATCTAACATCTTATGGGCAATAATTATTTAATGTATCTACTATAAATACAATACTTATCAATTTAAACAAGATACATAAATAGTAAAATGCTAAGTAACAAAGATATTCATGATGTATCTTCTTAAAATTTTCGACAATTTTGAATCAAAATTGAAAGGATCTTCAATAAACTAAGAGAAAAATTTTGAATCTCAAAATTTCCAACAATTTTGAATCAAAATTGAAAGGATCTTCGATGAACTGGGAGAAGAAAGAATCTTCAATCTCAAAATTTTTGACAATCTTGAATCAAAATTGAAAGTATTTTCGATGAACTTGCAAATTCAAAAGGAAATCATTTGTCCAACAACAATTCCATCACTTTTGGATCCTTCATAATTCACCTAGCTTACCCAAAATTTCGACAATTTTTTTAAATCAAATCTGAAAGGTTTCTTCGTTGAACGGTGGAACAATTCGAAATTTTGAATTTCTTCATTCTGTTAGGATTTTCCTCTGTATGATTGAGAGTAAGAAGAAACGTAAGCATAATTTATGGGATTTAATTAATTTTCAGATTTTATTCCTTTTTAGCGCAACAAAAAGATTCTTCTTGTATTAGAATTAATGTATCCAGATGGTGACTTATGTATCCGGAAGGTACAAATTTTAAGGGATTATTGTAATTAGAAAAAAAGTAGGGATTAAATGTAATTTACTCTCTAAACTATGGGATTTAGGTAAGTTATAATTATTAAACTACTAGAAATCAATGTCAATATTGTAAGCAAGATGATTGATATATCTACCCCTTTAATTAGAGATTTCAAATTTTAGCTGATAAGAATGAAAAAACTTTTGTTGAAAATATTACCTCTTAAAAATAAGCTCATATGAATTTAAATTTCATCAACACTATAGACATAACTTCATTTTGACTAAGCACTATTCTCTTGACCAAGTAGAACTATAAATTAACACTTGTTTGCTTTTAGAAAATTTGCCAACTACTCACCAAAAAGACATACCCAAATGTTCTCCTATCCTTTTTTTTCTTCCTAAAATACCCCTCTCAATGCCTAAACTTTTTTTCTTCATTTTCCATAGCAAAAATGGAATTTGATAGCCCCAAAAAGAACAAAAAACTCAGAAAATCATATTTTCTGAGTTGTTTTGGATTTTCAATTATTGAAAAAGAATTACTATCTGTTAATAAATCAATCAAGAAAAAAAAGAAGTCAAAATTGTTGTCTTTTTCTAAAATTTTAAGGAAGAACTCGTCGGCGGCGAAAACTATTCCGGTGGACATTTCAGATAAGTTCGATAACCGGAGTAAAGAAATTCATGTGGTCAAGTCGGAGAAAGTTAAAACTCCGGCGATCGCCCGCGACGTGACTCAAGCGCCGGCGGTTAAAGGTCAAAGTCAAACAAACATACATGAGAAAGATATAAAAAAAGTAAGTAAACATTAGTACTATAAAATTTGATATAATTCTTTTGGTTTTCAATTTAAGTTCGTAATCGAAATTCATAATTGAAAATCTTATTTTCAATATAAAATGTTAATAAATGATTTCATACTCAGAACTCAAACTATTCCACCATAACTTTTTGACGATTATATATATATTACTTATTGATGGCATATTTTTTGCGAGATAGTCAATTTATTTTCTTAATGTTTTTTTTATATAATCATTCGCTATTTTAAAGTTTACTGATTTGATTAATTCAAATTTATATAACACTAGATTTATTAAAGTTAAGAGTAAAGCTAGAGAGAAAGCTATGAGTTTGTTTTGATCAAAACTTGTATTTGTTTTAAGAAATTACTTAATACAAACAAATAATTTTTTTGAAGCTATCTTTTTCAATATTCAAAACTCCCTAAGAGAGAAGATTTCTTATTCGGATATAAGGATTGGATATTCATAGATATAATTTATAATAAAGAAAAACTCCTTTATTTATAGGAAAAACCTAATTTGTTTTCAAGTAGAATTCTTAACGTCTCTCTGAGAGGATCTCTACATAATAGATATTCATTATATATTTATACAAATTCAAAATTGTGATCTCGCCATTAATTTTTTTATTCACGAACTAAAACTTGAAATTTATAGTTGAGGGTAATAAAGCTTATCCATTCCAATACAATTTTTGATGAAATATTCTCTGTCATTTAACTACATATTCTATAAGTAGAAGAAACCATACTATAAAAAGAAAGAAAGTAGTTCAAAATTATATTATATCCTTATATAAAGAGTTGTGTGGTGTGGGGGAGGTTATCCCATAGATTGAGATATTCTATGAGATTAATTGTTTCATTATTGTAGCAAAAATGATAAGATTAATAATCTTGAGATTAACTAATATTCCTAAATAAATATAAAATAAAATAATTATACATTTTATTTCATAATTATTATCGGGTGAATGTAGATAATCTACTTCCATTTAATAAATTTCTAGATCATACTAGGAATATGCTATAAAAGTAAAAGAAACTAGATTTACTCCATCTATGTGGAGTTTCTAGGTAACACATTCACAATCTTTTTTCATATCCATGTTTAGAAATTAGAAGAAAAAAAATTCTAAGCGAAATATAGGAAATCTTTAATTTCTTTCTCTTTTGGATGGAATTTATATTGTTTGTATGTTTTCTCCTCTTCAATTTTAGTGCTTTATTTGGTTTAAATTATTGAAATGAAAAACTTTGACACTAATTGATTAATTAATTCGACGTTTATGATCATACTACTCACTGATAGCTTGTGTTGTGTACGTACGAGTCCAATAACATTAATGTTATATTTATAATTTTATTTAAGCCGTAAATACAATTTATACTTAACTATAAAATATAATAATACTTACAATAACAACAAAATATTAGGAAAAATCATTACTATGCTCCAATTTTCCCTATTTAAAGCCTTGATTTATTTCAAATATTTTTAATTTTATTTAAATTTATGAAACTAAAATTGTGTTTAGTCATACTTTTTTTTTTCTCTTCTTGCCCTCTATTCATCTGAAATGAATAATATACATGTTTAACATTATTATTTTTACCTTATTTTTTCAGACAAAGGACCATAAAACAAAGGACATCATTCACAAAAACAACAAAAGTTTGGATCCAATATTAGACAAGGTAAGTGACAATTCAACGTGTCGAATAAATGAATTTTCAAAAAGTGTTACAATTTCTAGTACAAATAATTCGAATCATTTTATAAAAAATCGAACAAAAGAGAAACATGAGATCAAATTTTCCCACTCAAAATCTCTTCCACCACCAAAACGGGAGAATCCGGTCACGGGAAAAAAAGTCAACGACGATGAAAAGTCAAGTCAACGACGAGAACGCGTACTAAGTCATGACAATTTTGACTCAATTATGGGAATGTCTATTCTAATGGTGACCCTATTGATAATGTTGTTTTGGGGCAAGGCTTGTGCCATTGTTTGTACGTGTGCATGGTTTTATTTTCTCCCTCGATTTCAAACGAAAAATGAAGCGGCGATCGCCAGAAAAATTGACGGGGTAGCCGGAGACGTTGATCTGAACTCGGAGGAGTACAAGAAGAAGGTGGTGTTGGAAGGATTTTTGGAGAGAAATCATAGAAGTGGTGTTGGATTTTTGTAGGTATTTTTTGCCAATGAATTTATTATCTTTTTTTTGGGGGTGGGTGGTCCATGTTGGGTGGGGTATTTTCTATTCATTTATTAAAAAAAAAGCACTTTTTTTTTTTTTTTTCATTTGGATTTGAATTTTGTGTAAATTTTAGACATACATGGGAGTGTTCAAAAGAGATGGCTATTTGCTATGGAAGTTTGTCTAATTTCAATTTTCCGACGAAGAGTGTCCGCTTGAATACTGTAGCTTCGCCCCTGCATATGGATATAAAAGTTTAGCCTCAAATTCTTGTAAATACTCTAAATTACACGAAGTCGTTCGAAGGAAAAGGGAGAAATATTCCAGAATTAATATGAGAAATTAAGAAAGTACGAAAAATATTCAATTTTTTCTTTTCTAACCATAATTACTATATGTAATTTTCTCGCATTATATACTTTAATTAAAAGCTCGAACTAATTAAATGTAAGTTTAGCATTTAAATTACCTATAAAGATTTTTAAGCTTTATTAATGCACAATGATTAGATATATTTAATGAATTAATTAGTCGTACTTAACAATGTCATTAAAGCCGGCGGCCATCATTTACGAGCCTTCGGTATTATACTATATGGTCTGTATATGTGCATGTTTTTTACAATTAATTGATTGCACAAATTTTATTTATTCATCGCTTCAAGCCAAACATTATCAACCACTATCATCGCCGCTCATTATTATTAACTATCATAATTATTAATTACAATTATCATTATTATCAATAGTTTATTAAAGTATCACTATTCTTCATTTAATTTACAATTATCACCAATGATTAATGTCGAAAATTATCATCACTGATCACTGTTATATATAGTCAACCATCATTATTTACCATCAACATTAGCTATATATAGTTATTATTCACTACAACTATTAGTCATCACAATCACCACTAAATATTGTAATCCACAATATCATCATTAATTAACACCATCCTCAATCGATACCAACAATCATCACCGCTTGTTATTTTGATATTACACATTTTAATATTCACACATATATCATATTTTAATTCAAATATCTTAATCTTAACAAAAACAAACCCTAAATATGTCTATATAGATATGAATAATACCAACCTCTAACAAAACTTTAATATAATTCAAATGTAATTTACTCAATGATTTCTATAAATATGACATTTCGCCATTATTTCAGTCACTTCCATTTGCCAACTATGCATTTCATCCGTCAATATCAACTATAGTTGCTGTCAATTATCGTAGTCAGATATCACCATCACTAATAAGTACTAATAACTATTTATAATTAGTATTATCAAACATCGTTATCATAACGATGACCACCGATCACTATTAACGATCACCATCATCAAACACCATTATATGTTACCAGTCAATATTGTTGTTAGTCGCCACTATTAATTATTAGTATTATCCATCACAATTATTAATCCCGTCATTAGTTATCATCTTCACAAACACCGTTAATTAATATGGTCCGCTACCATCATCGTAGCTAGTTATTACTCACAACCACAACTATTACCATCAACCAACACTATCACTTACCACTATTCACCACCTTATTCGACATGTAAGGTTTCAAAATTTTTAGCAAAGTATTACGTTCTTGTCTAGGCTTAAAGTTGGACATAAGGGGTCGTTTGGTATGATGGATAAAAATAAATAGTCATGGGATAAGAAAATAGTGATGGAATAAATTTTTTGTGTCTTGTTTGGTTGTCATGTTTGGGATAACTTATCCCACCATTTATACCATAGTGATGAGATAAGTTATCCCATATAAATAGTAAGATAAGTTATTCCAGAATAACTAATTTTGGAATAACTTGTTCCCCATCAAATGACCCCAGATTCTAGGTAAAGGTTATATGAATGTTTGGAAGATCAAGTGAAAAGCTCCACCATATATATGAAAAATCAATGCAATTTTTCATATTATTGTACAAGTCAACTTTATTTAATCGTCAAATCTCAACTTAATATATCCCCAAACAAGGTACATGTAATTCTATGATAACAAACATAATAATCTTTTAATTAACTACTCGCAGTCTCTTTATTAGTAATTCTCAATATATTATATGCCAAAATATATAGTATTAGTATACTAGTAGTATAATGCATCACATTTGTTTGAGCTAGGCTAGTTAAGTAGATTCGATTTTGAATTTTATCGGTTTAACTTATCGATTATTGATTTATAAACATGTTAAATTGTTATAGATATAGATTTGATTTTAAATTTTATCGGTTTAACTTATCGATTATCAATTTGTGGACATGCTAAATCGTTATGAAGCCATTAAGATATCGATTTAATCATTAAAATTTTACTAAAATAATCATAAAAAAGTCAATTATAAACAAGACGACAAACTAAATGAATCATGCACATGAGTTGACCGACGACATCTTGCTCAAAAGCTAACAATGACACATGGTAGAATAATCAAAAATTTGAGACAGTCAAAAATGAAAGTATGAAACTAAATACAAGTCAAGAACTTGATATATTGATTATCGATTGACCAATTAAAAAAATTAGCAAATCTCAAATTGTTAAAAACCAATAATTCAGTATAAATAATAATCAAAATCATTATCGAAATCAATAAAGCTATAACCTATTATCGATAAACTAATAATTAAAAATCAATTCAAATTATTAATTTTCATTCGATTTTGAACCGCCGATGTTAATTTACTTATTTTCTCATAATTATGAGCAAATTTAACTCTTTACCCTCTAACCCAAAATACAGTGTTTATCCCTTTTTCCCTTCAAACTCACTTTCCTTGTTTCTGCATCCAAGATTCTTTCAACAATGCGAACCCAAATCGTTCACAAACTATGGAATCGAAGAATCAATGGAACCCCTTTGAATAGTAAGAGATTTTATGGGTTAATACCAATGGTGATTGAACATTCTTCAAGAGGAGAAAGGGCTTATGATATATTTTCAAGGCTGTTAAAGGAGAGAATTATATGTATTAATGGACCAATTAATGATGATACTTCTCATGTTGTTGTTGCTCAGCTTCTTTTTCTTGAATCTGAGAACCCCTCTAAGCCTATTCACATGTATCTCAATTCCCCTGGTGGCGCCGTTACTGCTGGTTAGTGTTTTCAGAATTGTTGATTTTCTTGATTTGGGGTTGTTAATTTTGGTTTAGATTTGCTTTTGTAAGGTTTGTGGTTGTGGAAATGAAATTGGGTATTTGGGGATTTTGGATGAGTTTTGCTCTTTGATAAGTTTTTTGATTGTGGAAATGAAATTGGGGTTTAGCTTAAACTGAGAGTGAGATTAGATATTCAAGCTTCAGATTTGATTTTTATTTTGTTCTTGGTTGTATTTGGGATAAGAAGGGTTTCTGTGGAGTTTTAGTTTTTGCATCTACTATGAGGAAGTAGATGTTTTGCGTGTTTGATCCTATAAAAGTAGTGCATTTTTGGAGGACTTTTGGGGGATTCGACATGGGTGCGGCTGCATTTTTGGCGAGTCTGAGCAACATAGGAATTTAGCTTAAAACTGAAAATGATAATAGATATTTCATTATTCAATCTCAAAATTCGATCTTTATCTTGTTTATTGGGATAAGACAATTGAATGTAGTTTTGTAGAGTGCCAGTTTTTTGCATCTCCTCAGAGGCAAATAACAATGTTGATGGGCTTATTGTTTCCTTTCTAATCTTAAAAAGGGAGGGGAGTAAGAGCAGGATCACTCCTCGGGGAGTTGCTAACCATTGTGCTTCCCTTTTGCTTACACCATTTTTTTTTGTGAATGGTACGGGTTTTTGCTCTTTATCGAGCTACTTCTGATAGCAACCAACTTCAGATTCTCCTTAAGGCACCGTTTTGAGTAGGGATTTGAGTAGAGGGGCTCAATGTTACTGGACTCATCTTTACAGAGAGGAGTGAAATGAAATAGGGATTTAGCTTAAACTGAAAACGGGATTATATATTTATCATTCAATCTCAAGATTTGAGGTTTTTTTCTTTTGTTGGTTGTTTTTGGGATAAAAGCAATTGAGTGTTGTTTTGAAAAGTTTTAGTTCTTGCATTTCCTCAGAGGATAGTAATCTCTATAGAGAGAAGTAAAATGAAATTGGGATTTAGCTTAAAGCTGGAAATGAGAATAGATATTCATTATTTAATCTCCAGATTCGGTTTTTATCTTCTTGTTGTTGGTTGTCTTTGGGAAAGTCAATTGAATGTAGTTTTGTAGAGTGTCAGTTTTTTGCAGTTCCTCAGAGGCAAATAACAATGTTGACAGGCTTATTGTTTCTTTTCGTATCTTAAAAAGGGAGGAAATAAGAGCGGCATCACTCCTCGTGGAGTTGTTAACCATTGTGTTTGCTTACACCATTTTTTTTGTGAATGCTATGGCTTTTGCTCTTTGTCGCACTACTTCCGCCAGCAACCAACTTCGGATTCTCCTTAAGGCACCGTTTTGAGTAGGGTTTTGGAAAGAGGGGCTCAATGTTGCTGGACTCATCTTTATAGATAGGAGTGAAATGAAATAGGGATTTAGCTTAAACTGGAAAGGGGATTATATATTTATTATTCAATCTCAAGATTTGAATTTTATCTTGTTGTTGGTTGTCTTTTGGATAAAAACAATTGAATTTAGTTTTCTGGAGTTTTAGTTTTTGCATCTCCTCAGAAGAAAATAATCTTTACAGAGAGAAGCGAAAGGATGTTGGGTCCCACATGAAAATGTGATTTGTGAAAAGATTCGATTTTTGAAAAGATTATTCAAATAGCCAAATTGTTCCTTTGAGGACACAAAGCTTCATATAGAACACTTCCGTTTGGGTTGATTAAGGCTTAGATTTAGTTGTTATACTTACATTAGGTCCAGAGCCACTAGTTTTTTTTTGTATGTTATTGTAGGGATAAGTGTAGGATTTGGAAAATTCCTAATTTTGCCTTTGAATAAAGAAATAGTTGGTATAAAATGGTACATTTATTGAACGGAAAGGATGGTGAGGACTCATATTTCTGACTCCACATTATTTGGGATTGAGGCAAGTTTATATTCATTATAAATCATCATGCAGAAGAGGGGAGATGGTAATTTTGGGCCTTCAGTAAGCTGCTCTTATTTATTTAATTTCTTTGGCGTGCAATCCTATCATCATTTATGTTATACCCTTTTCGACGATTATTTTTTTGTTCGCATTCCTTGGATGTGTGAGTCTCTAACCTTTCCCTTTATGTTTTGTAATCAATTTTTTTTCCCTTTTTTAAACAAAGAAAAATCCTTTTCGTTTATCTAATCCTATACCACTTTTTTTTCCTTAAATGATCATCATATGATTTGCTTCAAATTTGCTCTCACATTTGTTTGAGGTGTTCAAACTGATTTTTATGTGATCAAGATAATGAAATCTCTTAACTTCATCAAAAAAAAAATAATAATGAAATCTTTTCAAGAGTTATAATTTAACCTGCATATTTGTGTTTTAATTATGCTCTCATAACTCAGGTGAATCAAGAAAGAACAAGTGCTTTTTCGTGTGATTTTGGAAAAAGATATGAACTTCTAATCTTTTTTGCAATCTTGACCTTATTTCTCACATGTATAAGGCATACCTGCTGACACTAAGGTAGTAGAATACTGTGTGCAATGTTATCTATGGTTTGCTTCCAAAGCACAGTTGGCATTATGACTGTGAGACTGATTTAGGATATTCAGTGTGCCAAATAATTATTGTAATAACTCTCGGTATAAACAATACTCGGTCTAGAGCAGATCTGTCTTGAGTTTGACTATTATGACCAGTTGGATCACCTTGGCCAAAGATTATCCTTTTTCGAACAAAAACAAGCCGCGTCATTGGATAGTAGGAGATGGGAAAGCTAGCTGAAGATGCATAGAATGCCTTGTTAGGAAGACCACTTTAAGAATGTATTTTCAAACTAATGGCACATCTTAGGAGAGATAGGATCAGGAAGATCTAATTCAAACCCCCTTAGGTAATTGTCTCCACGTTAAACCCCGTTATTACCATTAGCAAGAACTTGTTATAGTTGCATATCATAAGTTTTTTTTTTCTTGAAACTAAATACGCGTTAGTTGGATATCAAAAGTTTATGTTGGAAATGTATAAAGTTGGATTAATTTGGAAACATTGGGCAATTTACTTTATACCTACTATTTTGCGTGATTTTTGGTTTCTAGTTTTGTTTTATTAGCAACCATGATTGGGCCTCAACTGGTTTGGGAACATTGTTGGATGCTATTTGTGCTATTAACGACCTAAAGATTACTTTTTTTCTTCAGTTTGGACTAGTCAATCATGTCATATTTGCAAAGTTGGTTGATGATATATGTGGTTCTGCATATTTGGTTATAGTTAGATGAATACTTTTATTTTGGTTAGAGTATCGTGCTGATACTTCTATTTTTGTGATTAAAGCTTGAACAAAATGGTCTGGCATTGGGGTTGCAATGAACTTTTAGCTAATATAGAATTTGAGGTTTAGTTGCTTGGCTGGAAAAATTTGCAAGATTATATCTTAACGCTGACTCCCTTTTTCTCCTCTTTTGGCATTGACTAGGTCTTGCGATCTATGATACAATGCAGTATATTCGATCTCCAATTAATACCATATGTCTAGGTCAAGCAGCTTCAATGGGATCCCTTCTCTTAGCTGCTGGTGCAAAGGGTGAGAGACGATCTCTCCCTAATGCTTCAATCATGATTCATCAGCCTTCAGGTGGATATAGTGGGCAGGCAAAGGATTTGACTATTCACACAAAACAGATTGTTCGGGTGTGGGATACTCTGAATGACTTATATGCAAAGCATACTGGACAACCACTTGACATAATTCAGAAGAATATGGATAGGGATTATTTCATGACACCTGAAGAGGCCAAGGAGTTTGGAATAATCGACGAGGTTATAGAAGAAAGACCAATGGCTTTAGTAACTGATGCTATTGCAAATGAAACCAAAGAAAAAGGCTCAAGTTAGAGCGTTACTCCATCGTTGTCTTTGTTAACGTTACCATTGCTGACTAGTTCTCCATTTTTCGATCTACTTGTATTTTGTTTCGATGAGGTGATTATCTCATTACTTTGTTTTAGTGAGTTTACAAGCTGGAATGATTTAAGGTATTTTTTAGATAGAATGCATATCAACTCTAAATGCTTAAAGGTGATGCTGTGAGCTCAGTTGATCCCTTCAGTAACTTTTTTGGACTAATTTTGGCAGAACTAGTCTTGGATAAATCTGAAAAATTCTTAGCACTTTGCTTGAGTAAGGTTTTTTTTTTTTGGTCCTAAGTTTACTGATTTTCATTTTGTTGTTGTATCATTTATTCTTCTCTTCGAAGGGAGCATTGGTGCAATTAGTAAAGTCGTTGCCAATGTGATCAGGAGGCCATGAGCTTGAGCTGTCAAAATAGTCTCTTGTAGAAATGCCAACTTGCATATCAACTTCAAGTTTTCAATAATATTGCATATCATCATAATCTTGCTGGATGATATATTTTGTATAACAAGTTGTCACTAATTTGGTATTTTCAAATTTTGAATTTTAATACCTAATTTTTAATCAAATAAGCTCAGATTTGAAACATAAGTTTCATATATTATAAAGATAAATTTCATCCATCAAATCGTCAAAACAAACAAATCTAACAAACTCATTTACCACATTTTTTGCCTTTTCATATATTCATGAGTTTCACTTGTTAGACTTGACTAAAATTCCCGTCAATGTGTTAGAATTTATTAAATTTTTTTTTTGTATTTTAACAATCAACACATAATTAAACACCCAAATTTACTCCAAATAAATTCAAATTTAAAACATAAATTATAAAAAAAAACCTTAATTAACAATTTATCAAAACAAAAATAAATCTAACAAATTCATTTAATACTTTTTTTTTTCTTTTTATGCATTCCTGTACTTAAAAAAATGACTAAAATTTTAGTTCTATGTTACTTTTATTCGAAAAGTTATCTAATACTGGATATTTAATGCAAAATAACAGTGACAAATAATACCACGTGGCGACTTTCAAATGGTCAAATCTGTTGGATTTACGTAATATACGATTTTATTTTTCTCATTGTCTGCTACCAATATTTAATTCCGATTAAATTTGAATTGCAACAAAAACTACTCGCTAACAAACCTCTCGGCAGAGTATAGGGAAAGCTCAGTGATCAGCAGCAATGGCGAAATTCATTCTCATAGCAGTTTTCATGGTGGTGTTAATTGCAAATTTTGCAAGTAGTGAAGTACCTGCAAGTAGTGGTGTTGTTGTTGGGTCTAGTAACCCTAAGGAGGAAGGAAATAAATTAGCTATGGTTCAAGAAGAGGAGGATATGGATGGTGGGTTTTCTTCCTTAGATGGAATGTTACAATGGGCTATAGGTACTTTACTTTTTCTCAAATCTCCTTTTTGAACTTTTGATTTTAAGATGTAATTGTGAAAGGTTAAATCAAATATTTTGTTCCTATGTGTCTATGGTAGATAGGAAGGTGTGGAGGACGCGAATTGGGATTATAGGATTATTGTTGTAGTATTGTTTTGCTATTGTATGTTGTTTTTGTTATTGTTTATTGTACTTTCATTATGTCTTTTTATAATCTTTTTTTGTCTTGATCTGAATGTCTATCAGAAACAATAGTTGTACCTCACGTTTTGAGTTAGAGGTAAGGTCTGTTGAAGTGTCTGCGTATGCTCTACCCTCCCTAGACCTCACTGTGTGGTAAACTGAGGATGTTGTTGTTGGATAAAATTATCAGGTACTTATTCAGGTGGGAGGCAGAATGGGAGCCAAGAGGGAAAGATTTGAACTTTATGTGGTTGTTTGGTTTTGGGATACTAGGATTTGAAGTTTATAGGGGTTGTTTGGCCGGCATACCAAGATTTGAACTTTATGGAGTTGTATGATTCATGGACTAAGTTATCTTAGGATACCAAGATTTGAACTTTATGGGGTTGTTTGGTTTGCTGACTAAGTTATCCTAGGATACCAAGATTTGAACTTTATGGCGTTGTTTGGTTCATAGACTAGTTTATCCTAGGATACCAAGATTTGAACATTGTGGGGTTGATTAATTCGTGGAGTAAGTTATCCCGTGATACCAAGTTGGATGGTATAATGTGTGATATCCAGTACTTATGTTGGTGGAAGGTAGAAGGGAAGTCAAGATTTGAACTTTGGGGTTGTCTGGTTTGTGTACTACGTTATCCTAGGATACCAATATTTAAACTTTATGGGGTTGTTTCGTTTGTGTACTAAGTTATCCTAGGATATCAAGATTTGAACTTTAGGGGTTGTTTGGTTCGCTGACTAAGTTATCATAGGATGCCAAAATTTGAACTTTGTGGAGTTGTTTGTTTCACTGACTTAGTTATCCTAGGATAACTTTATGGGATTGCTTGATTTGTGGACTAAGTTATGCCGTGGTACCAAGTTGGATGGACAAAGTGCGATATCCAGGATTTAAGTTTGAAATTTATACTTTGTTTGGTTAAGGTATAAATTTAAATTTATACTTTCCCACCAAACAAATATAAAATTTAATTCCCAGGCCCCACTTTTGGGACTATAATGGGTATTATGTTGTTTGTTGTAATCAGACTTATTCCTAGAATATCGACCTTATCCCATGAATGAAATTTCTAGAATAGTGATATTAGCTCTTAGTAACTAGGTTCTGAATCTAACTTTTCTACATATTTAATAAATACAAAATTTGGACTAAAATTACCCGGGTTAGGATGAATCCGTATGTACCTGTTGGCTCTGGCCCCGTTGGGAGGCAGTAGGTACCTGTGGAATTTGCTGTCCTGGATGTGTTGTTCTTGGTTCTTTCGAATAAAGAGTCAATTGATGAACCCACTGATTGGGAAAAATTGAAAGATAAGTTTATTATACAATTGGTTTTATGTTTACCCATGTGTAATGATTTGGTTTCGTGCTAAACACATACACAGGACATTCGGATCCTGGAGTACTAAAAGAAAGATCAGAAGTCGCTCAACGCATGTCTCCGGAGGAACTAAACAAACGCCAGACTGAACTGAAGGTGCGGTTAACGAGCTTGTGATTCTTCCTTTGTGCCTTAATGTTTTTGATAACACCCCCTACTTGCACTAGCATAGGTACACAGTAACTCTGTCCACCAAGGCTTACACAGATGAAAAGAACCAATACCCTTTCTTGCCTAACATCTACATGTATAAAGTGTTGAAAAATAATAGGGAAATTTGAGAAATGAAGTATTGAAGGTAGAGTGTATTGCTGCAAACAGCTGGAGTGTAGGATTTGGCAAAATGACAGTGTATCTTGACTTGATTGGAAAATGAATAAATGAAGCTTTCAAGTAAGTTGGTTGGAGCTTCAGAAGCAGAATATGCCTCATCTTATCATTATGCCTCACTTTTTGAGCTAATATTTTAGTATTCAACTTCACTCTGTTGAACATATTCAACTTCACTCTGTGGAACATAGCACAAATGTGCAACTCTAGAAAGGTTGCATGTCCAGCTCCTATTAGATTCATGAAATCACTGTTAGCCTTCTCCTAGGGTAAGAAGGAAATAGTTCTTGGAAGATAAAATAAAAACTTTATTATGAATACATATCTTAAAACTTGGCCTTTGACTAGGCTGATCTCAATATCTTCGCATGAAACTCTTGCTTATGAACATGTGGTTTAAAGTAGGAAATAGGGAGGGCTTCGGATGAAGCTTTTGGTTCTAGCTAAATTGTAAAGAATTAGAAGAAGATAAATTCAAAATTGTAGATGCTAGTGAAGTGTGTGTACGGTTATTTTGGTGAATCTGTTTGATTTTCTTCTTCTATATAAAATGTCCATTGTACTGTTCATGATCCATGTCAGCCTATGATCACTCAATTTTATTTGTCATTGATACATCACATAAGAAGCCACCCAATGCTGACCACCATTTATTTAAATGTTGAAACAAATCCATTACAATGTAAGAAAATGCTTATACATGTAGGGAAAATCCAAGCTCATAGTGTTATATTTAGAACCCAATTAAGGGATTCTAGTATATAAATTAAGCACGGTTTCTCCTACTATTTGCTTGAATTACCATTTCTTCTTGCATTGCCATTTTGCATTGGGATAAAGGAGGAGAGATTTTATTAAGTAGTATTAGAATTTATCTTGTTTCTTCCCTGATTCCATCAGTTCATCTAATTACAACCAGGTTTTGGTCTTTAGAATAGAAACTAAAGTAAATGTAGTTTCGTGCTACTTGTTTGTCTCTAAAGTCTGCTATGGTTAATATAGTTGACGAAGAATCCAAGAATTTTTTTCAGACCGATATTTGTGTCTATCTTCCTTGCTTCTTTGTAGCTTAGTGGTAGTTTTGGGAGTGGGCACTCATAGGACATAAATGAGGACAATCTCGTCTGTACCTGTGTATCCTTTTTGTTTCACCTTTTAACTTGATTTATTATCCCCAAAAAACAAAAAAAATTAAAAAGAAAGAAAAGAAATGAGGAATTATTTTGCCACCTCTTGCAATTGTATGAAACGCCAAAGGGTCCCTTTTTTTTAATATGATTTTTCTTCTTCAGTTGGGTTTTCATACATTTATATGTTCTTTCTTCTCCAGGAACTGATGGAGAAGCTAAAAATGCCCTCAGATGCGCAGTTGATGCTGATTGCAGTTAATGATTTAGATAATTCATCCCTACCTCTGGAGCATCATCTCCGTGCCTTAGAGGAGCTGTTGGTACTTGTTGAGCATATTGATAATGCAATTGGTATGTATAGTTCTCAGGACTTTTTTTGGTACAGTCTTACAGATGTTTGTTTTTGCCTCATTTGGTTTTGGTTTTATAACTTCTGACTTTATATCAACATCAACAACACACCCGGTATAGCCCCACAAGTGGGGTCTGGGGAGGGTGAGGTGTACACAGATCTTACCTTTACCTTTGTGAGGTAGAGAGACACGACGCCTGACTTCATATCAACTGTAGTAATTCATTAGCATCTATAATCCAAATAGACACGCTTCCGGACCTTATAAAACTATAATCAAGTCTTTAGGAGGCTCGAACTAGAAGAGCATACAGCTGACCTCTTGGGAACTATAGCACCCTTTCTTAATCTTGGTTTTATGAAGCTTCTCAATGATGCTTATGTGTAATGTGAGTACTTGTTAATGTTTTGAGGATTCATCAATAGTTTTCCTTTAATCTTTATACAGGCATCAACCGATTTCTCACCATTCCTTCATTTAAAGAAAGCATTGAATGCACATGTATACTTTTCTCAATGCTTACATGGTTTTTATTTTCAGATCTGCAGAAACTTGGAGGCTTCAGCGTACTTATAAGAATACTTAATCATTCTGAACCAGAAATAAGGACTGCTGCGGCATGGGTTCTTGGCAAAGCCAGTCAAAATAACCCCATTGTTCAGAAGCAGGTATTGGAGCTATGTTTTTATACAAGTTTGGTCTTTAATGCTTTAGTTTCTTTGTCGCCTTCATCTGTGCAGTTTCTGTGTTTATATTCTAAATTTACATTCTAAATTTACTGGCTATTGTATTGACGCTGTGCAATGACTTTTGCATTCAGGTCCTGGAACTTGGGGCATTGACAATGCTGATGAAGATGATGAAATCTCACACCATGGAAGAAGCTGTAAAAGCTTTATTTGCTATTTCAGCACTAATAAGAAATAACGTGAATGCCCAAAGTTTGTTTTATCAGGAAGCTGGGGATACGATGCTTCAGGTGATCCAACTGAAGATTGAGTCAAGTTAGAATAGTTTACTGCTGCAGTGTGTAACTTCCTTCTCTGTCTTTGTATACAGGAGGTTCTTAGCAATTCAAATCTGGATATCAGGTTGCATAAGAAGTCACTGTTTCTTATTGCTGATTTAGCCGAGAGTCAGCTGGAAAATGAGAACACAGCTGAGGTTTCCTTTTTTAACAATCGATTGTTACTGAAGGCCATCGTTGATTCAATGGCATCAAGCGATCTTGATCTAACGGAAAAGGTTTGTGTAGTCTTTGATGTGAATGAACATTAATTTCAAAAGTATCTTATTTGTCTAAACTTCATATGCATGATCCCTTAGGTTTTCAAATATTAGAAATGATCCTCATCCTCAGCAATTTTGGCCTGACCTTTGTGAAGAGCAAGTGTTGATGGTCTTTCTACATAAAATCCACAGTTGTGTCCATCATCAGTACATCCGTATACCTCCAAAGTTTAAGTGTCACTCTGTAGGACTTATCCTTTATCTTAACTAAATCACCCATTTTCATTTTTTGTAAGTGGCTATATCAGTCTGTTGTGCTCCAGTTTAATGGTGGAGTGTTAGTTAGAGAGGAGAAGTAAATGGTAGAGCGATGTCTGTTTAAAAAATTGTTCCCATTGGGACCAAGTCTTTTGGGTTAAATTCTTCTTTAGATCTGCTTTGGTTTTAGTATGGGTCAAAGTCCGTTGGGATGATAGAGCAGGGTCACTTCAGAACAAGAAATTTAACCGTGATTTTCTTCATAGGAAAGGTTTTGGTGGTTTATGCAGAAACTTATCAGATGTGAACTTTTGAAGAAACCTGTTAACTGCATGAGGAGGATATCCTTGGTCGGGATGGGGGTTCATTTTCATCTTTAATGATGGAAAATATACTCGCTTTTGGTGTAGGGTCCGGAATGGAACAAATATAATTCATCTTTTCATGGTTTGACTTGGTTGGGCAGGTCTTTCGAACAAAATGTAAAACTTGTTTTATTTGAAGTATCCTGCGTATCTTTCATGTCTTTACCGTCTTCAATACATTGAACACGGCCTCTGTAATACAAAATATTGCCTTGCATATGTTGGTGACATCTTTAAAAAGTCTGTTATAGGCTTGACATTGCTTTAACTGCAGGCCCTTTACGCAATTAAAAACATACTACTACTTAGATCGACTGAAGTTCAACTCTTCAAGGACTTCTGTAAATTGAACGAGGTACTTGAGAGGACAAGGCAACAGTTGAATGATCATAGAGAAGAATACGCAATGGATGTGGAGAGTCTATGGAAAGAAGTTAACCTGACCTTCCTTCAAAAGCTGAATAAGGTGAGGGAAACATTAATATAGATTTCTTTTCATTTGAAGTTGAACTTGGATCCTTTGCTAAAACTCGAAATGACAGGTTACACAAGCTGCATTATGATGACAGTTTCTGGCTTGATCCGGTTTTTGAACGTTAAACTGCTTGCATTCTTCTCTGTTAGAAAGGCGCGGAAGTAGTCAAGTGGATCGATATCTTCATCATCCCACGCCATTTGTTCATCTGGACATGGACTCGAAATTGGTACATCATCATCTGCTTAGGACAACACTAATGTGAAATGGATAACATTATGAGCTGACGACGACTTGCGCTGATTTTATAAGTTCTACTATTTAAGTTATAGCCAATTCTCGAGTATTTAACTTTTAATCAATCTTGCAAAATTGATAGCAATGTAATGTTTGTGATGAGAAAATCAATTTTGTGGCAAGACCAATTTTTTCTGCTTCTACAGAATTTGTATCAACCTTCAAGAGAATATTCAATTTTCGACGAAATTACTCATGTATCTATTTCACATAAAAACAAGAGAAAAATTGCGTGTATATACTAGTTAATTAGTTAACATAGCTATAGTTTGCCTTAATTATAATTCGCGATCTACTTTTGCTATAATTATGCGGCTCAATTTTTTAATTTTGTATATTTTGCACGTTTGTATAATTTGTATAACTTTTATATAATATAATTTGTACAACTGTTTACACTTCAAAATGTTTGTAATTGTATAAATTTGTTATTTCAAGTTTATACAACAATAACTGAATTATATAAATGTACCCGCGAATTATACAAACTCACCTATGAATTATACAAACCTTACAAACCCACAAATTATACAAATGAAACAGCTTAAACTGACTCGTAAATATGCAAACTATAGTTATGAAACATAATTATATTTTGTATGCCTATTTTATATTGGTGATTAAAGCTTGTCAACCATAAAACAATTTCTTATATGAGTTACACTATACAAAATATAACTTCAAATTTGAATGTCTAAAGTTGAGCTTCATTCAAGTTTGAGTTCAAAATTCAAAAAACATTTGAAAATTTTCAAATTTTAATCTCATGGGTCTAAAATATATTCTTAGATGGCTAAAATATCTTATGTTAATGCATTAATTAAAAACTACAATCACATTACTTATCCACTTAAACATATATTTATCTCCTTAATTAACAAATTTTGCAAGTAGCGTATGTTTGTTGTTGGGTGTACAAACCTCCAAAACAACCACCAAATTGAAAATCTTCAAAAACACTTGCAGAAATGGCTTCCAAATCTCTAAAACCTCCAAAACAACCACCAAAAAACCCTAAAAAACAATGGTCCCTCAACGATTTCGAGATCGGAAAACCCCTCGGAAAAGGCAAATTCGGCCGTGTATACCTCGCCCGCGAAGTTAAGGTACTTTGAATCAGTAGATATATGTATATTTTTCTACATTCTCGTTGTTTCCCGATATGCGCATTAGATTGAGGACCTAATATGAGTTCGGTCGAATCTAATAGTTTTTGCACAAACAATGTAAATATGTGCTAGTATCAGATGTGGAATCCAGAAAGTTGAAATTTTAGTTTTGTTTGTGATTGGATTATTTATTAGAAAAAATGCAGAAAGATGAACTTGAATTTTTACAGAGTGGATTTATAGTGGCGTTGAAGGTGATATTCAAGGAGCAAATAGAGAAATACAGGTTGCATCATCAACTTAGGAGGGAAATGGAGATTCAAACAAGTCTTCGTCATCCCAATGTACTGAGGCTATATGGTTGGTTTCACGATGAGGAGCGGATTTACTTGATTTTGGAGTATGCTCATGGCGGTGAGCTGTATAGGGAGCTAAGGAAGACTGGTTGCCTGTCTGAAAAACAAGCTGCCATAGTATGTCACATCATATTGCTTGCTCTCCTTATATAAGATTTGAAACAAAAGCATACAGTTCATTTGCAGTATTCTGATTTGTTTATGTAATTTGTTATAAGCATATATTCATTGATTCTAGTGTTAGAGAGCTCCATAATATTGAATATTTGAATGAAACGGGTACAAATGAAGCAAAATGGATTGTGAGATTCTCATTGTTGACTCAACTAGCTTGGGATTGAGGCATAGTTTTGTTGTTTAGTTGTGAGCTTTTAAATTGTTTCAACTGATTGCCCCTTCCCCCAAACCCAAACAAAGAGGATAGAGATACTATATGCATGTAAGGTATGGTCTTTCAAGTAGTTTACTTGAAAGATGGCGCAATTTTGGGTTGCATTTGTATCAGTTGGTGTTTTTTCATTTCCATAGTGTCTTGTTTATGTTATTTCTTCTGTGCTTAATGTTGAACAATGAACTAATGTTATTGTTACTGTTTGTCCTTTTTATGACTCCAGAGTTTATCTGAAAATTGTTTATGGAATAGTCGATTACATAATTACATTTATGTAGAAAACATTATTTAGTGTTCAACTTCTTTCCTGTTGCTTTAGGTTTGTTCTTTGACTTTTGATTCTTCGGTTGTTTCTTTTGTAGTATATTGCAAGTCTCACACAAGCACTGGCGTACTGTCATGAGAAGCATGTTATTCACAGGGACATAAAGCCGGAAAACCTGTTACTTGATCATGAGGTAACATCTTGATAACTTACTGTCTTCCTTTGCCACGACTGCTAAGTTTTATTAGCACCATTTCCCATGGGCGGCTCTAATAAATTGGTGGCCTAAAGTCAAATTCGAATGGAGGCCTTAAATTTGAATATATATATTTTTTTTATGAAGTTTATTATAGTAAATTATTTAATCTTTCTTGAGACATAGTATTAATAATTTGTCAAACTTCTATTACTTTTTTGCTCTTTTATAAAAAGTTTTTATTTTCTACAAATAATACTTGATATTTTTTTTTTTAAAAAATACTTATAACCTATTACTTTTTTAAAAAATGAGGCCCCTCAAATTTTGGGGTTTAAGGCAATTGCTTTTTTTTCAAAGCTGTAGAGCCGCCCCTGCCATTTCCTAAAAAGAAGAAAAAACACACACTATATATGTGGCTAATTTGGAAGTTACACCTGTGTTTTTACTGGAGATAACAGTTTGAACTTCACTGAATCCAAACTTTCTGAGGACTTCAGTTAGAAACAACCAGGATAGCCTGTCATAGGCTTTGGCCATTTCTAGTTTGATCACCACATTCACATTCTTGGCTCTAATTTGGATGTCCCTGATAATCTCTGTGCTAATAATACATTTTCTACTATGCTTATACCCTTAACAAAACCTGCTTGAGAAGATGAAATTAGAGAAGATAGGATCCCAATCATTCTTTCATGCATTACTCTAGACAAGATTTTGTTAACAAAGTTACTCGTTATAGGTCTCATATCTACAAATGTGTTGATTGAATCTTTTTTGGGTAAAAGCACTAGATTAGTGTGTGTGGTGAACTTAGGCAGTTCATATCCATAAAAGAATGCTTTAACCATAGGAGTAATGTCTTTTCTGATAATACCCCAACACTTTTGGTAGAAGACTCCAGTAAAGCCATCAGGTCCACTGCAACTGTCCCTGTTAAGAGTAAAGACAATCTTTCTAAATTCCTCCTCTGTTGGTAATGCTTCAAGAGTTAGGTTCTGTTCTCTGTAATCTTCTTTGGGATGTGATTTAAAATCTGAAAATTTGTAGGCATTCTTTCTTCCAGAAACTGATTTTCAAAGAATCTCACTGCCTCATCCCCCATCTCTTCTTTTCCGGTAATCCAGATCCCCTGATTGTTTTGAATTCTCTGCAAAGCTAATCTCTTTCTCCTTCCCTTTACATATGAGTGAAAGAATTTAGTATTTTTCTCCCCATCCTTAAACCATCGCATCCCAGAATTTTGCTTCCAGAACTGTTCCTCTAATTGTATGAATTTTGTTAATTCTATTTGAGCTTCAAAGAGGAGCTCCCTGTTAACCAGCGAGGGCTCTGTTTCAAACTGCATCTGGTTAACTCTGATAATGTCCTCAATTGTTGCGATCTTTTGAAATATGTTCCCATATGTGTTTTTGCTCCACTGACTCGATGCCTTCTTCACTTTTTTGATCTTGTGTTGGTATATATAAAAGGGATTACCAGTGTAGTCAGCTGTCCAATTTTGTTATATCACCCCCATAAAGGTCTTGTGGTTTGCCCAAAAGTTCAAGAACTTAAATGGTTTTATCACAACTTGGTCCGTAATATGCTCTCCAAATGAAGTGGGGCATGGTCTGAACCTTGTCTGATGAACTGAGTAACCATATTTGTTGGAAATAGAACTAGAAACTCCTGATTGCACAAAATTCTGTCCCACCTTTTAAATATGCATGCATCTCCAATTCTTCCATTCCACCAAGTATATTTGCTTCCAGAGAAACCCAAATCATTGAGTCCACATGAGGCAATACATTGAGCAAAGTCCATAGTCTCATTATGTAGACAGATAAGCCACCAAGTTTCTCATCCTGGTTAAGAATTACATTGAAGTCACTACCTACCAGCCAAGCTATATTATTCTCTGCAATATGAACCAGTAAGTCCCACAGCTCTTCTCATATTTTAGCATCACATTTAGCGTATATGGCAGTCACTATAACCTCTTGTTGACCTCCATCCTGCTTCAGATTAATAGTAATGTGTTGATCAGTATTTTCTACAAGACTACCCTGCCAAGCATTTTACCAGAAAATCCAAATTTTGCCTGAAAGAGTTGGCAAGGGCATTGTTTAGTCCCAATTGTCTACTGTATTCCTCCAGATTTGATGCATCTTGGAATGGTTCTAGGATAGCAATAAATGAGTAGTGGTATCGTCTTCTTAGATCAACTAGTCTCTCAAAAGATTCCTGAGAGTTGTGTGATCTAATATTCCAAAATAGTGCCTTCTCAATCATTGAGAAACAGATTTAGATTTGGTACTCCTTGTTGATACTCCCATAGGGGGAACACCGAACACTTCTGTTTCTCGGTGCTTTCTTTCTTGCTTCACTTTGTTGCAGATTGTATAAATGTTTTGGTGACAAATCTGCCTCAATGCTAACTTTTGAAATATTTTGCTGAATCTCTAAATCTTCATCTTCTTCTTGACGATTAATGTTGTGATCTCCATTTTGTTGTTCCACCTGTATATCTGGATCTAAGTGATTATTGATGTTCTCATTTTCATCAGCTGGGTCTGGAAGTCTACTTTTTACCATGTCTTCTACCTGACTATTGTCGGCTTTTCATGTGTCAATTATTCACATATTTTCTCTCTCTGTATATGTTTCATTATTCTGTAGCTGATCTTCTTTCATCCCTGTTTTCGTGATCTGTCTTTCTCTGTCATTTAGTTGTTCTTTAAGTTTTCAGATTAAGGTTTGAGACAATGTGACTTAACCCGTTCAGCATACATGTAAATCATGCAGGATTTGAGCTGGTTATGTCCTTACCATATTTCTCTCCTCTTCACTTTATACAACCAAGTTTTCAAATCATGGCCATTAAATCAGGGAACCAATGTGACAGTTCTAGAGGTGGTGGGGGAAGGTTGATAACACTATAGATCAACTTGAAGGTTCACGTTGCTTTGAAATTCAGCTTTCCTCTTTAGTCCCGACTCTCCTGAGGGTCGAACCTTGAGAGATCATTGACCTAACCAAATATAGGTAATATCCTTCATATATATCTTTCCTGTAAAATTCAATCAGCTTCTGTTTTTTTTTCACGGAGAAGGAAAAAGCAGTAGAGCTTCTTGGAGTGTTGACAGTTTTAGTTGCAAAGCTTTGACACCGTCGTTGCCTAGGCGACTTTAACTCCTGCTTGCTGATCGAATCAGCCTATTGAACAAGCCTTCAAAAGCTCTTCTCTGATCAGTCTTGTTTCCAATATGTCATTGCCTAGCTTCTGTTGTTGCATTTTCTGTTAATTTACAAAGGCTGGAAATGCTGCTTTGTAATCTTTCTACTGTTATATAGAATTCTTTCGATTTCACCTCATGTCACTGTATAACCAGGCTCAAGTAAAATAGCAACCCTCTGATTCTTTATTAATTTTGGCTAAAGTTGTGAATGTGAGACGTTAAGTTCTACATGTGATTCGTCATTCTGACGATCACCAGAGCTTGCACCATCTATCTCATTTTGTTTCGATGTAAATTAACCTGTTCAAGAAAAAAATGTCTAAATTGTAAAATTCACTACCTTCAAAAGATAGCTAGTATATTTAAATAATTTGCATGTCTTTCAACCACTATTTCATAGGATAATGACAATCGATACCAAAGGAGTATATCTGTAGATGTATCCTAATAAAACCATATATAACAGAGCACTTAGGATGGTCCTATTTAGATAATGTATATAATGTTAGTGCTTAGGTCTTTTATGGGCATCCCACTTAGAGCTGGATTCGATTGTCCAGCAACTGCAGCTAAAAACCAACCAGGGAATCGTTGACGCGCTGCATCGTAAAAGTAAAATACTAACTAGATTATCACATGAAATGCAGGGTCGCTTAAAGATTGCAGACTTTGGGTGGTCTGTACAATCTAGAAGCAAGAGACATACAATGTGCGGAACTCTAGACTATCTGGCACCAGAAATGGTGGAGAACAAAGCTCATGATTATGCAGTTGACAATTGGACCCTGGGGATCCTTTGCTATGAATTTTTATATGGCGTGCCTCCATTTGAGGCCGAGAGACAGACCGACACATTCAGAAGGTAACAATTCTTCTGCTTCTTTTCATCTTGTATAACTGTTACTTGGAAAATCAAGATGTACTACTAACTGAAGAGTATTATAGAATTATGAAGGTAGACCTCAGCTTCCCGTCAACACCTGATGTATCTGCTGAAGCTAAGGATCTCATTAGCCAGGTATATTGATTAGTCCTTGTCTATGCTTAAAAAATGGCATGCTATAGTTGCACAACATTGACGCAACTACATGAGACTTAAGGGTGGTTAGTTGAACACCCTTCATATAATACTGTGTATGGCCACTGACTGTACCCCTTTCTGATGGCTTACCTTTGCAGCTTCTTGTGAAGGACTCTTCTAAAAGGCTCTCTCTTCAAAAGATCATGGAGCACCCTTGGATAATTAAGAATGTCACATCACATGACACTATAATCTGAGTCTCCTCACCAATTTGCATCGGTTAGTTAAAGCCCTGTTTGTTGTTTCAACTGTTTTTCCTATGACATAATATGAGATGCAATCATCTTGATTTCAATAGTTTGTATCAGATGGAAGTGACATGGATATAGTTTCCTATATATATTTGTGTATCATTTATATAAAGGTTATCTGTTTCTTCCAGCACGTCACTCGGCAAGTCATGTAGCCTTCAGAGCCATGTGTGGAAACTCTGAGGTATAGGTCTAACTTGGAGAATGGCTTTTCTAATTTCAAGTCAAAATAAGCAATTGTATTTCAAGTAGGGACTTTAAAGAATATCAATTTGGTTATTTCCCTTGAGTTCTTGAGCACAAGGCCTGGCCGGGTACATCGGAAGCTTCAGCTTGAGGATCATTGGATTGGAGGTTACCCTTTATTCCGTTCCATAACTAAGTGCGAGCACACATCAAACCTTCCAAAGTAGTAGGATGGAGTCTACTGCGATGTGGACTAATCAACCTCCCACTAGTGCTAAGTGTCGATTCAGAAGCAACAATAGACACAGGAATGACTAGGTTGTCATGAGCCATCTTTTGTTAAGTAGGAAATTTCAATCCATTTGTCTTCCACCAACTTAAAAATTGTCAACAATAGACACAGGAATGACTAAGAGGTCATGAGCCATCTTTTGTTAAGTAGGAAATTTCAATGCATTTGTCTTCCACCAACTTAAAAATTGTCAAATGATGGAGTTTGAGACAACAAACTTTCTTCTAAATACATATCCAATTCTGATCGTTTCCTTGCATTTGCACTACTCGAAGCAACAAATCCATCAAAGCTTGATAGTAGATCACCCTCCGAAAGACCAATGGCTTCATTTGAACTAGATGCTTCAACAAACTCATGTGGAGCAAATATTCTACTCTTGTACTCTTGAAATAGATCATAACAATGAGTTCTGACATTTTGACTTAGTTGAAACTTCTTCACCATGAATTAGTGGAAGATAGAATTTCACTAACTTCATTTTATATCACAGATCGAAAATAACAGCTACTCCCATGATTCATATGCATGTCATCCCAATATTTGATGTTGCCATATCGCTAAACAAAGGATTCAAACTATTTACCCATGCTTCGACTGAAATACCTCTTTGTATCCTATCGTCGCTCTCAACATTAGAAATGTTGAGTTCCAATGAGTTGGACAATCATACTCTTTAACTTTTTGGTATATGAAATATGTTGGAGACTAAATACAATCTTCCTTGACACCATTTTGAATAAGGTTGGAGACTAGATACAAACTTCCTAAATCCCACATGATCAACAATGGATAGTAGATATGTAGTTTGTTCTTCTCAAGCTGTTGTACTGTCCTATGAATGACGAATCCTTCACTCTTCCCTGTTCGTGGTCTGAAAATAAAAAAGGTCTTTCAAATCAAAACTCGATTTTGGTTCATTATGAAATTCATTGATTAAAGTTAAGAACTCATCAATTTGCAAAATAAAAACAGGATTTGACAAAAAAAGCAGGGCTATGGATACCATAGCTGATCACCATTGATGAAGAAGAATCTTTCTAAATCATTTCATGTCAGCAGGGGATGCTCCTTCAAGCATCCGAAATACGCCAGGAATGGAACAGCGATTTTCATATTTGCACAGCAAATCAATGATGAATGAAAACATAGATAGGCACTAAAAAGTACAACTGAATCATCACACATGGAATTTTCAAGAAAAATGAGCATCTTGTTATCATCAAAGTTATCTCACCAGGGAGTGGTGTTTCTTTACAATCTTATACAAGCAACTCTTAAGGATTTTGATAGACTCTGAACCATCCTCCTCTTAGTACAAACTGTAATAGACGTTACGTTGCAAGAAAAGAAGTTGCATCTTCAAACTTGAGTATAGAGGGAGCTAGGTCCTACAACATAATCCACATGGAAATTGGTTGTAAATCATCTAATCAGCTACTGTTCTGAACTGTCTGTGACTGGCATCTCTCCTCTGTTTCCTGTGTAGGAAGGAACTTACGCAGAGAGCGGTACTGCAATCGAACATTCTCACCACTGTCCATAATCTTAAGCAAATACCTGGAGAAATTGAGAAGATCATTTTAGGTATTCTTAAACAAGGAGAACCACACTACACTGTCAGTAAACGAGAATATTCCAGCAACTTTTGAACGCAGCACATTTGGCAGGAAGTGTTATTGTCTCAGACGTGACTGCAATCTGCTTATTAGGACTTGAATGGTGACAGCTAGAAGTATCACACGTACATCAAACCAGCCTCATATATCGTAAAGGAGCCATATAGTTGTTTAGCATATATCACTGTGGCACCATATAGTTGTTTATAACATATTATAAGGGAAATGTAATTAATCTCTTATGGCACTGAAGGAATGAGAGAATTTCCAGGAATTAAATCATCACTAGCAACTGAAATACGATTCTTTTCAACATAATGGAATATGACATGAGTCATAATTAAACAAAAAAAGATTCATTTTTTCATAATGGAAAAACTCCTAGTGACAGAATTTCATTGAAGTTTTTAGAGGATAACTGAACACAGGAATCACTTTTCTTCAATTGTTGCTTACATATTTCAGTTGCACACCAACACACATCTTCATGAAATGAGGTATATCTATTTCTTATACTATTAAAGATGTGAATTGGACTAAATTGTTTGAGAAAATAGCTGAATGGAAATTAAGTGGTAAACTATGACATGAAAAAGGGATTGATAGACTTACAATGACCCACAGAAAACAACTACATTGCAGAACCAAAGCCTACTCAATTGATATCAAATGATGGCTTAAGTTTTGAGCTGTCAAATTCGTTACTTCTCTAAATTGGATGGTCTTGCATGTGTATCACTAAGATTTCAGTAATTTAAGCTAAACACTGCACATCATATTCCATGCAATACATGTTACTGATCTAAATTGACATTCAAACTGCAGTAGATAAGCAAAATATTAACGAAATGCTTAGGCAACTAACCAGCCATTAAGACACTGTGATGTGATTACAGCTTCCTTTCCAACAAATTTATCTGGTGTCCTCCGATTTCCCTGCACAGTTCCACATTCACATTACTGTAATTTGGTGAATCCTTTTCTATAGATTCCAAGAATTTAGAATGCGCAGGCGCAAAGTTCTCACCCTTATAAGAACTTTCTCATTCACTGAGAATGGATACTGAACACCTTTATGGGGTCCATTTTCAGGAGGAAGCTCACCATTTTCCTGGAAGGATTAAAGTAATGAGGATTTTCAAAGAATCATTCACAGGTATATTCAACAAAGATAATTTCAAATTTCAAACATTTAGCGATCGTTTGGTAAAGTGTATTGGAGAAAATAATGCTTGCATTAGCTTGATGTATTATTAGTACCTTGTTTGGTACACTTTTCTAACCTATGCATAACTAATGCTTGTATTAGTAATACACTCTATTGTGTATTGAAGAGTGTATTACTAATACCATCTATTTCTATGCATTAGGAATGCAATGGGTTCTAATGCATGCATTAACATTATTAAAGACACAATTACCCTCAAAAACTTTTTTTTACATCCTTTCCACTATATTTGTAGAGGGTATTTTTGTAAACAAATATTTTTTCTAAAAAAATTATGATGCATAATATTTTTAGTACACCAAACCAGACATTGCATTAAAAAAAATCTCATCATAACTAATGCAAGCATAACTACTACAAACATTACTAATGCAAGCATTACTAATACACTATATTTTACATTATTCTTATACACTACCAAACGACCCCTTATAGGTAAATGAAGCAAGACGTTATAGGTAAATGAAGCAAGAAATTTGTTATTTGCTCTAATCTAAAACAGAGCCTAAATATGGATGAACATAGATATCACTAAATCCAAACTTTTTCCGAGGCCAGAAAAGGATAGCAAAAACTGGATAAGCCTTTGCTTTCCCAAAACCAACTATGCAATCTGCCAAATCTACCAAAGGGAAGTCTTTCAACAAGTTTTTGACTTCACTATCAAAAGAAAAATATACAAATGAGAAAAGAACATAAGCCATTATACCATGTTAAGGTACATAATCAACATTATCATTTTCACAAGGTAATTTCCAAATATATAATCCTGTGCAGTTTAGATATAACAAATCCTTCAAAACCCTTTCCGCATCGAGTGTCAATCCGACGCGATTTGGATGTGGGTGTCCGATCCATGCTGGGTTCGGTCAAACTAGCTTGGGTACTTTGACTATTCTATAGCCAAGAGCACTTTGCTATTATACAAGATAACTTATAAAAAAATATTACACAAAAAAGATGATTATACAAGTTTTAATTTGATAACTTCAATTAGCTGTCAAATATATACTTGTATATGTTGTACATTGGTTCTTTCTTAAAAACCACCCATAATCCTATCCATATTCCTGAATCCTACAACTTAGGTAATGATAAATCCAACTTTTATATCTGCTACTGTATTGGGTGCCCACACCCATATCCGAGCAACATAGCTTGAGATGGAAAATTATCCAAAAATTGACTAGGACATATTAATTGTCATGTCATTGCATAAAAGTTAAAACCAGATTAAGATAGTTCCTTTTACCAGAAAACTGAAGACAATGAGCTCTACTACACAGTTTGGATGGACAAGTCTGCAGCAAAATGTGGAAAATCAAAGCTTACCCTAATGTCTCCCACTTCTTTTCGACGCTTTCTAAGAGCTGCATTGTGGAAAAGTCTTCGGTCATCCTCATGCTTCACTGCTGCAGCCGCAGTTCTCAGCACTGAAGATGAAATTCATAGTGTAAACCAGATGGCAGAATTAATGAGAAAAATCATTGAAAATTGAGTAAGAGGTACCAGAAGAGAATTAATTAAAGTGTGTTGGGAAACAATTTTTTTTAGAAAAAAAAATGAAAGTTTGAAGGAGAAGATATGTATATAATGTATAAATAAATGTAGAGAGAGAGAGAGAAATAAATGAACTGGAGCTAACCGTGGTTAGGAATTAAGGAACCACGCTCAATTTCAGCATTGCAGAGGGTACATCTTGCCTGTAATGATGAGATGAACGTGATTATGTTCTTGACTCATTCATCACTAACCCAAGAAATGAAGACAACAACATGAAACCAAAAAGGAAAATGATGCTCAAGCAAGAGTTGTTTTGTCCATGAAGCAGTTGCGCCAATATCCCATGTATGGTTTGCTCAAAGTCTGTGGTAGCTCATACCAATTTATAATCTTCATATTCTTATGAGAACAGAAAAAATGGCTAGAGAAGAAGGCAAAAACTCCTACCATATCAATAACCCTTTTCAGCATGAGACCACCAAAGGAATGTCCGCATGAAACAAACATAGCATCTTCAAGGAATGCGCCACTGCAATGTGTCACATTGTAACGGTAAAGTAATTATATTTTCCAGATGCAAGAAACTATACACTAATAAGCCATGCATATGCTAATATGAATCATGAATGAAGCTAGAAAAAAACAGAGATCCAAGTTTGGCGTGGGGAGGGTGGCGGGTAAATAAACAAGAGACTACGACTATCAAGTTCAATTAAGGGGGCTACAAAAATTTCCAGATTAACACTTGACAAGGGAAGTTGAAACTAATATGCTTAGTCCAACATTCTGTGTACTGCAGCACACTGTTGTCATGCACTATTTAACTAGTTTAAGGGCCAAGGAAAAGTAGGAAATATAGCTTTTCAAGAGCACAATATATTCCTACCTTTCCATAAGAAAACACAGATGCAAGTTCCAAATTCTTTATCCACTTCTTGATTCTATTCTGGTTAAGTCTCAGCACGGGAATTGATGTGTTTCTTTTAATGCTTTAGTTGCTTTTAATGCTCGAGTTCCTCTCAGCCTCAAAATGCGTGAAGCTGCTAAAAATTTGCAAAATAGCACCGCAAATCATCCGAAAGCTTTTTGCAATCTCACAACTGTTATTAGACCCCTCACTTCTGCACATTCTGCAACATGTAATAGCTCTAATCTAAGTGATACCCATGCATTTTAAAATAAAGTTCCACGGCTCAAGATGCATTGTTTCTTATATTTAGCCAAAGGCCTCTTTTTGGCTCTATTGATATTCAACGTTTTTCAGATCGGAGGGAACTCACAACAACTCAACTAACAGTGGTAGAGGTTTTGACTTCTCTGCTTATTGTTTTTCCTCTGTTGGAGGTTGGGGTGTGAGCCGCATGTAAGTTAGACTTTTGTTATAATTATTTATTAACTCCACACGATTGAGGGTGGCAAAAAGTCTCTGTAAATATTTCCAGCATGAGAAACCAGAGCTAGCTCAGTTCCAAAAGAGTTGCACACGTTTGTTCAATATCTCATAGCTCCTGTAACCAAACCACATTTCTTATACGAATAATGTATAGAGGTCATACCAACTCTTTAGACCTTTTCAGCAGTTTTGTTTGCAAGTATAAGCCATCTATAATGTTATGTCTGTTAGTTTTACAGTTGCCTAGCATTTTATCCTTCAAACATCCCTTATACCAACTCTCTAGACCATTTCAGTGGTTCTGTTTGCAAGTTTTAAGCATCTATATGGTCATGTTATGTCTCTGTTAGTTTTACAGTTGCATAGAATTTTTTCTTCAAACATCTCTAATTCCTCTCTAGACAGACTGTATATGGTACATAGAGGAATTGGCTTCCATATATTTCTTTTGCAAGCGTAACTTTGTAATTAGAATGACAGAGATACGCTTTTTTTATAAGAGCAGAGATTATGTACTTGTTAGACTCTATATGGCCATACGATACCATATCACGATATGGTATCGTGAGATGGAATCAGTGTTTGGACATGCGATTTTACGCTGATTCCATCTCATGAGATGTGATTCCATATTCTCCAAAAACCATGATATGGAATTATATGGTAATTCCATATCATGATTTGAGATATTTTAATACAAAAATTGATCCACGAGTTTATATTTTGTTAAAACAACCCCACATTTATATCTAATAACCATTTATTTCATATGTAAATAAAATTTATAATCATATCATTACTTTTTAAAATTTATTATTCTCACCGACATAAAATTTATTATTCTCACCAATATAGTCACTTTAACTCACACCAACCGATTGTTAAAGTGATGAAATATTTATGGTCTATAAGCATAAAAATATAGTTGCGGATGATATTGACCAACAAATGGCTCAAAGTAACAATGTTGGTTCATCTTCTCGGTCACATGATCGAGAAATGCAGTGAGGAAATTGTCCATACTATGTGGGAGGATTTTATTAAAGACTAGTATACTACAATTTATGTTCAATTTTTTTTATTAAATTAAAGTTATATGAAACAATTACTTAAGTGGAGAACAAATAGCTTTGTAATAATTTATTACGCGATTTTATATTTTTTTGTTTATTTGATAAGATTGAATAAACAATTGGGGCTATTTTAATAGTTTTACAACTTATGAGATTTTTATGTCTATCAGAAAATATACAATACAAAAATTCCATATCGCATGTCCAAACAAAACTTCAATTTCATCTCATGATTCCGTATCGCATGGCCAAACAGGCCCTAAGTCTTTAGTGGAGAACAAGCCCTGTTTTTGTTCTATAACGGTACCCTCTTGATACTGTTCATCACCAAACTTACTACATTTCATTAAAAAGAAAAAGTTATCTGCATTATTTTGCTAGGAAATATTTGAAGAAAATATAATCTTGAAAACTTCTGCAAGACCTTTAAATCAAACTAGGCAAGCGTTTCTTAAACTTCTTGCTATAAATGGAAGTAAGGTATGTCAATTTATTAGGTTAAAAGTTTGAGACTAAGAAAGTATAAGATGTTTAATATACTCATGCAGTAAATATGCTGCTATATTCTCTTCTTTTTTTCTTGCAAGTAAATATGCTGCTATATTTAACCAGAAAAGAAGGAGAAAAGTCCATTTGACAAATTAAAACTTACGATAAGGGATCTGAAAGAACACTTCTGAGTGATGGTTCCTTATTTAGATTGTCTCGGGCGACCTGCAGATCCAGACCAAGAATGAGATGTCTTCTTATGTTGTATTCAGACCAAAATATCCATGGTCCAATTATTGTGGTATCAACCACCAATATAGGAAAGACATACTAACATCAAGTGTTTTTGTTTCCACCACAAGAACAATTTTCACTTTTTGTGCAATTACAAAAGATGTGTTATGTAAGGAAGAGTATCCAACTAAAGGTTCAAAAGTATCAAAAGAGAATGTAATTCCAGGTCCAGTATGTAAAGAAGCGGACAAGTTCACAATTCCACATTGATATTTCCTTTTTTAAGATTGTCTCGAGTCACATGTTGATTTTGACCTAGAATGAGATGTCTCCTATTCTCCTAGAATGACATGTCTATTCATGCTGCATTCAAATGAAGTTATTTATGCTCCAGTTCATGTGGAATTGATCATTCAAGGTAAACAAAGAACGTCCATATTCCAAGGAAAATATTTGTCCAAGTAAAACTACATTGTGGTACGGGAGTTGAATCTCCACGCTCAGCATGCAACAAGAGAGATGTTGAAAGAGAAAAAAACATGAGGTAGGGGACCAAATCCCCCTAGGAGGTCTCATGTTTTATGCTAGATGATTAAACATGAAGCATGATTAACACTAGATGCTTTGTTGAAATGAAGTTGAAGACAGTTGTTTCTTTTCTCTTTTAGTCCCGTTAGAGGACTTCTATTATTATTTTGTACTTATTTACATATATTAAATTATTTTCACTTTTTACTTTTATTTCGCATGATGATACATGAATTGAGCATAAATGGAATAGTGAGGATTCATATAGAAGATCTCAACTTGTTTGGGATTGAAGCATAGTAGTAATTGTGAATGGTTACAAGATCAAGAAAGGGATGAAAAAGCTTTGAACGATCATTCTTTGGGTATGCTGGGTGCTACAGAGAGAAAGGAAGCAGAGTTGCACCGGTACAGTAGCTGAAATACAAGTACCTTAGATTCTAGTCCTCTGGTGTAAGTTAATAGACGCATACGATGACCAGAGCTCCATTGATGTTACTCAATTATAGGAGGAAAATGGTTGTATAGGGTGTTTCGAAACCTGACTATCACCATCTTAGTGCTGGTTTTGCCATATTAATGAACTATTTTTTGTACTGATCGGTAAAAAGAGTTGATAAGACTTGACAGAAAAAGGAACATAATTAGATTATGAGGCACTCACACCTAAATTGAAGTTATTACTTGGCGCAAAACCAAAACAGACCCCATAGCATTAAAACTTTGCAGAAAAAGGCTTTTGCCTGTGCAAAGAGAAACACCATTTGACCATCTGAAAAGAAATAGTACTTACATAAGCATTATCAGTATTGCTACAAAGCATGTCTTCCTCGGCTGAAAGGTCATCCATAAACTGGCTTACAGATATTGGCACGTAGCTATGAGGAATAACATGACCAGCAGCTGTAATCGGAGAACAATCCAGTATTGCATTGCTTTGAGGTATAAGCCTAAATGCAAGTGATGTCCTACAAGATGTAGCTGAACAGCTCAGTATTTGAGTAAACTGAATTTTGTAAGCCAATTAAAAGCTCAACAAGCCATGTCTACCTTCCACCACAAGTAGTGCCCACATAATTATCAGCTGAACCCCGGTATACGGCTGCAGGACGAAGACTGGCAGTAGCATGGCTGAGAGCTTTCCCAGTAAGCAATAGTAAATCCCCAGGAGTCAAGCCACTATCTGCTAGATACCAACGACCATTGGGATCACAAACCTAGGGATAAAAAAGAAACAAGCAAGGAAAATGACTGATGGCACAGAGGATCGAGAAAGGAGGCTTTTTTTAAATATATATATATATATATATATATATATATATATACACAGAGAGAGAGAGAGAGAGAGAGAAAGGGAGAAGTTGTAACATATTTATTTGGAAACTATGCACAATCTGAAACTCAAATGAAAAATCTGAAAGAAATCAACAGGAATACCTGAAGACCAGGAGCATCAGATGAAACTAGTGTCAACAGCCCCTTCTCTACTTCACCATTTGTAACTAGCTTCCCTCCTCCAATAGCTCCTTTCCCATTTTGAGAGGTGGTATTGGAGAAGGTTGCAACAACAACAGATGAAGAGGCCTCATTAACGGGCAGCGGATTATCATCAAGCAAGTGATTGAAGACACTACAGAGCACTATGTGTTTGGTCAGAATGCATTTAAGACATAAAGAGGATCTGAATGATATGATCGAGCCATGACAGAAGTTCTTACTCGCTTCGCAATCGAAGATGCCTTGCAATTGCACATAAAGCAGCACGAGCTGCCCTTCCCATGCAGCGGAAAACTTCAGTCATGCATGGGGGAGAAGAGTCCATGTCTTCCAAAGGCCTAGCATATAAAAACTGATTATCAAATCATTAATCCATGTGGAAGAGTGTTTAACCCTTAAATTTGAGATGTTCGAGACTACTAAAAGGAAACTAGACAGGCTTAACAAGAATGTATTCAAATTCAAATAGAAGTTGGTTTTTTTTAACCTGTTAAGCAAGAAATTGGTTAATAAAAAAAACTAAGCATTAAGATGGTGCTTCGTATTGCATACAGAGGGAGCCATCTATACAAAAACAGAAAAGAAAGGCCCCCATCACTTTCGATGCCACACCTGTGTCGAATTCTCCAAAAATACACTACTAATCCGAGACGTAGTTGTTGACATTTTTGAAGAGTCTGAGCAACATAGTTATTGACAAGCACAATGCAAGTTCAGCTGTTGTACACTAAGGAAAAAACTAACTTTTTTGCAAATAGAATTCAATTTTTTTACTATTTCTAAGTCATTTGCATCAAACAAATCCCTCTTTCTGACCTCTGCAAACTAACCCTGTCGAAAGCAATGCCAGACATGGAAATAAGTTCCCTCACTCCATTAATCATTCGCATATTCTGACTCTGATTGTATAAGACTCTCTTTTTCTGTTCCTACATCTCTATAAGAATCAGACTTTCTCAGCTTTATCACAAAAAGGTGTCAAAAAGTGTCAGAATGGACCTTCTCAGAACAAAACACTAGTATGATCAAGTTTCTTTTACAGTCTAGAGCACAAACATTATGCATCAAGGTAACATACTGAGGAGTAAGGAGTACTGATGACCAACAATCAATTACATTAGTTCACCAATCAATCACCACTCCATCAATTAGGCCTCAAACCCAAAGTAGCCTCCTTTCCTCTCTATTCATATGCACATACATAAACGTTGTAATCAAATAAACTTTTACATTATTTTTAAGCAACTCTCAATCTGCTGCAACCCACTTTTTCTTGGTTTGGAATTGACTATGCATTGTAGTTAAATTCTACAGCTAAAAAAAAAGAAGGGAAAAAGAACACATTTTGCTTCTACTCCTTACCTTCCAGCTCTGTATATATAAACCCCACGACCACTCTTTCCCAAAGCAGCGCCGCCACCACCATTCTGAGCAACCGCCCTCGTCTTAAAAAAGTACCTAACCGACTCCAACCCACACCGTAACACCGCCGTACCTTCACCACCGAGCTCAATCACCGCAGCGTTATGCCGCATAAGTGATCCTGAAAGCGCTTCCACAGCCCGCAAATAAGGCCCAACCGGAGCTCCATCATAAGGTACAATATCGGAGAGCTTAACCCGTGCTAACGGCAACCCATGTTCAACAGAAGGCGACCCAATTGAAGGAAATTGCTGGGTATTTGAAGTTGATGTGTTGGGGGATCTAAGAACGGAAGCTGAAGAAGGTGGAGGAGGATTGATTGGGTGAGTTGAGGGAGCAGTGGAGTGATGATGCTGATGCATCATGACCATAACCATGGATCATTTCCGTATGTATATGTGCTTGATTTTTGCTATATTTGCGTACAAACACTGTGAAAATAGTGAGTTTTAGGGTTTATGCTGTTGGAGAGATAAATTTTTAGAGAATTTTGCAAATGGGAAAATGGTGAGATTCTTGAAAAGGGAATTTGAGAGGTTTATGGCTTTGCAGAAAACTTGAAAATGGGAGTTAAAGCTCTGAAAGAGTGGTGAAGACGACGAAATCGTTCCTCTTTGTGTTCTCTTTTTTCTCCTTACATTTGGCTATGGAACTTCTACTTTATTTTATTTTTGTGTTTCATTTTCAAAACTCAAATTCGAGATATGTTACCACAATTTATGAACGTGAAACCATTTTTTTTATTTTAATCTACTTTTATTCGATGACGTCTTCACACATTATATGTGTAGGATGGATGAAATCAAGGTTTACATTCAGAATTTCATGTGATAAAGAAGATTTAAAGAAAAATATTGCAGAGTGGTGGTTAGATCGACTTATGTTGTATGAAACGGAGTGTTGGCTAGTAAAGAACTTCATGTCCAGAAGATGAAAGTTGTGAAGATAAGAATGCTGAATTGGAGGTATGACATATTGAGAGAGATAAGATTAGGAATAAAGATATCCCGAACAATATATTTTTGGCCTCATCAAAAGACAAAGATGCAAGAAACGACGTTGAGATAATTCAATTATGTGTAGAGGAGATATACAAATGCCCCTATGAGCAAGTGTGAGAGGTTGGTTCTTCCTTGGCGTACAAATGCCTCTTTTTTCTTGCTTGAAATCTATGAAAAACAAGCGGGATGAGAGTTCTCTCAATATCAAGACTCTATCTTCACAAAAGAGAAGTAATATTAGCGTACATAGTGGAATTATTTATTAATGCTTCTCTCTAGTAACAAACCAATCCTATATAAAAAAATCACAGAGATGTATGATCCTTCTTTAAAAAGTTAAAGAGAAATCAAGGAAAAACTAAATTATTTCTTCAAATCAGTCCAACCCTTTTATAAATTACAATCTGAATCTTTTGCAAACAAGTGTCAAAAAGACAAAGTCTAAAGGTACAAAACTACAAATGCCATTGTATGGCCATATTTGTATGGCCATATTTCAACATCATGTACACTTGAAGACCACTCTGTGACTCCTCATTTCCTTACAAAGACTTATTTCTGAAGTATGATTCCTTCCTTTGCAATTAGCATAAATAGCAATGAAAACACAAGACACTTCAGATTTTGTCGTTCCGACCCCAAGCAAGATCAATAGAAGTGCTTGAGGCATTTCATCAATGCCTCGGTGTGCTCAGGCTTGCCTACAGAGACACGGACATATCCCTTCAACTCCTTGCTGTTGTAGTGACGGATCATCACTCCCATAGTCGCAAGGTCTTCCTGCAACACGAGTTTCTACAGTTAAAATGTAGGAGAGACTGGAATGCATTATGTACTGGCCAACTGCGCCTTCAAAATTGCAGAACGATATATTCATAAAACAGATGCAGTACAAAGAAAGGGTGAGCATGGGCACTATTATAAGCATCACTTCACAACCGTGCCTTAATATAAATGTCAATACTACAATTACTACTACAACCTTATGCATCAAACAACAATTCCTCAATCTCAACCCATTGATCTCCGACTTATTCCACTGTGAAAGACCTCAAATACGTCACATCCTCAATCTTATGTTAATTCACTGTCTCAGTAGTGATTGATCATCTCTTGCTTAGCATAATCATTGAGTATCTTGGCAATCGAACAAACTCTCTGTAATTCCATGTACTACCATAACATAAAAGAAACAAGGTAATCTATTAAAATGCTTTTACTTGTTCATGTTCTTTAATACTTCTTTCACCTTGGTATCAAGCTTCTACACAGTAATGTTTAGCCCAGGATAAAAAGACATGAGACCGATTAAATACATAAATGAATCGGAACAGAAGAAGCGACAAAATTGACTTTACAAGTACAGAATTTGGTGATATAAGCACGTTTACCTTCAATTTCTTAGCATCCATTCCAGACGTAACCTTACAGAGAATGAAATTAGAATAGCTAGGGTATGGATCAAGAAACGGGACTTCTTTCAAGAGATTAAATAGCCTCTCCCTTTCTTGCACTAGTGCCACTTTCACATTCTGGTATAAATGACATAATAATCAGTAAAACTTCCTTAAAAAAAATGATATTATTACTTATAAAAGAGATTGGAACATTTGGGCAAAGTTATTCAATAATGCCAAGTGGAAATGTTCCATATCCTATGATACCTCCAGATACGTGGGGTTCTTTAAAGCTGCACAAGCAGCAACTTCAGCAGCAACAGACACATTATATGGTTGCTTTGCTCTCCAAAGGAATTCAATAATACTCCGTGGAAAAGCTCCATATCCTACTCTTAGTCCAGCTAAACCTGAGGATTGGGATACCATTTAAATTAGTCAACTACACTTAAATCCCAACCACCCATTTATGACAGCACTTGTAAACACTAATTTCATGAATATGATACACAGGAGATGATGATGTATCAGCCACAACTGATAAGATCTTGCACTATATCAGCAAAAGAGCAACAAGAGGCATACGGTTTTTCCAAGCACACAGATTGCATTCTCTCATAGATGTCAAATGGAAAAGAATGAACCTACCAGCTCTTTTGCTGAACGTGCGAAGAACAATCAGATTTTCATGCTTCTTCACCCACTTCATCTTAGACTCCATTCCAGAAAACTCAACATATGCTTCATCCAATATTACCAATATAGGCAGGTGAAGTATTTTCGAAAGAGTTTCATCATCAATTATACTGTTCAACAACATGATAGATTGTCTCAATAGAATAACAACATAAAGGAGGTAGGGTATCTGTTGAAGTGTGTGACCATCTCATTTAAAAGTATAAGCTGTTAGAAAGATCACACTTTTTACTAGTTAGTGATATTCTCAACACGCTCCCTCACGTGTGGGCCTGATTTTTTTTTCATGGGCCTAGCACGTGGAAATTCTTTTTAATTTGGGTGGCGGTGAGATTTGATCCCAGGACCTCTTATGTATAATGCCAAACAAACTCTAAAAGAAAAAAAAGTCAACACAGTGGAAAGTGAGCAAATTTACCATCTAAATACAACATAAATTTCGATTGTCCTATTCCCTTAGGTGCAGAAATACATGCAAAAATCTTATTTCAAAAAATACAATAAAATAAAATACATGCAAAAATATGGAAAGCATATAAAAAATTATCTGCATAAAAATGTTATTTTGATTATTTCAATTAAAAAGAACTAATATTTCATCAATTTACTTCATAATTGCTTATAGCTCTTTTTACACCAATGATGTCATTATTTTTATTATTATTGAGAAGTAATAATATTCTATAGATGGTAAAACAACAGTAAGATGGTGTGTTAAAAATTACAAAGTGTGCAAAGCCCCAATCATATCTAGCATGGAATCTACAGCATTTACGATGGCCATGTTGCACCAAAAAAAACTAGCAAAGAAATACAATTTTGTTTAAGACTGTATGTTTCTATGTTTGCATTCAAAAAATTAGTACGTTTCTTTCCATCCATATTATCCACAAACGATGATGGGAATAGTATCGAGACCATCTCATCATTGGTGTTCTCCCCCAATTAAAAAAGAAACACAGTATTCCTGGCTAAATTGAAATTCTAGTAATACTTTCCTATTAGTCATTTTCTCCATCTCACGGACTTAGAAAATAGTGAAAAAAAGAGAAAGGAAAGGTGCAACTGAAAGCTTTGAAGATGATTAGAACTTAGACAGGAGGGGTTGGGGGGAGAGAGACTCTCACATGCAATACAATCAAGGGGAGCAAAGTACAACCACAATGAGAAATAGACAAAGAATACAATGTAGCAATACCTCCCATCAGGATTATTAGGTGATGTCAGAAATATGCACTTTGGTTTCTCACGTTCAACCACTTCGGCAATCCGTTCTACATCCAGGCTAAAGTCTGGGTTCCTAGGCACTGCCAGTTTGACAGAGCTACAGATTAACGTATTGATAAAAGTTCCAACAATAATTATCGCATTGAAGAAAATTAGAAATTATCAGCTTATTTCATTTTGCACCATGCTTTCAAGATCACTTTGTCTGAATGTAGAGTCTCTGAATTTTCATTGTACTCACTCCATTTCTCTCTTAAATTTCACAGTTTCACAGTACAGTATTACCAAGCAATACATCATTTATGGGAAAGGTCAGATGATTAAGTAACAACATCAACTAACAAGCTGCATTGATTCCAATGAAACTACTTGTTATGATAACTATCAATCCCCCATAAAGCACATATATAATCAGCTTACAATGATGAAAACTAGGAATCCAACATCCTTTGGAGTGAAAATGATTAGATCACAGAAGTTGTTTCAGGAATCAAAAAGAGCTGATGCCCAACCATAAATAGATGTCATCAGATAATGACGGTATTTTACTGATCAAAAAAATTAATAACAATGTCAGAGTGCTTTATCTAATGTAAAACCAAGTTATTGCTCGAACTAAGAGACAATAGGATCTTATCTATTTCTCTCTCTCTCTCTTACATTTAGTTCCTTACTTCTTCTGTATACCATTTATTTTCCAAGATTTCCCATAATATATTCAACCAAAGATGATTTAGTGCACCAAAACAGGTCCAAGTCCCAAGACTCTTCTAGAAGAGATAGTATCTAAGACTCGGTATGATAATAATGAGGAACTCAGGAACATAATTAAAAATCATATCTACCCTTGATGACACCTGCTCCATTTACAGCTGCATCAAATTCATACATTGTGAAAGTGGGTGGGCAGTCAACAATCTTGTCACCAGGATCTAATACGCATCTGCAGCAGAGAACAATTAAATATCTGAACTGTAAGTCAAACAAGGACTATATCTCAAAATGACACACTTGTTGTCAGCATTTAGTTAGACTTTATATAAAAGGAAAGTCTAATCATGATATTTACCTCATTATCAAATCAATGAGTTCATCTGCACCGCACCCTGCAAGAATATACTCAGATTCAAGGCCAGAATCTTCAGCAAGAGCTGCACGCAACGTACGGCTTTCAGGATCAGGATAAATATATGGAAATTTCATAGCCCCCAAAGCTTCGTTTACCTGCAAGAACTTCAACAGCTTAAAATTGACAAGGCGGAAAATAAATACACAGATATTTTTCCATTGAACAGTGGGCATTGCAAAAGATACTAACTTGCCTCTGGAGGAGGTCCATAGGGGTTTTCATTAGCGTCTAATTTCACAATGTCCTCAGGCTTTCTACCAAGACGAGTGGACAACACCTGTATAGGTGCAAGTAAGTTTTCAGATGCAACAAGAAAATATCACATCTAACACATAAATACCAATCATGTGGTGGTATATTTACTCATTATATCCCAGAAAAATGAGAAGGAAAACAACAAATATATCAGAATTTCCTCATAACACCTTTCTTTGCATAGCAGACATGTGATTCAATCCTTACATTAAATATTTTTTTCCAGAGAGACAGAGGGAGAACTTTACATTTCATGTCTATCAACAAAAGGAGAAAAAGAAAACAAATGATGAAGAATTTTTTTTTGTAAAAAACAAACCTCCTAGTAGTCATTTGGCCTATATAGCTAAGTAAAGAAGATATGACTAATTCCTGTATGCCTAATGATTCAAGACTCAAAGGGTCTATATTGTATAAAATTTAGCTACTTCCTCAGAAAATAATTCAAGACCCAAAGGATGATAAACTGGAAATTACTGTGCCAAGAAAATACATTTTTCATTAAGCAAACTTAATTACTGCAAATTTCACACATTTCAATAGAAAACGGTTGGCAGCACGACTTGTATTCACAAAACCTGCCAAGCTGATAAACCAACAATCACCCACTAAATAGAGGAAGAACATCTTATGTCCCTAAGGCTAAATGCACTATAAAGACAAATAGATAGGATGCTTAGAATGATTCACTGAAACCATTGACAAAATAGTCAATGACAAAGCTCAGATGCCAGATAAAAGCTGCTTCCCCCCATCCTGCACAAATCTAATGTTTCACATTTTTAGTTAGTATCCTTTCAAATTTCACAGGTTTCAATGGCTCCCTTTTAATGAATACCCTCTGCCCAACCAAGAAAGCCAATGTTATTCAAATTCCTATATAAGTTCCCCCACCCACCCCTAAAGTCCTAGCTGCAGCACTGAGCATTGTCAGTGGTGAGTTCAAGTTCTCAAAGTCCTCCTTTTGGTTTGATTATTTAACTTGATTCGCTCAACACACAATAAGGTTAACTATACAACAACAGTTAAGCTTCAGTCTAGCTTCAGTCTATATGAATCTTCACTGACCATATTACTTCATATAAACTCAACTCATGCCAATATTATACAAAAATAATTTTTTTTAAAAAAAAAGGTACAAAAAGTTCTTTATATTTTCTACTAACATTGACTATAATCGGTACGTTGTCTCCTACAATACAATTAGCAACGGCTTTAAGTTCTACGCACTAAGAATATATTTATACAAACAAGTTACTTAAAAGGTAATTGCAGGTAACACTATCTTTTTTCTTTGATGACCATGGTGTTTCAGCCAACTTTCGCACACCTCGACTAGTTCCACGGGATACTTGTCACCTCCCACTAGCAACAAGTACCACTATTTCTTTTGATGACCATACTGTCCGAGTCAGCTTTCGCACACCTTGACTAATTGCACGGAATACCTAACACCTCCCACCAGCAACAGGTATCGCTATTGCAGGTAACAATATTATTTTTCTTTTTGATGACCATGATGTCCAAGCCAACTTTCACACACCTCGACTAATTCCAAAGGATACTGGTCACCTCCCACCAGCTATTGCAGGTAACGCTATTTTTTTTCTTTTTGATGACCATACTGTCCGAGCCAACTTTCGTACACCTCAACTAATTGCACGGAATACCTAACACCTCCCACCAACAACAGGTACAGCTATTGCAGGTAAGACTATCTTTATTCTTTTTGATGACCATGGTGTTCGAGCCAACTTTCACACTCTTCAACTAATTCCAAAGAATACATGTCACTTCCCACTAGCCACAAGTACTGCGATTGCAAGTAACACTATATTTTTCTTTTTAATGACCATGGTGTCCGAGCCAACTTTTGTACACCTCAACTAATTTCAAAGGATACTTGTCACCTCCAACTAGCAACAGGTACCGCTATTGATTGCATTGGTTCATATATAACTTAAACTCCTTTCACCTATAAATAGAGTAAAACTAAATGTAATCAACCATACAACAAGAAACAAGAAATGGATTATATATTTTTTTTTTTATGATCATGGTGTCCAAGCAAGCTTTCGCGCAACTCGACTTATTCAACGAGATATTGCCACCTCTCACCAACAACAAGTACCACTATTGATTGCATTGATTCATATATATAACTCATAAACTCCTTTCACCAATAAATAGAGTAAAACAAAATAATCCACCAATACAACACGAAATAAGAAATGGGTCCCAAATACTCACCTCAAATGGCAAAATGGGTTGATAAGGGGACAATTTAAGAAGATGGGTCCGAATAAAAGAACCCCCATTTACACCTTGTTTCTGCTGATGACTCTCCTCTTCTTGCACGGACACTGAAGAGGCCATACAAGTAATTCTCCTCCTCCGATTTCCTTCGATTAAAGAACTGGGTTTTGCTCTACCAATGCAAATAGATGAAATGTTGCATAATTCAATCACACCCATCAATCGAAACTTGCTATTTCCTGCATTCAAAGTTCATTTCTTGAAACACTTAACGCAAAATCAATAAATCATTACATATATAGAGAGAGAGTAGAGAGAGAAACTGTATATAATATATATATATATATAGAGAGAGAGAGAGAGAAAGTAGAGAGAGAAACTGCGTACAACTGGATTGCCGGCGGGAGAGAAACAAGTTCTGCAGGCAAAAAGATAGTGATGGTCGACTTGCCTAAGGTGAAGTGCATTAGTAGCCATTTTTAGGGCTGTTATTTAAAATGTAACCATTCGCAAATGTATTTAAAATATAGCCACAATGTAAACAGAACTAAAGTGGCGTAAGGTGTGTGAGTGGCTAAAAGTATAAATATGTGAACTTTTGCAAATAGTAGTTAAGGACGTTTGATAGTTGATTAGAGTTATGTTGATATTAAATAAGAGAAAATTTTTATATTCTTATTTTATGCAGATATTAGTTATGCAAGATTTTGTTATTTCAATCTTCTATCTTTATAAGATAATACACAATTCATTCATAACTTACATATTTATTAACAATATGAATTTTCAAATTCCAAACCAAACACAAATTTTTTAAATTTTTTTTTTCGTTTTTCTTCGTAACACAAGGATTTAATACATGCCTTACTCAAGATGTTTAAATTGCCAAACACCAGCATTTTTAAAGTGGGAATCTTCACTTTGTTTCACTATAATGTGATTTCGAGTATGTTTTAATTTCTTAAATATTTATCGTGCTTTTATTTGACTTTTTTTTGTTTCCCTCTAGTATAAGATATTCGCATTGAAGCCTGACTAATATGAATTCGCAACACATAAAACTCCATTCAAGAAGAAGCGCTCCCTATCAAAGATTTCTCCGTACCCACGTACTTTTTTTGTTATGTGGATGGAAGTTTGAGTGTCATCATCACTTCTGTTCATTTCATATTTCATACTTCATAGAAAATAGAGATGTATATTATCACTCCATTGATACATTTTTTTTAGCTTTTATTGAGGATCAAATTATGAAACAAAAGTGATTTCAATTTGGTCATATGGATGTGTACAACCAGACTTTTAAAAAAAAGGCAGCCTGATATAAGTATCCCACATTTACAATACGCAAGGTCCGGGGCTCGAACTCATGACCAATAGGTCTCACGGAAATAACTTTACCATTCGTCCAAGATTTCCCTTAAAATAAAGACTCTAAAAAAAAAAAAACTTGAAACAATTGTTTTTAACATTTTAGGTTACTGCAACTGAAACTTGTCCACTCCAACTACACGAAGCAACTACATTCGACATTACAGGATGGAATACGACATCGATGCAAGCCTCATTGAATGCCTTAATCTTTCTGATGAGCTTACAAGTGTTGGAGTCGTAAACATAAATGTATCCATCAGAGGAACCAGATATTACTTTCTCACCATCCAAGCTGAAATTGCATCTTATGGGGAATCCAGAAACACTATGGCCTCCATATCTCCTGTACTTGTCAAGTCCAAATGGAGGCTTGGTAGAGAAAATTGCTATGTAGTTTCCATTTGACTGTGCTATAAATTTGGGATCAGAAGGATGGCATCTTATGGAGGGACATGTATATGCTTCACCGTAAACCTGAAGTGTTCACGAAATTAGCCTTCTTTTAAAGAAAACAGATAAGCATAATTTGGCAAATATGTGCTATGACGTATTCCTGAGTATGTGAATGTGGATGATTGACGTGTGTGGCATGACAAAAGATATCCTCACTTTCTTAATGGTCATGGATGTGCACAATTTCTCCTTAACTTAGACAAATGTATCAAATTAAGAACACAGAGGCCATGTATTATGTAAGAGCAGAGAAAAAAAGATGGGGATGGAAGAAGAGATCCTTGACTGAAAGAAGAGAAGATTAGAAACTTCAAAGGGAGAGCCTGGAAAATGAAATGAAGAAAAGAAAGGGGACAACAGGGAGAAGGACTATGAAAGTCAACTGGAGAATAGTAAATTTAGCTACATTTAGAGAATTGGAAATGTCATGTATGACTTCTGCACTGACTCAGTACGTGGCAGATCATAGGAAGGTGGTGATTTTTCTTTCTTTTTTTCCTAATAGGCATGCATTTGCATAAACATTGATGAACACCTTCAGGCTTCAAACATGCTTGATTGTATGAACAACATCTACATTTCTAACAACACTCATGAAATGTGAAGGGAAATAACATCTTGACATTTTCACCTAATGACTACATAATTCATGACGTGAAAAAATCAGAAGCATAAGGAAACAAAACCAAAAGGCATTAATGAAGAACTTTACCTGGTTAGATAGAGGGATTTCTCGTGAGACATCCCAAACCATAATTGAATTTTCACTAATATTGCTTTTGGATGTATCACTTGATGAAATTATTCGCTTTGCATCAACTGTAAATTCAGCATCAAGGATAGGATCAGGATTTCGCACATATTGATGGACCACCTTCCCAGCTCTTATATCCCATATTTTAAGGTGACCTTTCGAACCTCCAGAGAGAAAGAGATTATAATTATCTGGATGAAATTTTACCACTCCAACAACTTGATCCTCATTGAAAACCTGGGTTTCAGTTCCTTTTTCAACATCAATCAACCTTGATGTGCAGTCATATCCACAAGAGAGCACAAATAGACCAAATGGCGACCACTTCACATCTTTGACAGCCGCATGGTGACAATTAAGTACACGTGCTTTCTTCTGATCTCTGCTCCACACATTCCATATACAGACAATTTGATCCATTCCGGCAGATGCTAGAAGGTGAGCTGCATGGTGAATAACATACATGAATACAAGTATGCTATTGAATCAGCAAAGTATCACAAATCGGAAAATAAACAGTAAACATTATAGAGCTCACAACTAAATGATTTCATGTAAGTAATCAAGCGAATCATTGACTCACATCATTGTAAAAGAGTGAAAGTTATTGTGCTTGGTTAACAAAGCATTCTTGGTATTTTAATACCTAAAGAGAGATTTTCTTCTTGGTTTTTGAATACCTAAAGCAAAAGATTTTCTTCTTGGTTTTTGTAAAGGCTAAAATTAGTTACTTTTTTCCTACGATAGCCCAGAACTTCTAAAATTTAGCCATTCAATTTTTCCACATTTTTTATATTTTCCAACAAAGTCTTGATTCTTTTTGAGAAATTAGTTCTTTCCTTATTGTTTTGGTAAAGAACAAGAAAACTACATCTATCTGATCCTTCTTTCGATAAATTTGGAAAGAGTATCCACCTTTCTAGATATCACAAGTAAACATACAAAGTACACCAAGGCCCGAGCAAATATCTGGAGCAGTTCATGTAACTAGATGATCCAGTCTCATCCTACTAAATGCATGAAGTGACGCAGTTTCACAGTGAAGTCTAATTTGTAGGGATTTCAAACCACAAGGGAGTTCTGAATCTATTTCAACATCAATGGCGGCAGGTAATCATCAGGACCTGGAGGCATCCATGCTAAAAAAATTATACGCAAATTTTGATAAATATGATAATGATAAAAGGACTTGCACTAAAAATCAATAGCAGTACTTTGGCAGGGTTTACCACTCACCATGACTTGTAGACCACTGTACAGCATTAACTGATCTTTTATGTCCATCTAGAACTACAGACAGTCTTTCTGGCATGTGGATCATGTTCCCGTAGACTTTAGTTTGATCTCTCAAAGCTGACAAAATATTATGTGGCAGAACTGAATCCAAAATGCTCCCTAAAACTAAGGACAAAAAAACTCCAAATAATCAGTTGCAGACAAAACTCAAATTGAATGCAGAAGATCGAGAGAAAAGGTGCTAACTATTGCACAAAATATTACTATAAATTTGCACAACAAGAAAAGTTGCCGGGAGGTTCCTAGTTGCTTTCATGTTAGTAAGACTTGTTGAGCCTCCTTTGACACTCTGATGGGCAACAGTGACATCCTCTCAAAACCAAAGATCTTCCTCGCAAAAACATCAATTGCAATGAAAAACTGATGAGTTGTTTAACAAACTTCCTTCCCTAAGGTGAATATTTGCCAAACGTCAATAGCTGGGTCCAGTAATTTTTCTACTGAGACTCTTGACAGTTGACACTAAAGCAACTGTTTAGATAATGTTATATGAATTACATTGCAAGAGAATAAAGGGAAAAAGTTCACCAAACATATGTGATGAGTGATCAGAAGATAACCCCATAAATTTCACTTGCTTTTTCCAATCTGACCAGTATTTGTGTAGGTAAGGGGACTGCTCTGGAGTTTATTGAAGGATGACCGACTTCACAAGCCAAAAAGAGTAGGGAAGGAAATTTCTGTGGATTTTATTGAAGGCTACTGAACTCACAAGCCAAACTAGCCATTTTTCAAAATGATGCTAAATAATCATCTACCAGTGCACTGCTGAGCCACTTCTTACAAACTAGGTTTCGGCAAATCAACCACTGATTATAACTTATCGTGTTACGGATTCCTTCTTGATTTCCACAGACAGTAGCTTTCGGACAAGGGTAGTTACTCTTATTCTTAACAAACAGCTCCACTAATGCAGGGTAGCAGCTAAGTGAAGGGATTAGTTATCTCAAGTGGAGGACTGACCGTCTGTATTAGTTGTAAGCTTATACACAACAAACCTTTTTTTTTGAACATTATATCCAAAACAAACTTTGGGTCATGAGTTTCTCACAATTTAAGCTGGTGACATGATAGTTAAGCATAAAGCAATCAGCACTATAAAGGTGTCTGGTTAATTAGGTTTTCAGCAGTAATAAGCAACAATAAGTCAATACTAACAGCACAGAATTTCTGGAAGAGCCCATCTTCATTCAATAATGCATCAATCTGCCAAAAGAACATCAAAGATAGTCCTCTCTTTTCTTCCCCTCTTACATGATGCTGCTCTTCTCCACCAGGACCTCTTCAGTTCCCTAGTTCTTTGGATTAATAAAAGGGTTCTGAATATGCTTCTCATTAGTAATAAATGACTTATCCTTGCATAGAAAAATTGAAGGGGTCTTTTTTGGCAACAATTAAACATTTTAAATTCATTGACTTCTTATTTACTATTTTTTTAAAATGAAAGTGTTGTAACATCAATATGCAAGTACCTCGACAAATTCACAAGCCTGTTACATACAACACAACAAGCACAGGTTCGGGGTAATCCTATTTACCGTGGTTAGAGCAGATGCCCTCACACTTATTGTTGCAGCTGTAAATTAAGCACTAAACCATTCCCTTCGCGTCAAATTCACCCTCTTCAAAGGAAAAGGATGACAAATTTCAGCCTTTTAGGCATAAATATTCTTCTAGTATTGTTCCAGTATTTGCAAATACTAGTTTGACAATGAGTATTTGAAAATATTGAACCTCACATGAAATATTGAAATATTGACATGACGGTGTATGTAACAATCTTTTTCTTTCCAAGTGAACTTCATGTCCAGAAATAACTCCAACTTCTACATTTTTTTCTACTTCAACTTCAAGTACAATTTTTAAAAGAAAACTTCAACTTAGATATTATCCAAAATGCCTAACTGTTGCAGCTGTGATTGGAACTAGGACCTCTAAGGGTATGTTTGGTATGGAGAAAAATATTTTCCAACAATTGTTTAGTCCCAGAGTAATAATTCTAAGCATGAATGAGAAATATATGAACAAAAAAATTGAATCTTTTTTATGATAAAGTGAAATCTCAATTTATTGGCAAGGAAAAGTATGCCTTTAGAACCTTGATGCAGGCAAAGCGCTCAACACGTTTTGACCCTCTCCGGGGTTAAGCGTGCCTTTGACAACAATGACACACCCTAAGTTGTTACTCGCTTTACTCCCATATCTCAACTCCTAAACCGTCCCTTTTGAACAAATTCATCTTCTTTTAAGCAAAAGAGTATCATAAAACTTCAAAAATTTCACCACCAACCAAACACAAAGCTCACAAGTTCTCAGTTTAAGTAAAAAAAAAAAGAGAGAGAGAGGGCCAAGGGAGAAGTTGCAAAACCTGGTGAACTGTTAGGGGAAACCGTTGCGCTGAGGTCTGGAACTTTCTCCACGAAAGCCATGGCAGCTCGCTCTCTCTTAGAAACGTATCTTCCTGGAAGGGAAGCTTGCTCTGGGAGATTGGCACTTGGATTAGACTTGTAGAGTGGCAAATGATTGCTAATTTGGTGAAAATTCTCGAATTTGGCTCGTTTCGGCTGTGGCAAAATGGGTCTTTGAAGGTGAATTCGACCATTGTCTTCTTCTTCATCAGAGGTTCCGCCATAGACTTTACACAGAAGGTCCATTCGATCCCCAATTCAACAAGAATTCAATCGAGCTAAAATTAGGGCAAAATTGAGACGAATTTCTTACGTTTGATTATACAGTATATTATTCTCCTTTGGTTTGAACATGAGTTTGCATCAGATTATTTATTACTGAGTGTTTGATTTGTTATATTCAAAATAATATATATTGATAAATAAATTGTTTGTTTATAAAATTACTTTTCACTTTATTTAAACTTTTTAAATTCTTCTTTGTGAGCTTTAGTTATTCATTTTTTAAAATAAAATTTTTATTTTATTTAACTTAAATATTTTTATTTATGTATTCTCATGATAAGTATCATGTGTATTTAAAAATATAATTTTTTTCTTATTTAACTTAAAAATAGAACCTTCCTCTTAAGTTTATTAAATAGAAGAAAATCTATGAGAAATCAAAATAAAATAAACATAAGAATTAGTCAAATAAATTCATAAATAAAAATTATATTTATATAATATAATTTTTTAATAGAAAAATATGTATAATTATCATAAAAATAAGGAGTAGTAAATATTATTATACATGATATTAAAAAAATGTAAGAATACATAAATATGAAAAATGATGTATAAAAAGGATTTAAAGGGACATATTTGTCATTTACCTAGGTTATCTCGAGATTACTATACCACCCATGGGGAGGGATAACTTATCCCGGTACAAATTATTAATCTCGGGATAAGTTATCCCGGACTTGCCAACCAAACAATATAATTTTTTTTTTATCCCATCACTATTATTTCTAATCCCTCACACCAAACATATCCTTAAGGGACCTGATGTAATAGTAGAAACTACTAATATTATTCTTAAGGGACTGAAATGTAAGGAAAGAAGACTTCTGGGGCCTAGATTCCTGATTTCGGTAATCACATATGTACTACCTTTCCAGAGGAATGTACAACTCAGGTAAGTTTGATTTTTACACTTTGTTTGGATGGTGGCTACTTATTGTATCATATTGTATTGTATCTAAGTCAATGTTTCGACAAATTGTATCGTTTCTCATCATAACATGATATCACACTCAGTTTACATTTTCTTTGGGCTTTGCAGATTATTACACAATGAGAATTTGCTTAGTGCACACAGAGTACTCACCCGAAGGACAAAGGCTGTGACCTATACATCCAATATCTGAAAATCGTAACTTAATTTTACTCTGTCAAAAATTAGTCACTCTTCTCTTGCTAGAACTCATGAAAGAAGTCTAATAAATAAGAGTGGATACGAAAATTCATATACCTGACTCCAACTAGTTTTTGAATCAAAGCATAGTAGTTATATTCACATGAAAACATATGCATAGTGGTGTTCACAACCAGCTTTACTTATGTTTGTTGTGTCATATATGAGGAAAAAAACCTCTATAAGTTGCTGCAACTCATGAATTTGATGGTTTGTAGTTCTCTATATTGGCATATCAGAAGATCAAATATTCTAAGTAAACATGACAAACTCACTTCTCCAGAATCCTAGTAGAACTATGATATCACAACACCAACCTCAATAGAACAAAAAATTCTACTATTAGGGGTCGTTGGTTCAAAGACAGGTCATACAAGATATTATATATGTTAGAGAAGAGAAACAACGTACTTAGTATAGTCCCACAAGTGGGGTTCGAGGAGAACAAAGTGTACGCAGACCTTACCTCAACTTGAAGAAAGCAAAAACACAACATTTATGAAGACATAATGTAATAGCAGAACAAAAAATATGTTGTGTTTGCAAAAGGGGGTTATTGCCATCAAATGGAAACAATATAAAAAATTGTGTCTGCACAATGAAATAGTAGTAATTAATAAAGAATACAAGTGTTTCTTCAACTTTTTTGTACTATTTCTACGTATGTATTGCTAACTATCAACATTGAGGAGCTACAATGTTCTGGTCTACTTGTAAATCCATTCATTTGCACGGCCTCCGGATTCATCCATATCGATGAAAATGCTCACTGCCTGCGGTATATAACAAGAGAGAACACGATCAAAAGCATAGCGAGACAAACTTTCGGTTTGGACTGGCAAAATAATTCACAAGAGTGACGTGATATTTGTCATTATAAGTTCATAACAACCTCTGGAATGCAAAATTTGATATATCTACGTGCTTCATAAACATCACAACTGATAATATCTGAGATTCTTATAAGCTCAGGATAGAGGTTTATGCAGAGCCTTCATAGGACTAGGAAGCAGTGACAACAGTACACTTTTATTGTTCGTATCCTACATATGGTATCAGAGACGGAACTAGAATTAGAATTATGGGTTTGTATTCGGAATTCTATCAACATTCCATCTAATTCACTGGTTAAAATCTATTATTTTGTACTACTTAGTGGGTTTTTAACCACATACATGGTCTAAGCCAAAGCTATTGGGTTCAGATGGACCCGTAGCTTATACAATAGGTTCACCCCTGTATGATATGCATTGGATAACAGGGTCCTAGTGTACGGAAAATGCGATGACGCAACCCTCACCCTCACCCCCACCCCACCCCCACAAACCCTTTCCCACAATCCCCCAAAAGAAAGAAATAAAAGATTATAACTGATCTGTCTATAAAGCATAACTAATACTAACCAAAAAGTGATGAAGGCAATGAGATTAATATAATCAAAAGTTTTGAGTAGATCAGGTAGAAGATGGCATCAAGTATCAGCTAGAACTAATTTACCTTCCCTATCCGAGGCCGCTCTTTCAACTTCTCAAGGCTATTACGAATATGTGAAACAGCTCCCCAACATTTCAATGTGTTTGCCACATCATCTAGCCTCAGTAGGTACTCTTCTTCAGTTAACGGGAAAGATCGCTTTATAACAGAATCATGAAGGCACATTAGACAGAAATCACAGTTTTTTAAAAAATTTCTACACTGAATTTCAACACATTCTAACAGTTACAATTTGTGATTTTGTGTTTTGACAGATCCCAAAGGATTTTGAAATCTTTTTTCCAGAAAAAAAGGGGGAAAAAGGTCACTCGAACATATTAAGTTGTTTCTTTCAACTTATCAGGGCAAGTAATAAAACTCATTTCTAACGCCAAAATTTCAGTTTATTTCTATGTCAGATGTTCACTTTATTTGATCAATAATAATGTTGAATATCACAGACCAAGTCACCCCAACTATTCAAGATAGCTGCAGGAGAGCGGTAGTTAGCATGCTGTCTTGAGAAAATTAATATTAGCATCTCATCTAGTGTATCAGCTGAATTTAGTTAAGCTAAATTAAGTTCATCTCTCGGTCTTTTGGTTAATGTTAAATGTTCAATATCATTCCAAGTAATCACCTTTAACTTATATCTCTTTCTGAATTGTAAGATATGTTCATCTTCTTAAACACTTGGGGACAAGGTTTAGAAAGGAAAGTGCAGCAGCATCACATCTGATATCATGCTTCTGGCATGCTCTGCCAAAAAGCCCAACCCCAATCATGACGAGAAAGCAAGATGAAAACAAAAGGAGGGAAGGACAAACTGAAACTTTGTTGGTGCTATTTGGTTTGTTTCATATAGAGTGAAGAGTCAAAAACACACCTAAAATATCCAAGTTTTCGAGTTTCATACCTGAACTATCAAGTGGACGAGTTTCCTACCTGAACTATCACCAACTATTTATCAAAACATACCTCAACTATCAATTATTCCCTTTGTGTACCCGAACGATGGTGATATTTCAGGTAGGAAAGGGGAACATCGAATAGTTGAGGTGTATTTATATAAATAGTTGGTGATAGTTAAGTAGGAAGCTCGCTCACCTAATAGTTCAGGTGTAAAACTGGAAAAACTGATACTTTTTAGGTGTTTTTTTGACTATTAACTCTTTGAAACAAGATCTTAATTATCTGAAGAATAAGGAAATTCAGCCACGGCTTTCAAAGATGAGAGAATACTGAAGTGCGTTCTTCAGAGGCTGACATCTCCCAAGTGGAAAGTATAAGATAAACAAACTTTGGTTCTTCACAAACTTTGAGAACTATGTATCACACTGGGGAACATTTTAAAATATTCATCAAATCAAATGGTGGTAATAGTTTAATGACAACAATCGATCTCATTACGAATGCTAAAGAGATCAGCTCACCTGCTCCCTGTATTTCCACATAACATTTAACGCAAGAAGATTTTTCCCCATGAATTCCTACATAAAGAGGATATAGAGATACAAGTTAAGCATCTAAACAATGTTTATATATCCAACTGCCAAAAAGAAAACTTGCAACATCCATTGGAATAGTTAATTGTTTGAACGATCTTTTTCATGTCAGCTTGATTGGTTAATTTGATCTAAAAGAGCATACAAAAAAAAATAATAATCAAGAAATGGTCATTTGAGTAACAGGTTTTAAAGTGGATACATAAAACTCAAAACCTTATCAAAAGAACTTTATTTTCAAGCACTTTTAATGGGATTTTAAGCCGATTTTATTTATTAATAGCATTACACCAACCAATAGATTTTTGAAAGTTCGAAGTTTTGGAGAAGTTGCATGTATCTCTACGGTCAATCAAATACATACTCCCTCTGTTTCAATTTGTTTGTCTGGTTTTGACTTGGCCACGGAGTTTAAGAAAGAAAGGAAACCTTTTCAATCTTGTAGTCTTAAACTAAAGGTATGTAGAATGTAGCAAAATGTCTTTTAATCTCATGGTCTTAAACAAGCCACATGGAAAGTTGGAATTAAAGAATTGTCAAAAGGGAAAGACTTCTAAGGAAAGTAAGACAAGCAAATTGAAATAGAGGGAGTGTTATAAATACATCCGAAATAATGATTAAAGAATAAGGAAAACAAGTACCTTCTTAATCAATTGAACATCATAGGACCTTCCATATTTATTCCTTATCAGAGCTGCAAGGTCTATTCCACTAAATGCAGAGTCATCCCGCCCGACGATTCTTTCAAGATTACCCCTTAAAATTTCACTATTTACCTGAAAACTAAAAATTAGGATGCTTGTTTGACATTCAGACGATCAGTAACATGCATAGACATGTATAGTGTAGCAACCATGGAATTGCACCAGCAAAGGCATTTTCACTTACAGATTCATTTTCATTTTCTGGAGGATTCTTACTATCTTCTGAGTCATCCGGATCATTTGCATCACCGGTTGCAGCGGAAAAAACTGACCAGCCTTTTCTAGTATTTAGGTGGCAGCAGCTATTAAACTTCTGAATTTTTGAAGGAAACAATTCTTTCCAAGAAGATTCTACATCCGTATAACGAAAACATGAAATTTTACTTCTTTCCTTCACAATATGCTCAGGACCTCCTCCTAATGAGCAGATACGAGGGTGGGTCCCTAGAGAACTCGTCATTCTGAAAATTTGGCATCAAAGCACAAGTTACTGACCAAGGAAAATTTATTTGGAATTTTCTGAAACACCAAATAGGAAGACACCTATAAAGGTATGAACTTTTATTCCTAACATGAAAGACACAATATGTGATTCCATTAGACATGAACGACTGGACATTAAAGTTGAGCTAGTGTTTGTCTAGCAGCATAAGCAAAGCAATCAGATTGCAGCTTTAACAATTCACTATGTTAGTATACAAAAACTTTTATGATCACAGTTTTGTGCAGAAAAATTTCAGTTTCAGAAAATCTAACCTCCACATGTTGAAAACCAGTAACAATATAGAACTAGAGAGTTTTAAGATGCAATTAGGCCAAACATCAATGTCTAAGTGAAGAAACAATATTTTTTTTTTGCTAAATCAATCGTAGGCATAATAAGGACATACTAGATACCTAGTATATTGCAATGAGTTAACTAAAGAAAGAGGGGTAAACAAGGGTTGATAACAATATTTTCAAAGGCGCGCTTAAGCACTGAAGTTATAGATATTTCAACAAGAATAAACTCTGGACTACTCAGTATAGACTCATTAAAAGAATTACTTTTAGGTCACACTAACTATACATGAGTCTAAAAGCCATTCCCCCTATGTATCAAGAAGATGCTAAGCAGCTATGTTGCTCGAACTCTTTGAAAATGTTGACGAGTGCGTACCGGACTCTTCAAAAGTAGTGCATTTTTGGAAAATCCGGACAGGTGCGGCAATATTTTGGAGAGTCCGAGCAACATATCCAGGAAGATGTAATACACATCGATTTTCGTGCTTATTATTGTATCCTTGCGCCTCCATCCAACACTTTGCGCGTATATTTTATATGCCATAAGCTTTGACAATTTAAATGCCCCATAACACACACGTGATGTCCAACACCTGTACTTAGTTCATGGTAGCACATGCTCAAACATAAGGTTCATGGCAAGCTAGATTGGAAACCATAGCTTCTTTAAGAAACATGTATACGATAAGCTCATTCTACCAGAAACCCACCCCTGCACCTTCTCGATAAGCACAAACTGACTATGTAAAATGTTGTTCCTCCAAATTCCAAATTTTTCTTGCTCTTTCATAATGTAGGATGTTGTAGCCAGTACAAGTTATTCTTAGCTAGGCTAGTGTACATCATTTGATTCAACATCAAGTTGTCATAATTCATTATAGCTATATTAAAAAAAGGAAAAAAAGAAGAAGCTAGAGTTACTTCATAATGCATCAACGTGGACCTTCTCCAAGGAGCACTACCATTATTTCGTACATCATCAAGTGATGTACTAAATTCATATAACGAGTTATATATTCGATGTCAAATTCAAATTCCATTAACTTCATATTCTAGCTGCACCCAAGGGTGTGTGGCCTACTAATCACGAGGTCTCAGGTTCAAATCCTAGTGAAGACAAAAACACAGTGATTTCTCCCTATCCGTCTATGCCTTGGTGGACAAATCTATATGTACCTGTTGTCAGGGGCGGATCCAGGAATTCTATCAAGGGGGTTCAAAAAAAAATTAAACATGCTAATATTATCACTTAAGTTCACTTAAGCGAAATCTTGAACCCCCTCAACCGTTGGGCTACTCCTTTGATATATATTCAGGTGGTTCAATTTTAAATATATACATGTACAAAAAAAAATCGATCTTATATATATAGTGTAATTTTTTTATCGAGGGGGGTCGGATGACCCCCTGCTAGAACTGTACATCCGCCACTGCCTGTTGTCGATGGGAGGTAGCACTCAAGTTGGATAGTACACCACAGCTATAAAAAAACATTTAAATTCTAGCTCCACCTACTCCATTTCAATATTTACAAACTATAAATTTACAACTCAACAACTCAAAGAAGTGATAAAATCCCGAACCCATAAACTTCAAATCCTAAATCCTAAATCCCCTCAAATCAAGTATCTTTTAACTAGGCACATACCTTACTTTTGATACATAATGAGAAAAAAAAACCTTGTCATACAACTATATTTCACCCCTCTTTACAAAACACTTAACAAACCAAAATTCCAACAATCCCTTCTATAAATCATCAAAAATTTTCAACAAAATAAAAAAGGGAACTTTAGAAATCAAGATTCAAAATAGATAATTGGATAAAATTGACAAAAAAATAAATAAGTGGGAGAGGAAAATACCTGGTAGAAGCAGCAGAATTTGTTGTTGTGAGGCCCCGGAAAAAGCTAGTTGAAGGAATAAGAGCTTTAAAGTATGGTTGCTTTTACTTCCACAACTAGAAATCAAAGTTTCAATTTGTTTATTCTATTTTAATTTGTGAATATATATCAAAGTAACATATATCAAAATTAAATTAAAAATTATAATTTTAAATATGCTAGGTAAAATATAGAAATAAAATAAATTATTTTCTTTCATAAACATATAAAAAAATAGAACAAACAAATTAAAATAGAATAACACGTAAGAGAGATAAATGGGATTTGTTTTTCTCATTTGTATGTGTGGGGCAAAATGGATATGGAGAGTAGTTTGGTGGAAGAGAATGCCTTACACGTCATAAACTAGTGTGAGATTTTTTTTATTTTTTATAATTATATTGTAAATAATTTGTGCGTAATTTAATTAATTTTATGAATTTTTAACACTTGCCACTAATAATAAAAATAAATATCATATATTTTTGAAATTATTTAATCTCTTGTATGCACATGAGATTTTAGAAATCATGATCTTTATTGACTAGTATGTCATACTCTTGATTTTTCTTTTGTTAATATCATCTATACTCTGATTCGACTTTAAATATTCATTATGTAAATTTTAAAATGACTTAGAATTTGTATTTGATATCAACATTAAAATTTGACGAAATTAAAATTTGTGCCAAAAAATCATACATTAGAGAATAAATTTGTACAAATTATTATAACAATAAAATATTTTTTAATTAGTATCGTGTTTGAATTATATTTTTACAATAAATGAGTTAATTTAGTTTTTTGAAATCATCTCTTAATAAAAATAATTTCATACTCAAAATTTTACAAAATCGAGATAATTAGTGTTATTTAAATCTAAAATAATTGACTTCTGGTTAAGGACGACGCAACGAGAAGTCTTCTCACTGTTACCTCTATCCTTGCATTTTTAATTTCCAAGTTGTCCCATTTATTTCCTATTATTTTTATAATCACTATATTTGACTTTTCAAGTTGTTTTTTTCTTGAATTATAATATTCAAAGATTTTTATAGATATTACCGGAAAGAAATTTTGAAAAGGAAATTATGTCGTTATACATTTTGGTAGAAATAGAACCAACAACCGTAATACAGCGGTTGACGCCGTGAAAGGTGGTCGGAATCATGGATTTTGCGGACTCCGCCACCACCTCTACGACGGCGATGAGGTCCTCCACCTCCGCCGCCGATGATGACATTCTATATCCGGTATGTTTTACATGAATTTCTGCTCATCGTTGACGATCAATTTTTTTCTATATATCCCCATTTTGTTTCCTTTTTATCGATTATTATTACTGTATGATGCTTGATCAGTGGATCTGAAGAGAAAAAAATTGATTTTTTTTTTTCTGTTATTTTGAGTAATTTGATAAATTTTTTGTCTTTTTTTATTTTTGTGTGTATGGGGGTGGGGGAGTGTGGGGTGGGGTTATGCTTTCCTGCGTTTGAGAATAGGAGGTTGGAATTTGTATAGCAGCGATTGTATTTTCCCTTTTTGTACGGGTAAAAGTTGGTAGATAGAGTTATCTATATTGCTGGTGGTAGGTGGCACGTATCCTGTGGAATTAGTTGAGGTGCACGAAAGCTGGTGTGGACATCATCGTCATAAAAGAAAAAGTTCTATACCACTTGTCTATTTATTTTACTTTTGTCTGGCTAGCTTGCTGCCTTGCGTGCTGCCCAAATAGTTCACTAAGTTTTCATCCTGCTTAAGCAATATGGGAGGAGGATGCATTGTCATGCTTTCTTTAGTGTTTTGTCTTGGATTCTTCAATCATGTTTTTTTATTTTTTTTTGAACTGTTTTGTAATGCTTTTACTCGAGCCGAGGGTTCTATTGGAAACAAACTCTCTACCTCCCAAGGTAGGGTGTAAGGTCTGCCCATACACTACCTTCCTCCGATTCCACTTGTGGGATTATATTGGGTATGCTGGTGTTGTTAAGCAATATGGGAGGAAATCACATGGCTTTTTTGCCTCTATTGTTACCACTTGTCTGCTCTTATCATCGAAGTACTTGCTTTTGAAAAGCCCTATCTATGGTTGGAGGTAGAAGTAAATGAGGTAACTTAACATTTAAGCAAGTCTCACTCGTTAACTCAGAAGCATTTAAGCTTCTCTCAAAGTTGATTTCACTAATTTTCTATCTCTTTTTTTCCTCAGTTGTATCTCCGGTAAGCTTCCATGCAATTTTCACTCATCGTTGGCGATCATTTTTTGTCTATAAACCCCATATCTGTTTCCTTCTTATAAGTTATTAGACGATACTTGATCAGTGGATTTTCTGTTATTTTTGGTAATTGACCAAAATTTCATCTTCTTTTTCTTGTCGTATGTGTGGCTGCCTGTGTTTGAGTATCTTCATAGCAGGGATTCCTTTTATCCCCTTTTTGTTTCCTTTCTTCCTTTGTTTGTTTTTGGTTCTGATAAAATTTTTACACCTTTTGTCTACTTTTTTTTTTTTGAATAACCTTATATTTGGCTGGCTTGCAAGCACCTCAACTATTTCACTGAATTTGGCATCCTATAAGTACCCCTAAATCTGTCTACCATGTATTAGGTGAATGGAAGGAAATCACATAGCTTTTTTGCCTCTGTTGACATGATTTTTCTACTTTTATCAATGAAGTAAGGCTTTTGAAGTGCCCTACCTGTGGTTGGTAGAGGTAACTAACCATTTCAGCAAGTCTCACTCGTTAACTCAAAATCATTAAGCTTCTCTCAAAGTTGATTTCACTAATTTTCTATCTTTTTTCTCTCTGAAGTTGGACAATTTAGACATTCTTGAATCAATACTGAACAGCTTAGTTTCTCAATGGCGTGCTATTGTAGGAGGAGCATAATGTGACATCTGTAAGTGATGATCATGAAACGACATGTTGGGGCTGTGGGCTCCGTGTACTTGTTTCACCACATGTACCTGCTTTCAAGTGTTTCTGGTGCGGAGCTATAAGTAACCAGAACATAATTAAATGTGAGAACCAGAACTTCAGGTGGAGACGATTGCGAGACCGGTGCTTTGTCAGCATCCTCATTGTCTTCATGCTTTTGGTAATATGTAAGTGATCAAACATCTATTATCTCTCCTGCATCCCTGATCTGCAGGCATATTTGATTCTTTTCACGAACTTTTAGCTGTATGGTTATTGCCTTCTCTATCTGCTTTATCTTTATATAAGGCTTGCACTATTTGAATGATTTTCATGTCAGTTTTTAATGCGGCAGAAGTCAATGTGGACACCTCTTTGTTTTTGTGTTTCATGTATATCCCCCGGTTCTGCCAATTATAGCCATCTGCTACTTTTCTTGTTCCTAACACTGATATAAAACAGCATGGAGCAATCAAGAAGTTTATCCATGCTGGAAGCCACCAAGACTGCCGTATCAACGAAATTTGTGTAATTTAAAGTTAGACTAGGTTGCTATAATTGATGCTGATTAAACCGATAATGGCTGTTTCATGCATCCTGCATGCGCTCAGTTTCTATTGTCTCTTATCCCTTATTTAGATGTTCAAACAGTTTGTGGCCGTACTGCTAATTTGCCTGTCTATTGTTTCTAGTCATTGGATGCAACAAATCCTCGCAATTGCTGCATAAAATGCATCAAATTTCACAATATACATTTTTGTCTCTCACAATATGTCATTGCGTTAATTGTATGGGCATTTCTTTGCAGCTTTATCTCAACTTGTTGGATGTAAGACTTTATTATACATTCAGTTTTGATATGCTTTTTGGTGTTTCAGGTGGCGGTATTTGGGCCATTTATCCGGTATTAGTTTCTCCCGGTTACATCTATGGCGGTGTTAACATTTTGATTGCTATAATATTGTCCATATTTACCCTGTCTACCTTTAGCCTTTCTGCATTTCGATCTGCTGGTGCTCCACCAAACATACTGTGGGGTAGCTATCCTGCTGTGACAAAAGGAGCACTTGAGAATTATAGATTTTGTGAATATTGTGCAAAGCCAAAGTCACCTAGGGCACATCATTGCCGTTCTTGTGGGATGTGCGTATTGGACATGGATCATCATTGTCCATTTGTAAGTTCTCTTTATTCTTTTACACTTTGGAGAAGCTGTTTTATTCTCTAGAAGGTTATGCCTGTAAATTGTCTCTAGAAAACAGATGACAAGAAAGTAGCTGAGAAATTTAAGAAGCCTAATAGACAAGGATAAACATGTGTCTGGGAGTTTAAGCCTAGAATTGAGGTGGACCCTATGTTGTAGAAATATTCGGTTGGTGATATGCGCTTGATGATTTTTTTAGTTTAAAAATCGCTAATGGATGGTTCTGAACCCAGTTGTATGTGTAGGTCCTTTGGATGATTATGTACTTGTTGTTTCTTTTTCACTTCTGAAATCCACGAAAACCTTTGATTCCCATGGGTGTTTGATAAGATGCATGATCCTATTTTAAACCACCTGATCAAATGCAAATATTATATGTATACCTCAGTTTCAAATTTTAGCTTTGACATTTCAGATCTATCACATTTAAACTCCTTGACCTAAACTTCTACAACCCCCCACTGGAAAAGAGGAAAAAAGAACAGTACAAGTAAAATAGGTAGAGAGCAAATATTTGAAAGAATTAACCAGGATTCTTATACAGTTTTAAAGAGAAAAAGGAAGTTCCTTTACAAGAAACTGAATTAAATCTATAGACACCTATCATACTTGACATCGAGAGCTATGATGTCCTAACAAAGAGAAAAAGGGGTGAAAAGTGACTCAAATTTATACTTCCTTATTTTACGGTGTTATACTAGCTATGTTATTTTCTCTTTGTTTTTTTAAAAAAAAAAAAGAAGTAAGAAGGATGAGTCTGAATCTTTTTGTCAGAATCTGATTGTCAGAAAGTTGTTGGTATTAGTGTTATATTCTGTCCTACTCAATTACAAGAAACTTGAATCTTTTTACTGTTACATTTTATGCTTTATCAAACTGAAAATGGTGCTAGCTATTGTTGTTGAGAGAAATAGAGGGCAGTAAAACTACCTCAAATAGAAAAAAGAAGAACCTATTTACAGGGAGCGAACACCAGAGGGTAAAAGATACTCATGTGTTACTAGCTGTGTTTTGAAAAGTGAAAAAAAGAGCAACAAGGTTGAAAAACCATAAATAATTGAAGCGCACAATTTAAAGATACCATACGTAAGTGAATTTTGTGCTAATCAATTAAAATAAATGATTTCAGCATCCAAAATACAAATAATGTCGATATTAATTCAACTCTTCAAAATCGAGATTCAAAGAATCAACTATTTCTCAGGACCCCCTTGTGCATTGTTATTTGAAGTGCGCACTTATTTGAATTGCATGGCTTCACCCATAAGGTCACGACCCTCACATCATCCATTTGAACAATGAAGCAATGGCTTTTAGTAACACTGGTTAACAGTTAGGAACAACTCACAACGGGGAGAGTGAAGAGAAAATGAGCCCCTTTCAGAATATATACAGAAAATCAAGAGAGATATAGGTCTGGGCTCCGGGTGCATATATTTTGATTTTACTTGCTTCATGTGTAGCATGCACACTGATGAACAGTATCCAGAACTTCTGAATTTTTATGAACTGATGTAGTGGTGTTTCTTGCTCTAATTCTTTGAAGAGGGGCAAATTTCTTGTTTGATGATAAGAATATTTATTCACAAATATAGCAAGGTGGTGCGGTAATGCTTTACAAGATTGTAAGGGACTTAAAAAGGCTGTAAACCCACTAAAATCATTTACTCCAATTATGGTATAATCCTTTCATAACATCTTCCATTTTTCCAAGTAATCATCCTATACAAAGAGGAATGACAACCAAAATTATATAGGGGCCTTTGTCTTCCATCTGAGTTTTAGTGACCTTTGTCTCCATCTAAGTTTCCTTAGAAAATGATGAAATAGAACCAACATACTGTTGTTTTCCTGTAAGAGGAAATAGAAACCTTTAACTGAAAATTTGCCTGATTTCTCTGGCTTCCACCTTACTTCATCTGGATGTACATCCATCTCCCGTCTAATTCATGTGTGATTGACATGAAAAATATGGTGCAGTAAGCATAATATATTCTCATGATAACAGTTGCTTCTTTTATTTATCAGATTGGAAACTGTGTTGGTGCAGCGAACCATCGGCATTTTGTCCTTTTCCTCATTTCAGCAATCATTGGCATGATTTACGCGTCCATCATGTCTGTTTATGCAGTTTATCATATCTGGCCACCATTAAACAACTGGCAAATTCACCTTTTGACTGGGGCTTTTGGTCAAAAGTTGGTTATGAGAATGTTAAAAGATATTTTTGTTGCATTTATGAGTTCTATGTTGTTTTTACCCGCTAGAGGACTTGTTCTTATCTACCTGTTTATTGCTAGTGTCTCTATCGAGATAGGTTTAAGTGTGCTTTTATGGCAGCAACTCTGTTTCATATATGAAGGCAAGACATACTTGAGTCATATAAGTTCATCAGGGGGTGAAGGTACTGCAGTAAAGGATTGCCAAAATTTCATCCGATTCTTTGGCTTCCCTTATACTAGAACAAGATATTTGCCAAGCTTCTTCAGTTCTAAGAAGAGACACAAAAAATGAAGCTTGCAAGAGGTGAATCAATCTCTCCTCCTTTGCTCTCTTTATTCATTTTCTTAGAGCCTTTAGTGTACTGGAAGTTCTGAATTCTCCCAAATACTGCTTTAGTTGATGGATTCTAGTTGGAAATCCCATTTTATAATCTGTTTTTTCTCTTAAATCATGTGCTTATAGTAAGTACACTATTGCCTCATAGACCAGGTGGTACTCCAGGTTCCTGCCTTGGCACTGCCCTCGGAATGAAAAACTTCCACTTGGGCCTTTTTTGGCAGCCTCTAACATAAGAATTAGACGATAGTTGTGTTTCATTTTTTTAATGACATGTCCGTCAATTATTTGGGTGTTAGCAAGGATCTAGTTTTGTTTTGGAACCTCTGGCCTCTCACCCTATCGATCTGTTAATTTATTCTCTTAGACTCTTTTTTCCTGAAAAGAGAAAAAATTGTACCTATGTATTTGGTAATAGAAGTGATTGTTTGTGAGATTATACCAAGGCAGAGGAAGAAAAACAGCCTCTTGCAGAAATGCAAGGTAAGGCTGTGTACATAAGGCCCAATGTGGTCTGGCCCTTCCGTTGGGGGAGCTTAGTGTGCTGGGCTGCCCACCAAGGGAGAAATGAGTCCTGGTCCATGACTTGGGGACATGATTAATAGTTTCTGTATGGCATTTTGGCGTAGGATTCTGATTATGGTATCTGATGACGCTATGCAGGTTTTTATCAGGCATATGCTGTTTTTTTGTGCAGAAAGGTGGACATATATGATGTATACAGATAGATTCCTTCAGACATTACAAATTTCTGTAGAAAGACTGGAAGAATTTGTTTCCCATTTCTGGCATGAAGTATCAGTAGACTGAAAATACAAGTGAAATAGGTTAGACAGTTGAAGCCTACCTAGTACCCCCCGTCCTTGATAAACTCTATTTAAGTTCAATGGAGGAAAAGACCCTTATAATCTGGTGAAGCTATAGAAGAGAGGAAGTGAAAAGGATTGGATTGGAGTAGGCATGTTCAAACTTTTTTTTCTGTTGTAATCTTGTAGCATATGATCTTGTTTTTATCTTGACCTTGAGTATGTTCTTTTTTTCTTCTTTTGTTAAACTGTAATTCAGAGGATAAATCCTCATCCTAGTTTTTTTCCTTTTGGATTAATTTAATTTTGTGACAGTTGAACTTTTTCACTATGTACTGTATTTCGATTATCACACTTCTCTGGTAATGTATTTCGATTATCACACTTCTCTTTTTTCCTGAATGTTTTGTTATCCTTTTTATAGTATTTTTCCATGGCCCCTTCACATTCTTATGAGTCATGTATAGTCTGATACTGGAACTTCACTTACAAGCACTACTACAAAAGGGACATTTAGTGGTAATTGAGTTAATGTCATTACATTCAGTATTGCTAAATTGAGTTAATGACATATATATAGAGTATTGGTTATAAATAATTATATTTATTAATTATTGCTACTATAGCGGCAAATTATACTATTGCCGCTAAATTCTGTATTGGCATATACATAAATGTGCCCCTTAATTTGTTTATATTTTACATTTATGTCCTCCAATTTTGGGTGTGCACAAATAAACACTTAAACGTGTATAAAGTTGAATAAGTAGATACATGAGTCTTACGTGGCATAAAACACGTAGGACACCATGTAGGATGCAAAGTTCCACGTTAAATGCCACGTAAGATGTGTATTTACTTGTTCAATTTTATACAAGCTTAAATGTCTACTTGTGTACAGTCAAAGTTGGAAGATATAAATATAAGCGGAGATCAAGTTAAAGGGCATATTTATAGATTATGCCTTCTTTATTTGTTGTAGTGAAGTTGTTCATGAGGACATATGGCTGGTGTCTTGTTGTCGTCCATTGTTTAGTTAGTTATGGCATTATACATAAATATGTCTTTTAATTTGACTTCAATTGATAACTATGCCCTCCAACTTTGAATGTGCACAAGCAGACACTTAAACTTGTATAGAATTGAACAAATAGACACATTCGTCCTACATGACAATTTTGTGTCCTATGTGGCGTCCATGTATTATGTCACATAGGACGTGTATGTCTACTTGTTCAATTTTATACAAGTTTAAGTGTTTATTTGTACACACTTAAAGTTGGACGGCGTAGATGACAACTGAAGTCAAGTTAAAGGGTCCATTTACGTATTATGTCTTGAGTTATTGTGAAGATCATTATGTTGAATCGTAGGAAAGAAGATCTATTACATGTTGTTTGAGTTATTTAAACTCTATGAATTCATAAATTAGTTGTGAACAAGCATTTTGATGTTGAAAATACTTACCTTTATTGATTTGATATAATATCAACAACAACATCATGTTCAATGAAATCCACAAAGTAGGATTTGGGGTGGATAAAGTGTATGCAGACCTAACCACTATCTCGTAGAGGTAGAGAGACTATTTTAGAAAGATCCTCGATATTGAATATGATTTTTCATTACTAAGAGAGATCACGTTGTTCTTGTTGACGAATTTTGAAAACAACTTTTATAAAGGATAATTAATAAAGAAGAATAGAACAAGTAATTGACAAAATTTATAAATGCAACTTAAATTTAAAGTTTTACTTGAAATGATAAAATTCAACACTCAAAGAAATGTTCAATAAAATGATTAAAATGCAGTCTTAAAATAGAATTCAAATAAATTATTGAAATGAAATCTTGAAGCAAAGGGGAAGAAGTCGCATCATCCTTTTCTCCATTGTTGTTTCTGTCTTTTTTCTCACAACCAACACTCATCTTGTTTGTTTTGATACTTGAATCTTCGTTTGTCAAATAATTCATATTTGAGTTTTCTTTAGTTGGACAATTTCAACTATATTCATCTTCAATTGGTGAGACCCTTAAAGTATATCGTGGAATGCAAGGAAATTTAATGAGATAATAAAAAATAAATGTAACCATTTCTTTTATTTGTCAAATATATAATTACCAAAATTAAAGAAAAAAGAAACTATTGTTGAACAATATTAGAAACTTGTGAAAATACTTAATGTTATAGAGGAAGATAGACAAGCTTTTTATGAATTACCTTATAGAGATTATCGATGAAACAAAATTTAGTACTTTTGGGTATTTCTTTAGTGATATGATAGTTTCCTTCCTTTTCATCTCTTGTCAAAAGTTTTGAGCCATAATTGACAGTATTGTCGTTTAAAATATGACCATAATTATCTGTGCGACCATCTTCACATGTAACTTTATTAAGCTCTGACTCACCTGAAAATTATATGTGAGATTGCATGATATTTGTGAAACAAATTATAAGTTTGGATGGGAGCTTCAATCTATGATTGTATATTACACTACCAATATGTTGTGTACCATTTAGGTCAAGAGTTTCAATTATCTTGAGCTTTTTGATTTAAAATTTAGGATTCATCTCTACTTTTAATAAATTCAGATTACTAAAAACATAAGTTTAATTTGTAAGATGTAAAATTTCATAAGTACCATCAATATCTTCTTGTTGTTGGTTAGGAAATTCCTCCTCGAAAGAATTCTTTTGATCCTGTCTTATGTTGCTTTCGCTGCCTTCTTTGAATTTCTCACTTTCTAACTCCTGTAAATTCACATTGTTTTTTCATAAATGATTGAACGTAGAAAAGTATATTTTGAAATACAATGAGCATGCTCAATATCAATTGACATAAATGTTGAACAATTACCTCGCAGGCATGAAGGAGGGGATACAAACACGTATGATCAATGTTATTGTGCTTTAAGGCAAGATTAGGATTATTCAGCGATCTATTATCAGTAAGGCTCTCAAATTCACCTGAAAAATCATGAATAATCAAATGAAAGATAATTAATAGTACGAGTCAATTATAAAATATAGAATTAATTAATAAATTATATAACCCTAAATAATTTGTTGTTCATGGTTGTGTGCATTCTTTCCCTCTTTCATGGAAAGTTGAGAATTGCTCCCCTTGTTCCCTTGAAAAAATATTAGTCAAGTATTTATTATACTAAAAACAAATTATTGGCAATACTTTAAAATTCAATATTTGACTACTAATACTTCAATTAATTTGGAAAAAATTATTTAATAATAAAATTAAAATTGAAAATAACTATTAATTTTCTCTTTATTTCTTAAAGTAGACAAGAAAAATAAAAATCAATATAAGTCAAAATTACATATCATGAATAGTTTTTTGCACTCGTTTGTCATGTAAAATATTCTTGGAAGAGCCTTCTTGATCCTTTTCAGAAATTTTCTTGTTCGTCTTGACATCCTCTTTGTTTTTCTTTTGTGCTTCGAGCATATTAAACGTATACTGTGTAATTAAATACAAAAGATAAAATCAACTAATTATTTATTAGTTATATTCACAATTCATGCTCGCACAAAGTAAGATCTTCCCTCCATTTTAATGAGTTCAAAGTTGGTAAACAAATGAAATTCTAGAAATCACAAAAGATAATTAATTAGAATAATATACACATATGCCGTTAAAGATACATAGAATATATCTCAGTCATCCATGTACATATACACTGTATTTCATAAATTAAAAATGATGTTTAAAAATTAGAGATAGATATTAAATATAGATTTGAGAGCAAAGACAAAGCTTATAGATTTGGGAGAAAAATAGAATGATGATTACAAGGGAAGAAGGAAGCATCATCCTCTAGCAACACTCATTCTCAGATCAGGATGGAAGTCTCGTTCTCAGACTGAGAACTTGAGTGAATGCTACTAGAAAAATCGATGGATGTCTCATTGTATTTAAATTAGACTATTCATACATATCAATACACAACAACAATTTCAACATACGTAATATAATTTCACAAGTAGAGTTTTAAAAAAGATAAAATGTACAAAAATTATGATATGAAATTGGTAAGATGTACATAGACTGTAACACTATTTTTTGAGGGTAGAGATATTTTTCCAACATACCTTCGACAAAAAGAAAATTGAAACAGGGTTGCAAGAAGAAAAAATCAAACATTTATCAATCTTTTTACTCGTCTTCTATAATTTACTAGAATTGTCTATGAATTCAGAATTAGGACACTTGCTAAAATGAACAACAAATATGTAGATGTATACAAAAGAAAAAAATGAAGAAATGAAACAAGATTTGGATTGAAACAAACTCACCATCACCCAATCGTCATATATATATATATTGGTTCAAATATCTCCTCTTGACCGTTTATATATTTTTTCTAAAAGTTTGAAATTAAAATGATAAAGTGAATTTCTTAGCATCTCCGGTTTAATATATACATCTGGTTTGCTGAGCTGTTCTTGAAAATTATGTTTATTCATTTTTTTTAAAATATGTTATTTGTCAAATAAAGACGACCCAAATTTTTAAAATACTAATGTATAATTAGACTATAATTTTGAATCAATTATTGTAAAGAATTTTATTGTTACGCTAATAGTGATATTTTAACATTAATTGAGAGATTATTTAAAATATAATCATTTATTATATTGTGTTGTGTGTTTTAATTATAAGAATAATACATGATAATTCTATTTTAATAATATTAGTAAGGTGATCAATTCTCCATAGAAATTGTATTTGATATATGTTTTTAGCTAATTCTTCACCATTACGCTAATACTAGACTGACTCCCATTTTTCAAATTATTTACTCGCCTTTTAATTTGGTGATTAAAATTTGCATCTAGTTAATGTATTTTTATAGGTTTTTTTTTTATCTAGTAATATTAATTCTTATGCTAGTACAATAATATTTACAAGACATAATACATAAATATGCTCTTGAATTTGACTTTAGCTGACATTTATGCTTTCCAACTTTGACTGTACATAAATAGACACTTAAACTTGTAAAAATCTAAATAAATAGACACTTTCATCCTACGTGACATCCGACATGACAAGTTTGCATCCTATGTGGCGTCCTACATGTATTATGCTACGTAGGACGTGTGTATCTACTTGTCTAATTTTATATAAGTTTTAGTGCTTACTTATGCACATTCAAAATTAGAAGGCATAATTGTCTACTAAAACGAAGTTAAATGACATATTTATGTATTATGCCTTTTTATAATCACTTTACTATGAAAAAAATGAATTTAAATAGTTTTCAAGAAGTTAATTAGATCTGTATTTGAAAAATCAAATTTACTATCCAATTCAATATGTGCTCATCTTTTAAGACTTTGACCAAATAAATTTATATATTTCTCATAAAGTTAGTCAAATATAATAGTCAATTAATCCAATAAATTCACTACAAAATTGATAAAGAACATTAAATTGTGATTGAAGTAGTAATATTTTTCTTAAAAAAGATACTAATAGTTTGACCAAAACTTAAAAGTATTTTGAATTTCTATTTTGGAGGTGGAAGACCCCATATCTCCTCTCTTTAAACTCGTTTAGATTATAAAATTAACAAATATATGACACACATAAAACAATGAGGAAATTTCATACATAGCAAAATATTAAATTTAATAAGTTTCCTTAGGTACAGTTTGTCTAATTTCGTTTCATAGCTATAGTTTCGTTTATTATGAATATTTTCTTTGTATAATTTACTTGCCAATGTACAAACAAGCTAAATATATATTATGTATTTATACATTTAGAAAATTTCAGAACTTATACCAATCAAACGTATCAACATGATACTACGCGGATGAACAACTATATACTAGTTAATTGGCTAACATAACTATAATTTTTATTAATTACCACTTGCAACTTAATTTTAGCTATAATTACATGCGCATCTCTCCTCTCTTCCTCTATCTAGCCTCTCTCCTCTCTTATACATATACAAGTACAAATCATACAAATACAAATTATACATATACATATACAATTATATGACAGATATACAAATACAATTCACCTCTCTCCACTCTCTACCCTCTATCGCTGGCCTCTCTCCTCCCTCTCCCAATCTCGCTCTCCTCTTTCCTCCCTCTCTCAATCCTGCTTGCCAGGTTTACAAATGCATATGTATACCAATTACATATATACAATTATCTAATAGATATACATATACAATTCAACATATATACATATACAATTCACCTCTCTCCACTCTTTCCCTCTCTCGCTTGCCCCTCTCCTCCCTCTAACATGTAGATACGAATAGTAATTAGCAAACTATAGCTATAGAGCCTAATTAAGTTTATTTTAGTGGCTATTTGCGAAATTTCCTCATAATTATATTCAAGCTATTTAAGCATATACAAATTCTGGATTTATACAATTAGAAACTAAATTATACAAATTCTAGATTTATACAATTAGGAGCCGAATAATACAAATTCTGGACGTGGCTCACATAAATATGGTTATATGTTAGTGGCGAAAAGTAATTTCTTCAAACTATAACTATGTTAAATAATTAACTAGTATATATTTGCGTAGTCTCTTAAAATTTGTCCTTGTCTTAATTGGTATATGAGCTTGCGTCAATAAGGAACAAATATATTCCTTAATTTTGTGATATTGAGCAAATATATCCCTTGTAATAATGTGTGCAGGTATATTTACTCCTATGTTTAACAAATGGTGCATATATACCCTCGTGACCAACTATGTAGAATATACATATATGAACAAACACAATTTACAGTTACCCTTAATAAATGTATTTTAAATTAGATAAAATTGTAATTATGAGTTATTTCTTATGAGACTTCATTATTGATTGTTTTGGTAAAATATAAAAATCGAATAATATTTCAAATAAATATATTTTTTTGATTTTGGTTGTCAATTAAATAGTCATTTAATTCTTTGTTTTATTAAATGAGATGGTAATGTAGAAAGGATGCATAACACATTTGGCTATCAATAGATCGTTTGTAGCTTTCTAAGTCCGATTATGCTGATTTTCACTCTCTTAGTATATTGATGGAGGTAATTTGTTGAACTTGATGGTCTTAGGTTAACCTTTACATGGTTTAATAATCTTGTGTGTTTTAAATCTCTTCAGCTACTGTCTTGACAAAGTCACCTTCACTGAATTTCTAAGTTTCGTCTTATTCACTATGTTTCGGATCTTAGTATTGCTGGCTCTCGAGGATTTCTCGATATTCAACAAATATAAATTGTTTTTTTTTCATCAATGATGTTATGTGAAATGTTACCATATGTAATATGTCATCTGCTTAGCTATACAGGGTAGTTTTGGTAGTACATTCACATTTTACAGTATGGTAATCTTATTATTGTTAATGACTCATCACAATTAACTGTTGATTAATTAAGAAGTGTGTTAATTGGCTACTTAATTTGAAAAGTGCTTTTGTCAATACTAGAGCAACCATTTATGTTTTAAAAGTGTTTCTACGTGTTTTCAAATAGTAGCAATAATAAATAGTCATAACAAACAACCACATAAAGTTCAAATCCAAGCGAAAACCTTCCCTAAATTTTGTTGAGTAAATCAAAGTCACAAGACAACGACGACAACAACAACAACATAGTAATAATTAATTAGCGCTACCATTTACTTCGACCTCGACTGTAACGCTACCCCTTTACTTAAGTAATATCCTAAGCTTCTCTCTTAGCTCTTTTCTTAGCCTAATCTAATTTCACTATTCTATTAGTCAAGATTTTTGAATGAAAATCTAACAGACATAGGAAATATATTGAAAAGGATGTCTTGAAATTTTAAAAAAAGCTTTTGTGGCTCCATCCCATTTAGTAAATTGTTTTTATTTACATCACGATATGTCTCTAACATTTTTCTCACTCATCTTGTTTGTTTTAGTATATTTTTCTTCTTCTTTTTGTTTGTTCTAAATTTGTTGTATTTCTTTTTACATGTAGGAATTTCAATAAAATTTTGAAAAGTGAGATCATACTTTAGTTTGACTTGATGAAAGAAGGCAATATGGGCGATAAGTCCATAAGAACTTGAAATTTTTTGTGTTGATTCTATATTCCCTTTTTTTTTTTATCATATTGTTATGATTACAGTCCTAAGAAGAATGTGTACGTTATATTTTTTATTTTCTGTTTTCATTAGACTTCTTTAATTTATATTTTTAATTGGGCTCAAATTAGTGATTTGTGACTTTATTGACAGTTTGTTAACTACTAACCAAAATTCAAAATTTATAGTTTGTTCTGTAAAAGAAATTAATTTTAACTATTAAAATACACTTTTATTTGGTATTTTTTTGTCATATTTAAAAATATATTATTTATAACTAATGTATTTTATCACTCATTATATGTATGTTTTTATAGAATATTTTATCGTTCTAACAAATTTATAAAAAAAAATCACATGGAATATACGTGCAAAAGACATGTCCAAAAACTAGTTTTATTAATAAGTATTATCTACATTGTACATATCCCATCTTTGCTCTCCCAAGACCTCACCTACGAAATTGCATTAATCTATAAAGTTTGACTAACACAACATGTATATAAACTATAAAGTTTTCCTTATTTTCAATTGCCTATCTTCAACGTCAAGCTAATTTTCTTCAACCAAAAGGGATTGGCTAGGATTCTTAAATTCTCAAAAAGAAAAACATTTCTATCGCTTACTTGCTTACCAGATTGTCACCTAGTTTTGAATTATCATCAATCTCCACTTATCTGTGTTTTCATCATGATATGTCTCTTAGAATTTATTTACTTGCCTTGTTTGATTTAGAATAATTTTTTACAATCTTTGATTGTTAGAGTTCCAATAAAATTTTGAAGAAGTAGATCTTATTTTATTCAACTTTTTTATATATATTTTATTCTCATGAATATATTAAAATAGGCGATAGTCAATTATAATTTCATAATAATTTTTTTCAATTAGCAATCTAATATATTTTTTATATTTGTAAGACACGAATAGACATATATAAATTATTGTGTGTTCCATGATACAAACACTTATATCATAAGTAAATTCGTATGGATTATAGTTTTGAATTTTTTTTCAATTGAGTCAATTGTTGCAGAAGCTATCAAAATTATTCTAATAGTAGAAGTATTTAAAAATAAAATTAAGACTTCATCTGATTGAGTTTGCTAATTAGAATTAAAAAAATTCTTGTATAATATTTGTTATTACTTTTAATAACAACAATAGGTCATCAATATTGTAGTGATTGTAACGCTTTAGAAGACATTCAAAGTTAAAATAATGTCTTTTTAAAGCTAATTATTTGATAATTTAATTAGTTTGAAATTAAAATGTCTAAGAACACATCTCAAAGAATTAAAGACAATTTTACAAAGTCAATATTAAAACATGATTGATTCAAATTTAAGTGAATTAGAATTAAGAAGTCAAACGTAATTGCAAATTTAATTTCCTACATTTTTTAATTATAATCACATCAATCATATTTTTAGAAAATTATAAAACTTTAAGAATATGTGGTAGCTATCTCCACCAACAGTTCCATAGAGAGAGCAAAAAGACATAATACATAAATATGCCCTTTAATTTGGTCTTATTTCACATTTATATCTTTCAATTTTGGGTGTGCATAAATAGACACTTAAACTTGTATAAAGTTGAATAAGTAGACACATAAGTCCTATGTGGCATAATACACATAGGACACCACGTAAGACGCAAATTGTCATGTAGGATGCCACATAGGACGTGTGTGTCTATTTGTTCAATTTTATACAAGTTTAAGTGTCTATTTGTGCACACTCAAAGTTGGAGGACATAAATATAAAATGAGGCAAAGTTAAAGGGCATATTTATGTATTATGCCGAGCAAAAATGTGTATCCTATTATGTTTGATTAGAGCATCATTTTCACTTGTATAATATTTTATATTACTTTTAATTACAAAAATTTGTCTTAATTAGTATATGGACTTGCATCAATAAAGATCAAATATATTCCTTAATTTTGAGATATTGGTAAAATATAAAAGTCGAATAATATTTTAAATAAGTATAGCTTATTGATTTTGGTTGTCAATTAAAAAGTCATTTAATTCTTTATTTTATTCAGGGGTGGCTCAATGCCTTTAATGAGGCATATGCCTTAGGCCCCAAAATTGAAGGGCCTAATTTTTTAGTAATAATAAAATTATCTTAAGCTTTTTTTAACAAAAAAATTAAAAATAAAGAATGTTTTAATTTGTTTCGAAACATTAAAGAATGTTTCTTTTTTATGGATCAATTTTTAAATTTAACTTCCATATGATATGTTTAAGACCACAATATTAAAAAATATTTGGTATATATATCTTTAGTTTAAGATAATAAAAAAAACAAAACTTTTTTTATTAAAAAGAAAGAAATAACTTGAATCTCAAATATAAAAAAATAATTAAAATTTAGGCCTCCAACTTATTTTTGGGTTTAGGCCACTAATTAGCTTGAGCCACCACTGATTTTATTTAAAAAAATTACTTTTTTTTTTCAAAAAAATAAATAAATTGCTTCAAGATATCAGCCATAATGGTGGATAGCCAAGGGGACATTTTCTTTTAAATGAAAATAAATGAAGAAATTAGATAAACTTGCAATTATGAGTTATTAATTTCTTACAAGACTTCATATTTACTGTTTTGGTAAAATATAAAAAATGAAATAAAGTTTTTAATAAACATAGCCTTTTGATTTTGATAGTCAATTAAAGAGTAAATAAAGTCTTTATTTTATTAAATAAAATTAAATTTTTTCCAAAAAAAATATTAGATTATTTCAAGATATCATCCTTAACATGAATAGCCAAATAAAATGGATATTTTCTTTCAAGTGAAAAACACTTATGGCTACTAGCTAAAAAAATAAGTTTGACCAACCCATCATATATATACAAACCATAAAGTTTCCCTTATTTTCATCGCCTAGCTTCAACATCACGCTAGGATTTCTTGAATTCTCAAAAATAAAAAGAAAAAAATTTATATCACTCCATACTAGCTTACCAGATTCTAATCTAGTACTAAAATTTCCATCAATCTTCAATTGGTTTTGATTCCGCACCATGGTATGTCTCTTCGGATTTCCTCACTTGTGTGGTTTGATTTAGTATAATTTTTACACTCTTTGATTGTTATAAATTTGTTGTGTTTTCTTTCACGGGTAAGAGTTCCAATAAAACTTTGAAAAGGAAATTTTTTTTTGATGTTTTTTCTTACATATTTTATTTACATAAATTATTTAAATACATGATAGTTAATTATAATTTGATAATTAATTTTTTTCAATTAGCGATATAATTTTATTTTTTTTTGTAATAATTCGTATGGATTATAGTTTGAAAAACTTTTTCAATTGAGTCAATTATTGCACAAGTAGTCAGAACAATTCTAATAGTAGAAATATTTAAAAATAGAATTGAAACTTCATTTGATTGAGTATACCAATTAGAGTATCATTTTTACTTGTATATATAAGATCAATTTTTCGATTTATATGTATATACCAAGTGATGAACCCCCTAAACATAAGCTAAGGACTTGGTTCAGTGGTAAAGGGGGTTCAAGAATTTGTAAGATAAGTGTTGGGTCGTGGGTTCTCGACTCCAAGTAACAACATTTTTTCCCCATAGTTTCAATTGATTTCATTTTTATTTTCTAAATAAATGAAAAATCTATTTTGTTTGAAAACCTATTGGGATTCATAATATTTTATTAGATAATAAATTTCTTTTCTATTTTTATAAAATTAAGTAAAACTTATAACCTTTTTTAAGTTTTCATAATTAAATTAAAAATACATTCTCTCATATACATTTTAAGTCAAACATTTAATTTATAATTGATCAAGGAATAACATAATTACAAGTAAGATTAAATAAATAAGAGTAATCATTTAAAATTTATAAATAAATACGATTGTCGCAATATTTTTCAATCTTGATAATTATTTCCTCGACGTGAATTTTATTGCTACAGTATGATCGGATTCAGAAGTATTCCTTAGTTAGTTTCAAAAATTGAATAACGTTTATATACAACAATGACAGAGACAAGACCCATAATTATTGTTTTAAAAAATACATTATCTCATACTTATTTTAATGTTATGTCAAACATATACTTGATTTTATTGTTTGAGTTGAGGTGGAGTTGAATTTTTTTTTAGTTGCTTATATTCGATCCAACCTATTTATATTTGACCCGCCCCGCCCTCCCCGCTTATATGGATACTATTAGTGTGCTTATTTATCTTTTTGAACCCCCTCGATGGAAATTCTACCTCTGCCACTAAACTCGAGTATTGAGACCTTGAAGATGTGTTTTTACCATTCACTTTATTATTATTATCTCTCTATATTTATTATTAGGTCAACATCCTCTTTTATTTTTATACTCCCTAGAATACCCTTAAGAGTGCATTGCATCGATAAAGGGGGTATTTTTTCGAAAAATTGATATAGATAGTTGCTAACCAAAATAAATACAAATATTCTATTAGTCTAAAATTAAGTGTTATTCTAGGAAAAATTATGTTTATTAATAAATACATGTATAATTTACTAAATTAGTTTATTTAATAATATTTTGAATTTTTAAGATGGTACTTATTTTGGACAAAATAACTTCTTCTTTGTTGGTGAAATAACACTTATTTTGAGATGGAATAGTAATTGATATTTTATTTGCATATTTAATTAGGTAATTATTTTGAGGGATCAAAGTAGGGTTGAATATAAAATATCAAAATTTGAATTATCGAATCAAATTGTAATTTTTGATAATTTAGTACGGTATTCGAAGTAAAATTTTAGAATTATGATATTCGTGAGTAAAATTTTAGAATTATGATATTCAGGTTTGGGTTTGGTATGAGACATTAGTACCAAATGGTATTCGACATTTCCCGAATACCAAATTATTTACTTAATAAAAGTCATATATCAACTTATTCATTACTAATTAGTTAAAGTCTAAACAGAAAGTTAAAGAATAAGCATAAGCAATCCAAACACATATGTCTTTAAGTTGTATCAATTTATTTTTTTGTTTTTTTTTATGTCTTTTTACTTGTTGATTTTCTATTATATTGTGTCTCCGCATTAAAAAAAAATAGAAATGATAGGAGACGTAGTATTAACTTTGTAATACAATCGGCTATGACTTTAATAAGGTATTAGCGAATACTGTATCAAATCAAGGTTCAATTTACTGTTTACTCAATTATCGAACCGAAATCTAAAAATTTGTTACACATTTGATACTCTCTCTGTTCCATTTTATGTAAGGTCATTTGATTCTGTTGAGAATATAGTGTATAGTAAAGTCTGTTAGCACAGTAGAGTTAGTTAGTTGCAATAGCTAAGTTGGTTAGTTGTTTTTCATTATTCTAGAATTGAGTAGATGCTTCTAGATTTTATTAATTAGAAATTGTATATAAGGATCACAATGTAACACTTATCATTAGTTTAGTTTTTCTAATGAAATTTTTCCCTTTTCTCTTTCAATCTAATTTCTCTGTGCACAAGTTTAACCTCCATTAATGGAGGAAAAGAGCAATTTAGTAGATTCATGCTGCTGATTTTATCATGGTATCAGAGCTAGGTTGATTGGTTGTGTTCTTCGATCCTCCATCTTTGATTTAATTCGTGAGTTTGTTTTCCGCTGTAATTTTGAATTTCTATTGCTGTTTACTTTCGCGATCTTCATCGGATTCATTTCTGCTATTGACTTATCTGGTTTATTACACAAATTGAATTCTCATTTTGTGATTGAATCACTTCGCGAACAAATCAAACATCATGGTTGATCTTCAAGCTGATCCTGCTTCTAGTTCGTCCACAGTTCGAATGGATTTTACCAGTCCTTTTTACTTGCATCCTTAAGAGAGTGCAAGTTTCTCTCTTTCGCCTGCAGATTTTTATGGCACTGGGTATAGATCTTGGAAAGGGGATGTTCTTAGAGCTCTTTCAGTCAAGAGTAAAGCAGGGTTCATTAACGGAACAATTATGCGACCTACTCATACTGATCCTAGTTTCATGCAATGGGAGAGGTGTGATGACATGGTCACCTCTTGGATTTTGAATTCTCTGTCCCTAAAATTGCGTGATAGCCTACAGTATGTGAACAATGCCAAGGAACTTTAGGCAGAATTGGAAGAGAGATACGATCAGACAAATAGCTGTAAGATGTATCAGTTGCAAAAGGAGATCAATGATCTTGTCCAAGGCACTCTAGACATTACTGGATATTACACAAAGATAAAAAAGTTGTGGGAGGAAATGAGTACTATCGATGTTAATTCTCAGTGCACTTGTGTATGTTTGTGGTGGTAAGACCAAAATGCGCAAAGCTGAACAAGACAGGAGATTCATACATTTTTTGATGGGACTAAATGAGATGTATACAACTGTTAGAGGCAATATTCTCATGATGAACATACTTCCTAGCATGGCTCAAGCCTTTGCCATCTTGTCCCACGAGAAAAAACAAAGAGAGGTGAGACCTCACAATCATACAGCCTTAGATTCTACCTCACTCAATGCCTATGGCTAGACCAATAGTAGTGCAGAATACAAAGGGTTAAAAATTAATTACGGTTCTTCTAAAGGGGGTGGAACTAGATCTGCAAATACAAATACTAATGCTGTGTTTAGAGGAAATTCTAGTACTAGCAAGTCATCTTTGTTTTGTGATTACTGCAAGAAATCAGGGCACACAAAGGATAGATGTTATAAGCTTCATGGGTATCCATCCAATCCAAGGTTTCAAAAGGGAAAAGGCACAGGTTCTGCAGCAAATATGTGTGCATCTGATATGAATGGGCATCAGGCTGAGGAGGGACATGAAATAAAGAGGCAAATGCCACTAAACTTGTCCAAAGATCAATATGAACAATTGCTTAACCTTTTAGGGACTCTGCAGGTTAGAAATGTAGCCTCTAACTCAGACAACTCAGATATTATGTTGAATGGAGCTGTGAATCTGGCAGGTATACTTGCTTGTTACTCCTCTATTACTGATATTGGTGATCTTTCTTGTAAATGTGTCAAACTAAATGTTGGCTCTTGGATCATAGACTCAGAAACATCACACTACATGACTTACAACAAAACCAACCTCACAAACATTAAATCACTTTCATACCCATTCCTAATTTCATTACCCAATGGTTATAAGGTCAAAGTGACTGAAATTGGTGATGTTTGCTTAAGTCCAGCACTGACTCTGAACAAAGTATTATTTGTTCCTAGCTTTAAGTTTAATCTAATCTCTGTTAATTGCCTAGCACTACAACTCAATGGTATAGTCAGCTTTAACAAATCTTTTTGTTTACTGCAGGGGCCTTCTCTGAAGGTCCCTCTGGAACTTGGTAAAGCTAAGAATGGTCTGTACTTCCTATATCACAAGTGCCACAACTGTTATGCATCATCTGCTCAAAATAATTCACATGTTGCTTGTGATCTTGTTCTTTCTATAGCCAATATTGACAGGAAGAAAACTCCTAATGTGTGCACTACATCTTTTGTAAAAAGTCCTTCTATCAATAAAGAAGTTTGCAATGATGCTAATTCTCAGTCTTGTCTCACTGATTTTTGTTCCTCATTTGCTAATACTTCCACTCATACTCATGATGATGAACTATTATGGCATGTTAGATTAGGACATGTAACTTTTGTGAAAATGAAAAATATTTCAACCATACCTATAAATTGTCCAAATAAACAGTCTTTTACTTGCACCATATGTCCTATGACTAGGCAAACTAGAATGCCCTTTCTAGAAAGTACCACTACTACCACTAAAGTGTTTGAGTTACTACACATTGACTTATGGGGACCATACCACATTTCCACTCATGATGGCTATCATTACTTTCTCACTATGGTAGATGACCACAGCAGATCCATTGCACACAATTACTAAGATGTAAGAGTAGTTCTCTCTAAATCATCAAAGCCGTCATATCCCTCATAAAAAATCAGTTTCAAACCAAGTTGAAAGCCATAAGATCTGATAATGGTCAGGAGTTTACTTCAGCTGAGGCCACTTGCTTCTTTAATTCCAATTGCATCATACATCAGAAAACTTGTTCTTATACACCTCAACAAAATGGGATAGTGAAAAGGAAACATAAGTACCTTCTTGAAATAGCAAGAGCTCTTTTGTTCCAATCAAAGTTACCCATGAGGTACTGGGGGGATTGTGTATTGATTGCCACATACCTCATAAATAGATTGCCCTTCCAACTTCTTCACAATAAATCTCCATATGAACTATTATACCACAAACAACCCACATATTCTCATTTTAAAAGCTTTGGTTGTCTTTGTTTTCCCACTACCTTGAAGACTCATAAGGACAAATTTGAACCAAGAACCATACCTCACATTCAACACAAAAGGTTACAAGATTCTGAATTTAGCTACCAAAAAGGTTCATATATCTAGAGATGTCATTTTTCATGAAAAAGTATTTCCATTTGTCATTGCTCCTGTTGGCTCTAGTTTTAATTCTATCTTATAGATGCTAATTTATACCACTTAATCAACTTACCTACATGGGAAAACAAACACTTTTGTTAATGATGATTTGCTGGATAATTTCACATCACATGAGATCACTGATGACCAAGTACCTATTAATACCAATTAGACCACAACACCACCTGAAGTCATACATGAACCTACAATACAATATACCTTGTCTAATCCCAATACCTTTAGAAACAATAATACTTTTCCAGCACTTAGAAGAACCACTAGGACAATTCATACTCCTAATTACCTCATAGAATACAACTACACCTTGCCTAGCCTACACTCCCTCACATCTTTTATGTCCCAACATGATCATGTTTGTTTCAGTAGTTTTTGTTCAGATAGTCAGCAGTTAGTGAAAACCATTTCACATGAATGTGAACCTAATTCATTTGAGGAGGCAATTTTGCATCTTGCCTGACAATAGGACATGACACAAGAGTTTGAAGCTTTGTATGCCAATGACACTTGGGAAATGGTTGTATTACATGAAGGGAAGAAAACTATTGGTTGCAAATAGGTGTACAAAATCAAACATAAGGCAGATAAGAGTGTAGAGAGGTTCAAGGCTAGATTAGTAGTCAAAGGCTACACACAACAGGCTGGGATAGATTACACTGAAACCTTTTAACCTATGGTTAAAATTACCACTGTTAGAACCTTGATTTCTTTGGCTGTCAAGCAAGGTTGGGACCTATACCAATTGGATATCAACAATGCATTCTTGCATAGTGATTTAACTGAGGAAGTGTACATGGCACCTCCACAAGGTCTTGTTGTAGGTTGTGACAACATGGTGTGCAAATTGAAGAAATCCTTGTATGGATTGAAATAGGCCAGTAGACAATGGTATAATAAGTTGGCACACATTCTTTATTCAAAAGGATATCAACACTCACATAATGACTACTCACTATTCTATAAAAGGAAAGGATGTTCCTTGGTTTTTGTTGCCATATATGTGGATGACATAATTATGACTGGGACTGATATTAATGAGATCAACTCTTTAAAGGTCTTCCTGAATGATCAGTTCAAGATAAAGGATTTGGGCAAATTACACTACTTTCTGGGACTGAAAATCTTATACAGGCATGATGGTGCTCTTGCTTCATAAAGAAAATTTACTTCTGATCTCTTGAAAGACTTTGATATATTGAACTATAGGGCCACCACATTACCACTTGATTGCACTGAGAAGTTGAAAGCTACAGATGGCAAACTCTTGTCTAATCCTACTCACTATAGGAAGTTGGTTGGCAAACTAAACTTTCTTACCAACACCAGAATGGACATAGCTTATAGTGTACAACACTTGAGTCAATTCATGCAAACACCTAGGGAGCCACATTTAAGAGCAACTTATCATGTACTGATATACTTAAAGCAAGACCCTACAATGAGGATTTTCATTTCAAACAAACCTGATCTCACTATTAATGCTTATTGTGATTCAGATTGGGTTGCATGCCCTAATTCAAGGAAGTTTGTAAGTGGATACCTAGTGTTTATGGGTGATAACCCTATCAGTTGGAAATCTAAGAAGCAAGCCACAATATCATTGTCTTCTACTGAAGCTGAATACAGAGCTATAAGACAAGTTGTGGGAGAATTAGTGTGGCTTGAAAGGCTGCTTGATGAATTGACTGTCAAATGCTCTTTGCCAATACATGTCCATTGTGACAGCCAAGCAGCAATCCATATTGCCAAGAATCCACTCTTCCATAAGAGAACAAAACACATAGAAATTGACTGTCACTTTTAGGACTAAAATCCAGCAATGCTTGATCACACTCCATCACATCCCCACTGATTCACAGTTGGCAGATAGCTTCACCAAAGCTTTAACTAGGGTTAAACATACTACTCTATTGAACAAGTTGTCTGTAATCACCTCACTTCCAACTTGAGGGGGGTGTTGAGAATATAGTGTACAGTAAAGTCTGTTAGCACAGTAAAGTTAGTTAGTTAGTTGCAACAATGAAGTTAGTTGTTTTTCATTATTCTAGAAGTGAGTAGATGCTTCTAGATTTTATTAATTAGAAATTGTATATAAGGATCACAATGTAACACTTATCATTAGTTTAGTTTTTCTAATGAAAGTTTTCCCTCTAATCTTTCAATCTAGTTTCTCTGTGCACAAGTTTAACCTCCATTAATGGAGGAAAAAAGCAATTTAGCAGATTCATGTTGCTGATTTTATCAGATTCGGTATGGAATCTAAGAAAGAAAAACTTTTAAAACTTGTAATCTAAAATGAAGAATAGAAAATTAGAAAATCCGAACATAATAGGAACATATTTATGTGAGCTATTTTTAACTAACAATTACCAAATTCGAAATTTGAGAAACGCGATCGCCCACTCCTAGATCAAATATACATTAAAAACCCTATGAAACTATTGTCCAAATTTGTCTTAATTCACCCTTTTGTCACCCTGCTTCCAATGCCACTTTTAGGGGTTTAGCAGAAGAACGATGAAATTGATTTTTCATTCCAAAAAATTGTTACCATATTCTAATATACATTAATATATACAGCTGCGAGGTGCATAATGTTCTTATTTTTTCTCAATTCTCATGCAGTTGTTTCCGGGTCCTCACATTTTTTGTTTCCGCCATGGTATGTTCATATGTGTTTTCTCATTCATCCTGTTAGCCTTAGTATTAATTCTCATTGATTTTTTTTTGATTTATCACAAGTTATAATTGTCTCTGTTGACTGTCATTGTGTTTTTTTCAATGTAGTAGTATTTCTTATTTTAGAAATGTATTGTTCGAGTTGGCTTGTGTACACCTGGAAACAAAAGATACTGTTTGATGTTGTATGTATGGTGTAATTTTCTTTGATGAAGGGGATTTGGATTGCGGTGCCTGTACCTGCTATCTCTACCACCAACACAAGTTTTGAGTAACTATCTCCTTGAAGGCTTGGGCAAATGAGAAGAAATCACGTGGTGTTTTTGTATCCCTTTGGGGTTTGAACATTAGACTCATTGTTCTCAATCCCAATATGGTGGATATATCTTTTACTTGTTTTAGAACCATGGTGTTTGGAAATAACCTTTCTACCTTTAAAGGGTGGGGACACCGCCCTTCCTAGACTCCACTTGTGGGTTACTAAGATTTATTTCACAAGTTCTTGCTACCAATGGCGTAGCAAGGATTTTCAAGATTCAAAGTATAGTGAAGTAGTCATAGGAAGAAGTCCTATGGAGATTTTATCCTTTGGGGTGACCTAGTGGTTTGGGCTTGGGACTTCCACGTTGGAGGTCTCATGTTCGAAACCCCTTGCCAGCGAAAGCAAGGGGTTTGCCTTCTGGTTCGAGCTCGTCGAATCAGGCTTGCCTAGTGCAGGTTACCTTTTCTGCATGGTTTGCGAGCTATCACATAGGAGTGAGGGTTTTACCACATGCGCACCCAAAGGGTAACAACTGCAAGTTTCCCCTCGTCATTAAAAAAAAGTCCTATGGAAATTTAATATCTAGTATATACACAAGATATTTTAATCTTGTATATATAGTGTAATTTTTTTTAATGAAGGGGATTTGGATTGTGGTACCCTAGCTTTGTCTATGCCTGCTATCTATACTAACACATGTACCGAGTAACTATCTCCACCAAGGCTTGGGCAGATGAGAAGAAATCACATGGTGTTTTTGTATCCCTTGGGGTTTGAACATTAGACCACATAGTTCTCAATCCCAATATGTTGTTTATAATTTTTACTTGTTTTAGAAACCTCTCTACCTTCAATGGATAGGGGTACCACCCTTCCCAGACCACACTTTTGGGAGTACATTGATGTATGTTGTCATTTGTTGTTGAAGTTCAGGCCAGTTTGTGCACATTTGGACGGATTTCACAGGGTACCTGCTACGGTGGTGTGGCGAGGATATTCAGGATTCAAAATATGATGAAGTTATCATAGGAAGAAACCCTGTGGAGATTTAATATCTAGTATATACACATAAAAGTATATATAGTGTAATTTTCTTTCATTAAGGCAATTCGGATTACGGTACCTAGCTCTGCCCATTCTTGCTATCTCTACCAACACAAGTACCGAGTAACTATCTCCGCCAAGGCTTGGGCAGATGAGAAGAAATCACCTGTGTGTTTTGTATCTGTTGGGGTTTGAACGTTAGACCTCATAGTTCTTAATCCCTTTAATTGACCACTAGGCCACAATTTTGGGTGAAATATGGTGGGTATATTTATTGATCACCTCTTTTGGTGTTCATGGATGTATTTAGTTTTATACAACAAGGTCCACCATAGAGAGGATAAATTTGTATCTATTCAGTCTCTATTGACAGCACAGCTCTGAAAGAACTTTTTACTTGTGGATTTGTTGTTTCACCATGTTCTCTTTGTTATGACGGAGCTATCAGATTTACTTTGCTTGTTATAATTTGTGGATTGTGAAATTGTTTGGGCAAAATAAGAAATTTCATGTGTAGATCTGGTATTATTGTGTATGTATTCTTTTACTTAAACAGCATTGACCTGTTTATAATTGCATAAAATCCAACATAACACAAACTTGGCATTATTTGTGTATTGTTTTGTATATGACTGCATTTTTAATTATTATTTCGCCATGTTGTGCAGGTGATAATATGTCTGCAGTGTGGTGACAAAGGATTCTCTAACGCATTTGTTTTTTGTGTAAAATGTCTTGAAGTTGCTGTACATCGGTAAGTTAGATTGTTACCAAACGTCATTTTTAAAGTTCAGTCATTTTACTGTCTCTTATTAGCTTTTGTTTTTCATTTTTGCTCTTGATTTCTGCCCTGCTATTTTGCATGAACGTGCAAAGAATTGCCTTATTACTAGCAGGAACATGTATATTAGTTGATGATGGAACTAAGATGAGTTCCTGTGTGATCATCAGAACATGTTCTTGGTATTTATCAACTGTAATCATGAAAGAAAATATTTAAGACCATTCTGTAAATCCTGTTTTGGTTAGGACTAGCGATATGCGTATAGTTCTACTCTTCCGACAAAGGTTAAGTCAAGATGAACATTTCAGTAGGCAGATGTTTTTTCGGAATCATATCGTCTATAGCAATGTTTTTGACAGCGAGAAGTGCAAAAAAGGGACAAGGAAAAGAAACGCTTAAGCAATGTTTCAGCCGGCAGAAGTTTAATCCTGACTTCACTGATGAGATTGGCTTTTTCATCTTTTGCCACAAAAAGAAAAGCTAAATCTGATAAAAACTTGCACCCAAGTGTGTGGCCTAGTAGTCAATGAAGTGGTTGAGAGTCATGAGGTCTTAAGTTCAAATCCCAGCGGAGACAAAAAATACTAGGTGATTCTTCCTGGTATATGTTGTTGAGAGGTGGCAAATGTCCCATGGAATTAGTCGAGGTGCCCAAAAGCTAGCCTGGACACCACGGCCATAAAAAAAAATCTGATATAACTGTTTGCACCAGAAACAAAAAAGGCTAATGCAATTCAATATGATCTTCTGTACTGCATTGCTACTGTCTAAGGAAAAAACCTTCGGGAGAACCATTGATAAGGATTGAGAATTTTGACTGTTGAAATACAGTATCTTATCTAGTTAATCCATTTTCCTCCAAAACTCATGCATGAGAGCAACTTCAGCAAGGATTCCCAATTGACATGATTATAGGCCTTTCCAATGTCTAGCTTCTGGAATCACCTTCTCCATTGGCAATTAGGACATCCATTATTTTGGCATTCTTCAATGAAAGCCATATGTTGAACATCCACCAGCTTACGAATGACCCTTTTCAACCTCTCTGTTAGAACCTTTGGTAGTAGCTTGTACATACTTCCTATAAGGCTTATAGGTTTAAGTTCTCTTAAATCCTTGGCTCCTGTCTTCTTAGGAATCAAAGCTATGTAAGTTGTGTTGAATTTTTCTCAAAAACTCCATGAGAATGGAAATTCTTGAAAGTTTTTATGTTGCCTGCTTCAGTACTTCCCAACATTTGATGAAAAAACTCATTGTGTGGCCATCTAGACATGTATACTCCTCTTGCTCATCAAAATCCGTTTGTAGAGCTTCTTTTTCAACTTCAGTGATGACTGGGCAAATGATAAAATTGCATGATGGTCTCCGGTCCCGAGTCTCAGAGTAAAGCTTCCTATAAAAATCAAATATTCCCCCCTTAATTCCAACTGGATCTTCCACTTGTTCATCTTGAATTGCTAGTTGGTCTATATTACTATTTCTCTTATGATCATTTGCCACTTTACGAAAGAAGTTGGTATTCTTGTCCCCTCCTTGAGCCCATAAGGCTCTGAGTCTTTGTCTCCGTGAAATTTCTTCATTTTTGATGTATTCTCCATGTTCCGTCAGAAGAGCCTTCAGTAGTGATTCCGCTTCTGGCGGAATTTTGTTCTCCTGTACAACATCCAGATTAGCCAGTCGACTCAGAACCTTCTATAAAATCAGAATATTCCTCCATAGCTGGAGTTCTTCTCTTGCAATTTCATTGTTCGGAAGGAAACTTTGTCACATTAAAATCTCCACAAACAGCCCATGGCCCTTCCAACAGTCCCGTAACAACTCCTGTTTCCTCCCACTCATTTTCCCTTTCCAGATTACAATTTGGGGCATATACCCCCGTTACGTGGCACTCAAAAGTCTTGAAGAAGTGCGACAAACTTGCAAGTAAGAGTATATAATCCAATTTCCAAAGTCTTCCCTCTCCATGCTATATCATCCCACAACATCAGAATTCTCCCTCTAGTGCCACTTGCTTCTAGGCAGGAAAATTTCACCCATCTCCCTCCCTGTAACTCTTTGGCAATCTCTTTGGCATCCCCCTCCAACTTAGACTCCTGAAGACAATGACATCAGCCTTTCAGTTGTACGTAAGGTTCTTCAGAATTCTTATTTTAACCCTATTGTTTAATCCCCTTACATTCCATGTCACCAATTTGAGTTTCATTGTAAAAGCTTGCCATTTTTTCCCTGAACTCTACTCCCATCACTTTTGATCTTAACATCAAAAGAGGTGAGCCCCTTGAGTTCATGTGTCCCTTTGTATCTAGGCCTCTTTAAAGATGCCTCGTCTCCGGGAGCCTTGCCTGTCTGCAGCTATCTATTTGCATCAGTAGTTCCCATACTTCTTCCTCATGCTCTTGGAAGTCGACCCTGAGAATTTTACCAAGAAGTTGAGTTTCATGGTTGTCATTAAATACTGATAATGGTTTTAGGTTAACCTTTACATGTCTTTCTTTAGTTTGTTAATATTCCATGTTTTAATCTTTTCAGCTACTGCCTTGATAAAGTTCCCAGTACATTTGATGAATTTGTCTATTGGGTCTGTGATGATTGTGAGGTGAAGGTGCCAAATGAACTCACTATCATGAATTCTGTTGGCGTCTTACCTGAAAATTGCACTAGTTCAAGACATCTTAAAGCAAGTTCTGAAGCAAAACTTGATATTCCTCCATCAATTGCTGAGGTAGATTTAACGGAGGTTCAAAAAAAGTCTTGCGAGAAAGATGTTGAGAAACATCCTAGAATTGATTTGGTAGAGCATAGTCACTTAGATGAGAAGTCTAATCCTACGTCTCTGATAGATAAGAAAAACTGTATTCATGCTGTCATGGAACAAGCACAACCTGTTCTTGATCCTATTTGGAGGTGAGGAGATATCTCACAGATTATTCACTTGGGTGATAATTCATCAATATTGACCTGCCATATTGTGAATGAAAATGTCCATTTTCTTGTTCTTTTTTCTGGCAGGGGTAGTTTTAACATATGGAACAAAGAGTATAAGACATTTGATGGACTTGTTGCTCACCTATCAGTCAAAGCATGCCAAAAGGTTTTTGAAGAAGCAAAGTTATTTTCACTTTTGCTTCACTTGGAAATGCTTCCGAAATCTGATATATGGCCTAAGAGTTTCAATACATTAGAGCCTAGAGATGATAACATTGCATTGTATTTCTTTCCTTCGGATGCAAGGTAATTACTTTATACTTTCACCATTTTACACGTAGTTTTCGTCATATTCGCTTTGTTGACATTTTATTTTTCTCAGTACAGATACGAGCAGGATTTTGATCATTTGATTGAGGAAATGATTGGTGAAGAACTTGCTCTCCGAGCAGTTATGACAAATGCAGAGCTATTGGTTTTCACATCCACAGAACTTCCCCTGCATAACTGGAGTAAGTTTTCACTCGATGATACACCAAAGCTTAGATCTTGATTTCATTGTTAAGTTGTTTGATGAAATTGGTTGGCAGGATTCCAACACAAACACTACTTATGGGGCGTTTTTAGAGCGAAGCAGGAATCTAGTAGCTGTCAAGTGGTATCGAACAGGGTTAAATCTGTGATACTTCAAACTCCTGGGAATGTTTTGGCTGCCGGAGATCATATAAACCTTGTGAAACTCAAAACTTCGTGTGCTGAGAGTCCTATTAGCACTTTAAGCAATAACGTACGCTTTGGGTCTGGCACTTCCTGAAGCATCTGTCCTCTTCTTTTCATGTTGAGCTTCTCAATATGAACTAGTTTCTGTACCATTTGACTTGACATGAAAAAATTGAAACCTCACGAATGTGTTTGTGGGCTGTTGGTGAATAACCTGGTGGAAAAAACGACAAAGCTGGTCTAATGGTAAGAGCGCATCACATGATGTGACATGATGTGAGAGTTTAGACGCACATGACTTGGCTAAGTGAATAAGGGATGAATTCATTATCCACCAGATTTTGGATCTTTGTGCTGCTGGTTCTCAAAGACTTCTCGGTTATTAACAAATGAAAACCGAGTTTTTTCTTCAGTTGAAGAACCTGATGTCCTGTGAAATGCTAACCATTTGTAACATGTCATCTGTTTAGCTGTACATGGTAGATAAAGGGTGGTTGTTTTGGAAACCGAGTTTTGCTCCCATAGTGACTCGAACAGCTTGGAGGTGAAGGTGTATATCATCTTAGAAACTCCTCTTATCTATTTCGGATTATAGGGACGAGGTTTGATTATGTATAATTTATATGGATATTAGCACTTTTGGTCTCAATTATTGGTAAATTCTTAGTGCGGTCATTATTGAGATGATGACTAATGGCATTTAATCTTTCTTTTTTTTGAGAATGGTAACTTTACTTCTATATATCCACATGTGTACTACAACAAAGTGTAGTCCCCTATCACAAAATTCTCTTTACAAAATCCTAATAACTCTAATTACAACCAGTCAATTGCATTAAAAACATTTCCAGTGTTGTCTATAGCTACTTGCACCAAAAATAGTAAAGGCCTAAGCAGTCTATCTTGATCTTTTGTATGTTGCTCTTTTTGCCTTCAAAATGTCGCTGACTTCTCTCCTTCCATATGGTCCACCAGATACATGCGGGAACCATCTTCCATCTCTCCTCATTTCTTCCTGCATTTCCATCATTGTTCCAACTTTTTAGCACTTCTTTGATTCTCCCAGGTTTCACCCACCTGATCTTCCTCTTGTGTAAGAACATCTGCCACAGTTGGTCTGTCCATTTACAATGCAAAAAGAGATGGTTGACTGTCTCTATTTGTTCTTCATATAGATAGCATATCTAGAGCATAGGTTGTGCTTCCTCTTGTTAAGGTTTTCATTAGTGAGGACTTCTTCCTTTGTCAGTAACCATGTAAAGTAGTTTACCTTATAAGGCACTTTGGTCTTCCAGATCATTCTCCATGTCCATCTATCTCCTGAGTATTTGTTCCTGTCAGATCTTTGTAAGCAGACCTGACAGTGAAAATACCTTTGCTATCCACCTTCCACACCAAGCTGTCCTTTTCTTCTGTAAGGTTGAGATTTTGAGGGACTGTATTCTGAAAATCTGCTATAAAGTTCACTTCACAGTCATTTAAATTCCTTCTTAGATGAAGATTCCAATCTTGTCCAGTCCATAGTTCAGCCACAGTAGCATCTTGGGCCTGGCATAAGTTGTAAAGTTCATGAAAAGTTTGATTCAGAGGTCATTGCCCACACCATACATCCTTCCAGAAAGCCACCTTCTCTTCATTTCCAACCTTGCAACTTGTTCTTGTTGAAACTAGTTGTCATAGCTTCCTGATGGATCTCCATACACTACAATTATAAGGAGTTGTCACCTCCTCTGTCATCCATCTATCCTGCATGCCATATTTTGACCTGATCACTTCTTTCCATAGAGCTTCTTCTGGAGATGCAAACTGTCATAACCACTTCATCATTAGACTCTTGTTATGTCTGTCTAGCTTCCTAATATTTAAGCCTCATCCTTTCTTGCTTTCCAGTAGCTCCTCCCATTTCACTGGATGATATTTCTTCTTGTCTTCACTTTCTTTTCATATGAAGTTTCTCCTAACAACATCCAGTCTGTCAGTAACACTGGCTGGGATAGGAAAGAGTGACATCATATATGAAGGGATAGAGTCCATTACACTGCTTACCAAAGTGAGTCTGCCATCTGTGGATATGTATTGGCTTTTTCCAGTTTGCTAATCTTTTTTCACTTCTCTCTATCACACCACTCCATATGTTCTTAGACTTGCTCTTAGCTCCTAAAGGCATTCCCAGATATGTGGTTGGGAGTTCACCTACTTTTCCCCCTAACTTTTCTGCCAGATCTTCAATGTTTGGCACTGTATTAACTGGGTATATGAAACTCTTACCCCAATTTATGTGCAAACCAGAAACTGCTTTAAAGATGTTGAAAATAAAACTGAGAATTAACATGTGTTCCTCTGTGCCACCACAAAACACTAGAGTGTCATCTGCATATTGCAGATGTGTTACATGTTATATATCTATCTTGAGGAACACTGACAGAAGTTATGATATAATTAACAGTGCACCCATAAAAAGCATAAAAATGTTATTGTGTTGTTGGTAGAAGTTAGAGGATCCACTTGTGAGATCCGAGTTCGAATCCAGTTAGAGTGTTTATTTCATTGTTTTTATTTTAAGTTTATCTTAGAGCTCTAGTATAAATTTGTTTAACAGCGTAAGTTTCTCATAAAAAACTATATTTATTTAAAGCTTTATTCGACTTTTATATTTACCAAAATAGTCAATGTTGAAGTCATTTAAGAAATTATAACTCATAATTGCAATTTTATCTAATATAAAACACATTTATCAGGGTAAGTCTTAATCTACTATATCATACACTTATAACTTTGAAAAAATTACTCAAATACACGTCTTATGTTTCCCTTATTTTCAATATCTCCTTTTATTTCTAAAAACCTCTAAAATCCCTTATTTCTTTAATATATCCGAGCTACATATTAATGTATTCGAGTCAATATTTAATGTATCCGAGCTATATATTACATATCCAGTTTATTTTATAATGTATCCGAGCTAGTTTTTAATGTATTCGGTTTATGTTATAATGTATCCGAGATACTCTTTAATATATTCGAGCTACATATTATGTATCCGGTTTGTGTTACTTTTTAAGGGATTAATATAATTATAAACTAAGGAGGGATAGATTGTAATTTCATATTAAACTATGTAATTCCTAAAATTTACCCTATAACTTTTGTGTCTTTGTATGACATGATTTCACTAAATTTCGCATTTCAGTTTTAAATTTTTAAAACTTATTTATTTGTAATCTCACAAGTAGTTTGGTTCAGAGACAAGTTTTGCAAAGATTAGAATTATGAAAAATTGTAATTTGCGAATTAAATAATGTAATTATATAGTGTAAATGAATATTTAGTTTGATATATGTATATGTTATAATATATTTGTTTAATTTTTAAATAGATAACACATTTCTTGATGTTATTGTGAGACTTCAAAAGCCTGAGTAAAGGAGGAAGGTTGCAGTAGCCGATAAATCGACAACCAACGTAAAACTTGTCAATTCATGATGAATCTTTATAATATATAAATCGTTCAAACATGCTCACCTAGTTGATATATGTGTTTAAATAACAAAAATGAAAATTCACTTAACTAACCTCAACTTATTTGAGACTGAATTGTAATTATTGTTATTGTTGTAATACTATTACGAACTTTAATTTTGTCGTTTCAACATTTACTTAACACAGATATTAGCCATAAAATAAAAAATAAAAAAAAGGGTTCCATTGAGTTTCTCATAGAAGTACAATAATCGCCACTTCCAAGGACTTGTGTATAAAAATATTTCATCGAGTTTCTCATAGAAATACAAACGCATCGCCCATTTCCTACTGGCTACAATCTGACTTTTGTATAAAAATAATCAAATATACCTCTAAACGTTATGAAAAAGGTCAAATATACCTTGAATTTTACGAAAATGATCAAATATATCTATTGATTTTTTTTGGTGACATTTTTGCCCCTATACTCTTGTTAATTTAAATCCCCAAAAATTCAACATTAAAGTCCTTGCAATTGAAGTGTTCTTCAAGACATCAAAAACTCAGTCTCTCTTCATTAGCAAAAGCATTCTGCAAAAAACTTCGATTCGTTTCTCTAAATCACTCTCCAATGTCGGTAAGTTCTTCTTCTTCTTCTTTCGTTCTATGAACTGCACAGTTTTTTTTTCCTTTTTATGCTTAGTACAGTTGTAAAACCTAGTTCTTTTCGTAGATCGAATTTGAAATCTGATTAAATAGTGTATTTTTTTTTCATTTTTTGGTAATTTTTATGAACAGATCTTTGAGTATAATGGAAGTGCTTTGGTTGCGATGGTTGGGAAAAACTGTTTTGCTATTGCGAGTGATAGGCGTTTTGGAGTACAGCTGCAGACAATCGCTACTGATTTCCAGAGGATTTATAAAATACATGAGAAGCTTTTTATTGGACTTTCTGGCTTGGCTACTGATACTCAAACACTGTAATTTTTAACTTTTTTAATTCTGTTTTTTGCTAGCTAAAGATAACTATGAGCATGTAAGGGTGTGAGTTAGCAGTCAATGAAGTGGGGTGAGAATCATGAGTTTTCAGTTTTGAATCCTAGCTGAAATAAAAAATTCTAGGTCATTTCTTCCCATATGTCCTAGGTTTTGGTGGTCAGAGTTATTAGTACCTCGTGCAGGTGGGAGGTGGAAGGTATCTTTTGGAATTAGTAGAGGTGCGCCAAGCTGGTTTGGATGCCACAATTATAAAAAAAAAGTTAGATAGGACACAATGAAAGAAAAAGATCAATATAGGTGATATGTGCAAGTTCTAGACTTATTAGAGAACTTCTAATATTATTATTTTTATCATTATTGTATATATTTAACTTGTTTGGCACTGAGGCGTAGTAGTTGTAGTTATTATTAGTACTATTTTTGCTGCCTCCCCGTTGTGTTGGGTGTTGTAAGCCTTTATTTTTTTAGAAATTGCCATCATTTATTAAAGGACCTATTCATTTATTTTTGGAAGCTTTATAGAGCACATTAATTAGACAAGTATATTGGAGTAGAAATTTTATATTTTGAGTAGGAGTTTAGAGTGATTACTGACAAAGAGGAAGGCTTCCTGTGGGTTGGGTGTGTGGGGAGTGGACAATAAAGGGTGAAACTGCTGTTTTACTTATTTATTTGCTGATGCATTGTTGTTGATTGTGGATTAGGGAGGGGGTGTATTACAATCTGCTTATTGGTAGTTTGATTTGTTTGGATTATGCACCCTGATATGTGCTTTTGGTAATGGTTTCTTCAGGCATCAACGTCTCATGTTCCGTCACAAGCTATATGAGCTTAGAGAAGATAGGGATATGAAGCCCGAGACCTTTGCCAGCCTTGTATCTGCTATGCTTTATGAGAAAAGGTTGGTAACTAGCATATGTTCTTTGACAGTGTGTTAACATTTACTTCGTGAAGATTACATGGTGTTAGATTCATAATTGTTTGCATGTTCTTGAATATGAATAGCATTTTTGGAGATTTGATGAGATAGTTTTTAATTGAGTATTAAGTGTTTAAATGGCTGCCTTTAGAGTCGGTAGGACTTTTAAGAACTTTGCTGTACTTGGTAAAATAGAGAGGTGTGTGCAAGCAGGCCCAGATATTTTTAAATAGCAGAAGCTAATGTTTGGTGGCTTGTTCCACAAGTCTTTTGAGCCCAGAAGGTCAAACCCTTAGTTTCAAGCTCAAACTAGCTAATGATCCGTTGGATCTTAGATTTAATTTGACTTTAACTGATTAGTGGGCTGAGGCATCGTTTTCTATTTAATAGACTAGATCTGAGGTTTCATTTATTAGATTAGAAGAAAGAGAGGAGAATAGAGAGAACAGAGATGTGAAGAATGAGTAAAGAAAAATCAGAGGATAGCAGAAAGGACTCTTTAGTGTGAAAGTATTTCCTACATTGTATCCAAAGGTTACTCAAGATAGGAGGATGTGCTCAGATATTAATTTGGGTAGAAATCACATCAAATGACGTGTTCTTATTTTAAAAAAATTCTAATTCCACTTCTTGCAATATCCCCCCCCCCCCCTTCCAAGCCCCCATATGCAGACATGTTTTAGACATCATACATTGATTTTAGAGTATGATCCATATGAAGTGGTTAGTTAAATAATTAAAGCAAGCTCTCAAACTCTCTCTTCAAACATGTCCTGGTTCGTATTTGAGCTAAAAAATTAATCAAGCTTAACCTTTAGCATTTGGACTTAATGAACTAAACAAAAAATGCTCACCCCAAATAGCTGTTTAGTTGGACAAAACCTGTTAAATCCAGTCTGGGTTGTTGTTTTGTCTATCCATGATCAATGCTTCATCAACTTGTTAATAACTTCATTATCCATTTGGTTTTGTCTAGGTTTGGTCCATACTTGTGCCAGCCTGTAATTGCTGGATTAGGAGATGATGACAAGCCTTTTATTTGCACAATGGACTCTATTGGAGCAAAGTATGTTGAGCATCTTTCTACTGCTTCAAGTTCTTAAATTTGGAGACTTATGTACTCTGCCAGGGTCCCCATGGCATTGCATGCTTATAGTATTACTACTTATTGGATGTAATGCTTGTCATGCAGGGAGCTCGCAAAAGATTTTGTTGTTTCTGGTACTGCATCTGAATCACTTTATGGTGCCTGTGAGGCCATGTACAAGCCCGACATGGTTTGTACTGTTCTTGCTTTATTTTTTGCCATATAATTAGATAATCTGTCTCTAGCTTGAATGCCATGTATCACACGTCCATTTTTTTTGTTATGTAATGGAAATAATCATTCTAGAGTTGCTGAAGTGCTGCTTTTATTTGATGCTTCAGCTGGTAGTTTGTGATATATGTTTGGAGCCAATACATCATGGAGTCTCATAGTCACTCTACTCTGTTTTGATTTATTTAGACTGGCAGATTTGACAAATTGATGTTCTTTAAGCAGACACTGCTTGATGGGTGAAAAATCTGACATTAGTAATGACCCAAAGGGAGTGCAATAACAATAGATAACATGAGGAAGAGGAAGGTGGTGGTGGTGAGTTAGTATTGTTTATGCAAGGAAAAGTTGAGCACGTGACATCTTATTATATCCTCAGTTCACAACACAATTGTGGATGTTGCACTTTTTTACTTGATGTGACTTTGATGATACTGAGGAGAGGATAGATATTATCATCTCTTAAGAACAAAGGATTGGCTAGGAGAACTTGGCAGCATGGTAAAGTACACCACTAGGTATTTTTTGGACTATTCAGAATGAGAGTAAAATATTAAGCCGTAATACTGTAAAGAAGTATTTTAAAATATTTCTTTCACATTCTTTTAGTTGTAGACAGAGGATACCATTGTGTACAGATTATTGGGATAGCCAGATGTGCTATGGGTGCATTGGGTGGTTGAGTCATTTGAGTCACTCTCTTTGAAAATTATTTTTGACACCCATCTTTGTGTGATATCACCGAAATGATTTTTGATTAACAAACAAAATGAATAAGATGAGTTTTATTCATGTTAATTGTAAGACAGGTATCTAAGTTTCTCTCGAGGTTCAGAACCTTACATTCCATTTTTTTTAAAAAATTGAATTTCCATTTCAATATTGCATGTACATGCTTCAGAATTTTTCTCTGTTACTTCTTTGCAATGCTTCTGTTGTTTGTCATGCATTTATTTCTTATTTTTATTGGCTTTATGGTTTCTTATTGTATGCTAACATTTCAGGGACCGGAAGAATTGTTTGAGACCATCTCTCAGGCACTGTTGTCATCTGTAGACCGTGACTGTTTAAGTGGTTGGGGAGGACATGTTTATGTTGTGTAAGTATTCCGATGCTTTCATATGCCTATTTTCTTGATCATCTCTTTTTAGTAAGTGTCAACAGGAGTCTCTAATTGAAACAAATTATCCATCATCTATTATGTTCAAGATGGTGGTCTTTAAGGCAACAACCAACCATGTGTGCCCAACATGTTTAGAGGGTTAGGTAATTCTAGTAAAGCGCCCTCATAAAAGAAAAATTAGAAGAGCCTGAAGTACAGAGAAGATATGGCATTGTTAGGCATGGCGAAGTGGTTGAGTTGGATTGGTGAAGGGACCGGGTTTCCAATGTTGGAGATATGGGTTCTTGCTTGGGGCTTGGGGAACGAGAGGAACTGGGTTTAGGAAGATGATAAGTCTTTAAGGCCTTGGCAGAGTGAAGGGGCTTGACAAACTATGTTTCTCGGATCCTCCAGAAATACCGTTGAACTTGTATCATACCCCCCAAATATGAATAACTTTTGGAGGATATGTCGGTCCCGATGGCATTTTTAAGGATCTGAACAACATTGCTGGCAGAAGGGTGGTTGGTTGGAGAAAATGGTTGTTACATGTCATAGTTAATGCATGTTGAGATTCTCCACAAAGCCCAATTACATGTTGTGGTTGGTTGGAGTTTTCCGTTTCCTTTTTTATTTATCGATCCTTGGTGAGGGTGGGGTGGGGATCATGACATATTTCATGATATCATAGTAGTTTAAAGTGATTTGTGGTTATGTTTTTGGGTACTTCAATCTTAGTTGTTCCAATCTATGTATGTATGTGTGGTTGCAGGACACCAACTGAAGTGACAGAGAGGATATTGAAGGGAAGGATGGACTAAACACTTGTGGGGTGCCATACTTGTTCACTATTGCATTTCACTGGGATGGCATTTCACTTGTTTTGATGAATACTCAACATTTCATATTTGATGTTATCGTATCAACTTCTCTCCAAGATTGTTATTTAATAGATTCAGTTGTCTGTCAGTAATGAATGTTGACATTCTAGTTAGTTTACAATCCTCTATTTGAGCATCCCAACAAATTTCTGCCACAACTTATCTGCCATCACACACTAGACAATCTTGTCATTAGGCTATAATGCCAAGATTTTCCAAAATGCGCCTTTGTATGGTTGGTGTGTTGCGGTGACCCTGTAGCCAACTTGATTGAGGAAGAGATGATTAACTTTGACATTGTTATATGGGTATGGATTGGCTATCATCTTTGTGTCTTACTATGCTATGCTCGATTGTCGTGCCAAGACTGTGAGATTTCATTTTTTACCATATAGTTTTTGCTTATGTCGTGTTTCGGTTATCTTCTCCGTTGGAACCAAGTTATGCTTTGAGAAGATACTCAGAATCCTTGAATGTATCAAATGGTCGTCGTAAAAGGGAGACAAATTGTACAGAAGATGAATCGATTTCTTTTGAGACTCCTTGTGGAATTGCAATATTGTAGGAAAGGAAGATTTTGGAACATATATTAATATTCAATCTTCAATTTCCTCTGCTGACCATAGAAAGTTGGGTTGGTTCAAAATTTCCATCGTCCCCGTAGGTCATGTAATCAGTTCTTGACCTCTTTGAGCCCGGTTGGGGGGGGGGGGGGGGAGATTATATACACTCTACCCTCATTAGACCCTGCTTATGGGACTACATTGGGTTTATTGTTGTTGTCATTAATCAGTTTTTGGCAAAACCTATGTCACGTTTAAATCAGCCAAATATTGGTTGAGGCTTGACCAAATTGGTGTCAACATGATTATGTGATAGAGGTGTCTATTGCTATCTTGAGGGAAGAAGAAAGTATCAGCGCGAGGTTCATGAGTCAATGTGTATAGGGTGGCAGTGAGCGGGAGAGTAATATTGAACCTGAACACAGTAAGATAAGAACCCCTGCTTTGCCTTGGAAGACATATACTCAGTATTATAATGAAATGGACCTTAACAGAACGGAGCAGATACATAGATAACATAGCCAACACCAACCATTTGGGATTGAGGAGTAGTTGATTGATGGAAATACTCTCCCAGCTCGATAAGAGATAGTTGTGATGCCACTTTGACGAGTTCCAAAGATTTGGACACATGTCTGCCCAAAAACGTTGAGACTTTAGAAACGAACTGACCAAAATCACGATATCAACTATTCACAGATTGATTGATGGCAAAAGTTTTAAGTTAGAGCGCTTGCCTTTGTAGGCAAAGAAGGAACCAACATCAAGAACAACCCAATTTTGCCAGTCCATTAACAAGAATTACTACCTTTATGCATGGGAAATTCCTGTAAAACGGAACATAAGTAGCCAGTAGAGACTCTTTTGTCATACACGCTACACATCAAGACGAATGTGAGGCTCGTATTAAAGATAAACAGGTTAGTACTATTAAGTAGAAGAATTACAACAAAGGACCCCAAAGAAAAAAAACCTGGGGCATACCTTCGGTTTTGATCCAAGGACAAAGCCCAATGAGGGGGAAAAAATGAGCTCATGTTGATTTAAGTTGAAGGCGCAATATCAAAGGAATGAAGAATCTGTTCCAACGTATTTCTTCTATCCGGATCAATAGGACTTTCTAACCCATCAGAGTGAGCAATGTTTAACAGATAGAGCTTGCCAGATGCCACAAATGCAGCAGAAAGTATCCTCTTCAACCCTCCCCTTGTGCTATCGACCTTGTACTCAAACTCATATACTTGAAGACCTCCTTCACCCGTTCTCTCCGATACTGAAACCACTTCAGCCTCCTTTGTACTTTCCTAAAAGTAAAAAAGACAGTATATTAGTTGCCAACAATCCTTAGACGCAAAAAATTTCAGTGGGATCTACAGTCTTTCAACATCCTTCTATAAAGTCCAAATTTAAAAATCTCACTTGCTGATAGGATTGTTGGATAGGGTAGAAGGTTAGTAAGTAGTGGAGGGTTGTTATTGCTTTTCGAGGGTTTAGGCCTATTGGTGTTTGTCACTGTACTAGCCGTATTATTCTTGCTTATGATATCTATCATTGTTTGTTGTTTAATGTGTTTCGCCTATCACACTATTTTGTTGTTCTTGTTCCTTTCTTGTAGGCTTTACACTGCTTCCTTTGTTAGTTGCTATGTTTTCTACACTATTTTCTTCTTCTTTGTACTTGGATTTGCTACACTTAAGTTGAGGGTCTTTCAGAAACAGCTCCACAAGGTAGTGGTAATGTCTGCATACACTTTACCTTCCCTAGACTCCACTAGTGGGATTTCACTAGGAGTGTTGCTGTTGTTTCTTTCGGATAGGATTCACCCCCTTTACCAACATAAAAGATATTACCAAAGAAATGGAGATAATGCAAAATATGTGAACAATAACCACTAGAATTTCAACCTCATTAATACTCTTCCTTGCTAGTATAGCAGTTCCTCATTAGTAAATGTAGTTTCGGAACAGCCAGAAAACAAAAGAACAGCAAAAGTAAAAGGATTCTGACCTTGCGCTTTTCAGCCAGAATTAACTTATCTGCCACGAATTGTGGAGTACCGAATTGGCTGAGGGTTGTTATTTTTACAGGGATAACCACGACGCCCACATTGTTGGATCCCTTGTTTGCATCCTGAAACAGGGCAGTTGCCCCAGCTTTATCAACCTGAAGAACCCAATAATAGCATATCAGTATCCAAAACCTCTTCATCTGGTACAACTCTGAGAGTGATTTTTTTTCTCCTTCCAATTATGTGAGCGTGATAGAGTAAGGATTTGCCCAACATCAATCATGATAACAATTTTGGTCAAGGGTGATAATCAACACTGAAAAGCTATGTTGCTCGGACTCTAAAAAATGTCAAAGGGTGTGTATTGGATAGTGTATTTTTGGAAAGTAGCTGAGTATGTTTGGCAAACCAATGTGAAAAAACATCTTTTGTCGTTTGTCAATATTAGATCATCAATTTGTGCTTGACCGATGTCCCAAAAGTGCATCGAAAACTCAACTTTTTCAGCCTAAAACAACTTATGCTACTACTCAAAAACACATTTCCCCTAAAATGGCCAAAAACCTAAACTTCTTAAAATATTACTCCCTCTGTCTCAAATTTTTATCACTCACTTTTCTTTTTAGTCCGTTCAAACAAGAATATCACATTTCTATATTATTAACAATTTTAACTTCAAAATGCTCATTTTATCCTAAATGAAATGACTTTCAATCAAACTAGGACTTATTTGAAACCACCAGTCTCAAAAGACAGGTTTCATCCTGACTTTCATCGGGGACAGGTACGGGGTCTGGGTCGGTCGATACGATGAACGGGAAATCAAAAAATGTTGCTTCATTGAAGTCCCTCATGGAAGAAGAATTGGCTGATGTAGAAGGCTTATTTGTTATCGTACCCTTTCATGAATGGGAAGAGGAAGTGGGAAGACCTCCCTACCCAACCTTACCTAAGGTCGAGCAGTTTGCAACTCCGATCCCTAAGCCAGTTAGCCTTTGACAGGCTTTCCCATGCAAAAGAGTTCGCCCATCATTTCTTAAATTCCATATAAGTCAAACTACATTACAGGAGTTAATAAAAAGGACATTTTTGACAACAGAGAAGCTTGGTTGAATAGTCTAATATAGTTTACATTTACAATTAATTTAAGCAAACAAAAAAAGCAGAATATGTTTTGGGCTGCAAGTTCAATGTACAATAATAAATTCTCGATTAATTTGGGGAAAAATAAGGGCAAATCGAACCTTGCTCCAAGTAGAGGGTTTGAGGAGAGTGAAACCTTCAGCTGAATCCGTATATCTTTCGAGCTCTAACACCTCACCAATGGCCACAGCGAAGCTCAATAAAGGTATTGACATTAACACAGTCAAAATGGATACATTTACAGCTCGTCTGCTTGAATAAGTTGGAACCAATTCTTCCATGGATTTCTTCATTTCAATCAAGGATAACTTTCTCGTTTTCGTATACAGTGGAGTAGTAATGTGTATAGTTGGGAGGCATTGAAAGAAGCCATTTTGAAAGGGATTTGAGCGAGCTAGTGAGCTAATGGCGAACATTGTCTCTTATAAATTGAGAGGAGATGAAGGGAAGGCTCATCTTATTCGCTATGCCCGTCTTAGGTAAACTGAACTGAGGTCCATTTGTTTTTATCAACATATTTGCATTTTAAATTTTACTACAAAAAAATAAATAAAAATTATTGTATCATGTGAAAATTATTGAACTTTCATAAAAGACTTATTTATATGATTCGTTAAAAGTTTGGTTTATCTGTGTCACTTTTATTTGAGAAAAAAGTTCATTAATGTCATTATTTATTAACTGAAATGCATAGATGAGCTAGAATTTTAACGAATAACATAGATTTTTTCTCAAAGTTTAATGACATATTTGAGCATTTTCTCTCTTAAAAAATGATTTAATTAATGACGTGGTTGAATCATAATTGACCATGTGTAAAAAATGATTTTGCAAAATCATATTTTTAGTTTACAAATAATGATATAGATGAGCCTTTTCTCAAACGTAAATGACATATATGAATCAAACTTTTAACAGATGACATGAATGGCCTTTTCTCAAAGTTCAGTGACATATTTGAGCCTTTTTTCCTTCGTAAAAGGAACATGAAGATATGACATTTATCCGTACATCATTTTAGAATATTTGGATATTGTTTATGAATTATGATTTGCTTATTTGGTAAGATCATATATAGATTGATTTTTTTTTATAGTTTACGTAGCTTAAGAATTTTTATATCAATTAAAATAAATACAACATAAAAGCTTTCAAATACATTTTCAAATAAAACTTCAACTTCATATCTATTTGATTCATATTGCATTACCAAATTGGCCCTGAAAAATCTCAATCTAAATAATATATGAAAAATCTCACTAAAACTCAATTAATTGACTATCTCAACTTTCAGTTATCGAAAATGATTTGATTCCCAACTTATAATTCCTATTTTTCTTTTCCTACTCCTAAAATATTGTTTTTAAATTTTATTATTGGATAATTAAATTTTATTTATAAAGCATTTTAATGTACATAATTTATATTTTTATTGTGAAGTCAAACATGAAGTTCCAAGTTTCTAAAATAAAACTTACATGTTTAAAATTACATAAAGTACTACATAATTATAATACAAAATATTTAAAAAGTATTTGAAGTATATATCATCACCAAGTACATCTCATTTCTCAAATATTATGTTTTACATTAAAAATAATAGTAATTATTTCGTTTATTTTTACTTGTCACTATTTGATTTGATACATTCATTAAGAAATAATTATTAATAGAGGTATTTTGTCACACTTTTTCTACTAATTTATGATTAGTATTGAGTCTTGAAAAATAATATGAATAATAGTATTTAATACTAAAGATAAAATATATAAAAAAATATTTTCTTAATATATCAAAAGTAACCATGAAAATTTATTTTAAGAAAAAAGTTAAGTAAAGGCGAACGGAATGAGTATTTACCTTTAAAAAAGTTTAAAATTACATATGCCCAAATGTTGTAAAATAATTAAAAATACAACAACTATTGCAACAACTACAAAAAAGATTAAAAAATCAACTAGTTATACACTCCGTTTGGATGGTTGTTATATATTATTTCATAATGTATAATATTTATTATATTGTGTAGTATTGTATCATATTGCATTATTTAATGAATACAGTGTTTGGATTGATAGTATCGTTCTCCGTCGTTATATAATGTCACATATCCATAATTTAAATGATAAATCTAAAAAAAATAAAGTACATGATAGAGAGCTAATATAAAAAGTAAAATAAAAGATGAAATATGATTATTAAATAATAATAAAAAAATATTAAAATAATAATATAATCACATCAAATAAATTATTAGAGGTCTTTTGATCATTATATAACGGTGAAGAAAAACAATATAATATAATAAATTTAAGTAACAAATCAAAATAACAACACACAACCATCCAAACGAAGTGTGTGTGAGAGAGAGAAAACCATTGCAAATTTCCCTTTTCCAGTTGTGAGCGGTGGAGAATTGTTCGACGTGGAAGACGATACGTTCGATGGCTGAACAGCAGAGAGCCTAACAATAAGGAAATTCAGAGCAAAAATCTCAGACACAGGAAAAATATAGTCCATTTCTATGTCTATGTCAATGTCCCTACGACTTTGTTGCGGACCTTCAATTTCAGTAAGTTTATAATAATCTGATTGTGACTAACCAGCAGCAAATTTTTTGTAATTTTTTACTTTGTTGATATTTTTATGCCGAATTGCTGTAAGTGTTGGATTGCTGTGATACATTTCTAGACATATGGAGTCGGAAGTGTTCTCTCTCTCTTTTTTTTTATTTTTTTGCTTCTGAAGAAGGATTCAATCATATGGCCCCCAAGGGTGTGACTTAGTGCGCCATGAGTTCTTAGGTTCAATTTCCAATAGAGACATAAATGCCTCGGTGGATAGAGTTAGCTGGTACTTGTTGGTGATGGGAGGTGGATTGCAGGTGTCAGGTATTCGTGTAATTAGTCGAGGTGTGCTAAAGCTGTTATGGACACCATGGTTATAATAAAAAGGACCTAACCATATGCAATGACTGAATGAGCCATGAATCTTTTAGTTTGATAACCATGGGTTTGGGCCCAATTTGCGCATATCTCGACTAATATCAAGTGCATTTGCTACCTCCCACCAGAAAATACCGAGTAACTCTGTTCATCAATGTTGTCCTTGCCAAGTATTTTTGCATCAGCTGGGGTTTAAACGTGACACCTCGTGATTCTCAACCTACTTCATCAACCACATTAGACCAATATATTTATATACAAGGGAATTCAAAGAAATGTAGAATATCACAATTGGAAATTGAAACTGTGACTTAAAGCAAATTTTCATACCTTCTTTATTACTACACTGAATCTAATCATATGCTAGGACTAAATATTCTTTTGAAGTTGCAGAGTGTTTGTTTGACAACCACAAAGTTTGGGTTAGGGTCTGTTTGCATGCACCTCGACTAATTTTAGGTTTATTTGCTACCTCCCACCAACAAATATTGAGTAACTTTGTCCATCACGGTTGTCCTTACCTAGTATTTTTGGATCAACTGGGGTTTAAACCTAACGCCTCATGATTCTCATCCTACTTTATTGACCACTAGACTAATATATTTATTACAAGGGGATTCAAAAAAGTGCTAGAATATCACAATTGCAAATTGGAACAGTGACTCAAAGCAAATTTTCAAACTTCTTTATTACTACACAGGAATCTTCGGTTGAGATTCAACAGTTAACGCAACAACTACACCTCATATATAAAACAAAAAATAGTTCATTTTTGTCCTATTTGGACAGTATGATTTACGGTGAAGGGGATACAATTGAACCCCTTGCCTCCACTTTGCCCTGCAACTGTTCTTTTGGATATTAAAGTTATGTTGCCTTTAACATATAGATTTTGGTGGTACCGATTAAATGTTAGTGATAACGTGCGAATTGAATGGGCAGGGCTTCAAGAATAAAAGAGATTTGTTGGGCTTAGAATTGGCAGGTAAGTCTTTGTTCAGGAATATCAAGTTCCTAATATACATACTTATAAGCTCTCTGGCTCCTGAGCAGTTTATTTTCTTGTTTACAGCTTATCAATCAAGTAATCCAATGGGGAAATGGTTAAGTGGAGTGAAGAAGTTCATTCCCTTTGAGGGATATGTTAAGTCTGTGAAAATGGCAGCACGAATATCATTTCCAAAGATCTCATCAGACTGTAAAGATAAAGAGTCTTCAAATTTTTTGAGTCACAAGAAGATGGTTCCTTATTCGGACCCCCCTAGCACGGAAGATGTGGAAAGTTTGTATGAATTCTTTGATAGAAGGTAGGAATTGTGCTCCTTTTCTGTTTTGGATTAGAAAGGTCAAGAAAATACAAAAACGGATGTTTAACTACTTCTATTGTGCTGGAGAATACTTGGTTATCCTTGGAAAAATTTGGTTGATTAGTTGTTTGCCATTTTTTCTTTTGTGCTGCAACGGTTTACTTCTACAGTCATATTTTCATGTAAGGAAATGTGAATTGTTTCATGATTTCTATATATTCATTCCGGGGACCCTCTTTTTTCTCTCCCCCATTTTCTCGGTAGGGCATTTTTGTTGTTTCTTTCTAATCATGCTGCAAGAAGAAATTGTGAACCAAGTCAACCATTTCATCTGTTTATGTCTTCTTAAATGGGTGCAGCAATGTTCATTATACATAGATTATGTAGTACAGAGAGATCCACAATCACGTGGTAACTAAATATAGGAAAGAAGGTCAAAATTACAGGGAAAAGCAGAATGAATGGAGAGAAAGAAGGGCTGAGGTTATGTGAATTGTGAATTGTGTTTTACTACAAAAGAGAGTGCAACTGAAATAGCATTTCCTAAATAGATAATCAAAGATATAGAATCCCTTGAAACTTATGACATCATTTACATCAAATCCCTCTATTTATTTCTTGCATTTGATAGATTTCTAACAATAACAAGGCCGTTGATTCCGACCACACTTCTCTTTACTGCTATTAAGTTCAATATTTTGACGTCATGAAATTCAAAAAAAAGGAAGAAAACTATGATTTCAAAGTCATTTAGCTAAATAATATGTGGTTTAAGAGTCCATGTAGCTAAAGTTTTTATGATATAATTCACATAGTATAGATGTATTTTTATTTGTTTATCTGAATTCACTACTATGTGATGAGCCTACATGCAATTTTATCAGGCATTGTGTGTTTCTACTTTCTATATTACAAATTAGAACTTTAGTGGTGATTCATTTGCTGATTCTTTAATTGTAGGTCAAATTGGGTGCCCTTTTTGCCGCACTTGAGTTATAAAATACTACTTTCTTTTGTATTTTCTTCTAATATCAACTACGCCATAACATCAATTACTGACGAGTTCCTTTGCATTGTTTTTTGTAGTACCAAGCTTGTTGTATTGACGGGAGCTGGCATGAGCACAGAGAGTGGAATTCCGGATTACAGAAGGTTGGTTTAAAACTAGATGAGCATGCTCAACATTCTCACCAGTTAACAGTTTGATCATTCTCTGAAGTTGATAATCTGAGTTACATTTCAAAAGGAAATACATTTTATTGCTAAAGGAAGAACACGTTCTCAGTATTTAATTTCTTATCCTGGCTGAGCTACATTTTTAAAAAAGGAGACACATTTCTTATTAAAAAAAGAAAGCTGTCAACATAGTTTTCCTGCTATTTGGTGCAGTTATAAACAAATTAAAATTTGACTTTTTTTGGTGTTGAGCATTTATCTTAATTGTATCAAGTGAGGATTAAATCTGAAAGCCGGCAAGATGTACTGTTCGATTCAGTGCAGGACGGTAGTGTGAAACCGAAGTTTCTTTTTTAACTACTCTATTTTGAGTATTCCCTGCACTTTTTGCCTTTTTCTATAGGGAGGTACGTCTCTGTTTTGTTTAAGAGTGAAGTTGGGGATTCAGTATTACAGCTTTGTGCTGCTTCTAGATTTTATATTGGGGCCTGATATTTTCTGTATTAAGTAGTTAAGTGATATTTTTGGACAAATGGTAATGTTTTTCTGTCTTCTCTTGGCAGCCCAAATGGAGCTTATAGTACAGGTTTCAAACCAATTACCCATCAGGTGATTTGAAGGCATGTGCTGTGATTCTTGGTTCCATTAAAGTGTCATTATTCACTTATAAATACCATTTCTTGCATATCTCACAGAGGAAAAAGAATGTATTTGTCTACTACGGATTTAGTTCTGTTCATCTCTAGACCTATATATTTCTTTTAGACAATAAATCCTACATGAATTTAGTTTTGGTCATCTCCAGAAATATATACATGATACAACAACAATCCCAAATAAGTTGGGATTGGCTTATGAATACTCATGCTTCTCCATTTAAGCTCAATTCATGTCATCATCATACCAAAAAAAAAAAAAAATTAAAAAAAATAAGTTAGACCTATTCCCAACTAGTAGATCTCACATAGATGGATCTTTTCCTTCTACTATGTCCTATCGTTAGCTAAGTGTCCTTTGATTCCCAGAAATTGTAGGTCTTTCGAGACAACTTCCTTATTGTGATTTCTACTTTGTCCTCTTCAACACCTTCACTCACCATAGTTGCACTTGCATATCTATGCACCAGATGTACCGGTTGCAGCTGTAGGTCGATGCAGAGCATGACCAAACCATCTCAGGCGACCTTCTCCCTCTGTATCTTCAATGCGTAGTACTTGCACCTTCAGGCAAATTTGATCATTTTTTAATCTTATCTATCCTTCTGTCTGTCACATAATACCCTAGTAGCACTTCTCCATTTCAACTTCGCTCTTCTCATGCCGACTAAACTTGCATGCGTGTCAATGATTCCACTATTTATTTGCTACCTCTTGCTAGCACAGGTACTGAAGCCCGTACCGTAACTCTGTCACTAATGCTTAGGCAGATAGGAAGTAATCACCTAGTGATTTTGCCTCTTTTGGGATTTGAATTGGTCTCCCAAAGTTGCAATCCCACTATATTTACTGCTAAACCACATTCTTAGGTGCTAGAAAAAGTTCTGCTTTCATTAAAATTTACAGAGTTAGCTTCTGTTTACTGCCTACATTCAAACTGTCTGATTTATATATCCAATTGTAGGAGTTTCTCCGATCAATCAAGGCTAGAAGGCGTTATTGGGCACGGAGCTATGCTGGGTGGAGACGTTTCACTGCTGCTCAACCTAGTACAGGTCATATAGCTCTATCATCTCTTGAGAAAGCAGGCCATATAAGTTTTATGATCACACAGAATGTGGACAGGTAGTTGGCCCGTCTTTTTCATTTTATCGTTGATTTTATGAGCCTTTTGACACTAATTTGTTACTCTTCCTCTCAGGCTGCATCACCGAGCTGGCAGCAATCCACTTGAATTGCATGGGACTGTCTACATTGTTGCCTGTACAAATTGTGGTTTTTCTCTTCCTCGAGATCTATTTCAAGATCAAGTGAAGGCTCATAATCCCAAGGTTATCTTTATTCAATTATTCTATTAATCTAGTAATGTGCATATAGGTCCATTCATTGCATTTGAAATCACTGCCTGATTATCGATTTGAGTTATGTTGATTTGACTTCATGAAAGATGACAGAGAAATCTATTTCAGCACTGTTCCACAAGGCACAAGTCTATATGTATGTCCAACTCCTGTAGAACTATAAACACCGACGATGCTTTTCCTATACTTGTCTGGCAAAAAGAGGAGGGGCGTTTTGGTGCATAGAATGTTATTGATTCCATTGTCACCTTTACTTATCACAAAAATAAGGATTTAATTGTCACACAACCATCTGCCTTCCCCTCGGGCCTTGACACATCAGTTTCTCCCCTATCCCAAACCTTCCCCCTTTGGCCTGCAATTCTGTACCTGTTGAAGCAATCGCTTTGCCTTTTCATCCATCATCATCTCATCTTAAAGAGTACTGTATCTACATACAACTCTGTGTTACCTTGTTTATGCAGAAAACTGTCATTCATTGATACTGGGCTGCAATAAGGGTCTATTCAGTTTGTATGATAACACAGCATATGTTAATATTTGGATTAACAAATAATAAGTACTGGATTAGCTGCCTAACTACCATGCTCAGTTGTGACATTACATATGTCTTCTTGTGTATAGCAAGCATTGGTTTTCGATGGTTTATTTGGCAACATTATTAGAATTTAACAGCTGGCCCTTGATTATGGTGTATGAGACATCATCTAAGGGGTATTACAATAGCCAACCCAAAATTGGAAAACTTGAATAACAAGATCATGCTTTCTTCTTGATCAACCTAATGTATTCACTGTTTTGTTCCATTGGCATAAACTGAACTGGAAATATTATAGTACTGCAGTGGGCAGAAGCTATTGAAAGTTTGGACTATGACAGTCGATCAGACAAGAGCTTTGGAATGAAACAAAGACCTGATGGGGATATTGAGATTGATGAGAAATTCTGGGAAGAGGATTTCTACATTCCTGAATGTCAGAGCTGCCAAGGAGTTCTGAAACCTGATGTAAGTGGTTTTCAATTTATCAGATGAACTAGTTTATATAAACTTGGAGCAGCTTCTCTTTTTTCTTTCTTTATGTTTTTTCGTTTCCTAGAGGTTAAAATTGGCCTAGGAGGAATAAGATGATTCCTTTGTTATCACGAATATGTCAAAGAGTAATCTTGAATTGAAGAACGAGCCTTTCACCGGGGTGAATAAGAATAGCCAATAGGTACAGATGACTTTCAAATTTCTGCCATGTGCCATAATTATACACATAATACCATGGGAAGAAAGTTCATATGTAACAAGTCTGCTGATTTATAATGAAAATTATATGGACTTATTACATATATTTATTCTTGCTCTGTGCTAATCATAGCTCCGGATCTAGAAAGAAGGTTGGATGCAGTGCAAGCCCGTAGGGAACTGTATTTTCGATTTCGCTGTAGGATATCAAAACTTTATAAGTTCTATGTTGTTTTTAATAGTTAGTTCAAAGTTTATGCTACTTATTACAATACGTAGTCAATGGCATACTTAACTTCTAAAAGTTCATTAAAAAGGAAAAAGACAAATTCACGTTTGCCTAGTAATTATATAATGACTCCACGAGGTAGTGGTAAGGTCTACGTACACTCTACACTCCCCATCCCCACTGGGTATGTTGTTGTTTTATTCGAATAATCATTGTTCCTTTGAATTTATGGTCATATCGACGGTAGTGTACTGGTATAAGTCATTAAAATATGGTACATTACAGGTTGTCTTTTTTGGGGATAATGTCCCCAAATCTAGGGCAGATGCTGCCATGGAAGCTGCAAAGGGATGTGATGCCTTCCTTGTACTTGGTTCATCTTTGATGACCATGTCCGCTTTCCGGCTTATCAAGTGAGAATTTGCTTCTCTCTTCCATTTTAATTATAAGAAATCTGGTCTACTTGGTTAGTGTTAACTTGTTTGCTCATTCAGTTCTTGTCTAAGTGCATCATTGATGAATTGGTCTTATACCAAGCATAAATTTTATTAACTAGGATTGCAATTGCATGACCCGAGATTTCATTTGAGAGAATGGCCCCACCTTCTGATTCACTTACTCTTTTCCGAAAATTGTTTCGGATGGTTCTGGAAACGAACATTATTTCCCTCTTTGCATATACCTGTTAGATTATCACATGATAATTTTCCTTCTTTGTGTTGGTTTTTTATTTCCTTCTCTCCCTTTTGGATAACTTATATCAACACCATGAGAATAAACCTTCGCAACAGAGCTGCACATGAGGCAGGTGCTGCTACTGCAATTATAAATATTGGTGCTACACGAGCTGACGATATTGTACCTTTGAAAATTAGTGCTCGAGTTGGAGAGGTTAGTGCTTTGTATGGAATACCAGAAGTTCTAGTTTCTGTTATAGTCATCCTCACATCTGTTTTTACAGTTTTTCTTGCTGCAACGTTCCTGGAACCGTAGCTTATACAATTATATGATGCAGATACTTCCAAGATTGCTCAACGTTGGATCGTTGAGTATCCCTGCTCCCTAGTTCCTGATGCAGAGAACTGTTAATTAATAGCATCCAGATTCTTTTTCATCAGTTGCTGCAATGGAATGTACACTTGGCCGGAACATGTAAGTTCGCTGCATTTCACAGGTGGTAAAATCACTAAATCCATCCCAATGTTTGTAATTCTTAAAAATGCACTGCTCAAGTACCACACACTAATGTGTGCGCGTCTGTATTTCCACACAACTCGACTACTTTGAATTTCTGATGAGTGAGTTGAAGCTGAAATGGCGCGAAAATACACAGAATATTGCTTGGAAATGAAGAATTTTAGGATTTGCCTTTTGCATCATTAAAGATTTATTATGCTAATATAAGATTGTAATGGAATAGGGATGGGAATTTTTTTTTTTTATAAAACAAATACCCCTATACTATATAATATACACATTGCTCAATTTTACCTTTATTGTCCTGTTTTTCCTCTTGATCTTAGGCAGAGCTCTAACATGAAGTATTAGAGGGTAGTCTTGAATCATAGTTAAAAGGAGATAAAATAGCTATATTTGGACCTTATTTTTAAAAAAATATTTTGACACGTGTAGTACCAATTTGGATATTAAAAGTATGATATTTGAAAAATGATATTTGTACACATTTAAACTTGAAAATTGGATAACCAATTGTGATGATGGGCTGCTCTTTCTTTAACAAAGAGGTCTCGGGTTCGAGCCTTAGGTATGCTATCGAGGGTTTTCCTCCGAATGGGGTCCTATGTAGTGTGAATCCAAAATAATTGGATTTCAATGTGATCCAACATAAATTGAGGTGATTTGCTAACGATAAGAGCATGAAATGGATTTAAAAAGTATAACGGAGGGTAAAATAGAGCAATATTTTTCTATAGTAGAGTGGTAAGATTAAACTTTTTTTCAAAATTCTATACAGCGAATTCTTTCTTTACTTCTCTTTCTCCACGATGAATTTTGTACACTTTTTAAGAAATAATAAATGGAAGGTACATATTTTACCAAGATACTCGTATTAATTGATGTATTTTTTAATGAACTTGAGAATATGATTTGAAATGAGTAGTTAATGTTATAGATAAAACATGGAGAAAAAACACTGTTTTCTCTTATTATGTTAACATAAAAAATCATTTTTATTATAATAGACGTAAAAATGAACTAAAGATAATTTTATAATTGATTGTTTGGAGTTTTAGGAGTCAATTAAATTTGAATATAAAAATTACAAAAACCCATTGTTTAGCAAAATAAGTAATGAAGAAACTTCGAGGTTGGAGGTATAACAAATATATTCTCATGGAGCACGTCATAATCCAGTCAACACTTCACATCATCTCTGAGCTGTCCTATAAAAAAAGTTGAAATCTTTACCACTTTTTTTTCGATATCCAATATCTACATTAAAATTTGATTATTTCAGATCCAGGGCCCATTCAGGAAGAAGCACTTCCTATCAATAATTTTTTAATACTAAAATTTGAATCCAAATATCTGATTTAATGAGAAACAATTCATCTATTGCATCACATTTTTTAGAGTTTTGGTGGTTCACCACTTTTTTATGTTTCTTTTTTCTTAATAATAACTTTCTTGCTTTGGTGGCCTATTAAAGTGCTTTAAATTTCTTAGTCAAAGGGCTGTGAACTCAATTATTTTTTATTTTTTGGTGAACTAAATCTGTCGTTAGTTTTTTTGAATTCATAGTATTTTGCCAGTTTTTTTAGCACTTTACTAGTCATTTTTTTAATAGATCTGACCAATCAACATCAAATTTTATTGGTTGTGGGCGTTTTTATTTTTTTGTGAGTTGGGCATATCTGGTGAGTGGCTACAATTTTATCTAGAGACGTCAAAACCTCCTCCTTAGGACTTTTGTTGTGTATTCATGGTTGGTAGAAGTTTGAGGCGGAATCAGAATTTAAATTTTAAATTTGTCTAAGTTATTGAGTTTGCAATTAAATAGTATTAGATATTTAATAGTTTTTGTAAAAATATAACATCTACCTACACAAGCTCGATCTAGAGATGGGAGGAAATGATTCGATATAAGTACAAATTTTTGATTGTTCAGAGAATTAGATCGGTGAGTTCAAGCAAAAGCTTCTAAATTTATTCAAAACTCGAATGGAATGTTTTAGCTTCACCCCTAATCACATGTGGATTCAAGTTTTCTGCAATTGAGAGTCAAGACTTTGATGACTCGAAATTTTATACTAGCGTAGATATTTTTCGTAAGTCACTAATTGACAGACACCTTCATATATGTATAATTCACGACATCGAATATTTACATTTTAATTCTATGATGAATAATCATATGTTTTGAATGTTTCGTAAATAGTCGATAACTTTGAAGAATATTCAAAAATGAAAGGGAGTAAAAGCTTGAAGTAAAAAGAACTAACTAGTCATCTACTCCACTAGTTAAAATTTGGAGCTATGAACAAACTAGTTAAATACTCCCTTGCCCTAATTTATATAACATTTATTTTTTAATCGGTCTAAATATAAAAACATAGTTTTTAGTTAGTTTAACTTCAAAATGTTTATCGTACTTTAAATAATTTATAATTATACAAATATTTATGACTTGTTATTTTATATCACAAACTTCAGAAATCTACCTTCTTTTTAAATTTTAGGTCAAGTCAAACAATATTTAAAAAATTTAGATGGAAGGAGTATTACTTCCTCCATCCTAATTTATATAACTCGACTTTTTTTTTAGTTACATATCTCTAAATGTAATAATTGAACTTTAAAATGTTCAATTTACGTTTAAAAGATGTTTGTAATCACATAATATTTATGACTAGTTTTAGATCACAAAATTTGAAGAAATAATTTTTTTTTAAACATTGTATTAAGTCAAATAATATCACGTAAATTGAAATGAAGAGGATATTATTATTCTAAGAATATCCTTTTGACAATTGTGGGTTTGGTAGGCAGCACACGAGTGGTCTTCTTTGTCCTGACCTTACCGCTATTGAATCCTTTTTTTTATTTTTTTCATTTATTGGATAATTATTATTATTATATTACTTTAACGGCCGACTTCTTTAAAGTTTTTATGTATATATCTTAAAATTTGTATAACATTATTTATTGATATTCACGCTATAAATAATACTAGTGTATTTGATTGGATGTTAAATTATATATTTAGAAGCTTGGTGATCAATTCTCACTGCACTGTATTAAAATAATTTTTAGCGATAAATTAATTACTGACCATAACTTAGTTGTCGCTGGATATATTTTTTTAGAGGTAATTTTATTAGTGATAATTACATTTTAGCACTTTTTATAAATGTTACTAAAGTTTATAGCAATATTAGATCTAATAATAATTAGTTAATGTCGACAGAGACTTTAACTACATATTTATTACTATTAAAAATTATTTTTATTATAATAATAATTAAAATATTTTTTTTCTTTATTTTTTCAATCATATACTAAATATCATAGATTCGTCTCTGTTCAAATATATCATAATAATTAAGTATGAGTAATAAATTATTATTTAAGAATAAATAATATGAGAAGTATAAAATAGTATTATTTTTAGTACCAATTAAAATAAGAAAATATTGACAAAGTTAATATTAATTGGGACGGAGATATTATAAGTGGTCCCTAGCAAGTGACGAGAGCAGTGACAAAATCACGGCACACGTGGGGGACATCTTTACACGTGTTGTTCTCTCATTGGATATTACTCTTCTATTGAGTCAATGGCTGCGGTCAATCTAAAAACAAAGAGCCCCCCACACAACCACTTGCTTAGACCCTTCATCCCCAAGTAACATTTTTCTTAAAAGTACTCACCCACCCCCCTATTCCCCCACGTAATGCTTATAAAATACAATAAAATAATAAAATAAAAATCTTATTTTTTTAAAAAAAATTATGTGATCTCATTTGACTAGATATAAATGATAATAATAATAATAATAATAATAATAATATATTATAATTTTCGTTAGATTCTTAAATTAAGTAAAAATATTATTAACCTTTTCTGTCTTAATTGTCAATTTTCGAATCTTTATCCTAACAAGGGTCATGTCTTCGACAAACAGAAACTATGTCAGCTCTAACACGTTTTTTTTTATCTCTTTTTACATGTTCAAACTATTTCAATTCGTCTTTCCTCCTCCTTTTTGTTATAGAAGTTATTCCCAACTAGTAAACTAAGCATATCTCTCATAGTATACCCACACATCTATCAGAGCATACTCATCTCTACTATCTTCATCTTTTAAACATGGATATTTTTTACTACACTACATGAACAAAGTTGGTCTGGATTTAATTTAATAGTCACTCCATTTAAAAAGAAATGATTTACTTTTCTTTTTAGTCTGCTTTAAAATGACTATTTTTTTTTTTGACAACATTTTAATTTCAGTTTTTTACGTGATAACTAACATGTTTAACGCCACAAAATTAACTATTATTTTGATGCATTTGATACAACTTTAATTTAACTTTTATTTTTTTTAACTCCATAACAAATTAAACTAGGTCATTCTTGTGAAACAAATGGGGTACGTGATTATAAAAATAACTTACCAAAAAGTCTCAATACTTGAATTTTAATGAATTATCAGGCATATTATAGCAATATATATATACAAAAATATATTACTATTATACTTTATACTCCTCTCTTCGTTTAAAAAAGAGTGATCTCCTTTCTTTTTTAGTCTGTTTAAAAAAAATGACCTCTTTTTTTTTTTTGTAACATTTTAATTTCAATTTTTCGCATGACATGTTTAAGACCACAAGATTAAAAGATAATTTTGTAAATTTGACATAACTTTAATTTAGAATCACAAGATTCAAATTTTTTTTTATTTTCTTAAACTCCGTGCTAAATCAAACTAAATAACTTTTTGTGAAACGGAGGGCGTAATATTTAATTGTCGACATAATAACGGTGGTCCTGTTTATTGCCTGGTTTCTGCTGTCAAACTCTACAGCACATTTTCTTTTAATTATTATACATACGACTAGTTCCAATCCACCACGTGCAATTTGCCCCCTATTTTTTTCTCTATATATACACTTTACACCCATAATTATTTTTTTGTCAAAGCAAAAGCAGCAACAAACAGAGAAGAAAACAGAGGAAGATAAACAGAGAACAGAGTGGAAATAAAGAAGGAGATTTATCAAATCGAATCGAAAGGAAAGTTACTAAGAGTGATAATTTGAAGGAAATGAACAAAGGAGTAACCGGAAATCAGCAATTGGAGTTACCGGCGGGATTCAGATTCCATCCGACAGACGACGAATTGGTGCAGCATTATCTCTGCAGGAAATGTGCCGGACAGCCGATTGCAGTATCAATTATAGCTGAAATTGATCTTTACAAGTTTGATCCATGGCAGTTGCCTGGTAATTTTGACTCTTCCAAACTTTCATACTTACAAATACGTGAAAATCTGATTTCACGTATTTTCAAGTTACCAAAAACTGCTCAGATTCAGATCAGTTTTTGAAACTTCCACTTACAAAACTTCATAAAAAATTTACAACTAAGTCGCATGTATAACACAACTTCATATCTCAAAAATCACAACTTCAAAAACTTAAATTTACACGTTTCAACTTCTATTTTCAAACGGGAGCTAAGTTAACATTTGATCAAAGATCTTAGATCAATTTCTAAAAAAACTTTTATCTTCACACATATCCTTTGGTCATCAAATTTGATCTTCAAGTTCCCAAAAACAGCTCAAACAAGTTTTGGAATTTTGAGATTTCCACTCACAAAAAATAATTTTTATTCAAAATAAATTATAACTTCAAAATCTATGACCGAACCGGAGCTACTTTTTTGCCTATTTCTACTGTTAATTCTTTTTCCTAAACTTTCTATATTATTGGCAAGTGCAGAAAAGGCTTTGTACGGTGAAAAGGAGTGGTATTTTTTCTCACCAAGGGATAGAAAATATCCAAACGGTTCACGGCCGAACCGAGCAGCAGGAACCGGTTATTGGAAGGCAACCGGAGCAGATAAACCGGTGGGAAAACCCAAAACATTAGGGATAAAGAAGGCACTTGTGTTCTATGCCGGAAAAGCACCTAGAGGAATAAAAACCAATTGGATTATGCACGAGTACAGGCTCGCCAATGTGGACCGGTCTGCTGGCAAGAACAATAACTTGAGGGTAAGTCCTTTGCCATCTTTTATTTTCTTTTCGAAGACCGTGGCGTGAACTGAACTCACAAGTAGTATTGGAGATCACACTTGCTCCCTCTATCCTAACTTAGTGAAAGGTTTACATCTTTAAGAGTGATATCTCCTAAGATTTACAATGTTTCAAATGAAAAATTAGTGAAAGATTTTACTTTAATTGTTAACAATAAGGTGTGGCACCCATTTAACATAAATAAAATAAAATGGTTATTATTTTCTTTAAATTATGAGTACAAAATACAATTTGTAAATTGTTTATTGATTATGTGATTTGACATATATTGCAGCTTGATGATTGGGTATTGTGTCGAATATACAACAAGAAAGGCACACTTGAGAAGCATTACAATGTGGACAACAAGGAAACTGCAAGCTTTGGAGAATTTGATGAAGAAATAAAACCAAAAATACTGTCCACACAATTAGCACCGATGCCACCACGGCCCCGATCGACACCAACAAACGACTACTTCCATTTCGAATCATCAGAGTCGATGACTAGAATGCACACGACAAACTCGAGCTCTGGCTCAGAGCACGTCTTGTCGCCATGTGACAAGGAGGTTCAGAGCGCGCCCAAATGGGACGAAGACCACAGAAACACCCTTGATTTTCAGCTAAATTATTTGGATGGTTTACTAAATGAACCATTTGAAACCCAAATGCAGCAGCAAATTTGCAACTTTGACCAGTTCAACAATTTCCAAGAGATGTTCTTTTACATGCAAAAGCCTTACTAAAATTGTATAAATTCATTGGATCTAAATTGATTGTGATCCATGACATTTTCTTTGTTCTTTGGTGGTGTAGGTCAACTTTTTATTAGTTAGTTTAGAAAAGTACAAAACGCAAGTCAAATTTGGTGGGCTACAGCACAAATGAGCTTTGATAAGCATAGCTAAAGAGTCATATAGAAGGGCTTATTATTGTAAGGTAACATGTAAAACAAATGAAAATTTGTTAATATTAATATCAAGTTGTCATTCTTCAAATCTCTCTGATTATGACTCATCTACACTGGTTCCAATAGAAATTAGCATATTTAAGGGCTCAGGGTTGTGTCTGATTCATGTAGGCATGAGAGCTAAAACTTTCTATTGTAAGATCCACAATAAGACGGTCTAAATTGTTGTCGACTTGGTGAAAACAATAGGAGAAAAGCCTAACAAATCACCAAGTTGAGTTGTTAAACACTAAACAGTGACGAATAGTCTTTTCTACATACAAAATAGACGAATGTAACAAATAACAAAGCAAAACATCTTTAACCTAGCAGGTAGTAAGATTTTGATTAACTCATATAAGAACTTTGCATGGTCCTTGATATAAAATGAAAAGAGTAAGGAACGAAAAGAAATTCCTTACGTAAGGAGGAGTGTGGCCGCTCCTCGTTTCATCATCATATGTTAGCAGACACTTATCCTTTCCGGCTTCCGCTACATACTGCTGAGTGCTGACTCCTCGTTAACTGTCAACGCACCTCCAGATGGACTGCAAGCCGGTATGTACCTGGAATTTCTCTATGTGTGTCCTTTAATTAAGTGTCAATCGCCTCCATATGTCGAACATTACATCATTGCAATATCATCCTAGTCTCGAGACGATCCAAACACTAACCTGTAAACTGTAATCAAGTTGCTGGTTATTGTCTCTCCTGTTGATTCTGTCCCTCTTTCCTTCCGAATCTGTGCAGTATAATCTTTTAAACCAGGATGTCCTCCTCCTCAACTGGGGAAGTGGAGTTTTGAGTTTCAGTTATGGGCCTCTTTGAACAATTTGGATTCCTTTGGGGTCTTTGATCCAGTTTCACACTGTTTTTCCTATCTCTTTTTCCCATTGAAGGACATAATGGATATGCAATTTGGTATGTATGACTACCTTGCAAAACAAGTCGCAACACTTTGGGTAGGGACTGAAATTATGTATTAGATATGTCTTTGTCTGCACTTGTTATACCATTTTCTGTAGTCGATAGGAAGTAGACAACAACAAAAACAGACCCAATGTAGTACGCAGACATTACCCCTACCTCGTAGGGATAGAAAGGTTGTTTCCGATAGACCCTCGGCTCAAGTAATGCATCTCAAAGCAGTTTGAAAAGGAAAATACGGAAATGAAAGTAGTAACAACGATGAAATAAAGCGCTAGGGTTGAAAGGAAGTAGACATGATGAACTTTTCAACGTCCAATTTTCATAGTAACGTCCACAAAGGCATCAAGATGAGAATAATTAATTAGCACACTAAAAGAAACTTCCAGTATAACAGAAAAAACAAACACAGATTTACTAGTATGCACATAGTCATTATCATTATGACGAAAAGCAAAATTTGCAAGAAGCTTACATATTACTACTATCTACAGAGTCCTACACAAAAATTCTTCTTGCATTTTTCAAACTATTCATTGTCATTTTCCGTTTAATATATACTCTCATCATATATCCAGAGATTGTCCAAACCGCAGAACTCACCTAAAAGAGATCCATACTTATCAATGATTGGTACACCCAGTTCCAGCGAAAATTTGACTTCCCTGCCATCTGGAAGTTGGACCCATATTCCCATTGATGAATCTGCGTCTACTTGACTTCCTTGCTTCTCCCATGTACTAACATCAACCGGCATTTTGCTTTGCAACTCGGACTCCTTTGATCTCTGAACATCGAATTTCATGTACTGATTAGCATGGAAAGTTTCTTCAGCAGCTGATTCAGGCTGAAGTCCTACACAATTTACAACTAATTTGTCTTTCCCAACTTGCTTCTCCCCTGTACTAAAATCAACCGGCATATTGGTTTGCAACTCGGCCTCTTTTGATCTCTGAACATCGAATTTCATATACTGATTAGCATGGAAAGTTTCTTCAGCAGCTGATTCAGACAGAAATCCTTCACAATTTACAACTAATATCTCTTTCCCAGCTTGCTTCTCCCCTGTACTAAAATCAACCGGCATATTGCTTTGCAACTCGGCCTCTTTTGATCTCTGAATGTCGAATTTCATATACAGATTAGCATGGAAAGTTTCTCCAGCAACTGATTTGGGCTGAAATCCTTCACAATTTACAGCTATTTTCTCTTTCCCAACTTGCTTCTCCCTTGCATTTAAATGAATTTTCTTACTACATTTCTTCTTTGGCTTGACTATTGCCCGAAACTCAAGCTTCTTAGATTGATAAGCTAGGGAAGCCTCTTCATACGTGCCAAAAGTCCCCAACCAAATCTTTTTCTTACTAATGGGGTTGACAATCTCAGATGTATATTTCCCCCACTGGTTCTTGCGAACCCCAACGAATGTTGTTTTGGGAGAATCCATTTTTTTATTTCTACCTACACTTGACAATGATGGCCCAACAGATGATTCAGGCTGATTTTGATCACTATTCTTTGGTTTATAAACCTCATCAAACTCAGATTTCTTGGACAAATAAGCTTGTGAAGCCTCTTCAGTAGTGTTAAAAGTACCTAACCATTCTTGCTTATGCTTAATTGGATCTCTAATTTCAGCACTATATTTCCCATTCTTTTGCTTTCGGATTCCAAGTAAGCCTGACTTAGCTTTAGGATTTCTTTTCATAGTATTACACCTATCAGATGATTTAGTCAATGAACATGATGTTTGTTTACATGATTCTAGATTCATGACGTTTATTGGTTTCTTAGATGTATGCATGTTAGAGTTAAAGCCGTTGCATACCTGCTTTTTCTTGAAAGTTTTTTTTCTCAATTTCCCCATGTTATGCCATTCAGCTCCAAGTAAGGTGCTTTTGTGACGGAATGATATCTCCTGAATAAAGGGTTTTTTCCCATGATCTACTTTGTTTCTTTCAGTATCATCAGCAGCAGTGGCAGCGGCAGCAGCATCAGCAGTTTTGTTAGTCGAATTTGAGCTTGGCATTTCATCAAGCATGTGGTGGGCAGTAGCAAATTCACATTGTTTAGCTAAATAAGCCTCGGAAGCTTCTTCAGCAGTGTTGAATGTACCCAACCAAACCCGTTTTTTCGTAATCGGGTCCCATTTTTCAGCAACATACTCGCCTCGTTTCCTCTTCCGAACCCCAGAAAAATTTGCCGCATTCTGCAAACCCAAAACTGTACTGTCGCTCCTTTCAGCAGCAGGAACACTTTTGTTAGTGGAATTTGATCTTGGCATTTCATCATACATGTGGTGGGCAGAAACAGAGCTTTGATTTTCTTCTGCATTTGCTCCTGCAGATTCCATGGCGAATTACTATGTACAAGAACAATGCATGGGATTGAACGGTGAGATGGAAAATGAGCATGTTTGAGAGTATTAATGGTGGAATTTCCATTGACACTTGTCCTGAGAATTGACACATTCAACAGTGAGATGATGACAACTGTTCTTGAGGGGTAGAAATGTATAACTTGATAACTTTTGAGGGGTTAACATAGAGTAGTTGATTACGAACAATATATTCCATGTAATTTCAGGACGGGTGTAAAAAATGAATAGAGTATAGACAATTTTACCCCTATATGGTGGAGATGGAGAGGTTATATTTTTAAGGATGGGATCGGAAGAGACTAGAGTATAGATAAATTTACCCCTACATGATGAAGGTGGAGAATCTGTTTCTTAAAGAACTTCCGTTCAAATGCAACAAATCAAAATATTTTTTTAAAAAAAGAAAAAAATGACAATAAAGAAAAAAGTCCATTACAACAGACATAGTGTGCCTTAGCTTCCGCTAAGTCTAAATTTATCGAAAAGCAAATCAAAACTCAATTATCTATTAATTTTTTATTTCAAATCGTGCTTTTAATATCTTCATATCTAATGTTGTGTCACCGGAAAGTTGAAGTTGCATAATATCATGTCTAATTAGCTCTTGCCAATACTTGTTCGACCCACTTTACCTTTCCTCATACATACTATAGTCTATATCCAACCTCTTACACCTCCTACTGGGGCATTTAAATATCTCATGTTCATATGTCCAAATTAAACCATCTCAATCTCACTTTTTTCATATTCAACATGAAGAAATTATTTGTACTATATGAAATAATTACAAATTGATTTATAAATATTTGATTTGAAATTTGAAGCAACAACAATAACTAAAAAATTATGTATTATTTTATGTAAAAATTACACAAACTTTATAATGTTAAAAGTTAATTACGGCAAATTCCTATTCTTTTTCAAATTACAAAAAAATTCTTAAAATTTAAGGATTTCGGACATAGGTCTTGATACATTACCTTTGTTGATACAAGACATATCTGTCCTGATTCATCGCCTAATGTTCTATTGCGTCCTGATATATCACTCAATGTTCTAATACATTACCTTTGTTGATACAAGGTACACAGACCCTGATATATCTCGTTTCGATACATGAATGATGTATCCGAAAATAGGAGAGAAAGAGGAAAATAGGATTTTTTATAATCTTTTCAAATGGTATGAAATTTTAAAAAGTATGATAAAATAAGTTACGTATTGAGATAATTTTTACTTATTTTATTTTTATACAAATAAAAGATAAAATATGCCATGCATGAATAACTAAACTCTGATCAATTCTCAAACAAAATAATACACAATTTCTGGTAGCTAAATTTATTATTAATACCGGCGTAACTCTAGTGAGTTATTAAAAGATTATTTTGTTTTGAGGAAATGTATGCGCTTGTTCTTTGTATTCTTTTTTAAAATGTTTTGATTTTTCTTTGATCGGAACGTATAAATCTGATTTTCGATCTGTAAATCAAATGAGTATTTAGATGGATTTGAATAATCGAAGATCTCTAGCTCGTTCTCGTGCTCGGGCTCGGTTTCAGGCTAAATGGGTTGAAGGTACCGCCACCGCCGGAGATGTCGCCGGAGCTGTTGCCGTAGCCATAGAGTCTGGTTATTGGTGGAATCTAATTCCATCTGGTGGTCGCCAAAGCAATGTCAACACAATGTAAAGCTTATTTTTTGAAAAAAATATTTTTCTATTGAAAAAACAAGTAATTTTCTTTCATGGTGTAATTTGAAGAAAAAGTAGTTTTTGTTTTGAAAATGAAAAATGATTTTTGTAAATTAGAGTTGTTTTCGATTTTTTTGTGAGTAATTTCGAGTGAAAATACCTTTTGTTAGTTTTAAAATTGTTCAAAATTATGGAATTCAAGTTGAATTTTGTAATTTTACTGTGAAATGAATTTTTTCGAGTTGAATTATGGAAAAAAGGACCCAAAAAATTGATGGTTAAATGCCTCCTTACTTATGTTTTAGTGTTTGGTAAGAAAATATGAATAATATAAGGGTGAAAATAATATGAGTGTGAGATGGTGTGGGAAGTGAGTCTGGGGTGGCAAGGGGTGGGATGGTCAAGGGTTGGGGTCGGAGGTGTTGGTGAGTGGAGAGGAGACTACTTTAGGGAAGCCATTTTCCATCATTTTCGAGTAACTTGTTTTTCGAGAAAATATTTCCAGAAAATTCACAGGGTTTATCTATTTTCTGAAGATTACTACTTAGGCAAAAGTTTGACAAGTCAATTTGGGAACTTTGTCAGAATTAGGTATTCACATTCAGAGCCGGTTTGATAATCTGAAGTTTATGAATTTTTACAGTGATTTCAAGTTAATATACATTAAGAATTGATATATTTATATTATACTTCAAATACAAGGTATGGGAAAAAGCTACAGTTCACTAAAACACAAATCGATAACTTGTAAGCTAGGTCCATCCATATTCCCATTGCTTGTTTGGTTAATTGAATTTCAAGAATTCAAAATCAATCAAATCTTCTCAAGTAGTATTCGAACTTATGACCAGTCGGTTAACAACTGATAGCTCTGCCACTGAAATACTAAGGAACAACAGGATATTCAATCTCTGAGTTCAATTCCTATTCCAACCCCTGACTAATATGAGCCTCAAAGCCTCGTTTGTAACTCCCGAAACTTCTTTATAGTGTCTTCCTTACATCCCTCATTTCAGAGGGAACCACTACAAAAAAATGTGAATTACATGAGGATATTCCTGGAGATTAGTATGAAAATTCGCAGGAAACTTATTTTCCTGCAAATTTTCTTACTAATTTCTAGGAAAATCCCTATGTAATTCACAGTTTTTTTGTAGTGAACCAATTCTCGTTCAATCATGCAAATCTTAACTTGAGGGTATGCCCCGGATATTTCCATTTTTGGTTTTCACTCAAGGAACTAATTCAAGTGGAAAATCTACTTTAACTCTCTCAATGCCTTACATTTTGTTCTGAATTTGTCGAAATGACTGGTTGCTGCTTGCGTTAATTGGATAATAACTGATGCTGTCAAGAGAAAACAAGTTTTAGTCTTTCACAGCAGGGCGTAATGTCAAACATTTTGGGCTGATTTTATTTTGTTGATATGGTTGTTTAGGACGGGAATCTTAACCAGGCATACTCCTCTCTTTGAGCAAGAAGAAGTATTGCGGCTTCAGAGCATTGCACTGCAGTTTGAGGAAGAGATCTATAATATTGCGACAAGTAATGTACGCTTTCTAAACTCATTTCAATATACTTAAATAATGCATTTTTAGCTGTTATTACTGTTTGTGTTAACGTCATTTATTTTTCCAGTCATCTAGACGTGTTGTATGCATTTTTATCTTAAATTTATCTGAAGTCGCAGGAAGATTATTCGCGGAAAATATCTTTAAAGACGCGGACCTTGGAGGCGAATTCTCAATATCTGATCAATTATTTCGATCCCTATGTTGCAAATGATGGTCAGAACGCCCATGGCCCTGCAGGTGAACAATGAAAGTTTATGCTTTTTATTTCGCATTTTCACTTGCAATTTGAAATTAAGAAAACTGATCCTCTCATTTGTAAATGTTCTGTTTGATTCATTTCATTTTTCAAATTTCTTATGTGGCGTCGTACACAACAACATGGAAGCTTATGGAAATTAAATCTTGAACACGAGTTTTGTTGGAAGCAAACTTCCCCTTAGAAATCTCCCTTTTTTCTTGTCATTTTAGTTTCTAAAATTTGTTTTATATTGAAATTTGAACCTAAGAGATGACAATGGAAGCTACTTCCTACAAAACTACTTCTGGGCTGGAGGAGAGTGACGAGGAGCAAGCAGTGGAAGAGGACGATGGGGACGTGCCAAAGGAGGATGTTGTAGAGGAGGTGGTGGTTACGGAGGAGCAAAACTATGTTATTAGACACAACGAGAATGAGGTAATTTTATTCTCCCAGTATAAATCTCGAGTTACATATGATCTCGTGTTTTGTATAAATGATCTCCTCTTTTATTTTAAGATCTTCTTTGTTTAAAGTTGATGGTCTTCCATAATTTATAAACCTCTCAAGTTATTTGCTCGTGTATTTTGTTCTAAGATCTCTTGTGGATTGAGTTCTGGTGCTGAAGTTGACGAACGTCTAGCACAAGTTGAGGAACGATTAGATAAAATGGAAGCTCAATTAGAAAAGGTGGAGACATTGTTGGTTGATATTAACGAAAAATTGAACTATTTAGTGAAGATGCAGGATGCTAAAGTTTCTAGAGACATTACACGTCCAGTTAAGTACATGAGCTCCCCGTGGACTGGTAATGGACGATCAAAGAGGAAACATAGAGTAGCTGAGATGATAAAGCAGTCGTGCAAGCATTGACGATTGGGAAGAGGTGATCAAACAGTACATCCCGTTACTGACCAAAGGAAGTTAAATGAATAATTACTTTTCCTCACTATTAAGATTGTTATGATTAGCCCAATCTTTATTATAAAACACCATATGGCAATTGTCAATGTAATACTTCCATTTAGTGTAATGCATCAAATAATAATCTGAGGTGATGGATGAAATTGGGTTAATTTTACGAGTATTGGACTATCAAATCATACTAAATCATGGTTAAGTAATAAACTAAAGCGAGAATTTGTTTGTCACATCCCGAATTTGGATGAGGTGGACCTACCTCGATGTCTTTAACTTTGATACCATAGCTTGAACAAACGAATCGACTTTGCCTGATTATGCCTACAATGCATATGTACAAAAAGAATGTGAGTACATATGAAATTGTACTCGTATATAAGGTATAGACAAAAATAACATTAAGTACCAAAGCTCATATGAGAGAAACATGAAACATGGCATGCTAAAAGCATCTGAAAAATTATAAAACAACCTCTAGGACATTATGTCATATCTCACCGTGCATTGTATGTTATAAACTTAAACCTAAACATATACCGGGTGGACTCAGAAATTTTATTAAGGGTGTCCAAGAATAATGGTTTGTGAACAAAACAAAAAAATATTGTGCTTCAAACCTAGAACTCTTTCACTCAAATGGACACCTATTACCACTGCACCAAAGACATATCTTTTGTCATGAGTGTCCAACTTTAAATATATATCCTTTAAATGTAGAATTTGACATATATATAACGTAATTTTCCGATAAAGGGTGTCCAATTGGACACCCTGGATTGGTTGTACCAACACCACTGCTTTTAATGTTGTTTGATAGAGTGCATTAAAAAAAATAATATATGTATCAGTTTTGTTATTAATATTTAGTATCCTGCTGGGTACATTTTTTTTAACATATATTAACTAATATAAGTAGAAAGTATTAATTATACACTTTATCTAGTAATGTATGTAGAACTAATACATGAAAATTCATGTTATTAGTAAGGACAAAATTACATGAAATGATAAGTATTTATAATGTATTATTTAATTTAGCTACAATTTTAGATATTTATGATTTGTGGCTACAATTTCTTAAATTTTACTATGAATTTGTATAATTTGGTCCATGGCGGTATAAATTCAGAATTTGTATATGCTTACTTTAGCTATTTGTATATGATTTGTTGAAAGATTTAATTTGTATAAGTTATAAAAAATATCTCATACATATATATATATATATATATATATATATATATATATATAGCTAGATAAAAAAAAAGTTATATGACACATCTCAATGATCAAGGAACAAATAACGACATATTATGTATATGTAATATATATTGTATAATAAAGGTTGTTATCAATATTTAAAAAATCATTTCTTTTTCTCCATCAATTTCATTAAATCACTATTTTTGGTTGTATATAAATGTTTTAAGTTTCTGAACAATATGATAATAAAGATATATCAGTAAGTTAGGTGGAACCAAAATGATGTTTGACGTTGACCATTATTTTGAATATAATATTTCTATTGAAGTAATGCGAGAAGACTGAAATCTTGAACCAAAATTTATTGATAAATGTAGACAAATGAGCGATTAACCAAAATGGGAACTTGCAATCGAAGTAGAATTAGCTTCACTTGAAAAACGTGAAGTTTTTTTTTACCTAAAATGTTAACACCCTAAATGTGTAAATCAAGTGCAGTACAAATGATTTTTTATAAGAAAATGAAATGAAAAAAAATAAAATTCTTAGATGTAAAGAATGAGTGGTGGTACAAGATTTCTCGGAAAGACCTAGTGTTGATTATAATTTATATAGAGACATATTCTCTTGTAGTAGATGAAATCATGGAATCACTCTATGATATCTAATAAGTTTGGTAGCGCATGAAAAACTTGATATGCGCTTGATGTATATTGTCACAATCTATTTGTATGACTCACTAGACAACACAAATTTTATGAACATTCCATAGCAAACATCAGATTTGTATAAATCCCAGGCAGACATCTCGCTTGTATAAAAATGCAGTGATTGTATATGTATATCGATTAGATAATTATATATATGTAACTACTATGTATATATCAATGATTGTGTTTGTATATCTGCATAAATTTGAATTTGAATATAATTGAATTGAAATAAAACATTTGTATATCAAATCTCTATCTCTCTCTTGCTTTATATAACACAAATTATACATTGTATAAAGCGAGAAAGAGAGAAAGGCAAAAGAGAACTGGTAGGAAAAAATCTGTATTTGTATAATGATGAGTGTATAAGGCGAAAATATATGTATTTATATTTGTATATACAATTTCCACTTGCTTTATATAAACACAAACGCAATTTATACAAACATAAACACAATTTATACATTTGTGTTTGTATAAAGTGAGAGAGGCGAGAGAGAGTGACGAGCGAGAATTCTGAGAGTGGCCAGCGAGATTTCTGGGGAGAGAGGTGAATGACAAAGTGTTTGCTACGAATTAGAATTAAATGAAATTGTGGTTTTAACATTTATTTTGAGTTAATAATTTGCTATTTCATACCATTTTCTCTACAAAGAACACTCAATTACTATTATTTTATATATAAAATAGTGTTAATTGAATAATTACATGAGAAATTAACTCTATAAATAATTGTATCGAATATATAAACTTATTTTTAGAAGGATTAAGTTTGAAAGAAAAAATAATTGTTTTTTAAAATTCTCTGTTATTAAATATATAAAATAATAAATGGGAAAAAACATCAGGTGCACTCTAAACTTGTTCGAACTCAGGATAATTTGAACATATACGCCAATTAATGACTTTAATTTTGAAAAATCACTGAATTTTGTATGTCACTCACGTATATATAAAATAAATTTTTTTATAACCTGTTGAAGTAATTACCATTACTTAAGTGACTTTTATGGTATTATATAAATTTAGTGTATAAAGATTATTAATTGAGACACCAATGAGAAATTAACTGTTATATAAACATACACAGACGTCGTTACGAAATTTTAATCTTCCAGGTTAAGGAATAAAAAGCTGATCAGTTGAGATGGATACTCACGGTGGTGAAGGTATCGACCCAGCCGTGGTTCCCGCCGGAGAAGCCGCCGGAGGTAATTTTATTTTCCGATTTCAACTTGTATATGCATTTTTTCTTCTTTTGTCAATGATTTTACACTTCTGATCGAGCTTGTTGTATAGGGTTTGCCTAGTACGGTTTATCTTATGTGTGATTTGCGATGTATTATACTGGTGTGAGGTTTATCCTGTGCTATCTAAGAGTAGCAGCACATGTGTGTTCCTTGTTATTAAAAAAAAGAGAAAATGATAAGCCCCCAAGACGTTGGTCTAGTGGTAAGAGCGAATTTGTGACGTATGGGTTAGAGGCACATAACACGTTCGAACCCTGTTATAAAGGTAAAGGGTGGGCTCATTATTTGCTTAGTGTAATTCTACTAGTGTTGTCCGGAGAGAGTAGGATGTAGGCAGACGTTACCCTACCTTTGTGGGGTAGATAGATCCTCGGCTCAAAAGAAGTTATCCAATGCAGAATGCACTTACGTTTCGTGTGGGAGGTTCCTACTTTTATAATAGTATATATTAAAAGGATGGAAATATTAGTATGTTACCAAAAACCCAATCAATACCCTAGTGTAAAGTGGGAAACTTAGCTTTCTTAGACAAGTATATTTGGAGGGTAATTAAAAATGTATTAATATACTTGAAATATCTAACACTGTCCCAAAATTTGCCTAAAATTCTAATGTTGTAAGCAATCAATTTTTGTGATATTTGTGTTATCCTCATTTTTTGTTTTATTTGTAGCACTTTTAGATTTTGCAACTCAGACGGGAAATGCCGATGTAGCTGATTGTCAAGAAGAGGTTTACCAACAGGTATTGTCTGCAATGGTGTTTTCATTTGTGCAACATTTTGAAAATTGAGGAAATTACATATGTGGATTTTGATAAATTGCCTCGTTATAACATTATAATATATGGCTGAATCTTTTGAAATATTTCCTATGATATAAATAGAGTAATAGAGGAGGTTTACCATACCGAGTGTTCTACTAAATTTATGGTCGTACCTTCCCTGCAAGGCGCTTTATGAATTCCCTCTTTAGAGGAAATAGAAAATTGAGCTTGTTACTAGGTAATTTATTAGAAATTGGTATATTCTCAATGGATAACTACTACTACAACTACGCCTCAATCCCAAGAAAGTTGAGGTCCGCTATAACCTCCCCGCAAGGTGCTTTATGTATTCCATTTTTTTTTTAGAGGAAATAGAAAATTGAGCCTGTTACTAGGTAATTTGTTAGAAATTGGTATATTCTCAATTAAGAACTACTACTACAACGGTACAACTACACCTCAACCCCAAGAAAGTTGAGATCTGCTATATTAATCCTCACTGTTGATGTCCCATTGTTTAACCTTGTCTTGGTCCTATTATCCTATATTGTCAATGACAAAAAAATAGTTTTACAAGCACAAACATAATTGAGAAGTGAAGTGTTGTTTGATAAATTTATTGATTATAGAAAATTAGTTGTTGAATGTTGTTATCGTATTATCTAAATTCATAAGGTAAATGCATGTAAGTTCGAGTCAAAGTCTTCGTGGCATGTCACCATTTTAATTTAATTTGCGGCAACTAAAATCTTTAGTTGATAGTTTGAAGGATAGACGTATTCGTGTAAGAAGTATATACTTGAATATATGACTATAATAAGATGTCCCTCCGTGTTAACAAATCACTCTGGGGCAAATGATTGTGGAGATTTGCGATGGATGGAGTAGATTTATGGTGAGGGGTGATAGTGGATAAATATTGAGAGATGAAATGGGGATGGAGAACAAATGTGATCACGATGTCCTTCGGATGTGGTGTGTGGAGGAATATCATGAATATGAAGGGGTGGAATGCTTTTAATGATAACATTGGTTTTAAAGTTGGGCAAAAGTAGTGTGGAGGCTTGGTGCTTAAGGATGAATTCCCAATATTGTATAAAGTTTCTTGCCAAAGGAACTTGTCTGTTCAACAAGTTAAGGGGGCCCATGGGGATGGGACCTTATGGGATTTGAGGTTTAGAAGGACTTTCTGAAATTGGGAGGTGACTGAGTTTCAGAAATTGCTAGTTTACTTTAAAGCAATGTCTACCCGTCGACATACGCGATGCTTTGAGTTGGGTAATAAAAAAGTGTTCTCGGTTAAGTACTTTTATGAAATCTTCTGGTTAGGGCAGTGGATTGTTTTCCATATGTCTCAGTCTGGATACCGAAGGTGCCAAGGAAGGTGTGCTTCTTCACACGGTTCACTATTAGAGGCGTGATTTTGATGGTGAAAATCTTAGGAATAGAAAGGTTGTTTGCATGAGCTTGTGTTTCCTTTGTAAGGAGTCGGATGAGGACGTGGACCATATTCTGTTACAGTGCAATATAGCCGGAGGATATCTCTATATGGTTTGGAGTTTCTCAGGTTATGCCAAGAATCATCCAGAAGACACAAGACTTGGAACGGTACTCCTCTTGCTTTGATGTGGGCCAATTGGAAAGAGAGGAATAGGAGAGCTTTTGAAGGGGTGGAGATGCGCTTTGCTCAATTGAGTAGTCTCCTATCCCTTATTTTCTTTTTTGGAGCACCCCGTTTGTATAGAGGATTGAGTGTCTTTTAGAGAGAACCATATTTTGTAGATTTCTCCTCTTTCTGGTATATCAATTGTATACAGCCAAGTTGACCTTGTTATTATCAATAAAACCTTTTACTTGATGCTTCTGTCTTTGAAACTCCGTGGGCAACAAGCCCTCCCCTTAATCCTTCTCTACTTACATCCCTGACTTGGTTTACTAGCTAGGGAATAAGTTCGAATACTCTGACTTCTCCAAGAATGAACATATAACATGAACATGTTCTATGTACTCTATCCGTTGTTTTTTACTGTGAATCCAACTATATTGTTATTATTTCGTTGTTTACCCTCGTTCTACTTCGTTGATGACAATGGTGTAAAGTGAAAAAAGATCATAAATAATGTTGGCAGCCATTAAACTGTATTATATCTCCCAAACTAACTATAAAAAGGGTATATTCTAATTCCTCTTGGTTGGGCTGGTCTATGATCACATTATGGAAGTTGTACTCATGATGTGAGCAAAAATGTGTACTGAAGAAGCTAAAGGAAGCGAAGCTTGTTGTTTCTTTTACCATTTGCATGTTAATCAGTTGTAGTCTTCCTCTTCTACTTCACTTTTAACCTTTTTATATGGAAGGTTCTTTTGTAAAGATTCTGTAGTTTCTTGTCTACTGCATCGTACAGTTGATCTAATTATCACATATCTTCGTGGAAATGCAGTCTTGACATTTCTGCAATTGACTTAATGAAAATTTGTAATGCAGATCAAGTCTATGAAGGAGAAGTATTTATCAGATATCCATGATGAATACCAGAATATTGCTTCTAAAGTGCAGCAGGTATGTCATCAACATCTTATTCCACTATTATCATTTCTGGAAGCATGCTGGATTTACTAGAGTTTGATATAATTTGAGATGCTTATAGTTCTCAGAAGTCATTCTTCTTATGGGGACATCACTTGCAATCATATATTTTGTCTTCTTCTTGTCCTAAAACCGTTGCCTTCTAAGTGCTTCATCAACAAAACAACATACCTAGTGTAATCACACAGTTTGGGGTTGGGGAAGGTGGTGGGTAGGCAAACCTTATCCCTACCTTGTGAAGGCAAAGAGGTTGTTTTCAAAAGATCCTCGGCTCAGGTAAAAAAATTCTAAGCAGTTAAGAAAAGGAAATATAGTAGTGAAGCAACCATGATAAAATAATAGAGAAAGGAACAATAACAAGAACAAATACTACGATAATTGGAGCTAAGAAACCAAGTGTTAATAAAGGTAACTAATAGTACTACTAGTGAGAAAAATTAGACAACATTCAACTACCTACTAACCTGCTACCCTGATCTCCAACCTTCATATTCTCCTATCCAAGGTCATGTTCTCGATAAGCTATAAGTGTGTCATGTCCTGTCTAATCACCTTTCCCAATACTTCTTTGGCCTACCTTTACCTTTCATATGTCCACCATATCCAACCTCTCAAACCTTCTCATTGGAGCATCGAACATCTTCTCTTCACATCCCCGAACCATCCGAGCCTCACTTTCCTTATCTTGTTTGCCATGGAGACGCCCACGTTATCCCTAATATTCTCGTTTCCTAACCCTATCTATTTTAGTATGATGCCTACAGATCTATCTCAACATCCTCATTTTTGCTACTGTCATATTCTGTACGTGCAAGTTCTTGACCAACCGACACTCCATCCCATACAACATAGCTTGTCTAACCACCATTCTAAAAACTTGCCTTTAAGTCGCGGTGACACATTTTTATCACATAAGACACGAGATGCTACACTTTATTTCATCCACCCCATTCCAATGTGAACATCATCAATCTCCCCATTACCTTGGATTATTAATCCCGGATACTTAAAATTCCCTCTATTGGGGATGACTTGCATATCAATCCTCACTTCCACATCTGCCTCGTGAGTCGCATCACTAAACTTGCACCCCAAGTACTGTCTTACTCCTACTCAACCTAAACCCTTTAAACTTCAGGGTTTGTTTCAGACCTCCAGCCTATCATTAAATCCGTCGCATGTCTCACCAATCAATGTTATGTTATCTGCACATAACATACACCATGACACCTCTTGGATATGCAGTGTTAATTCATCCATCACTAAGGCAAATAAGAACGGGCTAGTGTATGCTTACCCGGGTCTTGATTCCATTATACATGTCCGTAATCTCTCTAATGTATGCTACGAGTACACCTCTAGCCTCCAAACATCTCCATAAACCTCCTTAGAAACTGTCGTAAGTGTTTTGTAGGTCGACAGACACCATATGTAAGACCCTCTTCCTCTCCCTATACAACTCCACCAACCTCCTTTCGGGAATGAATGACTTTTATAGTTGACTGGCTTCATACAAATCTGAACTGGTTCTCAGTAATAAACACACTCCTCCTCACCCTCAACTCCACCACCCTCTCCCAAACTTTCATAGTGTGGCTTAGCAGCTTTGATATCCCTATAGTTGTTGCAATGCTGGATATCACTTTTGTTGTTGTAGATCGGTATCTTTGTACTCCACCTTCATTCTTCAGGCATTTTTGTCGTTCTAAAAATGATGTTAAACAACCTTCTCGCTTTGGCGAGACTACACAACTTCGTCATAGTTCCAACTTTTTTTTTTTTGAGAAGGTAACATCATCATAGTTCCTACTTTTGGTCGACGCCCTAGCAAGTTTCAGTCATCATTTGCATATAGCATACGAACTCCTTGATATGCCCAAGGTAGCCCTAGAATATTATCTAACTGAGAACTGATGCAGAAAGCTCAAAACTGTAAATTCTCATTTTTGCATCTTTGGTTCCTTTCCTGTGTTCTTGAGAAACAGTACTCTTATATGGGAAAATATTGTAGTGTGGTTAATTCCTTTTCATTTCTTGCATCTCCATGTATTGTCTATGTTGAAGCATTTTGTATGATTGTGAAGTAGAGGTGGTGGTGGACACCATAAAAGGAGTTATTTTCATATATCTTTGGTAAAAACTGTGATATAGATGTCATTTTTATGTTGGTTTGTTTTCCTTTCGGTGAAGAATCAAGATCTCCGTAATTCTTCGGGAAAGGGCTTGATTTATCCGAACTTAAAGAGCACTTGAATCAACATTACGCTGAATTGTGGGGTCCTTGCTAGTTATGTTATTTGTCTCGTGATGCCATTGCTCAAGTTTTCCTTCCTTTTTCTTTGCCATGGGAGGTATTTAAAGCATGGCTTTTAAAAGTTTGCTAAGAGCAAGAAACAGGACTGTGACTTAACTGTTTTTTTTCTGATTTTAAGCATGATTTTCTATCTCCAAATGAGAACATTGAAAAGCTCAAGATGTTCAAGACGAAGTTGGAACACATTATGGTTTTCTTGGGCCTTAACAAGCATGATATTCTGGTTACTCACAAGGAGAAACTGCAGGGGCAACTTCCTCAGTCTTCCATACAGCTTCAGCAACTACAATCTCTTGATGGTCAAACCAATCCACTGATGCAACTCGACATGTTTCCATGGCGGCAATGCAACAGAATAACCTCACGAACCCGCAACATATTTCCTTGTCAGGCATATTGACAATTTACAACTCCCAGCAAGACAGAATAATCTCACCAGCTACTGGCTTTTCTCAACAGAATCTTGTCAATAGCCCTCAAGAAGTAAACATAAGCTCATTAAGTTCACAAAGTGGAATGTGTTAGAATAGGAATAGGTTTATACAATCCTATTAGAATAGGAATAGGTTTACACAATCCTATTAGAATAGGAATTAGTTTATACAATCCTATCTAGAATAGGAATAGGAATACAAATATGAATAGGAATAGTAAATAGTGTTCTACTTGGTAAAGGATTGTATTCTAGTGTCTATAAATAGGATCTCAATGTAATAATGTAGACAATAACAACAATTCAATAATATTCTGTTCCTATATTTCTCACATGGTATCAGAGCCTCTACGATCTTGGTAGAAAATCAAAGAGCTTCCACTGCCAGCGGGCGGCTATTACTCATATATGCAGCCTGTCTGGCCAATGATTATGTTAGCAAAAATTGGGTCACCATGCATCTTTCATGTGACTATTTTCTCATATCTAATTTGTGTAGCACTGTGCCGTCATTCCGGTGACTACTTTCTTATATCTAATTCTTGTAGTATCGTGCCATCTTTCTGGTGACTACTTTTTCATATTTAATTTGTGTAGCACTGTGCCATCTTTCCAGTGACTACTTTTTCATATATAATTTGTGTAGCACCGTGCCATCCTTTGGGTGACTACCTTTTTTTGCATATCTGGTTTGCGTAGCACCGTGCATCTCTCCGGACTACTTTTCATATTTAATTTGTGTAGTACCGTAGATTTTTTCGAACTATTTTCTCATATCTGAGTTGCATAGCATCATGTGTTTTCAGTGACTACTCAGATTTGATTTACATAGTTCCATTCGTCTTTTCGGTGGCTCCTCAAATCTGATTTGCGTAGGGTTATGCCATCGTTCCAACCCTACCCGTATAAATTTCTTTTTCAGTAGGGTCGTGCCATCATTCCGACTTTTACCCATAATATTTCTCTTTTTTCAATGGGGTCGTTCCATCAATTCGAACTATCCTATATAATTTGTATTTTCTAGTTGGGTCGTGACATCATTCCGACCCTACCCATATAATTTTATTTCTTAGATCGTGACCACTTTTAGCCATCAAATCTATTACTCCGGCCAATTTTTCAGTGACTTTCCTGTTTAATATCGACTCATCTATTGATTCCAACACAATCCATTTACTTTATACTAGATTTTGAGCACTTTGTTGCTCAAGGGGAGTTTAGTAGCCTTGTATGTCGATTATGTGGGTTACTATATGGTCTGAAACAGTCTTTGCAAGTTTGGCTTGGGAAGTTCAACACTGTGATTTTATCACTCTGTGTTTTATCGGCATTATGCATCAGATTCAGTATTTCATGAGAAGATTAAGCACATTGAGATTGACTGTCAATTTTGTGAAGGCGACTAATCAACTTGCAAATATCTCACCAAGCCCCTCATTGGTCCTCGTATTAATTACATATGTAACAAGCTAGGTACATGAATTGTATGCACTAGCTTGAGGGGGAGTGTTAGAATAGGAATAGGTTTATACAATCCTATTTGAATAAGAATAGGTTTACACAATCCTATTAGAATAGGAATTAGTTTATACAATCCTATTTAGAATAGGAATAGGAATACAAATATGAATAGGAATAGTAAATAGTGTTCTACTTGGTAAAGGACTATATTCTAGTGTATATAAATAGGATCTCAACGTAATAATGTAGACAATAACAACAATTCAATAATATTCTTTTCCTATATTTCTCACAGAATGCACCCAGTGCAGGCAAACCTCGGTTCCCTATGGCAAAATTCAAGCATCCTGCAACAGTCACTTCTTAAATTGCACGAGCAGCAAATGTTGCAGGACCAGCAATTAAGACAGATGTATCAGCAGCAGCAAGCATTTCATAGCCAGCAGTTAATGCAACATCAGCAACTTTTTCATAGACATCAGTTAATGCAACAACTGTTAAGGCAACTGCAACAGCAGACTGTGCAATTGCCAGCCCACAAGATGTCACAGCTTCACCAGCTGACTGATGTTAATGACCTAATGATGAGGCAGCAAATGGGAATGAAAACAGGAGTTTTACAGCAACGGCAGTCAGTTAGCCAATGTGTTGGATTTCATCATCCACAAGTGAAGTCAGAAATATCTTCACCTCAAGCCTATCAGGCAGTATCTCCTCAGGTATGTTGTCAACATTTATGGATTGAGTATAACTAAACTTGATGAGTGTTTATAGCATGTTGAGGAGAAAAGGCTCAAAATAGTCTATTATCTATGGACTAGGCTCAAAATGATCCTATTTCTTTCATATGGAGCACTAATAGTCCCTATTCTTTGATAAAATGGTGCACTTTTAGTCCTAACTTTAACACCCTTAATCTTTTAACAGGGACAAAACCTACTTGCTGTGGATGAAAGCAATAAATGTTGCAAATGTTCCCTGGAATTTTCAATGAAGCTTGTCCCAATAAATGAGGTAATATTTTTGTTCTTGTTCTATCTTTATAGATCTTTCCTTTTAAATGGCTTCTACTGAAAGAGAGAACAAGAACTTGGCAACCATGACAAGCTCTTGTCCATGGATTTTTAGACACTGCAATAAGTCCCAAGTGTGAGAAATGAAGAGGATGAAATAGTGTAAGCAAGGAATAGGTGTTTAAGTAGTTAGTTTATGTACAGTCAGTCTTTGTTTGCTCGAGTCAATTACATCAAACAAAGAGAATGTCCAATATTTACGCTAATATTCATGGAAGAATAGTCTTATCAATCATTTGCAGATCTTAGGTTTGATATTCAAACTACTAAATGTTGACGGCAACAACAATCAAATATACTAAAAATTTGTAATGATGTCAATCTTATTGGGCATGTATGAGCATGCATCCTGCAAATCACTTTCTAGTTGTATGCTAATGAGCTTCATCTGTAAAAGATCTTCAGCAGAGAATTGTATACTTTTGTTAAGATATTTTATTTTATACTAAAATGTAGTCATAATAATCCATGTATAAATTGACAGAGGCTTAATTTACAACTTTTGACTTGTACTAGCTATCACCTTGTCAATTGAATATCTACCCAATAACAACAAGCCTCGCAGGTATAATGAACTTCGAAACATTCAGCCAGAAACATATTTACATACTAAGTAATTGTAGGTGAGAAACCAATAGACCTCAACTTGTTATGAAGACTAGGAAGACCATGTTTATAAACATCTAAAGTCCAAAGACTGAAGAAACATACTACTGTTAAAAAAAGTTCTCTAGGCAGTCTAAACAAAACGTTTCTATTTTCCTTTATTACATAGGTCCTAGCTCTTGGAGAAGTTCACTAAGACTTATCTGGTTGAAAGTCCATGAGCTGATCATGTGGAAGAAAACTATTTAAGGGAAGATCGAGAACAAAAGAAGGTACAAACAAGATTACTGTATTTCTCTAGTTTTACATGGAGGTTAGAGATTAGGAGAAACACGTGAGAGGGTTATGACTAGTAAAAAGTTTCACGATGGTTAGGATTTTGACTGAAAGTCCACCACTTTGACAAAGAATAAGGATTATTAGTGCTCTTGGACTATTTTGAGCCTTTTCTCGCATGCTGAGGAATAGTTGAGGAGAGATTAGAGAAAAATTGACGCTTATTTGAGAAAGGCTGAGACATTGTTGGCTGATGTTACAAAAAATTGACTTTTCGGTGAATATGCAGAAAGTTGAAGTTTCTAGGGACATTAGATGTCTAGACAAGTATGCGAACTCCTCGTGGACAGGTGATGATTGACCAAAGAGGAAACACATTATTTTGGTACTTATCCTAATTTCATGCAACAATGGTTTATGTTAGTCAAATGTAGTGATCGAGGACTAGTCTTACACGAAATTGAAGAAAACGCTAAATTCAATGAACAAACTTTAAAAAAATTAATCTAATTGTGCTTTAATAAACACAATGCTTCATGGATTTTTATACTTAAAAGAATTTCTTCATTGACCAAACAAGAGAATCTAAAATATAATATGATTTTTGACAGATAAAAATTGTTTGTTACCTATAAAGTTGCCTTCAATTTCAACATTATGAGCATTGCCAATGCATTATTTTCATGCATCATCGCAAAACTTTAAAAGTGATAGATGACGTGTTCAGGAAAGCAAGCGTTGGTTTATGTCGTAAACATAAACAAGTACAAGAAACCCCGATGTTGTTTTCTTTATAAAAACACAGAAGTAAGCAAAGTCACTATTATATTCTTCGTCAATGAATATTCACTAAGGTGATTAAGTCACATCCACCTTATTTGATGTTCTCAATAAAGATTATGAACAAGTTTATAGAAACTTGTAAATGCTTCAAGCATTTTGAATCCTTCCGGAAGTTTCATATGAATTTTGTCAAGTGACAATATCCAGTATTAAATGTGTGATATCCTCTGATGCATCAATTGTTGGTCCAATAAAGTTACACTTATCAAGATGCATGATGCATCATTTCACTTGATAAACATTTCTACATCAGTATGCTTAAATAAACATAGAATTTAGATCCTCACAATCTTTTACAATATTATGGGCTATATTGTATCAAATATATCGTCGATGAGTTATCATTTTGTATCAGTTCACAGTGCGACATAACTTACTAAGATTTCATCACTTCATTATTTACAGGTACCTGAAGCTCTCATGAGGTTTCATAAGTCATAGGCTCTTCAAGAGCACATTCACTCTTTAGTATGATCATTTTCCCTTTTCCCTTTCTATGGATTATTTCTATTGGAACCGCCTCATCTATCATGTTTCATGCAAGCCATAGACTCTGTCCTTCTGGGACATTTAATAGGAGCATTTGCAACTGAGATACGGGATTAATTTTGGGTTAGCAAATGCTTAAAGCATTTGACTTGAATGGTCTTTTGAATGAATATCGTACTGATGATAAATATTTCTTGATTGCTTATTATTCCCCCTTATGTTAGAAAAACTAACATGCCCCAATCTACTTTGGACAATCTATCTTTGTGCATCATGGTATATCTTTTAATCATATATTGCACATCAAAATCTATTAGACGGAGTATATTCAGTTCCTGACCCTAAACCAATTAAGAGTGGGCAAATTAAGGTGTGGCTGAATGGTCAGGGGTTGGGGAGATTGGGTGGGAGGAAGGAGACAATAAACTTCGTATGTCTCTTATGCAACTTGTTTGGCCTACTTCCATTAGGGAAATCATTTTCTTCATCTTTAAGGAACTTATTTTCCTAGAGAAAATATTTTCCGAACATTTTGGCCAACCAAACATAAGAAAATCGAAAAACATTTTCCAGAAAATGTTTTCCTTTGTACCAAGCACACCCTTGGTCATAATTTGTTGTTCTGATGCATTGAAGTGTTGTTGTATACAATATATCCTATCATAGACCAACACACTCTCATAAGCAATGGTTCAATTATTTATTGAAGGTATTCAATGTCAAACTAGCTCAGATATAAATTAGATTTATCAAGATGAATTTTCTTGATTACACAATTTGAAAACTATGCTCTTAGCTTGAACAAACAACTTTGTCAATGTCAAAATGCATGTTGACAATAAATGCACATCATCTTATAGATGCATCTATTTAAGATATCACATGAGAGGTGAACATGCCCACATTCACTTCTTATATTTTTCAGGATTTAGTTGATTCATTTCAAATATTAGTTGGTTTAGTCAACTTATCATGAGAACAATACAACACATCTTCAGAATTTGAGAATTGTATGATTAACATCTATATTTTTTTTATCAAAGTGGTAATTTTATATAGTTGCACTTCCGCTAGGAAAATATATGAATTGTTATTTCCTTCAAAGAATTAATAAAACATTACCGTAGAAATCATTCAACAAGATATATTTCCTTCTTCCTTAAAATTATATTTTAATAAAGTAGACACGTGTCATATTGCAATGACTTCTATACCACAAAAATAACATGTATATCCTTTGTTATTCTATCTCTTTGAGAGAAGTTGTGGTATCTCTTTCATTCACTTCGGGGAATGAAATCTAATTATTTGAATGTGCTTGAAATACCAATCCCCTCGACCTATTCTTAAACTTTAAATAGGTAGGATGACGCAACTGCTTTGTTGAGTCGCACATGGAATCAAGAGCTCCAAGTGGGCCATTTTTGGTAAGCTAAAGTGGCAATGCGGGATGAACCGGAAGTTGAGTTACGGTGCCAACTGTGCGTTAACCTAGATCCCACAAAGGGTGTTGGTCGATTAAGACATAGATCATTATTTTCCTTAAGTAGAAGACATTGCTTAAGAGTATTTCTCATATATTTTTCAAATTATTTTTGCTTCAGGAGAAAATTTGGAAGTTTTACTCCTTGGAGAATATAATTTTAAAATTTTACCACTTTCAGAGTAAATTTTGAAGTTGTACTACTTCGGGAGTAAAGTTCAAAGGTCTGTTACATCGAGAGTAGATGCCTGATTCTTACTACTTCGGGAGTTAGTTGCAAAGTGTTTACTACTTTGGGATTGAATTTTAGGTTTGTCATATCCCAAACTACCTCCCAGACGTGATTGACACCCAACACACACCACTGGCCATGTGACCCAATTACCATACCTTCACCATTAATTCACAACATTTGATGAATTAAATAAGTATTCAAACAATAAGATAAATAATTATGAACACTTGGTATCTTGAAATATGAATCTAACACTCTTGTGCAAATCCCACGCTAAACCAAGGAGCATCAAAAGGAATCACAAATGGACTCGGAATATTAATGATAATGACTCTTTTGAAAGCCCCCACAAATAATGCAGTTGTTCACCTTAACAACTGGATCAACTTTAGTGAACTCGTCAACCTCGAAGACCCATTGATTCTGCCAAGCACATGTTCGTCCCAACTCAAGCAGACAAAACACATTTTGAAAATGGATTTGAAAAACAAGCACCCAAAGCTTAAAGTCTCACTTACCTCAAATTCACAACTCAATCATGCTTTCCAATAGATCATAACTATGGTCTCGAGTCTGTGGATCACCGTAAACTAACACAAAATGGGTTTAGAATGGTCAGAAACCCTTCGTCGGATGTTTTCTTAATTTAACACAAGTCAAATTTGCGGTTAAAGATTAACCCAAAAAGTCAACCTAAATTAATGAGTTAGAATTCAAAACCAATAATATTTTGAGTTACCCATACCTCGTAGAGTCCAAGTTTATAATCGAGTTTCAACCCTTGTTGTCGAATAACGGTTCAATTTCCAATTTCATTAAGTTTCAAGCTTCGATCTTAATCATAACTTTCTACCTCGAACCAGTGTTTTGGACGGCGAGAGGCGACAAAAGGCGACAAGGGCCTGCGTCGCCTAGCGGCGAGGTGCTCGCCTTTTTGAATTGAGGCGCCAATTAATACAAAAAATTTAAAATATTTAATTTTCATATGTAAATATCCAAAATCTCAATAACAATAACATTCATTAGCAATGTCCCTCTTTTTGTTAGCATACGCCATTGAATTCATTACTTATGGACCAATAAATTTGTATAAAACTAAACTAAGTTGGGAAGAAAATAATTATAGAAGAATTAAATTATTATGTTTATTCCAGTTAGCAGAACTACAGTCTACCACAGAAGTAGAGAACAAAGTATAGTCTCAAAGTCTCAATACTGAAAAACAGAGTAGTTCCACCAAAAAAAAAAAAAAAAACAGTAGTTCCACCATAAAAAAAATAGAGTAGAGAAGAAGAAGAAGAAAAGAAGAGAAAACTAGAAGAGAAGAAGAGTAGAACTAGAGAGAAGATTTCATAGCTCAGAAGGAGCAGCAGTCGCGATTGCGATTCGCGAAGAAGAAGTCTCCACGAAGGAGCAGCAATCGCGAAATCTGAGGAGAAGAGGAGGAGTGTCTTGCGAAGGTCAAGTTTGCAAAAATACCCAAAAAACCCTAATTTTAGCTTTTAATTATTAAGTCAGACCTTAAAAAAAATAAAAAAATAAAAAGGCGATGCCTATTGCGTCGCCACACCACATCACCTTACGCCTTTCCGTCGCCATGGCACGCCTTTCTAGAGTCGCCTTGCTTCGCCGGAAATAGGCGATGACCCCTCGCCTCGCCTTGTCGCCAAAGGCGAAAGGCGAGCGCTTTTCATAACACTGCCTCAAACATATCTCAATATCATCATTCAAGTTTAATTAGTGAATATTATGTCCAATATTAATTATCCATGTCCCGAAATAATAATCAAAATGTGTATAAACACAATACTGAAACAATAGAGCTGCATAGCCAACGCCGATGGCTTAACCCCTATTTCTCAAAATAATGTTTAATCTTATAATTATTTTCCATATGATCATTCCATCCTAATCATTGCAATATCATTACTTGTTGACCAATATCAATTGGAAAAGTGTACAAATTAAGATTGGTAGTACTTGAAGCTTTTCTTTTAAATGTGTGAAGAATCATGCTGTTGTTCGCCTGTACTTCCTACTTCTAGTTCCTTTAAGGAACTTATAATTTTAAGGTTTTGGCCAATAACTACAAATTAAATTAATTCTCCAATCTTTCCATAATAAGTACTCATAAAAATAAATTGTTGGGTTATTACAGTTTAATACGTTGATAATAAATTTTAGATTTATTACTTTGAGGTTAAATTTAAAAATATTTCTTCTTAATTATTCTACTTCTTCTAGAAGTGTGGTGATAACTTCATAACCAACATTCTTTTATTAGTGTGATAATAATCATCATCGTGCATAAAAGATAATCGAGCTATGCATGAACCAAAGTATTCATATTTATTAAATCATCACACTCATCCATAGATTTCATATAATGAAAGTAAGTTCTTTGATTCACAATATTTATCCATGATGGCAGAGTCTCGTGCTGATAATGCGTGATAAAATAATAAAGCAAAAGGAAGAAAACTGTGGAGAAACGTAGAGAGAAGGGAGAAAGCTTTTTATTTCTCTTGATGTATAAAATTCAATGAATGAGAACTTCTTTATTTACAAGGGAAAACTAACTTGATCCCAAAGTAACTAACTCTCAACTATTCTTCCAATGTCCCAAAATTTGCCTGAAATTTGAATGATGTAAGCAATCAACTTCTTTAATATTTGTGTTATCCTCAAATTTTGTTTTATTTTGTAGCACCTTTAGATTCCTCAGCTCAGATGGGAAATGCAAATGGAGCTGATTGGCTGCAAGAGGTTTCCCAAAAGGTTTAGTTTGCAATGGTATTTTTATTTGCTCAAGATTTTGAAAACTGAGGATATCACATACGACTTGCTGGAAATTGATTTATTTTGCATTGAGTTGTGATGTGGAATTTGATTTAATAAATTTTTTTTAATGCAGATCAAGTCTATGAAGGAGATGTATTTACCAGAGCTCAATTACATATACCTGAAAATTGCTTCTAAAGTCCGGCAGGTTTGTTTTTTAGCTAAGTTTGCAGATGCCAAGCGAACCATAGTCCTTGATATAATTACTGTTACTGGATTTTAGTCTTAACTCTTCTCTTTTACTTCCTTCAATCATCATAATGTCCCACCTATTGATGCTTTTGGACGTCTTCTTAGGACATGTCTATACCTTCATAGGTGAGAGAGCCATCTTGGACGACGTCTCATAACCTTTATGTGACTGCTATATAGACATGATTTTGATGTTAATCTTTTTTCCTTCACTGAAAGGGATCAAGGCCTCCCTAATTCTTTGGGCTTGGGCTTTATATATCTGAGTTTTAAAAAGCACTCATGACAACATTTTGTTGAAACATAGAATGCTGGTTAGTTTGTTTCTTTTGCTTTGTTTTTTCTTGTTTTGTTTTTTTTCGATGGTTGAAGGTAACGTATGTGTTCATTTTTACTATGTTATTCGTCTCTTTATGCCTTTTCTCAAGTTTTCCGGCCTTTCTCTTGGCATGTGAGGGGTACTAAGGGGTCGTTTGGTAATTGGTTAGAGTTATGCACATCTTAGTAATGTAGGAATTAGTTATGAGTGAATCTATGTATTATTTTATGTAGGTATTTGTTATGTAGAGATTGGTTATTCATGTATTAGTTATTCCACCTTTTATTCAGCATAAAATAATACATAGATTCCTTATAAATTTTATATATATATATATATTAGTTATGCGGGTTTTTAGATTGTCAAGCAAACGTCGTATTAATTTTATACATGAATTACTTATTTCCTTTCTATCTACCAAACGTCGTATAAGTTATATGGAAATTAATATGGATAACTTGTTTCTTATGCAGGTACTAAACGACCCCTTAAAGCTAAACCCATTCTACACATAAAACTGTTGTAATCTATCTCAGGTTCTGTAGTTCTCTTCCAAAATTCAGTTACATAATTTTGTTCTTTTTCTTTTGATTGTGAAGAAAGGAATTTGATTAGGTCAGAAATTGAGATGAATGGGAATAATTGGATGGCTGCTCAGGCTCGGGGAGGTGGTGAAGGTGCCGGAGCTGCTGCCGGTGATTGGCGGACTGGACTTGTGCCCTATACTCGTCAAAGGATTGTCAACAACATGTAAACTTTTAAAAGAAATTGCAGCTTGTTCTTATGGTTTTGTTGAAGATTTTGGATTTGGAATTTAGGGTTCTTTAGTATTTTATCAGTTTTATGAGAATAGCTAGTTGGTAGAACCTGTTTTTTTTTAGATTTCAATTTTGTCAAAATTCACTTCTCTTAGTGAATTGGGGGATTTCTATTACTGCTACTTGGTGGAATAATTGAAAATTCATTGCGAAGTTTTTTTTTTTTTTTTTTTTTTTTTTTTTTTTATAAATGTGGTGTCTAGGCCGGCTTTCGTGTATTTAGACTAATTTTCTAAACCTGTCCACCAAGGCTAGGACATAGGTGAAGAAATCACCTTTATCGACATTAGATAACACCCTTGACTACTTCATGCCCTAAATATTTCCAATTTAGGTTATCAATCAAGAAACTATTTCAACTGGAAAACCTACTTTTTCTCTATGTGCCTTATATTTTGTTTTAAATTTTTCGAAACGAAAGGTAGTTGCTTGAGCTAATTGAATTATAACTACTGATATTCTTTAGAGAAAACAAGTCTTAGTCTTTCACAGCAGGGGCATGATGACATTGTTTTTGATATATTTGAGAAGCATTTATCTAGATTGTGTTCTTGTCAAGCCTTTAAACTGATCTTTTGTCGATATGTTTGTATAGATTGGAGGACATTCAGAGGGTTTTTCCTGTCTTTAGGCATCAGCATGTACAGGAACTTAGGGAAATTGCAGTGATGTTTGAGGAAAAGACGTATAATGTTGCTACAAGTTGGGTATGCAGTCTTAACTCTTTTCTGTTTGTTTGAATGATGCAATTTGTTCTCCACTTCATTTGATGTTTCTATTCCTGATTTTTGTAAACTTGCATACATTTTTCCAGTCATCTAGACATGTTGTATGCATTCTAACTTAAATTTATCTAATATTGCAGAATGATTATCTGTATAGAATATCCTTTAAACTGCGTACAATGACCAATTGTTTTCATATCAATACTGCAAGTAGTGGTCAGAATGCCCATGGTCCAGGTGAACAATGAGAGTTCATGTTTTGTATTTCACATTTGCACTTGCACTGTGAACTTAAGAAAAATGATCCTCTCATTTTTAATAGTCTTTTTTCAAATTCCTATGTGGTGTCGTGCATAGCAACAGGGAAGCCTATTTTTATTTGTTGCAAAAGTAGACTTTAAAGGGACTTGTTTGTTAAATAAAATATTGAGCTTAAGAGTTTTGTTGGAAGCAAACTTTCCCTTTGAAATCCTCTTTTTTTTCGTTGTCATTTTACTCATTTCTAAAATTCCTTTTTAAAATTGAAATTTCAACCTAAGGGATGACAATGGAAGCTACTTCCTATGAAACTACTTCTGGGCCGGAGGATAGTGACAAGGAAGCAGCAGAAGAGGACGATGAGAGTGTGTTTAAGGAGGATGTTGTAGAGGAGGTGGTGGGTACAAAGGAGCAAAACTATGTTGTTGGACACAAAGACAATGTCCGAGTTGTGGAGAGTGAGGTAATTTTATTTTTGTAGTTCTGCTTTCCCATTTATATTCTTTCTTTGAAGCATTTTCTCTATTAAAAATGGAAGAGAAAAAATAGCATATACCATTGATTTATTTGTTGTTAATAATACAAATTGACTTTTTGTATTTGCTAAGTTGACTAGCTAGCATAAGAAATCCAGGCCACTGACTTACATTTTGCTGTGGGGGTAATTGTGGTGAAATTAGTTGATGCTAGTAGTTGCCGGTGTTGATGGTGGTGGTTGAAGAATGTGTGGTGGTTGATAATGTGTTGGTGGTAGTTGGTGGCGGTGTTAGTTGTGGTGATAGAGGTAGTTGGTAGTAGGGATTAGTGATAATGGTGGTGGCGGCTGTGACAGGGGTGGGAATTGATATAATTATAATGATGTGGATGGTAAGTGTGGTAGCGATTGACAGTAGTGGTTGGCAACGATGGTGGTTGTGCTGGTAGAGAAGGTTAGTGGTGGTGGCAGGTGATTGTGAAAAGAGTGGAGGTGAAAATTATCCAAACAAATATACCTCTTAATGATATTAAGACGTTCAAGATCTTAATGATAAGACCTATTCAGATCAAATAAGTGCTTAAATCTTATTGTATGCAAATGCATTAATGACCTAAGGTTTGAACTATTCATACCAACATTGTTAAGTACAGGCTAATGAGGCCTAAGAGCGACACTCTAGTATCCACTTGTACCTAAACTTGTCAGGGAGTAATCCAAAATTAAAAAGTTTTTTTATCTGGGTGGAGTTGGGGGAGGGGATTAGGGGGGTGGTAGGTGATTTTAACTGTTTACTTGTGATTATTCTGCTAGTATAAATCTCCTAAGTTACTAATGATCTCTCTTGTTTTGTATAAATGATATCTTCTGTTTTTTAAGGTCTCTTAAAATATATTAACCTCTTAAGTTACTAATAGTTGCTCGTGTGTTTTATTCTAAGATCTCTTGTGGATTGATTTCTGGTGCTAAACTTGATGAGCGTTTAGCACATGTTGAGGAACGATTAGAGAAAATGGAAGCTCATTCGGAAAAGATGGAGACATTGTTGGTTGATATTAACAAAATGTTGAACTACTTAGTGAAGATGTAGGATACTAAAGTGTCTAGGGACTTTAGGCGTCCAACTAAGTACATCAGATCCTTGTGGACTGGTAATGACCAATCAAAGAGGAAACATAGAGTAGCTGAGATGATAAGGCAGTCGTGCAAGCATTGACGATGGGAAGAGGTGCAATAGTGCAGTAGTTCCTCCGCTTGCTTTGTATGATGATTGTGTCGTAAATGTTTAATTTACTAAGTTATCAAGTAAAAAAGAAACTTTTAGTTTAATTTCTCTTTTTTAAAAAAAAAAAAAATTCTAAGATCTCTGTCCTTCTCTAAAATTCTAAGATCTCTGTGTTTTAGGTTAATCTTCTAAAACCATGATTTTTTAGCAGGAATCTAGCTCCAACAAAGCTATTGGGATGCCTTCAGTGTTTTTCAAGTAAAACGAGTAAGTCATTATTCACATCCATCATATATTTCTTTTGCATCGTTTTAAATATTATTTTTTACTGTATCTATTATGTATTTCATTAATTTTTTATTTTCTTAATATTGAGATTAGATTCCTTCCACAATCATTATTCTTTGAACGTGGTCATGCATTTATTTCTCATAATTCTTCCCCCTCTTGGTGAATAATAACTTACTGCTTTGGCTAAAGAACACTTTTTTTTGTTGTGTTTTGGCTTTGGGTTGGATGATGATATTATAGTAAAGACGTAATCATTGTGGCGATTCTATTTATAGTCTGTTTGGCCAAGTTTTTTGAAGGCTAAAAGTCTTTATTTGCAAAAGTGATGTGTTTGGCTATGTTTTTGAGAGAAAATGAGAGTTTGTAGGAAGTAGTAGGAGTTATTTTTCCGAAATTAGTAAGAGTAGTTTTCCCTAAAAACACTTTTGAGAAAAACGCACTTTTCAAAATAAATTGATTTTAGAAATTTGGCCAAATAGGCTACTACAATTCTATGTATAAGTTTATAATACGAAAGTACTAATACTGTATTTATCTTTTTTCAGAGGAGATTGGAAGGTGGAGCTCTTATCAAACAGTGAGAGAGACGAAAAGAGATGCATCTTCAGTTGCTTTGAATTTATGAATTTATATATCTTGGCTTGTTGAATCTTATGACCTTTGAAGTTTTACTATGCATCTATTTATATTTTTAGAGCAAAATTGCCTTAATGTTGCTTGATATATGTTGATTAACTGAATTGAACATTGATTGTCAAGTTTCCTAGTGAAAGTAAAACATTTTTCTTGTTTTGAAGGTGATATCAACAACTATTATCAGGGGGAAAAAAATACTTGAAATACTTCAACATCAAATGATTTCACCCCATATGTATGTACGTTTGTCAAGTTTAACACATGATTTGAGCATGCAAAGAGGAGATGAATAGACGTCTCACCTAGGAGGTCTGAGAGGTTGGATACAGTGGGTTATAAGGAGAGGTGAATAGGTAGGGTATAGCAGAACTTAAGCTTATTGAGGATGTTATGCAAGTTGTGCATTAGTATAGAACGTTGGTAGGAATTTGACTTCCGTCTCCCTTTTTGGTGGTAGTGTGGTAGCCCATAGCCCTATATCCGTCGTAATTTTATTGTAGGCATGTAATTTCTTCCTTTTGATATATGATATCATCTGTTGTTTATTATATTTCAATATCGCATTATTAGTCATTGTTACTGTTCCTTTTTCTAAATGATATGTGCTGACTTTCTTTATTAATTGATATGTTTTCTTCAGTTGTTGTATGTTCTATTCATATTGATTTGATGTGTTTGAGTCGATGGTCTTTCGAAAATTTCTCTACCTCCATGAAATAAGGGTAAGTTGTGGTACATTTTACCTTCCTCGGATCCTAGTGTTGGATTGTATTTGTCCTAATATATCTTTTAGGTGGACAATTATATCGTATACTTTCCAGAGGAATAATAATAATATTTTGATCATGATAAAGCAGTTATGCCATGAAATAGAATCACTAAAAATAATATTTTTTCAACAAATAACAACATATTATGTGTATGATAAAGTTGGTGTCCATATTCAAAAGAAAATCATTTCATTTTCTTTTATCCATCAATTGCATTGAATCAATTATTTTTGGTTGTATATAATCTTTTAATCTTTTATTCTTTTATGTAAGATAACTGACTAAAGATGTTCGTGTGATACACATGTATAAAAGCTTTGAAAAATAACAATTGATAATACCTTAGTCTGAAAAGTTTTAGGTTCTTGAAAAGATGATGATAAAGAGATCTCAATAAGTTAAGTGAAATCAAAATGATTTTAAAGTCGATTATTCCTTTTGTATTGAATATTGCTTTTGAAGTAATGTAAGAAGACTAGGACAGTGGTAGACAAAAGAGCGACAGACCACGCTATTGAAGTCGTCATCGAAGCAGAGAGCGCTCACTTGCAAAAATGTGATTTTGGATCGATACTGCTAACACCTAAAGGTGGTGTAAAACCAATAAGGCACAAATAATTTCTTATGTGAAAACGTAAAGAGAAAAATGAAGTCATTAGATATAAAGCACGATTGGTCACATAAGATTTTTTCCAAAGAGCTAATATTGACTATGTGGAGACCTATTATCTTATAGTGGGAGCGAACATTTTAGGATATCTAATAAATTTGAATTTGGATGAAAAATTTGATAGACGCTTGATGAATGTTGTTACATCTATGACTCACTAGACAACGATAATTTTTTCAATTCTCTAAAGAATTGAAAAAGCCTGGGGCATATAAAAACTTTCGTTAAACTTGAAAAATTGTTAGACATATTAAATCAATAAAGGTGAATGTGATACAATCATCTTAGTGAGTATTTCATAATAATTATTTATGTTGATGATTTAAATATCATTGGAACTCTAATCCCCCAGATAATATTTTATATATATATATATATATATTTATTTATTTTATTTATTTATTTATTTATTTATTTATTTTTTTTTTTTTTTTGATTATCAAGATACAGTAAAAATTAATTTGTGTGTGCTCGAATTATCTCAAATCCGAACAAGTTTAAAGTGCATTTAATATTTTTTCCTTTTTTATTTTATATATTTAGTAATGGAGAATGTTTTTTTAAAAAAACAATTCTTTCTTTCAAAACTTGTACTTTTAAAAATAAGTTCATAAACTCAATATAACTATTCATAGAGTTTACTCAATTAACAATAATTTTATAAATAAAATGAATAACTGAGTTTTTTCATATATTAAATAAAAGTTTAATAACTCTTTAGATAATTATCATAACTCAAGTGACTTTTATGTTTTCAAAATATAAAGATAAAATTGGGTTTATGGTATGAAAATTATTAATTGAGACACCTAATGAGAAATTAACTCTACTATTTTTTTCATTTTAATATACACAAACGTCAATAACAAATTTATATCTTCCAGGTTAAGGAAGAAAAAGTTGATCAGAATTGTGATGGATACTCACAGTCACGGTGGTGGTGAATGTACCGACCCAGCCGTGGCGGCCGCCGCAGAAGGTGCCGGAGGTAATTTTCTTTTCTGATTTTGATGTGTATTTGTTTTTTTCCTTCTTTTGTCAATGATTTTACACTTCTATCGAGCTTGTTGCATGAGGTTTGCCTAGCCTAGTGTAATTTGTGGGTTATTACGCTAGTATATAACATATACTAGTATTTTTTATTTTTAGTCTCTCTCTATATATATATATTTGAGTTCCCTAAGCACAAGACTAGAGAGGCTATAAAGGGTTGAAAATTGTCCTTAAGGTTCCAAGTTTAAATCGCAGGCACTTTCTTTTTAAAAAAAAAACCCCATCCGTCAATGCCCAAGGCCTTGGTCTAGTCCCAAAGAGTGAATTTGTTATGGGTTAGAGGCACTTCATAGGTTCGAACCCTGCTACAATGTAGAGCGCGGACTCATTATTGTTTGCAATGGTATTTTAATTTGCGCAAGATTTTGAAATTAAGCCCGTCTTGGTCCAATATGTCAATGACAAAAAATAGTTTCACAAACACTATCATAATTGAGAAGTGAAGTATTGTTTGATAAATTGATTGATTATAGAAAATTAGTTGTTCAAAGTTGTGATCGTATTATCTGAATTCATGAGGTAATATGTATGGGTTTGTTTTCTTGATTGGTGTGGCTGCCATGCGCTAGTAGCAAATGGTTCAGCAGGGTCGGCATGGGCCTGAGTTCTGGCATTAGAAGCCAGTAACGCCCCTTGAATTTGGGGCGTGACAATTGTAAAGCGGTTAATTCCTTTTCATTTCTAGCATCTGCATTATTTGTTTGTATTGAAGCATGGTGAATGGATTGTAAAGTCGAGGTGCTAGTGGATACCATAAAAGAGTTATTTTCACATGTAATTTTTCTGTTAGTTTTTTTGCTTTCGGGGAAGGAATTAAGGCCTCCATTCTTCGGGCAAGGGCTTGAATTAGCTGAATTTAAAAGCACTTGAATCAACATTCTGTTGAATTGGGTAAACCTTGCGAGCTATGTTATGTGTCTCTTTATGTCATTTCTTAAACTTTACTCCCTTTTTTGTTGCTGTGGGAGGTACTTGAAGCATGAATTTTAAAAGTTTTCTAAGGACAAGAAACAGGACTGTGACTGAACTGATTTCTTTTTACTGATTTTAAGCATGACTCTCTTCATCACCGTCTTCAAAATGAGAACATTGAAAAGCTCAAGATGTTCAAGGTGACACTGGAACACATTATGCTTTTCTTTTCACTTAGAAAGCAGGATATTGAACTTAATCACAAGGGCAAGCTGGTCTCGGTTGAGAAGAACATAAGTTTCTTTCTACGGTTCAATTGGGCACGCAGCAGGACTTCTTCTTCTCCACACAGGGGGAACTTCATCATGATAACATAAGCTCATCCAGTACACAAAGTGGAACGAACCCCGTACAGGCAAACCTCGAATCCCTACAGCAAAATTCAAACGCGCTGCCACATTTACTTCCTATACGGCCCGTGCAGCAAAGGTTGTCGAACCAACAATTAACACCACTGTGCAACCGGCTGCTAATTCGGCAACAACTTCTTCTAAGTCGGCAGTTAATGGAATATCAGCAAGCAATGAACTCACTGCAACAGTTAATGCAATGGAATAATCTCACCAACTTGCAGCATAATTCCTTGCCTGGCGTATTGACAAATTCCAACACTCAGCAATACATGATAAATTCAGTACAGCCTGATTTCAATTTAGATTTGGGATTAAGTAATTCTTGGAACTCCCTGCAACAGGTGTCTACTGGATTTTTGCAACAGAATCCTGTTAACAATCTTCAAAATGGTAACATAAGCTCATTCAGTACACAAAGTGGAACGAATCCCATACAAGCAAACATCAGTTCCCTACAGCAAAATTCGAGTGTCTGGCAGCGAATGTCGCAGAGCCAGCAAATGTAGCAGAACCAGCAATTAAGACAGCAGTTCCACAATCGGCAGATGCAGCAACTACTTTTCAAAGACAAAAATTAATGCAACAGCAGCAAGCAAAGCAACAGTAGACCACACTATTGCCAACCCACCAGACGTCACAGCTTCAACAGTCTTCCATGCTGCTTCAGCAACCACAATCTCTTGATGGTCGAAACTAATCCACAGATGTAGTCCGAACAGGGTTCCATGGATGGTATTGCAACAAAACAATATTATCGATTTGCAACATGATTGTTTGGATAATTAAATTGTTTATGTCTCGTGAACACATGCACCCTTCCCTAGATTATGTGAAGTACTGCAATTATTTTGATAAATTACTTAAGTTTCATGTGGGAACTTAGGCTGAAATTCGAAATATCATCTCTAAATTTTTCTTTAGATCTTTTGCAACACTTTTACAAACAAAGGTCACAATATTTTTATGGTCTTTTTTTAAAAAAAAGAATCTTTCCTTTGATTCGTAAAGTGTGTTTCCTTAAATAATGATACTACTTTAATCGGTCTTCGAATATAAAATTTGTTATACTATCTTGATGATAGTTAGTGTTCTTTTTGTCCTTTCAAAACTCTTGAGATAGTTATCACTGGCAAAATTTGCAATATATAAGTCATCAAAATTACACATCTTGTGTTTTGTTCTAAGATCTCATGTGTTCAAAATTAATAATCCCTTGCCATATATAAATCTTTTTTGTGATCTCAATTTTTTTATATGAACCCTCTATCTTAAGGACCAATATTTATTATCCCTCATTATTTTATATAATTTAACAATGGAAAAAAAGGATAATTATATTATGTATGTCAAATCCTTTTACCTTGTAAAATCAAACTATGCAAGAATATCTAACATTTTTCATTATATATCTCTCTCTCTCCTATAAAATTAGATCAAAGAAGACAAAAAATTGACCAATCAAAGAGCAAAAGATAAAGAAAAAGAAAATTAAAATAAAATAATCATCATACATGTCTCAAATAGGTTTTTATAAGTGTGATTTTATGAAGTTATACAAATTTATAACTTCATAAAATCACACTTATAAAAACCTATTTTGAGACATATAACTACTACACCGTAAATCAAAAACATTGAATTTAGTTTTTTCCTTCTTACTTACTTTCATGGTTTGGTTTGATTTTTTTTCCCCAAGTTATAACATAATTAGGTGACTTTTTTAATTATAAAATAGAGTTGTACAACTTTTTGAAATAATTATCTTTAATTGAGTGACATTTATGTTAAAAACAAACTGGCTTTTTATTATAAAATAAAATAATTTTTGAGGATATCTTTATTTTACAAAAACGAAGTTTATAAAAATATTATTTGAGAGACTATATATAAACTTAACTCTATATATAAAAATATATATATACTAGGGCTCAAGTTAGGGGGATCAAAAAAGTTTAACAGAGATGTATATTGATAATAATAATATTCAAGGTAGTGATTTCCTTCATCCTTTTCTTTTTTCTTGGATCGTTACTTGTACTTGTTTTTTTTCTTTCTTTTGTTAATGATTTTACATAGGGTTTGAAATCTTTCGTATTTATTTTTTTCTGTGTGGTTTGTGGGCTATCACATCAGGGCAGGGTTTATGCGAACCCGAAGGTAGCAAGTGTGTGTTTTGGTTAGGTTGGGACAAGTTACACGGTTACAGTGTCAGAATCCCAATTAGAATTAGGATCCGACTCAATTTCAAAAGTAAATCAATTCAATTTTTTTGGACAATTTTCTCGAATTGATATAAACTGGAAAATTGGATTTCTAAGACAATAACTAATTAAATCTAAGTTCGTTGTTGCATTCTCTCTCCAGTTTATAACAACCTTCGGATAACGTGGCGGGATCTTGACCCTTGTGCTTCATTAGGTGTAATTTAATCTTGATTGTTAATTTTGGAAGTAGTTACTCTACTTCCACGATTCAGCTTCGAATTAAGTTATACTAAGTAAGATCATTATATATCCCGGATTAGTTATCCTCTTATCCATGATTGTTATCCAATTAAATTAACACTATAAGCTCGATTAGCTCGATTAGTTATCCTGTACGAGGTCTTAGTGTAATTCTACTAGTCAGGCTTAGGGTAAGAGAGGTAGGCACATCTTACTTACAAATAAACTCTTGGCTCAAAAGAAGTGTACAAATTAATTGTAATAACAATATTATCCAACACAGGTGCACTGTAATTTTGTGTGGAGTTTCATACTTTTATAATAGTATAGATTAAAAGATAGAAGTATTAATATATTTCCAAATATCCAATAAAAGTTGAAACTTAAATTTCTTACACAAGTATATTTGGATGGAAAGGTGTGGTGTAATGGTCAAGGAAGTGGTTGAGAACCATGAGGTCTCAAGTTCGAATCCCAGCGGGAGACAAAAAATACTAGGTGATTCTTTCCATCTTTAATAGGATCATAGCCTTAGTGGACAGAGGTGGGAGGTGCTCGGACACCATGGTCATAAGAAAAATGTATTAATATGCTTGAAATATGTAACATTGTTACAAAATTTGCTTGAAATTTTAATGATGTAACCAATCATGTTCTTTACATTCTACAGTTCAGATGGAAAATGCAAATGGAGCTGATTGGCAGGAAGAGGCATACCAAAAGGTATGGTTTGCACTGGTACTTTTAATTTGCACAAGATTTTGAAAATTGTGGAAATTTGATATGTGGATTTTGATCTAATTACGCGACTTGGTTTACTAGCTAGTAATAAGTTGGAATACTTTGACTTCTCCCAAAATTAAACATATAACACTAACATGCACTTTATTCTCCATTCCGTCGTATTTCACTTGTGAAACCAACAAAGAACATAACACCATAAGGTCACCTATCATCTCAGCCACCTTCTAGGAAGAGTACTAAGAAGCATAGGTTTCCAACTAAACAAGCAAAATAATTTGGCGCTAAGTAACTTGGTAATCAACCTATGACTGTTGCTAGCTTTCCTAGATCCTTTCAGTATGTCTAATCTTTCTATAACTTCTTTCTTAATCTGTACTAACACTATATCACTAGTCACCGATGATCCTCTAACAATCTTCGAGTTCCTTGCTTTCCATGTATGATAGATCGCTGCTCCCCGAATAGCTGTGATGAAACTGCTTCCAGTTCTTCCTCTTTATGCCTTCCAGCACTTTCTGAACCTCACCCTTAGTTATGGTTAGTCCTACTCACGGTTGGATGCTATCTCTCAATGTCTCTATCCAAGATGTGTAACTGAGTCTCCAGAGATTGACTTTCTTTTGTAAGTAGTCTACCTTGTACAGCCAACCACGCAATAAATCGATGCTTTGGCTGTGAAAGTGCTGTCTAAATGAGATCTGCAATATTTAGTCTGCTCTGCTGCCCCAACATAGCATTAAAGCTCCCTGTAATAGAATATTTGGACTCACCAAACACCACAAGACTGCTGTTGGTGTTGGAAAAAGATTAATGCTTTGAAGGAAATGACCGGACTTTGATCTAGTGTAAGAGTGTAATATTGGACGTATTGGATTAGGCGCATCTCACAAGAGTTTAGTATTTAAGTGGAGAAGGGTAGAGGATCAGACACGTTATCCACTGAGTTAAGAACTGTGCCCCTAAAAAACCCATGTTGCCAGCACCTTCTCTGTAATGAACCTCCCTCTTTTACCAGTAAAGGCGCTGTTCCAAGAAGAGGTAGAGCAGAGCACCAGCCCTGAAGTGTTCATATTTTATTAGTAACTCACATAGATCTCACGCACGTTCAGCTGCTACGACACTCCAATTCAGCAGGAAGCGGCCCCCACCTTCCTCACAATCAACCTGTGGGAAACCAAGTTCTATTAGTGGTCCTTCCAACCTATGTATATTCTGATAACCCCTGGTTGGGCTAGTCTATGATCGCATTACGGAAGTTGTTTTCTTGATGTGTTTACCAAGAAGCTAAAGGAAGCAAAGATCAGTTACATGTTAATCAGTTGTAGTCTTCCTCTTCTACTTCACTTTTATCCTTGTTATCTGGAAGGTTCTTTTGTGAAGATTCTCTAGTTTGTTCTCTACTGCATCGTATAGTTTATCTAATTATCACCTAACCACATGGGAATGCATTCTTGACATCTCCGCAATTGACTAATTGAAATTTGTAATGCAGATCAAGTCTATGAAGGAGATGTATTTATCAGACCTCAATGACTTATACGAGAAAATTGCTTATAAAATGCAGCAGGTATGTCATCAACACCCCCCCCCCCCCCTCTAAGTGCTTCATCATAGTTCCAAATTTTGGTTGACTCCCTTGCAAGTTTCATCAAATGACACGCCATCATTTGCATATAGCATTCCTAAGGTGTAATGCATATTGTATTCTATTGGTTACGGGAAACTCCTCAAACTGGGAACTGATGCAGAAAGCTCAAAACACTAAATTCTCATTTTTGTTTCTTTAATTTGTTCCTTTCCTGTCGATTGTCATCTTGAGAAACAGTGCTCTCATAGTTGTAATGCAGCTAATTCCTTTTCATTTCTAGCAACTGCATCATTTGTTTGTGTTGAATTTTTCTGTTAGTTTGTTTTGCTTTTGGGGAAGGAATTAAGGCCTCCATTCTTCGGGCAAGGGCATGATTTATCTTAATTTAAAAGCACTTGGATCAACATTCTTCCGAATTGTGTGAACCTTGCGAGCTATGTTATTTGTCTCTTTATGTCATTTCTTAAACTTGCTCCCTTTTTCGTTGCCATGGGAGGTACTTGAAGCATGAATTTCAAAAGTTTGCTAAGGAAAAGAAACAGGACTGTGACTAAACTGATTTTTTTTTTCTGATTTTATGCAGTACTCTCTTCAGCAGCGTCTTGAAAATGAGAAAATTGAAAAGCTCAAGATGTTCAAGATAATGCTGGAACGCATTATGCTTTTTTTGCGGCTTAACAAGCAAGATATTCAACTTAATCACAAGTACAAACTGGTCTCGGTTGAGAAGAACATAATTTTCTTTCTTAGTTCCAATTGGGCACGTAGCAAGACTTCTTCTTCTCCACAGCAGGGGAAACTTCCTCAGTCTTCCATGCAGCTTCAGCAACCACAATCTCTTGATGGTCAAACTAATCCACCGATGCAGCCCGTACAGGGTTCCATGGAGGCAATGCAACAGAGTTATCTCACCAACTTGCAACATTATTCCTTGTCTGGCGTATCGACAATATCCAATTCTCAACAACACAAGATAAATGTGGTAAAACCTGGTTCCAGATGGGATTTGGGACAGGGTAATTCATTGAACTCACCGCAGCAGGTGGCTACTGGCTCCTTACAACAGAATTCTGTTAACAGTCTTCAACATGATAACATAAGCTCATTCAGTACACAAGGTGGAATGAACCCTGTACAGGCAAACCTCGAATCCCTACAGCAAAACTCAAACGCGCTGCCTCATTTACTTCCTATACAGAACGAGCAGCAAATGTTGCAGAACCAACAATCAACACCGCTGTGCACCCAGCTACTGATGCAGCAGCAACTTTTTCGAAGTCAGCAGTTAATGAAACATCAGCAAGCAATGAACTCACCGCAGCAGTTGATGCAACAGAATAATTTCACCAATTTGCACCATAATTCCTTGTCTGGCGTATCGACAAATTCCAACTCTCAGCAAGATATGATAAATACAATACAGCCTGGTTCAAATTTGGATTTGGGACAGGGTAATTCTTTGAACTCACTGCAACAGGTGTCTACTGGCTCTTTGCAACAGAATCATGTTAACCGTCGTCAACACGTTAACATAAGCTCATTAAGTCCACAAAGTGGAACTAACCCAGTGCAGGCAAACCTCTGTTCCGTACAACAGAATTCAAATGTCCTGCAGCGAATGTTGCAGATGCAGCAGCTACTTTTGCCAAGACAGCAGTTAATGAAACCGCAGCAAATGGAAATGAAAACTGGAATTTTACAGAAACATCACTTAATGCAACAGCAGTCAGTTGGCCAGTGTGTTGGATCTCATCATCCACAAATGAAGTCAGGAATATCTTCACCTCAACTCCATAAAGCACTATCTCCTCAGGTTACCCAACATCCTTCTCTGCAAATTGACCAACAAAATATGTTGGCATCTCTTTCCAAAGATGGGACGCCTCTCCAATCCGCAAGTCCACCATATGTCGTCCCATCTCCTTCAACTCCCTTGGCTTCATCTCCAATGGCGGGGGATTCTCTTAAAGTTAGTGCTGGCCTTGCATCACATAACACAGCTGGAAATATAATGCATCAGCAAGCTACACTACCGATGGAGTTTGAACCCTACACCTCTACTGTGGAAGGTATAGAGATCTCACCAAGTGAGCTAAGCTAACCCTTCAACCCCTATTTATATATAATAATGAAAATAATGGTGCAATTACAATTGCCACAAGTAATTTGCTGAATATTAGCTAAAGAAACTGTTGCAGAAAATGTATCAATATACCCTGAAATATCTAACATTCTCCCAAAATTTGCCTGAAATTTTAATGGTGTAAGCAATCAGGTTCTTTAATATTTGTTCTATCCTCAATTTTGTGTTATTTGTAGCACCTTTAGATTCTTCAGCTCAAACGGGAAACACAAATGGAGCTGATTGGCAGGAAGAGGTTTACCAAAAGGTATTGTTCGCGATGGTATTTATTTAGTCAAGATTTTGAAAACAGAGGAAATTAGAGATGACTCGCTGGAAATTGAAATTTTTGGCAGTTGATTAGTGATGTGCATTTTGATAAACTAGCTGGTTATGACAATATAAGAAATGGCTGAATGTTCTGAAATATTTTCTGTGATTCATGGTCATCGTACCCCTAACTCCTAGGTAATTTAAACAGGTAACTTGTAATTAATATAGGCTGATAATATTCTCAATTGAAGAATACTATTACAATGACTACGCCTCAATCCAAAGCTAGTTGGGATCAACTATATAAATCCTTACTATCCATGCCGGTCTGTGTTAACTTGTAATTCATGGTGGTCTATGATCACGTTATGGAATTTGTATTCTTTGACGTGAGCAGAAATGTGAACCAAGAAGCTAAAGGAAGCAATTTTTTTATCATTCACATGTTAATCAATTGTAAAGCCTCTTGATCAAGCTTTGGAAGGCCAAAAGTGCTTATTTTTTTTTTAAAAAAAAGTGAGGTGTTCGGCCAAGTTTTTGGGAGAAAATAAGTGTTTTGGTGGAGTAACAAGAGTTGTTTTTTAGAAGCTAAAAAAAAAGAAGTTTTTATCCAAAGTACTTTTTTGAAAAGCACTTTTGAGACAATACACTTTACAAGCACTTGTTAAAAGCTTGGCCAAACACTAATTGCTGCTCAAAAATGTTTTTAAAATTGATTAGTCAAATACAGACGGCTTCTCACCAAAACACTAATTTCTTGAAAAGCATTTTTCAAAATAAGCATATTTTAGATGCTTGACCAAACATGCTAGTAGTCTCTTTCTCTTCTACTTTACTTTTAACCTTTTTATTTGGAAGGTTTCTTTCATGAAGATTGTCTTGTTGGTTCTCTACTGCATCGTACAATTTATCTAATTATCACATATCCTCATGGGAAATGCAATCTTGACATTTGCAAAATTGACTTAGCTTGATGAAATTTTGTAACGCAGATCAAGTCTATGAGGGAGATGTATTTATTAGAGCTCAATGATCTATACTGGAAAACTGCCTTTGCAATGCAGCAGGTTTGTTTTTTTAGCTAACTTTGCATTGATTCTAAGAGAACTTAAGTCCTTTAATATAATTATTGTCGATATATTTTAAATCTAACTCATCTCTTTTACTACCTTCAATCATCATAATGTGCCAACTCCCTCTTATTGATGCTTTCGGACACCTTCTTAGGAAATTTCTGTACCATCTTAGGTGAGAGGGCCATCTTAGATGACGTCTCATTTTAACCTTTATGTGTCACTGTTATATAGACATGATTTTGATGTTAGAGTCTATTTTCCATCACTGAAAGGCATCAAGTCCTCCCTAGTTTTTTGTGCTTGGGCTTGATATATCTGAATTGTAAAAAGGCACTTATGTCAACATTTTGTTGAAACATAGAGTGATATTTTTTACTATTTTTTGGTGGAAGGTACATATCTGTTCATTTTTTAGTTTTTTACTATGTTATTCGTTTCATTATTCCTTTTTTGAAGCTCCCCTCCCTTTTTTCTTGGCCGTGATGGGTATTTAATTTGCATAGGGCAAGAAACTAATTTCTTTCTGATTTTGACGCATGGCTCTCTTCCTCAGCATCCTCAACATGAGAAAATTGAAAAACTCAATATTTTCAAGATGACTCTGGAACGCATTGTGCTTTTCTTGTGGCTTAACAAGCATGATATTCAACTTTCTCATAAGGAGAAATTGTTTTCGCTTGAGAAGCACATAAATTTCTTTCTTAGTGGCAAAAGGTCGCACAAGCCTACTTCTTCTCCATTGCAGGGGCAACTTCCTCAGCCTTCCATCCATACAAGTCAGGTATGCAGTCCGAACTTGTTTCAAGTTGCTTGGATATAATTCAATTGTTTTTCACCTTGTTGAAGTTGTTTTCCTCTTGTGTAAACATGCATCTACATTTCTAGTAATTGTTTGTACCAAACCTTGTTATACAGTACTGGAATTAAGTTGAGGGTTTTTGTTTGTTCTTTTTTGGGGAGGTTGATAACTTTGGGACTTGTGATTATTCTCCCAGTATAAATATCTTGAGTTATGAATGATCGCTCGTGTTACTTCTACTTTGTTCTAAGATACCATGTGTTTAAGTAGGAAGGTATGGAGGTCAAAGATTTGGGTAAAAGATTAGTAGGTAGATGAGTTTTGTCATACTTCTAGTAGTATGATTTAGGTATCACGTAGTTCCTTATTCTCCAATGTGTATTAATATGTTGCTACACTTGTTTTTCACATTGTTACTTTGTGCTCTCTTTTTTCTTTCTTACTTTCCTGTGTTGGTTACATATCTTTTGAGTCGAGGGTTCTGAAACAACCTCTCTACCCTACAAAGGTAGAGATAAGGTCTACGTACATTCTACCTTCCCCTGATCCCACTTGTTAGAATTACATGGATATGTTGTTGTTGATCTCCTTGGTTTTGTTCTAAAATTTTCTGTGTGTATAGTTAATGATCTTTTGGAATTTACTCGTAAGTTACTAATCATATATCCTATGCAGGCACAAGATACATATGCATGTCAGCCGCCTATGTTGGATTCCAGTGGACAAGATATTGCTTCTGAGTTTGATAGACTTCTGTGTTTGATTGATTAGATGGTACTTATGATGGATTGTGTTATGTATGGAATGGTTATGGTACTTTTGGTATTTTTGATAGATTGGGTTGTAATTTTGATGGATTGAGTTTTGGTACTTAACTTGATGAGTGGTGAGCGCATGAAGGGGTTATGTAAAGTACTCTTGAACCCATGTTGCCTTCTTTGGATTATTTAAAGTACTCGTGAACCAATTGAATCGAAGTTGTTTAGGTCAGGATTGTATTTTACCCTCACGATTAGGTTGTCGCGTTTGCATTGAATTCCTGAGATAATTTTAAAAATTCCTACACAATTTCATTGTTCTTTTCATGTTTTTGGGAGCTAGAAAACTCGATTTTGGATATCAATAATGAAATTTAGTTGTGGGATTGTCTTGCATAATCTAAGATTGTTTTGTTTAACCTATTTATATATTTTAGTCACAATGCAGTTTAGCCAAGTGTATAAGTTATTCTATACATAAAATCAGTTAAAAGATAAACTATATATAAATGAAAATATACTATCACCTTATTCTTTATTTTCTTTTAGTTTTTATTAAATGTAGTAGCTAAACAGATGGCAATTCAATGATGAACGTTTCGAAATGATTTGTTTGACCTCTCAATATATCATGGAATACACATGTATATAACGTTAGCTAATAATAAATATATATATTGTGTATGTTATATTATTAAGTACTTATAAAATCTTTTTAAAATAACGTTAACTTTTAAAGTAAAAATAAATATTTAAAGAGGAATATGATAACTCGTTATTACACAAACAATCAAGGAACAAAATTAAAATGGAGCAAACAAAATTTTGTTATCAATATCATTATATCAAAAGTCAAAATTATATTGGTATTGATGCACAATAACATACTTTAAAAAATTACGTAAAGAAAAAACTAACTACATTATATATGAGCATAATAATGTAATACATATTAATGAGCATCATGGGCATATTCAGAAGGGGTCGTGGGTTCACGTGAACTTATGCTCCCCTTCCGAATCATATATTGTAGTGTTATATTATTAAAAAATATATTTAAATATAAATGTGTGAACTCACACTCAAAGAATCATATTGCAATGTAATGATGATTGGGTGCACCTCTCCAAGTGAGGTTAGAAATTTGAATCTTATATCTATCTTGTTTTATTTTTCTCTCTAAAATAGGTTAAAACCTCTCTAAGTGGTTATTGGCAGCACTTTATATGTATAAGTTTTGATCTTTCAAAATTTTCAAGTTTGTAAAATTGGAAATTCTTATTTTTTTTTTTTGCATTGTAATTTTTATATAGTTAAACCAAATGTGTATATTAAAACTAGTATTATTGGATGATATAACATACAATCAACGGGTTTAGTCCAGTGGCAGAGCCATATATATTGACACCCCTTCCTTGAAAAACTACATGGTGTAGCTAGATAAAGAAATTTTTTATGTATATATATTACATACTGACATTCCTTGACTCTTATGTGATTTTACTTCTTCATATTTTGACACTTCTTCATCGAAATTTTGGCTCTATCACTGATTCAGTCGATCTCAATAGGATTAGAATAAAATAAGAACATTTGTGAACAAAGAAATGACTGGATACTGAATAGGAGATTATTTAGAGTATTTTTTGTGAGTATTTATATTATATTAGAAAGAGCAACTTTCACATATAGCAAACATAAAAATCATATTTATATGTTATAATTATAGTTTGCATAATTGCGATCCATAGCAAATTTTATGTTTGGTATAGAGCTTTTGATTTGTATAATTCGCTAGATACATCCAATTGTATACAAATTGTTCAGTTTTGTATAAATTCATTTATACATTGTAATTTATATAATAAGATCTATATTTATATAATTATAAGTGTATAGGACGAAAATATATATATTTGTATATACACTTTTCTCTCACTTTATACAAACACAAATGCATTTTATACATTTTTGTAACATCCGACAATTTTAAATAGCTATGAAGAAGCTTGAAATTTGAAAGTAGCTATTTTTGGAAAAATATACAGAATCTGGAAAATTAGAATCTGGAAAAAATTTGGCTAAGTGTGGAAATCAGTGATTTTTGGCCAACTTTGAGCAGTCGTAACTCCTAGATCACGATGAGTTAGGAGTAGTTCCAGTTATGGTTGCGAAGCTTGTGGAATGATCTTTCCAACGCCACTGAGATTGCTCGATTTCGAGTTCGTATGAGTGAGTTATGGCCATTGAAAGTTGGGCAGTTGGCAGGGAATCCGTCCCGGAAATTTTAAGGGCATTTTGGTCTTTTCCCTAGCCATTTCTTTTGAGGTTATATTGTGTGTTAGGCTGTTTTTGGATCATTTTTATCCTATTCTAAAAGAGAAAGAGTTAGGGTTCTTGAGAGAAGAAGAAGAGAAGAAGAAGAGAAGAAGAGGAGAAAGGATCAACAAGTTTCCATTGTGGATTTTCGTCGGGGGTGATTCCTATCAAGGTATGTGAGTTTTTTTGTGTGGTCTGATCCTTTCTCCCACACACCAAGCTCTTTTTTTTATGATTTGAGAAAGGATTGGATTGGTGTTGAAGTTGTTGAAGTTGTTAGTAGTTGTTGAAGTTGTTAGTTGTTGTTGATGTTGTTAGTTGTTTTGTTGAAGTTATTGTTGGTTGTGGGACATGATTGGTTTGTGTATTTGAGTTGTAATTTATTGTATGTTGGGAGATTGATGATCCTTAGTGTTTGGGGTTAAATCCATTGAAGTAAGGGTGGTTTAGAGTTGAAGAAAAGAGGGAGAAAAGTCGGTTTTTTTCTGGGGAAAGGGCTGGCAACTGGGCAGAATGCAGAGTGCCCAGCAGCCCCTGTTGAAGCTGGCCAGCAGTCCCATTTTTATTTTATTGTATTTTATTTTGGTTCCTAGGTATTATACCTATGTTTCCTAGTTGTTTCCAACACTCGTAGGTACTTCTAAAAGTCAAGAACTTATCCGTAACATGTGAGCAAACACCTTGAATCCAAAATTCCATTTTTAGGAGAGTTAGTTAGAAGTCAAGTGAAGTTAGGAATTAAGAGTTAAGCTTAGAAGTTAAGCAAGTCAAGCTAGTTGTAAAGTTGTTCAAGAGTCTTTATTAAACGTTTTAACTTTATTTTTAGACTCAAGTGTCAAGTTAAGAAAAGAGTTTAGAGTTTCAAGCTAAGAGTCTCAAGTTTCAAGTTGAGTTCATTTTCTCAAAGTTATTAGGGAACTATGTATTCCCAAAGAAGTTTTAAAGAAATGTCTTTACATTTAAACAAGGTTGGAAACTGAAATTTCCAAAGAGCCTTCGGGATAGTTTGTTTTGAGTAATTATCTCATGTCAGCAGGAAGAAATGTGTTTTAAAAACATAAGAGCCAGTACATTTTTGGGAGTAGTATCGAGCACCGAATTGGGGGAGCGTTCAAAGAACCCACAGCCCCCATAGAACCATGTTAGCCGCCATGGGTAGAAAAGGATCATGCTCTTTAGATGAATCCTTTTCATATTAGACTAGTGGATCCATTAGGCAGTTCAGGTCTTATACCTTTGGCCGGGTATAGGATGCTCTGGCAGCGTGAGGTTGATCGCTGTATCATCACTTTAGCTCTTATGTGATGGTTGTCGGTTAGAGAAACTCCCACAGCAGTTATTGTATTTTTATACACGAAAATTATTGTATTTTATATACATCAGTTTAATTGTATTTCTATATACATCTCAGATTTATTGTATCCTTGTATACACACAGAGTTTTATAGCATGTTTTAAACAGTCTTTCTTTATATCACATTTGTTTTAAATTGCCTTATATTGAAAGAAGTCAGTCAGGTTGAGTTGAGTTGAACAAGGTAAACTTTTCAGTTTCTTCCAATTTTCCTTCTAGCCTTTGTTGCTTAGTTTTCCAGCTCGCATACTAGTACCTTCCATGTACTGAGGCCAGTTGGCCTGCATCGTCTTATGATGCAGATACAGGTACCCCGGATCAGCATCCTGCACGTCGTTGATCCAGCTGAGCACTCCAGAGTCAGTGGTGAGCCTCCTTGCATTCCGGAGGACTCAATTATTTTGTGTTCTTAGTTTTTGTTTTATTAGGATGTTGCGGGGTCTGTCCCAACATCCATCTCAGTATTTAGAGGCTTCATAGACAGTTAGACAGTTAGTCAGTTAGTTTGGAGTCTCTCATGCATGTATATATTTAAATATCCTATTTTGAGACTCGAGATGCCTTGTTGGCAAATTACTTTCAGTTGAGTTGTTTTATAACTTTTCATTGCATTGAGTTATTCCACTGAGTTAAGAAAGCCAGGCCAAGGGTTCGCTTGGGGGCCAGCGATGGTCTTCAAGTGCCGGTCACGTCTGGGGTGTAGGCTCGGGGCGTGACAAACTTGGTATCAGAGCCCAGAGTTCAAGAGTCCTAGGGAGTCTATGAAGCCGTGTCTGTAGAGTCCTAGTTATCGGTGTGAAGCGCGCCACATCTATAATTGGGAGGCTGCAACATTTAGGAAGATTTCTCATTTCTTTCACACTCATTTCATGCGTTAGAGTTGACCTCTAAAAAGTTTGTTTCTAATCCGTGCTTGCACGTGTTTTCAGATAATTATGCCTCCACGAAGAGTTGGTAGAGGGCGTCTTCCTAGACGTTATGTTGATGAGCAAGAGTTACCTTATGCCCCGGGAGTGCAAGATCAAGGGGAAGTTTCTAATGCCGAGTTTAGAGAGGCAATTAGAATTATGAGTCAAGCTGTGACTAATCAAATTGGTCAGCAAAGAGGAGCTCGACATGAAGGAGCTGACACTTCAAGGATTCGTGAGTTCTTGGGGATGAATCCTCCGAATTTCATGGGTTCAAGTACTACTGAGGATCCAGAGAACTTCACTGAGGAGTTGAAGAAGATTTTTGATGTGATGCATGTAGCAGATATTGAGCGGGTTGAACTAGCTGCATATCAATTGAAGGATGTTGCTAGAACTTGGTTCGACCAGTGGAAAAGAAGTAGAGCTGAGAATGCACCACCTGCGAGTTGGGCCGATTTTGAGGAAGCTTTCTTGGGGCATTTCTTTCCTCGAGAGTTGAGAGAGGCCAAGGTACGTGAGTTCCTCACACTTAAGCAGGATTCTTTGAGTGTTCATGAGTACAGTCTGAAGTTCACACAATTATCCCGCTATGCTCCGGAGATGGTTGCGGACATGAGGAATAGAATGAGCTTGTTTGTTGCTGGGTTGTCTCGGTTGTCGAGCAAGGAAGGTAGGGCTGCAATGCTTATCGGGGACATGGACATATCAAGGTTGATGGTTTATGTGCAGCAGGTTGAGGAAGAGAAGCTGAGGGACAGAGAAGAGTTTAGAAATAAGAGAGCAAAGACCGGGAACGAGTCCGGGCAGCAGAGAGGTAATTCAAACCGTTCCTTCTTTCAGCAAAGGCAAAAGGGACCTGCTCCATCATCTGTTAGAGCACCTGCACCCAGATACAGAGGTGAATTTAATGTTCAGAATTCGAAGGACTTCAGGGCTAGACCAGCACAATCTTCGGGTAGTGTGGCGCAAGGGAGTAGTAAGCCTCCTGCCTGCGCCAAGTGTGGTAGGAACCACTCAGGTATTTGTCGAGAGGGCTCCGTTGGTTGTTTCAAGTGTGGTCAGAATGGACATTTCATGCGAGAGTGTCCAAAGAATATGCAGGGTAATGGGGGAAATAAAGCACAGTCTTCTTCAGTTGTTCCCCCAGACAGGACGACACCTAGAGGAGCTACTTCTGGTACCAGTGGAGGAGCAAACCGCCTTTATGCAATCACCAGTCGCCATGAGCAAGAGAATTCTCCAAATGTTGTCACTGGTATGATCAAAGTCTTTACTTTTGATGTGTATGCCTTGCTAGACCCAGGAGCAAGTTTATCTTTTGTAACTCCTTATATTGCAAATAAGTTTGAGGTTCTTCCTGAAAGACTTTGTGAACCCTTTTGTGTTTCTACACCTGTTGGGGAATCTATTCTAGCAGAAAGAGTCTATCGTGATTGTCCTGTTTCCATCAGTCACAAGAGCACCAGGGCTGATTTGGTTGAGTTAGACATGATAGATTTCGATGTCATTCTAGGTATGGATTGGCTTCATGCTTGTTATGCATCGATAGACTGTAGAACTCGAGTGGTCAAGTTTCAGTTTCCGAATGAGCCAGTCTTAGAGTGGAGTAGTAGCTCAGTAGTGCCTAAGGGTCAATTCATTTCGTACCTTAAGGCGAAAAAGTTAGTTTCGAAGGGTTGTATCTATCACTTAGTCCGAGTTCATGACTCTAGTGTTGAGATACCTCATTTCCAGTCAGTTCCTATAGTAAGAGAGTTTCCAGAAGTTTTTCCTGATGATCTACCCGGAATTTCTCCTGAGAGAGAAATAGATTTCGGCATAGATCTCATTACAGATACTCGTCCTATCTCTATTCCGCCATATAGAATGGCACCAGCAGAGTTGAAAGAGTTGAAAGAGCAGTTGAAAGATCTCCTAGATAAGGGTTTCATTCGACCAAGTGTCTCGCCTTGGGGAGCTCCGGTCTTGTTTGTGAGAAAGAAAGATGGTTCCCTTAGAATGTGTATAGACTACCGCCAGTTGAATAAGGTTACCATCAAGAACAAGTACCCTCTTCCGAGGATTGATGATCTTTTTGATCAGCTTCAGGGTGCCACTTGTTTTTCAAAGATTGACCTCCGATCAGGCTATCATCAGTTAAGGGTAAGGGAATGTGATATCCCAAAGACAGCTTTCAGAACCAGGTATGGTCATTATGAGTTTTTAGTCATGTCCTTTGGTTTGACCAATGCACCGGCAGCTTTCATGGACTTGATGAATAGAGTCTTCAAACCTTATTTAGATATGTTTGTTATTGTCTTTATTGATGACATACTAATCTATTCAAGAAATGAAGAAGATCATGCTAGCCATCTCAGAATAGTTCTTCAAACTTTGAAAGATAAAGAGTTGTATGCCAAGTTCTCTAAATGTGAGTTTTGGCTTAAGTCTGTGGCGTTCCTAGGCCACATTGTGTCCGGTGATGGAATTAAGGTTGATACTCGAAAAATTGAGGCAGTGCAGAATTGGCCTAGACCCACATCTCCAACTGAAATTAGGAGTTTCTTGGGTTTGGCTGGCTATTATAGAAGGTTTGTTGAAGGATTCTCGACTATTGCATCTCCTTTGACAAAGTTGACTCAGAAGACAGTGAAATTTCAATGGTCTGAAGCTTGTGAGAAAAGCTTTCAGGAATTGAAAAAGAGATTGATTACAGCTCCAGTTTTGACGCTACCAGAAGGTACTCAAGGTTTTGTGGTGTATTGTGATGCATCTAGAGTTGGTTTGGGTTGTGTCTTAATGCAGAATGGCAAAGTTATAGCTTATGCCTCCAGACAGTTGAAGGTTCATGAGAAGAACTACCCAACTCATGATTTAGAGCTAGCTGCTGTAGTATTTGCTTTGAAGATATGGCGTCATTACTTGTATGGTGTGCATGTCGACATATTCACTGATCACAAGAGCCTTCAATATGTGCTTACTCAGAGGGAGCTTAATCTCAGACAGAGGAGGTGGTTAGAGTTACTCAAGGATTATGACCTGAGTATTCTTTACCACCCAGGTAAGGCTAATGTTGTTGCTGATTCTTTGAGCAGGTTGTCTATGGGTAGCACCGCCCATATTGAAGAAGGAAGGAGAGAGTTAGCAAAAGATGTGCACAGACTGGCATGCCTGGGAGTCAGAATTACAGATTCCGCAGAAGGAGAAATAGCAGTGACGAGCAGGGCCGAGTCATCATTAATGTCAGAAGTGAAAGAGAAGCAAGATCAAGATCCCATTTTGCTTGAGTTGAAGGCAAATGTTCAAAAGCAAAGAGTATTAGCTTTTGAACAAGGGGGAGATGGTGTTTTGAGATTTCAAGGTAGATTGTGCGTACCTATGGTAGATGGACTCCAAGAGAGGATTATGGCGGAAGCTCACAGCTCCAGATATTCTATTCATCCGGGTTCCACCAAGATGTATCGTGATTTGCGTGAAGTTTATTGGTGGAATGGCATGAAGAAGGGCATTGCTGAGTTTGTTGCTAAGTGTCCAAATTGCCAACAAGTGAAAGTTGAACACCAAAGGCCCGGTGGTTTGGCTCAGAGGATAGAACTTCCAGAGTGGAAGTGGGAGATGATCAATATGGATTTCATCACAGGGTTGCCAAGGTCTCGCAGACAGCATGATTCTATTTGGGTGATTGTCGACAGAATGACAAAGTCAGCTCATTTTCTACCGGTAAAGACTACCCTTTCAGCAGAAGATTATGCCAAGTTGTATATTCGAGAGATAGTGAGACTTCATGGAGTCCCAATCTCCATTATTTCAGATAGAGGTGCACAGTTTACTGCACAGTTCTGGAAATCTTTTCAGAAAGGCTTGGGTTCAAATGTGAACTTAAGTACTGCCTTTCATCCTCAGACTGATGGGCAAGCAGAGCGCACTATTCAGACTTTAGAAGATATGCTGAGAGCTTGTGTGATCGATTTCAAAGGTAATTGGGATGATCACCTACCTCTCATTGAGTTTGCCTACAACAACAGTTATCACTCTAGCATCCAGATGGCCCCATATGAAGCTCTTTATGGGAGAAGATGTAGGTCTCCTATTGGATGGTTTGAAGTGGGTGAAGCACAGTTGATAGGACCAGATTTAGTTCACCAAGCTATGGAGAAGGTGAAAGTGATTCAAGAGAGGTTGAAAACGGCACAGAGTCGTCAGAAATCCTACACTGATGTTAGGAGAAGGGCGTTAGAGTTTGAAGTAGATGATTGGGTATATTTGAAGGTTTCACCCATGAAGGGGGTTATGAGGTTTGGTAAGAAAGGGAAACTTAACCCCCGATATATTGGACCTTATCGCATAGTCAAGAGAGTTGGCAATGTATCTTATGAGTTGGAGCTACCACAGGAGCTAGCAGCGGTCCATCCGGTATTTCATATCTCCATGTTGAAGAAGTGCATAGGCGATCCTTCATTAATCCTACCGACTGAAAGTATCAAGATCAAGGATAACTTATCTTATGAGGAGATTCCTGTTCAAATTTTAGATCGGCAAGTTCGAAGGTTAAGAACTAAAGATGTAGCCTCAGTCAAGGTCCTTTGGAGGAACCAATTTGTTGAGGAAGCTACTTGGGAAGCCGAAGAAGACATGAAGAAGAGATATCCATATCTCTTTGAATCCGCACATCAAGGTATTAATTTCCTTCTTAGTGCTCTTTAAATTATAGTGGGCATATTGTTGTTGTTGTTGTTGCATAGTTGCTTGTTGGGTGTTTGAGTTGTTGTTGCACCCTTAGCTTAGTAAGAATCACTTCATTCGAGGACGAATGTTCCCAAGGGGGAGATATTGTAACATCCGACAATTTTAAATAGCTATGAAGAAGCTTGAAATTTGAAAGTAGCTATTTTTGGAAAAATATACAGAATCTGGAAAATTAGAATCTGGAAAAAATTTGGCTAAGTGTGGAAATCAGTGATTTTTGGCCAACTTTGAGCAGTCGTAACTCCTAGATCACGATGAGTTAGGAGTAGTTCCAGTTATGGTTGCGAAGCTTGTGGAATGATCTTTCCAACGCCACTGAGATTGCTCGATTTCGAGTTCGTATGAGTGAGTTATGGCCATTGAAAGTTGGGCAGTTGGCAGGGAATCCGTCCCGGAAATTTTAAGGGCATTTTGGTCTTTTCCCTAGCCATTTCTTTTGAGGTTATATTGTGTGTTAGGCTGTTTTTGGATCATTTTTATCCTATTCTAAAAGAGAAAGAGTTAGGGTTCTTGAGAGAAGAAGAAGAGAAGAAGAAGAGAAGAAGAGGAGAAAGGATCAACAAGTTTCCATTGTGGATTTTCGTCGGGGGTGATTCCTATCAAGGTATGTGAGTTTTTTTGTGTGGTCTGATCCTTTCTCCCACACACCAAGCTCTTTTTTTTATGATTTGAGAAAGGATTGGATTGGTGTTGAAGTTGTTGAAGTTGTTAGTAGTTGTTGAAGTTGTTAGTTGTTGTTGATGTTGTTAGTTGTTTTGTTGAAGTTATTGTTGGTTGTGGGACATGATTGGTTTGTGTATTTGAGTTGTAATTTATTGTATGTTGGGAGATTGATGATCCTTAGTGTTTGGGGTTAAATCCATTGAAGTAAGGGTGGTTTAGAGTTGAAGAAAAGAGGGAGAAAAGTCGGTTTTTTTCTGGGGAAAGGGCTGGCAACTGGGCAGAATGCAGAGTGCCCAGCAGCCCCTGTTGAAGCTGGCCAGCAGTCCCATTTTTATTTTATTGTATTTTATTTTGGTTCCTAGGTATTATACCTATGTTTCCTAGTTGTTTCCAACACTCGTAGGTACTTCTAAAAGTCAAGAACTTATCCGTAACATGTGAGCAAACACCTTGAATCCAAAATTCCATTTTTAGGAGAGTTAGTTAGAAGTCAAGTGAAGTTAGGAATTAAGAGTTAAGCTTAGAAGTTAAGCAAGTCAAGCTAGTTGTAAAGTTGTTCAAGAGTCTTTATTAAACGTTTTAACTTTATTTTTAGACTCAAGTGTCAAGTTAAGAAAAGAGTTTAGAGTTTCAAGCTAAGAGTCTCAAGTTTCAAGTTGAGTTCATTTTCTCAAAGTTATTAGGGAACTATGTATTCCCAAAGAAGTTTTAAAGAAATGTCTTTACATTTAAACAAGGTTGGAAACTGAAATTTCCAAAGAGCCTTCGGGATAGTTTGTTTTGAGTAATTATCTCATGTCAGCAGGAAGAAATGTGTTTTAAAAACATAAGAGCCAGTACATTTTTGGGAGTAGTATCGAGCACCGAATTGGGGGAGCGTTCAAAGAACCCACAGCCCCCATAGAACCATGTTAGCCGCCATGGGTAGAAAAGGATCATGCTCTTTAGATGAATCCTTTTCATATTAGACTAGTGGATCCATTAGGCAGTTCAGGTCTTATACCTTTGGCCGGGTATAGGATGCTCTGGCAGCGTGAGGTTGATCGCTGTATCATCACTTTAGCTCTTATGTGATGGTTGTCGGTTAGAGAAACTCCCACAGCAGTTATTGTATTTTTATACACGAAAATTATTGTATTTTATATACATCAGTTTAATTGTATTTCTATATACATCTCAGATTTATTGTATCCTTGTATACACACAGAGTTTTATAGCATGTTTTAAACAGTCTTTCTTTATATCACATTTGTTTTAAATTGCCTTATATTGAAAGAAGTCAGTCAGGTTGAGTTGAGTTGAACAAGGTAAACTTTTCAGTTTCTTCCAATTTTCCTTCTAGCCTTTGTTGCTTAGTTTTCCAGCTCGCATACTAGTACCTTCCATGTACTGAGGCCAGTTGGCCTGCATCGTCTTATGATGCAGATACAGGTACCCCGGATCAGCATCCTGCACGTCGTTGATCCAGCTGAGCACTCCAGAGTCAGTGGTGAGCCTCCTTGCATTCCGGAGGACTCAATTATTTTGTGTTCTTAGTTTTTGTTTTATTAGGATGTTGCGGGGTCTGTCCCAACATCCATCTCAGTATTTAGAGGCTTCATAGACAGTTAGACAGTTAGTCAGTTAGTTTGGAGTCTCTCATGCATGTATATATTTAAATATCCTATTTTGAGACTCGAGATGCCTTGTTGGCAAATTACTTTCAGTTGAGTTGTTTTATAACTTTTCATTGCATTGAGTTATTCCACTGAGTTAAGAAAGCCAGGCCAAGGGTTCGCTTGGGGGCCAGCGATGGTCTTCAAGTGCCGGTCACGTCTGGGGTGTAGGCTCGGGGCGTGACAATTTTATACCGAAATGTATAAAATGTCTAATTGTATACCGAAAATGGCTAATTGTATATTGAATCAGATGACAAAAAAATGAAATGTTTGCTGCAAATTACAAATAAAATAAACTATGATTGTAACATTTAATTTGAATTAATAATTTACTATTTCATACAAATTTCCCTTAATTATATATAACAAACAAAATTAGCAACTCTAATATTACAGTTACTACTGCTAATCATTATACTAATCTTCTTTTCAGAGACAATATATAACATTTACTCAAAGAAAATCACATAGTCCTACTTAAAAAAAAACTTAATTATTTAATAACTCAAACAACGAGAAATTTATTGCTTTTATCACTACTCAAATCATTAAAAAATTATTTTAAAACTTTTAAAGCTAAAATAACATCACTATATTAAATATAAATTTTCTTAAAATAGCGTAAAACTAGTGAATGGGCAAGAGATTTTGAGTCAATGGCGGCTGGACACGTTGGTATTAGTCAGATATTACTAAGGGGTCGTTTGGTAGGAAAAAAAATAACGCAGGAATTAATAACACAATGATTAGTAATGTAGGGATTAGTAATGCTGAGATTAGTAATGCAGAGTATATTTTTATCAAGTGTTTGGTTCATTGCTTTTGACCTCATCTTGTGTTTGGATTAAAATTCTACAAAAAGCTTCTTTCCAATTATACCCTTACATTATTATGAGATTTTCTATTTTATGTAATCGATCAAGGTAGATAATTGCTGGGACAATATTATTTTTTATGACCTTCTAACTAGCTAGGAGAAACAATTTTGTTGTCATGTTTGCGATTTTCTCACTTGAATTGTTTGAGGGTAAACAATTATTATTTTAATAAATTAATCACTAAAAAAATGTTAATTTTCAATTTAGAATAGATAAACCATCTACTTTAAATTCGAATAGGCGGTAAACAATAGTAAAATTGAATAAATCATCTACATTTACACATAAAAATTACAATTTGTAGTTTTAATATGTATGCAATTTATAAATTGTTCAAAATACAAATAATTAGAAACCACATATAAATCAACAAATAATATATTAAATTAAGATCACAAACGTCATGTGGTGATATATTTTACCTTTTCAATTAGTAAATGTTAAAGAACTCACATTTTAAATATTGTATTGATATGAATTGCATTTATTTATTAACAAACAACTCTCTCTAAATAATAAAAATTATAAATTAATTAATTTAAATAAATTTTCTAGTACAAATATAAAACATAAAATCAAGAAAATGATTAAAATGATTTGAGGGATAATTTTTGTCTTTACATATATAATCCCATGGTATTAAATCCAATGTATTACTAATACCACAAAATGAAAGGTATTAATAACACATCCTATAATACCATGTAAGGTGAATAATTAATCCATGAATTAGTTATACTTAGGCCCAAAAATTCTACCAAACATAGTACTAAATAATACCACACATAATACATGGACTATTTTTCTTAATACCTTCCACCAAACGACCCCTAAATGTTTTTAGTACACTATATATGAATGAATAATATTAAGACTTTTGTGAGTTTTGTTTCTTATTTATACACTCAGAAATTTAGGTGTAATTGTGATTTTTCATCGAAATTTTGGAATTTTTTTCTCTTTTGATCGAAGCCAGAAATTGTGATTATTGATTGTGGATTAGGGAATTTTGGTGTGGAATTGAAATGGATGCGAACAATTGGAGGGCCGCTCAGGCTCAGGGAGGTGGAGAAGGTGGAGAAGCGGCTGACGGAGCTATGGATTCCGGTGATTGGAGGACTCAACTTTTGCCCGATTCGCGTCAAAGGATTGTGAACAAGATGTAAGCTTTTTTTATTTTTGGTTTTGCGACTTGTTCTTATTTTTTCATTTGTTATAAGGATTTGGTATTTTGAATTTTAGGGTTTTTTTTTTGTGTTTTATCGGTTATCTAAAGAAACCCCATTTCGTTAGAAGTATTGATTAATCAATCTGATGCATGTTTTTTTTTCAGTGTGTTTCTGTTTTATGGAAACTCAGTTTATCAGGTGAATTTTGGGTGTTTTTTGTTAATGGTACTGGGTGAATTAATTGGAATTTTATGCCCTAATTATTTCCAATTTTGGTAATCAGTCAAGGGTAACAGATGCGTACACCCTGACCCCACATATGGGATTACACTAGGTATGTTGTTGTTGTTGGGGATGGGGGTGGTGTGTGCTGGATCAGTCAAGGAACTAGTTCAAGTGGGAATACCTAGTTTTACTCACTATGCTTTATATTTTGTTTTAGATATGTTGAAATGGTAGGTTGTTGTTCGCGATAATTGGATTATAACTACTTATATTTGTTTAGAGGAAATAAGTTTTAGTCTTTTGTAGCAGGGCGTGATGTCGAATTGTTTTTAATGTATTTGAGAAGTATTTATCTAGATTGTGCTTTTATCAAGAGTTTATGTTGATCTTTTGTTGATATGATTGTATAGAATGAAGACCTTAAAGAGGCATCTTCCTGTTTCTGGGCAAGAAGGAGTACAGGAGCTTAAGAAAATTGCTGTGAGATTTGAAGAAAAGATCTATTCTGCTGCTACAAGTCAGGTATGTAGTCTAAACTTGTTTCTTATTTGTTCGAATTGTAAAGCTAGCTCATAAACCACCCCTACCTTTTTCATCCGATATTAGACTTTTGATGCAATTTGTTTTTCAAGACCATATAAGGGAATCCCTCATCCCTTTTTCATCCAATGTGGGACCCCTGTTTCAATTTGTTCTCCGAGACCATATAAGCCCATCCCTTTCATCCGATTTGGGACTCTTGATGCAATTTGTTCTCCAAAACCATACAAGGAAGCCACCCATTTATCCGATGTGTGATTCTTCTACATAAATTATTCAATTTTTTCTCCTCTTCATTGATGCTATTCCTGCTTGTATAAACTTGCATTCGTCTTTCCAGTCATCTAGACGCGTTGTATTAGGGATGGCAAGCGGACCGAGTATAGTGCGGTTGCGGGCCAAACCCGCATAATCCTGTGAAGATTTTGACCCCCCACCCATATCATTATGTTTATGTAGATTTTCACACTCCTAAACGAACACATGAATCACTAGTTTAGCAATTTTACTAAGGCATTGCTGACATTACAAATAATAATTGGATATTCTTATATTTGCTCTCATCAAGGTTCTTATAACAGGGAAATGGAAGAGCCTGATACTATATATAGTTCATCTTAAGCACGAGATCTGTAAATCTTATTTAATTGGTAATTTATTTAAGTAAAATTACCTATTACAGTGATGTCAAGAACAAAAAAACAGGGTTAATTCTGCATATTGACATGTTTTTCTCACACGTAAATATTATAGTATCATATTAATTATTATTCCCCAAGAGTGCTCACTACACATACATATATATATATATATATATATATATTTTTATTTTTATTTTAATTATTTTTTTTTTATTTTTTATTATTATATTTTTTTTATAACCAAAAAGTCAGTCTGTGAACCTCCACCCTTTGGACCAATCACAGCCTTCTAAACTCGGTTGATAATGGGCCCACCCCTCTACCATTCTCCACTTAAATACCTAGCTTCGCTTTGCATGGTGTGGGGCTTGAATCTGCAACCTAAGTCACAACTCCTCCACCCTTTGCCACTCGAGCTAGGCCTTGGGGGCAGTGCTCACTATATATTTGTCAACACAAAATGGATAGAATCAAGTTATATGGAATTCAATTAAATAATTTCATATTTGAGTGACCACATAGATTCACAAAATCTACTTCCTACACTAATTTTTATACTGACCACCACAAAAAAATAATTTAGATCTAATTTGAATGTCTTTGCACGCCTAAGCAACCTCCACGAAGTAGGTTTAAGGTCTGTGTAAACTCTATCCTTCCCAGATCTAGTTGCTCGCCTAAGGAAGTTTAGTACTAAGAACTTAATTTCTTTTTTTGTTCTTGTTCAAACTGCTGCTTGGAGATTCTTTACTTCAGCCGAGGCGCGAGGGTCCATCGGAAACAATCTCTCTATCTTTATGAGGTAGTGGTAAGGTCTGTGTACACTCCTCACCCTCCCTAGACACACTTGTGGGAGTTACACTGGATACATTGTTGTTTAAACTCCCTTCATAGTTTTGCAACCCGCCCCATGCTGCATCAAGTGTTTTTTAAAAAATATTTGAACCCGCCCTGCATAGCCTACCCTCAATTTGCCAACCCTATGTTGTATGTATTTTAACTTATATTTATCTAATATTGCAGCAAGATTATCTTCGAAAGATATCTTTAAAGATGCTGACCATGGAGACAAAATCTCAAACTCCTATGACCAATTCTATTCAGCCAAATCCTGCAAGTGCCCTTGGTCCAGGTGAACAATGAAATCTCATGTGTTGTATTTCAAATAGGGAAATCTTATGTGGCAAGACGTTTTGTATAAACCTAATTACTTCATTCTGCTGTTGAAAAGTTTGCTCTCTGTAGCTAATAAGTGTAAAGGAAATTTTAGATGCTTGAACCATTGTGCTAATCTTTGAGTGATCTATAATTTTGGTGACTAGCCCTAATAAGTATTGTTTGTGCTACTTTGGATTATTTAAAGTACTCGTGAACCAATTGAATTGAAGTTGTTTAAGTCAGGATTGTTCTTTATCCTCACGATTGGGTTGTCGCGTTTGCATTAAATTCCTGAGATAATTTTAAAAATTCCTACACAATTTCATTGTTCTTTTCATGTTTTTGGGAGCTAGAAAACTCGATTTTGGATATCAATAATGAAATTTAGTTGTGGGATTGTCTTGCATAATCTAAGATTGTTTTGTTTAACCTATTTATATATTTTAGTCACAATGCAGTTTAGCCAAGTGTATAAGTTATTCTATACATAAAATCAGTTAAAAGATAAACTATATATAAATGAAAATATACTATCACCTTATTCTTTATTTTCTTTTAGTTTTTATTAAATGTAGTAGCTAAACAGATGGCAATTCAATGATGAATGTTTCAAAATGACATGTTTGACTTCTCAATATATCATGGAATACACATGTATATTACGTTAGTTAATAATAAATAAATATATATATATATATATATACATATATATATATATATTGTTTATGTTACATTATTAAGAACTTATAAAACCTTTTTAAAATAACGTTAACTTTTAAAGTAAAAATAAATATTTAAAGAGGAATATGATAACTTGTTATGCACAAACAATCGAAATTTATTACATACAGGCATTCCTTGACTCTTATGTGATTTTACTTCTTCATATTTTGACACTTTTCATTGAAATTTTAGCTCTATCACTGATTCAGTTGATCTCAATAGGATTAGAATAAAATAAGAACATTTGTGAACAAATAAATGACTGGATACTGAATAGGAGATTATTTAGAATATTTTTTGCGAGTATTTATATTATATTAGAAAGAGCAACTTTTACATATAGCAAATATAAAAATCATATTTATATGTAATAATTATAGTTTGCATAATTGCGATCCATAGCAAATTTTATGTTTGGTATGGAGTTTTTGATTTGTATAATTCGCTAGATACATCCAATTTTATACAAATTATTCAGTTTTGTATAAATTCATTTGTACATTGTAATTTATATAATAAGATCTGTATTTGTATAATTATAAGTGTATAGGACGAAAATATATGTATTTGTATATACACTTTTCTCTCGCTTTATACAAACACAAACGCATTTTATATATTTTATACCGAAATGTATAAAATGTTTAATTGTATACCGAAAATTGCTAATTGTTTATCGAATCAGATGACAAAAAAATGAAATGTTTGCTGCAAATTACAAATAAAATAAACTATGGCTGTAACATTTAATTTGAATTAATAATTTACTATTTCATACAAATTTCCCTTAATTATATATAACAAACAAAATTAGCGACTCTAATATTTCAGTTACTACTGCTAATCATTATACTAATCTTCTTTTCAGAGACAATATATAACATTTACTCAAAGAAAATCACATAGTCTACTTAAAAAAAAAAACTTAATTATTTAATAACTCAAACAACGAGAAATTTATTACTTTTATCACTACTCAAATCATTAAAAAATTATTTTAAAACTTTTAAAGCTAAAATAAAATCACTATATTAAACATAAATTTTCTTAAAATAGCGTAAAACTAGTGAATGGGCCAGAGATTTGAGTCAATGGCGGCTGGACACGTTGGTATTAGTCAGATATTACTAAATATTTATATTACACTATATATGAATGAATAATATTTAGACTTTGTGAGTTTTTTTTCTTATTTATACACTCAGAAATCTAGGTGTAATTGTGATTTTTCATCGAAATTTTGGAATTTTTTTCTCTTTTGATCGAAGCCAGAAATTGTGATTATTGATTGTGGATTAGGGAATTTTGGTGTGGAATTGAAATGGATGCGAACAATTGGAGGGCCGCTCAGGCTCAGGGAGGTGGAGAAGGTGGAGAAGCGGCTGCCGGAGCTATGGATTCCGGTGATTGGAGGACTCAACTTTATTTAAGTAAAATTACCTATTACAGTGATGTCAAGAACAAAAAAACAGGGTTAATTCTGCATATTGACATGTTTTTCTCACACGTAAATATTATAATATCATATTAATTATTATTCCTGCTCACTATATATATATATATATATATATATATATATATATATATTTTATTTTATTTTTCTAACCGAAATATCAGTCTGTGAACCTACACCTTTGGGCCAATAACAACCTTCTAAACTTGGTGGATAATGGGCCCACCCCTCAACCGTTCTCCACTTAAATACCTAGCTTCGCTTTGCATGGTGTGGGGCTTGAATCTGCAACCTAAGTCACAAATCCTCCACCTTTTGCCACTCGAGCTAGGCCTTGGGGGCAGTGCTCACTATATATTTGTCAACACAAAATGGATAGAATCAAGTTATATGGAATTCAATTAAATAATTTCATATTTGAGTGACCACATAGATTCACAAAATCTACTTCTACACTAATTTTTATACTAACCACCACAAAAGAATAATTTAGATCTAATTTGAATGTCTTTGCACGCCTAAGCAACCTCCACGAAGTAGGTTTAAGGTCTGTGTAAATTCTATCCTTTCCAGATCTGGTTGCTCGCCTAAGGAAGTTTAGTACTAAGAACTTAATTTCTTTTTTTGTTCTTGTTCAAACTGCTGCTTGGAGATTCTTTACTTCAGCCGAGGCGCGAGGGTCTATCGGAAACAATCTCTCTATCTCTATCTTTATGAGGTAGTGGTAAGGTCTATGTACACTCCTCACCCTCCCTAGACACACTTGTGGGAGTTACACTGGATACATTGTTGTTTAAACTCCCTTCATAGTTTTGCAACCCGCCCTATGCTGCATCAAGTGTTTTTTAAAAAATATTTGAACCCACCCTGCATAGCCTACCCTCAGTTTGCCAACCCTATGTTGTATGTATTTTAACTTATATTTATCTAATATTGCAGCAAGATTATCTTCGAAAGATATCTTTAAAGATGCTGACCATGGAGACAAAATCTCAAACTCCTAAGACCAATTCTTTTCAGCCAAATCCTGCAAGTAGTGGTCAGAATGCCCTTGGTCTAGGTGAACAATGAAATCTCATGTGCTGTATTTCAAATAGGGAAATCTTATGTGACAGGACGTTTTGTATAAACCTTATTATTTTATTCTGCTGTTGAAAAGTTTGTTATCTGTAGCTAATAAGTGTAAAGGAAATTTTAAATTCTTGAACCATTGTGCTAATCTTTGAGTGATCTATAATTTTGGTGACTAGCCCTAATAAGTATTATTTGTGCTTCTTTGGATTATTTAAAGAACTCGTGAACCAATTGAATTGAAGTTGTTTAGGTCAGGATTGTACTTTACCCTCACGATTGGGTTGTCGCGTTTGCATTAAATTCCTGAGATAGTTTTAAAAATTCCTACACAATTTCATTGTTCTTTTCATGTTTTTGGGAGCTAGAAAACTCGATTTTGGATATCAATAATGAAATTTAGTTGTGGGATTGTCTTGCATAATCTAAGATTGTTTTGTTTACCCTATTTATATATTTTAGTCACAATGCAGTTTAGCCAAGTGTATAAGTTATTCTATACATAAAATCAGTTAAAAGATAAACTATATATAAATGAAAATATACTATCACCTTATTCTTTATTTTCTTTTAGTTTTTATTAAATGTAGTTGCTAAACAGATGGCAATTCAATGATGAATGTTTCAAAATGAAATGTTTGAAAATATATATATTGTGTATGCTATATTATTAAGTACTTATAAAACCTTTTTAAAATAACGTTAACTTTTAAAGTAAAAATAAATATTTAAAGAGGAATATGATAACTCGTTATACACAAACAATCGAGGAACAAAATTAAAATGGAGCAAAGAAAATTTTGTTATCAATATCATTATATCAAAAGTCAAAATTATATTGGTATTGATGCACAATGACACACTTTAAAAAATTACGTAAAGAAAAAACTAACTACATTATATATGAGTATAATAATGTAATACATATTAATGAGCATCATGGGCATATTCAGAAGGGGTTGTGGGTTCACGTGAACTTATGCTTCCCTTCCGAATCATATATTGTAGTGTTATATTTTTAAAAAATATATTTAAATATAAATGTGTGAACTCACACTCAAAGAATCATATTGCAATGTAATGATGATTGGGTGCACCTCTCCAAGTAAGGTTAGGAATTTGTATCTTATATCTATCTTGTTTTATTTTTCTCTCTAAAATAGGTTAAAACCTCTCTAAGTGGTTATTGGCAGCACTTTATATATGTATAAGTTTTGATCTTTCAAAATTTTCAAGTTTGTGAAATTGGAAATTCTTATTTTCTTTTTTTTAGCATTGTAATTTTTATATAATTAAACCAAATGTGTATATTAAAACAAACTAGTATTACTAGATGATATAACATACAATCAACGGGTTCAGTCCAGTGGCAGAGCCATATATATTGACACCCCTTCCTTGAAAAACTACATGGTGTGGCTAGATAAAGATATTTTTTATGTATATATATTACATACTAACATTCCTTGACTCTTATGTGATTTTACTTCTTCATATTATGACACTTCTTCATCGAAATTTTGGCTCTATCACTGATTCAGTCGATCTCAATAGGATTAGAATAAAATAAGAACATTTGTGAACAAAGAAATGACTCGATACTGAATAGGAGATTATGTAGAGTATTTTTTGCGAGTATTTATATTATATTAGAAAGAGCAACTTTCACATATAGCAAACATAAAAATCATATTTATATGTTATAATTATAGTTTGCATAATTGCGCTTTATAGCAAATTTTATGTTTGGCATGGAGCTTTTGATTTGTATAATTCTCTAAATACATCCAATTTTATACATATTGTTCAGTTTTGTATAAATTCATTTATACATTGTAATTTATATAATAAGATTTGTATTTATATAATTACAAGTACATAGGACGAAAATATATGTATTGTATATATACACTTTTCTCTCGCTTTATACAAACACAAATGCATTTTATATATTTTATACCGAAATGTATAAAATGTCTAATTGTATACCGAAAATTGCTAATTGTTTATCGAATCAGATGACAAAAAAATGAAATGTTTGCTGCAAATTACAAATAAAATAAACTATGATTGTAACATTTAATTTGAATTAATAATTTACTATTTCATACAAATTTCCCTTAATTATATATAACAAACAAAATTAGCGACTCTAATATTTCAGTTACTACTGCTAATCATTATACTAATCTTCCTTTCAGAGACAATATATAACATTTACTCAAGAAAATCTCAGTCTACTTAAAAAAAAAAAAATCTTAATTATTTAATAACTCAAACAACGAGAAATTTATTACTTTTATCACTACTCAAATCATTAAAAAATTATTTTAAAACTTTTAAAGCTAAAATAAAATCACTATATTAAACATAAATTTTCTTAAAATAGCGTAAAACTAGTGAATGGGCAAGACATTTTGAGTCAATGGCGGCCGGACACGTTGGTATTAGTCAGATATTACTAAATATTTATATTACACTATATATGAATGAATAATATTAAGACTTTGTGAGTTTTGTTTCTTATTATACACTCAAAAATCTAGGTGTAATTGTGATTTTTCATCGAAATTTTGGAATTTTTTTCTCTTTTGATCGAAGCCAGAAATTGTGATTATTGATTGTGGATTAGGGAATTTTGGTGTGGAATTGAAATGGATGCGAACAATTGGAGGGCCGCTCAGGCTCAGGTTCAGGCTCAGGGAGGTGGTGAAGGTGGCGGAGCGGCTGCCGGAGCTATGGATTCCGGTGATTGGAGGACTCAACTTTTGCCCGAGTCGCGTCAAAGGATTGTGAACAAGATGTAAGCTTTTTTTATTTTTGGTTTTGCGACTTGTTCTTATTTTTTCATTTGTTAAAAGGATTTGGAATTTTGAATTTTAGGGTTTTTTTTTTGTGTTTTATCGGTTATCTAAAGAAACCCCATTTCGTTAGAAGTATTGATTATTCAATCTGATGCATGTTTTTTTTCAGTGTGTTTCTGTTTTATGGAAACTCAGTTTATCAGGTGAATTTTGGGTGTTTTTCGTTAACGGTACTGGGTGAATTAATTGGAATTTTATGCCCTAGTTATTTCCAATTTTGGTAATCAGTCAAGGGTAACAGATGCGTACACTCTGACCCCACGTATGGGATTACTCTAGGTATGTTGTTGTTGGAGATGGGGTGGTGTGTGCTGGATCAGTCAAGGAACTAGTTCAAGTGGGAATACCTAGTTTTACTCACTGTGCTTTATATTTTGTTTTAGATATGTCGAAATGGTAGGTTGTTGTTTGCGATAATTGGATTATAACTACTTATATTTGTTTAGAGGAAATAAGTTTTAGTCTTTTGTAGCAGGGCGTGATGTCGAATTGTTCTTAATATATTTGAGAAGTATTTATCTAGATTGTGCTTTTATCAAGAGTTTATGTTGATCTTTTGTTGATATGATTGTATAGAATGGAGACCTTAAAGAGGCATCTTCCTGTTTCTGGGCAAGAAGGAGTACAGGAGCTTAAGAAAATTGCTGTGAGATTTGAAGAAAAGATCTATTCTGCTGCTACAAGTCAGGTATGTAGTCTAAACTTGTTTCTTATTTGTTTGAATTGTAAAGCTAGCTCATAAACCACCCCTGCCTTTTTCATCCGACATTAGACTTTTGATGCAATTTGTTTTTCAAGACCATATAAGGGAATCACTCATCCCTTTTTCACCCAATGTGGGACCCTTGTTTCAATTTGTCTCCGAGATCATATAAGCCCATCCCTTTCATCCGATTTGGGACTCTTGATGCAATTTGTTCTCCAAAACCATACAAAGAAACCACCCATTTATCCGATGTGTGATTCTTCTACATAAATGATTCAATTTTTTTCTCCTCTTCATTGATGTTAGTCCTGCTTGTATAAACTTGCATTCGTCTTTCCAGTCATCTAGACGCGTTGTATTAGGGATGGCAAGCAGACCGGGTACAGTGCGGTTGCGGGCCAAACCCGCATAATCCTGTGAAGATTTTGACCCCCCACCCATATCATTATGTTTATGTAGATTTTCACACTCCTAAACGAACACATGAATCACTAGTTTAGCAATTTTACTAAGACATTGCTGACATTACAAATAATAATTGGATATTCTTATATTTGCTCTCATCAAGGTTCTTATAACAGGGAAATGGAAGAGCCTGATACTATATATAGTTCATCTTAAGCACGAGATCTGTAAATCTTATTTAATTTGGTAATTTTTTTAAGTAAAATTACCTATTACAGTGATGTCAAGAACAAAAAAACAAAAAAACAGGGTTAATTCTGCATATTGACATGTTTTTCTCACACGTAAATATTATAGTATCATATTAATTATTATTCTCCAAGAGTGCTCACTATATATATATATATATATATATATATATATTTTATTTATTTATTTATTTATTTTTTTGAAAACCGAGAAATCCGTCTGTGAACCTCCACCCTTTGGACCAATCACAGCCTTCTAAACTCGGTGGATAATGGGCCCACCCCTCTACCGTTCTCCACTTAAATACCTAGCTTCGCTTTGCATGGTGTGGGGCTAGAATCTGCAACCTAAGTCCCAAATCCTCTACCTTTTGCCACTCGAGCTAGGCCTTGGGGGCAGTGCTCACTATATATTTGTCAACACAAAATGGATAGAATCAAGTTATATGGAATTAAATTAAATAATGTCATATTTGAGTGACCACATAGATTCACAAAATCTACTTCTACACTAATTTTTATATTGACCACCAGAAAAAAATAATTTAGATCTAATTTGAATATCTTTGCACGCCTAAGCAACCTCCACGAAGTAGGTTTAAGGTCTGTGTAAACTCTATCCTTCCCAGATCTAGTTGTCGCCTAAGGAAGTTTAGTACTAAGAACTTAATTTCTTTTTTTGTTCTTGTTCAAACTGCTGCTTGGAGATTCTTTACTTCAGCCGAGGCGCGAGGGTCTATCGGAAACAATCTCTCTATCTTTATCTCTCTATCTTTATGAGGTAGTGGTAAGGTCTGTGTACACTCCTCACCCTCCCTAGACACACTTGTGGGAGTTACACTGGATACATTGTTGTTTAAACCCCCTTCATAGTTCTGCAACCCGCCCCATGCTGCATCAATGTTTTTTAAAAAATATTTGAACCCGCCCTGCATAGCCTACCCTCAGTTTGCCAACCCTATGTTGTATGTATTTTAACTTATATTTATCTAATATTGCAGCAAGATTATCTTCGAAAGATATCTTTAAAGATGCTGACCATGGAGACAAAATCTCAAACTCCTATGACCAATTCTATTCAGCCAAATCCTGCAAGTAGTGGTCAGAATGCCCTTGGTCCAGGTGAACAATGAAATCTCATGTGCTATATTTCAAATAGGGAAATCTTATCTGCAGGACGTTTTGTATAAACCTAATTACTTCATTCTGCTGTTGAAAAGTTTGCTCTCTGTAGCTAATAAGTGTAAAGGAAATTTTAGATGCTTGAACCATTGTGCTAATCTTTGAGTGATCTATAATTTTGGTGACTAGCCCTAATAAGTATTGTTTGTGCTCTAGGTCAGAGTCCTAGCCCTGCTCTTTCTCTATATCCAGACTATTCTTTTCTTATTAGCTAACCAAGATAAGGGACAGAAGAAAAGCTTATGATTTACAGTACTACATACTGTTGTTATTTGTCTAATAAGTAACTTTGTCAGAGTTCTCTTTTGTATTTTCGAATCAGTTTTCACAAAGCAATGACTTCTGTTTCTTGTATCTTCAACTAAAAAATACGTGTTTACTTTTGCTGCTTGTTTGTATTTTATTTTAATGTTATTATGTTTGCTAGTTATTTGATAGCATCTTGACTGGCTTCTTTTTGATTCATTTCTGTAGGATCGCACAGTATGCAATCCCAAGTTAACAGCCAAGCACAGCAACTTCCTGTACCTATGGTGGCCAATCAAACTCAAACACGACAACCACTGTTGCAGCAAAACCTTCAGAACAATATGGCCTCCACTGGTCTGCAAAATTCTGCTAGCTTGGCTCCTTCACTTCCTTCTGTGAGTAATTTGACGCAGGGTACTATGCCAAATGTCGTGGGCCAGAATTCAAATTTGCAAACCATGCAAAACATGCCAAATGTTGGTCAAAACTTAGTAGGAAATGCCATTGGGCAAGGCATGCCTCCTAATATGGTTGCTAATTCTCAGAGGCAGATGCAGGGAAGACAACAACAGGTTGTTTCTCAACAGCAACAGCAGCAGTCCCAGACAACACAGCAATATCTTTACCAGCAGCAACTGCATCAGCATCAAATGACGAAGCAGAAATTTCAGCCGGGAAGCACATCACAGTCCTTGATGCAATCTCACATGCAGCAACAGCAACAGCAACAGCCGCAGGAGCAGCAGCAACAACCACCACAGCAGCAACAAAATCTTCTACAACCTACTCAGACACAACCTTCTCAGCAAGCTATGATGCAACCATCTTCAATACAATCAACTTCTTTGTCCAACCTTCAGCAGAATCAACAGTTAACTCAATCTGTACTTCACCAACGGCAACAATCAGTTATGAGACAGCAGCAGGCTCCCATGCTTCATCAACAGCAATCGTCAATGCTACAGCAACCAATTTTACCAGCGCAACAGCACCAACAACAACAGCAGCAGCAGCAGCTGATTGCACAACAGACAAATGTTGCAAATCTCCAGCAGAACCAATTGATGAGTCAACAGAATACAATGCCTGATGTGCAGCAGAGGCTAGTGGGCCAACAGAACAACTATAACAGTCTGCAGCAGCAGCAGTTACTTAATCCGCAAAACAGCTTTCAAAATATTCATCAGCAGCAGTTGGGCTCTCAAAGTAATATTGCTGGGGTCCAGCAGCAACAGCTGTCTGGAAGTCAACAACCTGGTAACTCTGGCTTGACATCTAATCAGCACCCTATCCATTTGATGCAACAACCAAAAGTTCCTGTACAACAACAAATGCTGCAGAGTACTACAACCTTGTTACCAAATCAAGGTCAACAATCGCAGTCGCAGCCAGCACAACAGCAAATGATGTCTCAGAGTCAATCACAACCAGGACAGTTACAGCCACCTTTGGGTTTGCAGCAACAGGCGAATCAATTGCAACGGGAGATGCAACAGAGGCTTCAACCATCAGCCCCCTTGCTTCAACAGCAGAATGTAATGGAACAGCAGAAGCAGCTATATCAATCACAAAGAGTCGCACCTGAAGCCTCATCAAGTATGTATTTTTCTTAATCAAAGCTTTCAATTAGGTCTCATAAATCACTCTTTAGCAGTTTGTCATTCTTAGATATTTCCACCTTTCATGCCTTATGTGTGTGAAGGTATAGGACTTCTACACTATGTTAACCACTGGTTTACATTTTCTTTATGTAAAAATGACTAGTACTTGACTCCTTACAGCATTAAAATTTCAGGCAAGTTTTGGGATATGAAAGGTGATGGATATTTTAGATAATATTCATACTTACCCAGCACCTTTCATATCCCAAAATTTGCGTGAAATTTTAATGCTGTAAGGAGTCAAGTCCTTCAATATTTTTGTGCTATCCTTAACTTTTGGTTTATTTGTAGCATCTTTAGATTCTACAGCTCAGACAGGAAATGCAAATGCAGCTGATTGGCAGGAGGAGGTTTACCAAAAGGTATTTTTTTTTCAATGGTATTTCTATATGCACGGGATGTTGAAAACTGAGGAAATTACTGGAAATTGACAAGTGAACTGTATTTTGATAAATTGACTGGTTGCAACAATATGAGAAGTAGCTGAATGCTGTGAAATACTTCCTGTGATTGATGGAGTAATAGAGGAGGTTTATCAAAATAAGTATTCAGCAAATTCATGGTCATACCCATTCCCGCAAAGCACTTTTATGGTGTTCCAATTCGTAGAAGAACTATGAAATAATGCTTATTACAGCTAACTTGTAAGAAATTGATTTATTCTCAATTGAAAAGTGAGGTACAACAACTATTATGCCTCAATGTTAATCAAGCTAGGGTCTGTTAATTATTGTTGTCCATGTCGCTTCATTTGAGCTCTTCTCAATCCAATATTATAGCACTTGAATTTCCTTACATTTTCTACTGGCATAATTGAGAAGTGAAGTAAATAAATTGATTGGTTACACTTGTTTTTTGATGAAGTGATTATAAATAGTTGAATGTTGTTATGTATTGTCTGAATTCACGAGGTAATATGTCCGTAAGTTTGGGTCAGGGTCCTCATAATATGTCCCTAATTTGTTTCATTCCATGGAAACTAAAAAATTTATTGCTACATTAAAGGGTAAATCTATTCATGCAGGAAGTATATGCTTGCATATATGGCTATTAGAAAATATTGTTCTTTGTGAAAAGGCACATTCATCTGTATTAGTTGGTAACTGTTTTTGTTTCTGTTTTTTGGGATAACACGAGAAATTCATTGTTTCCTGTTTTGAAATGTGGATGATAATGGGTCTGCCCCTCTAGCTTTTTATACTTAAATACCCGACTTGGTTTACTAGCTAGGAGTGTAATTTGGAATATTTTGAGTTGGCCTAGAATAAAGATATAACATCAACATTCCTTTTTACTTGTGAAGCTAACTACATTGTTGTTATTCGTTGTTTACCCTCATTTTGCTTCACTGATAATAAAGGTGTAAAGTGAAAAAAAAATGATGTTCCCACACTAAACCATATTATATCTCCCAAACAATTATAGAAAAGTATATTCTAATTCCTCCTGGTTGGGCTGGTCTATTATCACATCTTGGAACTAGACCCTTGCTGTGAGCACTGAGCGAAATGTGTACCAAGAAGCTGAAGGAAGCAAAGTTCAGTTTATTTTTTCATTCACATGTTGAATCATGCAAAGTGGATTCTTTAATGAGTTTTAGTCTTCCTCTTCCACTTCACTTTTAACCTTTTTATCTGGAAGGTTCTTTCATGAGGATTCTCTAGGTTGTTCTCTACTGTATCGGAAAGTTGATCTAGTTATTACCTATCCGTATGGGAATGCAGTCTTGACATGTGCGCAATTCTGAGCTGATGCAAATTTTTAATGCAGATAAAGTCTATGAAGGAGTCATATTTAGCAGAGCTCAATGATCTATACCACAAAATTGCTTCTAAAGTGCAACAGGTATGTCATCAACATTTTTATCCATTATTATCATTTTTGGAGCAATTCTACTAGCTGTGTATGGTGCAGCATGTTGGATACTAGTTTTTTTTATATAATTTGAGATGTTAATAGTTCTTCGAAATCATTCTTCTTATGGGGACAGTACTTGCAATCATATATTTCTCCCCTACTTATCCAAAACCATTGCAGGCATTGCCCTCTAATTGCTTCATCATAGTTCTAAATTATGGTTTGACTCCCTTGAAAGTTTTGTCAATTGACACACCATCATTTGCATATAGCATGAACCAAGGTGTACTGCATTTGTATTATATTGGTTAGGTCATCCATAACTAGGTTAACAAGTACTGGTATCAGATAAATTTCATAAACCTATGGTTCTTGGGAACTCCTCTCATCTATTTGCATGTTTCTCATACCTATTATAGCTCCTTCTTACGTATATTCTCTGGCATTTCTAGTTGATACAAACTCCTTGATACGCCCATAGGTAATCCTAGAATATTATCTAACTGAGAACTGATGCAGAAAGCTCAAAACTCTAAATTCTCAGTTTTGCATCTTTGGTTCCTTTCCAGCCATCTTGAGAAACAGTTGTATCATACTGGGGATACATTGTAGTGCAGTTAATTCCTTTTTATTTGTTGCATCTGCATCATTTGTCTATGTTGAAGCGTTGTGTATGGTTGTGAAGTATAGGTGGAGGACACCATAAAATGAGCTATTTACACATATCTAGGTGAACACTGTGATGTAGATGCCACTTTTATGTTCCCTTGGGGGAAGGGTTCAAGGCTTCCCTAATTCTTCGGGCAAGGGGTTGATTTGTCTAAAATTTAAGAGCGCTTAAGTCAGCATTCTGTTGAATTGGGCACCTGGCTACTATGTTATTTGTCTTTTTATGTTGGTTTTAAGTTCTACTCCCTTTTTCTTGCTGTGGGAGGGAGGTACTTGAAGCATGACTTCTAAAAGTTTGCAAAGGGCAAGAAACAAGACTATGACTAAACTGATTTTTTTTCCTGATTTTAAGCATGATTCTCTTCCTCAGCGTCCTCAAAATGAGCAAATTGAAAAGCTCAAGATGTTCAAGATTACGCTGGAACGCATTGTGCTTTTCTTGCGGCTTAACAAGCAGGATATTCAACTTTCTCACAAGGAAAAGTTGGTTTCGGTTGAGAAGCACATAAGTTTCTTTCTTAGTTCTAATAGGCCGCGCAGCAAGCCTTCTTCTTCTCCACTGCAGGGACAACTTCCTCAGTCTTCCATGCAGCTTCAGCAACCACAATCTCTTGATGGTCAATCTAATCCATCGATGCAACCCGTACAGGGTTCCATGGCAGCAATGCCGCAGAATAATCTCACCAACTTGCAACATAATACCTTGTCTGGCGTACCGACAATTTCCAACTCCCAGCAACACATGATAAATACAGTACAGCCTGGTTCCACTGTGGATTTGGGACAGGGTAATTCATTGAACTCACTGCAGCAGGTGGCTACTGGCTCTTTACAACAGAATCCTGTTAACAGTCCTCAACAAGTTAACATGAGTTCATTAAGCTCACAAAGTGGAACAAACCCCGTACAGGCAAACCTCGGTTCCCTACAGCAAAATTCAAACGCCCTGCAACAGTCACTTCCTAAGCAGCACGAGCAGCAAATGTTGCAGAACCAGCAATTAAGACAGCAATACCACCATAGGCATATGCAGCAGCAACTTTTTCAAAGACAGCAGATAATACAACAGCAGCAAGCGAAGCAACAGCAGACCACGCTATTGCCAGCCCACCAGATGTCTCAGCTTCAACAGATGACTGATGCTAATGACCTAAAGATAAGGCAGCAAATGGGGATAAAAACAGGAGTTTTACAGCAACAACAGACAGTTGGCCAGCGTGTTGGATCTCATCATCCCCAATTGAAGCCAGGAATATCTTCACCTCAACTCCATCAAGCATTGTCTCCTCAGGTTACCCAACATCCTTCTCCACAAATTGACCAACAAAATATGTTGGCGTCTCTTACCAAAGCTGGGACTCCTCTCCAATCCGCAAGCTCACCATTTGTTGTCCCTTCTCCTTCAACTCCCTTGGCTCCATCTCCAATGCCGGGGGATTCTGAAAAAGTTTGTGCTGGCCTTGGATCACATACCACTGCTGGAAATATAATGCATCAGCAAGCTACTGTTGCTTCTGCACCTGCCCAATCCCTTGCAATTGGTACTCCTGGGATATCAGCCTCACCTTTGCTTGCTGAGTTTACTCCTCTAGATGGTACACAGGCCAATGTCTCAGCTGCTGTTCCTGGCAGGTCAAGTGTTGAACAACCATTGGATCGCTTGATGAGAGCGGTTTGTATTATACCATTCTATCTTCAGTAATCCCAATAATCTGCCTTCATTTGATTTGACATATTTATTATACTCAGGTTAAAAACATGTCTGACAAAGCATTGCAGTCATCAGTTCAAGACATCTGTTCAGTTGTCAGTATGAATGATAGAATAGCAGGATCTGCTCCAGGAAATGGATCAAGAGCAGCTGTTGGCGAAGATTTGGTTGCCATGACCAAATGTCGTCTCCAAGCGAGAAACTACTTTACGCAGGATGGACCTACAGGAACAAAGAAAATGAAGCGATATACAACTTCCAACGTTGTGTCGTCAAGCAGCAGTTTAAATGATAGTTTCTGGCAGCTGAATTATTCTGAAACACCTGAGTTAGAGTCAACAGCAACATCTAATGCCAAAAGACCTAAAATAGAGGTAATCTTCTGCTGCCTACTTACAGGACAAAAGTACAAAACTGCACATCCAAACATGAGAGCTCCGTGGTAGACTATATTGGTTCTTAAAAGAAAAAGGAGGTCCATTCAGGTGCACTTTAGAGTTAAAAAAAGTAAAAACTGATCTTTGGCCATGACTGCTAGAGAGAGTAGAATGACCAAATGCAATATTTCCTGAAGTTTCAGCTTGCATGCAAACTGAAACTCGACTCAAAGTGGTTTTTAACAATCATTCCATGTGCCTGCTCTATCATTTAATTGATTATGTTTCTGCAACTGGAACTTCAACCCCAAACTACCACTTATAGTTCTGTTCTGAAAACATTGATGGCTATGGTAGAATATTGTATGGGAAAATCAAACATTACTTTATGTGATTGAGACATGAGTTTTACTTCTTTAGTACTCTTGCAGCTTGTGAGTATGTCTAAATAATCTGAACAAAGTATAAGATGACTGTCTAGAATAAAACAAATGCATTATATTGAATGCTATATGCAACCTGAGACTTTCAGTTGGCTGCTCAGTCTTTGTACCAGACTGTCATTCAGTGTCTGCTCCTTCAACATATGATAATGCCCAATCCATGCCACAAACTTCCCGGCTCTTAAGTGTCCCTCAGCCTTACTGTGCCTGAGCAGCACTTGATACAAATCTATACGGAAACAATAATAATATGCCTTCTATCTATATGGTTTCAATATTATCCCTTTTGTAGCAACTAGTGTGTGAATATATTCTAGTGGTGAACTAAAACCGAGGTGGAAGTTGTACTCAGATGTCTAGTTACTGCCTATTTATGAACTATTTTGACTTGAATCCCCAACTGCACCTCATTTTATTGCTAGGCTCTTTGGCATTTAGATTGACACAAAACACTTGGTCCTTGCATTTTCTTATTGGGTTTCTTGATGCCTGGATTCACCCTACCTTTTTTGTGTTATTATAAACAATGTGAATCACTTGAATCCCACCTAATCATTTGATAGAGTAATTGTATTTCCAGACGAGTAAATTTGTTCAACAAGAAAAGCAGAAATACAAATTGAAAACATTCCAAGCTTTGGAAGGATACAGAGCAATAGGCATTATAATTTTTAAGACTCGAGAATATAAAGCAACTTTGCTTCTAGGCAGCATGTGAACCAACATTCTGGAATGGTGTTTTTATTCCGTAAAGCTTTGCATTTATGGGAAAATGAGTTATTTTTGTTATTTCGTTTGTCACATGGGTGCATTTCATCCTCTCTTTTTTTCATGATCAGACATCCAATGTTTGTTGATGTAAGATAGAGTGTTTGATCACAAAAATGTTATCTTTTTCAGATGCTGATTTCCTTGATCTTGCATTCATATTGATGTGTTGATCTTGACAACGAAATTGCTTTACTTGTCAACTTTTGGTTTCTCCAGCTTTACCTTGTAAATAACAGTAATTAGTACTCTATTGTAGGTTAATATTGCACTGGTTGAAGAGATACAGAAAATCAATCGGCAACTTATCGACTCTGTTGTAGAAATTAGTGACGAAGGTGTTGATCCAAGTGCTCTTGCTGCTGCAACAGAGGGCGGTGAAGGCACTACTGTTAAGTGTTCTTTCACTGCCATTGCGTTGAGTCCAAACTTAAAAGCACTGTATGCTTCAGCGCAGATGGTAAGATATTGATCTTCATATACTGAACTTCTGTCATCAACTACTTATCAAAAAAAGAAAATCATCATCAACTCTCATACATTTTTTGTTTCTTTGGTTGCATGATGGTATTTTACTTCTGTGCAGTTTCCAATTCAGCCTTTGAGATTGCTCGTTCCAGTTAATTATCCAAACTGCTCTCCAATTTTGTTGGACAAGTTTCCAGTTGAAGTCAGGTGAGTAAATTTGGCAGTCTTCTTGATAGGAGCAATTATAGTCCTTGTTATAAAATTAAAAAAAAGTACGAGCAGTTATAACATATGAAGTCAAAAAAGCTTTAATAGACCTGATTTTATGTTGTATTCATTATACCTAGTTGATATGTGAAAAAGGTCTTACAATTTGAATTCTCTAATGGCCAATCATAAAAGATTTTGTACATGTGCCTTTTGATCTGCGTTAAGATTATCAACTAGGTTTTGAAAATCACCTTATGCAATCTTATAGTCTCCACTTTTAAATCCTATGTGATACATTTAAAAACTGTTTTTCAACTATTTTCTTCTGCAGTAAAGAGTATGAAGATCTATCCACAAAGGCCAAGTCAAGGTTTAGTGTCTCCCTGAGAAGTCTTTCACAGCCAATGTCTTTAAAAGACATAGCCAAGACTTGGGATGTTTGTGCTCGTGCTGTAATTTGTGAATATGCACAGCAAAGTGGAGGAGGAACCTTCAGCTCAAAGTACGGGTCTTGGGAGAACTGTTCGACTGCAGCATGATCAAAGACGGAATTATGAGGTTTTCTTCATCCGCCTTTGGCCTTGCTCTCCTGCTGCTACCTCCTATTTACTGATGGTGATTGCATAATTGTCGTCTTCTTGAATTGATTGCTGAGATTCATTCTTATATGCTGGTTGTTGCTGGATAAGTTTTTGTACCCCCTTGAGTTGTTTGTACTCAAGTGTGTGGATTTTGCCTTTTGAGGTACTTCAACTTAAATGACTATTTTATGCAGAATATTTTTTAACATAGCGCTTGTTTGGTACAAGGGATAATTGATCTCAGGATTAGTTTAGGATGAGCTTATCCCATGTTTGGTTGGGATAATTGATTTCGGGATAACTTATTCCCCAACCAAACGTGCCCTTGGTGAAATTTTAAAATTTTAAAACATTGGTTATTTTATGGCTTGTTCATTGTGGTGGTCTGCCTTGATTCATTTTGGAACCATATTGAGGTTCATAAATGGGGCTCTTACATGATTATAGGAGGAGGAAGTTATAGATATATATCGTTCGACCAACTAATTTACCAACATGACAAAATATATATCTGTATGTATAGGTATGAGTTTTTAGTATGAAGTGTGTGCAACTTATGCACTTTGTACATATTTTGTTTGTTAGTTAGTCGAAGTGTTTAGGGCCGTAATTATTTCTAAAAGGATTATCTGCCTGTGCTTATTTACGTCCTTAATGTTTCTCTCAATTTTTGCCTCTTGTCAGAATTATAGTTATAATTTTTCGTTGAACTTACGAGTAAAATTCAGAATTATTTATTTGCAAAATAAAAGAAGTAGAAAGAAAAAGTGTCAAAATGTTTTGATTAAACTTGATATTGAACTAATTGATTAAGGTAAACTTAGTGGGACGGTTGAGATTCCTATATTCTTAATAAGATTGTTTCGAATTTGAGTTTTGGAAATGAAAGAAATTTTGTTGCGAATAATACCACTATTATAAAATCTATAAAGCAAATCCGAATTCATAAAACTGCAATATAAATATGTTTTTTAAAAAATCAATTATTATCAAACTAGTGACTTTAATACATGGCACTACTAATCTATAGAATAAGACAGCATTATATGATAGAATCTTGAAAATTAAATATAGTGATAAGACATTTTCTTTGGATAATCATTTTTTTAAGGACTAATCACACGCAATTCGAAATTAGTAGTAAATAATAAACTCATATTCCTATCATTCTCATTTCTCTATGTATGAGTTTTGGGAATGAAAGAAATTATATTGTGAATAATATTTCACAAATCAAATTTATAATGCGTGAAACTTAATTTTCAGAATGAATTTTTTAATAAAAAAATCAATTATAATCAAAATTGAACTGTCACGTTAATACGTGACATTAGTAATTTATAATATAAAACAACATTATGTGATAGAATCTTGAAAATTCAATAGTCATAAAACATTTTCTTTGGATAATCATTTTTAAGGACTAATGACACACAATTCGAAATTTAGTAGTATTTAATAAACTCATATTCCTATTATTCTCTACTAAAATAACAAGTTTCTATTTGTGATAAGGTTTCTGAGCATTCCCTTTCTTAATCTAACAACTTTTATTTAACTAACTTCTTTTTATTAGAAACACCTTAGTAAAACAATTAAAAGCACAAAAATAGATTTGATTGTTTGTGTTCTCCATCTTAATATTTTTCGTGACAAATTTAAGATCATAAAATTATGTTAGATATATATTATTCTCCGTAAATTCTATATGTGTATTATATTCGATATATTATTATTGTTGTAATGACAAGTGTAAGACTATAAAATTTAAGAGATTAAAAATATTTTTAATTTAAGATCAAATATTGGTAAGTTTTTCTTTAAATTTAAATTATGTGTCAAAACAAACTAAGACACTTAAATTAGAACGAAACAAATAAAATATTTTTTCTTAGTTTCTCACTCAATAGTTGATATCCACATTGAAACATGATTAAATTCAAAATGTCGTTAGTTTTTTTTTTTTGTAGAATGTTAAAACACTCCTTAATAATTACGACTTTACATTCACATCTTAAATTCAAAATTTCAAAATAAGTTAATAGATTCACAATCGTTATTCACATCAAAATCCAATTGAATTTAAATTTATGTCCAAAAAAATTCTTATATTAACGGTTAACGCGCTTCTTAATTAACATGACATCGATCATCTACAAACTCAAAACTTCTCAATGTATTAACTTACTATTCATATTCAATTAATAAAAGAACCTTAATTTATTGTCCATTTTTGTCCTCAACTTTTTCTTTTCAGAGTGGGTAATATACATCACATTCAGGTCTCGAATTTAAATTTTTTCCATATGTTAACTACTGCTACTACAACATTCAAATTTATATTCAAATATTAGAAAATTTTTCATTCATTGTTCATTTTTGCCCTCTATTTTTTTCTTTTTAAAGTTGATAGTACAACATCATATTTAAATCAGAAGTTTATATTTTTTCCATTTATCAACTATTATTATAACATTCAAATTGAGATTCAAGTATTAGAAAAGTTTTAATTTATTGTCCACTTTTGTCCTATATTTTCCCCTAATATAACATTCTATTCAGATTGGATTCAAATATCAGAAGAATTTTAATTTATTGTCTATTTTTGTTCTCTATTTTTCCCACTAATACAACATCCTATTCAGATTGAGATTCAAATATTAGAAGAGTTTTGATTTATTGTCCATTTTTATCCTATATTTTTTTCCCATAATACAACATTTTGTTCAAATCTTAATTTCAAAAATTTTCCCAATATGAGTTACTCCCTCCATTTTAATTTATTTGTCATATTTTATCTTTTAGACATGTTTAAAAAAATTATCCTTTTTCTTTTTTGACAATTCTTTAATTTCAACTTTCCACATGACATGTTTTAAATCAAAGGATTAAATAATATTTTAGTATATTTGACATATCATTAATACAAATCAATTTTTTTAAAATATTCTTTACTTTCTTAAGCTCCATTATCCGAGCATCTTCTAAAAATCTTTTTATCTTCACGAGGTAAATGTATGATCTGCGTACTCTCTATTATTCCCGGATCATTGTTCAAATTTGGATATAATAGAAAAGCTTTAATTCATTATCCATTTTGGCCCTCTACTTTTTCAGTTTTCCCTCTTTAGAGTGAGTCAATTATTTAATTATTTTTCCCATTTCCCGCTACATATAATAACAAAAAAATATATAAAGGAGTGTGTGGGGGAGTGGGAAGAGGGAAATTCATCAAATTAACAAAAGCCAACCATTAAAAGCGGTCTCTATCTTCTTCTCTCAATCCTTTGGGTGGCCGTACTCTCTCTCCCCAGTTGTTTTTTCGCCTCTCTCTCTCCTCTCTCTCTCTTTTTCTGCCTTTCTCTCCATCAGAAAAAAGTTAACTGTAAGTTTTTTTTTTTTTTCAGTTTTCTGCAAATCTGAGCTTTTTAAAACCCTAACTTTTGAAGAATTCCGAAATGTATGTGTTAATTTTTTTTGTTTTTTGTTTTGTTCATTTTTGTGTTGTGTGGAAATGCGGATGATTATATGAATATATATTTATGTTTTTTTTTTGGTGTGTGAATCGTATAGCTAGATTTGTTAATTGAATGCGTTGAATCTATGTTTTTGTTTTTGAATTTTCTGATCTGTTGTGGAAATGTTGGTGTGTTACCTGTAGATTAGGGTTTTGAAGTTTTTTTTTTTGTTTTAATAAATGTGTACTAGGTTGGAGGAAATGTAGGTGAGAGAATTAATGTGTGAAGATGTTTATTGTAGTAGAATTAATTGAAATTATTTTTAAATTAATTTTTGGAATTGATTGCAGGGCAATCATGAGCAACGAAGAAGAGAAAAGATGTCCTCTGTGTGCTGAAGAGATGGACTGGACAGATCAGCAGTTTAAGCCTTGCAAATGTGGTTATCAGGTATAGATTCTTTAGCTTTTTCTTTTCTTTTGAATTTCCTGTTATTTATTTTGGTTGAACTGAAATAATAGAGGGGAATAGGATATGGCATATTTTGTGTTCTGGTTGGTAGATAGTGCTACTGGTATTGAATATATGTTATAATTGAACTGGTATAAACTGAATTTCGTTTAAAAAATTATTTCAGTTGAACTAGCTTGCTATTATCTGGCGATTGTAGAAGATTTTTACATTTTTGTGCTAATTTATGTAGACATTTGCTGAGTCTGCTCCAGATTTCATGTATCTAGTATGCATCTGCCGTCTGTATTTATATTTTTAAATTAGAAATCTTGGTTGGCTCAATCCTAGTTTCCTTTTAATTGCAGTTGGTCTAAAACTTTTTAGTTTATTGTGCTGATGAGAGAATATATAAATTTATTACGAGTTTTATTTTGATGTGAACTATTGCTTTAGGTAAGACTAGATTAATGATAAACACATTTTGTGATATCAGGAAATTTCTCCTTTTTTGGTTATAGAATTAGTATATACACTGACGCGGTTCTTCAGCCTTATTTGCTTCTAATTGAATTGAATGAAAGTTTAATCTGCATAGTAAATTACATTCAATATTAGCCATGAGTTACTGTAGTAGTGTTCACATTTTCTTTTCATGAATATGACTCTAATGGTTTAGACTTCAGTGATCATTTGAAAATATTGATGTATCAACAGACTCCATGTTTGTCAGCTTTGAAGTAGCTTCAGCTCCTAAGATCACTACATAGAAAACAGCTCCTCACGGGATGACAGCATGCTCTTTCAAGTTTATTAACGTGGATAAAAGATTCTTTCATTAAATATGACGTTTGTTATAGTCTGAATGCTCTCTTTAATATTTGGAAAATGGGACGGAGTTCAGCTAGAGAAAGACCAATAATATGCTATTTTTGTTTTTCTTCTTGACGAATATGATATTGAGTTTTTTCCCCAGAACTCAGTTGGTTTCTAAGATCACTTCTGGTGCTAGCCTTTTTATTAGTTAGTCCTGGTAGACCCCCCAGCCAATGTATTTTTCTTTAAATGAGGTTCCTGGTAAAGCTACATAAAGACTCTTATTGTATTTCTATTTTTTAAATATTATTTTGTTGAACTAAGAAAATGTTGATGATTCGTATTTAAAATTTGATCCAGTTCAAAATTTTCAGCCGTCTAAAGTTAATTGAAAGAGTAATTAGATATATCCACACTTCCAAGTACTTGATGTTGTCATCACTATTAGATTTTGTTGGAATCTTGGTAAGACAGCTCACTTGATAGTATGATATTTAAGGAAGGAGTGCTAAAATGTAGACTTTCAAATACATCAGTTGTTTTCTTTTTGTGGCTTATATTTTACTATTATTACTACAGGTGTGTCTTTGGTGTTGGCATCACATAATGGACATGGCAGAAAAAGATGAGTCAGAGGGACGATGTCCTGCATGTCGAACAACATACGAAAAGGAGAAAGTTGTTAGAATGCAAACAAATATTGAGAGGTTTTTTCCCTTGTCACTAATTTACTTTTTATGGTGTATGGAGATAGAATATAACTGACAGTTAGCTTCAAACAGGGCAGGGAACAACAATGCCAACAGGAAAATCAAACAACAACCAAAGGCAAAGCCAAAAACTAATGAAGCCAAGAAGGATCTCACGAATGTTCGGGTCATTCAACGTAAAATGGCATATGTGATTGGCCTGCCTCTAAGTCTTGCAGATGAAGATGTATGGAGTTATTTTCCATGTTACCCATTGCTAATTTCTTTTTGATGAAGTAATTGGTTTTGTTAATTCTAAATTTTATTGACCCTGTAATTATAGGAAAAATTCTTCTTGTCCATTTCTCTACTGATGGTTTTTATTCTTGAGCAGCTTTTACAGCGGAAGGAATATTTTGGGCAGTATGGAAAAGTTACCAAAATTTCTCTGTCTCGGACAACTGGTGGTGCCATCCAGCAATTTGTTAATGATACCTGTAGTGTGTGAGTAATGCTACATGTCTTGGTTATCTTGGTTTGTGTAGGTTTTTATTACTGAGAGATTTGCTTTTATGGGCTCTTTGTTTCCTTAGATTCAACTAGTCCAAGTTTTGTCAAAAAGGGCGGGACTTTTTATTTTATTTTTCTCTGATGCTATTACCTTAATATGTTCCATTACTTCATCCTGATTGTCCCTTGTTTGGATCTTATTGCTTTGTTTAGGTCAATATTATTAATCTCATGTTGTAATGGTCTAATGGCTTGGGTTTCTTCCTATTTGTGTTGCAGACAATCTTTTTTTGTTTTGCTGAAACTGGGTACATATTCAGCACAATCTTAGTGCTGCTTCATCAGTTAAACTATACTTTTACCTATCAAATTTCTTTTTGCTGAAAGCTGTTACAATATCCTTACTAATCTTAATACCAACATAAGGTGCTAGATTGTAGAATCCTTTCAATTGTAGGTGCTTGTACCCTAAGCTGCCTTATTTTCCAGTTAATCTTTGGGTTAACAATTAAAATCTGGATGTGTATTTCCAAACTCCTGTAGTATAGAAACTCAAATGACTGAACTTCTCATGAAGAAATTTCCAAATTGAGGTTAAAAGGGCAAACCATTTTGTCACAATTTAGACATTATGTTTGGGTTGTTGGATATTACTAAAGCTCATAATGGTTAACTTGTTATTCCTATTTAAGTTATTTCAAACAAAATTCAATTAGGATATTGCAAGATGATGACTTTTGATTGTATCAGTAGTTGAGACTTGAGAGAGGTGAAATTGGTGGTGTTTAATTCAAAGGTGGCCTAGCCATGATACATGATCAGTAAGAGGCTAGAAGCGTAGAACTATAGGAGTTATTAAAATACTTCGATGCTGAAACTGCATGTGGGGGGAAATAGAAGGTTTGATTGAATGTCTCTGTTTGGATTTGTTTTAGTACTATGGAAGTCAGAACTGTTTTGACTCTTGGTGTATTCAGCTATTCTTCACATTTTCATATACTTGTGCATTTATAGAGTGTGCATAATTTGCTGTTCGATTTTGGTTTGATTGCATCCACCCCCCCCACCCCACCCGCCCCCGCCCTCAGGATTGTCATTCTCATATTTGATCGTTTTTTGCAGATATATTACATATTCAAAAGAAGAGGAGGCCGTGCGGTGTATTCAGTTTGTACATGGTTTTGTCTTGGAAGATAGATATTTGAGGTAAGCATCTACCCCTTTCTTTTGTTTCCTTGGTCAGTGATGTATACTTTGGTTTTCCTTACACTAAAAATGGCCTATGCAGAGCATCATTTGGGACTGCAAAATACTGCCATGCGTGGTTGAGAAACACGGTATGGACTGTGGTCTGTTTGTGATCACTGTTCTTCTTGTCACTCCCTTTGTGAGAGCATGTTAAAGTTTGCCGAACAAATGAATAACCAGTGTTGACATGCTCCTTTTCTTTTGCGCAGCCTTGCAGTAATCCTTCTTGTCTATATTTGCATAGCATTGGTGCTGATGAAGATAGCTTTGGCAAAGATGATGTAGCTGCGATTCATACAAGGTATTCAAGATACAAAACTTCCCTCCAATACTGATGTGCTCCCTCTGTTGTTCATATGTGATCTGAGGTTAATTGAGAGAGCAGTGTATGACTGCATCACCCGTAATAAACTATAGCTGTCTTATTTTTCTAGTGTCCTCTTTTGGGTGGGATGAAACATAGTGCATAAAAGTAGAATCAGTTTCTCGGTTTTGCAATACTAACTAAATCGGTTTCAATCCAATTGGTGTTCTGCAAGCTTTACATGCAGAAACTGGTGTTCCAAGTATATGATTTTGATACTTGGTTGACAAGAATGATGTTCCTGTTGCACCCAAGTAGATATCATTTTGGTCAACTTGGTGTTGAAGGTCTCATGGTACCAGTTCCAAAAAAAAACTTGGTGCCGAAGGTCTCTTGAATGTCACTCTGCACATGCTAATATCCAGTGACACATTATTGCCTTTTACTGTAACATGAATATATCTTCCTTGAGAATTGATGAATGCCAACCTGTTTATTTTCTTGGTGAGATACGAAGGAATTTTCTATTATGGATAAATAATGAGGAGGTAGTTCGCATTTGCCCCTGTTTCCCATTGCTTGATATACTTGGCTGTGATGGCCTGTGCTAGCACATGCCCAACATCGTAGAAGTTGGAACTTTCATTTTTGATGGACTTAATTTTGATATGAAATTGCAAATAATGAAAATTAATACATGTGAGTGACCATCAAATTAGATATAGACATCATCATAGCACATTAACAAAGCTATTCTGTTTATAAATGAAATGACTAATATACTCTCAGCTTTTAATTTAAATTCCATTGAATAGACACATCGAAACCTACAGCTGTTCTGTATAATATAAATAACTGCCTTGTCTTGGACAATGTCGAGCTTTATTTTTTGTGCTAATTGAATGTTGACTCTTCAGATCTTCAATGGTATTTTTTTTCCAAGGAATGCCTGCAGATTTGTTCTAGTGGACCTCAGAGGTTCCTGAAGTTTATATATTTCTATAGTTGGCCTAACTGATGGGTTTTATGTAATTGTTGCTTTGCATAATAAAATTCTCCTGGGTATAGTCTCAGCATTGGTTTCATTTGTTGGTTATACAGGAATAGAGTTCAACAAATAGCTGGTGACGCCAGTAATATGATGAACCGTTCAGGAAATGTCTTGCCACCTCCAATTGATGAATTATCTAGCACTAGCTTTACATTGACTGAGACATCTAGCATTAGAAATGCTGTAAGTGTAAGAAACCTTGATGTTTAGTTCTGCATGTGAGTTATGCAAAAGGATCTAAACATTTAGCTTCAGTTTCAGCACAAAAGTTGCTGTAGTTTTCTTTTTAGACTGTATTCTTTCTTTGGTTTGACTGCAAAAATGTTCATCGAATGCTTTTTATGTGATTTAGGATGCATCAAATGATACAGTGACTTACAGTAGCTACATGACTCATGTAATTCCTCATGATAAGGATGGAGACGCTGGTGGAACAAACAGAATGACAACTTTTGTTGATATTGTTGGACGGTACAATACTTCTGGTGCAGAGAGAGATGGAAATAGCACGGAAGATTGTAGGATTTTGAATTTATCTTCTGACCTATCTTCAGTAACCATTAGCAAAGATAATCATAGTCATGAAAAATATCCTGATAAAACTTTGTTCAAAGTTCCATCTTCAAATCACATTGTCAATCATCCGCGAGGCAACATAAATTTTGTTGAATTTTCAGATGAACCTTACAGGGAAGATTATACATCTTTTGACAGTCAAGGACTGAAGGATCCAAATAATATGGATCAAAAGGCTTTTCTTATGCCATCTTGTTCTACTCAATCCACAGAGAACTCTGGTGGTCGTTTATTAGTACATATGCCATGTAGTCTGAGTAGCAATGGAATGGGTTATGGAGCTTTACATAATCAAGTGGATGAAGCTTCTCTGCCACTTTCATGTGTAAATGCGATATTAAATGAAGGACTTCATGACTTGAAGTTCCAAAGTTCTGTCAAATCTGATAGGGTTTACAGAAGTTCTACCTCATTTTCCAATGAAGAAATAGTGGAGCACCTACGGAGGATTGATGGTGATAACTTGACAAACTATCAAGATTCTTCATTCAATGCCATAGAAAGCAGTGTTATTTCAAATATTATGTCAAAGGACTTGAATTCATGTGATGATTCAATCTTGCGTCATAGTTTTGTTGGCTCGTATGGTGAATCTGTTGGGAAGCATGGTGCTTCCTGGAACTCTTTGCACAGCGACCAATTAGGGTTCTCTTTTGTGAAGCAAGATGACTTTTCCAGGCAAGGAGGTGATTTGGAGTCGTCTTTTAGAAATATTGGTCAGATATCAAAGAATTCATCCATCCTTCAGGATTTCAGAGAAAACAAGGATCAGTATGTGCACAAGGCTCCCTATCAAAGTAAGTGTTGGCAGGACTTTTCCTTATTTTATTTAGTAAAACAGTTAGATTTAGCTCCATTTCTACAAAAAAAAAAAAAAAAAAACTTGGATTTAGCTCCCTGTATTTACCTTTCATTGATTTTCTTTTCATTTTTGTTGGAATCAATTTGACCCTTGCTTGTCTATAGGTTTTCTGTTCTTTGATTATTAGAGAAAACCGTGACACTAGCTTCAATTCTTAGCTTTGCTTTATGTTACTGCATTAGTTGCTTTCAGTGAATATATATAAAGGTATTTGGTCATAGTTTTGACAAGCTTTCTTGCTTATGTTTGATTGCAAGCTACCCTATCCTTGCTTAGTTTTGACAAGCTTTCTGGCTTTAATTATCCTTGCTTTGTTTGGTATTGCTCTAAAGGGTGAAGAAGAGATGAGTTTTCCAGGCTTCAAAATATATACCAATGAGGAAATACAAAGGGATTTAATGAGTATATGTGCATTTCCTCTGACCTCTATAACTTAACCTACCCAGTTGTTGCGCCATAGTGTTCTGTTTCATACTTCAAACTTCTGAGCATCTTTATAGTAGTAGAGTGGTACATTATTGAAAAATATTGCAGTCAATTGATTATCGTATACTGAAATCTCTGAGCTTGTCTAACAGTCACCAGACCAAAAGTTTCGGCTCCACCTGGGTTCTCAATGCCCCCAAGGGACCTGCCTCACGGTTTTGCCTCATCTGATGATATAGGAGGAATGCCGCGTGCTCTCTCTGGTAACACCCACATTTAAATTTCACAGTTGCATAATAAGCTGTGTTTTGTTGTGAAGGAAGCTAGTATATAGTTCTTATACTGCTATTTCTACAAGTAGCCGTTTAGTAAATAGTTCTTATACTGCTATTTCTACAGGTAGTCGTTTAGTAAATAGTTCTTCATCAAGTTTGCTTCACACACCATCAACCGGAAGCATTAGCAGTGCAGGTGATATCGATTTTGTTGACCCTGTCACATCAGTCATTGGAAATGGCAAACCAACAAATGGTTTTGATATATCAGCCTTGGAAATCGGGTCAGCTTGTGTGCCACAGAGGAGAGGGTTTGAAGATGAGGCAAGAATCTGGCATCTTATGCAACAAAAATCTTTAGATCAAGGGAAATTCTCTCAACGAATTACTTCTCAAACACCATCTGTGCATCAGTCACGAAGGTTTCCTAGTCATGGCGGAGATGAGTATCTTGGCCTGGATGATATATATGGCTTCTCGTCAAGGATGGTGGATCAACACCAAAGTTTCAATCCATCTTCCTATTCACAATTTCCACAGCAGAAGCTTGCGACAAATGGCCACATCTTTAGTGGCTTCCAGAACAATAGCTTGGACGATATCCATCGCAGTAATGAAGTGGACAGCATGACACAACACCAGTCAAATGAATCATTAGGTTTCAAAAAATTCTATGCTGGATATGGAGATGTGATGTTCCAGACGCCCCGGTCTGGCGATGTATACACCAGAGTATTTGGGATGTAACTCACAAGACACTTTACAAAAATGAAATTGTGCCCAACTATTTTGTGTTGCCTATGTTGTCTGCAGAAAATTATAAATATGTTACCAGTAATTACATACTTGCCTAGTATTGGCTTTTTCAAGTTGAGGTGTGGAGGGAATTGAGCCAATTATTTGTTACTCATTTTCCAATCATCAATTATTTATCTCATCAGTCCGTATTATATTTTCCTCTGTAGTGTTTTTTTTTGGTTATTTTAAAAATTCAAGTATTTTAGAAAAATTTATAGATCCCGCACCAATTTTTTCTTTTACCAATCATTGTTTATAGTTGTGTTGTTACATTTTTTTTGGTTTCCACCTAATATTCAGTTTACATATTGGAGCTTTGAGTCTCTGACTATCTTCAATTTGCGTCGTGTAGGGCCTATTCGAGAGAGACTCCCATTCTAGTCTTGTGTTATCACATGCCTTTCATTCTTTTTTAATTTGATGGTCTTGAGTTATTATATGCTTTCCATTTTTTTTTTTTTTGTTTCATGCTGCTTAATTTATCTTAATCTTGCGTTATTAGTTACTTTTTTTTTTATCTTTGACCTTGATCAGAAATAAATACAACAATGTAAATTTATGGGTTCATATAACGATATAAAATTAGATTTACAATCATATACTTATAGATATTTAAATAAAAAAATTAATATGTATATAGTGCATGTTCAAGCAAACACTACTATTCACATGATTTTCATGTTATATGTGCACCTTGATGGTAAGAGTTTCCAATTTGATATGAATTTACATATTTACTGCATATATGGTATATTAGGTACTTGTTGTATAAGGTGATGAGTATAATATATGCAAATGCATAACCAACATTTGTAGCTTATAAATTTCGAATCATAATTTCTTTTGTTTGTTGATTTTTAATATGAACATATGATTTGAATCACTTGTCGAAATTAGTTACACTGGATCCACCTCTATATATATGGATACTAAATCATATATATAAAATTTATATATTACTTGATTGCATAGCTTGTTGCAAACTGCACAAATTTTCGTCATAAATTTCTAATACCTTTTATTTATTTTTTAAAAAATAGATGTTTGACCATAGATTTCAAATATCTTTTTCTTATTATAAAAATAAGCGTTTGACCATAGCTTTCAAATATCTTTGACTTTTTATAAGAAAAAATGGAGTTCGAGTTGTAGATAAAATCGCATTTGATTATACTTTTATAAAAAAAATATTAGAAAATATTCATATTTAAACTTAACATTGAATTTTGAAATTTTCATAATCAAACATTGATTTTCGAATTTTTTTTAAAAAATTATGACCAAACTATCCCTAATGTTCCTGTACATTTTACTAATACATTAACAAAAAAAAAAAAAAAAAGCATATTTAGCCCTATTTACTTACAAACGTAGGTTCTGTTTCTTCCTCATATCTCTCTACCGTCCGATCTCTCAAACGCTAAATCTATAAATCCATCAACAAAGCGCGCCAAATACAAAAAAATTCTTCATCTTGTTCTCCACTGATCCACAAAGCAAACGAACGGAAAATTGTAGAAAATTCAGAAAAAAATTCTGATCCGGTCAACAGTTGAGTAAGCAGCTAAGGTTAGGTTATATAATTTTTCTTGTGTATTTTATGGTGGTTGTTTTGTGTTTTTAGGGTTTGGATAGTGTTGTTGTTGAGTATGGCGGAAGTTCCGGCGAGTCCAGGAGGTGGTTGTGGAAGTCATGAGAGTGGTGGTGAACGGAGTCCTCAATCGAATGTGAGGGAACAGGACAGGTACCTTCCGATAGCGAACATCGGTCGTATCATGAAAAAGGGATTGCCTGCTAATGCTAAGATAGCTAAGGAAGCTAAAGATACTGTTCAGGAATGTGTTTCTGAGTTCATCAGCTTCATCACTAGCGAGTAAGTGTTTCTCACTTTGTTCACTTTTACTTGTCCAAATACATGAGTATTTTACCACTATACCTATATATATTAATTTAATTGATGTGTAGTTTAGTGTTAAGTCTTCTGATATGATTTGGGAAATAAGTAATCAATGTTGAAGGTAAAACATGGAAAAAAAATATGTTTTGCTCGTGAATATGCTAAAAGTGACAACTAAAAGTGAAAATATATTTTAGTACAGTTGAGAAGTAAAAATGAATTGAGGGAGTATATTGCTAGGATTTGAACTTTATGGGTTCTAAATTTTAGTCCAGTGACAGCAAGTGTTCTAATTGGGTTCTATGCTTAATTTTGTCAATATTAGTGAATCTTAATACAATCTGGGTTCGGAACCCATACGTTGGCTTGTTGCTCCACCCATGTAATATTAGGAAAATCGACATGTTTCCATTCCCTTTAGATTGATAATGGGATAAATACATGTTAGAAGTTCATATAGTGAAAGCACATCCAAGAGTTTAGGACTGTGTCTCTGAGTTCATGAGTTTGATCACCAGCGAGTAAGTGTTATATTGTAGTATCTGAACTTTATGAATTCTAAATTTTAGTATGGTGACATCAAGTGTTACTAACTGGGTCCTAAATTTAATTTTTATACATATTTAGTGTATTTCTTAATATAAATACCACATTTGAACTAAAGCAATTGGGTTCGGAACCCATTTGTTGGCTTTTAGTCCTCCCCTATAATATTAGGAAAATCGATATGCTTCCATACCCTTAGGTTGATAATGGAATAAATACAGGTGGGGAGTTTTGTTAATGAGAACACATCCAAGTGTTTCAATGAAGAGAAAAGAACAAATTAGTTAAGAGTGACATCATACACTAGTCAATACAAGTTGAGAGATTTAAGAGCTTCATGTACCTAAGGATTTATTTGAAATTTGATGTACTATTAGTTCATTGTACTTACAAATGTTTAAATTTGAAGTGGTATTCTTGAATCTCGGAGTTCATTGTACTTGGAGTCTCTTTTTAGGTTTAAAATATGGTGGAAGTCAGATTTTTTGCAACCGTATTCTCTGCACATGTTTTCTATGTGTATGGATGCGACTTACATGATTTGCTATATTTGTTGAAACTACTATGTTTGATGTGCTTATGGATTCAACTTAAATGATTTGTGATATATGTTGAAAATTTGTTGTGCATCTACATTTATGAGTTCCAAATTTTTTTAAACAAGAACAAAACAATGTTTGTAACTATTTTGAGCATATCGGAAACATTTGTAGAAAGAGTGCAAGTATTGTTGATAAGGGCCTAAGAGGTGAGAAAGAGAGGCTGTGCGAGGGATGGAAGAAAAGAATATCGGAGGCATTTGGAGGAGGGAAGAAGAGAAGAAAAAGAGGACAGAATGATTGGGTCCACTATGGGTGACAGAGGAATTTGGAGAAGTGTACATTCACATGTAATTCCACACCGCTTGAAGAATAGCACCAGCTGAGATTAAATGGTCTAGGTTGACACCAGCTGTCCAAGAATGGTAAATATGATACGAAAGGGTGACAAGGGTCTTTTTGTAGCCAACTTTCAAAGGGGATCAAAGTTAAACAATATCAAATAGTTGAGGAGAAATTTTGGACCTTTTCCCTAGTTATTATTGATGTATAACATAGTAAAAAGGTGCCCCATATAACAAAAATGTTAGTCTATTTGTGTACACTATGTGTGTTTACTATATTCTTTTACTCTTTCTATGGGTACAGCTATTACTGTTTTAATGGTCAAGGTGTGAATTCCAATCCATCTATATTTGCTGAGTCTTCGAGTGAGGACTTGTGTATTACTGTACATGTTAATAGATGATTGCAAATCGAAAAAATGTTGATGAATAATGGTTCTGAGATAGCAGCTTTCTTTGAACTTAGATGTGATATTTATTGATTACATTGAAGTTGTAGTTTGTGGTCTTGCATGCGATTTTAAATGTGTTTCTGTCTTTTACAGGGCAAGTGACAAGTGTCAAAAAGAGAAGAGAAAGACGATTAATGGAGATGATTTGGTATGGTCTTTGACCACCTTAGGATTTGAGGACTACATTGAGCCACTAAAGGCCTATTTGATTAGGTACAGAGAGGTAATTGCAGTTCTTCCTCAGTTACTGATGATAAGTAAGCTTTGATAAATGAAGAGATCTTGATATTCTTGTGCGTGTGTTTATAATCGACAACTAAAGAGAGACAGAATAGTTCTTTTCTGCTCATCTGGAAGATTTTGTGTGCATCAGTGGTCTATATGAACTTCCTCTGTAGTTTTGAAGAACTTCTAATTTGACCCCGTGTTATTATCCAATTATCAACTGATCAATGTCTCTTTTTCTGGTGATGAATCATTCTATTTGCTGGGCTGTGGGTTAATCATGGTATTGCAGATGGAGGTATGCATTGCTTCCCCACATCAATGATATAGAGTTGCTTATTGTCTTTACCTCTGATATGTCACTAGCTATGCCTTGGGGATTGTTTCTAATGTCAGGGAGACACCAAGGGATCTTCTAGGGCTGGAGATACGTCTGCTAGAAATGATATAGTTGGAGGTCAGCTCAGTCCCACTACACAGGTAAGAGGGTATCAAACTCTCTATTCACCATGTTCTGGTATTCTTAACCCTTATAGAATTAAGTAAATAGGTGTTACTATTTTGACTCCTATTTTTCGTGGAAAATGGCAGTTTGTCTATGATGGGTCTTTTTCACAAGGCTTTGACTATGGGAACTCCCAAATGTGAACTTCTAAGTAAGTGCTTCTTCATTCTCTTCCTCTTGTTGCAAGTGTTTAGATATTAGATAAATAAGAATGACTTCTGCCAGAGTAAGTTGTCATACTAACCTTGCTTCTCAATTTGTTTTCTTTTAGCCTTTATTTATAACATCTTTTGACTGAGGAAAATCATTGGGTTATCATCCTTATATTAATTTTGATTTTCCATTGGAGCTGATTAGTTCCTGTATGTACCCTATGATGGCCCCCTTTCCTCCCCCACTATTAATTTATAAATGAGGTGCACATGGAAAGATTTAAAAAAGAGACATTTGCCTTTTTACATTCTTTAGGGCGAGATAAACAAATATAGAGCTAACTTTCTTTAACTTGTGCTGGTGGCAGAGGGGTTGCTGCATGTGTTCTGGTTCTTGGGTGGGTGGGTCTTCCCTTTCTCAATTATGACGTACTCGGTTAGGACCTCAACTTAGTATGCATAGAAGTACAAGGACAATTTGCTAGCAGTAAAAAAAATTTGGCTGACCAAAACATTTTTAATCTTCCCTTCCTCCGGCAGTAGAGTTGTTCTGTTTAAAGGTTACTTTGGATCTAAGAGCTAGATAAAGTTGTCTTATAATATTGTAATATTAGTATTGACACCATTTTTATGGGCAGACCTGAGCAAGAAAGGATAGTGAAGTAAAAGAAACATAATCATATGTAGAAGTGTTATTTTCCAGTTTGTTTTACTTACCGATATTTCATAAAAGAAGCTTACCTGGGTTTGGGTTCTTCTTTATTTAGTTTGCTCTCTTACTGGTTTTTTTTAATAAGTAAACAAGCAGCAAAGGCAAGAAACTAGATCTGTCTAGGTACAGTGAAGCTACAAGAGTGTAATTGTTCCTTATAAATCTGGTAAGGAGTTGAGCAAGAGTAAAATGTCTGTAGTATACATCTTTAATATACACCAAAAGGCTAATATTTACAGCTGTTCTATTTCAAGAGAGGTACTGTAACAAATTCTAGGTTTAATTGATTGCAGATAAGACTATAGTTTGGACAATGAGTAGATTAAAATTGGCGTTCATCGAGCTTGCTACCTCTCAAAAAGAGAGGAGTGGGGGAGATGGCTGCCTACCTCTCAATAGCGTGTATTAAGGTAAGATGAAGCATATTTTTGAGGAACTACAAATAAAAACTGTGCTTTGATTTGTGTTAAGGTTTGCATACACTACTTTCCCCAGACCCCGCTTATGGTATTACACTGGGTATGCTTCTTCTTGTTGTTGTTATACAAATACAAACTGTTAATTAGTATTAGCATGAATGAAGAAGATTCTGTTGTGCGTAATAGAACTTTGATACTCTTCTTTCTCTGTTGCTGTCTTGATAGTTGAATTAAAGTGCTGATTACTTTTGGTTGATTTGCAGAATTACAACGGTGCTGATGCGAGTATCTTCTGCCTTCCGTTCTTGTTGATCTATGTACTAAGCCATTCAATGGTTGCTGATAATATATGTTTGAAAGCTCTAGGAACCGAAAGTATCCTGCAAATCTTGAATTTATCCATACAACAAAACACTTTATTTTCTGAACTTCTCTTCCAGTATTTTGATGTTCTATACATGTAACATGTAATTTGGCTTTTATTGTTGTAAACTGAGAGCAATCTTCTTTTCTGCAAAACTTGCTAGGTTCTAAGGTTGAGTGACCTTAACTTTTTGAATGAAGTTACTTTTAAGACATTGCTTTTGGAAGTTTACAGAAATATTCTTGGTGTTTTTATGATTAGAAATAGTCACCATGCAGCTGTATATTTATAAAGGGCATTCCAATGCACAAAACATCCCTCGTTAATAGGGTCTGGGAAAAGGGCCACACCTGAAGAATTGTGATGTAGACAGTCTACTCTAATGCAAGCATTAGTGGTTACTTATACGGCTCAAATTTGCAACCTATAGATCATAAACTTCACTGCGCAACTATATATTTATGTATGTGGAATTTTATGCCGAGATTAATCATATTCTAATATAATGAACAAGACAGCCCCATTCACACTCAGCAGTAATCTTTGCGTAATTGTGGATGCTGTGTAATGACTGAGCTCATTAGAGCTGAGACTGCAAAAATAAAAAGAGAGAAATGGCGGTGAGTATGGTTATAAAACAACTTCCGAAATAAAAACTGATTAGATTTTTGTATGGTTACTCAATTAATAGTTCTTATCTAAAATAGTCGTCCTTTATCTTGATTCTATTTTTTATAATAAAGAGAGTGATTTTCTGAGATAATAACTATTCGTTGAGTGATCATCTGAGAAATCAACTCAAATAAAAACAGTAGACAAGCAATATACCAAGAAACGTCTTTTATAGTTCTCCAGGTGCTCCTTTGGGTCACGTTTAGTTACTGTATAACCTTCAATTTGGTTCATCTCCTGCAGTAAATACGTCATACTACATCAACTAGTGTTCTGCAAAAGTCACAATGTTTAAAAGACCAGAGCTTATACACATGCAGAAGACTTAAGATATTAGGATGGTAATAGTAGTTATCTACAAACAAATGGAGAAAGGGCAACCGGATCTGCACGAAGCATTCAGTCTTCACATAAGGTCTGGGGAAGGGCAGTACCCAAGGGGTATAATGTTGATTCCGAACATGTGATCAGAGGGGGAGCTAGGATTTCAACTTTATGGATCCTGAATTTTAAAATGACGACTTCATCAAGTGCAAATAACCGGGTTCTAAATTCGTATAATACATAAGCATTCACCCAAACTTGTGGCTTCAGTTGGCAAGTAAGCACTCCAACTTTGAGCGTGCACATCTAGACGCCTCAACTCGTCTCCACTATGTCAGTTGAAACACTCCTAACATACAAAATGATCATCCAGACACCTCCAAAATTTATGTGTCATGTCAGCGTCACAGGTCCATGAGAAAGTGAGACAAGTTGGAGCATTTAGTTGCCAATTGAGACCAATGTTGAGGGTCTGTTTATATCTTATGCCTAAAATTATAGGTTTGGCGGTAGATCCTCCTATTGTATGCAAAGCATGAGGATGGGCACTATAGAACTCGAGCAGAAGATCATTATAAACTTGACAGTAGCAAATTCCAATAATAGCTTTGAGGAACATAATGTTCTGGTATTCAAGTGAAAATATTCTGGTATACGAGTATAGTTAAAATTTACTTCTGGTGGTCAAAGCATTCCATTGGAAAGTGTATCAAAGAAAAGGTAATCCGTGCAATACCTTGATCCATGCTGCAAGTTTTGTCCTGCCTGTTGTAATGTCATAGTATTTTACCTCGAGCAAGAAGGGCTGGAATCTTTCAATGAATGGCGCATAAGCTATATCTACCTGTCCATCACATATACAAGGTAGTGAATAATAGAATAAACGGCATAAATTTGCTTCATTTGCTGCATTCCCAGAAAATAATTCTTATGGTGAACATCAACAGCAGATTTCACCTTTTCACTTACTAATGCCTAATGCATCTAAAGATAGGTCTTTTACGAGCGTATATTGAATAATGAAAAATAAGATATGGCTACTCACCAGACTGAATGAACCAAGGAAGAAAGATCCATCAACAAACTTGGAAAGAGCAGTCTCAATGGAATCAAATGCTGCAACTACACCAACTAGTCTAAAACTTAAAGATTCTACCGCAAAGCAAATATGTAAATTACATAGGAGTTAAAACTTACTGGCATCATTTATTTTGTCTTCCTTCAAAGACGAAATTACAGCTTTGTAAAAGGAGTCAAAGTATGAGAACAATTCTTCTGCGAATTCTCTCTTGGAAGGATCCTACATTAGCGAGCACACAAGTTGAGAGACGAGAAAAGAAGGAAAATCTCAAAGGAAATCCTATCAAGAGCTTACATCAGGGAAAAGTGAAGGTCCTTCAAAGTTACTGTCAATATATCTAATGAGATCCATACTCTCTCCCTTAACTTCATTGTTGTGTTCCAGTGATGGTACCTGTGAAAGAAAAGAATTAAGTTCTCAGAGTAGCACAACGAAGTGACAGCATAGTGTAATGCAATGAACTAGTAAGTAAATTTTGCCACCTAAACCTGTCAATTAGCAGACCTAAATCGACTCATTTACCTTTGATCAATCAAATCATTCAGAGATAAGCTAAACTTTCTTTCTGGGGCCTTTCAATTTAACTAAATTGAAATTAATTAAACTCGAGTCTAAACACACATAAATACACGATCTTCTTAGTAACAAGAAGCGGGCTAAAGCCACAATGGGTCCTTGCCATCTGAATCAGTAGAGATATGGACAGAAGAGACATTTTTACTAGTAGGTGTGGTCCCGTGGTTCCTATGCTGCTGCGAATTTCAAAGTTCACGATATGTAAGCAAAATAATTGACGAACCCTTAGATCGCAGATAAAAATATATTAGAAGGGAACCTCAAATACACACACAAGAGACGCACAGAGAGACATCATTGGTTTCAACTTATCATTTAGGAAGGTTTGTAGATTTACTGTGCTAAAACAACAAGCCGAACAGCTTAACTTTACTATGGATAAACCTTCTGGCCTGGACTGCAGAACTTCAAAGAAAGCAGAGACTATAAACCATTTGAATAACGGCATGATACATAAAACATATACTCAAACTTGGCCTTAGCTAACAAGTAAGCACTTAAACTTTGAGAGACCACATCTAGACACCTCAACTTGGTCTCAACTGGCAGCTATACATTCCAACTCGTCCCCACTGTGTCGTGGACACCCAATACTGTCGTGGCACATAAATTTTGGAGGTGTCTAGATGATCTTTTTGTAAGTTGGAGTGTTCAACTGACACAATGGAGACGAGTTGAGGTGCCTAGATGTGCATAATCAAAGTTGGAGCATTTACTTGCCAATTGAAGCCAAGTTTGACAGTGTGTTTATGTATTATGCCTTTGAATAACTGTCACCATTTATTTAAAACAATAATGTCACTTTCACCTTATTTGCTGGATAAACCTTCTCCTTATACCAATCTGGCCTGTTCTTTAGATCAATAGGAACCAACTTAATCTCTTCCTGCAGCCCCTGATTTACATACAAGAATATAAATCAACTAACTTTATAGGTACTGGAGGAAATTCGAGTACACACTAAATTTAACCAAATTCTAGATCAATAGTTGCTCCATACAAACCTTACAATTTCTAGCAATCCACGTACGTTGGGCATATGGGCATGAGTAAGAGATATAAAGCCTTCAACCAAGAAAATGAATAAATTGACTATCACAAGGGAGATAAACTAATATATCGGGCTGATCTCACATATGGTCACTGAATTTTACCAACTATAACAGTAAAGTTACAAAAACTGTTTTTTGTCACAGCTTTACCTACTACAAGAATACAATCACAAAATTGTATCCGCTATAACAAAGAAGTCACCTTGATGGGTAGGTTTTACTTCATAGTGGATAAAGTTTAGCAACTTATATGTTATAGCGGGTAAGGTTCAATTATTAGCTAGTTTAATGCGACAAAAAAGTAGACATTATTGTTATAGTGTATAAAGGTCAGTAACCATATTTGGACTAACCATATAATATCCGACATTATCCATTATAAAAGTAAAGTCATAGATTTTTATGCACTATATCAGTTAAAGTCACTTCAATGGATAAATTTTAGTAATTTATAGAGGATAAAGTTTAGTGACTTCATTATTATAGGTGTTAGTTACTTTTAACATGACAAAAGAATAGTTAAGTGCCTTAACCGTTATTGTGTATAATTTAACCATATCATATTATACAAAGAAGAATAGAAATGCAACAATCACATTTGAGAAAAACAAAAACAAGGAGCAATAAAGTAAAAAAACAACTAACTTTGGAGTTCCATCAAAGATTGCTGGTGGCTCTGAAGAGGAATCCAGGGCAGGAGGAAGCGTCTCTCTAGAACTTCTGAACAAACAAGGAATTGTTAGAACTAACAAAAACTGTTGAACCCAATAGAAGGCACAGCTTTTAGAATTGAGTGATTTCACGGATGATTACTTGACTAATAGATATTATCCCAAAGGTCACTTTTATTCTTGATTATAATTTTCCTTCAACAAAGAAGTGATTTTCTGAGATAATAATTATTAGTTGAGTACCATCCGAGAAATCAACTCCTTCAAATCAAGAACTAAAGATTAATGTTTGAAGACAAGTAAGCAGAGTAGAAGAAATTACAGGTGTCTTAGGTGTGTTTGGTATGAAGGAAAATATTTCAACTTTTTATATTTGGTCGGTCAATTCGTTTTTAAAATATCATCTTTAAGAAAATAAGTTGCTTAAAAATCAAAAAATGACTTTACTGATATGAATAGGAAAAACAAGTTCCTCTCCGCCCTCAACGCTCCTAGCCCCCAACTCTGATTACTACATCCACGCCACCCCCACCCTAGAGGCAGTGCTAGCATTCTGCTTATGACCTTTGATGCAAACCAAGAATTTATGCTAAATACTCACTTAATATGTATAATTTATTCAGAACTTATTAAGACATCTTTTTAGAATCTAGAACCATAAATTGAAAATCCTAGCTCTGGCCTCGTGTTGTATTTTGCTTAACAACAACAACAACAACATACTAAGTGTAATCCTACAAGTGGGGACTGGAGAGCATGGTGTGTACGCAGCCTTACTCTTACCTTGTGAAGCTAGAGAGGATTTTTTCCATAGATCTTCAGCTCAATGAGAAATCAATTATGTAAAGTAAATATAGTAATGTAAAAGTCATACTAACAAATAAATAATTGAAAAGAGAACATAAGCAAATAACAAATAATATGATAACCCAAAGTACAGGAAACAACAAATATTTTCTTAGATTACATTTGAAACAATATTTTCTAGTTCACTTACCAGCCGTCAAAAAGATAAGGAGTCAATGTTTTTTTTTAAAAAAAAACAAATAAAAAAACTAACTCAATGTAATTTTTTCGCGAGTTTCACATCTCAATTATCAATTATTTCATTTTTCTACATGATAGATGATAAAAGTAAACAACTTATTGTTTGAAGCGTGTTTAAATATATAGATAGTTATAGTTCACATACGATACTATGTAAAAGTGATAAGTGTGTTTTAGGCGGTTATGTCAAAAATAAGTAAGAAAACAATTTATATTCGAGATAAATATTTTACGTGAATAACATTTTGCATCTTACCAACCAAACACACCCTAAAACTAGAAGACTATGAGAAATCCAGGAAAAAATAGCTAAAAAAAATAGAGAAAGAGAGTACCCAGAAGCCATTATTGAAGCAGCTGGTAGAGCACAAATTTTGGGGCAGCCAATGTGATTCCATTTTAATGGGTATTTAGCATTAGAGAAAGTGAAAGAGAGTGAACTGAAATTGGTTCTCAAAGGAAGAAGAATTGGAGAGTTGACATTAATATGAATTTGATACCCAATGCTCGAAGCTGCCATTTTCTCCTTCAGGTTTTGGTAATTTGGTTCGTTAATGCGTAGTACTCCTTATCTTCCCACTCGTCTCTGGCTGAACTGTGTTTTCTTCTTCTTTTTTGCTCTTTTCCCTCTTACACTTTGTTTGGGTGGTTGTTAGCCGATGTAATGTTTGTTTCAATTGTTACTTAAATTTTAGTACTCTCTTCATTTCATTTTATGTGGCAATATTTGATTGGTCACAAAATTTAAGAAATAAATAAAGATTTTAAAATATTTACTAAATTGTCCTTTCAAAAAATAGTCATATTAAAAAATAGACTCACTTTTCTGTCTCCTCATAAATGTATTAGAGTACTATCTTTAAAATTAAGTGGGACCAACAAGGATAAAAGAGAAATTATACCTTTAAATACTTACCATATAAAGAAATATGACATTCTTTTTTGGGAAAAGAAAATGGTGCCACATAAAATGGGATGGAGGGAGTATAAATTACATAAATCTCACAGTGTAAAACTTAAATTACCTCCCTATTATTTTCTAATTACACAAATCCCATTTTTTTAGGCATTTAGGATACATAATTAAGGATCCGTATATATTATTATTGATATATTATGTATCAATCTGTTGCACTTATTAAGAAAAAAAATTAAAAAATCAAATTAATATCTCATAATATCCATCTATTGCACTAATTAAGGGTGGGGGGGGGGGGAGGAAAATCAAATTAAAATCTCATAAATTATGCTATTCCATTCCAAATTAAAATCATAAAAAAATTAAAAAATCAAATTAAGATCTCATAAGTTGTAACATTTGGAAGCTTATTTCTGCCAGAGCGAGTAGGCAATGAATCTAAAGCTCCAAGCTCAAGGTAAAAAAGAATTATTTTTCGGAGAGAGAGGCCAAAAAGCTCAAAAGTTGAGTCTGACAGATTTTTAGGCAACTTCAAAGGAAAAACTGTACCAATTCATAAAGCCCATTGCCATGATTTTATAAGGATCGAAGATCTAAAAGTTATCTTTCCAATGGAAAAATAATTGTTGCAGTGGACTTGAATCTCCTTAAAGAGAGCGAGATATTTGCGCCTCAGCCTGAAGAGAATTTTGTTTCTTCATTTTCTTTTCAATTGTAATCTTATTTTTTGTTATCTTGTAAGTTTTTCACTAACACTTCTTCTCATCTAAAGAGGTAGAAGGTGAATTTCTTGGTGGAAATGAAGGTATCACGTCATTAAGGGAAGAATGGAAACCTTTTGCAGCCGCATCAAGATCATTAGATCTACAGTAAAATCTGCAATCACGTCATTGCCAAGGTCGTCGCCGTATAATTTCTGAAGGTCCAACTAAAAAAGGGAGAACAAAATGATCATCAGATTGAAGGCTTTGAAAAAACGGATAGTATGAAAAAGAAAAAAAAAAGGGAGAAGACTTTACTTATTTTGCTAATTCAGACAATGATGTCAAGTTTGGATCCTCATCCACAAAGTCGTTATTATCAATGACAATTGTATCTCAAAAATTCATACCACAACAAGCATCATCTAACTCTTGTGCCTTTCTTTTTGGACGATTCCAAGGATAATCCTTACTCTCTGTTGGACTAGATAATGCATTGGTTTACCCAACACCACTCGGTGAAGCATATATATGTGTAATTTCATCACAAGGTGTCTCAAGAATGGGTAGAGGACATGCTACCCCGCCACAAGTAGATTTTGAATCTCATCAGGGTTTATGATGCCGTATATACTTAGTTCACATACGACCATGACAACAATGTGTTGTTGTTCATTTTGTATTCCTAAGATACTTAGAACAAAACTTTGAAGAACTTGCTAAGAAACAACAAAGTTTAAAAAGTATTTTCAAAACCAGAAAATTAAAACTAGTAGAGAAAATAGAATCAGAAACATATTAGAAACAATATACAAAATATTTTTCTCAAACAAAGAAAATCGAGCCCACTGAATGCACAGTGTCCCCTTAAGGAAATTATTCTCCTCAAGTACCCGAGGTTAATGGAATATATCCTCCCAAGATAGAATGATCTTACTCACTGGTGTATCGGTACCTAAAACCATGGTGTTAGCGAACCACTCAACGATAGTAAAGTACACTTAGAATACTAGATTTAGTAGTAGTAGGAGAAGTCCAGAAAATGGTTCTCTTAAAATGAGAGGAAATGCCTTAATTTATAGAAAACACAGGGTAGTGTGAAAAGGTTCTTATTGTGCCTTACTAGAAAGGTCACAACCTTTTGGAAAAGTCTCAATCTTTCGGAAAGGTTACAACCTTTTAATAAAAGTCACAACCTTTCATAAAAGTCGCAACTCTTCATAAAAGTCGCAACTTTTCATAAAAGTCGCAACTCTTCATAAAAGTCGCAACTCTTCATTTTCCATTCACAATTTTTAAAACCCAACAATCCCCCGCATGAATGGGGAATGGCTCCAAGACAAAGAAACGGACAAGTGTGTGTACTTTACAAGCAAGAATTAATATCATCTGGATAAGTAAGTTTTCCTTTGAAATTTTCGTAGTGAACATATGTCGGATATATTAGGTTAATCGGTAGATTTGATATCTTTGAACCGTCAAGCTTTGGTATATACCTAGACAATCATATGTCACACAATCAACCCTTTACCGTTTATGGTTCTTACAGCTATGTTCGTTTCAGCCATGAACACCTTCGGGTTTCATGAGTGTATAGAGAGATGGGCTTTTGACAATCATCCTCTTTGAATCGGCTTACATTTCACATACATAGGTGTTTCTAACCATGTTATCGCGTAGATACACTATTTGGTCAAATCTACCAAACTTAGCAAATCATTAAAAACTTTAAGCTTTATTAACTCATTAACAAGACTTAATGTTGTATCCTTGTTCTTGAGTATTCTCTTCATCATGAGAATGGATTGAGTTGGTTGACAATGTCAAACCATCAGTCACAACTTTGTTTTTCTCCTTGAACCTAGCTCTTGGGATCTCCAATCTGCTAGGTAGAGTTACCGCCATGATGACTTGTCCTAAGTCGTAAACCCATTTCCTTAGATGATCTTTCAACTTTCTCTCTAGTTAGGCCTTTTTATAAGTGGATCCTTCACATTATCATTTGACTTTACATAGTCAATTATGATAATGCCACTAGAAAGTAGTTTTCTAACGGTATTATGTCTATATCTTATATAATGAGACTTTCCGTTATACATCATGTTTCATGCCCTACCTATTGCATCTTGACTATCAAAGTGTATGCATACTGATGCCAAAGGTTTGAGCCAAAAAAGAATATCTATCAAGAAATTCTGGAGTCTTTCAACTTATTCACCGGCCTAATCTAGAGCGCCTAGCTCAAATATCATTGTAGAGCTAGTGATACATGTGTTTTTGGAAGATTTCCAAGAGACTACTCCTCCACCAAGAGTAAATACATATCCACTCGTGGATTTTACTTCATTTGATCCCGGTGATCCAATTTGCATCACTATTTCCTTTCAATACTTCTGGATATTTGTTATAATGCAAGACATAGTTTTGAGTATGTTTCAAATGACCCAAAACTCTTTTCATGTTCATCCAATGAGTTGGACTGGGGTTACTCGTGAATCGACTCAGTTTATTAATAACAGATGCTATATCTGTTTGCGTACACTTCCTGATATACATCATACTTCCCAATACTCTAGTATAATTCAATTGTGAGTCACTTTCGCCTTCATTCTTTTGAAATGCAAATCTCACATTTATTGGAGTCTTGACAATATTAAAATCCAAATATTCTAACTAGTGAAGTACCTTTTCAATGTAATGAGACTGTGACAATGTTTAACATTATGGACTTCTAAGGACTCTCATACCTAAGATCGCATCAGCAACTCCAAGATCTTTCATAGCAAAGTTGCTTTCTAGCATATATATAGTAGCATTTATGTCATTAGTGTCTCTACTGATGATCAACATGTCACCAATATACAAACAAACAATGACCTTGTGATTTTAATGTAAACACATATATCACTTCCATCATTCTTAATTTTATTTGGCAACATGGTTTGGTCAAATTTCATATGTCATTGTTTGGATGCTTGTTTTAGTCCATAAAGTGACTTAATAAGTTCGCACACTTTCTTTTCTTTACCAGGAACTACAAAACCCTCAGGTTGTTCCATCTAAATTTCTTCCTCCAATTCTCCATTTAAGAAAGTTGTTTTCACATTCATTTGATGAATTTGGAGGTCATATATCGCAGATTATGTAAACATCAAAATGAAATTATAGTTACTAGTGAGTATGTGTCGAAAAAATCAAGACCTTCTTTTTGTTTAAAGCCTTTGAAAAAATGTCTTCCTTTGTATTTGTCAACAGTTCCATCGACTTTCATTTTCCTCTGAAGATTCACTTTGAACCCAAAGGTTTATTTCCCGGAGAAAGATCAACAAACTTCCAATAGGATTGCTCAAGATTGAATCAATCTCACTATTGACACCATCTTTCAAAAAGGATGAGTCCATAGAAGACATGAAAAATGTTACAAAATCAGATTCGAAGGAAATAGATGTCCTTTGACATTTTGCTAAACCTCTGAATCCCTTTATTAAGAACATTCTCCTTTTGTTCTTTCCAAGGTCTTTTAGACACTTCACTAGACTGCTCAAGTCTAATTTTACAGACCACAGTCTTAGGTCCTATTTAATCCTTTAAGGAATAGGAACTTGGACTTTGGCTAGACACCCCCACACTTCGAAATTTTTCAAGTTGGACTTCCTTCCTTTCAATTTCTCATATAGAATAGATTGGTTCCTGAACAAACAAAACTTTTTATTGCTTTCTTTTATGAAAAGACAAAAGTTTTTGTTGTTCCCTTTTGCTGTAAGGATAGATTCTTTACACAAGTTTTGTGGTAAACCTAAACTTATAAGTAATGTCGCCATCATTTCTTTCAACATTCGGTTTTCATTAAATTGAGGTGAATAGGGCAGCAGTTTGATGAATAATTTCACTTTTCAAACATATTTCTGCAAAAGGAGATTTATACTCTCCATCCCTATCACTTCTTACCTTTTTTCCCAACTGAGTTTCAACTTCAATAATATACTGTCCAGACGTTTCTATTGCTTCATCCTTACCATTCAGCAAATAGACATAATCGTTTCTAATGCAATTGTCAATGAAAGTTATGAGATACTTTTCCCACCACGAGATAGTGTTGACTTCATATCACAAATACCAATGTAAATCAACTCTAAGAGATTATAATTCCTTTCAATAGATTTATAAGAATGCACAACATACTTAGATTCCACACAAACTTGACATTTATATTTATTGCACTCCAAGTGTTCATTTCACAAACAATTTGACTCAAGCAAGTAAGAACAAATAAAAATATTGAGTTTGAAAAACTCTCCGTGAGGTAGCTTTTTCTTTTAAACATTTGTTCCTATTTCTTACAATTTTGCATGATACAAACATTGTTTGGAGCCATCACCTTGTCAAATGTCCTTTTTTGAAGGACCTTTCCATAACTTCAATTTGATTGTTATAGAACTATCCATGAACAAAGTTTCAACGGGTCCAGTAAAGGCAAGATAATCCAAATGATTCTTTTACAAAACATGACAAATGACTATTCACCAATATTCATGTCTATACAAATAGTTTTATTTAATAGACATATCTTTTCATGAAAAATCACAATATTTTATGTGACATTTTTTCATAAAAGAACACAATCATTTTGAACAAGTATACATATAATTTGGTACTTTCATACTAGTCATACCATATACTAGTAAAAGAGAACTCAACGACCACAATATCAAACATACTCCAAGAATTTTGTGGGTCTAACATAATACCAAAGTATCATCGTATTTCATATCTTGTGCTTCAAATTTAAATTAGACACTAAGTCTAATTTTATCTTTGTCATATGCAAAGAACCCCCCACATTTTAAATATGATCTCAAAAATATTTTTTAAATAGTTGAAAATAATTTTTCCACATATTTCCCATACTATCAAAATGCCATTGGCAACATAAAACCTCTTTTGGAAATATTATTCTACTAAAGAATTATAGTGCTTCAATTATGTTTGACAATCTTTACATAGTGTCAAAGTTCATTTCATAGAGGCACCTATTACAGGCACAAAATCACACACTTTAACTCATTGGTCCTTTTTTTTCTATCACAGTTAGACATACCACTTAGTATTTAGAATACTAACAATAAAGACTAAAAAAAATTGTACAATTTGTTTCTATTTAACAATGAAGTTTGTAGAAAACCAAAAGTACAACTTTTTTGTGGTCTCCAAACAGAATAAAACACATTCTTAGATTATCAAATAAATGTGTTTTTCTTTTCAAATAACCTTCCAACTATAACATTTTGACATACTAACTCTAAAATATGAAATCTTATTCTGCAAACTAAAGAATTTTAAATGCAACACTATTTGACAAGGAAAATTCATTCAAAAACTATATGGTTTGCAGATCTTTTTCCAAAGACTTACATGATAAATATCAAAATTGTTAACTTTTCGAAACTATTTTCCTCCTTAGATAAATAATAAGAAGGTTACCTGGTGTAATCTTTAACCAAAATACCATTAATTCTTCTAGTACATTCTCACTTCGACCTTGCTAAAAAAAGCACCGAATTCTAGAGAAATAGTGCATTAATCTTCTAATTTCATGATTTGTTTCCCTCAATAAGTAGAATACAAGAAAAACCAATAGTATAGTAATTTCCTTAAGGTTGTTGTTCATCTTGTATTCCTAAGATACTTAGAACAAAACTTTAAAGAACTTGGTAAGAAACAACAAAGTTTAGAGAGTATTTTCAAAACTAGAAAAATTAAAACTAGTAGATAAAATAGAATCAGAAACAAATTAGAAAGAATATACAAAATATTTTTCTCAAAGAAAGAAAATTGAGCCCACTGAATGCACTATGTCCCCTTAAGGAAATTATTACCCTCAAGTACCCGAGGTTAATGGAATATATCCTCCCAGGATATAACGATCTTACTCACCGATGTATCGATACCTAAAATCGTGGTGTTAGCGAACCACTCAACGGCAGTAAAGTACACTTAGAATACTAGATTTACTAGTCGTAGGAAGAGAAGTCCAGAAAATTGGTTCTCTTAAAATGAGAGAAAATACCTTAATTTATAGAAAACAAAGGGTAGTGTGAAAAGGTTCATATTGTGCCTTACCGGAAAGGTCACAACGCTTTGGAAAGTCACAATCTTTCGGAAAGGTCATAACCTTTCATAAAAGTCACAACTTTTCATAAAAGTCACAACTTTTTGTAAAAGTCACAACTCTTCATAATAGTCGCAACTCTTTATAATAGTCGCAACTCTTTATTTTCCATTCACACCTTTTAAAACCCAACATGTGCTTCATGCTTTTTGTCACTTTTGGCGTCCATCTACCAACACACTTTCTACTTTCATTGGAGATATGTCCATATCACTTTGGGATTTACAAGCAATTGGAGGTCTTTCTGTAGAAGTGTTATAACAAAGTCATTCCCTTAGCGAAAGAATTGACGCAAATTGATACTCAAGAATAATTGCTTCTTCCCAAAAGTTGTCTATATTTGTTTTTAGCCTTCTATAGATATGCGAAATATTATCTCCATGAGGTCTCCATCCATGATTGGATGAGTTTCTGGTTTAGAGGACATAATAGATAGCAGATGTCTCCAATCATGGATAGACACCTCCTGGAGATCACCTTTCGCTGAGGGAACCACTTTATCATAATAGTACCCCTGTACATGAAGACCTCCAATTACTTGTAAGTTCCAAGTGATATGGACATCACTCCAATGAAATTAGAAAGCATGTTGGTAGATAGACGCCAAAGCTCAAAAAATGCATGAAGCATGTTGTCATCATAGTTGTATGTAAACAAAGAAGTATATATAGCATCATAATCTTTGATGAGCTCCAAAATCTCCCTGTGGCAGAGCAGCACATCCTCTACCCATTCCCAGTAGCTACGTGTGTAGCAAACATTGTCAAAGTTAGAAGGGGGAACACTCCAATTGCCAAAACATTCATCAAGATGAGAAGATTTGGAAGATGCTACGTCATGCTGAATTGCGAATTTCTGTAAAGGAACTTTCATATGAGTAGCCTGACTTGAGAAGTTTCTCACGACGTCTTTGATATCCGTTTTACCATTCATTAAGGAGAAGAGATTAATCCGATGTCCTACTAACAAGGGAGAAGACGCTGATAGCCAGAGGCTAAACATCCAAAAGTAAGTTTTTGGCATTCTGATTTTGTTGGCCACCCACTATTTCAAGAAAAGGATGTGGCGTATCTCGATCGCGGAAGTGCATCATGTTGCAGGATCAAAGCTATATTGCTCTATCTAAAATCTGAAAAATTAATTAAAATAAAAAAGTTAGATTCGTAAGAACATGTCCAAAGAAAAGGTGTTAATCCCAATTTTGTGGTTGTCGGAAGGTTGATTTCAAATAGAAAACTGAATGAGTACAGATGTAATCTAATCATGGTTTTCGTATATGATGTATCCCTATAAGTTTTCTTCCAAATCCACAAACCGGTTGTGATTTCGTTATTCCTACGACGAGATATGATTTTCTCATGAAGTTGCACAAAGCTGGTGCAATTAGGTCATCAGAACTTTAAGTTGATTTCAAAAAATTACCTGAGAAAATTCAGGAGTTTTCTTATCTTGATTTTCATGTATGTTGTAGCTCTACAATTCTAGTTTCTGAAAAATCAAATGGATCTGATTTAAATATTCTAACGACGAGATATGAATTTTCTACCACAGTCGCATTGAGCTGAAGAAAAAGTGGCGAAAATCAGAGTTGGGAAAAGGACTTACTGAAGAGAGAGGAACTCAATTGAACTTGGTGATGCAATAAATCAATATACAATCACCAGGGGAATGTGGGTATATATAGATTTCAAAATATGGTGATATCAAGTTGATTCCTACGAATTATGGAAAGTTGTAATGACGGAAAGTTTAGTTCCTACAACTTATGGAAATTATGGTATATTTTCATAGGAATCAAATTATGGAAATTTTTCATACGAATCAAGTTATGGAAATTCCATAGGAACCAAATTATGTTAAGTTTTCCTAGGAAACAAATTATGGTAAGTTTCCATAAGAACCAAGTTATTGAAATCAAACATGAAAAAAAAATAATCCTGAAAACGTGTAAAGTTTTCCCAAAAACCAACATGGGAAATAAAAAAAAAGGAGGGCTTTGACACCTTCCGTTTACTTCAAGTTGCAAAATATGACAACTATGGAAGTTTGTTTTTACTTCAAGTTGCACAAAAAAAGGCAACCATGGAAAGGTTTGTGAAAAAAAAGGGTGTCCAACACGTTTTTGCCTTCAAGTTGCAACAAAACTATGACAACTATCAAAGTTACCTCAAGTTGCACAGACATTATGCGATTATGGAAATGTTTGACAAAAAAAGAGTTACTTCAAGTTACACGTATGTTTCCGCACCCAATAGGGGGGAACTTTCCTCGCAATCAAATTGATAAATTTGTCAATGTTTTCTACATATGCATGAGAGGGCATTTGAATCGTGTAATGAGAATTTGAAGTCCTTATATTTTCAAGTGATCGAGTGAAATTGGAGGAGAACCTGCCAGAAGGGCGTTCAACCCTAAGGAAAGCAACGGCTAAAATTTGCATCGAAATCACTAGCTTCATATCGCCAATTCAAGCATCTAGACTCAGTCGTTGCTCATATAATTGAAAACCATTTTATTGTTGATTACCCAAATAAAATCATTAAGCTACAAAAAAATACCATGCGATAAGTCTTCATGAGCTAAAAACACTTCTAATTGAAAATGAGATGGTAAATGACTGCAAGTCAAATAATATCTTACAAATTAGAGAATGCAGTCAGAAATCTCCAGTATGTGTTGATTTGGATAACCTCAACTTGTCGGCATAGTCATTTCTTATGAAGTTTCAAATGTTTCTCCAAAGATCAACTGCGTGAGAAAAAAACATTTGTTTCACAAATACTTCAAGGCTTGTCTTTACAAGTTCGACTAATCGTTCAACCCAACAAGCCTCGAAGTAGGGGATATTTGTAGACAGTGAAGTTTAATTGATAAATCCATATTAAATTTGGATTAAATCTCAAATTCATGATACGTTGACCAAGTCAAATTATTGGTTAATAAAGTTGGATTAATAATTTAAGTTAAAATTATATGCCTTAAATAAAGTCCAAATTACGTTGGGCCCGTCCTTTAAGTTGACGAGACGAGCCCAACTGATGTTCTTCAATCCCAAGGTCCTCTAAAATTACTTGGACCAAAATACCACCCAAACCCTAGCTCACGCCTATATAAAGGAGTCTTTATAATATAAGACCAGAAAGAGAGACAGAAATATATAGAGAATCTTTGCTCTTCAGTGGTGATCTAAAAGTCTTTCACATACAAAGAAGTCTTCGTTACAAGTGCTGAGCCGCAAATACTTCATCAAATCAAGAACAACCGTGAAGGGAAGAATTAGGGGATAACATCTCTTTTCTTAAAGATTTCACAAAGATTGTAACCTTCACACAAATTTAAATACAAATACTATTGCTTGCTTGCTATTTTCCTTTCATGTTTGCTGTATTTTAGGTACAAAACTTTAGAGACATATAGATTTGCATGCCCGGTTGGACCAAATCTATCCTTCATCTCTTTGCTCACAAATTAAATATGCAAATATGATACAACAAAACCGCAAAGGTGGAAAAATGAGTACTTCAAGTCTCTTCTTTGAGTTTCATTAAGTCTACACTCCGATAAGCCTTGAAGTAGGGGGAATTTGTAGACATTAAATTCTTTTGGGACTCTACAAGGTGTGTTCAATTTCAATTAGGATTCTTGGAGGCTACTTAACCCTAAATCCTATTTCATGCATATATAAAGGGTATTAGCCTTTAAGAGGCCTCTCGAATATTCTGTAAATTCATGAAATATTCATGGAGAGATCAAAATCAAACATCCTAGTTTGAAAAATACACCACTAACGACCCTCAAATCATGGATAAATCTTACAAGGGAAGAATCAAGAGAGGAACATAATTGTACCTACATATTTATCAATAAAGTTATGTTCCCTCATATTTTATTTGTGATTACAATTTATTTTCTATGATTTTAATTTATTTTGGAAACAACATCAACTAACACTGAAGTAAGGTGCGGTATAAAGTCCAAGCAATCTCCTTCAACAGACAATAGAGGGCTCTGACCTGCCACAATCAATCAGTTTATTATTCTGGTTCTATATAGTCTAACCGTGAAAAGAGAAGACTCATCCTTTATAGCCTAATCCATGAGTATTTGATCCTTCCAATAAGCTTGAAACCTTTTCTTTTGGAGTTAAATTTGTTGTTTCCTCTCCTCTGAGAGGAGTTTCCTTTTCTCTTGCCGTTTTGGGAAAAAATGTAGGTGCTGTTGTGGCACTTTTTCTTCATCCTCTTTCATATCTATTAGAAAAAATAATAGGAAATATAGTAAAATTAAGAAGAAGGTGGCTTTGAGGCGTGAAAAATCACTTTCTTTAAAGAGATATTGCACATAAACATATTGAGGAAAATACAAGCAATTCCCTCCGGGATACAACAAAATCCTTTTATATACTTGCAAATTTTTGTATTGGCTACTTCTAGAGAGTCTTTATATTTATAGAACTTAAGAGATGACTTTTCATAACAGTCATGTTCTTTCATGAACAAATGTGTCTGTTCAATTTAAGACCTCAATATATTACTAAATATCCAACAATATCAAAATCACTAAGAGCATTAAAAGTTGTTTAAGAGTGGGATATGGTATCTTACTTAGCATGGCAATTATGAAAGTCTTGTACTTGAGACTTAAACCTCTAGCAAAGTTGATTACTTTGGTAACTTCATCTACATGTTTGTGAATGGCTGCAAGGCTGTCACATATGCCTTTGAATTTCTTAATGTATTCATTAATCTTCTTGGTTCCTAGCCTAACACTTTGCAATTGTTGTTTAAGCTAAAACTCCTTATATTTTGTTGCTTGAAGATAGGTGTCTTCTAAGCATTCTCACATCTCCTAGGATGCTGAGAAACCTACAATCAGATACATGATTTCTTCTGTCAAGGTGTCCGAGATCCAACACCTTAGCAGTACATCTTTCTCCTCTCAGTCATCAATTAATGTTGTTGAGGCTGGGCACCATACCGGGTTGTACTGGTATCGGTCCGGTACCATTCCGGTTCATTCCGGTCCGGTAGTCTTTGGGACGGAACGGGACACCATGAACCGGTACACGGGACGGAACGGTATCACCATTTGATACCGGTGTACCGATACCGGTTTATCCCAATTTATTCCGGTTCCGATTAATTAATTTTTATTAATTAATTTATATTTTATATTATAATTTATATATAAAAAAGATTCAAATCTTGAAATATATATTTAATTAATTTATATTTTATATTATAAATATAACTTATAAGTTATAACATATTAATAAGTAATAACTTATAAACTTCAAAAGATTCAAATCTTCAAATTTGAAAACTAAGCTAAAAAACTTAATTAAACTTAACTTGTAAACTTAACAGGTAAAATTTTAAAAAAAAATATCTCTAAAATAAACTTAAGTAAAATTACATTATAAATTTCAAAACTATTAATTTAAAGTTTAAGCTTAGAAAAATTAAAAAAACATTCATATTTTCGTAATTTAAAAAATCAAAATAACTAATTTTTTTTAATCATTTTTTGAAATAGCTAGATATGTCGTCCCGTTTATCCCATCCCGTTCCATTCCAGTCCGTTCCGGTTCCATCCCGGTATATAGTGGGACGGGACAGAATCGAGTATCCAGTCCGGTTCGTCCCGGTACTGGTCAACAAACCGGTCAAACCGTCCCGTTCCGGTCCAGTCCATTGCGCAGCCTTAAATGTTGTCACTATCTTCTGCATCTTCCTCAACACCTGTAGCTACAACTTTCTCAACACCCTTTCCAGTGGAACAACTACTCACCGTTGGTTCATTCTCCTTGATGATATAAGTTAATCTCATCACTTGAATCAATTGTATTATTTGTGACCTCTATATAAGATAGTTTGTTGGCTTAAGTTTATAGAACAAGAAGCAAAGAAGTGGTAAAGGGGAAAAATGGACAGATTACTGGTAGAGGGAGCCATTTCAGTTGGACGTGTGATTATTTTAGATTCAATAAATAGACAAAGAAAGATCTTAAAGCTCTAAAATCATATAGAAATCTCAAGCAATGAATGAGAAAAATTAAGCATTGTATTGATGATTAAAATTATTGTGTACATGTTCCTTGTATAGGAGTAGATACAGAGTTGTAAAGTTTTAGGCTAGCTACACTTAGAGTTATACTATATTACAAATACAATTACAAGAGTAGAGGTTAACTACTACTACTACACCTACATAACCTAGTCCTATTCCGACTCTAACTCTTTAATAGCTAACACAGTTGTACCACGTTGATCAACTCAATCCTTATATTCTGCTTGATCCTTATCTTGAACAATTGGTGGTAATGATGATTGTGGTTGGGTTGAGGATGGTGGTTGTGGATGGTAGGTGGTGTTAGACTAGTTGTTATGGCTGAAATGGTGGTTATGAGTGGTGGATGAAAGTAGATGGAATAGCGGTGAACTGTCATTTTTTATATATAAAAAAATAATCTTAAATAGACATCTTAATGATGTTAAGACTAATTTCATTCATATGTTTTCAAACATATTAAATGGTTGAAAAATAAGAAAAACAAATACACTGAATGATTAAAATTTGAATAATTAAGATTCACACTTTAAAAACAAGCGAACTTAATAATTAAGATCTAAATAATTAAAATTAAGACATTTATTGAGTACAAACAAATAAATTCTTAATATATCTTCATGTTGAAAAATCCTCAATTGGGTGGACATTCGATTCTTCGAGTGAAAATTTTTAGTGGCATATATCGAATTGTGAGAGGACTCCACCACCTCAACTTGTCTCACTTCGACCACCCCCTGAGCTGACTTAAATTCAATAACAAATGAGTATGTCAGTGGTAGGTGCATACCACTGTTATTTATTTATTTTAATTTGGCTAACAAAGATAATATATTAATAAAACTTTCATCATATTTATAATTCAATACCAGCCACAAATGGGTTAATTTCCCTACCATCATTATTCCTACTCTTAAAGATTCACTCTCCCTCACTCTCAAACACTATACAATCTTAGCTGGAGCTCCGTTCAACATTAGCGCTGTTTTGTTAGCTTAATTTTTTTCATCTTCATATTTTCATAACACATAAATAATTTTGTACTTTATCATTTAATTAAATAAAACATAAAAAAGTGGGAAAAACAAACTAACACTTAAAAGTCTTGTATAAGGTGGACCACAGCTTAGCGGGTCACTTAAAAGGATAAGGTGGACCATTGCTTAGTGGGTTAAGACGGCTGAAATTAATGCATTCACAAGGATATTTTTCTTGATGTTTAGTTTTTTTATATTATCCTTTAGTTTTTCAAAAAGTCTTTTTAGGTGTTTGTGATACTTGTATCTATTTCCTCGGTTCACTTTTATTTGTTACTTATTTCTAAAATAAATTTTCATTTTTACTTGTTACTTTTAATATATCAAGAAAAAATAATTATTTTTTTCCATTTTTACCCTTAGCATTAAATACTTATTTTTAGAATCATTTTTCAAGACCTCATTTAATAGGGGATAGTTTGGTTAAATTACTTATATCAATAATAATTTTCTTAATGGTGTGTCAAGACAAAGTGTGACAAGTAAAATTTAATAGAGGGAGTAGTAAATTGTGATACATATATCGAGGATTGCTCATGATTATGGTTAAAAAATAAAACCGAACCGCAATCCGAACCAAATCGATGAAAAAAAATGAATATTTGGTTTGGTTTAGTTAGGTTTGGTTTTAAATTTTTAAAATTGATACTATTTGGTTTGGTTTTGATTTTACTAAAAAACAACCGTAAAAATTATCAAACCGAACCGATAAGTTAGATATATAAATTTTGTAATTATTTATATATTATTCATAAATAAAATATAAATATTTTGTTAAATTTTAATTAACTTAAGTCTTTAACGTTACCATTTTTTCAAGCCCAACACTAGAAACTATAACAATCCTAAGTTCATGTCCATCAAAATCTATTTTAGTCTTTACCTACCCTACTTAACCTAACATAGTCACACTTATACTCTTAATTGAATCACTTTGTTAGTGTAATGCTCTAGTATCACTTAATTGCTCAATTGAACCGACAATAGCCTTTTTTGTGGATTGTTCATGTACTAGATGTTTGTGTCTATCAAGATACGTACGTCCTCAAAAAAATTATTACTTTCAAACCAAATAAACTAGGAAAACTGAATCAAGCGGACGGTTATTTTTTTCATTTGGTTTAGTTGGTTTTAGAAATTTAAAAAATCAACTAGATTGGTTTGGTTTTTATTTTTATCAACAATCGATCCAAACCGAACCACGAACACCCCTACATATATCTAGTTATTTATGCAAAACCTTTGATTTGATATTTTGAGTTGTATAAATAAAAATATAGTTGATAATTGTAATCATCTCAAGTGGCCTTAAGTAGACTAATACAACTTGAGCATTCTCCAAGAAAAGAGTTCTCCTTCTATATTTCCTACAAATTGGTATCAAGAGCAGTTTTTCAGTCTTAATATAGGGTTAGGTGAAGAAAAAATTATGACATCCAAAACAAATGAAGGTGTTGATTTTTCAGTTGTTTTTACTCCATTTTTTTAATGGAAATAACTTTGTATACTAGAAGATAAGAATGAGAATGAATCTAAAAGTTGAAGGTTTGTGGATTGTTGTTGCAAATGTCTATGAAGAGCCAGAAGATGATGGTATACTTTCAGCAAGAGATGAAAAATTTTGAGACTAAGTATCGTCAATATGCCAAAGTCTTGAGCAAAATTCAAATGAAAATCTCAAGAGCATATTTATAAAAAACTTCTACTTATGAGATTGCAAAGCACGCTTGGGTGTCTTTGCTGAAGTGTATGGTGACAAAAAGATATGCATTATAAATCTTCAAATCCTTAGAAGAGAGTTTCAAATATTAAAGACGATAGAATCTAAATAAAATAGATGAATTTTGCTCAATAGTCATGAATATTGTTAATGAAATAAGAAATCATGGTGATGATATTTCTAACCTACAAATTGCGTAAAAGATTCTATTTAGTGTCACAAAATTGTATGAGTATACTATGGAGACGAAATTTTTTCTAAACTTTTCATCAAAGAGCTAGTTGGATCATTTCGTGCACACGAAAAAAAAGTTTTTTTCGTGAAGACCAACCAAAAGAGAAGGCTTTCCAATCCAAAACCAATAAGCTCAAAATTTCTCAAAAATACAATAAAAAAAGGGTACAATCCCAAAAAGAAGCAAGATCGTGATGGCTCTATTAAGAAGGTTGAACAAAAAAGGTGAGAAAAGTACTAAACTTTTTTTGTAAAATTTACAAAAAAAAATAATCATAATACAAAAAAAAATGTTGGCATAAAGCCATGCCCCAATATAATCTTTGTAAAAAGTTTGGCCATATTGAGAAGGATTGCAGGCACAAGCAATAGGAGCATGAAAACATCTATGAAGGAAAGGAGGAAGAAAATAAAGAAAACTTTTTCTTCACTTCTCAATCTGATGCTTCAGAAAAGCAATGAATTGTATGTTGATAACAGATGTAGCAATCATATGGCTAGAGATGAAAAGGCTTTCCTCTCAATTAATAGTAGTGTTACTACTAAAATGTGAATGAGGAATGAAGCCTTAGTTAATGCCAAAGGTAAAGGTTCCATTTCGATCAATTGAAAAGGAAGCGGTAAGCAAATTTATGATGTTCTTTATGTTTGTGACTTGGAAGAAAAATTTCTTAGTGTTCTTGAGCTCATGGAAAATGATTATTCTCTTGTGTTTATAGATAATTATGTAAGATTTATGAAAAATTTGGGCCAAATAAAGTCATTGTTTAAGTAAAGATAATAAAAAGAAATTTTCCTTTACAACGTCATTACAATACATTGAAAAATGAAGTTGTAGATGATTCATGGTTTTGACACAAAAGATTGTCGCTTGAATTTTCATGGTTGGAAGCTTCTCAAGCAAAAGCACATGGTGCATGACCTTCCTAAGATACTGAGGTGATCCATGTGAAAATTGCATAATGGGAAAGGCTTTATCAAAAGAAAAACATTAGAGGGCAAGTGTACTTTTGGAACTAATCCATACAGATATTTGTGGACCAATGAAAACTCCATCTCTGAAAGGCCAAAGGTACTCTATAATATGATTTTCAAGAATGACTTGGATTTATTTCTTGAAAGAAAAACTAGAAGTACTTCCTACATATAAAAGGTTGCAGCATTAAAACCATACCTAGTGACAGAGGAGGTGAATAGACAAACCGATAATTTGAAGAATATTTCAAAAATAAGGCATATAGAAGCAACTTACAGTAGGATATATTCCTGTGACAGAAGAACTAGAACCATTGTTGAAATGGCCAGAATAATGATGAATGAATAAGGGTTGCCAACATATTTTTGGGCAGAAGTGTACATACACCAGTTGTCACAATCCGAGTCTACACCCTGGACATGGACGGCACTCAAGAACCATTGCCGGTCCCCAAGCGAACCCTCATACTAGCTGACTACAAGCGAAAGACTAATTTAAGCATGCAAAAGCTTAAAACTAAATAAAATTCAATAAACTCAACTTTTCAAAACTTTAACTCAAATGAACAACTTAGAATAAAAATAATATATTCAACTTGCCATAAAATAGGCAACTTGAGTCTTTAAAATATTTAATAAAATAAATGAATAATACAGACTTCTCAACTATACTGACTATCTATGAAGCCTCTAACTGATAAAGATGGAAGCCGGGACAAGACCCACGACATCCTAACTAAATTGAAAAGTAAATGAAATCCTCCGGAAACAAGGAGGCTCACCATAGCTAACTCAAACTTTCGGATGTATCAACGAAGCTCCAGTTGATGATCCTGAATACCTGTGTCTACATCATGAGAAGATGCAGGCCAAATGGCTCAGTAGGTGGAATGTACGAGCATGTAAGAGGAGTTCTAAAGCATAGACATAAGCTTGAACTTTGATAAAAAGGAAACATACTTACCTCTTCTCAACTCACTCAATTCAAAGAAACATAGCTCAACTCAATAATTAGATATTCAGCTCAGAGCTATTCTCAAGGATACTCAAAACTACTCAAACTTACTCGACTTAGAAGTACTCAAGGATAAGATACTCAACTCAAAATACTCAAGGATAATGCAATAGTAAAAGATGCAACATATATATAGGAAAAGCTGTAAAATTATAGATAGCAACTCAATGTATTAAAAAATACAATAATACTCAGGATGTATATAAAAATACAATATAACTTTGTAGGAGTTTCTCTAACCGACAACCATCACTTAAGAGTTATAGTGATGATACAACACTTTACCTCATGGTGCCAAGGACCATCCTATACCTTGCCGGGGGTATAGAACCTAACTCACTAAGTGGATCCACTAGTCTATGATAAAAGCATCTTAAGGAGTCATCTAAAAAGTATGATCCTTTACTACCCATGATGCCTACATGGTTTATGGAGACTTGAGTTATCTGAACTCGCATCCTCATATCGGTGCTCAATATTACTCCCAAAATATACTTAGCTCACATGTTTGTGAAAACAAAACTCTTTCTTTGGTTTGAGATAATTATTCAAAACTTAGCTTAAAAGCTCTCTTGGAAATCATAATTTCCTCTTTACTGAAAAACTAGCTCAAAAGCTCTTTTGAAATCTCAATTTCCTTTCTTGTTTAAATGTGAAAACATTTACTCTTTGGGAATACATAGTCCCGATATACTCTTTTGAAGAAATGAACTCAACTCTTCATTCTTTACTCTTTACTCTTTGCTTAACTCAAAACTTAAGTATTAAAACAAAGTTAAAACGTTTGTAAAAGACTTCTTAAAATATAGTTCACGCCGAATTATGGATGTGAACGACTCAATGCAAGGTTTTCAATAACCATAGATAGAACTCAATATTTGGAACTCAAGAACTTCAATAATACAACTCACTTCAAGAATGCTCAACTCAGAGAGTTCATGCGGAATTATGAGCATGAACTACTCAACTCAATGAATACTTAGATACTTCTCGTTTCAAGACTGCTCGACCTATAGGGTTCATGCGGAATTATGGACATGAATAGCCCAACTTAAGGACTTCATGGGAAACATGTAATAGTCCCATGATTAGGAATGTAATTTCAAATGGGTTAGCAACTCAATACTTAAGACTCAAGACATGGAGATATTACTCCTCTCATAGATACTCAACTTATGAAGTTCATGCGGAATTTATGGGCATAAACGACTTGACTCGTAGGTCTACATAAAATTATAAAACTCATGATACATTTATTCTCATTCTCATACTTACTTTCTCAAAATTTAACTCAAACTGATTATGGATCTCAAAGGATTCACAATTGAACTCAAAACTTTCTGGAACTCTACTCTTAACTCTCTCTTGAATGTAAATTATGAATTCAAGAGTTATAGTTCATGATATGAAGGATCTCGTGATGACAAAGTAGACTCATGAATACATTCTCCTCATTCTCATATTCACTTGTTCGAGTCTTGAAACAAGTTACTAGAAGTTGTAGAAGACTCCACAGAAAGACTAAAAGGGACTTTCTCAAAATGTTCGAAAGAACTCTCAAGACTTAACTTTTAACTCTACCTTGAATTTTTAATTATGGATTCAAGGGTTATGCTTCGAAATGTAGGACTTCTCAATGATTTAGGAGGGTTAAGATAGTTGATCACAAAAACAGGCAAAGACCCAAATTAAAAAACACTGGCGCGACGCGGAGATGGAATTAAATTATTGGTCACTAAAATAAATTTTGGGATAGTGGACTCCGTATCCTCTCCGAGACGCAGAGAGGGGGGGTACTTTTCGGGGGACTGAATGTTTAAAACACATCTGCGACGGGGAGCTGGGCACATATTTTTGCCCGATATTTTCTTCCTCTCTCAAACTCATATCAACTAATACCTACTGCAATTCTAAGGTCAAAATTCATGAATTCTTTTAACCCAAAATAATTTCAGTGAAACCCACACAAGGAACTATCAATTAACTTATCTTATTTGCAAACCCTCGCCTCTAGTACTCAATGAGAACTTCATTATCAAAGAACGAAGCACAAACCTCAAGAACTCAATAAGATTATCAATATTGGCTAAAACTCAAGAACTTAATAATTCAATCTCAAAAACGAATTAAAGGATACAATTAAACATTATTGGCGTGAGGGTGAACAAACCCAACACTATGAAAGCTTACATACCTGAAAGAACCATCTTCTTGCAACACTTGAAGGAAAATCTTGACAGATGAACCCTAGCCTTAGCGTTTCTTGAATCCCTTGAGCGTAGAATTTTTGGAGTGGATGAGAGGGTTTGATTTAATAAAACTGATTTTCTACTCGTTTAGGGATATTTAGATGACCTCCTAAGGGTTTTTAGGACTAAAATACCCTTAAAGAAATAATTAAAATGAGCTGGGAGTCGGAATAATTTTTCACCAGGCAGTGAGGTCTGTATTGGCTCCGTAACGCGGAGCCATCGCGGAGCTGCTGCCAGGTTTGTGCGTCATTAGTAAATCAGTCATAATTTTTTACTTAGAGCTTAGAATTTAGCAAACTCAGTGGAGTTGGAAAGAGGACTCGAAGGGCTTTAATTTTCTATCTTGTAGCTCACCTAACTCATCTTGTCCTAGGAGTTATGGTCGTTTGAAGTTGACCCAAAACCTAAGAAAAACTAAGGAAATACTTGAATGAACTCTCTTTAGTTCTTCTTGGAACTCAAGGTGCTACATCTAGTGACCTTAATACTCAAGAAATTTTAAATTCCTTGCAAAAATCTCACTCACTACAAAGAACGGTTCGAGTCTTAGCTCAAAAATTTTCTGGGGTGTTACACCAGTATATATCTTCAAAAGGTGTCCGACAGAGGCATATATTGAAGGACAAAACGCCAGTTGAAACTTGGAGTGGAATGAAACCTTCTGTGAGTCATTAAATTCTTTTTGGATGTATTTTTCATGCTCATATACCTACTGAGAAAAGAACAAAATTGAATGAAAATAGTCAAAAATGTATATTTCTTGGTTATAGTGATGTGACAAAAGGCTATAGGCTTCTCGATATCAAAACTAACAAACATGTTGTTTGTAGAGAAATTATTTTTTATGAAAAAACAATATGAAATTGAAAAATTAAAAGGTGGAGAATACTTCTATCATGTTTTTAGATGTGTCAAATCTCCAAGAGGAACAAAAATGTTGAGTGATATTTACCAAAGATGCAACTTTGTTGATGTTGAGCAACAAAATTATGAAGAGGAAATAAGACATGATGTTTGGAAGAAAGTCATGGCAGAAGAAATTCGAATGATTGAGAAAAATAATACTTGGGATCTTGTGGATGCATCCAAAGAAAAAGAAGTTGTAAGTCTAAAATTAATTTACAAAATCAAACTCAATAAAGAAGGAGATATTCAAAAGCACTAAACAAGGTTGGTTGCTAGAGGTTTCACGCAAAAATCAGGTATTGATTCTTATGGAACTTGCTCTCCGTTGAACTTCTTGAGACAATTAGAACCGTGATTGTTTTTGTTGCACGAAAGAAATGGATATTTTTTCAACTTGATGTTAAGTCTGTATTTCTAAATGAAAAATTTAATTGGTTATTCTGATAGTGATTGAACTGGAAGTACAGATGACATGAAAAGTACTTCTGGTTATTCTTCATTATTTAGTTCAAGTATTTGTTTTTGGTTTTCAAAGAAGTAAAGTGTTGTTGCTCAATCCATTGACGAATCAGAATATGTCTCAACAGTTAAGGCTACTTCTCATGCCATTTGGCTTAGAAGAATTTTTGAAGACATTGATAAAAAGCCAAAAAAAAAAAAAAAGGAGGAATTGTTTTGTATTGTGATAACAAATAAGTAATTGTCATTGCAAAGAATCCGGCCAACCATGAAAGATTGAATCATATTTTCATCAAGTATCATTTTATCCGAGAAGCTCAAGATAAAGGCGAAATTCAGTTGCACTATTGCTAGACACGAGAACAACTTGATGACATCTTCATTAAAGCACTTATCCAAGAGAAAAGTTTTGCTATCTTCGAGAACACATTGTAGTTGTCAAGCAAATGCATTAAGAGGGAGTGTTGGAATTAATGCATTACCAATGATATTATCCTTGATGTTTAATATTCTATATTCACTACTAAAAAGCTGTCAAAAAATGACGGACAGAAAAGCGACGGATTGCGTCCCTCCAAAAAGCGAAGCCATTTGCCACACTGTGCATCGCTTTTTAATAAAAATAATTATTTTTAAAATTATTTTACAAAAAACGACAGATGGCATCTCTTAGTCTGTCGCTTTTTTTCGCAGATTTTTGCGCTAAAATATATATATATATATATATATATATATATATATATATATATATATAGAGAGAGAGAGAGAGAGAGAGAGAGAAACGTCGTCCATTGCTTTTTAATAAAAATAATTATTTATAAATTAAACAATAACCACACGCTGTCCGTCATTTAATTTATTTTATTTTATTAATTAGTTTTTTAAAAAGCGATGGACGACATCTCTTAGTCCGTCGCTTTTTGGTCAAAATATCTAGTCAAACATTTTGAAAAAGCGACGGACAACGTCTCTAAGTCCATCACTTTTTAGTCAAAATTTTGGTCAAATATTTTTAAAGATGGACAAAGAGACGTTGTGCGTCATTTTTTTTAAATTATGTTGAACCAAAAAAGGGGTTTTCCCCCCATTTTCCCATCTCTCTCTCTCCCTTCTCTCTTCTCTCTTCTCTCCCTTCTCTCTAAAATCAAATTATTGCGCCACCCCATGCCGCCATCGCCCTTCTCTCCTTGAACATTAGTCTCGTTGCTGCTTTGCCCAGTCGGCGCCGCCATCCGTCGTCCCCACCTCTTCTCCTTAGCTTGTTAAGGGTAGGGTTTAATTTTAGTTTTTTTTCAATTCTAGTAATATTTGATTTGTTATAAATTAGTATATTGTTTTAGTTTGATGAATTGTGTTATTCAATTGTTAATTTGTATATTTGATTATTGTTAGTTAGGTAGAGAATTGGGGATTTTTCATTTTAGGCTAAATTTGGGGGGGGGGGGGGGGGGGGGGTTTAATATGAATGTGAATTGAGTATTAGAAGATAGAACTAACAAATATTAGAAGTTAGAATTAGATTAGTTGCATTTGCCAACTTTGAAATTCTTGAATTCCGTATGTTTTACGGTTGAAGTTAGAAAAACATTCAATTGTATATGAAAGTTAGATTACTTTGAAGTTAGAAAAATATTGGATAGTATATGAAAGTTGAAATTAGATTAGTTGAATTTTCCAACTTAGAAGTTCTTCAATTTAGTAAGCTTGAAAGTTGAAGTGAGAAAAATTGGGGATTTTTAAATATGATTGTAAATTAAGTATTGGAAGTTAGAACTAACAAATAATTAGAAGCTAGAAGTTAGAGATTAGTTGAATTTTTCAATCTGCCATTGTATTTGTGCTTATATGTATTATATTGTTGTTGAAAATTGGGTTACTTGAATTATATTCTTGAACTTGGAAATTCTTGAACTTAGAAATTCTAGAAATGAGATATGAACTTGAATTTTTGTAAGATTTTAGAACTTTAATTAGGTTGTGAACTTTAGAAATCTTAAATTATTGTAGGATTTTAGAACTTTAGGTTGTGAACGTTAGAAATCTTGAATTATTGGGGGATTTTAGAACTTTAAGTTGTGAACTTTAGAAGTCTTGAATTATTGTAGAATTTTATACTTTAGATTGTGAACTTTATAAATCTTAAACTATTGTAGGATTTTAGAACTTTAGGTCCTGAAGAAATCTTGAATTATTGTAGGATTTTAGAACTTAAAGGTGTGAACTTTAAAGAACTTGAATTTTTGTAAGATTTTAGAACTTCATAAGATTGTGAACGTTAGGAATCTTGAATTATTGTAGGATTTTAGAACTTTAAGTTGTAAACCTTAGAGAACTTGATTTGTGTAGGATTTTAGAACTTTAAGTTGTGAACATTAGAAATCTTGAATTATTATAGAATTTTAGAACTTTAAGTTGTGAATTTTAGAGAACTTGAATTTTTGTAGGATTTTAAAACTTTAAATTGTGAATTTTAGAGAACTTGAATTTTTGCATGATTTTAGAACTTTAGGTTGTGAACTTTAGAGAACTTGAATTTTTGTAGGGTTTTAGAACTTTGGGTTGTGAAGTTTAGAAATCTTGAATAATTGTAGGATTTTAGAAATTTAGGTTGTGAACTTTAGAAATCTTGAAATTATTGTGGGATTTTAGAACTTTAAGTTGTGAATTTTAGAAATCTTGAATTATTGTAGGATTTTAAACTTTAGGTTGTTCACTTTAGAAATCGTGAATTATTGTAGAATTTTAGAATTTTATAAGATTGTAAACGTTAACAATCTTGAATTATTGTAGGATTTTAGAACTTTAGGTTGTGAATTTTAGAAATCTTGAATTATTGTAGGATTTTAGAACTTAAAGTTGTGGACTTTAGAGAACTTGAATTTTTGTAGGATTTTAAAACTTTATAAGATTGTGAACGTTAGAAATCTTGAATTATTGTAGGATTTTAGAACTTTAAATTGTGAACTTTAGAGAACTTGAATTTTTGTAGGATTTTAGAACTTTAGGTTGTGAAACGTTAGAAATCTTGAATTATTGTAGAATTTTAGAATTTTAAGTTATGAATTTTAGAAAAGTTGAATTTTTGTAGGATTTTAGAACTTTAAGTTGTGAACTTTAGAGAACTTGAATTATTGTGGGATTTTAGAACTTTAAGTTGTAAACTTTAGAAATTTTGAATTATTTTAAGATTTTAGAACTTTAGGTTGTGAAGTTTAGAAATCTTGAATTATTGTGGGATTTTAGAACTTTAGAAATCTTGAATTATTATAGGATTTTAAACTTTACATTGTGAACTTTAGAAATCTTGATTTATAGAATTTATGAACTAATTATTAGGCAGAACTTAAGAAATCTTGATAAAATATAGTCTTTATGAACTATTTGTAATTTTGAAATGAATTATTTGTAATTTTGAAACGAATTTTGAAAGACTTTATAAGTCTTTAAATTGTAATTTAGATATTTTTGAATGTTAATTTAAGTTTATTGTTTTATATTTTGTGTAGCTTCTGTATAATGTTTTGTGTTTTATTGGGGCTGAACTGAATTGAATTGAATTGAATTGCTTTTGCAGGTGGGCAGTAGTTTCTGCTGTCAAAAAAATTGAAGAAAAAACGACGGACATGGTGGTTTTGTCCGTCGCTTTTCTAGATTTTATTTTTTAAAAAACTCAGAAAAGCGACAGACATGGTCATTTAGTCCGTCTATTTTTTAAATTTATTTTTAAAAAAAACCTAGAAAAGTGACGGATAGGATCCTTTAGTTCGTCGCTTTTCTGGATTTTTCAAATTTTTATTTCCAAAAAAGTGATGGATGGCGTCTGATTGTCCGTCGATTTTCAAGATTCTAAAAAAATTAAAAATTAATTAAGAGACGGACTTCGTCTCTTTTTTAAGATTAAAAAAAAACAATGGACAGCGTCGCATTCTCCAAAAACAATTAAAAAAAAAAACAAAAGCGACGCAGTCCATCGCTTTTGGAAAAGCGACGAGATTGACTGCGTCGATTTTCCGTCGCTTTTGGCCAAAAAAGCAACACAGTGTGTCGCTTTTTTCCATCTCTTTTTGACAGTTTTTTAGTTGTGATTATCTCTTAGTTTTTCAAGAAGTTTTTTAGGAGTTTATGATACATGTATCTATAGTTGTTTGCGCAAGATCTTTGATTTGATATTTTGAATATTATAAATATGTGTTGTTGATGAGTGTAATCATCTCAAGTGGCGTTAAGTAGCCTAATAAAACTTGAGCATTCTCTATTTTCCTTTTATATTTTCAACAAAGACAAGGAAAAATGATGAAAATTTTTTATAAACATGACAGAATAAGGCGGGTTAAATTGTAGCGGATCAAGACTTGTCCCACCAAACTGTTTTATTGCCATCCCTACTAAGCATACATAAGGCATCTATCCACAAAAAAAAAAAAAGATAGGAAAAAAGATATTGATAGAAAAAATGATTTTTCAAGGTCAAGAAAAAAGCTCTTTCACGTGGAAGAGATCACTACAATAGAAAAATAAAGCTAAAATTACATTAAAAAAAAAGTAACTCTTGATACTAAAAACTTTAATTTATAGGGGTTTTAGACAATCGACCAAAATACATAACACTAAAGCTTACGTTCTACATATACAGTTCAATGTCTCTCACAATATAGTTGGTATGAATTCAATTTTCCATCTTTTTCCGTCTTCTTCATGATCCCCAATATAATAAGAAAAAGCTTAAAAAAGAAAAAGATAAAGCGACTTACAATTTGATGATCAACATTTTTAATGACGCAGAAAAACATAGCATTAGTTTAAATTGAAAAAGCTCAACCGTGAAAAAAATGAAATGGTACACAAACAACGAACACTTTAACTTGACCACTAAAGAAGACAAAGAAGGTAACGAGCCAGTGACTAGGCCAAGAGGGATTTCAAACTTTGAGACTCAACCGCATTTGAATTTCCCTGCCACCATACTCGTGCAAAGTGATGGAAAGCCTTTTCAGTGGGATGATAAGAGTCAAATATTACATGTTCCTTCACATTTTTGCACAATTCATAAGCCTCTGCCATACCACAACTACCAAATCCTCTATATGGACCAAACCCACAGCATGCCGCCTTTGCTTCTTTGAAACCTTTAACATAATAAAAGTATCATTGTTATCTCCATCCCCTTTGATTTACCTTAACATTAGGTTGTACTAGTGCAAATTATCAGATTGTTTGGTAGATAATTAAGTACTCCACCGTCACAATTTATATGAGTTAGTTTGACTTGATACAAAATTTAAAAAAGAAAGAAAAACTTTTGTAAGTTATGGTTTGAAATAAGTCATAGATATTTGTGTAGCTATAAATCATTTCTTTAAGGGTAAAATAGGAACTTTAAAGTTAAATTATTACTAAATATAAGAATGTGTCATTTCTTTTGGATCTAACTAAAATAGAAAGTAAGTCATATAACTTTGAACATAGGGAGTACTATATATTCCATTGTCCATAGAAATAGATTACTAATATCCAAACATAAGATAGTTTACCTGGTATAACAAGTTAAAATATTCTAATGTTAGGTGTTAAAGTAATAGGAACGCACCATATGTTGAAGGATTCTCAAAGAGTTCATTAAGAGTATCAAAGATACTGAAGAATGAGTACTCGAAACCTCTTAATTCCTTCTTGAACTGTTTAAGTCTTCGCGAAAGAGCTAAATTGTGCTTCTTTACTATAGAGTTGAGTTCATCCAAGCAATCACTATGAGGACCTTCCTTAAGCAAAGCAAGACCCCTAAATCTTGGTAAACATCCCAAAGGCAGCAAATCCTGGATCCCAAATTTTCTCCCACCAAACTTGTATATTTCCTGGTTTTAAAAAAAAAAAAAAGGGGACAAATTACTTATATAAACATGTTTAATGTACAAATTAAAAATATGTATTTGGTTACCATCATGACCGTAACGAGGCTATCCATCACTATATTCATGTATTCGTGCTCTGTTGTATAAGCTAAACAAGTCATGTCTGAAGGTATATCTGGAATGTCATAAAGACGTAGATAATCGTTGTTGCCTATGCTGAACAAGTAGACTGCATTGGATAATAATGCCCTTGAACCTTTTTTCCCTAGTTGTGCCTTCAACTTTCTTCTTATAATCTTAAAATTGCCTAATTGAGTATTTAGGGAGATCACCTGTAAGGTCAAATAAGATTGTAAGAGAAAACAATAGTTGTATAATAAGGTCATATAATTTCTGAGAGGCAGTATTTGCTGATTTGGTTAAAAAATGTATCTAATAACATAACATAAGAAATTTAACTAATACTAATCGTGTAAAAATATATTTATGTATATATAATAACTTAATTTTTTGTAATATGGAGTATTATTTATTGGGGAAAAGTTAACAAAAAAGTAGTGAGTCAATCGCTACTAAAAAAATCACTATTTTTTCATTGAAATGTTAGGTGATTATTTCTAAAGATATTTGATTGTATCAGTTGGAAAGAATAGTAATCAAAAAAAATTATAAAATTTCTTATTATTTCAATGATTTGTGGTGGGAAAAACATGTATTCCTAATAGTGAATGTTCAATTAAGAAAAGTTATCTGCAAAACTCTTTTCTAATATTGTTAAACGTTATGAAATTTTTGTTGTTTTTTTAAATATTTCCAGTTGCATCTATTTATATAGAAAATCACTTTACTTCTTAACGCAAATGATGTAACGTAAAATACAACCGAAAAATAATATTAGCTGAGTGAATGGAGAAATGAACTCCAATCATTTATAACATTTTATATTATAGAAGCACAACTATTCAACTTTACCAACCTTTTCACTGTAGGTTTCATCTAGACAACCAGCACCAGCAGATGCAAAGTTCACTCCATGATTAATTGAATGATTGTGAAGAGCTTGGTAAAATGATGGAATCATTGGTAAATTTGCAAATTCCGCTAATAGTGATAAAAAATAATAATTACACTGTTAGTACATAAAACTTTTAAGCTAAACTCAAAAAATATAGAATAAAAAATTATAGAGGTGTGAAGGTACCAATAAAATCAGGGACGAGGCGGCCGTCAGAAAATCTGCCAGTAGGATGCTTAAAATATGATTTTCCATATGGCTCAAAGTTTGCTTTATAAGCTGAAGGATTGATTATGTAATTATTGTTTCCAGGATCAAACATGGAGTCTCCAAACACAAAAAGAGTTGTTGTCTCTTTGTTTTGTATATCAAAACAATTAATTGGGAAATTAAAACAAGCTAGGGATATCAAAATGCAGAGATGAAAGCCTAGATTTCCCATGGGAGGACAGGGCAAGATTAAAATTTGAAACTTACTCAATTGTTCTAATATACTTTGAATGGGATTTTATAATGGGAAAAATGACAAATATACTCCTAAATTATGGTAAATGATATGCAAATATTTTCCGTAATATTTTTGGAACATTGGTGTTCTAGCCTCCTACCGTTCAAAAACCAAAACATATATGTCCTTCACTCTGATGGAAGACCAAATAGAGACACGTGACACAATTCTATAAAAGAACCCGATTTGACCAATTAATTAAACCCAAAATTTTAAAAACCGCCCATATCCGCTGGATGAAGAAGCTCACTGGTGTGAAAAGCAAGGAGATCCTCATATGGGTTATAATTTCTGATATTTGAAGAAAAACTTTTAGGGGAACTACTGAGCAACACATCAATTTCTATACACTTGGGTTGAACAATTGGAGGAGGAGATAAGATGGTGAGTAATGGGTTATACGGGTGGGTTAAGTGGATAGATGGGCGGATATGGGCGGTTTTTAAAATTTTGGGTTGAATTAATATTGGTCAAATCAATTCTCTCCGTAGGATTGTGTCATGTATCCCTATTCGATCTTCCATTAGAGTGAAATAACATATTCTAAAAATATGACAGATGATATCTACATACCATAATTCAGGATATATTTATCTTTTTTTTCTTTTATAATTAATGGGCACCTTATTCACATTCTTTTTTACAGTAATTTTTTATTTTATTTAAGGTGGTTTGTATTAGAGGGCATATCTTGGATTTTGAAAAGATACTACAATTTGGTTTGATTTCATTAATTTTTTAATATAATAATAATTTGACGACCAAGAATACACTGTTAATGGGTTGAAAAAAACATTGCCATTTAAAACTCGGACTCATTTATCTACTATTTAAATTTGACCTTCATTGCATTTTTATTTTATTTTATTATAAATAAATGGGAATTGATAGAGCCTTCTAATAATTAATGTCAATAAGTCACACTAATAGCAATATCAAAGATAACCGACAGAAGAATCTAATTATTGGAGGCCCCATAAAAATAAAGAGGACCACTTCTAACCCCTCTTTATTTTGTTTTCCATCCGCTGTATTTGAAGAGTAAAATTGAGAATTAGGTCTCCAATCATACTTTAAAAAACTCTCTATTTTCTATTACTGTCTTTACTCAATAATAGTTGTCCAGCATTGACTGACACTTTTCTTAAGAAACAATAAATAATAAGGGAAATATTACTATATTATCCTTTAATTTTATTAAATTTAATGTTTTGAAAAATGTATTAGATGATAAATAATACTCCCTCCGTTCACTTTTACTTGTCACACTTTGACTTGACACACCCAATAAGAAAAAAATTATTGATACAGATATTTTATTAAACTATCCCCTATTAAATGGTCTTAAAAATCATTTAAAAAATAAGTATTTAATGCTAAGGGTAAAACATGGAATTTTTTTATTCTTAATATGTCAAAGTGACAAGAAAAAATAAAAAATTATTTTAGGAATAAGTGACAAGCAAAAGTGAATAGAGGGAGTATTTAATTGCTAGGATAAAATAGTCACAAAATGTAAATTATCTCAAGACTTTCTAAATTGGACAAGTATTGTTGGACAAATATTTTTAGTATAATGGACAACTATTATTGGATGGGGAGTAATAGAGAGATGAATACTGGTTCTCCAACATCTCTATTTCACTTTTTCATTATTTTAAAATAATTTCTATTGTCTTGTAATAAAATATTATTTTTCATAAAGGCTATTAGTTAACTTTCTAATATTCATAATTCTTTTTAAATGTAATATGATGTTTTAAAAAAATATATTATTTAATATATACTACTTTGATCTCGAATTAACAATATTTCAAATATTATTTTTCAATTTTCGTCACTTTAAGTGATAATTTGATATTATTATTAATTTTCACCATAAAGAATGCACAAAATTTAAATGATAAGATGACAATTTTAATTTAAAAATACAATACATAACACAATAATTTAAATACAAAATAACAATACAATACATAACATAATAATTTTAAAAGCCCCAACAATAATATAATAATTCGATAGGTCATTTTTAGATTTAGCAATATTCAAAAGAATTAGTGTTTAATCCAGCGGATTGTTGTGCTTGTTGATCCGGAAAGAATTAGTGTATGGAGGATGGCATATTCCTTCAAGAGGCTACGAGTACTAAAGAAACATAATACTTCCTTCATTTCAAAAAGAATAGTCTAGTTTGACTTGACAAGAAGTTTAACAAAATAAAAAAATCTTTTGAATCTTGTGGTTCTAAATTAAAGTTATGTCAAATGTACAAAATTGCTCTTTAATCTTGTAGTCTTAATCATGTCGTGAAAAACTGAAATTAAAATGTTACCAAAAAAGAAAAAAGGTCATTCTTTTTTAAATAGGAAAATGAGTCATTTTTTTTTAAACTGAGGGAATAACATTTTTTTGCAGTTTTCTAAAAGAAATAACTAAAAGAAGTTAAAAAGAAAGTAAAAAGAAATGGAATGCAAGAGGTATTAATGAAAACATGGACTAGACAATATTTGTGAGGGACATGTAGCTTGCAGGTGGAGACCTGCAACGCGCATGTTCGACACATGCTAGAAATATATAATTAGCAACAACTCATCTCCCCTACATTCACACCTAAATTCCACAGATGGAGACTCGCGAAACGCAGTGAGGACATAATCCCATGCCTTCACATTCATTGCACCTACAACACGCATATTCCTAACATTGATTAACTCGGCGATAAATATGCCTCATATTACTTAGGCAAAAAATTCAACCTATTTTAGAACCTAAATGAGACTCAGACTTCACAAAAGATCAGTGAAGCTTTATTAAGCAAACTTAACGGCATACCTTAAGAATGATGCTACCCATCAATCATCGAGAATTTCAAGTCATACATACAATTAAGCACAGATAATCAGAAGGTATAATCAACTCTCATTCACAACAAATAGTCTCACCACTCATTATTATTGTTGATCTTATACTCCTAAGATACTAGAACAAAAACTTTGAAGAACTTGGTAAGAAATAAAAAAATATAAAGAGTACTTTCAAAACAAAAAAATTAAAATGAGTTGCCTGTCGTTGGTCGACATCACTTGCCCGAAGCGCATAAGCCACGTCAGATGCATGTAGGCCTTGGCTGATGCAGCCTGCCGTTGGCCGACGCCGATATCGCCCAACCGATGCGCACGCCACGGCTGATGCGTGCAGGCCTTAGTTGATGTTGCATGCCGTTGGCCGACGTCGATTGCTCGATGCGCACATGCCACGTCAGATGCGTGCAGGCCTTGGCTGATGCTGCCTTCCATTGGTCGACGTCGTCTGACCGTTGTGTGCAGGCCAAAGGTGATACGGGTAAGCCACGTTTGACATCGGCTGACCGTTGTATGTAGGCCAAGGTTGATAAGGGCAGGCTAGGCCTGACGACGGCTAAGCGATGTGCATAGGCCACAGTCGATGTGGGCAGTCCACTACTAATGTCACCTGGCCGATGCCGCCTGCCATTGGCAAACGTTACTTGCACGAATCACACAGGCCATCTCTAATGCGTGTAAAAATTGGTTGATGCTACTTGCTGTTGTTGACGCTGATATCGCCCAGCCGATGAGTATACGCCACGAATGATGCGTGCAGTCCTTGGCTGATACCCCTTGCCTTTGGCCGACTTCGCTTGCCCGAAGAGCACAAGCCACGCTAGATGCGTGTAGGCTTTGGCTGATGTTGTCTATGTTGTCCGACTCCAATGTCAGCCAATAGATATGCACATGCCACGGATGATGCGTACATGCCTTGGCTAATGGTGCTTGCCGTTAGCCGACGTCGCTTGCCCGATTAGCACATGCCACGTCAGATGTGTGCAGGCCTTGGCTTTGGCTGCCTATCATTAGCCGATGTGCGCAGGCCACGAACGATTCGTCTAGGCCATGTCCGACGTCGGCTGACCGTTGTGTACAGGCCAAAGGCGATGCGGGCAAGCCACGTCTGACTTCAGCTGACCATTATATGTTGGCCAAGGGCGACGCAGGCAGGCCACGTCCGACAATGGCTGAGCAATGTGCGCATTCCACGACCTATGCGAGGAGTCTGCGACCAATGTCACCTTATCGATGCCGCCTGCCTTTCGCCGACGTCTCTTGCCCGAAGTGCACTAGCCACGTCAGATGCGTGCAGGCTTTGTTTGATGCTGCCTGCCGCAGGCCGATGTCGATGTTGCCCAGTCGATGTCACCCAGCTGATGCGCACACGCCATGGTTGAAGTTGTCTGTTGTTGGACGACGTCGCTTTCCCGATGCGAACATACCACGTCAGATGTATACAGGCCTTGGCTGATGTTGCCTGCCGTTGGCCGACGTTGCTGGACGAAGTGCACAGGCCATGGTCGATATCACCCAGCCGATGTGCATACACCACGATTGATGTGTGCAAGCGTTGGCCGATGTCACCTGCCGTTGGCCAAGCGCACAGGCCACAAACGATGAGCCCAGGCCACGTTTGATGTCGGCAGACCGATATATGTCGGCTACAGATGATGCTGGCATTTAACGTATGACGTCGGTTGATCGATATGTGCGGGCCACAGATGATAGTGGCAGACCAAGTCCAACGTCGGCTGACCGTTGTGTGTAGGCCAAAGGCGATGCGAACAAGCCACGTCCGATGTTGGCTGACCATTTTGTGCAAGTCAAGGGAGATGCGGGCAAGCCATACCTAACGATGGCTGAATGATGTGCACAGGCCACAGCCGATGCGGGCAGTCCACGACCAATGTTGCATGGCTGATATCGCCTGTCATTGGCCTACGTCACATGCCCGAAGTGCACAGGACTCGTCAGATGCATGTAAAAATCAGCTGATGACGCTTGCTGTTGGCCGACGCTGATATCGCCCAGTTGATGCGCACACGCCACGGCTGATACATGCAGGCCTTGGTTGATGCCGTCTTTCTTTGGCCGACGTCGCTTACCTGAAGTGCACAAGCCACGTTAGATGCGTGTAGGCTTTGGCTGATACTGCTTGTCTTTGGCCGACATTGCTTACCCGATGAGCACATACCACGTCAGATGCCTGTAGGTCTTGGCTGATGCTGCTTGCCCGTTGGCCGTTGCACGTAAGCTACGAATGATGTGGCCAGGCCACGTTCGATGTCACTTGGCCGATGGATGCAAGCCACGGATGATACGGCCAGGCCACGTTCAACGTAGGCAGATCGATATGGCAAGGCTACGGACGATACTGGCAGGCTACGTACTATGTCGACTGATCGATGTATGCAGGCCATGGATGATAATAGCAGCCCACGTCTGATGTTGGCTGACCGTTGTGTGCAAGCCAAGGGCGATACGGGAAGGCCACGCCCAACGATGACTTAGCAATTTTCACTGGCCACGTCCGACGTCGGCTGAGCGATATGCACAGGCCACAGCCGATACAGGCAGTTTACGACCAATGTTGCCTGATCGATGTGCACAGGTCACGATCGATGAGTGCAGCCCACACTAATGTCGCCAGCCGTTGTTCTACGTCACTTGGCTGAAGCGCGTAGGCCACGTCAGTTGCGTGTAAAAATTGGCTGATGCTGCATTCCATTGGCCGACATCACTTGCTCGAAGCACACAAGCAACGTCAGATGCGTATAGGCCTTGGCTGATGTTCGATGCCGATGTCACCCAGTCGAGGCGTACATGCCACGGTTGATGCGTGCAGGCCTTGGCTGATACAGCCTGCACTTGGCCGACTTCGCTTGCCCGATGCGCACGTGCCAGCTCAGATGCGTGCAGGCCTTGGCTGATACTTCCTGCAGTTGGACAACGTAGTTTGGTCGATGCGCGCAGGCCACGGTCGATGTTTCCCAGCCGATGCGCACATGCCACGGTTGATGTGTGCAGGCCTAAGCCTATGTCGTTTGTAGTTGGCCAATACGCACAGGCCACAGAAGATGCGGCCTGGCCACGTTCGATATCGGTAAATCAATATGTACAGGCTACAAATGATGTTGGTAGACCATGTCCGACGTCGGCTGACCGATGTGTACAGGCCACGGACGAAACTGGCAGCCCACGTCCGACGTCGGCTGATCGTTTTTTGCAAGCCAAAGGCGATGCGGGCAAGCCACATCTAACTTCAGCTAACTGTTGTGTGCAGGCCAAGGGCGATGAGAGTAGGTAACTCCCGATGATGGCTGAGCGATGTGCACGGGCCATGGCAGATGCAGGTTATCCACGACCAATGTCGCCTGGCCAATGCCGCCTATCGTTGGCCGACGTCGCTTGCCGAAGCGCACAGGCCATATCAGATGCATGTAAAAATCAGTTGATGCTGCGTGCCGTTGACTGACGCCAATGTCGCCGAGCCTATGCGCACACGCCACTGCTGATGCGTGCAGCCCTTACCTGATGCTTCCTGCCATTGGCCGACGTCACTTGCCCATTACGCACATGCCATGTCAGATGCGTGTAGGCCTTGGCTGATGATGCTTGTCGTTGGCCGATGCGTGCAAGCCACGAACGATGCGTGCAAGCCACGAACGATGCAGTCAAGGTACGTCCGACATTCGAATATCGATATGTCCAACCTATGGACGATGCTAGCAGGGAACGTCCAACATTGACTGACCGATGTGTGCAGGCCACGGACAATAATGGCCGCCGACGTTCAACGTCGGCTGACCGTTGTGTGCAGGCCAAGGGCGATGTAGGCAGGCCACGACCAACAACGACTGAGCGTTGTGCACAGGCCACGGTCAAAACTTAAGGTCAGAAATAAGCTCTGGCAGAAATAAGCTTTCAAATGTTACAACTTATTAAATTTCTTCTTCTTGTTCATCATTCTCTCTGTTTCATAAAAAAACTTTTGTCGAAATTTTGGATAAGCGAGGTGAGTTATGAAGGATACAAAAGTGATGGAATTATTGTTGGACAAACGATTTCTTTTGTGAATCTTCAAGTTCATCGAATATCCTTTCGATTTTGATTCAAGATTGTCAAAAATTTTGAGATTCAAAATTCTTCTCTCAATTCATTGAAGATCCAAAATTGTTGAAAATTTTGAGTTTCAAAATTATTCTCCTAGTTCATTGAAAATCCTTTCAATTTTGATTCAAAATTATCGAAAATTTTGAAAAGATACATAATAAAGATCCTTTCAATTTAAATTATTAAGTATTGTATTTCTAGTAGATACATTAAATAAGAAAGTGTTGCTTATAAGATTTTAGGTTTGAGATCGATACATTATTGTTTAATAATTGTTATGTATCAGATACATTTAATATAAATTCGAATTTACGTATCATAACTAAAAAATTAGTACATGATTCATTATTATTTATGTATCTTATTTTGTTTGAGAAATACTATAACTTAAAATTAAAAATACATGTAATTGTTCCAAATTAGCTTCTTTTTGTTGTGTGTGTGATACATAACACAAAATTTATGTATCAAGTACATTTATACTGAACATGATAAACACTAATAGAAAATTCAACAACATTAGAGTTATGTATCAATACCTCAAATATGAACATGATACATTGCATAAAACAAAGGTTATTGTAGCAGTAATGTATTGGATCAATGATAACACTAACAAAGACTAATTTAAGACTCAAAATAAACTAGATACATTAAAAATATGTATCTTTAATAGTGATGGTCGTGCAATGACAGATCCAACTTTTTTCTTCTTTTTTTTGGATGTTTTTCAACAGTAGATACATTAAAAGAAAATAAATATTTTTCAAGAAAAATTTTCAACGACGATATGATTAACTAAAATTGCAAAGGTTCAATAAGATTTCAATGGGAGCAGGGGGCGGAGATAATTTTATTTTTATTTTTATTTTTTAAGATGAAAAAATGAAAAAAAAATAGAAAATTGAAGTGATGGAAAGATATCTACCTCTTGAATAATTTGAAATCATTAATTAGAAATAGAAAGATTTGAAATTCAAAAATAGATTAATTGATGTAATTATGGATAGATTTGTGGCGTGGAAAAAGGAAGAAAAATATGGGTATGAGATTTCAAATTAATGTAGCCGAAAAAGGGGATGATGGGAGGAAAAGAAGGGATCTTTGATATTTTTTGAAACGGTAAGGAAAATAAAAAAAATATGATAATAAATAGTGTGTAGTTAAGTAATTTTTCCTAAATTTTATGAGTTTTTGGCCAAAATTATCTTTAAGTTATGCCCAAACTTCAACTATATCCTTAAATTATTTAAAAGTGAACGATTTTCACGATTCTACTTGAATTTATTAGAAAACTAACAGATCCCACAAAAATCAAGTCATCCCTTCGTAATGATTAATTTTAGATACGCCAAAAATACTACTGTGAACCCTTTCAATAATTTTGATTATGTCACGCATTTTTCATGTAATTTGATATTAAAATATTATTAGTTGAAATATGTTTCTTCTCAATTGAATATGCTAGAAGCGACGTTTATTGGAGACTTCCGCTTCTAATAATGTAAAATGAAACTCAAATGCGAGACATAATCAATATTTTGATCACTCAATATCAGATTGGCCCAAAAATTTATTGATCTAGATACAGTTTTGCTTTAAAAAAGGTAAAGATAATTCAGCTCCAGCTTCTTTCCGTTACTAAATGAGAAAAAAACAGATCATGTATCCTCATACCTTCCAAACTTTTTTTGTTTTTTTAAGCAATGGTGTCTAAGAATTTTAATAATTTTTTTCAAGAACTTCTTATAGCAGGTAATGAAATTATGCAAGAAATTTTTTGTTGATAATCAAGTGAACTACTCATATTTTTGTAGGATCGCTTAGTTTTTTGACGATATCTAACAGAAGGATAAAAATTGTTCACTTTTAAATACTTGAAGGATATTTTTGCTAAGAATGATACTTTAAGGATGTTTTTGGCCAAAAACTCTAAATTTTATTGTATCATTTGAATTCATAAGGACAAAAAGACTCATTTTATGTAATGACTGAGTTGGTATGATTCATCTTTACTTATTATTTAATAATATTATTTTGGTATTTATTCTACCTTTCTTGTAGTAGTTCTACTCAGTATCCTACAATTTCTTATGAATTTATCATTTAAATTATGGATGTGGTGATATTATGCAACACGAAAAATAATATAATCTATCCAAATATTATATTTAATAAAATAATATAATATAATATAATATAATACGATATATTATGAAATGAGATGTACCAACGATTCAAACAGAGTATAGGATTTGAGCAGAAAAAATGATAAAAATGTCACTTATGATTTTCGTTACATCCAAGAAACAAAATTGGAATTGATTTTTGAATAGTTTTGACTCTTGATATTTATTTTAAGTGAACATTTTTAATTGATAAAGTTATAGATAAATGTATACATATATGTACTAAGTAAACTAATTTATTAATATGGTTGAAGTATACATAATATATACTACTTAAGGATGATTTGATTGGGTGTATAAAAAAATAATATTGAATATGGTAAATTTTAGTAATACGAATATTACTTATATTTGTATTAGTTATGTTTGACATTATTTTTTTATTTAATATTTGATTTGATGAATTAAAAATAACATGTATACATAATTTCAAAAAAATAAGAGAAAATACATAATTACCCCATTAAAGTAAGATCTGTTTTTTAAAAAAGACACTTGAACTTTGTAGGAGTCCTATTACCCCTTGTTCTTATTTAAAATGAATTTAGGCGGAATAACCTGGGAGGCCCCTGTACTTAGTTTCGTTTGTCAGATGAACCTTTCTACTCATCACTTTGCTAAATGGACCCTTAAACTCGATGAAACTCTATTTTTTAAACCTCAATGACCATTGACCGAGCTTATGTGGCACTAAAATGGCTAAGTTGGACAAATACGTGACCACACGCGTTTTGAAGCAAGTGAATACAATATTGTTATTTTAAAATTGTCAAAATTATAAGATAAAACAATAATAAATAAATTTTAAAGAAAATATTAAAAACTCCTTCTTCTTCACTCCACCCCACCTCGCCCCAGCCCCACCCCTTCTCTCTTCTTCTTCAGCCCCACCCCACCAATTTTCTCTTCTTCTTCTTCTTCTTCAACCTCAAGCCCCACCCCCACCCTCCCCCGCCCCTACTCTTTTTCTCTTCTTCTTCAACCTCAGCCCCCATCCACCCCCACCCCCACCCCCACCCTCCCCCGCCCCTACTCCTTTTCTCTTCTTCTTCTTTGACGTACACATTATCATTATAAAATCATCCAATAAAAAATTGAAAAAAGTTTTTGCAAGAAAATATACCATTCACCATTTTTATGAACTTAATTCTTTAAGATCTATTACTTGAACTTACAGATAAACATATTTTTTTTCAATTTGAAGTTTTCTTGATACCTCTTTTTATCAAATCAAAATAAATAAAACCCTAAAGCATGTGCAAGAACTAATTATAATCTATCACATTTTGTGATAAAGAAATTTTTGTAGCGTGAACTATGAAGAAAGATGAAAATGGTGATTTTTATTTTTGGGATGAAAATAGAAGGTGGGAAGGGGGTGAAATGAGTACAGTGAGAGAGAGAAAAAAAATGCATTTTTTAATATTATTTATTTTTGAATATTTAATTTCTGTTGTGTCGTTAGAAAAATAATAATAATAATGACGTGTCATTAACATTGACGTGGTATTTCATGTGTAAAATGAGTGTACTACATGCACACCCATCGGATGAGAAAGGGGTCTAAAATATTATGTTTGAATGAGTTTAAGAGTTCAGTTGGCAAAGTCGTAAGTACAGGGATCCGACTTACAAACCAAGTCAAGTATAAGGGTCTCTCAGGTCATTCCGCCATGAATTTATTGTTCCATTACGTGCCTACGTGGCATGTAGAGTGTAGTTCACTCTCTGGTTGAGAGTGAGCTGAATCAAAAAGTAAATGAATATTTATTTAAGCATTTATTTAATTAGAAATATTTTTTCTTTTCTTTTATTTATTTTATTGTACTTTCTCAATTCTTTATTTTGTTATCTTCTTCCCCAAATTTCAAAAGAACCAACTACCTCTTCTCTATCTTCTTTAACTTAGAAGACCCATTTACTTCACTCATTTTTTTCTTGTCTTCTAGCTTCTCTTTGTTCCTTTTTCTTGTTTTGCCCTTATTTTTTTTCAATATAATAATAATTGTAAACCTCCTTGATAATATTGTTCCTTTTTTAAAAAAAAATAAAAATAAATTGTTGTGTAGTTCTTTAGCATGTAAATAAAGAAATTTCTTCGATTTGAGAGTATTATAGAATTCCACTACCTTCATCGTAATGGAGTTTCGCTGCATAATTATTGTAATTTTGAAAAGGAGATGGCAGATTGGAGGCGATTATTAATTTTCAATATATAATTTGTTAGTAATTTTCTTTTTGATTTAACAATAATTTGATGATATTAATGGTGGAGATGATATTATTATAGTGACGTGATAAATACTACTCTGGAGGATTGACAAAGATGGCAACTAAGTAGATTGGTGATCGCAACTAGCAGGGACGTATCTAGAGGGGGTGCCGTGGGTTCACGTGAACCCATGTTATATTTTTTATAAAATATTTAAATATAGATGTGTGAACCCACGTTCAAAGTATCATATAATAATACAATGATGATTAGGTGCACCCCTCTAGGTGAGAATAGAAATTTAAATCTTATATCTATCTTGTCTTTTACTAACACCTCTCTAAGTGGTTATTGGTTACACTTTTGACGTTTCAACTAATTATTCTTTTGTTTTTTTCTTTTAATCTTTCAAAATTTTCAAGTGTGTTATATTGAAAATTCCTAAAAAAATTAGCACTGTAAAAATTTTATATAATTAAATCAAATGTGTATATTAAAATTTAAAACTAGTAGCATTATATGTTTTGGACCTATAATTTTTAAAATTTAATCGTTCATATTAAAAACCTAAAAGTCAAACCGATCAAATTTATATTTAAGATACATTTTTTTTTGTAATTATGCACCCATCTTGCGAAAATCCTGGATACGCCTCTGGCAGCTAGAAGGATTGAAGAAGAGTAGAGGAGGGTAATGATGAATGAAGCAGAAAGAGAAAAAGAAAAGAAAATGAAGAAAGAAGAAGAAAGAGAAAAGAAAAAGAAAAAGAAGATTAAGTTAATAAAATAAGAAAAAATAAAATTAACACGTGACAGATAATAACTAATGGGTGATTACACTTTTTTTCTTGCAATTGAGGGTAACTGAAAAATGTGGTATCCACAACACTTTAAAATTGTTTAAGGGGGTATTAGGACCCCACAAAATTGAAGTATATTTTTAAAAAACATATTTTACTTTAATGGGGTAATTATGTATTTTCTCAAAAAAATAATAATCTTTGTTTATAAAAGTATCTTCAATAAATATAGTAAAATAACGTAAAAAAAAAGTTTTGTAGAGCAATTGTGTCTTTAATTACGCTAATGCATGACTTAATAATCTTTGCATTACTAATATCACATATTTTGATATTTTCATATATTAATTATATATACCTTAATATCAAATAAAGTATATAATGTTTGCATTAGTTATACATAATGTGACTCTACTATTGACTTCAAGCAAAATTATTGAAACATATCGATATCGAAGAAAAATCAATTTGCTTATTCTAATTTTTTTTAAAAAGTTTAATATGCACCTTGAAATAATCATAAAATTGACATGGTATAATATGTTGTTTAAAATAATTAATCAAATCATATCATTAATACCTCTAAATATAATTAAACATAAGATAAAAGGATTTTGCATTTTATCGAATTATTATCTTTTCTCCCTTGCATCAAATCATCTTTGACGATTTTAATAATAATAACAATATATTTAATTTAATTTTATAAGTAAAATTTAAAAACAATAAAATATACGCAAATATTATGGCCTTGCCTTAGGTTCTTTAATGGTTTGTTTGGTGTGACATAAATATTTTCAAAAACATAAAGTTCATAAAATACCCCAAAATTCTATCTTTCGCACAAAAGATAAGGCAATCCAATTCTCAAGCTATCATCAATGGAAGCTGCTCTCTTCAGCTTACCTTCTTCTTCCTCTCACTCGTACCCATTTTCCCTGAAATCCCACTTCAACAATCCCTTCATAACCTCCCATTCCAATTCTCACCTCAAATCAAGACCCAGAACTCTAACTATCCGTTCAGCCATTAGCAGAACCAAGAAAGAAGAAACAGTCGAAACAGTGAAGCAACAGCTTGAAGATTGTTATCTCTTAGCTGGAATCAGTTACAAGGGGTTAACAGTTAAGCAATTTCAAGATCTTAGGGCTCAACTCCCAGAAACAACAAAGCTTCTTGTTGCTAAGAACACATTGGTACTTAAAGCAATTGAAGGGACAAAATGGGAAGCATTGAAACCGTGTATGAAAGGAATGAACGCTTGGTTATTTGTTCACAGTGAAGAAATCCCAGCCGCTTTGAAACCTTATAGGACTTTTCTAAGGGAGAAGAAATTGGAAGAGAATGATTTTACTGGTGGGGTTTTTGAAGGGAAGTTTTATGGACCTGATGAGTTTAAGGTGCTTGAGAATTTGCCTACAAGGGCTGAGATTTATTCACAGCTTCTTGGGTCTCTGAAAGGACCGGCTTCAGCTGTTGTTGGGACTATTCAAGCTCCAGCAAGGAATTTGGTTATGGTGCTTAAAGCTTATGTAAAGAAATTGGAGGAAGAAGGTGGAAGTCAATAATTTTGTTGTAATTCTTGGATATGGTAAGTTAATGTTATTGTCAATTTGGTTCAATATTTGAAAGTTTTCTGAAAGATGGAATTTTGTAAATTTTATGTTTTTGGTAGAATGAATTAATCCTTTGCCAATTGTTCTAATTAGTGTCCTCGTATTTGGCGGATAATTAACTGGATTACTTCATAACTGTTTGAGAGGATTTGTGTTCTGTGAAATGTGCTGTCTGCACTTTCCATTATCACTGAACCAAGAAATAGTTTGTCTTCCTGCTCCAGCTCACTATATTTGTCAAACATGAAAAGTGCAGGTCGGTACACTAAGCTCTCTCTATTTGCTGAGTTTGGGCTTTGGTGGTAGTCTGGAGGACTGTGTAGCTTTATTCATGCAGTTTCTTGCTATTGTTATATGTTGCCATCGGTTGTTTATTGTATTTAGATGATCACACTATATTGTTGATGTTACTGTTCCTTGCATATATGCTCTGCACTGCTTTCCTATTACTAGTTGTCATGCTTTCTTTACTGTCGTTTTCCCTTTTCATTAGTACTTTGATTTACTTCACTTGAGCTGAGGGTCTTTTGGAAACAGCCTTTGTACCTCCACTAGGTAGAGGTAGGGTTTGTGTACACTCTACCCTCCCCAGACTCCACTTTGTGGGATTTCTCTAGGTATGTTGTTGTTGTTGGGAAATGGCGGACCTCATTGCATCTATTGCTAGCAACCTTAGTTTGCATTTCTGCTAAAGGTTGTTTCTGTGCTTAAACCATGACCTCTTGGTGAATTGGGCAGCAGCTCTTGCCATTGTACCAAACTCTCCCCTTCCTATGTAGTAAAATAGGGTAGAATATTTTTTTAAAAAAAGAAGCAGCAGCAGCAATCCTACCTCTTATGAGACACATCTTCCACTTTGTAACTGAAAGGGCTGAATCTTCTGGCTTTGTCACTCAGTCCTTTATCTCCTCTTTTCCCCTTCCAGCATTTCAAAACTTACTTTAGTTTTGCGTGGCTATAATCTGGTGGATGATTTCTCTTTAGAAATAAGTTCACTAGTTCAGTGCCTTTTGTTTGGGGAAAGGATGGACTAGTTGTTATAGTCGGTGAATAAAATTATTTTAGAACTTCAATGTTGTTTACTGGAATAAGTTAAAGACGTCTGAGAGATATTATTAGGAGGACAAGGGAGCAATGTCATTGATCTGGCACTCAAGCCATCTGAGGTTTAGACATAACAAATTACTAGGTGTGCAAGGATATTCTACCATTCGTGATGATGCCAAAGATTTACTTCCCTGCTACACAATAGGACTTTTTGCTCTATGAGATGCACTGTTCTACTGATGGTTCACATCTAAAATAGGGCAAGATTAGTCCGTTAAAATGTGAATACAAGGGACTAATCACAAGTTATTAGTATTGCTTATTACTTTTGAACATTCTGATGCTAATATGAGAAATCAGCATAAGCAAAGGCCTAGTCTGAAATGCTGGTGAAGAGATCTTACCTTTGCACTATGCTGCTTGTTGTTTTGTTTTAGCCAATAGCCGGAAAACCAAGAAAATGTTGATGACCATCGGTTCATCCAGCCTTTACTATGAACTCTCCTTTCACTGCTCTTCTGCAACAAAAGAAATTTCATGTCTCAGGGTATATCTTTGATGTTGAGATTCTCCTCCATAGCAACTCCACCTGAAAATGACTGCACTTCCTTCCCCAAATATTCTCCTTTTTTGAGAATAGTTCCGCCTTCTGTTTCTACCTTGCAAGGTTGTTCTGTTGGTTCTTGTTTGACTTGCCATTCATGCACTAAACTCTGTTTCAACTCTCGATTGAAGTTTCATCTCAACATATATTTGTGCTGTGAATATAATTTCGACGACTTCTCTAGAGTTCTGATGCTTAAGTTTTAGTAAGCTTTCAAGCATGCAAATTCCATTGTATCTCATTGTTAGAGTCCCACATTGGTTGGGGGAATGGAGTGGTGGTCTGCTTATATGGACTTGGGTAATCCTTCCCACGTGAGGTAACTTTTGGGGTTGAGTTAGACCTAGAAGTCATATCTTTACAACATTGATTTGTGCGGAAGGAGTAAATTTCCTTCTGTCTATCTAACTTGTCTTAGATGAACGGCGAACTCTTCACTTATGAAGCTCTGTAGGTATTTCAGTTTCATTAATGTGTATCATGACCTGCTTTGAAATGCTTTACTTGAGCCAAGAGACGAGAGCCTATCAGGAACAACTTTTCTACCTTCGGTAGGGTTAAGGTCTACGTACACACCACCTTTCTCAGACCCTACTCGTGGAATTACACTGGATATGTTTATTGTTGTTGTAATGTGTATCATAAAAAAATGATCTGTATTGAACTGGAGGCTCGAATACAGAATTCTATTACTGCCTTTTTAAGTCCTTTCTCATTATGAAGACATTCTACTCTGTTCCTACATGATTTGTGCTATCATTGCTTACTACGTCTAAGGGCTCGTTTGGACATGATTTATTATTTGATGTTGAAACTTTGTTTGGATACACAATTTGAATTTTTAAATATAATATTCTTTAATATAGTACGAACAATCTTCTCGCACTGAATACAGTTTTTATTACTTCGCAAAATTTAACTCTCAAAAAAAAAATATGACAAGTTTGACAACTAATATGAGACGAATAAAGTATTACTCTCAACCCTCAGTTTCCAACTCTTCTTGCCTTGTTCCATCTTGGAGTTGCTTGGACTTCATTGTTGTGGTATTCATTCCAAATAATCAACAAAATTAAATTATTTTACATTATAAAACCAACAAAATGGATCAAAAACTATAAATTTTAATCTAGAAATGACAAAAATTTCTATCGTAATTAGGACACTGAATTTATAATATGAAATTTAGATATTTAAGGATTATATAAAAATACTATAAATTACAACTTTTAGTATTAAAATTTAAAAGTATTTAAACCTAGTATCAAGTCCAAAAAATATATATTTAAATTTCAAATTAGTAATAGCGTCCTATAGAATAAGAAAATGAAGAAAAAGTATATATTACCTAGACATCACAAATCCAATTCCGAATTATATATATATATATATATATATATTAGATATCTTGTAATAAATTTTTGTGGCCGAATCCTTCTTTAAATAGCATATATAACGAGAATTTGGTATATTGAATTATTTTTTTATTAATACCAACTATCATTGTCAAGTGATTTTAAGATAATAGTATACATTTAATAATTATAATTAAGTGATTATATATAGTGTTTACAAACAAATAACATGCCATTATTAATTTGGTGTAAATATATCAAATAACTTTTAGTTTTGCACTATTTCATTAATGATTTATTTTGATTTTGCACTCATATTTGATACTTATATTGAAGTCTCAACTAATTTATATTCAAACCATATAACACTCATTAAACAAAAAGGTCATTTAACATGATTTATTTTATTTTTAGGCTCGAAATTTAAAAAATGTGATAGTTATCTTTACCTTCACAGTATCTTTATTGGGAGTTATTTGATATGTGGAACAAACATAGATAATTTTGAGATAAAAATCATTTTATCGATTATTTTTTAAAATACATCTCAATATTAACTAGTTTAAATGTTTAAGTATAATAGACTAAAGACCCATAAAATTTCATTCATATGATAACTAACTCATTAATTTCTAACATGTATTTTAATAATAATCCCCTAGTGACACTTAAAATAAAAACCAATAATTCAGAAAATAAACTCGCAAAAGTACAAAAGTATAATCTCTCAAATACAAACAGGGCAAAAGCGAACTTGTCTTCTCCTCTTTTGCCTTCTCGGAGAAAAGAAGAGAAAAAGCCATTCGAATACGGCAGAGAAGCAAAGAGCAAGCATTTCTAGTTCTACCAAACTGTACAAAGCCTCTCAAAGCAGCATCAGTAGCAGAAGAAGAAGAATCTGAAGAAATGGACGATTACACTAGAGAAATGATGGACCTCAAAACCCTCGTTACACGAACCCTAGAGAAGAAAGGCGTCCTCGCTAAGATCCGAGTAATTAAGCCCTTTTCTCCTCTACATTTTCATTTTTTAAAATGCATTTGCTTATAATTTATTTATTTTTTGACGTAGAATGATCTTAGGATCCGATCTGGTTGTTACGTATCAATGATTTATGATATTTTTAGTTTTTTTTTTTTTTTTTTTAAAATCGTGGTGTCCGAGCCAGCTTATGAGCAGTTTGACTCCTCAAGTACCGAGTAACTCTGCCAAATGCATGGAAAGAAGTCACCTACTCCCTTCGGCCCTTTAAGGAGTTGTTTGGTGTGAGGTATAAGATATAATAATCCTAGGATAAAATGCAGGATTATTTTATAGTGTGTTTAGTTGGAGCTATTCGGTAATCCTTGGTTTGTTTATTCCACTATTTATACCTTAGTGATGGGATAAGTTATCTCATATATATGGTGCAATAACGTATATCAGGATAATTAATCTCGAGATAACTTGTTCCCAACCAAACAACTCATAAGTGTCTTAGTTTGATTGGGCACAAACTTGATGAAGCAAGAGAAAATTTTGAATTTTGTGGTTTTAACTTTAAAAAGATGTATGTAGTACTTTTAAATCTTGTGTTCTTAAACGTTCTATGGAGGATGTTAGAATTGGAAAACTTACTAAATACAGAAAGAGACTCTCTTTTCAGGACAGACCAAAAAGGAAAGTAAGACACTTTTAATTGAGATGGAGGGACGGAGGGAGTATTATTTTGCCGCCTTTGGAATTTGAACTTGAGACCTCGTGGTTCTCAATGTGCAACTCTATATTATTTCAACGATAGTGTGGATTGTAGAATCGATGAAAAGGATGTATTTGGAACTGTATTTTTATTTTATAAATAACAATAACCAAGATTTAAGACAATGCTTGTGATTACATGATCAGGGGTTCCCCTATACAAAAACGAATTGTACAAAAAGCCTATTCTTGTAGTGAATTGATGAAGTCTAGGATGTTGTTTTCATCCTTTAGCTACACAATTGTAGTAAAAACTAAAAACTGATGATCTCTAATTGTCGTGTCACATTTGCTTCCTTTGAATCAGGTCATTCTTTTCTTGTTGTAGATTGTATTCCGTATAAGATATTTTACAAATTGTACATATTTTATGGTGTGACGATTGTAGGCTGAACTTAGAGCAAGCGTTTTTGAGGCAATTGAAGATGAGGATAGGGTAATTGAGAAGGATGAAACCTTTCCTCCTGCGCTATTGGGTAGCTGCAATGATCAGGCAAAACAACTCCATAATTCACCTTCAGGTAATTTTTTATTTTTGTCCTTTTAGTTGGTTTTTTGCTTAAATCATTGAAAATTTCTGTGTTAAAGACGGAAGAGACAAACTTATCTTCTCTAGAACATTTTTATCGACTTTGGTAATATATATCAGAAAGCTGAGTTGTTTTCATATACTGCAGCAGACTGTCTATTAAAAGACACAATCTATTGTCTGGATTGACATTTGGTCGCACAACCTCTGCCAGCTCTTCGGACCTAGAAATTCTATCTAGATATCTTTTTCAGGATCTGATTCTGTGAATCTCACTCCTGATAAACCTAAGTCTAACTTGCAGATGGCTACACCTTTTGCTTTCCCAACAAATATGATGTTACTTTCCTGTTTCAGATTCAGTTAGTTTGTATTTTATGATGAAATAAGATATCCAAAACAAATTACAATCTCCAATACCAAATTTAATGTTTCCACGACGCTAAACAGTCTTGGAGAAAATACTAGAGAGTGTACATTTTCGCTTCCTTGTCAAAACAGTAAAAAAATCTTTAATTTATCTCGGTAAACATATTGAAATGCAAATATCTGTGAGCATGATAATAACACGTTTAGTACTTGACAATATATCTTTTCTCCTAAAGTACTAAGCCCTAAATTAACAATAAAAAAAATTACTAAAGCCCTACATAGTCTAATATTTCAACTTTGAGCATTTTAGGTCAGGAAATGAGTGAAATGTGTTCATTCCATCTTTTAGCGTTTCTTTCCCTTTTTTTGATTGCTTTTAAACACTATTTAAATCATGCTTAAATTATATTCCCAAAACCTCTTTTTCCTTCTCATTCTTAAGCCAAACTCATCGCTATTCTTGGTTTACTCACTATTTGGCCCTCATTATATTGTCAATGCTCCTAATATCTAGCTGGACGTGCGAGGGCGTGTCGAGTATTTCACATTGGTTGGGGGAATGGATTCTCATTATATGGTCTTGGCAATGTCATAAAGAATGTCTCGTCTGAATATACAAAAAGCAACATCATTTACAAAAAAAAACACTAAATTTTGAGGGCTATGCCCCTTGAAGTAAAACTTCTCTGGTTACTTTAGAATTTTCACAAGTGTACCTAGACATGTCTTAATTGAATCTAACTGGGATGATAATGTACCTCTTCTTGCAGTCCGTACATCAACAGAGTTGTGTTTTTGTTCTAAGAAGTGTTAAAATTTAATACATCCTCCTAGAGTATATCACTTTGCTTATTCATTTTAACGGTTTGATTGTTCTGTGTGCAGGAAGGCTACTAACTGCACTTATATGTGAATATTTGGATTGGGCTCAGTTAAACCATACACTTAAGGTGTATTTGCCAGAGTGCAACTTGGTAATCATGTAGACATGTACTGTGCTCTCCAGCGTGAATTTATAATGCTCTTCACAAAGTCTTGTCAGTATCTAGTTCTAATTACAAAGAACCCATTATGTGATTGTGCAGCCAAAGGAATCATGGAAATCTGAGCTAAAAGAATTTAGCAGCAAGAATGGATATGATCTTAACAGGAATGGTGACAGTGCTCCGTTGCTTTTGGATGTTCTTGAAGGATTCTTGAAATACGAGGTTTGACATATAAACGTTAGTTATTGATTGACATGTGTAAAGAAGTGTATCAATATGTAAAAATCAATATAAAAACTTAGTTGGTAGTAACTAATTGTTGTTCTGCTTTTGGGATCTCCAATGTTCTGGCTGTGTTGTTGCTGTTATTCCAGATGGTTGGAGGTGTTAATTTGTGTAAATTATTTTATTATAGTATTTGCAAATAACCGCTTCCTGTACTATGTGGGTCAGTATGCAAAGTGTGTCTGCTAGAAATAATAGTAAGTACTGTTTCTAATTTTGTTTAATTTTTTCCCAGAACTTCTCTCAAGCAAAGGGTGCTGGATCTCTGTCCAACACTGAAGCTAGGAATGTTAGGAAGCCTTCTTCATCTTCAGTTGCCGGGGGGTTACCTCCGTTGGGAAGGTTAGCATATAAAATATTATCACTTCTTGTACTCTTTTTTTTGGATTTAAAATTGACTTGGAACCATTTTACCCCACAGGCCAGGTCCTGCTGCGCAGTCATCTGGTAAGTAATCTAGCTGGCCCTCCCCCCTTCTGGCAGTTAATTCCCGTAGCATGAATTTCTGATATTGTTGAGTTTCTAGACAGAAGGACAGGTTCATCTATATCCGGATATAGGAAAGATGAATACAACTGGAGATACGAAAATGAAGAGCTTTCGCAAGATGTAATGCTTGCCTCATCTGCCTTAGAAAACCTTCAATTGGACAGAAAAGCTCGGAACCTTACCACTTCATGGCGGTCAGTGTTTAAACTCTCAAAGGACTTAAATTACATATTTGGTTATAATGTAATTATCTGTTGGCTTGTAATGAGTCCTCAGTTTTTGTGGATTATAGTGCCAATAAAAATCATGTTTTTTAAGTGCTCCCCAATAAAAAGACATTACTATGCTTGCAAAGTCCTCCCATTTTATTTGATAGAGTAGATGTTGTTACATCTACATATCAAGGTAAGGGTAAGGTCTGCGTACACCCTACCATTCCCACCCCTCTTGTGGGATCATTTTGGGTATGTTGTTGTTGAGTAGAAGTTTGCTACATGAGTGTCATGGGAAGTTCAAGTATATCATCGTGATAAGTGATTGCCAAGAACTGATGATAATCTGCAGAAGTTCTTGAAAAACATGCATAGAGTAGTTTTAACTTTTGTTGACATCTCCGTCGTTTGTCATCCTTTAACTTACTGTCCAGCAAATTGAGTGGTATCCCAACTTGTGCTGAATTTTGCAGGCACAGAGGTGATGGCATTTCTGAGGATGATGGCAGGATGGAATAGAGATTATATCATCTCCAAATCACTAATTATATGGGAATTGATGATATCCTTCAACTTAGAAATGCAATGTTCTAATGTACGCTATGTATGATTTATATACAATATTGCTTGTAGTAATTCGTGTGTGCTTCTCATTTTCCTTTCTTATCTTTGTTCATTTTTGTTCTCTCCCCTTATTACGTTGTTCCTTGTGTGGCTAAGCAAGCGGTGTTTTTAGTGCAATTTTCGTCATATTAATGGTTCTTGTTCTGATGCTCAAAAATATACCTAAATTATCGCCTTTTTGTGACTTTTGTATCTCAACTATTCATTGATCTCTCTTTTTATCCATCTAAGCTATCAATCACTTTGTATTAAAACCTATCTCAATCCATAGCTAGCACGTGTAGATTATCTCAATATGGAGGTGTGTTTTAATATAAAGAGAAGGTAATAATTTAGGTAATTATCTCGAAAAATTAAAGAAGACCAAAAAAAAAGTTTGAAGCACATGTGGAAGAACTGTATCTCCCTACAGTTGTGGAAACACATGTTCGTTCGAACCCTTCATTGGAAAATTATAATATAGAGAATTGCTGTAGTATAAGCATTAACAGGGTGGTGGTGGGGGGATTATAATTACTTCCATACTTGTGTGCTTGTACAACTTGGGCATCCAGCAAAATATACAACTGAAGGGAGAATACATAAGATTGAGAATGATTTTACAAATACAGCAACCCAAATGCTCTTTTTTTCTTTACACCATTTTACTGATTATTGTCTTACTTTAACGAATAAGCAACTGAATACAAAAATTATCACCTCTATTATAAATATAGTGACCAATATTGAGGGCATTCCATATTTGGTGTCATCATATGAATCTGCATCTTTAGGCCTCTTGTATTTTCTTGTCAAACTGATGGTCATTTATTTCCTTCTGCTCCTCATTCATAGTTTTGGTGTCATTAACCTCCTCGGCCGGCTTCCCCTGTTTCACTCAATTATTTTATACCGGATATTAGAACCAGCCGTAGTTTGGCTGTTAAGGAACAAAGAAACGAGAAGGCTTATATATTTTTCAATGTATATTACTACCTGTTGTCTCATTTGCTTTGTATCTTGTTGTTTATAGTCATATTATTATTGCAATTATGATTTGTTGAACCTTTTCTTTTGAGTTAAGGGTCTATTGGAAACAACCTATCTTCCTCACTAAAGTAGGGGTAAGGTCTATGTGCATCCCCACTTGTGGAATTACACTGAGTATATTGTTGTTTTATGAAAGCCATACTACTACAACTTCAACCACCTATGAGAAGTCTGGGGTTATGTAACTTTTATGTAAGATAATTTGCGGTTATACTATCAAGTGCTAATTCTTTAAAAGGTATAATTGCATCCCAACTTCTTTTGCACTTTGGAATTACGTATGTGTTGCATGGATAATATACACAAGTTAGTAGAAAATATCGGCTTAAGTCATTGGCGGCTCCTTAAAGTTGTCCGCATAATTCACTTAGACATACTTAGTATAATAATATAGAATTGCTATAGTATCTCCTTAAACTATTTTTGATCACTCCGATTGAACAAACATCACCACTCATTAAACTTATTAAAGATGATATTAAAAAATTCAACATCCTTTCGATTTTTCTTTGTCACGGATTTCAAAATAAATTATTGACGTCCATTTATCTTCACAAAAATCTCAAAATGAATAGAGAATAACGGTTGATATGAGAATGAATTTGAGCCGGAAATTTTTATTTTTGTTATGTTCGTTATCAATGGAGAAATTGATGGCGGCTGGCAGGGTTCACAGGGTAAAGGAAGAAGAAAGGTCAAAGGGTTAGGTGGGGGTGGGGGGAGATTTTATTTTTTAATCTTTTTGTGATTATTAAATAAAGTCTGGAAAGTATTTTTCATTTTTTAAAATTGAAAAATTATATTTTATTGCTAGACTGGGTCCATGTGCGATGTGTCGTAATTTTATTTGTGCTTGTTTTAAGACAATGCGTGTGAATTACATGCAGAACATTTTTTTAAAAAGTTTTCATTTCATGTTCAATAGATACATATTCCTTAATATTAGAGTGTCTAATAGGTAATAGTGCTAGTTGAGGTGTCTAAGTGGATTATATTGATAACTTTAAGGGGCCGTTGATGATATAGCCGAAAATATATGACGATTTCATTAGTATTTAGTTATATATCTATCAAAAATCGTGAAGGCTGGAGGAGTCCGGCAGTCTTACAAGTGCACATGTGATGTCTAATAACTAGGTTCATCCCTAAATTGGAGAAACTTTAGGACATACCTTGTTGCTGTCACGCCAGCCAAGTCCAAACGGTCTTGAGAGCAAACTGATCTTTCTAGCAGGTATCTCTAGTGATGATTCTTGGTTGCCCCCTACAGGAGATGAAACTTGCTGCGTAGATCTATAAAAGAACATATTCTTCCATGTTAGACAAAATACAAGCTATGCATTAATGAAGGTAGTATGTTTTTCTTATTACTACATACATAGGCATGTATTGTCCTTTGGCAACCAATGAAGCAGTTGCAGAAAATAACACCACAATCACCAGGGCATAGTGTTTAATAACGCGCCAAAATTAGAACATGTAAGTATGTGTATATACCTAGGAGAAGGTAGTACTTTATCTTGTCCAGATTGGTACTGTAAGGTAGCCTCCAACATCGATTCTGCCATAACCACCCTCTTTTCCGTCTCAGCAAGGGAAGCGATGGCTTCTTCATACTTTTCCTGCAGTTTGTTGCAAAGACACGCAGGATGTTCAATATATCAGCCAACAAATGTCATATTTCCAATTTAAATTCCGCCATCATGCATAAAATCATGAACTAGATAGGTTTGAGAAGAAAATCACAAAGAATCCGGCTGAGTAAGAATTCCCAGATTAAGAACTAGAAATCAAAATGTTTCACCACAAAATTGGATCATAGAAGAAACCTGTAGCAATTGAGAGGCATGTCTTTGAGCTGCTGCCTCTTGTTCAGCAAATATACGAGCATCTTCTGTTACCCTCTGTTCTTGCTCCACCCTCATCAAAACCTACAATAAATAGATAAACCCAAAATTTAAAGAAAGAGAGATTAGGAGATAATGTTACAATGCATCATCAAACAAGTGACAAAAATTGTCACCTGAAGCATGGCATTCTCTTGTTCTTGCTTAGCAACAAGGGCCTCTCGAAGCTCAGCAACCTGTCTTTCTAATTGCTCAACCTGAGTCCAACAGCAAATGTCAATGTTCAGATGTAATTGTGATAAATTCAATTTTTTCAAGGAAACGGAAGACGATATATGCCAAAAAGCAATCAACATATTATGAAGCAGAATATGAGGAAAAAAAGACTAAAGCAAATAAATATAAAAGCTCTAAATCCAAATGCACAGCAGGTAATGGTGATGCAGTCTATTGTGCTAACCATCTAGAAATTCCTTAAGTCTTCTATCCATACCAAAAAGATGGATGGAAGCACATAGTCACACTCACAGTAAGCCAAAAGGATTCATGGCACATTGTGTTATTTATAGATGAATGTGGTTCAGGTGTATATTTTGAGGATGAAAGTTGTATCTACCGTCGGGAATGAAGTTCAATCTGGGATATCAATGTAAGCAGGAGGAAATTATAAATGTTAGACCAGCTCTATAACAGGAAAGGCGCATAAATGCAAGCTTGAAGGAATGGACTGGAAGCTGGGTTGTTGGTACTTAGTAGGAGATGAGCTGGGGATATGATTTCCTGCTCTGAAGAAAGCACATAATTGATTTATAAAGCAGCTTCTTAAGTACCCGTGCACTCAACTGCCGCCTGTTATCCTGCTTGACCATCTCCATCAATGCTGTTTCCAACTCCTCAGCTCTGTGGACATGGGAAAAATTGAGGAAAAGGATCAGTCCCCAATCAATATGAGATCTAGTTCCCTTAGCTTCCTATACACACAAAAAGGTAAAAGATTTCATCATTCTGAAAGCTCTCAAATTAGATTTGCAGCAGAAGTTGAGAAATATTCAACTTCAATGAAACCTTTTACAGTTTAACAGGTTCCCCTAAATGGACAATTGAGCTGCCACTCAGCAAACATCATGATTTTCCGTTTCTTGGACAAGAGTTTTTGCGAGTTTTTGAGTGAGCTTCAGGCTGGCAGGGATGAGATCCCCCTCGCCCTTGAGACAATTGTAGCTGAACCTAATTACGTTTTGAATAGTTAAATTTGCACCACCTTCCCATGTTATAATCTGGTCTCACTGCCCCAAACCTGAATGTTGACAGTGCTACGGGAAGGACAAGAATAAGGAGAAAAGGTGGTAGAAAATCACAAGAGGCAGGATTTGGATAAGCAGAAAGGGCAGAGACATGGCCTCAGTTTATTTTTCACTTCTACCTTTTACTTAAATTATGAAAAAGAGGTCATTGTTGATGCAGCCGAAGTACAACATTTGGCTTCAGATATAGGTTACACCTTGATTGTAGCATAGATCATAAATTTTTGAAAATTTACCCAAAAGTATATTACTTAGCTGTTTCAAAATCAGCACATTCCTAAGGAACAGAAAGGAAAGAGAAGCTAACTAAGGAACTCCAACTCTCCCAGGACTAGTTTTGAGAGAAGTCAACCAGCACAATATTGCCTCACTAGATAAAGTAGTATGAACACACGAAATATGCACCTGAGTTCAGCAGATTTTTTCTCCTCCAGCAACTTGGACAACTCAACCTTCAGCCAGACCACCTGATTAAGGTCATGTAGCAATGTATGCAAAATAGATGGAAATCAGAATTGTGGATGACCAACTCAAACAATAGGTTATGATATTCAGATATTGGGAATATAACTTCGAGGATTTCCAGAACAACTGATCACTTGTTCGCACACACTTGTATAAACTCAGAATGAAATGGAACAAAAAAGGATAATACCCAAAAAAAATAGAGTTGGAAGTAGGAATATAAGGATAATAAAGAAAGGGAGTGGAGGGAAATGAAAACAATTTAAAAAGAAAGTAGAAGGAGAAAACTTGTGCATGATTTACCATTAGAAATTCAATCGACGTTCATTCTCTTGGTGCAGCAAGCAACTTACACATTAGCAAGCTAGATCACTTTTAAGTAATAAGGTTGCATATATCCCCATCACTAAAACTCTAATAGTTATGAACCCCAATTTATCCGCTCTCTTTTTCAATTTGTTCGTACATCCCGACCTTAGGTACATCTTGATTTGTAAACTAAGCTTAAATCGATTTGGTGTAAAGAAAAACTAAAGGTCCTGCTTCAAGGACAGTCCTTAGTCCTTCTAATAAAAATTCCTAACCAGGAGAAGTTCCCTTCAAAATGAGGCATCAAGCTCGCTGCCCAGTCAAGTTCTGCTTTATCAGGCAATTCATTCATAGTTTCCATTTAAAGCAGTATTTACTTAAAGGGAGTAGTATCTAGCTCCAAAATCCTTACTTTGTTAGTGACCATCCAAATTTCACCTATGAGCACATATTCTATATGAATAATTCTATACTGCTGGAAAGAAGAATTAATTTCAGTACATTCTGCCATTCCAGATAATTGTATGAAACAAATTCTGAAGTCCCCATTTAAGCAAAAACAAGATAAAGCAGGTGAAGCAGGAATTATAAAAGACGATCAGGAAAAGAGGTGCAAAAAGTTGAAAAGACAGGCTTCAATGGAATATGTATGGGAAAATAGGAAGAAAGTTACCTGTTCTTGGAGATCTGGAGCAGAATCTGTTTCCACATTACCATTAAGGTTCATGTGAAGTTCATCCACATAACTAGATGCATCACTATTCATCACTTCATCAGTTTTTTTATCTGTTCCAGTGATTCCAACAATTATAGATCCAGGATCATGCTCAAAACTGGAGAGTTTAGAAGCTAACCCCTGACAGTCCCTCCAAACTCGAAGTCCTTTGAACCTCTCTTCAACAGCAGCCTTCACAGCTGGTCGATGCTTATTTCTTAGTTCTTCTAATCGAGCTTCATTAACATTTTGATAGCCCATGCAGGCTGTCAGCACCAGTTGACTGCTATCGAATGTGGAGCCAGCAAGTGACTGCAACAGGGTAACTGCATCCCCTGCATCTTTTGTGGTAACTAATGCAGGTCCTGAATAACGAATGAGTACATCACTTTTGAGCTCCACAAACAAGTGAATTGAACATCAATGGCAAAGAAGAAAAGAAGCTTGCGTTAACACAATGTTTAGAAACTTTCCAACTCTCATGAATTTAAAAAATTACCATAAAGCTCCATCAAAGCAAGTGCAGTACGGAATAACATCACTCGGTTTCCTTCAAACAGAAGTACATCCCAGACTCTGAGGACTAAAACCAAAAAAGAAACATAAGAAAGGGGGTAAATAACCAGTAAGACAATTCAAGAGCCAAGAAGAAGGTTCAGGCAAATGACCTCAAACAGAATATCTCATCAACTTAAAACCTATAAATATGTAATACCAGCCATACTATAGATCAGAATTTTCAAGGCAAGATAAACCAACTGACCACTTTCCCATGGAAGCATGTTCATAAATATGGAGAGGAACCATGGTCCAGCAACCCATGCAACCTGAACTCCCAGGTAATCAAGATGATTAACTGCACGGTTGCATCAATTGGGAAGTCAAAACATATGGCAAGCAATATAATCGACAGAAATTTGGAAAATGAGCTTGAATTAAGAAAGTGAGAACAAGAGACATACCCAATTTTGGAAATTTCTCCCGCACCAACACCTCAAGAACAAGTTGGTCAACCTGATGAGAGAGAGTGTAGCAAATAAAATTGTGATCTTTATATTTCTCACAATGCAATTTATGTGAACTGCAGCAAGTAGAAGCAAAACTAGATTGTCACCTGACACTCTATCATCTCTTCTGAGTAATAGCCATCAAAATAATCATCTAGAATCCCCACTAGAGTCCTGTAAGTTTATCAACATTTTTATTCCACAGGAGTGAAACGCATTTTGCACTTCAGACCAAATAAAACTCTTAAAGTACAAGGTATTAAAGAACACAAAAGTTGTTCCAACTCTGAATTGCAATTATAGCCTCTTCCTTTTGGAAGCGGAAAACTACTGAGAAGCACCTTTGTAGAACATTATTGAAGACACATCCATCTAGGAGAACAAGATGTAGATGAAGTTCAAAACATACCAAAATGCATTTTCTTCGGGCATTAGAAGCAATAGCAGACCAGCAAAAAAATTCATGGCCTGCATTATCAAACGAGCAAAACTGAGAAATACCGAAGCGTAAATGATACGATCCTGAGAAAATCTAGTCCACTTAGAAAAAGACGGCTTGTGTATTGCCCAGACAGGTGAACCACAAGTTGAAAGAATAAGACCTTCATATGGAACTGGAAATGTATCATCATGTTTACGATCATGAAATAAAGTTTCCCCCTTTATATCTTTCTGTTCTATCTTACTCGAAAGAAAATTTTCGAAAAAAGGTTCTCCCACGGATTTTCTTTTACGATCTTTTGGCTCCCTGTTAGGTAATAGTGATAGGCATTCAAAAGAATGTGTAAAGCATTTCATTCAGGCTACAATTATTACTAACTCTCAGAAGCTCCAATGCGGGGCAGCTATCATTTGAATCCGGTAACACTATTAAAAAAAGCATTTATGTGGTGCTTCCCAAAACACATCTTAACTTTTGTTATGTGATTGCGAGAAGATTCTAAACGACACCCTAAAATATAAAATTCATTCAGAAACTGGTGATGTAGCAACTGAAGACAAAGAATGCTTTGGGCAGTATTACAAAATTCAGCAACTATCATTATATCTTCTCTAAAGATATCTGAAAAAAACCTCGCACCAGTTATCAATCAAGAAAGGAAAAAGTGGCACTAGATATTTCTAGCTCTCCAATAAGGCGATAAATTAATACCAAAACTCAATCGATAGCCAGTTTGTGATTTTTGATTTGCCAAGTCTTATGCCACATGGTCCATCCAAATGTCAAACATCAAAGCAGACATAATTAGTCCCGCACTACCACCCACAAAAAAGAGTAAGATACCACTAGCAATAGAATTACCTGACAGTAGCCTACACAGGGATTATGCCGAGCATAGGCAGTAAGTAAACGCCTTAAAGCATTTCTTCCATCCTCATCTAGAGCTGGATGTCCAGGAAATGTTCTGGGAAGATCCTGAGTCAAAAGAGCAAGGCAAGATTGAAGCCAAAATGGATACTAACCCAACAGCTACATAAAATGTTGTGGTTACTGAAAAAAAAGGTCAATAAGTAGCATGTTGGAAAGAGAAAAAAAAAAAAAAAAGTAGCATGTTCAATGACCTTCTCAATTTGCCCTCTCCAATTTTCAGGAAGAAATGCAGTATCTATGCTTGGGTCCACACAACTGCCATCCTTTGATACAGTGCTTATATCCTCTGCATTATTACCAGGTTTAGTGCCTAAAGCAAGCAAATCCTGGTAATAGGTCTCCACCCTGCGTGCCTTTACACCCACAAAGGCTTGCCAAAGCTGTGATGCAAGTGTCAAAAATATACAAATAAAGCTGATGCATGAACTCAGATAACTCAAGGAGAAACACCATAAGAAGATTTTGAGCATTTTATCTAACCTCTCCCCTGAGAGCCATGGGTACTCCACCTTGAACAAGACACTCCAGTTCTTCTTTCCAAGATGGTAAAGACTCTTGACATTTAGTAGCCAAATGACTAATATTTTCATTTAGAGAAACATCTTGCATGGAACCCATGTATAATTTGTCCATAGATTCTGATCTTTCTAAATCATAAAATTCGTCTTCTGAGTCCTCTTCAGATTCTCCTTTTGCGGCACCAGACTCTTCAACTGCAAGAGGATGTTCCTGCAGACCACGGTCTTGCTCATTTTTGGCCAAATTAACCTTTTTATTTACACGAATGCTCATCATATCCTCAATGGCATGTAGAGTTGGTCTGATCTCCGACCATATTTGGGCCTGATGAGTTTTTCTCACAACTGAGGTTGTTGTATCATCCTTCTCTATTGCACCTTCAAGATGACCCTCAGAACCACACTTTTCAACGGTTTGATTATTGTCTTCATCTCCATTCTGTGAAAAGGAGCTTGCCTTCTGCAACAATGATCCAGTATCAGGTCTGCTGGAGTTGCCGTCTGCAGACACCCCATTTATGATCAATTGGGCAGACTCTGCCTGACGTTCCAAAAAGTCATTCCACCTATCTGACCTCTCTTCCTCTTCTTCCTAAAAACAACACAAACAGATTATAACAATCAGAAAAAGATTTTTTTCTATAAATCAAAGAAAGGTTTTGCATGGTTGCTGAGAACTGTGGTAGAAGTACAATGGACGGAAGCTTCTCAACATCGTTCAGCTGGGTTTTTTTAAGCTTCTTGTGTGGGTAATTAGTTGGATGAAAATTCGTTTAGTTGAATGCTCTTCTTTCTTCTATCCCTTCTTTCTACTTTACACAAACTTCTCACCAATAAATAGGACATTAATTACTAAAACCTGTAATCATGACAAGATAGTACCTTGTAGATATTAGCATATTCACGATATCTTTGTACATGCTGAGGCCGTACAGAGAATCCATAAGCATCCCTGTTCATATTGATAGTCATTGGTCAAAATCTTTTTTAGAAGAAAGCTTGATTGAAACAAAAATCTTGATGAGAAGAAGTTCCCAAAAAATACATTAAATTAGATATTTCTTCATAATTGAGCATTACTTTTCAAAATGAATTTATTTTTTCAGAAGCTTCATGACAGCATTATAAAAAAACAAAATAAGACAATGCAAGATAATTGAACACAACAACCGACTGTTAGCCACTTCACTTGTTTAATTGTTTACCAGCCAGCAGCTTCTGCAATAGCTGATAAAATTAGGAAACACAAATTATCGAGAAAACAATCAGTTAGTATCCACTGCTTCACCAAACACTCAAAATTGCTATTCAACACTTCAAATCTCAGTCATACTACTCAATACTCACTTTAAACTCATTTATCAAAACAGAATTACAATAATCTAAAGACATAATGCATAAACAAGTACTCAAACTTCGCCTCATCTAGCAATTAAGCACTTCAACTTTGAATGTACACATCTAGACACCTCAACTAACAACTAAACACTCCAACTTGTGCTCACTGTGTCTCATGGACACACACTACACATAAATTTTAGAGGTTTCCAGATGATCATTTCATAAGTTGTAGTGTTAAGTTGTCAGCTCAGGGCAAATTTGAGCATCTGTTTATATATTATGCCTAATCTAAATAAAGTTCATTTTCAGCACTACATATCATCATTTTTTTTTCTTTTTTTGTTTTTTTGGTCCGGTGAAGTGTAATCCAGAATCCGGCAGCTTCAGACATTGGATCAAAACGATTTACAAACAGAATTACAATGTGTAAAGGTAGAAAAACGAACTGACTGTTTGTATACCTCTTATGATCGAAAGAAATGATGCAAGGATTCAACACAGTTGTTTCAGCATTCGTCTTCGTCATCATACAAACAACAATTCTCCAAAATCCTCACCGTCAACACTGATTCAAACCTCTTTCCCCCTTAAAATTCTCCGTAAAATCCGAAAAATGACTCTATTTCAACTATTTTTTTGCTAGCATTCTACTCAAATGCTCCATACTCACATGGAAGAGAGCGAGTTTAGCGTCACGTTATTCTGACGGTATGTGCTGTGTGATTCCTTAACACGGAGTTCAGAGTGTGAGAGTGAGAAAAAAGGGGAGAGATTTTCTGATAAAAAAAGAGAGATCTCAGGGATGGTGGATCAGGTTAAATGAACTAGGCCCCATTGGTTGGCCCATGACTTTTGTCCAAACTCCAAAATAACAACTCTTTACTTTTTTTCTACTTATCGATGACTATGGAGGACCAAAATCTCTCCGTTTCAAAATAAATGATATTTTTACTAATTTATTTTTAGTCAAATAAAAGTTATTTCTTCACTCATTTTTATTTGCCATTTTAATATAGAAGAAAAGACAATTGTATTTTTCTTGTTTTACTTTCAGTATTAGTTATTTATTTTCAAAATTATTTTTCAAGACTTAAGACTATACTAATTAAATTAATATAGATATTATGATAAAATATGAGTGTTAATTAATGTTTCTTTTTTTAAAAAAAAAAATAGCAACTTTTCCTTTTTCTCCATTTTTTTTATTTAACTCTCTTTATTTTATGAAGAATATTCGTGTTGGTTTTACATGCTAGTCAACTTTGGCTAGACTTTTATAATTTTAGTTTATATATTTCTTTTAAGAAAAAATTATTTTTACGCTTAAAAAATCTAAAAATTAAGACAAAACGAGCGATTGATTTGTGACTAATTAGGACAAAAGGAGTAATTGATTAGTGATTGCATGCCAAAGAAACAAAAAAGTAATTTTTTGACAAATCTAATACTGGTGGTTACAATAATCAACATGCTCATGCCTCCACCTTTTTGGTTGTTTGATAACTCAAACACACAATCTTATTATTTGAACAACTTCCTTTTATTTATACATACTAGCTAGTTGCTTCAATAGTAAATATTCCATAACTCAAAACAATACTATCTCGGTTACTTTTACTTGTTTAATATTTAAAAAATAATCTCTTTTTTATTTTTAGCTATCACTTTTAGCACGTTAAAAAAATTGTTTTACTTCCAATATTAATTATTTATTCTCTAAATCATTTCAAAACTTAAAACTGTACATCAATTGATATGGATATTATAATAAAATACTTATAATCATATCAAATAAAAGTGAACAAAAAGAGAGTTTCCAATGTTTCATTAACAAACAATATAATTGCTGGTAGAAGATTGGTTACAAGTTAAAAGGACTTGTAAACATTTTTTCATCATCAAAAAGGAAAAAAATTATTGAACTCTAAGTTTGGGAGGGAGCACTACTCCCCGAATGGAACCACGCAGCGAGAATCCGAAATAGTCGGACTTCAATGCGGGTATGTATCAAATACTGGGAAACAAAACAAAAAACAAATAATGTCTCAAATGTTATTTGACCTAGTAGCTTCAAAGATACAAGAGAATCTGAGAGATCATGATCATTACAACTTACAAGAGGAGTTCAGTTCATGTCAAATAGTATTTTGAAAGGTCTATGGTGACACAGTATGTGAAAACAACTCATTTAGCCAACACCAAAAATGGCAAAAGTATATTTAACAGGATACATACACTAATGGGGAGTCTAAATTAGTCATATGTTATGGAACAAAATTTGAAATGGTAGCTGGGAAATCGCAAGGCGTCTGATAAGTATGTATTTCGACAGAGGAGTCAAATCTAGTGTTTGTCGTTTTTGGGGATGTCCTTCAGAGGTATCTCCTTCGGCTTTGCCTTCTCCATTCCCCTACAAGAATATCAATGGCATGTCACGTCTATCTCATTCACACAAACAGAACAACGACTGCAACTAATAACCAAACAAGCAAAAGTGAAGGATTCAATATAAAGAGAAACAAATATGAAACGATAAGATGATCAAAGATTAAGATACAAGAGAAGACGAGAAATGATGAATGAAAAAAAAAGAAGCGCAAGGAGAAAGAGTATTTGAACTCGAACCTACATAACAAGAATAAAATTCATAAAACAGTTTACTATGGGACTTAGGCTTCTAACTATAGAAGAATAAAACATATTGTTTGATGTTATTATGCATTGAATTAAACTATCATATTGCCAAACTATTTTTGGATAACATATACAAGCTTCATGGTATACCAGAAGACATCATCAGTGATAGAGATCCAATGTTTACAAGCAAAATGTGGCAACAACTTTTCTCTATGCTTGGACACTAATTGGCCAGTTGTCGAGCTGTACTACCAATAGCAAAGGGGGCTGAACACTAAATGTGCGAGTGGAATGACCAACTGAACCGAACCGAACCGTTTTGAGAACTTTTCACAGGCCTAATGTTGAAGAAGAATATAAACCATTATGTAACTTCCATTCTTCTCTTCAACAGGGTACTTTCTTTCTACCCAAAGGTATAATAGCAGATATGGCAAATTTTGAGTTATGGAGGAAATTAGCAGGAAGAAAAGAACCAAGAACATTCTAACTAGAACTGATTAGTGTTAAGCCAGTCAATTACTTCTCACACTGCTACCCTTGTACAATAACACGACTAGTTCTACGAATATGGTCAGTTCTAATGCTTATCACTTAGCATTCATCAATGGATAACTTTTTCAATCCAAACAGAGATGACTAAATGCAAACTACAAGCAAAAGACGATAACAAATTTTACAGAGCAAATACTTGATTAGAAACAGGAAAGAGAAAGACGACATACTTAGCGGCGGAAGCAGACTCTTCCTCAAGCCAGTGGCGAATTTGACGAACGTTGCGCTTGAAGATGGAGGCAGACTGTTTAACGTCGCTCCTCATCAGTAAAACCACAGCGCTCACTCCCGCAACTGTCAGTATAAAGTTCGTTAACGCCATTCCAGAGATCAATTCGTTTCTTTGATTGTGAAATTGCTTGAACCTTGCGATTAATCAAGTGGAGATGAATATATGATCAGGACTGTGATCCAATTTGAATGTAAATTTAACAGTTTGCTTCAAAAATGAAACAAAACGTAATCCTAAATGAAGAAATTACAGTGATTTAATCGGCAGCGGCAGCGGTGAACTTCAGGAGAACGCCGTGAGTAACAGGGGCTGCAGTGAGTACCGAACTAGATCTCAGAGCAAGAGTGTTCATTAGGGTTTGAGTTGATTTTAGTTAAATTGAAAAACAAAATGAATTTAGTTGATTTTTTAATTATTAAATTAGGAGGATGTTTGAATTGATTTATTTTACTTCTTTTTCTTAAGATTTTTTTTTTTTTAAAAAAATGTTTGGTAAAGATAAAAGTTTTTTTTTTTTCAAAAAAAATTCAAGTACTTATTTTAGGTTGTTGCGGAGTTGAACTCAAGAAATAGATCATAAATTTTTGAAAATTTCACGAATTTAACTTGAAGTAAAATTCTGAAATTTTTAGAAATTTTAAAAACATAAAAAATTATTTTTACCTTTTTCAGTCACAAAAATTCAAAAGCTACTTCAATTTATATTCACGATCAAATACAATCTAATTTTCAATTATCATTTTTCATTTGAAAAACAAAAATTACTTTTTTCAAATTTTCATATGAAATATCCAAACATTCACCTATATGTAGAAAAAACAAATCTCTTATAAAAAAATAGCATATTTTATTTTTTATTAAATTACAAATGATATATAGAATCATAACTTTATAAGATAAAGAAAAAAAAACATAATACATAAATATGTCATATAACTTGAGATTTTTATATCTTTCAATTTTAGATATACACAAGTAAATATTTAAATTTATACAAATTTAAATAATTAGACACACACATATTATGGGACATAATAGCCTATTTATAAAGATCATGATCTTTCTAGTGATATATGGGACAAACATATATTGCGCGTGAAATGCAAATTACCATATTGATGCAAATTGAATATCAAATAAGAACATCTATATTTATTTATTTATTTAATAATATATAAATTCAAGTGTTTATTTAAACATATCTAAAATTGAAAGACAAAAATATGAGCGAGATGGGCAAGTTAAAAGACATCACATATTAGCAAAATAAACCTCTTCACCAACCAGCTCGGCTAACCTAAGCCTTTGTGCGTATTATTACAAAAAAAAAAAAAATTAAAAAAATTGACGATGCTCGTGGGGCTCAAACTCAAAGCTATGGTCTCTATTTATGGCCACATGCCCTACAATTTCTACCGCACCTTCTCCTCCACCGCCGCGCCAACAACAAATTTTCCGGTGGTGCCGACACACATTTACCGTTGCCGGAGGATCTCAACTCCGGCGCCGGCATTCTTGAAGGTCTCAGTTTTTTCCTGTCAGAAGGAGAAGGAGGAGTATGCCCCTTTTTCAGTGAGGAATATTTCTACCACTGGCATGGGCTATTCACCTGGTAACAAGGAGGATCACCACCGGGAGAAGACATTTAGGTCGTCGTCGTCGTCGTCAGCTCCATCAAAGTCTGCTAAACTTCTCACATTGCCTACAATTTTGACAATCGGACGTGTAGCCGCTATTCCGGTTCTCGTTATCAGTAAGTTTTTGGGGGATACAATTAGTTTTGTTTAACCCTAGCTGATTGAGAGGGTGCAATGTGGTAAATGTAGTTGTGATATCTGAAATTGGAGTTGATTTTCTCCTTTTTGTGAGTTTCAATGTCTTAAGTTGATTAGTAGAATTGATTGATGCATTTAGATTGAAGAAGGAGGTATGTATCGTCTTGCATTAAAGTTACTCAATTTGACTTATCCAGAGAAAAAAGGAAGTTGCTCAATTTGGTGTGAAATGATTGGTGTAATGAGTGGGAGAGGAGAAAGCCACTGATTTTCTGCTGAAATTCTGTGTGCTAAGAAAAACTAGTTACTTGTATCTTTTTGCAATGGAACAATGGTTTGGAAGCTGGAATTAGTAAAAAGATATCTTTTATTTTTAATTCCCCTTTTGCTTGTTGAATTGCTAACTTGAGGAACATGGTAGCTGGTGCAAACTGATTAGAGACAAGAGACAGATGATACATTATGAGGAAACTGTCCTGGATTCTGATATAAAGGCTGTATAAAACTTCTGAATATTTGAATAAAGAGAGTAAGCGTTTCAGACATCTGATGATTAAACATAATTGTCTTGTTATTAGTCTATTGTATGCTTTTATGTAAGCTTTTCTAATGAGTTGCATATGAGTTTGCTGATCTCTTTTATTACTTAATCACAGAAATTTTTGGATTTTAATTTTACTTGTTACCCTTTACACAGCCATTAAGACAAATCAGGATGAGAGCATGAGTTTTTTAGAATTTCATAACTTTTTCTATTTTCTTGGTTGGACAACATAATTTGTTTTCAGATGATACACTGTAAAAGAAAACTGATTTTGTAGCCTTTTTAATATAGCATTCTATGTCGATTGCTGGTGGGGACCAACCGCTACAACAGGTATATTTATTGCCGCAGCAATAACTGATTGGCTTGATGGATATCTTGCTCGCAAGGTACATGCTTCTGCTGTTCAATAGAATCATTTCTTCTTGAATTATAAATTCTTATATCTCAACTTTCAAAATTGGCTGGTTTGACACGTCCAGATGAACTTAGGAACTGCCTTTGGTGCATTTTTAGATCCAGTGGCTGATAAGGTATTTTCTCTTTATTCTTCAACTCACATGGTATTACCTGGAAGTTTGGCCAGTTTGCTAGCCAAGTTGCTTCCATTATCCATAATGTTTTGAGACTCTTCAGTATAATTACTTGTAATGAAAGAGCAGACATTTTTGATACAACTCTTCTTGACTTCAACAGCTAATGGTCGCTGCCACCTTGATCTTGTTGTGCACCAAACCTTTTGAGGCTAGTTTGTTTGGACAATTGCCATGGCTACTAACTGTACCTTCAATTGCTATAATTGGCAGGGAGGTGAGTGATTAACTGTACTTCTGTTCATAACTGCATTTCCTTTCACATTGGCAGTGTTCCAAAGTGCCATAACGACGTGCTTTAGAGCATTATGGTTGCCAATCAAAATATCGTAAAACTTCCTTTGGATGACAGTCTGACAAGTGAGGGAGGATTTAGTGAAGGAATAATGCCGCTTTATACTAATATAGATTGCATTTCCTTTCACATGGTATTTTTTTCAGAAATAGTCTTAAGTTTGTGATATTAATAGTCATGAGATCAGGAACTACGTTGGCATAGTTCTTTTCTCTTGTAGGTCTGTAAACACCATAACGGACTTGCAGTTTTCATTTTCGACATGTTTTTTTTGTTGCAGTACATCAGAGGAACATTTTGGATAATGAGTTTCTGAAAGAGTTTTTAAATTTCCAGAAGGTTTCACTAAGAATATATTTCTGTTAAATTCTATGGTACACTGGCCTTAGGGAAATAGAAGATGTTAGATGGGCCATGAAAACTGTAAGCATTGATGTGAAAAGTTTTGATCCTTTTAGCATTCTATTCACCCTATCAGTATACAATTATATTGCGTGGGAGCACGTCTCTCGGTGGTTCATTGCCCACTGCACATTTCAGTTTTTATTTTACTTGTTTTTTTCTGGTGATGGGGGGAGGTTGGGGGCGGAGTTGCAAGGGCCTGGAAGAATAAGATGAACTTAACTGAAAAATTCAAACCATTTAGTAATTGGATCCATCATACATGTTAAATTTGATTAGCAATTTGAGCTTCTAGTCTATTAGTAAGAAACTACAAATCTGTGTTACAAGGGAAAGGAAAGTGACATTTATCATGAGGTAAATTGTGTTGAGCAGTTAATAGTACTTTTGGTGTTTAACTGAATTATTATCTTAATTCTAGGTTCGCGAAAGCTGGCCGGGACACCACGGTCATCAATTTTATTTTTTTTTATCTTAATTCTAACACGTAGATTTTCCACATATAAGTTTAGTTGTTCAAAAGATAATATCTTTGCTATAGTTTTCCACATAATGTGGGATTACAATCACAATATTTTTTCTAGAGTTCCCTGAAGCTATTATTCATATCCTTCTTGCTGAAATGTAATTTTAGTTAGAACTGTTCCTCTTCATTTGTGTCAAGTAAGTATGAATATTTCAAGTAATGCCGCGAGGATAAACTTCTCTGAAACATGCAAGCACTGATCAGCTTAGATTGAAAAGAAAGAGGCATTTGAGAGCTCTTGAGAACATGGATTGGAACTGTGGGTACTCATGATGAACCTTATTGTTCACTGGATTTTAGATTATTAAGTTTTTCATTGTATGTGGTCTTTCTGATAGTCTTTGAGATATTGTAGTCCATATTTAGCCTGGGAGTCGCTTTTGCTCAAGTTGCGATATCTGTTTTTCCAATATGATATTTATCATATGTCGCTCTTTTATTACCTTTCTCAAATATACATCATATGATGCTCTTCCATGTTCCTCGAAAATCTTTTCACTGCATCATTAGTTATTTTCATTGTGGATGAGTGATATACACTGTTTTTTGAATCATTTTGCAAATCTTTTTGTAGATAACTATGTCTGCAGTTAGAGAATGGGCGGCTACTCAGGGTGGTAAACTTTCAGAGGTTCACAATCAACCTATTATTATTTACTCTCAAGAGTAATCCACTTCATGATTTAGCTATCCCAGTACTAAATAATGAATTTTCTAGGCTGTTGCTGTGAATAACTTGGGGAAGTGGAAAACAGCCACTCAGATGACTGCATTGACCATCCTTCTCCTTACCAGAGATAGCAGGCAACTTTTCTGTTCTATACTCACGCTAATATTTGAAGGAAAAGGAATGTTGATTGTTGATTGAAGATTCATGCGAATGTTTCTTTGACCTCTGTAACTATCCTCTCTGCAGTTTATCAGGGGCTGGAACTTTTGTAGCTTCTGGTGTGATCTTGCTATATGTTTCAGCATGGTTAGCTGTATGGTCTCTGGTCGTGTATATGAGTAAGATATCGAAAGTATTGTTGATGTAGAAATCATGACCAATGATCACATTTTGGCTCATTCTACTAGCTGTGGAGAAGCAGGTTGTACACAAGCTGATCCATGAGTCTGCAAAAGGAAGCTGCCCTTTGCAGTTGCATCTCGACTACGAGGGAAGTTGCTAACTTAATTCTGACATACCTCGCCCCATATTTATCCGGTGCACTTTGGTTGTGACAGAGAGAAATGAAAATGTTGGCTGTGTTCAACGTTTGCTTTTCCACTTCATTCTTTAACCATATTCTTTAGCGAAATTGGAGGCTCAATAGGAATTATATCATCAAATACATGGAGTTTGCTATATCTATTGTAATCGATTCTGACAGGAAAAAATTATACTCAAATATCACTCCGGTTGAACCGGACTGGTTCATGGCTCCTTCGGATCAATATTGCTGTTGTCGTAAAGCACCTTAGACATTGCTGTAACTGTTTATCATGCAATAAAGTAATGCACGAGGTGTGTAGAATAAGGTGCACAGAGTTGTTTTGAAGTTTGATAAATTTCTCTGTTTAAGATCATTATCTGTCTTATCAGAGATGAAACATACGTGAAGAATTATCCGTCTGAGTTGGGCAGCTGTTGCAGTAGTCTATGTTGATTGGACTCTTCAAAATTGTTGTCGTACTTGTGTCGGATCCTCTAAAAAGGCAGTACCTTTAGAGGTTCTTTTTAGAGGTTCTTTCATGCATTAATCAACATTTTTTAAGAGTTCGAACAATGTACTTGTTAGGTGAATGTGAATGTAAAGAAATCTTTTTTAAAAGGAGGTAAATGTTTTGAATGTTATAATTGAAATCGGTAATGGAAATGAATTAGAATTGATAAAAAGCAACGTTAACAACATATCAGTGTAGTTTCATGAGTGAAATCTCGAGAGGATGTGTTGCATAAATTGAGACCGATGGAGTATATGAATTGAAAGGGTTTGAATGATCATATTATTCATTACATAATATCTTCTTTTGGAGGTTATTACTATTTTGGGAAAAAGGATAAATGTACCCGAACTATCATAAATGGTTTGTAGATATCATTTATCATATTTTTGGGACATTGGTGCTCATGTCGTTCAAAAATTAGAGTATATATATCCTTTATACTAATGAAAATACATATATCATAATCTTATCCATCGATCCGACATTTATTAAATATCATATCGATGAATAAAATTGTGTAACGTGTCCCTATTTAGTCTTCCGTTAGAGTGAATGACATATATGCTCTAGCTTTAGGACGGCAGGGGCATCAATATCTCAAAAGTATAACAAATGGTATCTGCATATCATTTACGATAGTTTGAGGTATATTTGTCATTTTTCCCTACTTTTTTTGATAGTTTAGAAATGGAAAAGGGTCATATATGCCCCTGTACTTTTTGAAAGGAGCTGTATGTGCCCTTCATCATATTTTTTTTGATATATTTGTCCCGACCATCCAATTTCAGGTACATATCTCCCTTGGACCGTTAAGTCTTATCACCCCACTTTTATTATCCTATGTGGTGCCTACATGGAGCATCTACATGGATATGTATATTTGTTCCGCTTAAATTTTCTCCTAATTTAATTACTATACCCACCCATCACACCCATATAATAAAACTCCTAAATATCCACTAATCTAACCCGTAAAATTCAATTCCTAATACATCTATTATCGTCACTTTTCAGGGATAACAACAACAAGACTTCGAGAGAGAGAGCGCGTTAGGTCTGTTCATTCATGTCTTGATTCAATTTGGCCAATTTGGTGTTGAAATAGTGCAGAAATGGTGGTTAAATTGTGTTGATAGGCTGCTGAAATTTGTACTAAAATAGGGTTGAAATGGTGGTTAATTTGCTGGTGCATTTTTATGTGTTGAAATAGTGCTGAAATGGTGGTTAAATTGTGCTTAAATGGTGTTGAAATTGTGATTGATTTGCTGTTGCATTTTTGTGTATTAAAATAGAGTCGAAATGATGTTAAGATGTATTGAAAATTTGATGAAATGGTGCTTAGGAGTTGTTTGGCCATAGATTTCTCAAATAAAATTTGGAAAAAAAATTGGCAAATAGTGTTTGCCCATACAATTTGTCATTATTTGGCAAATAACCCAAATTCCCAAATACTAGTATTTGGATCAAATCTCATTATTTGAAATTTTTTTAAAATTTAAATTCTACACCAAATTGTTTTTTCTTTTTACAAAAATATCCTCTATAATAGTTGTTTGCGTTGTATTACATAATTTTACAAAAATATCGAAGTAGTGATGAAATATTCAGTGAATATGAAAGTGATGATATGATTATTGATGAAAATGATGAACAATTGGCTTAGGATAACAAAGTTATGTGTTTTGTCTACTTCACGATATATAGAATGATCCTTATTGTACTCACTCTGAACTACCATATTGCTCCAGTGTCTTGAACACTACTTGTTATTTGTTGGACCAAAGATTCAATTGACTTGTAATACATATCTATGGTTAGTTTTGATAGTTTTTAAAACTTATGGGTATAAATCATATTTCCTAAGAAAATGAAATATGTTTCCCAAATACTATGACCAAAAACATGGTGAATTTCATTCAAATTTTAACCCAAATAATATTTGCCAAAAATATTTAAAAATTTATAGTCAAATGCTAGCTTAATTTTTTAGGATGCGGCTCCTACATATTTGCATAGTTCAAATATTTATTTTATTTTTTTTGTGAATAGAATCCTTATCTTTCAAATCGATCAACATATTACCAACAAGATATTGATTTATCAGTTTCCAGCAATGAGCAGCCCTAGCTCCCTCTGTGTCAAACGTCTTATTTTTATCCTGGGAAAGTGATGATACAAGGTGAATATTTAGGAATTGAATTTTATGGGTTAGATGGGTGGGTATAATATTGAGTTGGGTATAATCATTAAATTAGGAGAAAATTTTAAGTAGAACTAATATACATATCCATGTAGGTGTGTTACGTAGGCATCATATAGGATGATAAAAATGAGGATATGAGACTTAAAGGTTTAAGGGCAAATATGTGTCTAAAGTTGAATGACAGGGGTAAATATATCAATAAAATATGACGAATGACAAATATAACCCTTTTCAAAGAGTACAAAAGCAAATATGACCCTTTTCCGATTTAGAAACTAATAAATAAGTGTGGCAAAAAATATTTAGTTCGAATTTCTAGTAAAACAAAGATAGGAGCTTCCCAATTATTTTGACTTTAATCGAATTATATGTGTTGATGATACATTATTATTGAAGTAACTTTATTAATAATTCATTCGTTGTGTTGAACATAGTTGTCTACTATTCATTAGACACATCACACATGTATTAAAATACGGTAAATGATAAGGGTAATTTTATCAAATCACCCTTATTAAATATAAGTCATTTAAATATTGAAAATGGAATATAGTATTTAATAGCAAAAATAAAATAGACGCAACATTGTAAATTATTTATTAATTTATAAACTAGACAAGTATTATGAACATCTCAAATAATATTGTGGACAAGTAAAAATGAACGGAAGAAGTAATTTTTAAGATTGTTTTTGGAAAATGACACACTTCTTAAATTTGTAAACAATGACTTTATACGTGGCATACAAATATTATAATATATTTTAAATCACAAATTTTAAACTTCGATAAATTTTAATATAAATTTTAGGAATCACATAGTTTTGATATGAAATTACAATCTATTTCTATTTAGTTTGTAATTATATTAATCCCTAAAAAAGTAAAACAAATCGCATACATAATATGTAGTTTGGATACATTAAAAACTAGCTCGGATACATTATAAAATAAATTGAATATATAATATGTAGCTCGAATATATTAAAAATTAATTCGGATATATTATAAAATAATTTAGAATTAGAAGAGAAATAAAGGATTTTAAAGATTTTTAAAAATAGAAGAGAATATTAAAAATAAGGAAAATATAAATTGTATATGGATTCCAATTATATCACATAGTTTCAAATCTCTAATATTATAGTAATATCCCACCAACAACCCAAAGATCTTTTTGATTTCTGGGTCAGAACCGTCCAACCTCCTTTTGTCTGAGTTTTGTCTGCATTTGCATTTAATTAACCTAAATCTATGTCGGAGTTTTAATTAAGAATTTAAATTTTATTTGTAATTATTTTTTTTCTTTTATTACTATATATTATATTAAGTATATTTATTAATTGGCATAAACTCAATGACGTTAAATATATGTATTGCAATTAAATACGGAGTATCTCTTTTCCTTTAGTAACACTTTTATGTGTGATAGTTTTTAATTTCATGTTACAAACTTTTTGATATTATAAAAGTGTGTCGCGATAAATTTTAAAGTGACAGAAAATAAATTACAATCATAAAAGTATGAAGAAATAATAATATTTTATTAATAAATAGTGTTGTACAATTATGTCCTCCTTTGATTCTTTTCTCATAAAATATTTCTCCGACATTGATGACATATTTAAATATATCAAGTAGAGTCCAATTAGAATTAAATATGTGTTATATATAGAGTTCCACAAATTTTCGATATCTACGTTCGAGATACTCTGAAGCCATTCTCCTTATTGGATAAAGATCTGCTTATTTCAACAACTCGTACACGTCTTTTCATTATTTAATTTAACTATTTTTAACACATATTACGACATGTAAAACTATAGTACAGTAGTATACAAAATATTTTTATTTATTATACTCTTAATTAATTATTCTGAAAAAATGTAGAACTTCTTGAAAATCTAAAATTTTAATTCATTTACTTCATAATTAATAGGGGTAAAATGGTAATCTTACTATATTAATAATTTTCTTAATAGATGTGTCAATTTAAAAGTGAACAAGTACTTAATTAATAGGGATACTATGTTAATAATTTTTTTAATAAATGTGTCAATTTAAAAGTGGACAAATAATTAAGTATGGATGAAATAGTATTGATTTTGGAAACCAATAAATTTAATAGTTTCATTAATTAATAGTTAATTTGGCGCTTAATCACGTGATTCCTCCTTGGAATACTAAAGTCTAGTAGGAGCTGAGCTGTTAGCCACTAGCCATGCATGCTTTGGTAAATATCTAATTATTCTAATTATTATATTAAACCTTTTGATATAGCAATTTTAATTAATAGGCGTTTGGACATGCAATTTGAAATTATGAGATGAAATCTCAAATTTTTTAAAAAGCTTGATTTGAGAAATTATCAAACAAATTTATAGTTGATATTATTACTTTTATCAATCTTTAAATTATGTATATCGAATATAACTATTACTCTCATCAATCAAATTTATAGTTGATATCTATTACTCTCATCAATCTTTGAACTATTTATATCGAGAGTGAGCAGATTGTTCGTACTATACAAGATGATTATATTAAAAATTATAATGTACTACAAGTGATGTTCTACACTACTTTTTTATTGAACCAACGTTCAATCAATAAATAATCTAAAGAATTAATTTGTATTTTTTAATTTACTACCTTGAGGACATTAAAATTATGGCATTTGACACTACCATTTCTCTATTTATAGTGAATGTCATTAGCCTTACAGAGACACATAATCATATCATTCTGTGGAAAAAAAAGAAAGGTAAAGAAAAAATGGATAGGAAAATTTCTGGTCTTTTGTTTCTCCTTGTCATTTTGTTCACTTCACGTAAGTCCTTTTTTCCCCTTCCTTTCTTTTATTGAATGGGAACTTATATTTAGAAAAAACATTTAGGAAAAATGCTCATATCTTGAGTGTGCATGTGCTTGGTACGAAGGAAAATATTTTTGGAAAAAAAATGAGTTTTTAGTTATTTTTTTATATTTGATAAGTAAATGAAAGATATTATACATAGAACATTTATATTATCTAACAAAATGTTATAGTAGGTGGAATAGGATTGAGAGCATTGGCGTAGCCACATAGAGTGAAAGATGGTCAGTTAATCAACATACATTATCGAAAAATTATACGGTATAATATTAAAAATTAGATGAAGTATATGAATATATCACAAATTAAATTAGTTTTCACGAGTGTATATTGATTGTTGAATATCCTTAGCGAAATTTTTATCTGCGCCATTGGTGGGGAATAGAGGTTCAGGGGTGAGATGGTCAAGAAATAGAGGTTTCGAGGTGGGGATGAGATAATAAATATAAAATATCACTTGTGAAACATATTTTTTTATACTTCCATCAAAATATATATATATTTTTTTAAAGAACTTATCTTCTTAATACCAAACACACCCTTAATTTAAAATGTCTCCTTACAAATTTTTACATATATTTTAAATAATGTTACTATTAGTCTATTACAAGTTCTGTTGCTTTTTTTCTTTTTTACTTGGCCTTGAGTGTACATTGATACAAAAATATATAAAAATGATTACCTATACATCAAGGTAAATTAATTAAAAATCATAAAAAAATGACCCTATTAATAATTTCCAACTTATTATATACCAATAGTATTATCATTGAAGATTTGACCTCATTACTAACACTTTTATATAATGTACATGTAAATTTATCATTTTAACTTTTTTAGTTTAAGTTATGTGCACTACAAACAACGTATATAGATATAATTATACTTATTATCGATCATAACAATTTTGACATGCATAATAACATGTTGTAACAGAGAAATTATGAATGCAGAAATGTCGATCCGAGGGGCGGAGGGAAGAGTGTGCATCTCGAAAAGCCATGGGTACAAGGGTCCATGCGTGCGTGACCACAACTGCGCTATCATCTGCCGTAACGAATATTTCTCCGGTGGAGACTGCATTGGCTTTGGCTTTAATAGAAAGTGCTTCTGCACTAAGATTTGTTAACTAATTAATTAATTAATTAGTGTCATGAAAATGACACTAAATTAATTTAATTAGTTCATTAATCCATCTCTAAGTTAATTTTGTTTTAGGGAATAATAAAATGTAGTAGTGTTTTTTTTTTAAAGGGCATTGTACCCTCATAGGGTTGTAGTCTTTCTTTGAAACCTGTGTGAACGTGATATGTTTTGTGCTAAACTGCACTAATTGTAATGTTCTTCAGTAATTCAAGGGTTCATCCTTTCTTCTTTGCACTAGTTAGTACTTGGTACATTCTCTACTATCAAACAAATAAGTAATTAGCAATAGCAATTTTAATTTTAAGCGTATTTAATAATTTTTATATGATATATCGAATATATGGTGTATTTTAAAATATTATAAAAAAAAAAAAAAGATTGATAAAGGGTTTTTGATGAATTTGCGATTGATATTTTTTTAAAAGCTAAAATATAAAATAAAATATTGCGACAAATGATATTTGTCACCCGAAATTATGGTAGAAAAATGAATCACAATTTCTTTTCCAACTTATTAGTGGCATAATATTTTGGGAAGGAATTAATAAGTCACCAACAAAATAACGTATACATTATTATTCCTTATCTCTCGTATCAATTTACCGCTCAAAACATGGTAGAACTAATTTGACTGAATTCAATATATAAATTTTGCTTAAGTCATATATAGTGCCCAATAAAATGAGTTCATATTTTGGCAATCCGTCTATATTTTAATGGGTTGAGTGAGTGATTTTTACATGGGTAAAATATGGGTTGATACCCATATTCAACAAATAAAAATATGGGTAAAATATGGGTAAACTATGGGTAAAATATGGGTAAAGTATGGAGTAGTCAAATGAGTTAAGCTTCTAATTTTTATTCACTATAAATTCATGATATCACTTAATTTCTCTTGCTTTTTATGTTCTTCTATAGAACTAATTATTTTTCACTATAATTGAAAAGGTGAAGTCTTTGGCCCTCCAAAAATATATATTTTAAGGGTGTGTTTGGTATGAAATGTTTTTCAATTTTCTCATGTTTGGTTGGGTAAAATATTTTCCAAATCAACTCATTTTTCTCAAATTTACAGAAAATGACTTCCCTTCAAAAATTAAGAAAAACATTTTCCAAAACTTTCCTCCAATTTCAAATTACAATTTTTTTTGATGAAAAAATAAATTTAAAGTTTATTTTAAAAAAAATATTTTACAACTTCAATTTTTTTTTATTTTTTTACCCCACCCTCACCCTGACCCCCCTACCACGCCCTACAACCCCTCCCCCCCAAAAAAATAATTTTAAATTTTTTTTAAAAAAATATTTTCAATTTAAATTTTTTATTTTCACCCCAACTCACCACTACGCTCGCCCCCCCCCCCCCCCCCCCTCCAAAAAAAAATAAATTAAAGTTTGTTTTTAAAAAATATTTTCAATTCCAAAATTTTATTTTCACCACCCCACCCCTACCCTCACCCCCTCCGCCAGGCCCCTTAACAGTGCCCCAGCTCCCCCTCCCCCAAAAGTTATAGGATTTTTTTTTAGAAAGCAATACTCTATCTTCGTAGTAGAATATTTTATTTTATATTGAAAAGTTATAGGATTTTTTATTCCTTTTGTTTTTATGATACAGTAAAATTAAATGAAACATTTTCAACATTTTTCATCTAAAAAGAGATTAAAATATTTTCTCCATATTGAATTCTTAAGTAGAGTACTATTTACTCATAAAAATATGGGTAAACTAATATTTTACCCAACCCATTTCTTATCCAATCCATTTTTACCCATATCAAATATGGGCTGATTGAATTATTATCCATTTTATGTTGACCCATTTTCATCCCGCCCAAATTTTACCCAACCCGCCTATTTACCACCACTAGTCATATATTTATATTTAAAAATTTATTAAATACATGTAAATATTTGATAAGCAACCCTAATAACTAATTTTATAATATATTTTTTCAAAAAAATGTGTGATGCCGTTAATAACTACATCTAATTATGGATTTGGTGACTAATTTAGAAATCATACACTTGTCGTGCTCTTCCTCGAACCAAAATTGTCTCCACTTTTCACGTTAACAGTTATATACCTAACAGATAATCAAAGTAACTGAAAAAGAATAATATAATTTGGGGATAATTAACATATTTAGTGAAATGCGGGATAATGAAAGTGTATGCAATTCGTTATCGCCTTTATGAGGTACAAAGGTTGTTTCAAACGAGTTCGACATCAAAATGGACACTTTTTGAACTCTAAACACCAAAAGGAAGCCTCCCCAAAAACAGACATCAAAACGGATGGGTGAACTACAACTACCATCTTTTAACAATGTAGTCTTAGGTAACTCCAAATTCATCCAAATCAATATTATACAAATCTTATAAATTTTATAATCTGATATTAATTGGTAAAAAAAATATTATATAAATCTTATAAAAGGTAGTTCGCCCACAAATGGGCAAACTATAATTATCTTGTTAACCCCGCTCACGTAAATCTATATTTCTTTCTTTCTCACGTGAAGCTATATCTCTTTCTTCAATACTAATAAATATGGGTTATTCACTCCACATTTTCTGATTCATCTTCAACTTTTTCATACTTTATATATTTTGATTTTTGAATTTGATAGTCATGTCTCAGCAATCCGAAAATTCTGTATATTCAGTTGAACCAAATATTTGAAAATGCAAAGAGTATTTTAAAATGAAAGCATCGAGGACTCCAAAAAATTTCGATCATAAGTTTTGGAGTTGTGCACATTCAAAGGTAAAAAAAAATTAAGTTGTTGACTTCAAAAAATTTTTGATATTCACTTGATTTCTTGTTTTGTTATTTCAAAAAAATGATGGATGCAATTATTTTCGGTGAATAGAAAACATGTTCATAAATGAAACTAACGCCATTCTTTCACGGGTGAGGATATCTTTCGACGGTGATACAACGACTTTGCACATCAATATGAAATTTGCAAAAGATAGAGAATCTTCTGAGGACATTGCTAAAAAAATTGAAAGATAAACAAAATGAGCATGTTTAAGAACTTCTGGAGTCAATAATACTAGGCTTCGTAGAAATGAAATGGACATTGCTTCAGATTGCATGATTCAACAATGTAGTTTATGTTGGGAAATTGGTCCCCATCAACCTTAGTAGTTTTTTTATTATTATTGTTGTAAGCAGATAAATAGTGAAATTTATTTTATGAAAGAAATTCTCAATTTTTTTATACTTTTATTACTGAAAAAGTCACGATATATGTATTTACAACACACTTAAAATTGAGAAAGAGATATATATTCAGGTGAGGAGTTTAACAAAAAGAATTGTAGTTTGCCCATTTATGGGCGACTATCTTTAAAATTTGTGTAATATTAGTTTGGATAAATTTGGAATTAATGGAAACTACGACGTTAAAAGATGGTAGTTGACTAGTTGTAGTTCGCCCATAAATGGGCAAACTGTCCGTTTTGGTGTCTGTTTTTAGAGAGGGTACTTTTTGGCATTTAGGATTTAAAAAGTGTCTGTTTTGGTACCAGACTCGTTACCAACCCTGACTCAAGCAAATCCAAATAGTAATTAAGCGGAAAAAAAAATAGTAGGGAGAAACATGACAACTAATAGCAAAACAGTACATAATAATCCACATATGAAAGAGTATTTATCACTCTACCACAATCGTTATTGGTAAAAGTCACTCTACTTTATCCCGATATTCTAATTCCTAATCTTATTACTCCTAAATCCTAATATATCCGCACGTCCATATAATAATAAAGTTAATAGAATCAAAACAATATAATAGACTGTTTTTTATTTTATTTTTTAAAAGAAAAACATTCATAATTTAGATTACATCTAAATTAATGGAATTTCAATGTGAATGTTAGACCCAAAAAAAAAAAAGAAGTTTTTGTCTTTTGACGGTCAAAATTGCTCTTTTGTACTATCATATAGAACGCCCGTCTGAGAATATGCAGTTTTTCAACATTTTCCCACCAAATTGTGCGGAGACAAAATAGGAACCCACGAGATTTGAAGGTATTCAATTTTTATTCATGAAATCTGTTATTATTTCATACAATTTTATGCCTTTCTGTATGCATTTTAGCTTTTGATTATGTTGTTATGAAGCTCTCATTCATCAAAGTAATTTGGAGCTCATTTCTGGAATGTATTATGCGTGTATTGGTTGAATATCCATTTGATTTGACGGGTTTTCAGATTTTCAATTTTGATCTAATTTTACGAACTAGAAGGCAGAGGTGATCTCTCTCTTCCTTTTAATTGTTCTGTGTTGATTTTGAATTCATGTGTATTGGTTATCGGAGGTGGATCCAAGATTTGAAGCTCCGTTAGGTCATTTTGAAGTTGAAACTTGAGAATTTGAATTTTTGCTTGGAAAAAAATTGAAGTTTTGTGAGTGGAAGTGAATTTGTTTTCCTAAAATGACTCATATACCAGTTTTTGGGAACTTGAAAATATTTGAAGATCAGAATTTGTTAGGGAAGTTTATGGTTCCATTGATTTCTTGCTTGCAACCAAACCCACAACTTAGGGGTTCGGCAAAATTTAGTAATTTTTGTTCAATGGTGTATTTGTGTTTTACAAAAAAATTCATTAAATATGTACAACATTAGATTTAGAACCCATTTATTATCATTTGAAGTCGTCATTCTAAAATGTAGAAACCATAAAGTTGCAATCCTAGCTCTGCCTCTGTATGATGTTTGGTTTAAAGGATTATTTGGGTTTATTTCGATGTAAGTTTTGGGATTAAGTCTATCTCGTGTTTGGTTGGAGGCTTTAGCTGAAACCAGTATCATTTTTATACCAATTCTTGGTATAACTTATTCCATACAAAAAGTGGATTGATTATCCACAAAATATATAATCCCATCCTGGGGTATCCTGGCATCACATCTTAAAGACGTTGCAATTTATCTGATCTGATTTTTAAGGAAAATGGTTAAAGGGGAACACAGAAGCATTGACTTTGTAATGCCAGTACTAGACGTGGTGTTCTTGCATTTTTTTGAATCCCCTTGTCAGGTTTTTTGGTTCCGGCACTGGGTTGGAGCGATATAAAAAGTGGTTGAGTTGTTCACACAAACACAAGAATCGTGTTGTTTCAGCAATTCAAGAAAAAGAATCATGTTGATTCAATTATTTTAGTTTTCAAAATGATAATATTTTATTTTAATTAGTATGCTTTGTCTAGGTAAAAATGACTTATGGTTTGTTACTCTTAGTTGTTTTTGTATTTGTTGTTTGGTGTCATATCTACCTTCACAATGTAGGGGTAAGACACACCAGCTTCCCCAGATCTCACTTGTGGGATCACACTGGGTATGTTGTTATTGTTGTATCGTATCTATATTACTGTTTTTATTTCCTCGGCGACAAAACTGCAGGAAAACCATGTTTCATCTTCTTATCATAAGTATGTAGCTACCCAAAGTGGAGGCAGTCATGGGAGTATTAGGCTGATGTAGCATTGGCACCAGCGCGGAGAAGAATATTTACTGTGGATATGTTATCTAAACTAGCTAAATGAATGAATCTGAAATTTTCTTTACTCCAGTGATATTAATGTTTCTTCATGAGTCATATTTACTGATGGTTATTTATTTCACCAGCCAAGATCATCCAGTCATGCTTTTGGAGACTTATTTTCTTTCAGGAGTTTTCTTTATATTCATTTTCAGAATCTGTGGTACTGAACATGCTATGTCATTTGCAGTTTCTTATCTCTTTGGACATGTCGGAAGCTTCTTTGAACATGGACCCCACTACAGTTGAAGAAAAATACAGAACAGCAGAACTTGAAGACGTGCAATTAGAGGAAGTGAAGGAAACTAAACCAGCAGCAATTGAGGAAGTTGAGGAGGATGATGCCCTCTTCCACTGTGATCTATTTGATGCAGAGATGGTTCAAAAGGTAGCGGATGAATTTCTCCCTGGATTAGCCTCTGCCTGTATTGACAATACTACTGGTGGTTTGTTGAATAGCCCCGCTTCTGTGGCGGTTGATATTAGAAGAGAAATGGTGGACTATCTTGTCCAGAGAAGCGAGATGTTTGTTGCAGAATCTGTTGTCCTAGAAGGTGACTCGGTTATTGAAGTGTCGGACAGCCCTCATGATATTATATCGGATTTTATTGATGATTTTGCACAGTCTAAGAGGAACTTTTTCTGCAAAGTTTCATCATGGATGCTAAGTGAAAGGAGAGAGGAAAGGATAGATGATTTCGTACAAGAAATGGAAATGAATGGCTTTTGGTTGATGGCGAGGAGGATAGCAGTGGCACAAACATCGATAAGAAATATTGACTTCAAGAACATTTATCACTGCAGTATGAGGTTCAAATCTGAAGAAGAGCTTTCGAAGCATATCACCACGTGTGGTTTCAGGGAATTGCACTGTGAAAATGAGGGATGTAATGCTCAATTTAGTGCAGCTCAGCTGGAACTGCATGATTCAACATGTCCGTTCAAAATACTCCAATGTGAGCAGAAATGCCCAGAAACACTCATGAGGCGTGAAATGGACAGGCACTGTATAACTGTATGTCCAATGAAGCTTGCCAACTGCCCCTTCTATCCAGTAGGCTGTGTATCTACTATTCCTCAATGCAAAACAGACCAACACCGTCTCGAGAATCTTCTGCCTCACTTGACCCACATCTTAAAACTTATTCACAAGGAAGCATCTTTCGAGGCTTTGAAGAGAAGGGCTGAGCAATTGTTGGAGGTCAGTTATTAAATAGTGCCATTCTCTTTCTTTGGATATATTGAACTTACATTAGTGCTTCTTTTGTTTGGAGTGTTTCTCTCTCGACAAGGCATTAAAATGTTGAGAAAGAAAAATAGAACACCAAAATGGTAGAAATAGGAAGACCAAAATATGACTTACATCTAACTAGTTCGGAGATTGGAGTAGCAGTGTTTTCTGTCCTGCCACTAGTTTCCTTACATTATCTTAAGTTATATTCTACTCTGTGACCCCATTAGCAACACGAGGAGATATAGTAGGTGAAGAAAAATGGTACTCTTTCCATTTCAAGTTGTTTGTTTTACTTTTCTTTTTAGTCTGTTTAAAAAAGAATATCTCTTTCTACTTTTGGCAACTCTTCAGTTTCGACTGTAGTTTAAGACCACAAGATTCCAAAGTCTTATTTACTTTCTTAAACTTCGTGCCAAATCAAAACCAAGCAACAAATTGAAACAGAGTGAGTAATATTCAAATGGATATTTCAGACGAAAAATAACTTGGTCACATGTTGCCTTGGCTGGCCAATTCACAGTCTAATCAAGACAAAACTGAATGCTAGAGCTATTTATTGAATCTAATTCACAAAGGTGTTTAACTGGATTCTGGATATCCTTGCAGCTAAATTTGCAAGAAACTACTTAACCATGAATACTCTTGACGTGTTGATATCTTTTTTTCTTCACAAACAGGCATCATCACCTGGACGGCTGGCAGCTGCTCGTGATGCAAGATCGTTAACAGTTGCAATCAAGAGTATTGATGCAAAGCTTGGCCCTTTGGAAGCTGAGGAAATTAAAGAGGGCAATGCAGATGACGCTGACTTGAAAGATGAAAAAAAGGATAGCACTGATCTATCCGCCAAAAAGGATTGTTCTATTGACTTGTCTCATAATGACGAACAATCTCCACAGCTTAATTCCACAGCTTCACCGCACAAAAGAGTCTCACCTGACAAATCAGAGAAAGTTGTGGAACCAACTGTTAAAACGGATTCAACCAATGAACTCTGTGAGAAACCAGACTCTAGAGATCTATCCCATAACAGTAATGACGGTTTGAAATCACCTGACAAAAGTGAAGAGTCTCTGAGCACATCCGAAGAACACCAAGATGTCACAACTTCAGCACACAAACTAGAGTCACCCAAAAGTGAAGATCCTCCCAAGTCACCCTAGAAGCATCATAATTCAACAACTTCTGAAGACAAATAGGAGTGAAATAAGATCTTTGCGGATCAAATGAATCTCAGACTGTGATCAGCAAATCAGCACCTGACTAATGTAGATTTAACAGATACACGGTTGGAAAGTAAAACAGCCAAAAACTCATTTTCTAGAAGTAAATGCATGTGTAGCCACCAAATGAGAAGAAGCATGCAAATTTTTGGAGGTCAAGTGTAAGAGAACACATATGGTCATTTTGTATATTGAAGACTAATCAGTACCTTCAAGAGTACTGATTCTCGAAATCTCAGGCTGGAAGATGGACGACAAGAAAGTAAGTACATTGTTTCAAGATTGTCTCTATCTTCAAATCTGAGCTGGAGCAAGGCCATAGCATAGGAGATGGACAAGAATCTTTTTTGCATGAAATAGATAAAGTTGCATACTAGTTTTGATCTTCTTCAAAATGGCACAATTTTGTTTTAAATCCTTTTTTTCACCTCCATACATTGACAGATATGAACATTTTTCCTGTATAATTATCACTAGCAAGTTTTCCCCTTGCTTATTCATTTTTTCTTGCTTGTAATTTCATTTAATTTCCTTTGTACAAAACGGATTTATATTTTTCCTTATTAGTGATTGGCATTCATTTTGTTTTAACTTCAATCAAATGCATACTCCTTTTTCACCCTAGTGAATTTTCTAACACTACTAGTCTGCTATTGCCAATTTTACATTTTAATTATCATTCTGCAGAAAGTGATTTGTCATCATAACCTAAGCTCATGTCACGTATTTTCCGCTTTGGGCCTAGGCCCATTGAAATTTGTCTTAAGTCTATGCCACATCGAGCCTCAAAAAGTGTGCATACCATATAAACTTGAGTATAGTTATACCATATAGAGGGCTCTCACGGAGGTGTAGTCATAAAAGAAGCAATGGGAAGGAATATTGTTATTATGTGCTATTGTTTAAATCCGAAAGTCAATCATTCCTAGCATTGATATGAAGGTATGGGGGAGATCAAAAGGAGTATGTTTGTCAAATAGAGGGCTCTCACGGGGGGTGACAACTTTAGCCTTAAGCTAGGATGTGTTGTAGTTCTTGTATTAGGCGAATCCAAACATTAAATAGCGTCGTTTAGTGGCGTGCATGAAGTAGTCTAGTTGCTAGTAGGTGCGACTATGTGAGTTGACAACAATACATTAGTTCATCTTCATAAAGGCCAAGATCTAGATAAAAATGAAAAGATAACTCATAAAATTTTTTTTGCTTGATACTTCCTAATTTTCTGATTTATCGTCATTCAAGATTTACAATGGTTTGCTTCCGCATAATTTCTATCCCAACACCTCTTTGCTTTGAGTTTACATATTTTTGGTCAGGTTAAAATGTTTCTCAAAGCTAGCCGTCAATCAAAATCATTTGAAATTTATATTGAGAATGTTGAAGAAATAAAACTTTATATTAAGAAAAGACTAATTGATCTTCCTTTCCACTAAAGTGAAGCTAAATGAGCTTCATCACCTATAATGTGAGAAACATTAATTTAAGTTTTATGTACTGACTATTTAAAAGTTTATACATAATAAAGTGACTATAAGTTAACTATAGGTAAATCTCTACTATAATTAATTGGCAATCTAATTAAAATGGCAATTAACCTACTAGAAGGTTAATCTATGTTGATGGTATAAATGTTTTTTAAAAATTTGTTGTTTTTAAATTATGTTGCATTTATGGCCATGATAAGCTTGCCAAGTTAAATGTTCAAAGAATGGAAAATGGCTTTCATCAAAAGTTTGAAACAAGAATAATTTTCCCATATAAACACTTTTAGGTGTTTGTGAATGATAAAGCCGTTGAACTTCAGAATTGAGTGAAGAAAGAGAGCTAGGCCTCCAGAGGGCTTTTAGAAATTGTGAAATACACTCTTATTTTTATTTTCACTCAATGTTCAATGTTCATTTTAAAGTCTAATTAATCCAAATTCATACTAAAATGTTTCACCTTGAAAGTTAAACTGCTTTTTATAAAAGCTGACTAAACAACATTTAAAGTGGATCAAATGTAGTCCTTTTAGTTGTGTTAATGAGACCCGCTTCGTCACTAAGGAGTATGGTGGCACATCTATCCATCCCTAACTAAAAGTTTCAAGTTCGAATCTTGAAATGAAGAAACTTCATAGAGTGAGCACTTGCTCCTTCAATAAGGTCTCACATAGCACACATTTGAAATAGTCTAACTTGTGGGTTTCATGCACAAGCAAAGGTGGAGAGTGGAGACAGGGGCGTAAGAGGTACATTTGAATCTCATTCTCCGAAAAGTTACTTTATATATATACTAGTCCTGAGAACGTGCGTTGCACGTTTGACCTCTACTACCATATAAAATTTATAAGATTATCTCAAGTATAAAAAGTAAAAGCAGTTGTAACATCAATCCAACTAACATGAAAAGCAATAAAATATACACATCATACAAAATGAAAAAAAGTTAACAAAGCAATATATTGACCAGAATAAAAAAGAATAACCAATAAATAAAAAATTACATAAGAATTATATGACGATAAACACAAAAGTGCAGTGGATTGACCTTTTATGTTCAATTCACAAAGAGAGAAACTTTGTACCTCAAAAGTTGTGAAAAAATACAAATATAATATAGAAATAAGAGATAAATACCTAATTTTATAGATTAATATTGTTGTGTTGACAAAACGGAGCCAAATAATTGTTAATAAATTTTCCTCCTAATTTTTCACTAATAGATGAGAATGAAGAACATAAGAAGTTGCTAAGAATATATTGAAAACTGAAAAGAAGAGTCATTTATTCCATAATCAATTCAAATGAATATAGAAATGAGAGAAGTCAATTGATTTGCCTTTTCACCTATTATGGCTTTACGTCTACCACTCTTCTATTTTTTTATTCTAACTTTTATTTATTTATTATGTTTATAGAATTTATATTTATATTTTTTCACTTAAATGTTCAATATTTGCTTGAAGGATAAAAGAATTATTCTATATTTCATGAGCTTTAAAATCTAGAAGGGTTAACAATTAAAACTCATTAAAAAGTGGAAAATGATAAGTTGTAACATCTAATCATGTATTTGGTCTAGTTTAATTGTCATTGTTGATTTGATTTTAGAAGTTAGTAAAATGTATTTTTTTAATTAAAAAAATTAGTGAAGAGCATTTTCGTATCCAATTTTGACCATAAAATCTTCCCACTTTTAATATATATATATAGATGATGATGATATATATATTGTTTTATCAATCATAACTTTTCAAATTCTTCCGTTATGAGAATTATGATTATGATTAAAAGCTATATCAATGTACTCATTTATCAAGAATATAATAATTTAATTATTAAAGGGCTTAAGGACTTAAATTCTACCATTATGTAATTAAAATATTTGTATTTAATTAAATAATTAATCAAATTTTAATTTAGTAAAAGGGCAAAACGGTAATTCAACTTTTCACTTTGGAGCTTCCCACTTATAATAATATATGATATACACAAACAAGATCAAGATTAATTTTTATGTAGGATAGAAGATGAAAAAATAATACTACATGAATTACGAAACTCTGCATAACCAATACCTACGTTAAAAAAATGAAACTTTCTTATGCTCTACAACATTTGGAGAATCTCATGGTGCTGGTATTGGTTGTGTTATTGATGGATGCCCGCCTCGTCTTCTATTATCAGAAGCTGATATTCAACTAGAATTCCTCTTTATAAGCAACAACAATAACAACATACCCAGTGTAATCCCACAAGGCAGAGTCTGGGGATAGTATAGTATATGCAAAACTTACCCCTATCTTAGAAGATAGAGATACTATTTCCGAAAAACCCAGACTCAAGTGATGCATAATTCCTCTTCATAAGCAGAGTTGATCTGGTACAATGTTGTCTTCAATTTGTAGAGGATCTCCAAGAAATCTAAGCCACTATATTTACTTGAATTCAGCGAAGTTATACACCAAAGTTTTTCGTCTTTATAGATCTGTCTGCGCCATCCCAACGCATCAAGCTTCATAAGTTTTCCCTAAGGTGAAAATGGCCGGGGTAATCAGCAACCATCAAATCATGAAACCTTAGCTCAGCTCAGCTTAACTCAACTCAATCATCATCAGGTCGAACAGATTGCTCGAATTCTGGATCCATTATCACCCCATCCATAACATGTACAACAATCTTCCCTCTTCTCAAATCCACCATTTCCGAAGCAATTCTATTAACTATCAACAACCCATCTGAATCTTTCGATATATACAGAGTGTATCCCGATATTGAATCATAATCAATCTCCTTTCCAACTTGTACATCATCCGCGTAAATCCTTCTTGGTACAGCTGAAAACCCGAGTACACGAGTTAGTATTGCATATGTGTCGTTCTCATTCTCATTCCCCTTCTCACCCAATCCCAGATCCCGCTCAAATGCTTTCTCAGATGGCAAAAATAAAGTAAACCCCAAATCTTGAGGCAACATTCCAATCACTATTTCCCCAAACTTCCCTACTCCTCTTCCTCCATCTTTTAGATTTTTCTTCAGTTTCAAACCAATCACATTCTCATTTCCTTGTGGTATTTCGTGAAGTTTTAGTACTGAAAAACACAGCACGAAAGTACAAGCAATCGAGACTACAATACATAGAAATTTGATCGGATCCTTATTGAAATGACCCCGTCGTTTCATTTTTTTTTGGGTTTGGTTACAGTTTTACAATAGCAAAGTCTTTGGGACCTTTCATCAAACAGTTGATATGCAACTTGCTATAGCGTTCAACCGGAGCAGTAAAAGGAAATCAAAAGAGGAGATTTATCTATTACCTGAAGAAGGAGAAGCTTGAATCACTAGCAGATCTGGAATCACTACTTTGATTTTGTTGTTCAATAGTTTAGAAGATGTGAAACTATGGAGGAAAATGGTGGATTTGTGAACTACTTCAAAGAGAAAGAAGACGAGTTGACGTTTAAAGGAAGGTATATATATGGTCAAATAGTAGAGAAATGGCAAAAAATAGCGAGGGTAGGTTCAAAATGTTTCTTTTAACAGTTTTGGTTCGGGACAACACATAAGCATGCTCTTTAACTTGAAGCAAAAGAATCAGACCTTAATACATGTATGTTGGGATGGAGCTAAGATAGCACTTGCCGTAAAAAAACTAGCCAGAAAGCAAGTCAGGTAAGTGAGTAATAGTACAAGCAAGCTAACATGCAAGCGAGGTTGAAGGGGTCTTTGCAACCTTTGACCTCTTCATCGACAACCTCTCATTTGTTCGACTACTTGTGCGACCTGCTGCTTTAGGGTATAGGAAGCCTCACCAGGGAGCATAGGAAGTACGAGTTCATTAGAACCCAAAAACTTTGGTTCAACTTTGTAATTTTGTTGAAATATCCCACTGAATATATATATATAATAAAATTCAGTCACAAACTTTTAAATTCAATACTGATAAGCCTCAAATTGAGAATCAAACTGCTGTGTGTAATGCACATTAATATGTTGGTTCACCATAACAAGGACTGCTAGAGTAGCAAATAGCAATGATATTACTTTTTTATGTTCATCGTTATATATTCTCCAAAAAAAGAAGAAAGAAGGCAAATTTAATTCACAAAATTTATAAAATCGTAAATGCTTGTATTATACAGATTACATTACTAACAATCTTATGTGAGTACAACTTGAGTTTAGAAACACAAGAAAAGCCTATAAAATAATGAAAAGGTCACAATTTCAAGTTTTTTTAGATGCACTTGGCTCTCCATACATTGGCAAGCTATGTTTGCTCGGACTCTCCAAAAATATTGTCGTGCCTGTGATGGATCCTCCAAAAATGCATTACTTTTGGAGGATCCAACAAACATCCAGTGACATTTTTGGAAAGTCCGAGCAAAAAGCTGTGATAGCTCCAGCAACAAAAGCTACTGTTCAACAATATAACTCTCAAGGCATCGAGGATAACTTCTAACAAAAAATTACACTCTCCAAACGTAGTTATGCCAGAAATTTGAGAAGTTATGTAGCGAGAAGTTGTTATGGGGGTGCGCAAGTTGCTCGGCCCCTTTTAAAGGGGAACCTGAGCTGACTCAGTTGTCGATGACTGCAAAGGTTCCTGTAGTGCAGGATTGACTGGGAACAGCATACACTGTGCGTATTGAGTCATCAACTGATCCACGAGCACCAGGGCGACCATTGCTTCCACCATCGGAACAGCTGTTGCACCAAGACATCAAATGTCCGTTTACTTTTCAAGTGTTGTTCAGAAATTTAAGGAGAAAAGAATGTTTTGAAGAGCAAATGGCTAGCAGATTTTCTTTTGGTTATTTTATCAAAACACCAGTAAAGAACAAGAACAGATTGAGCTAGTCTAGCAGTCATGCAGCCTCAGTGGTTTCTAAGAGTAAACTTCGTAGTACGATGAATGGAAGGGACTAGCCAAATTGAGTAATAGTCAAAACAAAATCAGGCATACAAACCTCGTGGAACCACACAAGGATCATGGCGACCACGAGCAATGAGTTCAGTCTCATGTTTATCCCTACTAACAGTATGCTGCTTCCTCTGCATAACAATTGAAATAAGACGTATTTCATACAGAGGTAACTTGAAAAAAAAAAATGGATTTTTTTTACAGACTAGGACTCACTGCAATTGTAGAAGTTGGCTTGAATGCTATTCTCATATTAATAATTTCTCCATTTGATATGCCTCCCTGTGAAATTAATTAAACCGATAACTCAACTTGAAAAGGAAATGGAATTGTTTGTCCATTTCTAAAGACATATCCAAATGAATATTGCGAGTGTACCTGGATACCACCAGATCTATTGGTTTTTGTCCTGATTTGGTCATGTTCATCCATAAAGAACTCATCATTATGCTCACTGCCAGTCATGAAAGTACCTGTAGTTTTTCACCAGAAACAAAATAGAACATGAGATTTATCAAAGATATTAACATGTAATAGCCTTCAAGTTTTTTTGACATAGGACGATACCCTTACTTAAATTCAGAGAAGTTGTCTAGACTTGTAATGAACAAAGAATGACTCGAAACTGAATTGGCCAACTTCCTTACTATTCTAACTAACCATGCCGTAAACAAAGTGTCGATGAATCAACTAAGATCCTTAGCACTAATTGTTTAATCCCCTTAAATCACCAGTCAAGTAACTAACACCCCCTGGACCAGCCACAGCGTAGATCTAAACTCGATGCACACTTCTTTTTTTTTTTTTTGATGACCCATTGGGTGCGCACAGGGTAAAAGCCCCGCTCCTATGCAATAGCTCACAAACCACATAGGAGAGCTAACCCGCACTAGGCAAGCCCGGTGGGACAAGCTCGACCCAGAAGGCAAATCCCTTGCTTTCGCTGGCAAGGGGTTTCGAACTTGAGACCTCCAACATGGAAGTCCCAAGCCCAAACCACTGGGCCACCCCGAAGGGTAACTCGATGAAGCACACTTGACCACCTAAAAACTTTTGGTAGTCTGAAGCCAGGTCTTTCTGTTATCTTTCCTATCTATTTCGAGCTGGAAGCATTAGCATTTCATACTCTTCAACAATGTTAAACCCTGATAATCCAATATCATCTAGACACCAACGCAAACCGTATTAATCATAGAGAGATACTAGAAAGCAGCTTCGATCTAAAGACATCTTAGGCTTTATTTGGGGAGATAATCTTGCGAATTCAGATTCCAGCACATTAGCATCAAAATGTATGAGTAATAATTTTAGGCAACATGCTGGTATCATCTTTGTCATGAGTGATACAATGTTTTGAAAAAACAGAAATGGGGTCATTACCTAAGTAACAAAAAGAGGGATAGGAAAGGGCACAAAAAGACCAAGGCAATCAAGGAGGTTCTGTTATCCAGAGCTCCAAGCAGAAGCAAGTAGGTCAGGCAAGATTGTAAAGGAGAAGCAGAAGAAATAGAACAGTTCAAAGTTGCACCTGGTGACAGAAGATGGATGCTTAAGTCGTCAGAGCTTCATCATCGGAGGTTGTGAAACTGTCTTAAAATTGATTCTTCTTACATTTTATGCAATACTGAACTAGATTTGGACAATTGCTTTTTACACTTAACTCACATTATTGGGTAATTTTTGCAATTATTTTAATAGTTTTAATTACTTGTACTTCTTTGGGTAAAATCTGAATGAAATTTTTCATAACACCTGGTTCATATTTTCATTGAACAGGTTCCCAATACAAAATCTGTATTCCTAACCATACTATATAGATGATAACACCGATCTTGATTAGTCTGTTTCGACTTAGGAGTTTGCTATCATCCAACAACAAGATAATAATAAAATCACTTCTGTTTGTTTTTTAAAAAGATGGTGCAGCAAAAAGGGTTGGAGAATATTGATTGAAAATGTCTCTCAATATTTTTCTTAAGCATAGGGGAGCTTTAAATAGCCAACTCACAACAAAAAATTTGCATAATTCAAAGTTCAAAAATCTAAAATATCTCAACAAATTAAAGCTAAGCAACTTATTAATGCTAAAAATTATTGCAGTAACTAAAAGTAAATTTTAACAACTTCCATAGTATGAAGATTCTGTACCTGCAAAGCCACTTCCAAACTCAAAACCCTTTGTTGCTGGTAATGACATGCAAGCTTTAGCCAGCTCAGCTTCAAGTTTATCAAAGACTGGTGTACCAAGACCCTAGAAATTATCACCAAACTATCATGTGAAGGTCCCACCAGCACCAAAGACATGCACAATAACTAACAGACATACACACATACACAGAGAGAGAGAGAGAGAGAGAGAGCGCTTACTCGTGGAACATTTCTAACAATGCAAGTTACGACACCACCAACAGAATCCCCCCTCACTCGTACATAATCAATGGCAGCAATCATCTTTTCTGCATATTCAGGGTTCGGGCAACGAACAATATTGCTTTCAATCTGGCATTAAGTGATAATTACCACATAAATCAAGTTATTTTATCACCAGAAGGTCAAAAAGTATCAAAGTTATACCAGAAGACAACTGTTAATAAAGAGAACCACAAATATGCACTATATAAACTATAGAACCCTCCACACTCCATGCCTTAGAGAAGCGGCAATCCGTGCGCTGAGTGCATTATAAATAGCCTCTTCCACTCCACAAGGGAATGCAACAGAAAGGACGCTGGATTGTTTTCCTTTTTCTTTTCATGGTACCTTTTATATTTAGTATTTCCTTAATCTATTGGATGAGTTCAAGAAATTGATAGATCAAGCAACATGGTGTTGATATCCACTCTATAGGTCAACTGCTAAAGTTCATACAGAGATCCCACAGTGCATATATGGAGAAAGAAACATCGACATAGGCTCAAACACTCCTTAAAAGTTCTCTTCTGTAATTTTTCTAGCCTTATTTATTATACACTCTATTAGGCAAGTAATAAAGCTCATATACAGATCCTATAGTGCAGTTTGGAGAAACATTGCCTTGGAGTCAAATCTACCCTCCTTGAAAGCTCTTTTCTACAATTTTTTAAGCTTCTAATAGAAGTGGGATTTCCTTCGTCATTTACACATATCTAACCAGTTTGTCTGTAGCAGTAATAATTCTCATTGCATCTTCCTTCCTACAGGCTAATCAACCTTAGGTCAATCCTCCAACAATCAGCATTATCTCATGCAGGATGAGTCGCCCTTCATACAAAATCAGCTTTATCTCATGCAGAATGAGTTGCGTTTCAGCCATTAGCAAAGCAGGTTTCATCCAAGGAAAGGTGAATGCAATGTCTGATTAAAGCTAATACCAATAGATGGGCTTCTAAAAGTAGAAAAAGATCCAAGCCAAGCATATTTGGAAGAGAAATTATGATCTGAAGCAATGAAACACTCCTTAAATTATTTACATTCTTCTATCCTTTCTTGAGAAAGAAAACGAAGATAAGTGAACAGGAAGTAGTTACTATAATCATAACTCAGTCTAAGATGTAGAATAGATTACAGAGTGGACATGGTATTAATTTAAAGTAGAAAGAGACCTGACATAAGAATCAAATTGGAAGCGAAATGAGTAACGAAACAATAGCATACTGCTCAGTGGCAAAAGCAAATTGAAATTTGTTAAGTCCCATATTGGCATTATCAATAAAAATAAGTCCCAAATTGGTCGACGGAAAGGGTTGTGGTCTTTTATATGGCCTTAGTCAATCCTTCCTTGATGAGCTAACTTTTGGGTTTGAGCTAGGCCAAGGTCCATTTCTTTACATTAGAGGTAGACCCATCAATCCATGATGTTGTATTTCTCAGAGGAGGAGTGTGATCCTGATGTTGTTATCATTGAGGAGAAGGTTTGCTCCAATGTTGGGTTAAGGAGTCCTATATTGAATGCAACAGATGAGGTTGTTTCATCTACAGACACATAGGAAAAGTATACTGAATGAACCTCATATTCTTATTTTGTGTCGGAATCCGAAGCTTCAACTGATGAAGATAATGATGACCCTGAAGATAAGAATTAGTGGGTGATTGAATCATCAACTTTTGATGACTTGACAAGTGATCTTGATAATGAGGAATCAGAACATGATGATCGGAGCCAGCTTTTTTGGGCCACACAGGCCACAGCTGCTTATTTTGCCCGGACACTGCGGTTATGATTTTTTTTTTTTTGAGATATAGATATATAGTTCTTATGTGAAACATACCTGCTCTAGTGTCACAGTCTGGTTATCAACCAAATCCTCTGGAAGTACAACATTGTGAACTTGTGAAACATAAGCAAGGATCTGCATTACAGAATATTAGAGCTAAAAGCTACATTTCTTTAGAAAAAGCCCAAAAAAAAAAGTAGAAGAAGCCTCCACATAATGCGACAAACAATAAAGATATATGTATATGCAACTACTGTAATAGATTCTCTAGCAACAGGAGTCAGAATAGCTAATTTTCCACCAGAAATACATAAGATTACGGTTTTTTTTTGTTGCAATACACAGAAGTTTCAGGTTCTTCGGAACAACAAGTACGTGTCTTCCATCAAGTATACATATGGGTGCTTCTGAAATCCTACAAGAGAAGACAAAATACAGGAACAACGCTTATCGGGCCTACCAAAAAGCCTCTACTAAACCACAATCATATGATAGTAACCCACCTCAGTGCTTCATAATTAACTTAGAAGTCCAATTTACATTCTCTAGATGTTTAGGCTGTATATTCATCTAGAACACAACATAACTCTAATGAACATAGCAGTTGATTTTATTTCTTCATAATGGAGCCCAACTTGTTATTAAGGCAGTGGTGATCATTAATGGATCAATAATCCCCGAAAAAGAAGTGGATCTACAGTTTTTACTATTTAGTGTTTAGTTCGTGAATAAAAACTGGGATAGGGGATGGATTTGAAAAATTGATATGCCTTTAACATCCGCGCAACACTTCAGGGGAGCTCTTTTTAGTAACAATTTATGTAATGATACAAAGAATATCATTCAGAAATGACATTAGAAAACCTGTAACAATAAAGTACCTCACCTCAGTTCCTGAATAAAGTTTGAGAATTTTCTTGGCAACAGCTCCAGCAGCGACTCTCCCAATAGTTTCTCTTGCTGAAGATCTACCGCCCCCCTGCATGTTCCACTAACACTAGTAAGGACACAAGAAATAGTAAGAGCTATAACTACAGAGAATTGCTTATCAACAATCTGCAAAACTTTCTAATAATAAATGAGCTCCTCTTTGACATTACCTGTACTGATCTAACTCCATACTTGAAGTCATAAGTTGCATCAGCATGAGATGGCCTATAAGCAAGGGACATTTCACTATAGTCCTGGCAATCCAACAGGAAATGAGAAATCTGTCAAGTACCAGGAGACCACAGATTTTGACACAAAAAAGAAAAGAACACATACTAAGCATAACATCTTCAATCATGAGTCTCAGATTAGGCTGAAATGTTTCTCCTTTTCACTTCAAAGCTATTTGTCAATTATCAGGATGAAATGCTCTGAAAAGCTCATTTCACTTGTTTTGAGTTTCAAAATACGCATGGTTCATAAAAGCAGAAGAACCATTCACCAACTTTTAGAGGAATCATTTCAAAGTCTCATGCATGCAGAATTCAACCTCTGAAAGAATGATGAGTGGTACTAATACTCACAGTTACTAATGCTAAGAATGTCACTACTCCATGCCCTTAAAGACAATAAACTTGACATGCCAAGGATGTGAAGTTAGCATGTTCTTGGAAACACTCAACTTAACTAACCTTAAATTAACTTTCTATGCACAATAACACAAGGTTAGCACACTTGATTTTTCTCAGACAGATTAGATATTGTGTACCTTAGCACCAAACTAGTAAATCAAGTTCGTCCTGTTGCGTGCAAAGTCGAATGATAAAACGTATAGATCATTGTAAAAAGTAAATTGTTGTTTCACTTCCTCTCTTGTATTTCAAAACAAATCATAGCATACTTACATTTCCTCTCTGGTCAGTGTTGGGTACTTCAACTTTGATTGGAGATCCCGTAGTCAAACCTATAAATTAAGCACAGATAGAAGCTGAATCTTTAAATGTAAGTCAAAGGAAGTGGCACAGGCCAGAAGAGACTTTAACAGAGGACTAACCATCGGCAGTGCCTGATGATATTTTGCAAGTATCAGTCTCTTTTCTTGGTGTGGTAATTCGGCTTTGACCTGGCCTCCTGAATGGATAAGTTTTGCATGAAATTCAAATTTGGCCAAAATAAATTCAAAGTATCCTTCTATTTCAAAAAACATTCAAAGTATCCTAATGAATTACTCCATCAATTATCTGAGATGGGGGTGTCAAGAATGGGCAATACATGAAACAGTTACAAGAAATGATAGAAGACCAAGAATTTTGAAGGACTTCAATCTACTAGTACACAACATCTTCACTGATGCTGGTCATGTCAACCCACAAAAGGAAATCTCAGAAAAAGTAAACACCTCCTGTCAAGTTCCACTTGCATATCCGACTCTGAGAGTGGGAGTCGAGGGGGACATCCATCAATTATACAACCAACACCACCACCGTGAGATTCTCCAAAAGTTGTAACACGAAAATAATTTCCAAATGTATTACCAGCAGCATGTATCTCTGCGAGTACAAAAGTAGATAAAGAAGTTGTCAATCCATTCTAGCAACTCAAGAATAAACCCTTCAGATCGATGAGGAAACATTTTTTTAGTTCACTTTCAAGAGGCAATGGTACTTATTTCCACTTGAAAATTTTAACTTTTTGTTCCCATATTGCCTGGCAACACTTCTTTATTAGAAAAGTACAGTATTTTGTAGAGAATGGAAACAAATATTCCCTCCTTTTCGATTTGTTTGTTTGATTTTGACTTGGCATGAAGTTTAAGAAAGTAAGAAGACTTTTGAATCTTGGGTCTTAAACTAAAAATACGTAGAATGTATCAAAATGCCTTTTTATCAGGTGGTCTTAAATATGTCACATGAAAAGTTGGAATTAAAGAGTTGTCAAAACAACAAAGGGACGTTCTTTTTGAAACACTAAAAAGAAAAGTAAGACAAACAAATTAAAATAGGAGATAGTATTTTAAACATTGACAGAACCAGATAACAGATAATGAAGATGAACTGAAACTCATAGGCCACCACAATTGAAGTTAAATTTTCAACAAAGGAAAAAAAAGGTGATAATTTCATACATGGTGGAATGATCACAGATACAAAAAATAGTACGAAACAGACATCAACTTCAAAGACTTAGGGAATCTTAGTAAGTTGAACTACGAGCTTTTTAACTACAACAACTTAAATATACGCTGTTAGAGCTGGAATTACCGCGGCTGCTGGCACCAGACTTGCCCTCCAATGGATCTTCGTTAAGATATTTAGATTATACTCGTTCCAATTACCAGACTCATGATTTCAATTCCCCACCTTGTAATCCCCCATCCATTTTCTCTTCCCCTACCCCATTTTTTAAAAAATAAAAATAAAAATCCAAGACTACTTTTTTTTTCCATTTTAATGATCATATTCTAATAAATTTTAAAACCCATTTCCTTAATTCACACAAAAAGCAGAAGAAAAGACATTCAGACATTTCAACAAACAGATGAATGGCAGAAAGTTTCACCTAGTCGTTTGGGCTGTGATCGAGTTGGGAATCGGAGGTTTGGAGAGCAGAGCTTGGATGGTTGCTGCCCGGATCCGAGGCTTGAAAACGGAGCCCCGAGTAACTGTTTGGTAAGCAGAGATGAAGCCATTTTCCTTCCTTCTCTACTGGAAATTTTGGTTGGTGAGTTTAGGTATAGACACAGAACTTTCAATACAGTGATCACACTCTGTTTGGTTAGTTGTTAGTATTATTTTATACTAATATATAATTTTTTTTTATGATTGCAGCGTTGTGTTCGGGTCATCTTTTACATAATTCGATTAGTTTTGCAAAATGTCTATCATCTCCCACTAGTAATAGTTTCACGTAACTATATCTATTAAGACTAGAATAAATTAAAAGAATCACGAAACCTCGTTACATAATATAACACATCAATAATTTGAAGAATAAATAATAAAAAAACATAGGATATGACATAGAGTTACTATAAAAAATTTTTTAGGTAAAAATACGATAACTTTGCGATACACTAAATTATATTATTCTTTATCCTATCTTTTTCTATAATATCTTTATTACATACCTTATATTATTGTTGGATGATAATATATACTGATAAAAAATGATACAATCAATTCAAATATTTTATATATATATATATATATATACCATAAACATGATTTTTAACTTATATTTATATTTTTTAATTTTCGGTATACAAAATAAATATTTCAACTAGTATAACATTAAATTAGTACTACTTACTTGAATACACTTGAACTGATTTGTATTTTTATTATATTGGGTGCATATATGCCACTTTGATCCTAATGGTAACTTTGAAGTTCATTCATTATAATTAGACCTAAGGACTAGGGGTGTCAAAAATGAATTCAAACATAGGTAATCCGTCCAGAATTTTAAGGGTTGAGCTTAAGATAATTTGAATTGGGTTCAATCTCAACTCATTTAAGCCTAACTCATGTTAAGAGAATTCTCAATTGAGTCCAATTCAATTTCCAATTTCAATTCGTTTTAAAACTCGTTACTAAGATATGTTACTATATTAAAGGTATAAACTATTATCTATTTAACATCTTTTAAGATTTATCTATCTATTTGTTACTTTTTTAAAAAATAAATCTTGAGCTGAAATTCGAATTATGATTATAAAAGTTAAATATCATTAAGTTAAAATTATTGAGATTAATCGAGTCAAGACCCAACCCATTTTTTAGGCGGATCAAGACCCAACCCAATTTCTTTTTCGACTCATTTTAATATTTCCAATTTCAAGTTAACCCGTCCATTTGACACCCCTACGTGGGACCATAGAAAGATCATATAATACCTTCCAAATTCCAACAACCCAATCATTTTTATTTTTCATTTCCCCATATAAATACCACACAACAAAATTGGATATGATTATATTGTTCTCCTCGTTACAATGAACAACCACACAACTAATAAATTTTGTATCATTCTTATTTTCTCTAAATATTTTATCTTGTTCTTCACTTTTTTGGTTCCATTATTAGCACTTATAACAAAATCTGAACAAGTTGGATATGGATATATTGTTAGATCAGTAGGCGTTGACTCATCTGGAAAGGCGTTGACTGCTCATCTTCAGCCCATCAAAAGTTCCTCTGTTTTTGGAACTGACATTCAAAATCTCACCCTTATTGCTTGGTACTACTAATTTTGTAAATAATTTTCTTTTATATTTTCTATCGGAACGTCTGTGTACACTCTATTCTCTCCGGTATTTCAGTGGTATGTTGTTGTTTGATTTTATTTTACATTGCATACTTATTTATTGAAATTTCATCAATTTTATGAAGGTGTTTGGACATGAATGTAGTGATATTTGAAGAAAAGTAGTACTATTTGAAGTTAATTTGGGAAATGGGTATTTGGAATTTGAAGTTGTGATTGGATATGTATGTTCATGAGGAAAATGTTGAAGTTTTGTGAAGATATATATTCCCTCCGTTTCAATTTATTTGTCTTGTTTTGATTTGGTAATTGAGTTAAAGAAAGTATCAAACACTTTTGAATCTTGTGATCTTAAACATGTTACGCCCAGAGAGTTGATATCAAAGAGTTACCAAAAGAAAAGAGACATTCTTTTTGAAACAGCCTAAAAGAAAGTAAGGCAAACAAATTGAAACAGTGAGAGTACTAATATTGGACTGGTTTAGGTGTTTAGATGAAACTCTGTGAATAAAGGGGACGGCTTGTTAGAAAGGGACAAGTAATTTATTGCTCTAATGGGCAAGCAACTACTTTTGGGGATCATGTAGTAAAGTTATCATTCTTTACTTTGTCACAGAAGTGTCACTTGCCATTTCACATAAAAAATAATTCTAGCTTTGATTTTATTACGTGTTGTTTCCTTTGCGTCGGTTACTGTATTGTTTGTTATTGCTACTGTTCTCTTCACTTTACTTTTATCATGACTTTCCTCACTGCTATATTTACTTCCATACTTGATTTTTATATGTTTTACTTGAGTCGGAAACAACCTCTCTACCTTCACAGGGTAGGGGTAAGGTTGGGTACGCACCATCCTCCCCATACCTTACTTGTGGGTTACACTGGATATGTGTTCTTGTTTACTACGTAATTTTCAGATGTGTCCTTTTTAATGTCAAAAGATCTTTTTAGTTTATAAATGGATTGATCAGCCTTTTCTTGTTTCCATGTTGATGGATTCTGCAGCTTTGAGACGAAAGACCGTTTAAGAGTCAGAATTACGGATGCTGATCATGAAAGATGGGAAGTTCCACAAGAATTCATCCCCCGGGAAACTCATTTATCCCCCCGAAGCTCCCTCTTGGAAAAGCGCTCTTCTACCTCACTTCCATTATCAGAAGACACAAACTACTTCCATACAGACACCGTTTCGGACCTTACTTTCACTCTCTACAACACCACCCCTTTTGGCTTTACTATCGCGCGTCACTCCACAGGTGACGTTCTTTTTGACACCACACCTGAAAATGACTCTCCAGACACGTTCCTCATCTTCAAGGATCAGTACCTTCAATTGTCCTCTTCATTGCCAGCCAATAGGTCATCTATTTATGGTCTCGGGGAGCATACCCAGAGAAATTTTAAGCTCAAGCATAATCAGACATTGACTCTTTGGAATGCTGATATTGGTAGTGCTAATGTTGATCTCAACTTGTATGGTTCCCACCCTTTTTACATGGATGTCAGGTCTCATCCTGGCGCGGGGACTAGTCACGGAGTCTTGCTGTTCAATAGCAATGGCATGGACATTGTATATGCTGGTGACAGAATTACTTACAAGGTGATTGGAGGGGTCATTGACTTGTACTTCTTTTCTGGTCCCGTGCCAGAGTTGGTCATGGAACAGTACACAGAGCTCATTGGCCGCCCAGCACCCATGCCATACTGGTCTTTTGGTGCGTAATTATACTAGCGAATTACCTATTATTTCATAGTGTTTATTCTGGTTACTAGTTTCACATGACCTTACATTTTGAATTTTGTTTAGTACTTCCCACTTAATTTCCTCAAACTGTTTGATTCACATGCTTCTTCATGAGATTAAAATATTACTCTCTCCGTTTCAATTTGTTTGTCTTACTTCCTTTTCAGTCCGCTTCTTTCCTTTTTTGGCAGCTCTTTAATTCTAACTCTCCAGATGACTGTTTAAGACCTCAAGATTAAAAGACATTTTGGTACATTCTACATATGTTTAGTTTAAGACCACAAGATTCAAAAATCTTCTTTACTTTCTTAAAATTCTATGCCCAGTCAAAACTAGACAAACAAATTGAAATGGAGGGAGTACTTAAAAATGTGCACAATTTCTAGTTGTGTCAAGTACTCGTTAGTGCAGAGCTCAGTTATATAACATTTCGTGATCCTACCCCTTTCAGTACTCATAATGGGATGTGTAGAGCTTTTATTAGTTGTGAATATGAGGATTGAGTTTTCTTTCTACAATATGTACATGTATGATTTGAGACAGATAGATGCACACATTGTTTTTCATGCAAGCTATTGCAAATTGTTGGCGACAGGATTTCACCAATGCCGTTATGGTTATAAAGACATTACTGAAATTAAGAATGTGGTTGCTGGCTATGCGAAAGCTCAGATCCCTCTTGAGGTCATGTGGACAGATATTGATCATATGGATGGTTATAAGGATTTCACACTCGATCCTATTAACTTCCCACTTGACCAGATGAAGAAATTTGTCGATACACTTCATCACAATGGCCAGAAATTTGTTCTCATATTGGATCCAGGTGAGTTATGAGTTATAACATATTTAATTTCTTGCTTTTGTTGATATTTATACGTCTGTGGAATTAGTGTCAGGGTAGGCTACCTACATCACACCCCTTATGGTGCAGCCTTTCCTAGACCCTCCATGAACGTGGGATGCTTTGTGCATCGGGCTGCACTTTATTTTGTTGAATTTATGCTTACGTTGAGAAATCGCGAAGGTATTGGGTCAAATGATTTCAATGATTTGTACTTCACAGGGATCAGCATAAATAGCTCATATGAGACATACAAGAGAGGGATGCAAGCAGACGTTTTCATCAAACGCGATGGTGTCCCTTATCTCGGCGAAGTTTGGCCTGGAAAAGTCTACTTTCCTGATTTCATAAATCCCCGAGGTAGAGTCTTCTGGAGTAATGAAATCAAGATTTTCCATGACCTTCTCCCCGTTGATGGGCTCTGGCTTGACATGAACGAGTTATCTAACTTCATTTCTTCTCCTCCGAGCCCGTCTTCTACCCTTGACAATCCTCCTTATAAGATCAATAACTCCGGAAGCTTACGTCCAATAAACGAGAAGACTGTCCCAGCAACATCAGTACATTTCGGGAACGCCTTAGAGTACAATGTTCATAACCTCTACGGATTCCTGGAAGCTAAAACTACCAATGCCGCTTTAATCGATGTTACTGGTAAAAGGCCGTTTATACTTAGCAGATCTACCTTTGTGGGTGCTGGGAAGTACACGGCACATTGGACCGGAGACAATGCAGCCACATGGGATGATTTGTCTTATAGTATTCCCAGCATTTTGAATTCTGGATTGTTTGGGATTCCCATGGTTGGAGCTGATATATGTGGCTTTGGTAGAAATACTACTGAAGAATTATGTCGCCGTTGGATTCAGGTACAAGTTCTTTTGTCTTTGAAGAAGCACTTTGCTCCATATGTACATTGAAAGTTCATGATTTCAGTCAAGAAGTTCAAATGTGAAACTTCCAGGAAAAAACTTCGAATTGGAAATCTTGGTTCAAACTCTTTGATATTCCTTGTATCAACTTGAATTAGCCAAGATTAAAGAAATTGGAAAAGGCATGACTAGTTAGAAGTGCCTGGTCTTATTATATGTCTAAGCTAAACTTGGCGGTCTATTTAATATTGATACTCATTTATATGGTCGGTTATTATTGCATATCAACTTGTGGTCAGTGTCCAAAACCCAGAATCGTTATCTCATTAAATATAAATCCTAGATCCGTCTCCGGCAATCATGACCTTAGAATTATGAGTGCGCAACTGGTCCAAGGAGTCTTGTTTTTCTGCTAACAGTACTCGTCGCTTACTCTTGAAGTTTCTTGTTATTCTGTTTCTGTTTATTTAATGTTCTTGTTCTTCGATTATTGTATTATTTTGTTGTAGTTACTTTCCTTTTTTTTCAGTATGCTCTGTCATGCTTTGTTTATTATTTTGTCCTGGCTTCTTCACTCCCACTGTTTTCTTTTTGCTGAACTGTTTTGAAATGCTTTTACTTGAACCGAGGGTCAATCGGAAACAATCTCTCTACCTTCCACTGCATACACACTACGCTCTCTAGACCCCACTTGTGGGGTCACACTGAGTATGTTGTTGTTGTAGTGTTATCAAATTAATGAACACTGCTTTGCAATATGTTGGTTGTAATGCTTTCCTTAAAATACTCATACAAAAGATGAAGTTCATATGTTAATTAGAGATTTTGTCTTCGGATTTTTGAGTAGAATACGATTGTGAAAGTGTATTAGAAAAGAGGGTATGTATGGCTAAACATGTCATGTGGAGATATCTATAATATCTGTCTTTCTTCTCGTTTATTGTTCTATTGCCGTTTCTATATTCTATTCGGGGTAACACAGGTTTTGATCTACGAAAATGAAATTTTAATTTTCTATTCAATTCAAAATTCAAATTGAAGTATGATACTTTTCTGATATTTGATAATCAACGTCTTGTCAAATGTAGCTAGGTGCATTTTATCCCTTTGCAAGGGATCACTCTGACAAGTTCACTATCCATCAAGAGCTATATATCTGGGATTCAGTAGCTGCAACAGCCAGAAAGGTGCTCGGACTACGGTATCGTCTCTTACCATACTTCTACACGCTAATGTTCGAGGCACACACCAAAGGCGTCCCTATAGCGCGTCCTCTTTTCTTTTCATTCCCTGAGGACACAAACACTTACACCATCGACACTCAGTTTCTCATCGGTAAGGGGTTAATGATATCACCAATACTGACATCTGGAGCTGTTTCAGTTAATGCGTATTTTCCATCTGGTACCTGGTTCAACCTCTTCAACTATTCAAACTACGTGAACATGAAGTCCGGTAGCTACATCAGTCTAGACACGCCTCCTGATCATATCAACGTGCACCTCAAGGAGGGAAACATTGTGGTGATGCAAGGAGAAGCAATGACAACAAGAGCAGCCCGGGATACTCCGTTTGAACTTGTTGTCGCCATTAACAACAGGGGAAATAGTTCAGGGGAAGTCTTCTTGGATGATGGCGAAGACGTTGAAATGGGAGGAGAGGGAGGAAAATGGAGCCTAGTGAAATTTCACACTAATGTTGTGAATAAGAAGTTATTTCTAAGATCAAATGTTGTGAATGAAGAGTTTGCTTTGAGTAAGAATTGGAGAATACACAAAGTGACTTTTCTTGGACTGAGAAAAGGGGTGAGTAAAATAAATGCATATAATTTGACTACTAAAATTAGATCAAAAATTGATAAAAGTGCATCTGATGTTTTGGAGATGAGAGGTCTATCAGTTCTTATTGGAAAAGAATTTACTATTGAGCTAACACTTGAAAAATAATTATCGGAAACAACTTCTCTACCGTACAAAGGTAGGGGTAAGGTCTGTGTGCACCTCACCTTCCTCAGACCCCGGACCTGACCTTTCTAAGACTCAACTTGTAGGACTATAATAGATGCATTGCTATTGTTGTTCATGCAATTCAAACTACAATATTGTTCATCAATTGGAAAAAGTTGCAAAGGTTATTGCCGTGTTATAATAAAAAATATTCTAGTTGTATTATTGTTTGTTAAATATTTGCCTTTCTGGAATTTGTAGAAGGTAGAGCTATTAGTCTATAATTTGGACAGAGTTCATATATACCCTCATCGTCTCACAAATAGAGCACATTTTCCCTTTTCGTTGAGGGAAACCTATTTATCGAATTAAAAAAATGACACGTGGCATTGAAAAAATAAGTCTACTCATTTTTTTGTCTACATATTAGGATCTTGAACATGATGATCGAACTCAACTAAAAGCATCATAAAATAGGTATATGATGAGGAAGAACGATGATATCATTGCAAGTAGAAAAGTAATGATGTTTTTTGATCTCGTGGTCTTAAACACGTCATAGGCATGTAGAAAGTTAGAATTTAAGAGTTGCCAAAAAAAGAAAAGAGACATTCTTTTTAAAACAGACTAGAATGGAAAGTATGACAAACATATTGAGTATCAACTTACAACTTATAAGAAACAAACAACATCAAAAGAGATGCTAATTAACTTCTATGTTTCCAAAAATGTGTTCTTAATTTTGTTAAGCCTCTTGACTACATCTTTCATGGTTATCCTTGATTCAGGTGTTGCCTTTGTGCAATCTAAAGCCAGTTCTATCATGGAAATTATGCAGATTTCACTTTTGGAAGTGATTTTTTCTCCATCATGTAAAATATCCGCGTCCACAACTTCCATCATTCTTCTTGAAAATGCTCGCGTTATCCACTCCCTCAAGCCAAGATTTTCGTTGAATATCTCTTCACCTGTTGGCCTTCTTTTTGCCAAAACCTCCATCAACATGATGCCATAACTGTAAACATCACCACGAGTGGACACTATTCCCTCCGAGCCATATTCTTAAAAGAACGAAAATGAAAAAAACATTACTCAATTACTCATCTGATATAACAATAATGAAAGGTCTTCGATACATAAGTGAAATGGAAAGAGACTAGTATAGTAGTATACCTGGTGCAATATATCCAAGAGTGCCTAATGTCTTTGTATGTTCCATGGACTTGCTTACAGCTAGTATCTTTGAGATACCAAAATCACCAACACGCGCCACCATATCTTCATCCAAAAGGACGTTGGCTGGCTTGAGGTCACAATGAACTATAGGGGTGTCATTACCATGATGTAGATATTCAATTGCCATAGCTACATCAAGCATTATGGTGACTCTTTGACGAAGGTTTAGGTGGCGATCTTCTTTGTACAACCAATAGTCAAGACTTCCGTTGGGCATATATTGCAGAACGAAGGCTCTTATGTGATCAGTAGAACACGTAGTGATCACCGAAACAAGATTTCTGTGTCTAACATTTCTCACCACTTCACATTCAGTATCAAACCTTTTGCATACTTCCTCATTTTCCAAATCCAGTACCTTTATTGCAACCACAATTCCACTAGGTAATGTGGCTTTGTACACAGAGCCAGAACCTCCCACGCCAATCAAATTGGATTCATCAAAATTATTTGTTGCTCGTTGAATCTCATAATAAGAAATCAATTGATAAGTCCTCATCTCCAGAACCATTTCAACATCTTTGGACTTTCCTTTCTTCTTTCGCTTCATTGTCCAAATTGAGACAACCAACAAGAATATCAGAAAGAATGAAATAACCACCGGAGTGACAATTTTTAGTACAAGCCTCTTTGATTTTGGTTGTTGTTGTTCAGGGGTAGTGACAGCACAAGCAGGAACCTCCAATATTTGCCTTCCACATAGACCTTTGTTCCCGCGAAATGATTGCAGGGTGGAGTTTGCAAACACACCACCACTAGGTATTTCACCTTCTAAAACATTAAACGAGACGTTGATGCTTGTAAGGTACAAAAGCTTTTCGAAAGACTTAGGAATAGTACCTGACAAGTCATTCAAGGACAAATCCAAGAATTCCAAGCTTTTCAAGTTTGAAAAGGATAATGGAATTGGACCTGAAAACGAATTGTTCGATAAGGAAAGTAACTTCAAGTTTTGAAGTTCCCCCAAATTGCTTGGTATCATCCCCGAAAAGTGGTTACCAGAGATATCAATTGCTACAATAGCTTTAAGTTCTCCGATATCTGATGGAACTTCTCCCTCTATAGAATTACGCGACATGTTTACATAGAGAAGACTACTCATCTTCCAAAAGCTTAAAGGAAGCTTTGATTCAAACTTGTTAGAACCTAAAAAAAGTTGTTGTAGCATGGTAAGACTTCCTAGACATTCCGGAATCACCCCCGAGAACTCATTTTCAGACAGAGCTAATCGAACCAAATTCGATAAATCACATACTACCTCTGTTATACCCCCCTGTAGTTCATTGTTAACTAGAAATAAACCTTGGAGTTGTTTAAGTTTACCGATCTCACGAGGAATGTTTCCTGTCAAATTGTTATCTTGAAAAACTAGCGTTGTAAGACCGCTCATGTTGCCTGTACTAGTGGGAATGAATCCATTGATTTGTGCATCTCCAATATGAAAGTATTCAACAGTAGATGAAAGATTGCCAATACTACTTGGCAGAACATCATTCAATGGATTCGATCCCACTTGTACATATCTCAACATCCTACATTTCCCTAAAGAATCAAAGAATCCCAACTCAGTAAGTTGATTATGATGTAGGAAAAGTTCTCGCAGCTCGCGAAGATTTCCTAAATCATTAGGAATACTGCCTGTGAGAAGGTTATCTGATAGTTCCAATAGCTCAAGATTGGTAGCATTTGTGATGTACCGAGGAATTTCACCTTCGAGCTGATTGTTTGCTAAGAGAAGTTGTATAAGGTTTGGAAGATGAAGAAGATTTGGAATTCTACCTTAGAGGTAGTTGAAAGTGAAAGCAATGAATTCCAAAGAAGATATGTTGAAAATAGCATTTGGAATTTCACCTATAAGATTATAATTTTCTTCGAAATTGATTTGTCTCAAGTTTGATAGCTTTCCTAATTCCGGAGGAAGTTCTCCCTCCATGTGATTGTTTCCACAATGAAGTTTTTGAAGAGTGGAAATATTGCCTAATGAAGTAGGAATTGTTCCATCTATTGCATTATAACCGATATAAAGCTCTTCGAGCTTGGCTAAACAACCAATATTTCTCGGTATTTCTCCAGTTATGTTGTTGTAAGATATGGACAAGACTTTGAGAGCTTTGAATTGGCAGATGTTGGAAGAAATGTGACCAGTGATTTGATTGTATGATACACCTATATGCTCGATGTTTGATGAAATAACATTACGTCGATCATCAAGAAACAGAGGACCTGAAAGGTTATTGTATGCCAGAGACACGACGAGAAGGGAGGAGATATTAAACAATGTTGAAGGAATGAAACCTGTTAATTGATTACGAGACAACGACAACTCTACAAGTTGGCTTAGATTACCGATCTCCATTGGAATGTTGCCGTTGATTCTATTCCCATTCAAACTGAAGTTCATCAACTTTGTGGCATTTCCAATAGAAGGAGGGATTCTACCTGTGATGGTATTGTTCCTGAGATTTAAGACTCTGAGTTCCGGTACATACCATGTACCGTTCCACATTTCACCACCGAGTTTATTGAAAGCCAATGAAATGATTTGAACACTCCGGTGTTGAAATAAACTCGTTGGTATACTACCTTGGAGCTGATTGTTCTGAATATCAATCACTCGTAAACGAGGCAAGTGGCCAATGCCATAAGGGATGCCACCGTGGAAGTTGTTGTTCGCGAGATTTAGCTCTATGAGAAAGGATAGATTGGCCAAAGAAGGCGATATTGCACCTTGAAGTTGCAAATTAGGAAGAGTCAAGGCTACAACCCTTCGCCTTTTTGGACTACAAGTGACACCAAACCAAGAGCAAAATGAAGTGTTTTTTGTCCAATTATTGGCTAAAAAATGACTAGAATCACTCGTAACAAGATTTCGAAAGGTTAGTAGAGCTTCTTGATCAGTCTCATTTGAGGAAATAGTAGCTGATATAGAAGAAACAAAGTAAAATTGAACTAAGATAGCAAGTATCAATATGAAAATGTGTTTCTCCATGATGTTACTATGCACTTGAAACATACTACTATGAAGAGAAATGGAAAAAGGATATATATTGGAAAAAAAAAAAAGAAAATGAATGACTCCACTTGAATTATTTCACAAGACGAAAAGTTGTTGTCTTGTATCTATCTGTTTTGATTTGTATGACATAGTTTGACTCAACACGACATGGATATTTAAACAAATGTATCACTATAAAGTCAATCAACTTGCATTCAGTGGCGGATTCAGAAATTTTATTTTATGGATGCTCAATTATTTTTAGTTTGAGAATTGCTATATAAAGTGGGTGCTTAGTTAATACATTTGAATAAATTATTAGGTATTACAAACAAATATTAGTGTTTATTGCAAAAAGCAATGGGTGCTTAAGTACCCATAATCCATAACATACATCCGCCACTGCTTGCATTATTAAGAAAGAAGAAAAAAAGTATATATTTATATGGTTCAGAATCAAAGTCAATGGGAAAATAAGTAGCAAAAGGGAAAAAGGTTATTAGTGTGAAAACACATTAGAAGGAGGAAAATAAGTAGCAAAAGGAAAAAAAGAATCTGTCCACTTCCCTTGATTAGTTCACACTACTCTTTTTTTTTTTTCTTCCAACTCGGTGCCTAGTATCAGTATTGGACTGCGACTAATCTGAATTGACTTTTTATATAGAACTTTCTTCGTGGCATGTTGTGTGGCCTATCTTAGGAATTGAATTGACTTGCATGTGCCTTACATTCATTTTCTTACTAGTTGTAGTAAGATTTAGTATGGACCGCTATTCGAAATCTTAGTGAAACACTGCATTTCTTATCTCAGACGTTTTTCTTGAAAAAATACCAATTGAAGTGGTGCCACAAGAATAGTCTAACATCACAACACAATGCACAACTCATCAACATCAATTTAGGAGACCTTTAGCTAACTATGATGGAGAACCTCACATTTTTTTTGGAAAAGGAACGTATATTTCAACTTCTCAACTTATATAGAAATTATAATAGAAGGTAGTGGTTGAGTTAGTTTGTAATATATAGTCTTTAAATTGAACACACATCTATTCGTGAAAAAAAGACTTTTTCTGAAGAGTCATTTCTCGTGTTTAATAAATATTAGGAAAAATGACTTTAACCATAGGATTTCTTAGAAGATTTTAGGAGAAAGCTTCAAAATGTGTCTCTAATCGATCGTTAAGTAACTCGTAAGTAACAATATTTTTTGATAATCCATCGTTAAGTAGTATTACCGATGAATTTATATGATTAGCGACAGAAGTTGTCCATTGCTAATTCCTTCTTTTTATCATGTAGTTTAAGTAATATCATTATCCTAAAATTGCTTATACCACATCTAGAAAAGTTCAATCAAACTCGAAATAAAATAATCCCATATATTATTTCAAAATTATCATCTCGTATCCTTGTAGCCAAATGAGCCGTAAGAGTTAAAGTTATATAAATGAAGTCCATTTGCTTGGGAATAACTTATTGTACCACCAAAGCTAGGGCATCTCCAACCCTATTTTCTATTTTACTATCCAAATATAGAGTTCTCTATTTTTTCAGACAATCAACTCCAACCCAATTCTCTATTTTACTCTCTAAAAATGAATTTTTTTTCCCTTTCCTCAATATTATATTATTATGTCTATTCAATTTTATATTTTCCTATTTCAAATAATCACCCCTATAATCTATATAATGTTCATGTAATATAAAATTTTATTCTTATCAAATTCTTCATTTAATAAAAAATTATTTTATTCTAAGTTTCTAAATAACATAAATTACTAACAAATATTATATATAATACAATAACATAAATTACAACAAATATTATATATAATACATATAAACGAACAATTCAAATTAAAATGAAATCATTGATGAAATACAATTACATAATAAATATTGTATCTTTGAAAAAGTTATTTTAAATTTTACATAGATATTCAACTTTCAAGACTATTACATTTCTCCAATAAATGCTCTATTAATGCATTACGGAGTTCAAAATGAGTAATCTTTTGTCCTTATTTTATTTATGTGTAGCTAAAAATTGTTTAAATTAACAATTTCATTTGTATCCAATTATTTCGTATACTAATTTACTTCCCCTATTCCATTTTGAACTATTGCATCAAGTATTTTCGTGCTCATTAAAAAGTGTAGTTTAATAATTTATGACTATAACATAAAAGTGGATTGTTGGAATTATCATGTAAACTTTGTGCATTCTTCATAGTGAAAAGTAATTATAATTTTAAATAACATATTTAAAGTGACAAATTTTTTTTAAAAAAATCAACTTAGAAACATTGTCAATTCGGGATGAAAGTAGTATACTTATCAATAATATGTTTTGAGATATTATATTACTTAGAAAATAATTTAAAATATTAGACAATTAATTAATAGTCTTATATAATATAATAAAATCAAAATGATTTTAAATTACATATTTAAAGTCCTAATTTTTTTTTAAAAATAAAATAAAAAAATTATTAATTCGGGTGGAAGTAGTAATTTGTCAATAATATATTTTTAGATGTTATATTACATTAGAAAATAATTGCAAATAATAAAGACTTAATTAATGATATCATAGAAATAATAAAATAGAGAGGTGAATAATAGTTCTCCAAATTTGGAAAACTACTGTTCACCTCTCTATAAATAGAGTATAGAGGGTAATATAGAAGGGGGCTGGAGTAGACATTCTCTATTTTACTCTCCAAATATAGAAAATGGAGAGTAAAATAGAGGTGGGTTGGGGATGGTCTCAGGATGTGATATAGTGATTGGAGTTACTCTTCCCTCAACCAAAAGTCGTAGATTTGAGCCTTAGATATGGAAAAATTTTTAGTAGAAAGCCTTCTCCCGAATGAAGCCCTGTGCGGCGTGAATCAGATTAGTCGGGCTCCAATACATTACAGGACACCAGATTGAAAAGAAGAAAAAACACCAGAAAACTTGTTGTCTTTCACTGGTAGTCATGGTGATGAACAAAGTTATATATAGTTGCCATGTTCATGATGCTTTTGGCCTAAGGTATTTCAGGCCATTCTTCTAATATGTTCAGTGACCATAAGTGAAATTAACCCCAAAAAAATGAGAAGATCAAGCAAAACTGAGGACTCTTATTATAGAAACAAGTACACAAGGGTTCCCACTGAGGAATAATACAGGAAAACTAAACTACAATAACAACTTTTGAATTCAAAGTTCATCTGAACTAAAACCATTTTGAAAATGGCAGCCTCCACTCTTTTTTTCTCAAGGGCTGTAATACTTAGAACTCAAGATTATGTAAACAAAAGGCCGCCGCTTACTTGGGCAGCCCAGTATCAGGGTGGAGGAGAGCTTGGCTGTCGTCACTTATCAAAACCGGACCTCTACCAGGTCGTGTGCAGATGAAGTAGCTGATTTCGCCTTTGTATTTCTGAGCTAGAACCTTGTCTTTGATTTCTGGAGGCGGAGGCAAAGCTTCGATGCCCTTTATATCCTGAATTCCAATATCCTCCATTAATGATTTATCACCGATGACGTAGCTGGATAGAGGAAGAAGCAGTTAGTATGATCACCGATCAAGACCATATTGTCTAGAACAATTCATCCTATGGAAAAAATAGGAAACTTTTGATAGTGAATGTACCTGTTTAGATCAGTTTCTGAATTTGGAGGGAAGTGGAAGAGCAGCCTCTGAAGCAGAAGTGCAGCGGATGTTCTGTTACGTGCAATTAGGACTGCATTTGGCCCTGCGTCGAAAGTGTATGCAACCTGGAAACATTTATTGTACTCGGTGACAAGGCCAAATACATTTACTAATGCTACTGTAAACCTACTTTAGAAGTCAAATAGCAGGACATTAGGTTTCCCAGACCCCAATAGTTCTTAGTCAAACACTCAAATTGTCAATCAGAACCGAGAAAAGGCATGAAACGGATAGATTTTCTTGCTTCACTTGATATGGAGTCAAGATCTCAGTGGGAACAGATAATATGAAGTAACCGGAAAGCAGTAATCGTAAAGCCGGCTCAAGACCGGGGGAGTTCAGTTGGAATATAATCCAGTTTGCAGACTCTTCAAATAGGAAAGTATACGGTTTTGAGGAAAGAAATGCAATACATATTTAAAAATGAAACAAAAAATTCCAGTTCAGAAGGATAATCACTGTTCTCTCTCAAATACCTAATATCCACAATTCTAGCTCAAGCATTGAATTCTACGACAGATTTCTCGGGCATTCACAAAACTTACCTCCGAAAGAGGGGTGGTGAAAAATAGGGATGTGACAAAAAATATCATGCAAGTATGCATTAGCAAAAGGTTGTGGTAAAGTAAAAAACCTGTGGAGTTCCTTCTGAACGGTTCCATTTCTCAACACAGCTGATTATCCTGAAAATTAAACACATCATCAGGACTTATTTTTCCTATTCTCGACATTAGTAAACAATCATCAAGTTCAGTTCTTCTATTAAGAATAAGAAGTTCCGCACACTTCATGCTAGTAACTTGAAGTTGAGAGAACTTGCCTGTGGGATGTGTCATTCATGTAGAATATAGGAGGGCTAGTATCCAAGCAGACTGCATGAAACTGATTGCTGTCTGCACAAGTCAAATGAGTGAAAGTTGCAAAATCACGTTTTTGTATGGCTTCTTCCATCTGAATTATTCGCTTTGGCACTACTTCCTGAAAAATCGAATATAAGATGAAAAATTATACTTTGAATATAACTCTCCCCAGTCAAACAAAGGTTAAACAAAGACCAAGTGAAAATGTGCTGGAAGATTCTGAGGACACTAACTGAAGATGCAGAATCTAAATGTAATCAAGAGTCCAAACAAATGAAATACCTTTGCCCTGTGTTCTATAAGTGCACTAGTTTCAACAGTCTCACGCATTCCAGAGGTGCTACTTGTTTCCTTCTGCCGTGAGCACACCTGAACATACAGCAATTCAATAAGAATTAAATCTTGTTTGATACATGTGTTTTATTGGGAAGAAACAGAAAAAGTGTCCCAACAATCGGTATTTGTGTGATTGACTTTGTCAATCCGTAGTGAAGAGTGTACAAATGAGTTAGAGAAGGAGGGGGGGACAGCATAAAATTTTGGAGAAAATGACATGAAAGTATATGTTGAAACTTAGAAGTGATGAAACTATAAGATGGCTGCTTGAACATAAAAGAAAATAAATTTAAGGAGCAGGTAAAAGTACATGACTAGATTATACGAATTGGTGAACCCTCATTGTGTAAGCAATAGTTGAAAATAAGAACAGAAAACTAGCACAATATTAATTGTTCAATCTTTTGGAGAAACAATGATAATCTGGGTGGATAAGTACATACCACAGCAATGATGATAACAAGCTCATCCCAGTGCTTCTCATCAACAAGTGGAACAGCAATGCTATCACTTCCATTTTCCTCCTACAAGTAGCCAGGAAATGGATTACAACAATGCTGAGAAGATAAGATATCTGTCAATGGAAGCACAAGACAAGAACTCATGAAGCGGACATACTTTTCCCATTACCCACTTGACAAATCCTCCATATAAGCTTCGACATGCACTTCCTGAACCTTGCCTGAAGTGAATAAACAAAGTTGTCATTTTGACTATTTATCTGATCTATTGAACTTCAGTTATCATAGTGTAACCTAATAACAAGACCAATGGAACAGAGAAAAAAAACATTATCAGTAGACTTCATAGAACCAATGAAATACATACCAACAAGCTAAAGGAATTACTTACGACTGACAATTTACCTTGCTATTGCAGAGAGCATCCCATTGTCCTCTTGCACATTCATTAACTTCGCAAGAGAATAAACTAAATAGATGAAACAGATATTAGTTGTACTCATTTTTGAAGTCTCGGATATTTTTTTTTAGAGAAAGCATAGATGCATGAAGAGGACAGAACTAGGTCCAAAAAAGCAACCAAAAACAAAGCTTGAGGAAAAAACTAATTCAATGAGTAGGGTATTGACGTGTGAGATGAGTTCAAAAGGAGTCATGTTGGTGAAGATTCATATAGTGGAGACCCCAACTTGTTTGAGGCCGAAGCGTAACTGTTTAGTGAAGTATATTATGTACTTATCAACACAAAAATCATAAGATGAGCTCACTTAGATACATTGCTTACTCATTGTCATCGAAATTTCGTTATATATTTAAACAAGGATTTAAAATGAGAATATGCTAACAAAAGATTAAATGGAATATAGCTGGATATTTACCTACTTGTGGACACAAATATGTATCATTGGTGAACCGAGGAAATCTATTACCGCCAATTCATCCAATACATGAATTAGAAAGGAGGTTGTAACCCAAGAAGCTCAAATGCACAGATAGAATGCAGTACTTATCACATGGCTAAAGAATGTATAAGTAAGCAAAAAGTATTCTATTAAAAATAAGCTCTATAGTTTCACTAACCAGTCCATTCTTTACTGACTACTTACCAGATATGACAGTTAAAATAATATGTTTACAGAAAAATAAGTTGCAGGAGAAAGGAAATAGTAAAAGGAAGCTCTGATCGATTTGAATTTGCATTGGGGAAGCTCATAGTTACAGTACTTGATTAAATTGACCTATATATGGCTGAGAAACTTAGAAAAACATAATGGACAGCATGTGAACAAATAAAAGCTTGCAATATCCCATTAGCTAAACTATTCTGTCACTTAAAATTGTTTTGATCCTCAAGCAGAATAATAGTTTACAGATAGAGAATGTTATCCTATATGCATTGTTACAAGCTAGAGAAGGTACTTAAAACTTTCTGGAACACTCTAGAAAGATACAATGAATCACTTTCTTGTCTGCTTTGAAGTCAAATCATAGATTAAGTTACAGGCAAGCCCTAAAAGATCCATTTCATATGTTGTGGACTCCAATAACAGCCCATATTATTACAACAAATAAGATAAAATAAGAAAATCAAAAAGCTTTGCAGGCACAAGTTGTGCAGCATATGAGCATTTATACAAATGCTCGTCAGAGAAGGACTATTTTCATCTCCTGCAGCCATTAGGAGGACTCAACTTAACAGCCACTGAAGATCAAACAAACGAAATGTGAAGCGACAAACAAATACAGAATTCAAGTAACAAAGAAATAGTTAGTAGTACCTAGGCAGGCAAAACCAGCAGCTGAGGAAGCCAATCCTGCAGCAGTAGGAAAATTATTATAAGAGGCAACATGCACGTGAAGATTCTCCCAATCCTTTTTTGTGATTTTGATACCCTTCTTCTCATCCTCAACATCATTAGCACGAGCTCGAATTTCCCTAAGACAGTTCTGGTATCTGCCTCCAGAGAGGGATATTTCCTAGAAGAACCAGCAAAAGCAAAATAAGAAAGGATCAAAGAATACGTCCAAACAAAATTACAGAAATATTTACTCTTAAAGAACTAGTCCTTTCCAAAATCACAAAAATTAATAAATCTGCACTAAAAGGCGTATCTTACTAAAGCAGCACATAGTAAAAGAACAATCATGCACTCTCTCAACCCCAAAATGGGAAAAAAGGTAATTTGGCTGTTTTTTCTGTCTCAATTTATGTGACACAATTTCCTTAGTCAATCTAAAAAGAAAGACGGGTTTCTTATTTTTTTTGTTTTGTAATACAGTACCTACAATGGGGCCCGATTGATCCGGATTTGTGTCACGTAAGGTCATTTAAGGAGAAACCGCTCCCTAACCAAAAAATTTCATATCCAGGGGTTCGACTCCGAGACCTCTAGTCAAGCGTGAAAGGACCCTATCCATTCTACTACAATCCTTGTTAGCTCTTCTTTCTATATTTAGTACTCCCTCCATTTCAATTTATTTGTCCTACTTTTTTTTTTAGTTCGTTTCAAAAAGAGTGTCTCTTTCTGTTTTTGGCAGCTCTTAAATTCTAACTTTCCACCTTACATGTTTATGACCACTAGATTAAAGAGTATTTTGGTACATTCTACATATCTTAGGTTTAAGATCAGAAGATTAAAAAGTCCTTTTTTACTTTCTTAAACCTCGCGCGAAGTCAAAACCAAACATACAAATTAAAATGGAAAGAGTAACAATTTAACTTTAAACTTATTTTTACCCTTAAAAAAATTGCTTTGTATCCACAAAAAGTTTTCAATTTGTTTTAAACCACAATTTTCAAAAATCTTCTCTTTTTTCTCTTGAACTCCGTATTACATCAAACATCTTCACATAAATTGAGAGTAACAAATTCCAGCAAAAAAATGAAGACCTTCAGTATAAAATGGAAGAGCTCAGTTCCCTATACCTTATTTAAACCTCCTTCATTCTACTACATGTAATCACATACAGCTAAAAGACACTTAAAATCAGGGGCAAAGCTAGTAAGGGCCCAGGGGTTCATCCGATCCTCTTCGGAGGAAAATTACACTGTTTGTATCTGATTAAAATATTTTTTACTGCATATATAGTATATGTTGAACCTCTTCGACTTCCTCATCTTCATATTTTTTCACCCTTAATGAAAATCTTAGCTCCGCTAGCTTAGAATGTTGCACTATTAAACCATATCAGCTTACAATCTTGCACGTAGCAGCTAAAACATTTAAACTCATAAAAAACTAATCTTTTTTCCAATATCACAAAAATTAATCAAACCCCATTAACAAATGATAATCAAAATCATAAAATCACACTTAAAAATTAATTTTTTTTTACCTTGCCATTAAGCCACATTCGATCTTGATTAAAAGCAGGACTAACAGCAACAGTAGTAGTAGTACAAAGATGTGCAGGATCAAGAGTTACACTAATACTATCATTAATTGCAAGAATTAGGTTTTCATCTCTTTTTCCCCAATATTTTATAACAGCAATGTTAGTGGGTGTTTGTGCTGTTACCATCAAAACCCATTTTTGAGATTCATCCGCCATGGCCAACTAATTGAAGAAAAAGAAAGAAATTTCGGGGATTTGGATCAAAATTTGTGAAATTTAATTGATATTTTTGTTACATATTTATACATTTTATATGCTATTCATATGTATGATTGCTTATAATATAGAATAAAAATAGGCTAAAAATATAACCTCTTTTATTGAATGAAAATGTTTTTTTTTTTTTGTTTTATTTCTAGGCGCCACATTTGTGTGTTTGGGGTCCATACTTTTGAATAGGCTATTTATTTTGTATATTAAGATCGTGGTAAAAAATACCCGTGAACTTTTTTTTTTTTTTTTTTCAATTCTTATATCTTAATTATTAAGTATTTTGTATTTTTATTTGAATAATTATTAATTATTCAAGAGAAGGTGGGAGTAATCGCTTTGGCGAATAAGAATATAAGGGAAGTGAGATTGAGATAGTTTGTGCATGTGGCACATGTGTAAAGGAGGTGCATCAATGTCCCGGTGAGGAAATGCGGAGAGGCTGGTTGTAGGGGTACACCGAGGGATAGGGGTAGGTCAAAAAATTATTCGGGAGAGGTGATTAGGCAGGACATGGTGCAACTTTATATTACTGAAGATATGACTTTTGATAGGAAGGAGTGAGGTTGCGTATTAGGATTGAAGGGTAGTAGTAGGGTAGAGTATTGTTGTCTTGCCTTGTGAGGTTTAGTGCTTGGTGTAAAACTGGCCTCGCTCTTATAGTTCTTGTCATATGTTGTCTGTTTTATTTTGTTGTTGTTATTGTTTCTCTCATGTAGATTTTATACTGCTTTTTTTAATAATCATTACACTTTCTCCATTGTTTTTTTCTTCTTTTATTTGGGATTGATGTACTTTTATCGGGGGTCTTTTGAAAATTATCTTTTTACCTCCACGAGGTAGTGGTAAGGAATGCACACACTCTACCCTCCCAGACACTACTTTGTGAATTTCATTGGGTATGTCGTTGTTGTTTTTGTATTTGGATAATCATTAACTATTTATCAAAACACACATCAAAGTTGACTAGATATGGAACAACTTAATTTGCTCATAAGATTCCGTCCATATGGCAGTTGATTCATTTAATTTTGAGGCATGCTTTTGATAAATAGTTGGTAATAGTTTAAATAATAAAGAGAAAATAGCCAATGCCCCATCAACCTATTATCGAATTTCCAACTATACACTTATGTTTCACGAGAGTCCTATCACCCCCCTAGACTATTTTAAAACGAAATAATTCCACCCTTAGATGTTGACATGGCAGAGAAAGTGTCCTCACTCTCTTGGAGGCATGTGGAAGTAAGAAAAATTGATAAATAATACTTTATAATATTTTTTTATTTGACTTTTTGTTAAATATATATTTTTACTCTTCTCTTCAAGTTTTTTGTTTCTTTTTCTTTTTTTCCCTCTCTTTCTCATTACTCAATATACACCCCACCACCATTTCCTCCACCTTGAATCACCATCACTACACTAACCACATCTTTTTATCCATCTTCTAATTATTTTTTTCTTACAATTTGTTTCACTATTTTCTACAATTAACACTGCAAATCATCAAATAATTATTAAAATTGTTACTCATATTATCGGAAAAATCAAATTGTCCTTAATCTCACTATTCCAAAAAAAAAAAATATATATATAGAAGAAGAAAGATAGGAGAAACAAAACTTAAAAAAAGAATAGAATTATTAAACACCTTCCATCATAAAAATTCATTCTATTATTGATTTTTTTTTAATTATTGGAGAAATCTAGTGAATTAAAATAATTATGACTATAAAATAATTTTTTTCGATCATGAATTTCATAAAGCAAACTAGACATGAGTTTTGGGTATTGATCTGGGTTATCCATCTTTTTTCATTTTTATCAATCTCAAATTAGTTCAAAATATCAACACCGCTAATCTACCTTTTTATCGATTTTAGGTCAGTAACATACATCAACTATCAGATTTTATCTTCAATCTCTATTGTTGTTTGGTGAAGACACAAGAATTTAACCATCAATAACCCGTAAATAAAATATTACAAATTTGGTGTCCTGGAGACAAAGAAATAACATAATAAAAAAATTCAAAAAAAGAAGAGATGAGTAATCAAGCTTGTCAAGGTGCCTGAAGGATGATATAAAGTGATGAAAAAATGATAATAAAAATAGCTTTGTTTTTTTTTCATGGATGACTAATTTGGAAGAAGTAAATGAAAAACAAAAGAGAAAAGAAGAAGGAGGAATAAAAAGAGTAAAGATCTTTTTGTAATTAATGAAAAAGGAGATACAAAGGAAAAAATAAATATAAATAATAAAAAATAACAGCCGGCAGCGAGTGGGCATCACTACATGTTGAGAATGTGGTTGTCTAGTTTTAGGGTGATATATATTTTATTTTTAAAAAATTCAGGATGGTAATAGGACTCCCGCAAAGTATAAGTGCGTAGTTGAGAATTCAATAATAGGTTAGGGAGGCATTTGTCTATTTTCTCAATAAAAAAACACGAACACATGATAATTCAGATAGAAAACTTGCAAAAAGATGATATTTCAGGAGTGTTTTGGCCATTATCTCTTAACATTTTATAAAAAATTCAATTAATTCCTTTAATTATCTTTATGAGTGTCATTCATCATATTTAAACAAAAAGAGAGAGTCTACGCTCTACACCACATATCATCAAATATAAGTAAAAGTATTTTATGATAAATAGTTTGTAAGAGTTCAGATAAAAACGTAAATAACTAATAATTCAGATTGAGAACTCACAAAAACTAATGTTTTAAATGTGTGTTTTTACTATTATCTCTTAATATTTCGGATCAATAATTTGATTAATTTAAATTTCTATTGAGTGATAATGTGCATAAATAAAATTTTGAAACACGCATCTAGATTTGTAACTTTTTGTAAATCTAGTCACGTTAGACTCAACTTTTGACATACACATTAGAGTTATAATTAATATTTGCATTCGAATTTTTCAATTTTATCAAAAAATATGGTGATTGAAGATTATAATTAAAGGTTACTAGATAGTTGTGTTGGAAAAAGAGCTAGAAGTCTGAGGGTAGATTTGACTGAACTAATTAATTTTTACTCAAATAAAGCATATATGTTAATATAATTCACTAAATATGTATAAATATTAAATTTACTACTCCAATTATTAATGCTTAAAATAATTATTTTAAAATTGAGAACTCATAAATATTTTAATAAATAAAAAAAGAGAGCATTTTATCTTCTTGCACATCATTCACATGGTGTTAACAAACTAACAAGTCAAGAAATGACTGCATTCTTTTAAATAGATTTTCCTCATATTCTGTCAAATAAAGAGTTCCTAACTATGGGATGCCATATATTTTATATAATTTTCTGTATTTTATTTTTTATTTTTTTGGCATAATCAGCATAAGCTAAGGTATAAAAGAATATTCCATTGATGAATAAAAGAACCAAACGAATAAAATAAAAAATAAAAAAAGGTAAAAAATGAAAGGGTTGAGTGGGGGTTGTTTAGTTGGTAGGATAAAAATAAAATATGAGATTATTTTATTCTCTATTTGATTATGGCTATTAATTAATTTAAAATCATTTTAGAGAAAATTATACTATGAAAACATTGGGATAAAATTATTACATATTTTGGACCTAATTCATTATTTACAAATGATTTATTTAATAAATACTTTAAAAATGAATCAATAATAAAGAAATGTGTATCTTTATTTGCTAAAAAAAGAACATTGTGTGTGTATGTATATATATGAACTTATCTGTATTGATTTATTTTTAAAGTATTTATTAAATAAGTCGTGTTTTTAATAATTTGTATTAATATGATGAAATTAATATAAAGAAAGGCAAATTTGTTATTTTAAATAATTTAAAGAATGATTATCAAAATAAGGGAGGTAGACGTAATTTCGTAAACCATATGAGAGCTGAGTGTTATAAAGCGAAACCTAAAGTAAAATCTCTAAAATTGTCCCGATAAATAATTATAATGTTATATAAGAAGAGAGGAATGTACTTATTAAATCATGATTTGAGATACAGCCCATAATACAAAATACTCATCCTCAAAAATGATTAGGATATTACTTTCTTGTGTATTTTGATGTTTTAGTTTTTTTTTTTACAAATACTATAGATTTACAAATTTGTTTTGAAAAGTGATAGAGGTTATTAAGTTTAATTCTTGTATTACTCATATTTTACTTTATTTTAAATGAAAAAACAACATTAAAAATAACAACATTTTCTTCCAATTTACATAATTTTCAACTTCGAGAGGTCCATAAAATTCTTTCGAAAATTCTACATGATTAAAATATCTTTATTTTATTTTGAAAATTCTATAATGATTAAATTTTCTTTGTTCATTTACTTTTACTATTATAAATATATGGCAACACGTACTTTATTTTGACATGTGGGCGCATGTGTTAAGGAGGTGCATCAACGTCCCGGTGAGGAAATTCGGAGAGGCTGATTGTAGGGGTATACTGAGGGATAGGGGTAGGTAAATAATTATTCGGGAGAGATAATTAGGCAGGACATGGTGCAACTTTATATTAATGAAGATCTATGATTTTCGATAGGAAGGAATAGAGGCCACGTATTAGGATAGAAGGGTAGTAAGGTAGAGTATTGTTATCTTGCCTTGCGAGGTTTAGTGCCTGGTGTAGGACTAGCCTTGCTCTTATAGTTCTTGTCATATGTTGTTTGTTTTATTGTTTCTCGCATGTAGATTTTATACTGCTTTTCTTATTAACCATTACACTTTCTCCACTATTTTTCCTCTTTTATTTGGGATTGATGCACTTTTGCCGGGGGTCTTTTGGAAATCGCCTTTTACCCTCCACGAGATAGTGGTAAGGGTCGTGCACACTCTATCCTCCCCAAACACTACTTTGTGAATTTCATTGGGTATGTCGTTGTTGTTGTTGTGTATTTGAATGATCATTAACTATTTATCAAAACACACATCAAAGTTGACTAGATGTGAAACAACTTAATTTGCTCATAAGATTCTGCCCATATGACAGTTGATTCATTAAATTTTGAGGCACGTTTTTGATAAATAGTTGGTGATAGTTTAAATTAAAAAACGCAAGTACATGATAGTTCAAATAGAAAACTCACAAAAATGTAATGTTTCAGGAGTGTTTTGGCCATTATCTCTTAACATTTTAACAAAAAATCAATTAATTTCTTTAATTATCTTTATGGAGTGTCATTCATCATTTTTAAACAAAAAGAGAGTCTACACCACATATCATCGAATATTAGTCAAAGTGTGTTATGATAAATGGTTAGTGATAATTCAAATAAAAACGTAAATACCTCATAATTCAAATTGAGAACTCACGAAAAATAATGTTTTAAATATGTATTTTTACTATTATCTCTTTATATTTCGGATCAATAATTTGATTAATTTGAATTTTTATTGAGTAATAATGTGTATAAATAAATTTTGAAACCTCTACACGCATCTAGGTTCGTAACTTTTTGTAAATCTAGTCACGTTAGACTCAACTTTCGACATACTCATTTAGAGTTATAATATTTGCATTCGAATCAATTTTATAGAAAAATATGGAGACCGAATATTATAATTAAAGGTTAGTAGATAGCTATATCAAAGAAAGAACTAAAAACCCGAGCGCAAATTTGACTGAACCAATTAACTTTTACTCAAATAATGTATATATGTTAATATAATTCACTAAATATATATAAATATTAAATTTACTACTCTAATTATTAATGCTTAAAATAGTTACTTTAAAATTGAGAACTCATAATTATTTTAATAAGTAAAAAAAGAGTGCATTTATCTTCTAGCACATCATTCACATGGTGTAACAAACTAACAAGTCAAGAAATGACTGCATTCTTTTATATATTTTCTCCTAATATTCTGTCAAATAAAGAGTTCCTAAGCAATGGGATGCCATAGGATTTAAATAATTTTCTGTGTTTTTTTTTTTTTGACATGATGAACATAAGCTAATTAGGTATAAAAGAATATTCCATTTATGAATAAAACCAAACGAAAAAAATAAAAAAATGAAAGGGTTGAGTGGGGGTTGTTTAGTTGGTAGGATAAAAATAAAATGTGAGATTATTTTATTCTTTATTTGATTATAGCTATTAATTAATTTTAAAAATTATTTTAGAAAAAGTTATACTATGAAAACATTGGATAAATTATTACATTTTTTGACCTAATTCATTATTTAAAAATTATTTATTTAATAAATACTTTTAAAATTAATCAATAATAAAGAAATGTGTATCTTTATTTGCTAAAAAAAGAGCACGTGTGTGTATACGTATATATATGAACTTATTTGTATTGATTTATTTTTAAAGTATTTATTAAATAAGTTGTGTTTTTAATAATTTGTATTAATATGATGAAATTAATATAAAGAAAGGTAGATCTGTTAGGTCATAATTGAGTTATATTTATTTTAAATAATTTAAAGAATGATTATAGATAGACGTAATATCGTAAATCATGAGAGCTGAGTGTTATGAAGCGACGAAATCTAAAGAAAGGTTTTTGAAATTGTCCAGATAAATAATTATAATGTTATTTTATAAGAAGAGATGAATATAATTATTAAAATCATGATTTGAGATAGCCCATAAGACCAAATACTCATCCTCAAAAATGATTAGGATATTATTTCTTCTGTATTTTGATGTTTTAGTGTTTTTTTACAAATAATATAGATTTACGAATTTGTTTTGAAAAGTGAAAGAGGCTATTAAATTTAATTCTTGTATTACTCATATTATACTTTATTTTAAATGAAAAGACAACATTACAACCTTTTCTTCCAATATACATAATTTTCAACTTCGAGAAGTCCATAAAATTCTTTTGAAAATTCTACATGATTAAATTATCTTTACTTTATTTTGAAAATTCTATAATGATTAAATTATCTTTGTTCATTTACTTTTACTATTAGAAATATATGGCAACACGTACTTTATTTTGACAAATACAATGATTAATCTATCGTAATTTGTTTAGTTTGGTTTCTTCGTCACAGGGGTCAATTGTTTTATTCAAAAGTTTTTTTTCTCACGTGTTGAATTTTAAAAAGAGGAAGGTAAATGCAACTCTAGTTTTTAAATAATTTGAAAACAAAAACTATTTTTTTTTCTAAAAACTCATAATTTTCATGATCAACGCCCCCTAGGTTTTAGTCTATTTCCAAGAGGCAGAGGAAATAGAGTTGCATAAACTAAATGGAGATAATCAACCAGGGTTGTGATGATGGAAATTTGTTTCATGTAGCTTGGCAAGGAAATTTTGAGTTGTGATCGAGTAGAAGACATTGATAAGTACTTCTTCATCCTTAACTTGCACGAATCCAAATTAGTTAGATTCTAATGTGGATATCAGACACCACCGAAAAACCAAAAAGAAAAATGGAGATAAAGTATCAATCTTTAACCCTTTGATCAAAGCCAACCCAACCAAATGATATAACATTTTCTATTATTTCTTCTTTAGAACAAAACTTCAAAACAAATACGAGTCATATTACTTGGTACAATAACACAATAGATGATGGAAAAAGAAACATTACAAAGGCAAGTTAATCTCACATATCCTTAATTATTAACTTATATTTCAAACTTTTTTTGTTTTTTTAAATAGAGATATTATGTATAAGGAGTAGCAATCAAGTAGAGATCTTTGTCCCTTCTAGCAGTCATTCCATTTGCCTCATTCATGTCCAAATCTTTTGGGTCCATACCATTGGGAAGTGTCCAATCAAAGTTGTAAAGCAAATGGGCTAAAGGCAAAGTAACAAGAGCTAAACCAAATAGTCTCCCAGGACAAGTTCTTCTACCAGCACCAAACGGGAGAAATTGAAAGTGAGTTCCACTAAAGTCAACTGAACTGTTCTCAAATCTCTCCGGTATAAAACTTTCTGCATCTTCCCAACTTTCTGGATCTCTTCCTATTGCCCATACATTTATCAGGACTTTACTTTTGACTGGTATAGTGTATCCGTCTATCTCTGTTTCCTCCCTACATTCCCTAGGGACTAATAGAGGAGTCGGAGGATGTAACCTTAGTGTTTCTTTGATCACTAATTTTAGATAATTCAACTTCTCGAGGTCATCATCGTCAAATGTTTTCTTTCCCTTAAAGACTTCTCTCACTTCAGCTTGTGCCTTGGCCATGACACTAGGACTCTTCATCATTTCTGATAATGCCCATGCAACCGTTGAAGATGATGTATCAGATCCTGCTACGAACATGTCCTACACATGCCCATACCATAGTCAAATTTCATCAACAAAGTCAAAAAATTTACAACTCTTCTAATGAAAAAGACTAGATAATATGATTGTATATATGTTCTTTGCTTTTATGGACCATGGTAAAAAAAATATGAACAAATTTAAGATTTTAACTTTATGGTAACTTGTGGACCAACCCCTCCATGGTCGAAAAATTAAAGAGAAAGGGACAGTGAACTTACAAGAATTACAGCTTTGATGTTGTTGTTTGTTAGAGTAAATGGAAGTTCCCCTGTCCCCATGACTCTAAAGAAAACATCAATCAAATCTTCATTATTTCCACATTCAGCATTGCATTTTTTCCCATTTGCATGATTCTCTCGATGCACATCGATAACTTTGTCCAACAACGCGTCTACCTTATTACGTGCCTCGATTAATTTAGACCCCATCCCACTAATCCCACTAAGAAACTTCTTCGAAGGATACAAATCAGCTAGCTCGAAACCTCCAGCTAAGGATAGTACTCCATGAATCAAACTTATCATCGCCTCATTTTGATCTTTACACGCTTTCCCAAATGATGACCTACATGTCACAGAGTTCATGAACCAAAAAAGTTTTTCTGACACGTTGATGGGCGTGTTCTCCATCGATTTAATAGACGATACGAGGCATGAGAGCTCGTCTAGTCTAATTGGGCTAAACGACTTGACCATCTTAGCACTGAGGAGCTCCATGATGCATAATTTACGCATGTGTCTCCAATATTCACCATATGGAGAGAATGCAATGTCTGTACAATCATAACAAAAGATCTTTCCCAACATGGTTTGTGACCTTGATGCAAAAGCGAGGTCATGAGTTTTCATGATTTTTTGTGCCATGTGTGGTGAGGATACAACTATAGTGGGGACCTCCCCTAGTTGTAGGTACATAATTGGGCCAAATTTTTGTGACAAGTTTTTGAGAACATGATGTGGTATTCCTTTTGTTAAGTGGTGCACACTACCAATAATTGGTAACCTCCAAGGTCCTGGTGGTAATATTTTTTTGTTGTGACTTTTTTTGGTTTTATTAATCCTCAATTTCTGAATTAGAAAAAAGAGGAAAGAGATGAAGAACAAGAAAGAAATAATTAGTTGAATCTCCATTTTTTTCACAACACAATGAATAGAAAGTGAATTGATTTTTTTTGGATTGAATTGGTTGGAATTAAAGCTAGCTAGGTGGTGGTATTTATAAATTTGAGTTTGAATAGAACACACTAGTTCTTCAACAAATTATATTATCTTCAACAAATAATTCACATGGTGTAAATCAATATTTTTTTATTACAAGTCAACTAAACACTGCTTTAGTTTTTTTTTTCCTTTCATATTTAGTCCAAAAAAAGAGATGAGCTGTATTTAATAGAAATGATATTCTAATAGTATTGTGGAAAACCAAAGAAAAAAGAAATTAAAGAAATGTACTTTCTTATTTTTCTAGTTTGGGAGTGCAACAACATAATGTTTTACTATTAGTTAAAATGTAAAGTTTGTTTTGATGGTTGTTTATCACCGTATCGTTAAATTTATTGTTGTATAATGATGAAAGGTTCTATTTTATATAACGATTGCTTTGGTGTTTCACATTATTACCTTTTCTTTTTACTTTATGGTTGTTTACTATATAACAATCATATTTTACTCTTTATCTTACCTTTTATAATAATTTTAACTCATATCTTTTTTTTCTTATAGGTTTATTTTTCATATTGATAGTATGAGACATATACTGACAAAAAATGTCACAATCTATTCAACTAGTGTACTATCAAAACAATATAATACAATATATTATAAAACGATACGTATATCAACCATCTAGAAACTCTCGAAAGAGAATATATAGTTAGGAGAAAAAGACTACCACTTATCCAAAGGGGAAAAATATTACTTGTACTCGTAATTTACATCACCGACAACTTTTGAAATTGAAATTTATGAGTTTTTATAACGATCCCAAGTTAATAATAATAACTAGGTTCATAATTAAATATTAATTTATATTTAGTGTGATTTTTAGTACAAACAAAGTTTTTCAGCAAAAGCCATTGGGTTCGCTAGACCCATAGATCGAAAGCTAATTTCGTCCATTAATCAATAAATACATAATATGTGTTTGTATATAAATTTTTAACTCTTAATCATACTTAATTAACATGGATTTTTACCTTATCAAATCAATTAACTATAGCAAGCGGATTATATAACTTATAAGTGTTTATAAATTAAAATCAATCAAAAATTATACGTTAATCATTTTCAACTAAATAATAAAGAAATCTACTTGACAATGTGATGTGCATTTTCTTATTATAAAAACTAAGCATTTTAACTTGAAAGTTAAAATACTATAATATTCCTAAATTAGGTTGTGGCTTTTTCAATGAGTTGTGACTTTTTTTGAAGGGTTGTGATTTTTCGATGAGTTGTGACTTTTCCAAAGCGTTGTGACTTTTTCTATAAGTTGTGATTTTTCCAAAGAGTTGTGACTTATAAGTTGTGACTTTGCGAAGGGTTGTGACTTCTCAATAAGGTCATGACTTTTCATATAAGACACAAAAAACATTTGTTCATACTATCCTTTGTTGGCTATAAATAGAGGGGCTTCCTCTCATTGTTCAACCACAATTTTTTTTAATGATCTTCTACTCTTTTTCTGCTTGCATTTTAAATTTTTTTGTGTAATTTATTATCGTTGAGTGAGTTCGAAGTTTAGCAGAATATGAGGTACCACTATTCTGATGAAGTAAGTCGTTCTATCCTAATAGGGTATATTCTATAACCTCGAGTACTTGAGGAAAATAATTTTGATGATATAATAATTATTTTTTTGCTTAATAGATACATTAGTATGTAATGTTCAATATATAAAGTTAACATAATGTAGTCTAAATTTATTTGTTTTTGTTAACAATTTCTCTTGTGATGTAGATATATGTTTTTGAATATCTTTTCCAAAATTTAGAGAATTGTCACGATTTGTTTTTGATGTTCAAGACAAAAGAACGATTTTATTTATCAATGCTACTTATGTGATTTAGACTCTTGTGAAGTTTGCTTCAAAATAGTTATTACTATATAAACATTGCCCTTTTGTTTTACTTATTTACTTATCTCTCCGTTTCAAAAAGAATGATCTCCTTTCCTTTTTAGTCTGTTTCAAAAAGAATGACCTCTTTGTTTTTTTGGTAACATTTTAATTTCAGATTTCCACGTGACATGTTTACGGCCACAAGATTAAAGTGCAATTTTGTACATTTGACATAACTTTAATTTAGGACCACAAGATTCAAAAATCATCTTTATTTTCTTAAACTCCGTGCCAAGTCAAATTAGGTCATTCTTTGTGAAACGGAGGGAGTATTTCTTAATATTTCAATATTTTAGATAAAGAAAAGCTCATATATGACTTATAATAATGCCAGTTGAAGTTTGTATTAGTTTAATTTTTATTATTTATTTAATAGCATAATTTATGAGATAAATATTTACATTAATGCAAATATATATTTATATATGGGTAGGTATTTGAATTTAAATTAAAGTAGTATATATGTCATAAATGTATTATCAAGTTTACAAGATATTCTAACTTCAAAATATATTATTTTAAAATGTTCCAAGTATTTTTTTTTTTTTAAAAATAAACTCACAACAAATATGAAAATATGTGAATATATAAAATGTAGTTGTTCTCTTCACATGTTCTTATGACGTCTAAAAAATTTAACGTAGAATACACATACAAAGCACATATAGTTAGATGACAAGAAAAATACAAAGCAAATATTGTCTATAAGGTAATATTAGTGAGATAAGCCTAATTACATGATTGAACCTCATCAAATTGAAATAAACATATATACATTATTGCATTTAACTAATAAAATTTTTCATTAACCATCTTCATAGGTTTGCGTGAATAAGAGATATATGTGACGATCCACGTTGAACATTCACAAAATAATCTGCAATATTATTTTTTGCTAAGCTATTATTCAAATCTTCGCTTAAATAAGCAATACTATTTACTATAACATATATTTTTGGAATTGGTAATCACATGCAATGTACGTGCCAAAAAACTAGTATATATATATATATATAGATATTTGTATCACATAAGTAAACAATGCAACGCTTGAGTAAACAAAGTAGTGGCGTTCACATACATTATATATTATTATTTTTGTCTTTTATAGCACACAAAATTGGTTTAAGCATTTCGTCGAACAACTGCCTGCTATATTTTTAATTGTTTAAGTCCCATAATTTAATTAATAAGAAAAAACACATCTTATTTTCAATACATTTTTTTTAATTTCGTTATTCTTTCGATTCCCTATTGTTCATTATTGTATCTTAGCTCATGCTCCTCGTGCAAATACAAATAAACAATTGTAAGAGTATTTCAAAGATTATATTATATAGGGAAAAGAGTTTTGATATACCCCTTAATTTAATTTGTTATTAAATTTGGTATGCCCCTCGTTATGAAAGTGGTTCATATATACTCCTATTAGCACACAACTGACTTATATATACCCTTTTCTATTAACGAAAGTGGATGCTTATAAGTTATAATCCGCTTGTTATAGTTAATTGGTTTGATAAGATAAGATTAATGAATGTTAATTAAATCTGATTTAGAATTAAAAATTTATATGCCAACTCATATCATGTGTTTATTGGCTTATGGACGAATCTAGCCTTTGACCAACGGGTCTAGTGAACCCAATATTTTTTGCTGAAAATCTTTATATGCATAACAATAATATATATATGTTTTACAATATAATACTTACAATAATCTAGCTTTATATGTTTGATGATTAAGGTAGTAAGAACGGTGTTGCATTATTATTTTTCCTATGTTATCTCTATGTTTTTTTCTTTATTTTGTATTTATATGAATTTCTAATTGTACGTAAGTTTATAATTTTTTTTTTATTTTCCGTCAAAAAACAACATCAAGGCGTGTCAGTGCACTATTTCATGGTAGGGATTGTTACTTTTCATAAATTTTTCATTTGTCACTCAAAGCATAACCTTTTTTTTTTTTTTTTTTTAAGTAAACATAATTAGTATATATTTATATATATACTAGATAGGCATGGTCGTGCTAAGCACGGCCAAACATGTTGGATTTTGTGACATCTTCTATTTGCTAGAAGTATATTTACTTGGTATTTTTTGCGCCAATAAGAAACCATCCTCTCAATTCAATTCAAGATCAAAATAAGTAGCTTTCGACAAATAGACTTTATATGATATCTCAATACATTGAATAGACACTCTAATCATGTTTCTACACGATAGTCCCACCTTATATTGTTAATCGCCACAATATCATCACAAAACAACATATGAGCAGCTTTACATCACCTTCAGAATGCAAATAAACACCAATTAACTTCAAGTTATACAACAAAAATAGCATATCCAGTATAGTCGCACAAGTGAGATTTAAAAGAGATAGCTTGACCCTATTTTCAATAGGCCTCGACTTAAGGATTGTAGTAATGCAATAATGTCAAGAAATTTAGAATGTACATTTTAATAAAGAAAGCACTTTTATAAACTCAAGGAAGGAAGGATCTACTTTGGGAGAGAAGGGGTCAGGTACTTTGCTAGAATACAAAAATAATACAAAATACTGTCATATTTAAACACTGCAGGACATTTATAAACTACTTGTTACTATTAGACAATTGATTTGAAAGTAAGATTTATTTTCAGAGAGCTTTCTTTACGTACAAGTCATCATTTGACCATATTTTGGATTCAAATAAGTAAATTAATGAATAAAAATACTGAATACTACATCAAATTACTGAATTAGACCATATTTGATCAAAATACTTTTTTTTAATTCAACAAGAATACTACATCATTTACTGAAACAAAGAAGCCCTTAGTTTAACCTGCATATATTAGACTGAGAAGGAAATTGTTAATACAAAAGTAGTGTAAGAGAGATCAAATAAACTTTGACATTAGACATATAAAACATACAGTAATCCATTACACAATATGCATTTATGCAAAGAATCTATTTTGTGTTCACAATTATTCTCTCAAACATTACTAACATTACTGATAGGCTCATAAAAATTAAGGTCACCATTGTAATGTTGTTTAGAGGCCGGCGACTTTTATGAGTTATCATTGTCCGTCCAAGAAGTTTATGAAGTTGGTCAAATTTTTAGTTGCAATATAATTAGCATTTGAAATTGTAGATTATTTGTGAATAATGAAGAAGCATTTATACACTTTCAAGTAAGATTTATTCTTCACGTTCCCTCCAAATGGGATAAAACTTGGAATATTACAACTCTATAGAGAAAAGTTATTGATTCAACTTGTAACGGTAGATGTCAGAAAAATATTTCATAATTCATATTTACTTCAAGTTTGAACTTACAATTTGTCTTTAGAAAATTATAGCCCATAAAGATCTAGCAACTTAAATAAATCTCAAATTGTATCATATTTACTTCATTATCTCTTATTAAAATGCTACATATATTGAGAATTTCCATGATTTGTATCAAGTCAAGTCTGTGATTATAAAACTCTCTTTGATAATTCTGTTGTCCGCACAAATTAGCTTAGCGTGCCCAACTCTAAAGCTAAAAGTTCATAGATTTTGTCTTCAAGTCCATCCCTCATAAGGTAGGAGTAAGTCTGAGCAGACACTACCTTCCCCAGACCCATCAACAAATTCAAATAACAATAATTTAGCTAATAGGATGTATTGGCATGGCAGAAAGATGTACTCTAATTTAGTTAGCAACCAAATCCAAACACACAACAAAACTATTCCCATAATTAGAATACAATTAGGACAAAATGTAAACTCCATCACACCCTTTCTAGCTTTTTATATTCCTATTTGCTATTAGGTTAGGTTTAGTTAATGGATTCCTATTAGGTTAGGTTTAGTTAATGGATTCCTATTAGGTTAGGTTTAGTTAATGGATGCTTATATATAGCCGTCCTATTATTTTTGTATTGAGACAAATTCTATTATATTGTAATATAACTCTTGCCTTTTGTTCTTCAATTAAAGTAGTTCTGTTAATATGGTATCAGAGCCTCTACGATCTTGGTAAACAATCAAAGAGCTTCCGCTGTCGGTGGGTGGCACCGATATATGCTGCCCGTCTGGCCAATGATTATGTTTGCAAAAGTTGGGTCAGCTAAATCGATTCATGTTCCTTGATTCGTTAGTTGAAGATCTGGTAGTGGTCATCTGCTAGGGTTCGGTTTTTGATTTGTTCCGTTCGGTTTTTGATTTGTTTGATTCGGTTTTTGATTTGTGGTTCATTTTTTTTATTTGTTCGAACTAGAGTTCATTTTTTTGATTTGTTCGAACTAGGGTTCGATTTTTTGATTTGTTCGAACTAGGGTTCGATTTTTGATTTGTTCGAACTAGAGTTTGATTTTTGATTTGTTCGAACTAAGGTTCGATTTTTAATTTGCTGCAATTCATTAAGGGGACAACGAAGGAAAACCTCTTAAGGAGGTAATTGTGAGCCGAAAGTGTGCAGAAGCAGTTCTTCGTGGTGCCCAAGTTTATGTGCTTGGTGTTTTGGCATGCAGTGCTCATGTTGAAAGAGGTGATGCAGTTGCAGTTTCAGTTGTTGTGGAACAGTATGGTCCAGATGGTGGACGGCGTGTTGCAATGACATGCGGGATTGTTCTACAAGGATCACAAGAAGATCGGCGTCTCGGTTTCGGTTTTTGTGTGACAAACTCTCAATGCTTATTGTTGTTGCATTGTGAGTATGAGGGGGGATATTGGCCCATATGTTTGGGCTTTTGTTATTGGGCCTATTTCCTATTAGGTTAGGTTTAGTTAATGGATTCCTATTAGGTTAGGTTTAATTAATGGATTTCTATTATGTTAGGTTTAGTTATTGAATGCTTATATACAACCTTCCTATTATTTTAATATAACTCTTGCCTCTTGTTCTTCAATTAAAGTAATTCTGTTAACAGAGCAGACACTACCTTCCCCAGACCCATCAACAAATTCAAATAACAATAATTTAGCTAATAGGATGTATTGGCATGGCAGAAGGATGTACTCTAATTTAGTTAGCAACCAAATCCAAACACACAACAAAACTATTCCCATAATTAGAATACAATTAGGACAAAATGTAAACTCCATTGCACCCTTTCTAGCTTTTTATATTCCACTTTCAATAGAGTCTACATTAACACTAAGAAGTAAGAACACTATAAAAGGATGACGATCTTTCTTTAAGCTCCTGTTCCATCAACAAATTCCCCCAAATAACAACAAATTAGCAAAATGATGTACTCTAATTTTGATTTTTCATGGTAAAAAAAAACTTTATCTCCATTCAGGTAAAGGATGTACTCTAATTTCAATTTTTCATGAACAAAAATAAACTTTATCTCCATTTTAGGTTTTCACTTTTCTAAATCTCAAATAAAAAAACTGTGATAATTGAACAAAGAAAGCAAGAAGAAGCGGCTACATATGGATGTTTCTATATTTTTCATTTTATTTCTAAATCTTGAATTGGTCAAACCTGAATTTTGAATAAAGAATAAAGTTCTTGCGATGGACTGAAGGAAAAAACGAATGAAGAATTGGGCAAACCCGCTTGTTATAGTTAATTGGTTTGATAAATTAAGATTAATGCATGTTAATTAAATTTGATTAAGAATTAAAGATTTATATGCCAACATATATCATGTATTTATTGGCTTATGGATGAATGTAGCCTTTGACCAACAGGTTCTAGTGAACCCAATAATTTTTCCGAAAATCTTTATTATGTATTACAATAATATATATATATATGTATGTTTGATGATTAAGGTTGGAAGAACGGTGTTGCATTATTATTTTTCCTATGTTTCTCTATGTTTTTTTTTTCTTTATTTTGTATTTATATGAATTTCTGATTGTACATAAGTTTATAATTTCTTTTGTTTTCTGTCAAAAAACAACATCGTTAATGAAGGCGTGTAGGTGCACTATTTCATGGTAGGAATTGTTACTTTTCATAAATTTTTCATTTATCACTCAAAGCATAACCTTTTTTATTTTTTTTAAATCAACAAATCGAATGATAAATCTGTTTTAGTTTTTGCTTCTTCTTCTCCCTCTGAATCAAAATTTTCCTTCTCATAGTGATTGAATTAATATTTGTATCCATAATACAAGTCGAATCGAACATGTAGAATTGCACCTCAAAAAGGTGTGCAATAGACAATAGAAATAGAATACTTTGACCCAACTTATTTCAACAAAATAAACCGACGTGTTTATTTATTAACTTAGTTCATTTTGATCCGTCCAGAGCATTAAACTGGAGTAGTAAATTGGAGGAGGTCCTTATCATTCTTGAAAATAGACATGTCTTGTTCATTCAAGCTTACAAAAGCTTCAACTCCTCTATCATGATCACCAGGTGTATTCATTTAAAATAAAAGTATTGCTAGATGGACCACTTCCTTGATTTGCTCTAGCAGGTTTCCCAAATCCAAAATCTATTTTCTCGAATTCGATTGCTAATGTACTAGTAATAAGATAAACATCACAATTCCTTTGTTGGAATGCCAATTTCCTTGTCTATATACATCCAATATCTCTATGACCGACTCATTTTCTTCTAGATTATTTCTGATGGAGAGTTCGTGTTTGAACTTTCTTATATCGGTTACTAATTTTGACAATCTGAGATCTTGTTTATAGTTTTCGTATATTGGTGTGGAAAAGATCGTGAGAATATTTTCTATGGTGGTTGGTGGTAGTGGTGATTGTGAAGTTGCTTGACTTCGCAAGTTTGAGGGTAGGACTAACTGAGATCGCCCTAAATTGATAGTAGAAGAAGAAGCGGCACATTTGTAGAGGAGGGTGCTTACAACCTCGGTCCTTGTTGGATTTTGTACGGAGGATTCTGCGGCAACCAAGGCTTTAAGTGCGTTTATCTTGAATTCAGAGAAAACAAACCTCTTATGGATACATCCTTCCCTTCTCGGCTCGATAACCGGGTAAACCATAGGACCATCAAATGGTGATGGCATTAGTGAATCCTTAACAAAGTATGGAGGAGATAATATTAATTTTGGATCTCGAGTTAACCTAGCCCAATCCCTCAAAAAGTAGTAAGAGCTGCATGCATCTCCCACCAGTTAGGATTGAAATAACAATAACAACATGTGAAAGCTAATTATTGCAAATTTTGAACGAATTAGAAGCAAAACAAATAATAAAACTATATACTAAAACAAACATGATATTTTAATATGATTTGATCAAGTAGCTACCTATTTGAAAACTAATATAAAAATGACATAATACATAAATATGCCCTTTAACTTGGCTTCATTTAAGCGGATACATGATTTTCACTAAGGGGTGTAAATGGTTATAGTAAAAACAATTATAATGAGGCCAATAAGGACTTGAACACATGACCTCATGGAGTGTTTGCAAGCCCCTAACCAATAGACTAGACCTTCAACTTGTTTCAAGAGGCGTCAATTTATGTATTTATATTTATTAAACTAAAATTTAACCACTATATACAACATTATTTCCGACGAAGGGGTGTCGCTCGACACCTCTTGACCAAGGGTAGGTCCGCTACTGTGTCTTCTTATTCAATTTTCTACAATTTTGAATGTCTATTTGTGCACATCCAAAGTTGGAGGGCACAAATATAAAATTAAGCCAAGTTGATTTCGACTTTGAAGAACTCAGCACCATGATCATCACACTCAATAGTAGCATTGTCTTTTAGACATCCTGCCCATGGATAGTAAGATGTAAGAGTTTTTGACAAAGAATTTGTTAGAAATTTATATAATTGGTGTTTTGGAATTGTATCCACTTGATGTTTTGGGTAGAAAAAAACAGGGTACATAAATGTTACTAAAAATTTGATCAATAAGGGAAAGATTGTGCCATCTTTGAGTATATGGGGTGGGAGAAAGGGGTTCGATAATCTTCTTGGAAATAATTGATAGCATTTTTTTTATGATAAAGTGTCCCTTTCTTCTTTTAGCCTTTTACCAAATATAGGTATTATTATTTATATATGTGAGAAGTATTGAAAACACCCTAAATTAGGTATAAATTATTAATTTCATCTTTAAATTATTGATAGTTTTAAAAATACTTATTTACTTGATTAGTTAAACTTAAATATACATTTAATTTTACAACATGAGTGAAATATATCCCTAAATTTTGATCTAGTTTACAGTTGTTTTCAACACTTTTTTCAGCTTTTTATTAAGAGTTACATGTCATACAAGAATTTGAGACCACTTGCTATATCTTGTGGCAAATGAGGGTGATCAGAGATTGTATCTAAGTTTAATTAGTCTAGTAGAGAGATGTTTTTAAGGTTGTGAATAGTTTGAGGATGAAATTAATAATTTGTGTTAAGTTTAGAGGTGTTTTCAATACTTTTATATATATATATATATATATATATATATATATATATATATATATATATATATATATATATATCCTTTTTTTTTGTTGTTATTATTATTTTTATTTTTGAACAAGGACACTGATATTAGAGGTGCCAATCAAATGACACGTATTCAGTTGCACATGGGAATTTAAAGCAAAAAATGACAGGTATGTATATTGAGAATAGTCACAAATTATAAAACTCATGTACTACCCTTGTTGTTGTCAATAATTCACACAACATTCAATGCCTTCTTTAATTTGCAATTTTATATCTTATAATGCCTTTTTAAGGTTTTTTTTTTTGATTTGTTAAATCAATGCAACAAACTCTTATGAAGGTCAAATTAAATAGATCTCTATGATAAATGTCTATGAACAATTAGAAGAAGACTGAAAAAAAATAACATCACGCTCCTCCCAACAGAGGAATGTAAGTTGCAATTGACGATAGTAGTTTAAGTTGGAGGTATTAATGTGCAATGTTTTATTTTATGGTGTGAGGTATATGCTATAATAAAATCAGGGATAAGATGTAGAATTATTTTACCTTGTGTTTGGTTGGAGGTATTAGACAATTCTGAAAATTATTTATCTTATATATATGGTGTAATAACTTAACTTAGATAATTAATTTCGGAATAACTTGTTTCTAACCAAATGAACCGTTAGAGTTGATATATCTCTCGTTTTGAAAGTGACTCATATATATTCATACAGTTACACAAACGGCTCACATATACCCTTTTAACAAAAGTTAAAAAAAAAATTAAATTAATATTTAAATTTGTTTTACTACAAAAAAATATATTCATGTAGGAGTAAGTATATTTGATTCTTATAATACATGCTTTTTTAAAATTGATTTTTCACTTTATTAGAGAAAAAGAATATATGTGAGTCATTTGTATATCAATATATATAGATATATATAAGTTATTTTTATAACAAGGATCAAGAGATATATCAAATCAAAATGACAAAATTTAATGATATATCAAACCATTTTCTCTTTCTCTGATATTATAGTATATGCGAAAAAGAGCTTTCTTAAGAACATGTCTGTGATGACTAAATTCAGAAAATTAAAAGAATTGAATGGTAAATTGCTAGTAAAAAGTAGGTTGAAAAGTTCATAACCTTATATTGCCTCTGTTTCAATTAATTTTACTTATTTTTATTTAACACAAAATTTAAGAGATTAAATAAGACTTTTAAATCATGTGGTTCACTCCACAAAAGAGATATTTGATAGCAATATTTTCTTCTAATATTGCTGCAAAAATATTCAGCAGCAATCGAGTTAGTGTCATTGCATTCAAAGTCACTAAAGTCTTTAGCGATATTTAAATAAAATATTGATTATTAATACTTATATTTATTATTGCAGCTAAACATAATTTAGAGACAATTATATTATTGCTACTAAATCCTTTATTTGTTATAATGATTTTAAATTAAAAAAAAATATGTTAAATGTACCAAACAACAACAAATTATATTGTACATTGAAAACAGCCACAAATTATAGAATTCATGTACTACCTTTGTTGTTATCAATAATTCACACAACATTCAATGCCTTCTTTGATTTACAATTTTAGTTTAAGTTGAAGAAACTCTAATTTAATTAGGACGTTGTTTTCGTCTCTTATGACATTTTTTCAATCTTCTGTTTTGATTTGATAATTTACTACTTAAAATCAGCAAATTCTTATAAAGGTCAAATACGTCTGCTCTTTATTATAGTTGTCAAAGAATAATGAGAAGAACCCTGAAATTTTTTTTACTGTTTGACTTTCCAATATACACAACAATACTATCATGCATGATGATTTTTTGCTACAAGCTTTGACTTTCCATAAATAACAAATCAAAAACAACATTAGATATTATAAAATACACAAATAGATAAATAGATAAATAGAAAACGAAAATTGCACCTCAAAAAATTGCAATAGACTTCAGAAATAGAACACTTTTGACCCAACTTATTTCAACAAAGTACCTTAACACATCCATTTATTAGCACAATTCATTTTGACTCGTTCATTTTGCTGCCGTTAAACTGGAATGGCAAATTGGAGGTCTTTGTCATTCTTGAAAACAGACATGTCCTATTCATTCAAGTTGACAAAGGCTTCAACTCCTCTGTCATGATCATCATCTGGCGTATTCGTTAAGATAAAAAAGTTGCTAATTGGACCAATTCCTTGGCTTGCTTAGTAGGTTTTCCAAATCCAAAATCTAATTTTTCGAATTCGAATGCTAATGTACTAGTAGTTATATAAACATCAAAATTCCTTTGTTGTAATGGCAATTTCCCTGTTTTATATGCATCCAACATCTCTATGACCAATTCATTTTCTTGTAGATTGTTTTTGGTGGAGAGGTCGTGTTTGAACTTTCTTATAACGGTTACTAATTTTGGCAATCTGAGGTCTCGTTCATAGTTTTCATATATTGGTGTGGAAAAGATAGTAACCATATTTCCTATGGTGGTTGGTGCTTGGTGGTAGTGGTGGTTGTGAACTTGCTTGACTTCGCAAGTTTGAGGTTAATGTAGAGAATAGCAGAAGAAAAGTATAATCGAGAAACCTTATGCTAGCCCAAGTTCGTTAACTAAGATCGGAAGATTCAACTAAGGAAGAGGAAGGTAGAAGGGAGAACTTGATTATGAAAGAAGACTCTTGAATTAGGTTGTTCTTAGAATGCTTGGGTTTGGGTTGGTTACAAACGTACAAGACCACCCATATTTATACTTGTTCATGGATGATTCTAGAAATTCTTTTAGATACTTCTACAAAGAAAATTCTAGTGAACTTTATCTTCTAGATATCTAGATATTTTTTAAGATAATTATCCTAGATCTTATCCTACACTATTCTAGAAACATTACTAGAACAATCTATCATATTCCAAAAAATCAACTTTAACTTTTTCACACTCCCCCTTCAAGTGATTTTTTGAAAACTATCCCACACTTGTCACAGAAGAACTCAAACGACACTTTGAGCTACGTCTTGGTGAAAATCTCAATATTTTCTTCTGGACTTTTCTTGCTTCTTCAAATAATAATGATTTTCCGTTATCAAATGGTCCGTGTAAATTATCTCCTTGTTGAGTTTCTGAACTCCCCCTTTCTCTTAACTTTTTGACATCACTTTCCTGTGAAGTGTCAACACCAACATAGGATCCACTTCCATATTCTCTTATCATCTCCTCGATAGATTTGTTGGCAGCCTCAGAGCTTTCGAAAATCATATAGTTTGTCTTTGAGACTTTAATATCAGCTTCTTTCTCTATTTGATCTCTACTTTCTCCATCTGCTTGCTCTAAGTCATTAGTTGATCTTGATGTTTCAAATGATTGACAAGATACTTCCACTTCTAATACATCTCCCCCAATGCTTTCTTTGTAAAGGTTGCCACTAGCACATGTAGTTTTAGATATTTCTTTTTCAGGATCTTCTTTTTTGATTTCTTCAATAGCAGCTACCGTATCAACAATGGGAGCATCCTCAAAAATTTCTTGCTTCATGCCAACAACATCAGTTTCTTGCTTCTCCACGTGATCGACTATATTATATTTTATATCCTCGATCCAGTCTCTTTCAATATTGATGGAAATCATGGCATTTATTGCTCGAGCCTCAGCTACTAAACAATTTCCCCACTCTTCTTCTTCTTCAACAACTTTTTGAGCCATATCGCTCTCCTTGGCTTGGCTATATCTTTTTATGTGCCCTACTTCACCACAACGATAGCATCTGAGAGGCTTCTTACCATAATAGTTGGAATATTCTTCCTTCTCTCCAGGTGAGAGTGAACCACCTGAGGATCGAGAGTGTGGCACATCTCTTGTTTTTCCTTTAAAGTTCCTCTTGTTGGCTACAAGAACATTTTCTTCTCCTTCTTTGACAAATACACTAGCCAACTGCTTAGCTAGTAATTCCTGTGACGACAACAAATTTTCAAATTCCTCCAAGGATGGCTGTTGAGCCCATCCTTGAATTGACGTCACAAATGGAATATATTTAGGTTTCAAACCACGAATAACAATTCTTCTCATTCGTGCTTTAGAAATAGCTTCTTCCGAATTTAATAAAGATATCTCAGAACATAAGTTCTTAATCTTCAAAAAATACTCAGCAATAGAAAGGTTACCTTGAGTGGTGTTAGCCAATTCATTATCCAATATCTGTAGCCGAGCTTCATTCTTTTGTTGAACAGTTGATCGAGGGTCCTCCATATTTCATGAGCTGATTTGCACCTTATAATATGATCAAATAAATTGGAGGATATTGTCCTCTTCAAAATGAACTCTGCTTTCGCATTAATCTGCTTCTACTTCTTGTATATGCTACTATTTTCCGGTCCGTCAACAGGAGGACTTGTGTCATTTCCATTAACAACATCCCACAAATCCTCTCCCACACGGTATGATTCCATATATGTTTTCTATACCTTGTAATTGGACTGATTCAACAACTCCATCCCCAGTCTATTAACACGGCTGCTAAAATCCATATAGATAAACCAGTTGAATCTACCACTAACCCGATCTTGAAATTACACCCACAAGCCAATCCACGGCTATGAATCTGATACCATGTAGAGAATAGCAGAAGAAAAGTATAATCGAGAAACCTTCTGCTAGCCCAAGATCGTTAACTAAGATCGAAAGATTCAACTAAGGAAGAGGAAGCTAGAAGGGAGAACTTGATTATGAAAGAAGACTCTTGAATTAGGTTGTTCTTAGAATGCTTGGGTTTGGGTTGGTTACAAATGTACAAGACCACCCATATTTATACTTGTTCATGGATGATTCTAGAAATTCTTCTAGATACTTCTACAAAGAAAATTCTAGTGAAATTTATCTTCTAGATATCTAGATATTTTTTAAGATAATTATCCTAGATCTTACCCTACACTATTCTAGAAACATTACTAGAACAATCTATCATATTCCAAAAAATCAACTTTAACTTTTTCACAGTTAAGACTAACTGAGATCGCCCTGAATTGGAAGTAGAAGAAGAAGCGGCACATTTATAGATGAGGGCGCTCACGACCTCATTCCTCATTGGATTTTGTACCATGGATTATGCAGCAACCAAGGCTTTAAGCGCGTTTATCTTGGATTCGGAGAAAATGAACCTCTGATGGATACATCCTTCCATTTTCGGCTCAACAACAGGGGAAACCAGAGCACCATCAAATGGTGATGGCATTAGTGAATCCTTAACAAAGTATGGAGGAGATAATGTTGATTTTGGATCTCGAGTTAACCTAGCCCAATCCCTCAAGAAGTAGTAAGCACTGCACACGTCTCCCACCTATTAGAATAGAAATAACAATACGTCATGTGAAAAGTTATAATTGCAAATTTTGAAGGACGATAAATTATCAGTAGCAAAAGTAAAAGCTATACTAAAATAAAAACATAATGTTTAATATGATTTGATCAAATGACCTGCATATTCAAAAACTAATATAAAAAATACATGACAAACTCTAACACTATGCATGCACCTTGTGCAACATGCAAAAACTAAGAGCGATTCCTCCACACTCGAAATGGCTTAATTGTGCAAGAGTTAAGGGACCAAATGTTGATGACGACGAATCCCTACAAGATAAACCTTGAAGGAATGTCAAATCAAGGTGATTAATAACTTTGTCCATGGAAGAGTTGATTTTGACTTCGAAGAACTCAACACCATGATCATCACACTCAATAATTGTTTTTTAGACTTCCTGCCCATGGATGGTAAAATGTAAGAGTTTTTGACAAAGAATTTGTTAAAAATTTAGATAATTTGTGTTTTGGGATTGTAGCTACTTGATGTTTTGGGTAGAAAAAAGCAAAGGGTACATAAATGTTACCAAAAAATTGATCAAGAAGGGAAAGATTGTGCCATCTTTTAGTATATGGGGTGGGAGAAAAAGGTTTGATAATCTTCTTTGAAATAGTTGATATCATTTTGATTTTTTTATGGTAAGTCCAATTAACTCTATAGTATATATATTGAATAATACATTGACATTAGATGTGCTAGTCAAAGTACAACTGCTAGTTGCACATGGGAATTTAAGGCAAATTATAGAAGTCATGTACTACACCTCTCTGTTCATCAATAATTCATATAACATTCAATGCGAAGAAATTCTTATTTAGTCAGGACGTTGCTTTCGTTTGTTATGACACTTTTTTAAAATTTCTTGTTTTGATTTGATTATAAGTTATATTTGGATATACTACTAAAATCGCAATCTCTTATGAGGGTCAAATACCTCTAATCTCTATTATAAGTGTCAAAGAAGAATAAAAAAAATCCTCAATAAAAGCAAAAAAAGAACATCTTGATCAATGATAAACAAAATAAGATCATATCGAGGTTCTAATTGTACAACTTTGATATAATGACTCAAATTGAGAAGTGTTGCACTCCCTTGAAATAAGTGTATGTACATCACACCTCCTACAATTGTTGCCAAAATTCTTAGTGAATCTGAAATAATTAAGTACGGCAGCCTCATTTCTAACCATGCTCCAAAATCAAATAACGAATTAAATTAGACCAGTCCACTAATTCGAAATTACTACTTCCTCTATTTCATATTAAGTGAATTTTTGGACCTTTTTCATTGTACAAAATGTTGGTGAAATTACACATTACAAATCATAATTGAAAATTGAAAATTAAAAATGAAAAAAATAAAGTATTTTCGGGGTAAGACACTGATATTTCGTTCTCTTTAGGGAGATTCAAGTCCACTGCAATAAATCTTTTCACCAATCCAACAATAGTCCTCTTGGCTTATCCTCTTTAAAATAAAATAACCAAAACACAATATGTAATTCGACAAACTCTAGACAAGAGTCGAGTAAAATAATATGAGATTGAATGAAGAACTAATAGTCATGGCAACCACGTCCAATGAGCATTGAATCCAAATGGAGTAATTAGGGACACATGCCTCCAACGTTGTAATGCAGCATTGCGAAGATGCAGATTTTTTATACTTTCTCTGTCCCTATTTACTTGTCTATTTTTTATTTGACAATCCTATTAAGAAAATAATAATTGGCATAGTAGTTTTACCATTTTACCCCTATTAATTGATGGAATTCCAAAATCAATTTACTCATTAAAGAGGTTTTACTTTTTTCAAAAACATTAACTTTCTAAATAAATTGTGGGTATAATAGGTAAAAAAAAATATTGTTTTTACTTGATTTGTCAAAAATGGCAAGTAAAAAGTCAAAATTGGACAAGTAAAAAAGGACCGAAGGAGTACTATTAAAATGCCACACTAACACAAAATAATTGATCATTTATTTAAAAATCAGAATGAATGTTTGAATTTTTTTTTTTTTTTTCATATTTTCCAAAAATAATATGCATATTATTCAAAATTGAAGATGAATGTTCAAATGAGATATTTAATTTAGTGGGAATAGATGTTTTTAATATTGACACAAAAACATTTAGCGACAATCGAATTAGTGTCATTACATTCAGATTAATAGCTAAAGTCTTTAGCGATATTTCTATAAAATGTTGATCGAAGATCAAGACATGTCCTACCCCGTTTAAAACCGTCTCATTAATATTTCTAGCCTAAAGTCAAATGTGATGTTTTACAAGAGCAAAAAGGGTCAAACAGAATTATCGTGAAACAATGAATCTAATAGTCATGCTACTATAATTTTCACTTATAAAAAAATTTAGAATATGTTAACAAGAAAATAAAATAAAAATTCTTATGTTTGAGGTAGGTTCAAAGTCTTCTTTACAATACTTTCTTAAATAATTTTAATCCTTCTAAATATACCAAAATTGAGTACTTTAAATCTCCATCAACACATATAACAAATTCTGATTGATAAATTTTAATAGAGATTAAAAAAAAAAAAATTAACCAAAAACTCCAATAATATATGTATAGTCAAATTCCATAATTACAAACACAAAAACAACACTAGATACCAAAAATGCATAAATATAGATAAAAATAAAACGGAAATTGCACCTCAAAAAGGTGCAACAAACTTTAGAAATAGAACATTTTAACTCAACTGATTTAAAGAAAAAAAAACACACTTTGTTTGGATGGTTGTTAATTAGGTATTATTTCATAAGCTATTATATTGCACTATATTATATTGTATCATACTTTATTATTTTAAAATATGAAATATGATTTTTAAATAATAAATAACGATAAAATGAGAAGAAAATATTAAAGTAATGAACTGATCACACCAAATCGATTGTTACATAACCATTGATTTAAACAATATGATACAGTAAAATTTAAGTAACAATCAAAATAAACATTGTATTTAAACTAACAATACAGATAAACAGGCACGCTATCAACTTAGTTCATTTTGACTTATCCCCTAAAATGGAGTAGCAAATTGGAGGAGGTCTTTGTCATTGATGAAAACAGACATATCTTCGTCATTCAAATTTACAAAGGCTTCAACTCCTCTGTCATAATCATCATCTGGTGTATTCATTAAGATAAAAGTGTTGCTAGATGGACCACTTCCTTTGCTTGCTCTAGCAGGCTTCCCAAATCCAAAATCTAATTTTTCAAATTCGAATGCTAATATACTAGTAATCATATAAACATCACAATCCCTTTTTTGGAATGGCAATTTACCTGTTCTATATGCCTCCAACATCTCTTTAACAAACATGTTTTCTTGTATATTGTTTCTGGTGGAGAGGTCGTGTTTGGACTTTCTTATATCGGTTACTAATTTTGGCAGTTTGAGGTCTCGTTCGTAGTTTTTATATATTGGTGTGGAAAAGATAGTGAGAATATTTCCTATGGTTGTTGGTGGTAGTGGTGGTTGTAAACTTGCCTGACTTCGCAAGTTTAAGGGTATGACTAACTGAGATCGCCCAAAATTGGTAGTAGAAGAAGAAGCTGCGCATTTGTAGAGGAGGGCACTCACGACCTCGTTCCTTGTTGGATTTTTTATGCAGGATTCTGCTACAACCAAGGCTTTAAGCACGTTTATCTTGGATTTAGAGAAAACGAACCTCTTTTGAATACATCTTTTCTTTCTTGGCTCAATAACATGGGAAAGCAGAGGACCATCAAATGGTGATGGCAGTAGTGAATCCTTAGCAAAGTATGGAGGAGATAATGTTAATTTTGGATCTCGAGTTAACCTAGCCCAATCCCTCAAGAAGTAGTAAGCGCTGCACGCGTCTCCCACCTGTTAGGAATAAAATAACAAGACATCATGCATGCAGAAGTTAATAATTGCAAACCTTGAATGAATCAGAAGAAAAAAAGAAAAAACTATACTAAAAGAAATACGGTGCAAACTCTAACACCACCTTGTGGGACATGCAAAGACTAAGCGCGATTCCTCCACACTCGAAATGGCTTAATTGTGCAACAATTAAGGCACCAGATGTAGTTGACGACGAATGCCACCAAGACAAACCATGAGGGAATGTCAAATCCGGGTTATGAATAACTTCGTTCATGGATGAGTTGATTTCAACTTCGAAGAACTCAGCACCATGATCATCACACTCAATAGTGACATTGTCTTTTAGAGTTCCTGCCCATGGATAGTAAAATGTAAGAGTTTTTGACATAGAGTTTGCTAGATATTCAAATAATTGGTGTTTGGGGATTTTAGCCACTTGATTGTTTGGGTAGAAAAAAACAAAGGGCATATACATATTAGCAACTACTTGATCAATAAGGGAAAGATTGTGCCATCTTTGAGTAGATGGGGTGGGAGAAGAAGGTTTGATAATCTTCTTTGAAATAGTTGATATCATTTTTTTTATGGCAAGTGTCCCTTTCTTCTTTAGGCTCTTATCAAATAACTATATATATATATATATAGCGGTGACAACTGAGCTGAATTTGAATGGATCAATATGAATTGAGTTAATAAGTAAGCGGAATATTAGTTTGTTCAAAAGTTACTTTTGTGAAATTATCTGGAAAGCAGGTCAAAACTCAACCCTTTCATTTCTTACTATGTTTTATTTGTTTTTTCATAATTTTTTTAGTATTTAATAAAATTATTATTTTTATTCCTTACGGATAATTATGTATAACATATCAAATAGAAAAATGTCTTTCTGAAAATATCTTACAAGATATCTCATAGATTAATTTGGGTTAGATATTTGCCCAAATTTTTATTGATTGTAATGTTATGAGAGTCAATAAGCAGTTCAAACCAAAGTGAATTGGGCGGATTATCATTTCATGGAATTATGTTAAGATATATATATATAGTTTTTAAGCTTTTCCAATTTGAACAAATAAATAATTGTTAAGCCTAGACATTGAAAATTTGTGGTATTCTATAAGACGTGTTAAATTCTAATTGAGACTCCAAAAGACGTATTTGATTTCAGTTAGAATTCTTGGAGGCTATTAACCATAAACCCTAGCTTATGCTTATATAAAGATTAAAGGGGATATATCATCTTGAATCTCGAATATTCCACAAATTAACTTAATATTCATAAAGTGATCAAATCCAAATCATTCTAATTGAGAACTACATTACTAACGGTCCCGATAAATATTATGAGAGAAAGAATCAATGATCAAAGGAGGAACATAATTGTACCCATACTATTTATCAATATATAAAATATTCTTGTTTCTTCATATTTTATTTCTGATTACAATTTACTTTGAAATTTATCGCAAACAACTAGATATACATACATATTGAAGAATACATGCATCTGCCGTATAGTTGCATCATCCATTCTGTAGTGTTGTTCTATTTTAGGTAAAATACGTATTCGTATACTGTGTCTACATTGGATTTATTCAACTTATTATGATCAACAACTTGTCAGAAATTTACGTGGAGTGGCTTTTGTAAGGCCGGTGTTTAATTTTTGACCCCGTTAAAAAATAATATTATGCAAAATGAAAATATATAGCTCCATCAATTATTAGGGATTTTTTTTTTCCCTTAAAAGTTGTTTGTTTGAATACAATTTTGGTAAACAATAATAGAGCAGAAATAATTACGTCATTAGAAAAAGAAACAGACAAAAAAATATGTAAGTCATGCTGACTCTTTCTAAATTGACTTTTAAACTCATTTTTTCAATAATTCCAAATCACCATTATTTGAAACAGGTAACAACTATAACTGATTAAGATTAAGATGTGATCCAGATTAAGATCTTTTAATATTATCGAACTTAGAATTTGGATCGTAACCTAAATCAATTATGGAATCGAATATAAATTAGTACGCTATTGATCAAAAACAAGACTAAAAGAAAAACTTACATACAAAAATTGACTAATCTTAAAACATTACTATAACTATCAATAGCATACAAACCTACTATCATAAGAACGCAATTACCTGCCCAATCATCACTCATGATTTGATATATTACACTCTCGGCAACAATTTTTCTCTCAACTTACAATAAACCGATCAAGAAAACAGTTTATTCAACAAAATATCTTTCTTATTACAATGAAAAACTTGGTATAAAACCTTTTTCAATACCCTTTATATAAACCTTTCTTTCTCCAAAATCCTGTTTGAATGCAGTACTGTTTACAAATCCAATTCCTAATTAAGTTGTATAAAAGAAGACCTCGTTTGAAACGTAAAAATGATTTCATTTTAAGTTGAATCCCCCTCCCCCCCCCCCCCCCCCCCTCTTCCCTTTTTTTTTTTTGCTTTATTCATTTACTTCATATTAAATTAAACACAAACTAAATATCATGCGATTTGATTTTTAAAATTTTGGAACATTTATTCATTTAAAAATTAATATTACGCACTTCGATTTAAAATATTTCAGTGCACCAATTCATCAAAAAAATAAATTGTTGCTTATGTTGCTTGGAAAAAAAGTTTTGCTTATATAATGCTTAGACACACTTTGTGAAATTTCTAGCTTCGCCACTGGCATCAAGTGACTAACGTTCTGCAACCACAGAAATTACCCTCTCACAACACAAATTACCCTCTCACCCTCGACCCGAAACCGAGAAAAGGTTTCTTTATCATATTTTATTACTTGGGCATAAATCTAACAGAACCCATCAATCAATTAAATCAACTAAGCACTACCCCAATAGAAAAACATATAATGACATTACTTTTGGAGATTGTAGGACTTCCTAAGTTTCTTAAGTTGTGATTTTGACCTAACTTGATTAACATATGGTCAGCTCCATCTATTACGTTGTCATTGCAAATGTTAGACTAAAACATAAAAATTAAATCGGAGCTAAAAATTAGTTGTAAATATATCAGTATAAGGACATCAATCAGAGATGTTTGAACAGTCTAAAGACTAAAATTCGAAAAATAATTTGCCTAATTATATTCACTTTCAAATAGTAATCTATCAACGTTTTCATTTCACAATGTATGTCATTTATCAAAGTAAAGAACATATGACAGTCACTCTTAACATAGTTATACATTATAAATTGTTAGTGAAAAATTTACAAGATAACAAAAAATACAAGATTACAATTGAAAATAAAAATGAAGAATAAATCTCTTCAGACTGAGGCGCAGATATCTCGCTCTCTTTAAGGAGATTCAAGTCCACTGTAGCAAATGTTTTCACCGGTCCAGCAGTAGTTCTTCTTGACTTGTCCCCTCCAGGATACAACAGCCTAATCACACTATATAACTCAACAACTCTGGACAAGAGTTGAGTCCAAAGCTCCACAAAAAGAACGCCTCCCTTCAACTAATAAGAACTCTCCTTTTTTACTAGATTTTATGCACTTTATTTTTTCTTGTGTGTTATATATCCCAAACCAAATGAAAACCACCACTATTTATAGTAGAAGAAGTCTTCCTAGGAATAAATAGGAAGATAATGGGATACTAAATTGTGAAGATAATGGCCTTAGGAGTTACATAGGTTACAAGGATAATGGAGGAATTAAGAGTGACAATTAAGTAGGCACAAATGCCATCAACGACTAATGCCATCAACGGCATTTTGCATAACTAAAATGCATATGGAATAATGCAGTAATGCATAGACACCAACTCCAATGGAGTAATGCAATAATACTAATGCAACAATTATATTTGCAACGGCATTTGTAACATATGCACTAATGGTTGGCAACAATGTCTATACTTAAGTTTTAGCAAATTAATATACAAAATATTAATATTAAAATGCTAATTAACCAACCAACAATCCCCCACTCATTTTAATATAAGATAAGAGAGTCCATCAGCTGAAGGAAGACTACTATGCATAATGAAAGTGTGCTCTGCATTGAACCTCCACTTAGTGACACAATAGTTTTTTATTCCAGAGTCGTAGTGGTCTCAGACTTGAACTATGACTACTTAAGGGAAATAAAATATCATTGCTCACACATAATAATCAAGGTGTTGACATGAGCTTTATAGCCACCACGTTATGGCCTTGTGCTATCCCGATTTCATGAGTGTTTTTTGAGAATAAGCCAAATTCTCATAGGAAGCGACCTACTTCCACACTCACATAGGTGAAATCTGTCGAGAGTGCTCCTGTAAGTTTAACACTCCACCCATACGGGCTACAAATATTCATTAAGAGTTTTATAAACTCAACCTTCACAAATCACTACAGGAAACAATGCACTCACATCATAGGGAGGAAATAAAAAAATAGTGCATTTTTTCACAACAAGTCATCATATGATTAGTTTTTCCCTTTGAACTTGGTTATAGGATCTCTAGTCCCCAGGTTGGGTTTCCTCATATATGACTCAAGGATTTATAGGTTTCAATCCCATCCCCCTCAATGTGCTCCAGACCTTCTCTCTCGTTAAGGCCTTAGTAAGAGGATCTGCAAGATTATCACAAGATTTGACATAATCAACATTAATGGTACCATTTGTCAAATACGATCTTACATTACTGTGTTTCCTCCTTATAGGTCTGGATTTACCGTTGTAATAACGGTTTTGAACTCTACCAATTGCAGCGGTGCTATCACAATGTATTAAAATAGGAGGAATTGGTTTTCCAAAATAAGGTATTTGAAATAGTAATCTCTTAACCAATTCGCTTCCTCACTAGCTGAAGCTAAAGCAATTAGTTCAGCCTCCATGGTAGAGTTAGCAATTATAGTTTACTTTTTTGATCTCCAACAAATAGCACCACCACCTAAACTAAAGACATACCAATGGTAGAACACGAATCACCTGATAAAGTGTTCCAATCTGCATCACAAAAACCTTCAAGTACAACAGGATATTTTTATAGAACAAACCACAATTTTTCGTTCCAATTAAATATCTCATAACTCTTGTTACAGCATGCCAATGCTCATTACCTGGCTTGCTTGTAAACCTGCGAAGTACTCCTACTGCATATGCAATATCAGGCCTAGTGCAATCAGTCACATATCTGAAACTTCCGATTATGCTAGCATATTCCTTTTGATTTACTACATCATTTTCACTTTCAACAGGAAATAAGTGAACACTTGAATCAAAAGGAGTAGCAACATGCTTGCAATCAAGAAAGTTATATTTTTTCAAAATTTTCTCAACATAATGTGATTGGTCAAGAAAAATTCCATCACATGTTCTTGTTATTTTATTCCAAGAATAAAGTTTGGCTCACCAAGATCTTTCATATCAAAATGGCTTCTAAGAATATTCTTAGTTTCATCAATAACATTCATGTTAGAGCCAAAGATCAACAAATCATCAACATATAGGCAAATAATCACATGTGAATTATTCCAAGACTTATGAAATATGCACTTATCACACTCATTTGTTTTAAAACCATTTTCAATCATGTAGGAATCAAATTTTTCATGCCATTGCTTTGGTGCCTGTTTCAAGCCATATAGGGATTTAGTAAGTTTACACACTTTGCTTTCTAGGCCTGCTTCAACAAAAAACTCGGGTTGTTCCATATAAATTTCCTCATTTAGGTCTTCATTTAAAAAAGCGATTTTTACATCCATTTGATGAATTTGCAAATCAAAAATTGCAACCATAGCGATTAAAAGTTTTATGGATGTAATTCTTGTTACTTGTCACGCCCCGAGCCTACACCCCAGACGTGACCGGCACTTGAAGACCATCGCTGGCCCCCAAGCGAACCCTTGGCCTGGCTTTCTTAACTCAGCGGAAACTTAACTCAACAGGATAACTCAATGCAATGAAAAGTTATAAAACAACTCAACTGAAAGTAATTTGCCAACAAGGCATCTCGAGTCTCAAAATAAGATATTTAAATATATACATGCATGAGAGACTCCAAACTAACTGACTGACTGTCTAACTGTCTATGAAGCCTCTAAATACTGAGATGGATGTTGGGACAGACCCCGTAACATCCTAATAAAACAAAAACTAAGAACACAAAATAATTGAGTCCTCCGAAATGCAAGGAGGCTCACCACTGACTCTGGAGTGCTCAGCTGGATCAACGACGTGCAGGATGCTGATCCGGGGTACCTGTATCTGCATCATAAGACGATGCAGGCCAACTGGCCTCAGTACATGGAAGGTACTAGTATGCGAGCTGAAAAACTAAGCAACAAAGGCTAGACGGAATTTTGGAAGAAACTGAAAAGTTTACCTTGTTCAACTCAACTCAACCTGACTGACTTCTTTCAATATAAGGCAATTTAAAACAAGTGCGATATAAAGAAAGACTGTTTAAAACATGCTATAAAACTCTGTATGTATACAATGATACAATAAGCCTGAGATGTATATAGAAATACAATCGAACTGATGTATATAAAATACAATAATTTCCGTGTATAAAATACAATAACTGCTGTGGGAGTTTCTCTAACCGACAACCATCACATAAGAGCTAAAGTGATGATACAGCGATCAACCTCACGCTGCCAGAGCATCCTATACCCGGCCAAAGGTATAAGACCTGAACTGCCTAATGGATCCACTAGTCTAATATGAAAATGATTCATCTAAAGAGCATGATCCTTTTCTACCCATGGTGGCTAACATGGTTCTATGGGGGCTATGGGTTCTTTGAACGCTCCCCCAATTCGGTGCTCGATACTACTCCCAAAAATGTACTGGCTCTTATGTTTTTAAAACACATTTCTTCCTGCTGACATGAGATAATTACTCAAAAAAAACTATCCCGAAGGCTCTTTGAAAATTTCAGTTTCCAACCTTGTTTAAATGTAAAGATAATTCTTTAAAACTTCTTTGGGAATACATAGTTCCCTAATAACTTTGAAAAAAATGAACTCAACTTGAAACTCTAAGCTCCTTGCTTAACTTGACACTTGAGTCTAAAAAAAAAAATAGAGTTAAAATGTTCAATAAAGACTCTTGAACAACTTTACAACTAGCTTGACTTGCTTAACTTCTAACCTTAACTCTTAATTTCTAACTTCAATTGACTTCTAACTAACTCTCCTTAAAATGGAATTTATTTGAATTCAAGGTGATTGCTCATATGTTACGGATGAATTCTTGACTTTTAGAAGTACCTTGGAGTGTTGGAAACAACTAGGAAACATAGGTATAATACCTAGGAACAAAATAAAATACAAATGGGACTGCTGGCCAGCTTCAGCAGGGGCTGCTGGGCACTCTGCATTCTGCCCAGTTGCCAGCCCTTTCCCCAGAAAAAAACCAACTTTTCTCCCTCTTTTCTTCAACTCTAAACCATCCTTACTTCAATGGATTTAACCCCAAACACTAAGGATCATCAATCTCCCAACATACAATAATTTACAACTCAAATACACAATCCAATCATGTCCCACAACCAACAATAGCTTCAACAACAACTAACAACATCAACAACAACTAACAACTTCAACAACTTCAACAACAATCCAATCATTTCTCAAATCATAAAAAAAAAGAACTTGGTGTGTGGGGGAAAGGATCAAACCACACAAAGAACTCACATACCTTGATAGGGATCACCCCCGACGAAAATCCACGACGGAAACTAGTTGATCTCCTTTCTCCTCTTCTTCTCCTCTTCTTCTCTTCTTCTCCTCTTCTTCTCTTCTCAAGAACCCTAACTCTTTCTCTTTTAAAATGGGATAAAAATGATCCAGAAATCAGCCTAACACACAATATAACCTCAAAAGAAATGGCTAGGGAAAAGACCAAAATGCCCTTAAAATTTTCGGGACGGATTCCCTGCCAACTGCCCAACTTTCAATGGCCATAACTCACTCATACGAACTCGAAATCGAGAAATCTCAGTGGCGTTGGAAAGATCATTCCACAAGCTTCGCAACCATAACTGGAACTACTCCTAAATCATCGTGATATAGGAGTTACGACTGCTCAAAGTTGGCCAAAAATCACTGATTTCCACACTTAGCCAAATTTTTTTTTTTTTCCAGATTCTGTATTTTTCCAAAAATAGCTATTTTCAAATTTCAAGCTTCTTCATAGCTATTTCAAATTGTCGGATGTTACAATATCTCCCCCTTGGGAACATTCGTCCTCGAATGAGGTGATTCTTACTAAGCTAAGGGTGCAACAACAACTCAAACACCCAACAAGTAACTATGCAACAACAACAACAACAACAACAATATGCCCACTATAATTTAAAGAGCACTAAGAAGGAAATTAATACCTTGATCTGCGGATTCAAAGAGATATGGATATCTCTTCTTCATGTCTTCTTCGGCTTCCCAAGTAGCTTCCTCGACAAATTGGTTCCTCCAAAGGACCTTGACTGAGGCTACATCCTTTGTTCTTAACCTTCGAACTTGCCGATCTAAAATTTGAACAGGAATCTCCTCATAAGATAAGTTATCCTTGATCTTGATACTTTCAGTCGGTAGGATCAATGAAGGATCGCCTATGCACTTCTTCAACATGGAGATATGAAATACCGGATGGACCGCTGCTAACTCCTGTGGTAGCTCCAACTCATAAGCTACATTGCCAACTCTCTTGACTATGCGATAAGGTCCAATATATCGGGGGTTAAGTTTCCCTTTCCTACCAAACCTCATAACCCCCTTCATGGGTGAAACCTTCAAATATACCCAATCATCTACTTCAAACTCTAACGCCCTTCTCCTAACATCAGTGTAGGATTTCTGACGACTCTGTGCCGTTTTCAACCTCTCTTGAATCACTTTCACCTTCTCCATAGCTTGGTGAACTAAATCTGGTCCTATCAACTGTGCTTCACCCACTTCAAACCATCCAATAGGAGACCTACATCTTCTCCCATAAAAAGCTTCATATGGAGCCATCTGGATGCTAGAGTGATAACTGTTGTTGTAGGCAAACTCAATGAGAGGTAGGTGATCATCCCAATTACCTTTGAAATCGATCACACAAGCTCTCAGCATATCTTCTAAAGTCTGAATAGTGCGCTCTGCTTGCCCATCAGTCTGAGGATGAAAGGCAGTACTTAAGTTCACATTTGAACCCAAGCCTTTCTGAAAAGATTTCCAGAACTGTGCAGTAAACTGTGCACCTCTATCTGAAATAATGGAGATTGGGACTCCATGAAGTCTCACTATCTCTCGAATATACAACTTGGCATAATCTTCTGCTGAAAGGGTAGTCTTTACCGGTAGAAAATGAGCTGACTTTGTCATTCTGTCGACAATCACCCAAATAGAATCATGCTGTCTGCGAGACCTTGGCAACCCTGTGATGAAATCCATATTGATCATCTCCCACTTCCACTCTGGAAGTTCTATCCTCTGAGCCAAACCACCGGGCCTTTGGTGTTCAACTTTCACTTGTTGGCAATTTGGACACTTAGCAACAAACTCAGCAATGCCCTTCTTCATGCCATTCCACCAATAAACTTCGCGCAAATCACGATACATCTTGGTGGAATCCGGATGAATAGAATATCTGGAGCTGTGAGCTTCTGCCATAATCCTCTCTTGGAGTCCATCTACCATAGGTACGCACAATCTACCTTGAAATCTCAAAACACCATCTCCCCCTTGTTCAAAAGCTAATACTCTTTGCTTTTGAACATTTGCCTTCAACTCAAGCAAAATGGGATCTTGATCTTGCTTCTCTTTCACTTCTGACATTAATGATGACTCGGCCCTGCTCGTCACTGCTATTCCTCCTTCTGCGGAATCTGTAAATCTGACTCCCAGGCATGCCAGTCTGTGCACATCTTTTGCTAACTCTCTCCTTCCTTCTTCAATATGGGCGGTGCTACCCATAGACAACCTGCTCAAAGAATCAGCAACAACATTAGCCTTACCTGGGTGGTAAAGAATACTCAGGTCATAATCCTTGAGTAACTCTAACCACCTCCTCTGTCTGAGATTAAGCTCCCTCTGAGTAAGCACATATTGAAGGCTCTTGTGATCGGTGAATATGTCGACATGCACACCATACAAATAATGACGCCATATCTTCAAAGCAAATACTACAGCAGCTAGCTCTAAATCATGGGTTGGGTAGTTCTTCTCATGAACCTTCAACTGTCTGGAGGCATAAGCTATAACTTTGCCATTCTGCATTAAGACACAACCCAAACCAACTCTAGATGCATCACAATACACCACAAAACCTTGAGTACCTTCTGGTAGCGTCAAAACTGGAGCTGTAATCAATCTCTTTTTCAATTCCTGAAAGCTTTTCTCACAAGCTTCAGACCATTGAAATTTCACCGTCTTCTGAGTCAACTTTGTCAAAGGAGATGCAATAGTCGAGAACCCTTCAACAAACCTTCTATAATAGCCAGCCAAACCCAAGAAACTCCTAATTTCAGTTGGAGATGTGGGTCTAGGCCAATTCTGCACTGCCTCAATTTTTTTGAGTATCAACTTTAATTCCATCACCGGACACAATGTGGCCTAGGAAAGCCACAGACTTAAGCCAAAACTCACATTTAGAGAACTTGGCATACAATTCTTTATCTTTCAAAGTTTGAAGAACTATTCGGAGATGGCTAGCATGATCTTCTTCATTCCTTGAATAGATTAGTATGTCATCAATAAAGACAATAACAAACATATCTAAATAAGGTTTGAAGACTCTATTCATCAAGTCCATGAAAGCTGCCGGTGCATTGGTCAAACCAAAGGACATGACTAAAAACTCATAATGACCATACCTGGTTCTGAAAGCTGTCTTTGGGATATCACATTCCCTTACCCTTAACTGATGATAGCCTGATCGAAGGTCAATCTTTGAAAAACAAGTGGCACCCTGAAGCTGATCGAAAAGATCATCAATCCTCGGAAGAGGGTACTTGTTCTTAATGGTAACCTTATTCAACTGGCGATAGTCTATACACATTCTAAGGGAACCATCTTTCTTTCTCACAAACAAGACCGGAGCTCCCCAAGGCGAGACACTTGGTCGAATGAAACCCTTATCTAGGAGATCTTTCAACTGCTCTTTCAACTCTTTCAACTCTGCTGGTGCCATTCTATATGGCGGAATAGAGATAGGACGAGTATCTGGAATGAGATCTATGCCGAAATCTATTTCTCTCTCAGGAGGAATTCCGGTTAGATCGTCAGGAAAAACTTCTGGAAACTCTCTTACTATAGGAACTGACTGGAAATGAGGTATCTCAACACTAGAGTCATGAACTCGGACTAAGTGATAGATACAACCCTTCGAAACTAACTTTTTCGCCTTAAGGTACGAAATGAATTGACCCTTAGGCACTACTGAACTACTACTCCACTCTACGACTGGCTCATTCGGAAACTGAAACTTGACCACTCGAGTTCTACAGTCTATCGATGCATAACAAGCATGAAGCCAATCTATACCTAGAATGACATCAAAATCTATCATGTCTAACTCAACCAAATCAGCCATGGTGCTCTTGTGACTGATGGAAACAGGACAATCACGATAGACTCTTTCTGCTAGAATAGATTCCCTAACAGGTGTAGAAACACAAAAGGGTTCACAAAGTCTTTCAGGAAGAACCTCAAACTTATTTGCAATATAAGGAGTTACAAAAGATAAACTTGCTCCTGGGTCTAGCAAAGCATACACATTAAAAGCAAAGACTTTGATCATACCAGTGACAACATTAGGACAATTCTCTTGCTCATGGCGACTGGTGATTGCATAAAGGCGATTTGCTCCTCCACTGGTACCAGAAGTAGCTCCTCTAGGTGTCGTCCTGTCTGGGGGAACAACTGAAGAAGACTGTGCTTTATTTCCCCCATTACCCTGCCTATTCTTTGGACACTCTCGCATGAAATGTCCATTCTGACCACACTTGAAACAACCAACGGAGCCCTCTCGACAAATACCTGAGTGGTTCCTACCACACTTGGCGCAGGCAGGAGGCTTACTACTCCCTTGCGCCACACTACCCAAAGATTGTGCTGGTCTAGCCCTGAAGTCCTTCGAATTCTGAACATTAAATTCACCTTTATATCTGGGTGCAGGTGCTCTAACAGATGATAGAGCAGGTCCCTTTTGCCTTTGCTGAAAGGAGGAATGATTTGAATTACCTCTCTGCTGCCCGGACTCGTTCCCGGTCTTTGCTCTCTTATTTCTAAACTCTTCTCTGTCCCTCAGCTTCTCTTCCTCAACCTGCTGCACATAAACCATCAACCTTGATATGTCCATGTCCCCGATAAGCATTGCAGCCCTACCTTCCTTGCTCGACAACCGAGACAACCCAGCAACAAACAAGCTCATTCTATTCCTCATGTCCGCAACCATCTCCGGAGCATAGCGGGATAATTGTGTGAACTTCAGACTGTACTCATGAACACTCAAAGAATCCTGCTTAAGTGTGAGGAACTCACGTACCTTGGCCTCTCTCAACTCTCGAGGAAAGAAATGCCCCAAGAAAGCTTCCTCAAAATCAGCCCAACTCGCAGGTGGTGCATTCTCAGCTCTACTTCTTTTCCACTGGTCGAACCAAGTTCTAGCAACATCCTTCAATTGATATGCAGCTAGTTCAACCCGCTCAATATCTGCTACATGCATCACATCAAAAATCTTCTTCAACTCCTCAGTGAAGTTCTCTGGATCCTCAGTAGTACTTGAACCCATGAAACTCGGAGGATTCATCCCCAAGAACTCACGAATCCTTGAAGTGTCAGCTCCTTCATGTCGAGCTCCTCTTTGCTGACCAATTTGATTAGTCACAGCTTGACTCAGAATTCTAATTGCCTCTCTAAACTCGGCATTAGAAACTTCCCCTTGATCTTGCACTCCCGGGGCATAAGGTAACTCTTGCTCATCAACATAACGTCTAGGAAGACGCCCTCTACCAACTCTTCGTGGAGGCATGATTATCTGAAAACACGTGCAAGCGCAGATTAGAAAGAAACTTTTTAGAGGTCAACTCTAACGCATGAAATGAGTGTGAAAGAAATGAGAAATCTTCCTAAATGTTGCAGCCTCCCAATTATAGATGTGGCGCGCTTCACACCGATAACTAGGACTCTACAGACACGGCTTCATAGACTCCCTAAGACTCTTGAACTTTGTGCTCTGATACCAAGTTTGTCACGCCCCGAGCCTACACCCCAGATGTGACCGGCACTTGAAGACCATCGCTGGCCCCCAAGCGAACCCTTGGCCTGGCTTTCTTAACTCAGCGGAAACTTAACTCAACAGGATAACTCAATGCAATGAAAAGTTATAAAACAACTCAACTGAAAGTAATTTGCCAACAAGGCATCTCGAGTCTCAAAATAAGATATTTAAATATATACATGCATGAGAGACTCCAAACTAACTGACTGACTGTCTAACTGTCTATGAAGCCTCTAAATACTGAGATGGATGTTGGGACAGACCCCGTAACATCCTAATAAAACAAAAACTAAGAACACAAAATAATTGAGTCCTCCGAAATGCAAGGAGGCTCACCACTGACTCTGGAGTGCTCAGCTGGATCAACGACGTGCAGGATGCTGATCCGGGGTACCTGTATCTGCATCATAAGACGATGCAGGCCAACTGGCCTCAGTACATGGAAGGTACTAGTATGCGAGCTGAAAAACTAAGCAACAAAGGCTAGACGGAATTTTGGAAGAAACTGAAAAGTTTACCTTGTTCAACTCAACTCAACCTGACTGACTTCTTTCAATATAAGGCAATTTAAAACAAGTGCGATATAAAGAAAGACTGTTTAAAACATGCTATAAAACTCTGTATGTATACAATGATACAATAAGCCTGAGATGTATATAGAAATACAATCGAACTGATGTATATAAAATACAATAATTTCCGTGTATAAAATACAATAACTGCTGTGGGAGTTTCTCTAACCGACAACCATCACATAAGAGCTAAAGTGATGATACAGCGATCAACCTCACGCTGCCAGAGCATCCTATACCCGGCCAAAGGTATAAGACCTGAACTGCCTAATGGATCCACTAGTCTAATATGAAAATGATTCATCTAAAGAGCATGATCCTTTTCTACCCATGGTGGCTAACATGGTTCTATGGGGGCTATGGGTTCTTTGAACGCTCCCCCAATTCGGTGCTCGATACTACTCCCAAAAATGTACTGGCTCTTATGTTTTTAAAACACATTTCTTCCTGCTGACATGAGATAATTACTCAAAAAAAACTATCCCGAAGGCTCTTTGAAAATTTCAGTTTCCAACCTTGTTTAAATGTAAAGATAATTCTTTAAAACTTCTTTGGGAATACATAGTTCCCTAATAACTTTGAAAAAAATGAACTCAACTTGAAACTCTAAGCTCCTTGCTTAACTTGACACTTGAGTCTAAAAAAAAAAATAGAGTTAAAATGTTCAATAAAGACTCTTGAACAACTTTACAACTAGCTTGACTTGCTTAACTTCTAACCTTAACTCTTAATTTCTAACTTCAATTGATTTCTAACTAACTCTCCTTAAAATGGAATTTATTTGAATTCAAGGTGATTGCTCATATGTTACGGATGAATTCTTGACTTTTAGAAGTACCTTGGAGTGTTGGAAACAACTAGGAAACATAGGTATAATACCTAGGAACAAAATAAAATACAAATGGGACTGCTGGCCAGCTTCAGCAGGGGCTGCTGGGCACTCTGCATTCTGCCCAGTTGCCAGCCCTTTCCCCAGAAAAAAACCAACTTTTCTCCCTCTTTTCTTCAACTCTAAACCATCCTTACTTCAATGGATTTAACCCCAAACACTAAGGATCATCAATCTCCCAACATACAATAATTTACAACTCAAATACACAATCCAATCATGTCCCACAACCAACAATAGCTTCAACAACAACTAACAACATCAACAACAACTAACAACTTCAACAACTTCAACAACAATCCAATCATTTCTCAAATCATAAAAAAAAAGAACTTGGTGTGTGGGGGAAAGGATCAAACCACACAAAGAACTCACATACCTTGATAGGGATCACCCCCGACGAAAATCCACGACGGAAACTAGTTGATCTCCTTTCTCCTCTTCTTCTCCTCTTCTTCTCTTCTTCTCCTCTTCTTCTCTTCTCAAGAACCCTAACTCTTTCTCTTTTAAAATGGGATAAAAATGATCCAGAAATCAGCCTAACACACAATATAACCTCAAAAGAAATGGCTAGGGAAAAGACCAAAATGCCCTTAAAATTTTCGGGACGGATTCCCTGCCAACTGCCCAACTTTCAATGGCCATAACTCACTCATACGAACTCGAAATCGAGAAATCTCAGTGGCGTTGGAAAGATCATTCCACAAGCTTCGCAACCATAACTGGAACTACTCCTAAATCATCGTGATATAGGAGTTACGACTGCTCAAAGTTGGCCAAAAATCACTGATTTCCACACTTAGCCAAATTTTTTTTTTTTTTCCAGATTCTGTATTTTTCCAAAAATAGCTATTTTCAAATTTCAAGCTTCTCCATAGCTATTTCAAATTGTCGGATGTTACATTACTGGTGAAAAAGTATCAAAAAATTCTAGGCCTTCTAGTTGTTTAAAACCTTTTGCAACTAGTCTAGCCTTATATTTATCGATGAATCCTTCCGGTTTCAACTTTTTCCGTAAGACCCATTTGCAATCAATAGTTTTACAACCCGATGGTAAATCAACTAACTTCCAAGTTTTATTAGAAATCAGTGATTCCATTTTATCATTTACAGCCTCTTTCTAAAATATAGAATCATGTGAAGATAATGCTTCTTTCAAAGTGAGAGGGTCATCTCCAACATTAAACACATAAAAATCAAGACCAAAATCTTTTTCTACTCTAGTTCTTTTACTTCTTCTTAACTCAAAATCATCAATTTATTTATTTTTTAAAGTAGAAGTAGAAGAACTAGGTAGTGACAAAATATTTTGTTCAATCCTTTGACCCCCACTAGTTTTAAAATCAAAAGGAAATTTATTTTCATGGAAAATAGCATCACCTGATTCTATCACAATATTATCTTCAAGATTAAAAAATCTATAGGTTGTACTATTTGAAGCATAACTAAGAAAAGCACAAGTAGTAACTTTCTTACCCAATTTTGTAATCTTGGGATCCATTAGCCTCACAAAGGCTAGACAACCCCAAACTCTTAGATATCCCAAACTTGGCTTGTAACCTTTCCACAATTCAAAAGGTGTCAATTTAGACTTTTTATGAGGCACACGATTCAACACATAACAAGCAGTTAAAATAGTTTCACCCCAAAAATTTAAAGGTGCATGTGACTCAATAAGCATGGCATTAGTCAATTCAACCAAAGTTCTATTTTTCCTTTCCGCTACTCCATTAGATGAAGGAGAGTAAGGAGGAGTAGTTTCATGAATTATTCCCAATGATCTAACAAAAGAATTAAACTCATTTGACTCATATTCACGGCCTCTATCACTTCTAATTCTTTTTATTTTTCTTCCAAACTGATTTTCAACCTCATGGAGATAAGTTTTGAAATTTTCAAAAGCATCACTTTTATTTTTCATCAAGTAAACATATGTAAACTTAGAAAAATCATCAATGAAAGTGATAAAATATCTATTATCTCCACGAGTTAAAATTCCACCAAGTTCACAAATATCAGTATGAACTAATTCTAACAAATCAGTTTTTGTTTCAACTTGAAAATGAGGCCTTTTAGTGATTTTGGCTTTACTACAAGCCTCACATTTTTCAAAATTCTTTTTAATCTTTGGGATTAATCCTAAACTACTCATGATTCCAACATAACGATCATTAATATGACACAAACGAGCATGCCAAAAATTAGTAGAAGAAAGCATATAAATAGAAGTAGAAACTTTATTCATTTTAACATTCAATTTGAACATCCCATCACATGCATACCCCTTTCCCACAAAAATACCCTTCTTCATAATTACATATTGATAAGATTCAATAATCTGTTTAAAGCCTGCTTTATTAAGAAGAAAACTAGACATCAATTGTTTCCTCATAGAAGGTGTATAAAGTACATCTTTTAAAGTTAATACCCTTTCAGAAGTAAAGCACAATTTGACATCTCCCGTTCCAAGCACTTGAGTAGTATGTGAATCACCAAGCATGATGGTTTTGGGCTCCTCAAAATGAGTATATTTTTTAAATCAGTCTTTGTCATAACAGACATGACGGTTTGCACCAGAATCAGCCCACCATCCATCAACACTCTCAACCATGTTTATGTCGGTAATCACTGCCACAAAAGGTTCTTCGGTAACGTTTTCTTGAGGATTAGGACCACGTTTCCGGAATCTGCAAAATCGAGCAATATGCCCACTCTTGCCACAAACAAAGCACAGTCTCTTATCTTGAACTTGTTGATTTTGTGCTTGGTTGTTTTCACCACTATTTTTCTTGGGAGGTCTACCATTATTTTTCTTGAACTTTTTCTTCTTAGGCTTCAAAGAAGTATTTTTGTGAGTTTCAGGAATAACATTATTTGAAGTAATTAAATTTACCTTTGTTGTGATGTCGTTCTTTTCTGTTTGTAAAAGTGCGTCTTGGCCTCTTGCTTTTTCTTCCATACGGATTTTCATTATCAAGGATTCAAGGGAGGTTTCCTTTTATTTGTGGCGCATAGTTTTTTGAAATTCCTTCCAAGAAGGTGGAAGTTTATCTACTATGCCACAAACAGTAAGGTTATCTCCAATTTTCACCTCCTCGAACCTAAGCACTCCAACAATCATTATAAATTCTTGAGCTTGGTCTACCACTAATTTATTGTCCACCATTTGGAAACGAAAAAATCTACTAGCAGCATATTTTTTCGCTCCCGCCTCCTCAGTATCATACTTACTCTGCAATGCTTTCCAAATTTTCTTTGCACTAGAGTAAGTTCTATCATAACAATCATAAAAATTATCTGAGAGACAATTAAGAAGATAATACCGATACTTATAGGAGTCACCATCGTACTTTTCCACTTTCTTATGATGAAAAATAAGTTCATCATCATCCATCGAGGTGTCATCAACTTTATTAGGATTCTTCTCAGTTAACACATAAGAAACATTGAGAAGACTTAAGTAGAAAAGTACTTTACCCTTCCATCTCTTGAAATGGTTACCATTGAACCGAAATGGTTTGTTAAGATCTCCCATCTTGACATCCGCGGTTTTTTCAATTGTAGCCATCTTTGAATCTCCTTAAAATTGTTAGTGAAAAACTTACAAGATAACAAAAAATACAAGATTACAATTGAAAATAAAAATGAAGAATAAATCTCTTCAGGCTGAGGCGCAGATATCTCGCTCTCTTTAAGGAGATTCAAGTCCACTGTAGCAAATGTTTTCACCGGTCCAGCAGTAGTTCTTCTTGACTTGTCCCCTCCAGGATACAACAGCCTAATCACACTATATAACTCAACAACTCTGGACAAGAGTTGAGTCCAAAGCTCCACAAAAAGAACGCCTCCCTTCAACTAATAAGAACTCTCTTTTTTGATTAAATTTTATGCACTTTATTTTTTCTTGTGTCTTATATATCCCAAACCAAATGAAGACCACCACTATTTATAGTAGAAGAAGTCTTCCTAGGAATAAATAGGAAGATAATGGGATACTAAATTGTGAAGATAATGGCCTTAGGAGTTACATAGGTTACAAGGATAATGGAGGAATTAAGAGTGACAATTAAGTAGGCACAAATGCCATCAACGACTAATGCCATCAACGGCATTTTGCATAACTGAAATGCATATGGAATAATGCAGTAATGCATAGACACCAACTCCAATGGAGTAACGCAATAATACTAATGCAACAATTATATTTGCAACGGCATTTGTAACATATGCACTAATGGTTGGCAAAGAACGTGTTTTAAAAAAAGAGAAATAATATATTTAATTGAAAAAAGACGATTTTGACTTATTAAGTAACAACAAGAGTATTTTTAAATCAATTATTAGAGACAATGATATTTTTGGATCAAACTATTAACTAAGAATATTTTTATTCATTTTACATAATTTAAGAACATTTTTAACTTTGTTCCATTAATTATGTCATCACAAAATCCAGAAAAAAAGTTCTCTTCCAACACATGTTTCCAAAACAGAAAGAAATAAGAAAAAACAGAATGTTGAAATAATCCAAGTTGATAATGCTTGGAGAAGCCAAGTTGATGAAGGTGAATGTCTTCGATTGACAGCTTATTTGTTGATTTAACACAAATATTATTTATATAAAAGAGAGAAAAAAAAGTTAAAAATGCCCTTAAACTATGTGAAAGGAATAAAAATATCCTCCGTTTGTAGTTTGATCCAAAATACTTTTGTTGTTAATACTTTGGTCCAAAAATGTTCTTATTGTTATTTAATGGGTCAAAAATATTCATTTTCCGAATAAATATATTATTATTTTCTTTTTAACACATTCCTTTTTCTAATAATTTTTTAAAAAATTTAGCAAATGTTTATCTTACATCAATTCAGATAAAAAAGAGGAAAATATTTCTTATTTTACTAGCATTATTTTTTATCGTTATATAAACATAAATTAATGATGGATATACTATGATCTGGATCAAAGTATCGACTGCAAGAGCATTTTTTAACCAAAGTATTGATAGTAATGACATTTTTAAATCAAACTATAAACTAAGGATATTTTTGTTCCTTTCACATAATTTAAGGGTATTTTTGACCATTTTTACTATAAAAGAGGAACAAAAAAATGCTAAATTGTGGACAAGAGAGAGTACCATATACTAGTTTTAATTTCATTTTAACATATAAAGCATTGTCTTAAATGTGGATAAGTAAGAGCGTTGACACCCAATTTTGGACGTTCACAATATAAAATAATTACTGAGCTTCTTAAATTCCAAACGATTTCGAATAATTGACTTTATAAAATTCAAAATGATTTTTAGTTATTTTTAAATGATTTTTTCACTTTTTATAATTTTTAGATAATATATATGCTTTACATAATTATGTATATAATTAGTATATTTTATGATTATTCGAAAACCATTTCAAAAAGATTTTGTTAAATATTTAGTTAATTAGTTTAGTTATACAATAGTTTATGTTTTAGATTATTTAGTTTATATTTAAGTTAACTATTTTACTTCGTTAAATTTAAGAAGCTCGTTAATTAATTTGTATCAATTCATCCCGTTTCAATTTTGACCGAATTCATCGATTGAGTTTGATTTTGTTAATATTGAAATTTATTTGAGCTATTATTTAATTACAACTTTTAGCCACGTAATCAGTTTATTCCAACTCTTTGTAAGACCCATATTTGGGCCTTTTCCATTTTTTCAGCCCACTTCTCCCGTTCACAAATTAAATCCATAGCCCAATCCCTTCAATACACCAACAACAGCAGCCCGACCCAGACCCCTGTACCCCCCGTCTTCTTCACGCACAACAGCAGAGAGAACCCAGAAAATGACAACAGCTCCAACGTTCCAAATTGTCAATACACCAAGCAACGTCGATCTACACGGGAACCACACGGCAGAGCCAACGCTAACACACACAGCAGCAAAAAACATCAACAATTCAAGCGACAACTAACAAAAATCGTCACGGCGTCTACGAGTACAACAATACTCTGCCTCTTCGTTGTCTCCTTCCTCACGTCCCTTTCCCTCGTACTGTCGCAGCAGCAAAAGCAACACGCGTTTCCGTCCTTGTAGCGTGAGATCGAGACACGTCGCGCCCAAGGACGGATGAATCGATCCCAGGCGTCCGCCCACCTTTCCTCTTCCGGAATGGTTTGAACCTTCAGGAAAAGGTGTCTCCCCTAATTTGTGAAAGGTTTTCGATTTTGAATTCGGAATGGGCCCTTGGTTATCCAAAATTTTCAGCCCTTTTCCCCAATTCCGAACCCTTTTTTTTCCCTTATATATATGTTGCCTTTTTCACTGTGAAGAAAAAAGGGGGATTGGAGATGGTTAGTTGGAAAACTTTGAGTAAAAAAAAAAAGGAAAGCATACAAGGAAATACATAGGTTTCTTTGAGGCAAAATAGACCCTAAAATCAACAAATATTATAAATAGTACTTAGTTCCCAGCTTCTTCTTCCGAACATGACTTTCCCATTGTTTGTTGGAACTCTCGAAGTTTGTGTGTGGTGGAAGTGGAAGTTGCCTGCGCTCTTGCTCGTTGGTCTCACATCGCTGCCTTATAAATAGTACTTTGTTTCAACTGCTCCACTTCTTTCATTCTCTCAGGAATCTCCTTTAAATTTGGACAGTCATAGATACCAAGACCTTTAATCAGAGGCATGGCACTTGTGCCTAAATCCCATCTTTCTAGCTTCTCAAGATCATCAAGACGAAGGAACTCTAGTTGACTGAAGCTGTTATCACTGCACATTATTTCTTTTCCTTCATAAGCATTAACCAATTCGAGATTCCTTAAGTTTGGCAACATTCCCAAAATAGGCATCGGATCTTCTGTCAGTCTTGACTGCCAAAGATCCATCATTGTGATGGAATTTGAAAACAGATGAGGCAGTTCCTCTATTCTCCCTTGTAACCACAATTTCTGGAGCTTTTCACAGCAATTAACAAATTCAAGGGATGGAAATGATTCAGAATCTGCACAAAACAATCTGAGAGTGCTAAGGTTTTTCATGCTGCTAATGTTGTTTAGGGAGTAAGATTTCTTAATACCATCCATCCTTAATTCCCGAAGATTGACTAAATCAACAGGGTCAAAATCTTTCCATTGATCACAACCAACGCCATCAAGAACTTGAAGACTAGTGAGTTTGCTTATATGTACCAGAGGTTTTGTATACAGAGCAACTAAATGTCTTAAATTTATCAGGTAAGCTGTCTCGTGGGGTAGTTGGAAAGTGTGTGCGCTCGCAAAGACAACAAGTGTTTGTAAATTCTTGAGGTTGCCAATGGAAGACGGAAGATCACGGATACCTCTCAATTTTAACAACTTGAGGTGGTACAAACTTCCTATGGCATCAGGTACTATAGACACATACACAACATTCATATCCAAGTACAACACATATAGATGTTGGAACACACTCTTGAAGTTTATAAGACTTATCTTACGAAAATCTGGATCGAAAAACATAGTTGACCTCAACTTTAAGTTAGAAAGATCAAGTGAGAGGTACCTTTTTCCGTGACTATTAATCACATGTCTGATACATAAAGAGGATATGGAGTGGCTTCTCGGATCATAAACGTCAAAGAAGTTTACCTCCAATGCCTTTTGTATCGCAAGATCACGGAGTAAATCATGAACCCTACAGCCAATAACTCTTTCCCAATATGTAAAAGCCACTTGAACCAAGCTTCGTCTTATCAATTCATTCAAGAAGCCTTCAGCAACATCTTCCATTCTTTCTTCTCCTCTGGGTATGAAACCCTCCGCCATCCACAACCGTATTATGTCAGCAGCTTCGACCACTTGATCTTCTAGAAAAATACCAAAGTAGAGAAAACACTGCTTGAGCGCAGTTGACAAATCATTGTAGCTTAAGGATAGTATGTTAGAGATTTCAATAGATTTATCTTCTTTAATGTTCTTCCAAAGGTGATCTTTCACCTTTTGCCATTGGTTTAGCCCCTTTTTATGCGAAAGTAGTCCACTCAATACAACAATTGCAAGAGGTAAGCCTCTACACTTTTCCACCATATCCTTAGCTAGACTTTCCATTTCTGGAACCATTGCTCGAACATCAAGTAATTTCCTACGAAAGAGATCCCAACTTTCTTCTTGGCTTAGGAAACGAAGTTTATGAACAAAACCTCTGTCGTCTGCTCTTTCAGCGACATCCTCTTTGCGCGTGGTAATAATGACTCTGCTGCAATTCTTGCCATCCGGGAATGCTCTTTTCAAACTCTCCCATGCTTCTCTCTGCCATACATCATCAACCACCACAAGGTATTTGCGTTCTTTCAATAAATCACGAAGATAAATTTCAAGATCTCTTTCTGTCATCCTTTCCAACAAATCTAGAGTTTCCTTAGTGCAACCTTGGATAGATTTTATGATATTCCTAAGAAGATCCATTGTGTTGTACTCTTGAGAGACACATATCCAAGCTCGTGTAGGGAAGCTATTGAGTATATCAGGACTGTTGTAGAGGTTTCTCGCAAGAGTGGTCTTGCCTAATCCGCCCATGCCATAAATGGAGAGGACACTTCGACGAGGCTCTGCTTTGAGAAGTTCAACTAGCAATTTTTGTACAACATCCTGAAGTCCAACAAAAATGTAATCCTGGTCATCTACATATGAGGTAGTTCTCCTCAATGTAGTAACCTGATTACTTGGCCCTTCTCCTGCATTATTATTGATATTTGTAATACCATAAGTCTCTCGTTTGCGAGAGATATCCATGATTCGTTGCTTGAGTGATTGAATCTCCTCGGCAACATTGTAGAATTTCTTCTCCTTCCTATATATGCAAGCGCATGCCTTGAGACGACTAGCAAATTCATTGTCATCACCTTTATCAGCCTCAAAGGTGTAAGTCTCGAGTATAGCAACAGCATCATTAGCAATAGAGTTGATCTCAACACCCATTGTTGAACTCTTAGATCTCCGTATTGCTTTTTTTCTGCATCTCTGAGGAAAGACTGTATGAAGAGTAGCTCATGTCTCAGCCACTCAACTTCCTTTCTCAGATTTTTTCTTAGTGAAACTTGTTGAATGAGGAAATCACCCAATTTTTGAACTGCAAATGACAGAAAGGCATCAGCCATCTTTAGGAATACTAGTTTTAATTTGATTGAAAAAAAGAGGAGGCTGTATATTGGAAAATGGGTGATAGACATAAAAGACAGACCTCAAATAATGTGTTGAAAGGGTCCACTTATCACTTATGTGATTAAAGATTAGAAAAAAAGGAAACATGACCATGTGGTTTCTGAATAAAGAATTGCGAATGGATAAAACGACAAAGATGTACTAAAGCTTTTTGAAATTTTCCACTAAACAAAAGGTAATTTTTTTTAATTAAAGCATCTTCAACAACCATAATACAACTTGGGGAAAAACACATAGAGAAAAGTCTTAAAACAATAAAGCAACTTCAACAATCATTGCGCAACTTGTGGAAAATATATATTGAGAAAAGATTAAAAAAATGGAAGCTTCTTCAACAATCATTACACAACTTGTGGAAAAAAAATATTTGTTTTTATTTGTTCATAATACTAATTTTAGTTTTTTCTATTTACTTGTTACAATGAAATAATTTAGGATTCATTAAATTGAACGGATATTAAAATAAGTGAAGAAACTCAAATAAAACATAAAAAAATTAAAACGTTAAAATTAAAGGACACTTTCAAGTTACTTTTAAAAAAAATACACATAAATTTTTAAAAATAATCAAAAGTGAAAAGATAATAAATTAAATAAAAAAAAAGTTTAAAGTAAAAAGAAATTAAAATAAATATTTTACAAAGAAAGAAATAAAAATAATTATATATATATATATATATAATTTTTATTATCAATAAATATGTGTACTACCTAATAATAAAGTTATCAATAACAAAATGACATGTGTCCAATTTGTGCACTAATCACTTGCCTTCAAGAGAGTGTGCACACTTTCTATGTCATGTCAGTATTTGTGGTGTATTTATTCCATTTTAAATTAGTTTAAGGGGTAATAGGACCCTAGTTAAGTTTATGTGTGTTTCTGAGATTTCAGTCATAGTCTAGGGGAGTACTTATGCCTTGTCCCTTTTTATTTGTTCATAATAATAATTTTATTTTTTACTATTTGCTTGTTACAATGAAATAATTTTGGATTAATTAAATTGGTTACAATTGTCCGCAATTCTAATTGTGCATATTACATCATATTAATCTAAATTTGATGGAGTGGTATTATTTGAAAAAAAATCCAGACGTACCAAATCAATTTTAACAACTCAAGTTTCAACTGATTTGGAAGAACGAGCTAATTATTCAAAAAAAAAATATCGATGAAATTTTTGGAGGCCTGCAGCAAATGCTTCATTGATTTTTCTCTTGAGCCATTTTTGTCCTTTAAATGGTGACACAACTTAGAAAAGTTCAGCGTACGCTACCTGTTGTGGTAATGGTAGTTAGGGTATTAAATGTTGTTAGCTTATATGTGTCCACCATAGGTCAATGGACTATGTTCCTTGACAAAGTTAAGAACAATATCGGAAGCAATGCTTAAAGTAAAGGACATGAAGTTTACGTGGAAATCTCCTTGCTCAAGAGATAAATGTTGAGAGAGAAGACTTTGGCATTTCAAAAATGTAGAATGTTTTGCTAATTAACTTTTTTCTTTTTGTGGTTTTTTTATATTCAAGCGTATGTTCATATCTTCTTATTTACAATTTTCAAATTTATGTTTCACTTATTTGACTTAGATTTTTGGGTTTAGATTATTTCAAATCTTTTAAAAAATATTACATCTTATTTATGAGCAGATTGTGAAGATTTAAAAGTTTGAATAGTATTGAGAGGAGTCATAATTCGCAGACCGCAAAAAATATCACAATTGAGGTGAAGATTCTTTTAAGAAGTAAAAGTTTATTGATTTGTTTACTTTTTTTTTTCTTGCATTTTTTTGTTTGTATTTGTCAATTTTTTTAGTTAATGATATATATAAATAAATTTGTTTTCTTCTTGTAATATTATATATACACACACTCTCATCTATAATTAGTTGGTAATGATTTTTGGTGCTGAAATACTTCATCATTTTGACAGGTATATCAATTGAGTTAAAGCATCTAAATGACAAGATTGGTGTAAATCAAGCTAAGATTCAATTGAACGTTGTGGAAGGAGAAATAAGAGAAGTCTATACTGCTTTGTACTCAAACAAGATAGTGTATTACAGGAGTTGTATATAATTATAAATATTTTTAAAATTGTAAATTGTAATTATATGTAATTTAGGAAGTGTTTTGAAATCTTAAAATTAATTCATAGCTACATTATGCAGCTCTTGGAACTAATAAAGCTTGCGAAAAAATCTCTAATAATAATAGAATTATATATTGAATGCAACAAATTTTCTATATATATATCACGTAAAAAAAGCATGTATATAAATTTTGACTTTCCGTAGCAAATGAATTTTTAGCTAAAATTCTATATATTCATGGCTAAAGATATGAATTTTTAGCTATAATTCGAAAATGCTTATGGCAAATACTTCATGTTATAGCCATGAATTTTATTAGTCATAACTAAATACGAGTAGTACTATTGCCACGTGACTAAGCTATAGAAATAGCTACAAATTTCTGTTTACATGGAAACCAAATTAAATATGTTGCTACAATGTAATAGCTTTGTGGCTGCATCTAAAAAGACAATTATAATCATTTTTGACGTGGAAAAAGAATAAAGTTATTTGCTATATATATATATATATATATATATTGCGTGGCAAAAACTTTTTATCAGTACAGCTACAACTCAAAAATTTTGTAGCAATAGATATTAGTTCTCAGCCATGGACCATGTAATGTTTGTAGCTAATTTTTACCACGCTACATCTTGCTACGAATTCTACGGAAGAAAATACTGTAGCTAAAGTGTTTAGCCATGGAAATTTTCATATTTAGCTACAGCTAATTTTGCAGCAATATATAATTTTTTTTGTAGTGTGTTTATCATGTATGGTTGTACTGATGTTAGTTTGATATGTGTTGCAGACTTCATCTTCACTACAAGAAAACTGTGAATTACTGGGGATTTTCCTGGGGATTCGTATGAAAATTTACAGGAAAATAAGTTTCCTACGGATTTTCATACTAATTTGCAGGAAAATTCCCATGTAATTCACAATTTTCTTGTAGTGTTCTCAGGATACAAACACAACTAGCTGGCTACACAGTTTTAGTTCTTGAAGCTGTTTTAAAAACAACAATAGTTAGTCTAGAACTAAGGAATCATACTAAAGGATAGGATAGTTGTAGTGCAAATAGTTGTGAATATTAATGTGTTATTCATGAATCATGATAATAAAATTCCATCTTCTGGTTTTTCCTTCCCGCTAAAGTCACTTCACTTTCTCTCTTCCTAACCACTCTTTTGTATATACAGTGTCGTTCTTTCAACCCGAATTTATCTCCTAAAAGCATTAGCAATAAGTTGTGACAAGAGAGAGTACTATATACTATTTTTAATTTCATTTTAACATATAAAGCATCGTCTTAAATGTGGATAAGAGAACATAGAGTAGACCAATTAATTAAAACATCACAAAATCATTTTATGCAAAAAACATTATGTTCAAACCAATTGCACTCACGCAAAAAGCTTAAAACAATAAGAAATCAAACACTAAAGCCACTCAATTAATAACCAATGTGCTTGGCATCAATACCTCTACGATTATGAATACATCGCATATATATATATATATACACACACACGCTTGAAAAGCTTCACAACATATAATCCCGCTTCAACAGCTCCACGTCTTTCATTCTCTCAGAAATCTCCTTTAAATTTGGACATTTATGGATACCAAGACCTTTAATCAGAGGCATGGCACTACGCTCTGCATCTGTTTCGTGATGTAGGTCCAAGCACCAGTGGCCAGCGTTGATCCAGTTTGGAGTAGTCTAATTCGGAGACGGGGGTTAGCACACGGCGTTTTGTACTATTTCAGTCTCTATCTGTATATATAGACTTGTCTTTTATCTTTCGAGACAATCCAGTCTTTGTGGTCCACTTTTGGGACTTGTACTCGTTTTGTTAGTAGCTCTGTACTAGTGACTTCTAGGTTCTGGAAGGGATCTTTATTTGTATATATGTTTTGGTTTGCTTCCGCCTGTTTATATTTTTACCTTAAATATTGCCTACTCTTGTTTAGTTTCTACCCTCAGACCCATTACTTGTTGTTCCGGGTTACAGGTTGACTTACCTGGTGGGTTATAGTAGGTGTCATCATGACTCGAGAAATCGGATCGTGACAGATATTCATATAAGTAATCGCAAAATCATTTGTAAAACTATCTGACAATGGAAAATGGATTGAATCCTTATATGCAAATAGTGGTGACGAAATACTCAACAACCTCTTCACCACTACGCAGGTGAGCATCAAGCAGGGGCGGAGCTACATTGGACACTGTGTTTTTCGGACTCTTCAAAAATGTCGAGGGGTGCGTATCGGATTCGTCAAAAGTAGGGTATTTTTGGAGAATCCGACACGAGTGCGGCATCAAAAGTGAAGAGTCCGAACAACTTAGATTGGACATCCTTCGCCGGAAAATTATACCGTACACCTAAGTAAAATGCTGTTGAAATGGTTAAATTTAATATGGACTAATGACAAATATCATATCAGTATTAAAAAATCATTACAACTTGGAAGTATGAACAAAAAGCTTCTTTGATTGATTCATTTTAAGTATTTGTTCCTGCAAATTAATACATGATGTCTTCTAAGATATAACATGCTCTTTTACAACAAATCAAAGATAAGTTATCTAATACAATACTTTTTGACTATGCCAAACTCGTTTGGTAATTCAAAAGCCATATAAACTTCATGTTGATGACAGAGACGATTCGTGAGGATTTCAATAGAAAAACATAATATGACATTACTTTTGGAGATTGTAGACTTCTTGAGTTTCTTAAGTTGTGATTTTGACCTTATCTTGATTAACACATGGTCAGCTCCATCTATTACGTTGTCATTGCAAAGGTCGACTAAAAGTAGTTGTAAATATATCAGTATAAAGAAATCAATCAGAGATGTTTGATCAGTCTAAAGACTAAAATTCGAAAAATAACTTGCCTAATTATTCACTTTCAAATAGTAATCTATCAACATTTTCATTTCACAATGGTATGCCATTTATAGAACTAAAGAACATATGACAGTCACTGACCGCCATGGAAAAGATTAGGCAGTTGTGGACTTTTAGTTAGGGGAAGAGAATAAATTCTAAAATCTACTAATAAACTCAAGCAAATATTCCCTGTATTTTTCATAAGAACAGAAGTTAATAGCCTCTTATAGAGCAGTGCATAGCTAAGTTGCACATATTCTTCACTTTTGATGCACTATCGGTGTTGAATTCTCTAAAAATACTCTACTTTTGGAAAACCCGACACACACCTAATGACATCTTTAAAGAGTTCAAACAACATAGACGCATAACATATAATAAAATTCATTTTAAAATCTATAGATACCTTGACTCATTATCAGTAAATTTGAGCAGGTGATCCCTGTATTTGTTCATAACAAAAGCAGTTGATTGGTAGCCTTATTGGACTCATCATCGCCCTCCTATGTAGGGAACGAAGCCAACACTGTCAAGGGCGACGTCTGTACTCCAATATCTTAACTTTTTCCTTTTCTCTCATCAAATATGCCAATGTTTTTCCAATCAATCACTAAAGCACCAAAAAGTTTTATCATAAAAGTAGGTATTTTTTTACTATGTACAAGTGCAATAATAATCTTCATTTATCTTCAATCACAACTTAGACTCACCATCAAAAGCCAAAGAAAGTCAATACTGAACCAAAATCTTCAGAATTGACAGAAAAATATATTGTAGAAAATCTGTAAGATTTTTTTTTTTTTTAGTTGGTTCAAGCTGTAGAGAATAGCAGAGGAAAAGTATAATCGGAGAACCCTTTTGCTAGCCCAAGATTGTTAACTAAAATCGGAAGATTCAACTAAAGAAGAGAAAGCTAGAAAGGAGAACTTGTTTATGAAAGAAGAATCTTAAATTGTCTTTGTTTGGGTTGCTCTTGGGTTGCTTGGTTGATTACAAAAGTACAATACCATCCCATATTTATACTAACCTATGGATGGTTCTAGATACTACAAAATCTAGACAATTTCATAATTCTCTACAAATATCTAATTTCTCTAAAACATATACAAGAAAAATCTACTAACATTATCTTCTACTCTAGATTATCTACTATTTCTACAAGATACTTATCCAAGTGAATTATTCTAGAAACTTTCCTAAAATTCTAGGATTTTTGTAGTTCCAAAAAATCATCTTTATTTTTCACACAAGCATACCATCAAACACCTTTGTTGCATCAACTCTCAACGGACTCAACCTGAACAGAAAATGGAGGAGAAAATGCCTACAATAGTCCATTAAGTTTGTACTCAAAATCATCCATAAGATTGCATCTCACTACCTAAATCCAAACATGAATAAGTATAACAGAAAAATTAGTACATGCATATTCAAATCTAATAGGAAATGACCCAAAAAACAAATGGCGATTACAGACAATAAAAGTTTAATAATAAAGAAAAATGCTTTAAAACCTCAAAAATATAAATAACTCGCAATTTGAACGACAAATTCCTCAATATCAAAAAAAGAACGGATGAGATTTGAGAATCATTAAGAAGAAAATTGTATAATTTTAAAGAGAGAAATCTATGTAAAAAATTATATAAAACCATCATTCATCTAAAAAATTTAGTCAGATGATGGAGGAAAAAAGATTATCGATTGAGAGGAGAATGAAGATTGCATTCGGTGAAATGGTAGAGGAAAGAAGGAAGATTAATCAATTTATTTATTTTTATATATGAATGAGAGAAGGAAGAGAAATGAATTTATCTGATGAAGAGAAATGAATTCGCAATACACATGTTTAATATTAAAGGCTCGTTTGGGGTGAAGTATTAGAAATAATAGTGAAGGGATAAAGAAATAGTGATGAGATAAAAAAAACTTATGTTGTTTGATTGTCATATTTGAGATAACTTATTCCATCATTTATATCATAGTAATGAGATAAGTTATCCCATACACATGATAGAATAAGTTATCTCAGGATAACTGACCCAGGATAACTTATCCTAAGATAACTTGCTTTCAATCAATCGACTCCTAAAAGGATAAAGAAAGGCCCCACTTTATAGTACACTTAATAAGTAGTACATCTCACAAAGCATGTTGTATAATTAAGACCTGTAGTGTTAGTCCTTTTCTTGTTGGCTTATATATAAGCTAGGGTAATAATATATGTATAATACATAGTTATACATTATAAATACATAACTATATGCTATTATCCAATATTGATACATTAAATAACTATTTATACAATATAAATACATAACATATAGGCAATTCATTATATATGCATGCGGCCATTTTTGTTGATTTTTTTGTAATTAAGAAGAATTTCTATTTCTAAACCTCGTAGATTTTGGAGCTATTAGTTTGGACTTCGTCCATTACTTCACCCAAATCCAACCTAATTTGTGATTTGATACGATTGAGCTAAAAAAAATTAAAAGTTCATTGAAGAACGAGATTGTTTAGCCTAATCTAAATAAGCGCGTCGACTTGTGAGGCTTAATCAGGATTGGACTGGTCCAACTCGGTCTGTGAGTCGAGAAAAAATATTTAATTATAAATATAAAAATAAAAATAAAGTAGAGGACTTAAAATCACAAGAAAAAAAGGCCAAACTCAAAATTTATATAACCCATTATATATGCATATTGTAAAATTGTAATAATTAGAGATTGTCTACGAATGTTTTTTATCAAACTTGACATCCATTAATTAAAAGTTGAGCTAAAATGTATTAATTTCCTTTTTCAATAAGGATGGGTTTCTCACATGAAAAAAGTTCAAACATTTTACTAATTGAGGGATAATTATGTGATGACACATTAAAGATATTACTTTACTAGTAATAAATATATAAATGTATCATTTTATTAACGGATAAAAACAAAATTAATATTATGATAGCAAGGTAAGACAATTCAGATCCAAATATCACCTGAAATTGAATTTATCTTTTGTAGTAATCACATGTAGTTTTCTGCTAGTATATATTATCTTTCTTTTTTTATTTTTTCTTTTAAAATTGATATAAAAACTCGTTCATGAATTATATTGGGATGATTAAATTTCGAATTCAAAGTTAAAAACATCACTTTTTTTCTATAAAATACATAAAGGGTCATTCAATTTTTGGTGTAATCAAAAGGGACTATTCGTTAGAGAAGGAACGAGATATGTTTATGCTATAACTACCGCTAACGGCATAAAAAAATTGATCATCTCGCTGATTTATGAGCGATTTTTTCTTTTATTTTATCTATTTTTCTCACTACTTATGAGTGATTTGCTCTCTATTTTCCCCCTCCAAAAATCGTTCCACACCTCTCACTCCACACTGAGCGAGTTCTCAACTTCTTTTATTATATGTCCTCATTGTAACCCCATCATTAATTTTCATTTAGATAACGATAAAAAACTTTCTAATAATATAGAAAACATTTTTATTTATTAGTAATATTTTTTATTAATTGAAGTAGGATGAACATTTACTAATGAAAAATATATATATATATATATATTTAATTAAAAAAAGACGATTTGACTTATTAAGTAACAATAAGAGCATTTTTAGATCAATTATTAGAGACAATGATATTTTTGGATCAAACTATTAACTGAGAATATTTTTATTCATTTTACATTATTTAAGAGCATTTTTAACTTTGTTCCATTAATTAGGTCATCACAAAATCGAGAAAAAAAGTTCTCTTCCAACACATGTTTCCAAAAACAGAAAGAAATTAAACATTGAACAAACAAAACATAAGAAAAAACAGAATGTTGAAATAATCCAAGTTGATTGATGCTTGGAGAAGCCAAGTTGATGAAGGTGAATGTCTTCAATTGACAGCTTCTTCTCTGTTGATTTAACACAAATATTATTTATATAAAAGAGAAAAAAAAAGTTAAAAATACCTTAAACTATGTGAAAAGAATAATAGTATCCTCCATTTGTAGGTTGATCCAAAATACTTTTGTTGTTAATACTTTGGTCCAAAAATGTCCTTATTGTTATTTAATGGGTCAAAAATGTTCATTTTCCAAATAAATATATTATTATTTTCTTTTTAACACATTCTTTTTCTAATAATTTTTTAAAAAATTTAGCAAATGGTTATCTTACTTCAGTTCAGAAAAAAAATAAAAATGAAAATATTTCTTATTTTATTATCATTATTTTTTATCGTTATATAAACATAAATTAATGATGGATATACAATGATCTTTATATATATATATATATATATATATATATATATATATATATATATATATATATAGATAGATAGATAGATAGATAGATAGATATTATCTGTCGAAAGGGTACATGAAGTTATTCTATTTTAATTGATAAAATGAGATTAAGAAGAAAACAAAATATTTCCTACATTTTATTTGTTAAAGTGATTTTTAGAAGAGAGAAAACAAGAATAGTGTTCTTTAATAATATTTTAATTAGGAAGACGATGTGTATAAAAAGAAAAAAAAAATATATTTATTCGAAAATGTGCTTGGCAGAATCGCCCCATCAATACCTCTACGATTATGAAGACATGATATATATATATATATATATATGCTTGAAGACATCAATAATTCCTCTTCAACAGCTCCACATCTTTCATTTTCTCAGGAATCTCCTTTAAATTTGGACAGTCATGGATACCAAGACCTTTAATCAGAGGCATTGCACTTGTGCCTAAATGCCATCTTTCTAGCTTCTCAAGATCACCAAGAATAAGGAACTCTAGTCGACTAAAGCTGTTATCGCTGCACATTATTTCTTTTCCTTCATAAGCTTTTTCTAATTCGAGACTCCTTAAGTTTGGCAACATTCCCAAAATAGGCATTGGATCTTCTGTCAGTCTTGACTCCCAAAGAACCATCATTGAGATGGAATTTGAAAACAGATTAGGCAGTTTCTCTATTCTCCCACCTAACCACAATTTCTGGAGCTTTTCACAACAATTAACAAATTCAAGGGGTGGGAAATATGATTCACCAACTCCACAAAACAATCTGAGAGTGCTAAGGTTTTTCAAGCTGCTAATATTGTTTAGGGAGTAAGATTTCTCAATACTATCCATCCTTAATTCTCGAAGATTGACTAAATCAACAGGGTCAACATATTTCCATTGATCACAACCAACACCTTCAAGAACTTGAAGACTAGTGAGTTTGCTTATATGCACCAGAGGTTTTGAATAGTACTTAGCAACTAAATGTCTTAAATTTATCAAGTCAGTTGTCTCGCGGGGTAGTTGGAAAGTGTATCCGTCCGCATAGATAACAAGTGTCTGTAAATTCTTGAGGTTGCCAATGGAAGAGGGAAGATCACGGCTACCTCTCAATCTTAACAACTTGAGGTGGTACAAATTTCCTATGGCATCAAGTACTATAGACACATTCCCAAAATGCATATCCAAGTACAACACATATAGATGTTGGAACACACTCTTGAAGTTTATAAGACTCATCTTACGAAAATCTGGATCGAAGAACATAATTGACCTCAACTTCAAGTTAGAAAGATCAAGTGATGAGAGGTACCTTTCTCCTTCACTATGAATGCCATGTCTGATACATAACGAGGATATGGAGTGGCTTCTTGGATCATAGACGTCAAAGAAGTTTACCTCCAATGCCTTTTGTATCGCAAGATCACGGAGTAAATCATGAACCCTACAGTGAGTAACTTTTTCCCAAAATGTTTTTGCCACTTGAACCAAGCTTCGTCTTATCAGCTCATTCAAGAAGCCTTCAGCGACATCCTCCATTCTTTCTTCTCCTCTTGGTATGAAACCCTCCGCCATCCACAACCGTATTATGTCATCAGCCTCGACCACTTGATCTTCTGGAAAAATACCAAAGTAAAGAAAACACTGCTTGAGCGCACTTGACAAATCATTGTAGCTTAATGATAGTATGTTGGAGATTTCAATAGATTTGTCTTCTTTAATGTTCTTCCAAAGGTGATCTTTCACCTTTTGCCATTGGTTTAGCCCCTTTTTATGCGAAAGTAGTCCACTCAATACAACAATTGCAAGAGGTAAGCCTCTACACTTTTCCACCATATCCTTAGCTAGACTTTCCATTTCTGGAACCATTGCTCGAACATCAAGTAGTTTCCTATGAAAGAGATCCCAACTTTCTTCTTGGCTTAGGAAACAAAGTTTATGAACAAAACCTCTGTCGTCTGCTCTTTCAGCGACATCCTCTTTGCGCGTGGTAATAATGACTCTGCTGCCATTCTTGCCATCCGAGAATGCTCTTTTCAAACTCTCCCATGCTTCTCTCTGCCATACATCATCAACCACCACAAGGTATTTGCGTTCTTTCAATAGATCACGAAGATAAATTTCAAGATCTCTTTCTGTCATCCTTTCCAACAAATCTAGAGTTTCCTTAGTGCAACCTTGGATAGATTTTATGATATTCCTAAGAAGATCCATTGTGTTGTACTCTTGAGAGACACATATCCAAGCGCGTGTAGGGAAGCCATTGAGTATATCAGGACTGTTGTAGAGGTTTCTCGCAAGAGTGGTCTTGCCTAATCCGCCCATGCCATAAATGGAGAGGATACTTCGATGAGGCTCTGCTTTGAGAAGTTCAGCTAGCAATTTTTGTACAACATCCTGAAGTCCAACAAAAATGTAATCCTGTTCATCCACATATGAGGTAGTTCTCCTCAATGTTGTAACCTGATTACTTGGCCCTTCTCCAGCATTACTATTGATATTTGTAATACCATAAGTCTCTCGTTTGCGAGAGATGTCCATGATTCGTTGCTTGAGTGATTGAATCTCCTCGGCAACATTGTAGAATTTCTTCTCCTTGCTACATATGCAAGCACAAGCCTTGAGACGACTAGCACCTTTACCAGCCTCGAAGCTGTAAGTCTCGAGTATAGCAACAACATCATTAGCAATAGAGTTGATCTCAAACACCCATTGTTGAACTCTTTGATCTCTACTTTGCTTTAGTTCTGCATCTCTGAGGAAAGACTGTATGAAGAGTAGCTCATTTCTCAGCCATGTAACTTCATCTCTCAGATTAGTAAGCAGGGAAACTTGTTGAATGAGGAAATCACCCAATTTTTGAACTGCAAATGACAGAAAGGCATCAGCCATCTTTAGGAATACTAGTTTTGATTGAAAAAAAGAGGAGGTTGTATATTGGAAAATGGTGATAGACATAAAAGTAAGACCTCAAATAATGTGTTCAAAGGGTCCACTTATCACTTATGTGATTAAAGTTAAGAATAAACGAATGATGAGCATGTGATTTCTGAATAAGAATTACGATTAGATAAAAGGAACAATATGTATTAAAGCTTTTTGAAATTTCCCACTAAAGCGAAAGGTACCTTTTTTGTGGTAATGGTTGTTAGTTATATTAAATATCTAGTAATTTTGTTTTATCGTTTACCCCAACTTTTTTATAGTAGTTTTATTCCACACCTTACTTTTTCGTTTAGTTTGTCTTTCAAATTACTAATGCATGTGTGACAGTATATAAATGATGGGTAACAATACAATCCAGTTATTAAGGAGGAATTGGAAAAAAGGATTTAGAACTCAGCAACTTAAAAAGACTAAAATCCCGGAGTGCTTAACTACAAGAGAGAATTGACAACACGGAATTTTAACAGGTTCCTACTTTCCACTGTAATGGCATGTGTTCTTTCCCTCTTGTTTTTATTTGTTCTCCTTCATATGGGATTCTTTTTCATTTTTTTCTAATTCGTTTTCAACCCGCTCATATTCAATCCAACCTGCCCATTTTAAGTCGTCATACAAGACCTTGTATGCTAGTAATGTTCACAAGAAAATTGACTCAACTGTCTCTTTTAGTCGGATACTTATGAAATTTGCATTGTCTCCTCTGATGGATTCTTTTCCCTTGCTTCTTGACCTTCAAGCTTCAATGAGTTAGCGATGGCCTCTGATATAGCCTTTGGTAGCCAAAATCCAGGTCTTCTGATAGAGGCTGAACGATCATGTAACACCCCGAAAATTCTACCTCAAATCAAACCTTGAAAATTTGCATCTACTGCCCTAGAGGTATCTACGGACCGTAGGTGGATCCATGGAACCATGCTCTTGAAAATTGGTTCTTAGGTCTAAGGTTCACGAGACAACCTATGGGTCGTAAAAACATCTATGGTCTGTGGAACTATGCTCTTGAAAATAATTAATTTTTTAAAAATGAAATTTTATTTATTTGTAAACTAGGTAAAAAATACTATAAGTCACAATAATTGATAGTTAAAAATGTTTAAAAGATCGATGAAAAATTTATGATCAAAGATAAATTTATTTAAATATCAAAATTTTGAAAAGTGTCATATGAAATGCGACGGAGGGAGTAGTTCAAATGAATTTTTGTTTTACTATTAACTCATTTTTCTCATTAGGTTCCTAACTCCAACCAAACAACTCCTAAAAAGTTAAGTTCTTTCCCCCTCTCATCAAGCGATTTGCCTCTTGTCTTCTTGATTATCCCTCTTTCTCTCCATTAGATTCTCAATTTCCTTTTGGGTATTTGCCTTAAGATTTTCCCTTCTCGTATTTTCTTGAATTGGGTATAACCCATTTGAATTTTCGACTTTGTATCTGATTTTTTGGCTTAAAAATCGTTCTTTTGGTCAAGAACTGAAATGGGTGTTGGAATTTCTGTGCTTATAGGCCTAAAGTCTGTAACTTTATTCATATTATTTGCATCCCTCAAGAATTATGGGTACCCATTATAGTCAATACCTTGTTTGTATGCATCATTGGTATCTTTATTGGTAGCATTAGCTGCTAACCCTTCAATTGATGTTCCAATTCTTTTGGGGAAAAACTCAGATGGGACATTCCCAATTTGGTCACTTTAGTCCTTACTTGTATTTTGTTAGAGGGTTTTCAGTTTTGAGAAGAATGAAGAGTGGGGAACCTCCATATAGTGAGATTTCTGAAGGGTTGTATGTTGGGGGTTGGCCCTGTTCACTTGATAAATTGCCACCTGGTAATCCTGCTATTATTGATTGTACTTGTGAGATGCCTAGGATGTTGGAGTTTACTGGAAATCATTCATTTTTGTGTGTTCCTACTTGGGATACAAGGTCACCTCAGCCAGCTGATATAGAGGCTGCTGTTAAGTGAGCTTGTAGAAAAAAGAGCTCAGAAGATACCTGTTTTCATCCATTGTGCATATGGTATGACTGAAGTTTAAAACTTTTGTTTCAGATAAATGTATTTGTTGCCGATTATTGCATTATTTTGTTTTCGTTACTGATCTTTCTCCTGTTGGTTGTTGTTATTGCTCCCATATTTGTATTCCGTTTTTCAAACTGTTTGGTGGGCTTTATTTAAGTTGAGGGTCTATCGGGAACAACCTCTCTATCTCGTAGGTAGGGATAAGATATGTGTACATTCTACCCTCGCCAAACCTCACTTGTGGGATTACACTGAATATGTCATTATTGTCAAATGGGGTCTTGTTTTGATATGTCCTTTAGATGTTACTACCTAAGTCCCAATTTAAGTGTGGTAGTTTGGCTGAGCACAGAAGTTGAATAAATAAAGAGAGACTTATGAATCTTGTGGTCTGATGTGTAGTCCTTTTAATCTTGTGGTTTTAAAAGTTTCAGTTGTTGCTAGCTTGCCTGTCCTTCATTAGTGTGTGATTGTGGTAAAGTGGATTCATTGCTTAAATTGCTTCCTTTGGGTTCATATTTTCGGTTTCACCTATTGTATTTATTACTGAAATCATAGAACTTCTTAACTGATATTTCATAGGAGAAAGCTAGCAGTCTATATCCATTTTCCATAGGGAAAGAATGAGTTGTCTCGGGCCGAATTGACTAATCTATAAGGCGACTTATCCATATATGAGAGCTCCTGGTGTGATTTACGAATGGTAGGCTTGGTTTAGGAATATCCAAAACAAATGTAAAAAATCGTCCATTTGTTTTTTTTCCCAAGAATAAAACTTAAGGTAGTCATGAGGTGATCATTTTTTATAATGTTCTTCAAGTTTTAGAAAATATGGTTGTTACTAACTTGCTTTAGAAAAGGTAGGATAAAAGATGAAATGTGATTTTTAAATAATAAATAAAGATAAAATGAGAAGAAAATATTAAGGTAACAAAGTGAGCACACCAAATTGGTCGTTACATAACGAATGATTTAAACGATACAATACAGTAAAATATAAGTAACAATCAAAACAAACATTATATTTAAACTAACAGTACAATAAACTGGCACGCTATCAACTTAGTTCATTTTGACTTGTCCCCTAAAATGGAGTAGGAAATTGGAGGAGGTCTTTGTCATTCATGAAAACAGACATATCTTGTTCATTCAAATTTACTAAGGCTTCAACTCCTCTGTCATGATCATCTGCTGTATTCATTAAGATAAAAGTGTTGCTACCTGGACCACTTCCTTTGCTTGCTGCAGACTTCCCAAGTCCAAAATTTATTTATACAATATCATACATAGTTATACATACATTATAAATACATAACTATATGCTATTATACAATATCGATACATTAAATAACTATTTATACAATATCATACATAACATATAATTTGTTATATATACATGCGGCCATTTTTGCTGATTTTCTTGGTCATCTATCCAGTTATGTAAGAAAGACTTTATATTTCTAAACCTCATAGATTTTGGAGCTGTTAGTTTGGACTTTGGTCCGTTGCTTCACCCAAATCCAACCTAATCTGCGATTTGATAGGATTGAGCTCAAAAAAATTGAAAGTTCATTTAGGAACGAAATTATTTAGCCAAACCTAAATAAGCTCGTCGACTCGTAAGGCTTAATCAAGATTGGACTGGTCCAACTCGGTCTGTGAGTCGAGTAAAAAATATTTAATTATAAATATAAAAATAAAAATAAAGTAGAGGACTTAGAATCACAAGAAGAAAAAAGGAAGGCCAAACTCAAAATTTATATAACCCATTATATATGCATATTGTAAAATTCTAATAATTAGAGATTGTCTACGATTGTTTTTTATTTATTTTTATCAAACTTGACATTAATTAATTAAAAGTTGAGCTAAAATGTATTAATTTCCTTTTTCAATGAGGATGGGTTTCTCACATGAAAAAAGTCCAAACATTTCACTAATTGAGGGATGATTATGTGATGACACATTAAAGATATTACTTTACTAGTAATAAATATATAAATGTATCATTTTTTTAATGGATAAAAACAAAAATAATGTTATGATAGCAAGGTAAGACAATTCAAATCCAAATACCACCTAAAATTGAATATATCTTTTGTAGTAATCACAAGTTCCCTGCTAGTATATATTATCTTTCTTTTTTTATTTTTTATTTTAAAATTGATGTAAAAATTCGTTTATGAATTATATTGGGATGATTAAATTTCGAATTCAAAGTTAAAAACATCACTTTTTTTTTCTTTAAAATACCTAAAGGGTCATTCAATTTTTGGTTTAATCAAAAGGGACACTTTGCTAGAGAAGGAGCGAAATATGTTTGTGCTATAACTATCGTTAACGGCATAAAAAAATTGATCACCTCGCTGACTTATGAGCGATTTCTCTTTTATTTTTGTTATTCTCGCTTCACACTGAGCGAGTTCTCAACTTCTTTTATTATATGTCCTTATAGTAACCCCGTCATTAATTTTCATTTAAATAACGATAAAAAACTTTCTAATAATATAGAAAACATTTTTATTTATTAGTAATATTTTTTATAAATTGAAGTAGGATGAATATATTTTAATGAAAAAAATCATTATTAGGAAAAGAGTGTGTTTTAAAAAAAAGAAAAATAATATATTTAATTGAAAAAAAGACGGTTTTGACTTATTAAGTAATAATAATAGCATTTTTAGATCAATTATTAGAGACAATAATATTTTTGGATCAAACTATTAATTGAGAATATTTTTATTCATTTTACATAATTTAAGAACATGGTTAACTTTGTTCCGTTAATTAGGTCATCACAAAATCCAGAAAAAAGGTTCTCTTCCAACACATGTTTCCAAAAACAGAAAGAAATTAAACATTGGAAAAAACAAAACATAAGAAAAAGCAGAATGTTGAAATAATCCAAGTTGATTGATGCTTGGAGAGGCCAAGTTGATGAAGGTGAATGTCTTCAATTGACAGCTTCTTCTCTGTTGATTTAACATAAATATTATTTATATAAAGGAGGGAAAAGGGTCAAAAATGCCCTTAAACTATGTGAAAAGAATAAAAATGTCTTCCGTTCATAATTTGACTCAAAAATGCCTTTACCGTCAATACTTTGGTTCAAAAATGCCATTAAATTATGCGAAAGGAACAGAAGTACCGTCCGTTTGTCTTTTAATCCAAAAATACACTTGTTGTCAATACTTTGGTCTAAAAACATACTTATTGTTATTTAATGGATCAAAAATGCTCATTTTCCGAATAAATGTATTATTATTTTCTTTTTAACACATTCTTTTTCTAATATTTTTTTTTTAAAATTAGCAAATGTTTATCTTACTTCAATTCAGGAAAAAAATAAAAAATAAAAATATTTCTTATTTTATTATCATTATTTTTTATCGTTATATAAATATAAATTAATGATGGATATACTATGATCTTATATATATGACATATATTATCTGTCGAAAGGATACATGAAGTTATTCTATTTTAATTGATAAAATGAGATTAAGAAGAAAACAAAATATTTTCTACATTTTTATTTGTTAAAGTGAGTTTTAGAAGAAAGAAAACAAGAATAGTCTTCTTTAATAATATTTTAATTGGGAAGAAGATGTGTTTAAAAAAATAATATATTTATTCGAAAAAGGGCATTTTGTAACTACTGACTCCAAGGACATTTTTGAACCAAAGTATTGCAGTAAAAACATTTTAAAGCCAAATTATAAATGGAAGACATTTTTGTTCCTATTACATAGTTAAATGATATTTTTTATCCTTTTTCCTATAAAGAGGAAAAAAAAAATACTAAATTGTGGACAAGAGAGAGTACCATATACTATTTTTAATTTCATTTTAACATATAAAGCATTGTCTTAAATGTGGATAAGCAAGAGAACATACAGTAGACCAATTAATTAAAACATCACAAAATCATTTTTGCCAAAAATAATTAGTTCAAACCAATTACACTCACTCAAAAGGCTTAAAACAATAAGAAATCAACACTAACCACTCTCATCGACAGCCCCTAAATCAACAGCCCCACGTCTTTCATTCTCTCAGGAATCTCCTTTAAATTTGGACAGTTATGGATACCAAGACCTTTAATCAGAGGCATGGCACTTGTGCCTAAATCCCATCTTTCTAGCTTCCAAAGACCATAAAGACAAAGGAACTCTAGTTCACTGAAGCTGTTATCACTGCACATTATTTCTTTTCCTTCATAAGCTTCTTCTAATTTGAGTTTCCTTAAGTTTGGCAACATTCCCAAAATAGGCATCGGATCTTCTGTCAGTCTTGAGAAACTCAGAACCATCATTGTGATGGAATTTGAAAACAGATGAGGCAGTTCCTCTATTCTCCCTTGTAACCACAATTTCTGGAGCTTTTCACAGCAATTAACAAATTCAAGGGATGGGAATGATTCATAATCTTCACAACACAATGTGAGAGTGCTAAGTTTTTTCAAGCTGCTAATGTTGTTTAGGGAGTAAGATTTCTTAATACGAACCATACTTAATTCTCGAAGATTGACTAAATCAACAGGGTCAACATCTTTCCACTGATCACAAGCAACGCCATCAAGAACTTGAAGACTAGTGAGTTTGCTTATATGTACCAGAGGTTTTGTATACCGAGCAACTAAATGTCTTAAATTTATCAGGTCAACTGTCTCGCAGGGTAGTTGGCAAAATGATGAGTACGAATTTACAACAAGTGTCTGTAAATTCTTGAGGTTGCCAATGGAAGATGGAAGATCATTGATACCTCTCAATCTTAACAACTTGAGGTGGTACAAACTTCCTACGGCATCAGGTACTATAGACTTATTGTCAACACTAATCTCCAAGTACAACACATATAGATGTTGAAACACATCTATATGTTGGAATACATTACAAATATATGGATCGAAGAACATAATTGACCTCAACTTCAAGTTAGAAAGATGAAGTGATGAGAGGTACCTTTCTCCTTCACTATGAATGCCATGTCTGATGCATGAAGTGGATTTCAAGTTCTTTCTTGGATTATTAATGTCAAAGAAGTTTACCTCCAATGCCTTTTGTATCGCAAGATCACGAAGTAAATCATGAACCTTACATTCAGTAACTTTTTCCCAATATGTATTTACCACTTGAACCAAGCTTCTTCTTATCAGTTCATTCAAGAAGCCTTCAGCCACATCCTCCATTCTTTCTTCTCCTCTGGGTATGAAACCCTCCGCCATCCACAACCATATTATGTCATCAGCCTTTACCACTTTATCTTCTGGAAAAATACCAAAGTAGAGAAAACACTGCTTGAGCGCAGTTGACAAATCATTGTAGCTTAAGGATAGTATGTTAGAGATTTTAATAGATTTATCTTCTTTAATGTACTTCCAAAGGTGATCTTTCACCTTTTGCCATTGGTTTAGCTCCTTTCCATATGAAAGTAGTCCGCTCAATACAACAATTGCAAGAGGTAAGCCTCTACACTTTTCCACCATATCCTTAGCTAGACTTGCCATTTCTGGAACCATTGCTTGAACATCAAGTAGTTTCCTACGAAAGAGATCCCAACTTTCTTCTTGGCTTAGGAAACGAAGTTTATGAACAAAACCTCTGTCGTCTGCTCTTTCAGCGACATCCTCTTTGCGCGTGGTAATAATGACTCTGCTGCCATTCTTGCCATCCGGGAATGCTCTTTTCAAACTCTCCCATGCTTCTCTCTGCCATAAATCATCAACCACCACAAGGTATTTGCGTTCTTTCAATAGATCACGAAGATAAATTTTAAGATCTCTTTCTGTCATCCTTTCCAACAAATCTAGAGTTTCCTTAGTGCAACCTTGGATAGATTTTATGATATACCTAAGAAGATCCATTGTGTTGTACTCTTGAGAGACATGTATCCAAGCGCGTATAGGGAAGCTAATGAGTATATCAGGACTGTTGTAGAGGTTTCTTGCAAGAGCGGTCTTGCCTAATCCGCCCATGCCATAAATGGAGAGGACACTTCGACGAGGCTCTGCTTTGAGAAGTTCAGCTAGCAATGTTTGTACAACATCTTGAAAGCCAACAAAAATGTAATCCTGGTCATCCACATATGAGGTAGTTGTTGTAACCTGATCACTTGGCCTTTCTCCTGAATCATAATTGATATTTGTAATACCATAAGTCTCTCGTTTGCGAGAGATATCCATGATTCGTTGCTTGAGTGATTGAATCTCCTCGGCGACATTGTAGAATTTCTTCTCCTTCCTACATATGCAAGCGCAAGCCTTGAGACGACTAGTACCTTTACCACTATATACCAGTATGTAAGTCTCGAGTATAGCAACAGCGTCATTAGCAATAGAGTTGATCTCAAACACCCATTGTCGAATTCTTTGATCACCACTTTGTTTTTGTTCTGCATCTTTGAGGAAAGACTGCATGAAGAGCAGCTCATTTCTCAGCCATGTAACTTCATCTCTTAGACTTAAACGTAGGTTAATTTCCTGAATGAGGAAATCACCCAATTTTTGAACTGCAAATGACAGAATGGCATCAGCCATCTTTAGGAATACTAGTTTTGATTGAAAAAAAGAGGAGGCTGTATACTGGAAAATGGGTGATAGACATAAATGTAAGACCTCAAATAATGTGTTCAAAGGGTCCACTTATAGAGAAAAGTCTTAAAACAATAAAGCACTTCAACAACTCATTGCACAACTTGTGGAAAATATATATTGAGAAAAGATTAAAAAATTGGAAGCATCTTCAACAATCATTACACAACTTGTGGAAAAAAATTATTTGTTTTTATTTGTTCATAATATAAATTTTATTTTTTGTATTTACTTGTTACAATGAAATAATTTAGGATTCATTATATTGATTACAATTATCCGCAATCCTAATTGTGCATATTACATCATATTAATCTAAATTTAATGGGTGATAGACATAAATGTAAGACCTCAAATAATGTGTTGAAAGGGTCCACTTATCACTTATGTGATTAAAGATTAGAAAAAAAGGAAACATGACCATGTGGTTTCTGAATAAAGAATTACGATTGGATAAAAGGACAAAGATGTACTAAAGCTTTTTGAAATTTTCCACTAAACAAAAGGTATTTTTTTTTTAATTAAAGCATCTTCAACAACCATTATACAACTTGGGGAAAAACACATATAGAGAAAAGTCTTAAAACAATAAAGCAACTTCAACAATCATTGCACAACTTGTGGAAAATATATATTAAGAAAAGATTAAAAAAATGGAAGCATCTTCAACAACCATTATACAACTTGGGGAGAAACACGTATAGAGAAAAGTCTTAAAACAATAAAGCAACTTCAACAATCATTGCACAACTCGTGGAAAATATATATTGAAAAAAATTATTTGTTTTTATTTGTTCATAATATTAATTTTATTTTTTTTCTATTTACTTGTTACAATGAAATAATTTAGGATTCATTAAATTGATTACAATTATCTGCAATCCTAATTGTGCATATTACATCATATTAATCTAAATTTAATGGAGTGGAATTATTTTTTTAAAAAATCCAAACGTACCAAATCAATTTTAACAACTCAAGTTTCAACTGATTTGGAAGAATGAGCTAATTAGTCAAAAAAAAAAAATCGATGAAATTTTTGGAGGCCTATAGCAAAAGCTTCATTGATTTTTCTTTTGAGCCATTTTTGTCCTTTAAATGGTGACACAATTTAAAAAAATATAGCGTACGCTACTGGTTGTGGTAATGGTAATTAGGGTATTAAATGTTGCCAGCTTATATATGTCCACCATAGGTCAATGGACTAGGTTCCTTGACATGTTAAGAACAATACCGAAAGTAATGCTTAAAGTAAAGGATAAGGATGTTTACATGGAAACATTCTTGCTCAGAAGATAAATGTTGAGAGAGAAAACTTTTACATTTCAAAAATCATGTTTGCGAAAACTAAGGTTATTTCTTATCAAAGTGATCAATATAAGATGGACAAACACAACCTAGTGTAACTCCATTGGCTGAGAACTCTACACCTCTTTTCCAGTGCTCACCAATTACCACAGTTGTGGCGGTTTTATTGTTGTTCCATGTTGTTTTTCTTGTATGTCTGTCGCTCATGGGATCGGTACCTGTAACACCTCGCTTTTGGAAAGAACTATAATTAGAAAGAAGCCTTATTTTTAGAAATAATCAAATTTGTAAAGTTTGACCAAGCTAAGTTAAGTATGAGTTTTGGATCAACTTCAAATGACCATAACTTCTAGCTCATGATGAGTTAGGCGTGCTTTCAGATACCGTAGGAAAGATCGTTGAATTATCTTTTCAACACCTCCAAGTTTGCTCAGTTTCGAGTTCGTATGAGGGAGATATGCCCATTTGAAGTTGGGTTGTCTAGCTAAGGAAAGTCAAAACCGGATTTTAAAAGGGTATTTTGGTCTTTTCCATACCCAATTGGTTTAATTCGTTTTTAGTGAATTAATTAGGGTCTAAGCTGATTTGGTTCAGTTTACGCTTTCACAAAAGAGTTAGGGTTTTGAGAGAAGAGAAAGAAGAGGAGAAAAGAGGAGAAGAAGCAAGGATTCGTCGATTTCATGGAGAATTGCTTGTGGATTTCGCCAAGGGTTAATCCCTACGAGGTATGTGAGTCTTTCATAGTGTTGGGTTCATTCACCCACGCTCCAATCATGTTTATTTCAGCGAAGTTCATTCTAGAAAGTTGAAAGTTGATGAATCTTGAATGGTGTTCTTGAAATTGGCCTTCGTTCTTGAGTTAGGTTGAGATTGAGAAGTTCCTTCAGGTTAAAATGTTGTTTTCTTGAGTTTTTTGGATTAGATTCTTGTGAATACATACTGGGTATCTTAATCTAAAGGGAATTTGAGAAAAAGAACTGAGTTTAGTGTAAGATTAAATATTTTAATAACAGAATAGATCTTGAATACGATAATCTTACATAGAGATCGTTAGGGGCACATACTTGATGCAGAAGACATCATCACACAGAAAAGCGAAAGCATTAGTTGTAAATTGGTTTCTACCTCCTTGCCCTAACTTTATGCTACCACAACCGTCAGCGATGGAATTAATGTAGAGAATATGTGATAATCCTAATGGGTGGAGGGAGGACTAATTTATAGAGATTATGACTTAATCTGGTATGTCCATCAAGTAACTAATGTACGGACGAGATCTATTCCTTATTAACTAGTATTTATTGTATTACTTGAGTTACAAGCAAACTTGGGCCATAAGTAAGAAATAATTAATAATTATTAATAATAATTCTTACATTCTCCCACTTGGCCCAATGACCATATAACAATAATATTTCATAAACATTAGTTGCGCATAAAATAAATATCTTCTATAATGTCCATCATACATACCACAATATAACAAACTACTAATGTCAGTAATGGCGGTTGTACATAAATTTTAAGCTACATACTTCCTTCCATATTCTACTACATTAGCAACTCATAATACTAGGTTCATAAGCTATAAAATATATAATATTATGGTCCACAGTAATGTCTCATAGAGACTTATCTTGTAATATCTCAAAACAATAATGTATACACCATTATGAGAAACAAGAAATTCACTAATGTATATCAAAAACACATAATTTGAGCTCAGAGTGTAAAAACATCATAAATGTATCAATCATAAGTACAACCAAGACCCATTCTTTGAACATGTTCTTTAAATGTCTTTGGTTGTAAGCCTTTTGTTAACGGATCTACAATCATGAGATCAGTTCTAATATTCTCAAGTAACACTCTTTGTTTCTGAACTTCTTCCTTAACAGTAAAGTACTTTAATTCCATATGTTTGACACATTTGGAGTACTTATCGTTCTTGGAGAAGAATACAACTGCAGTATTATCACAATAAATTTTCAGCGGCATGGTAATGGTGTCAGTAACCCCAAGTCCTAAAATGAAGTTTCGCAGCCATAATGCATGAATTGTGGCTTCATAACATGCCACAAACTTTCTTTGCAGTTTTTTTTATTATTATTATTAATCAATTCCATGATTACTTTGATATCTTCCTAGTATTCCGACCACAAAACTAATATCCGGTCTTGTGCAAGTTTGAACATACATCAAACTTCCAACAATAGAAGATGAAGGAATTGATTTCATTTCTTTTCATTCTACATCATTCTTTGGGAATTTCATGAGATTAAATTTGTCCCCTTTTTGAATAGGGACTATTTCTGCTGAATAATTGTTCATGTTAAATCTCTCTAGAACTCTTTCGATATAACCTTTTTGAGACAGTCCCAATAATCCTTGTGATCTATCATGGAATATTTCTATCCCTATCACATAGGATGCTTCACCCATATCTTTCATTTCAAAGTTCATAGAGAGAAAGTCTTTCGTCTCACACATTATGCCTAAATCATTAGCAGCAAGTAAAATGTCATCAACATACAGGACTAAAAATATAAACTTACTCCCACTAATCTTTTGGTATATGCACCGATCAACGGTAATTTTCTTAAAACCAAAAGGTGTTATGGTATCATTAAATTTTATATACCATTGTCGTGAGGCTTGTTTAAGTCCATATATTGACTTCTTTAGTTTACACACCATCTGATATTTTTCTTTAATTTTGAAATCCTCTGGTTGGTCCATATAAACATCCTCCTCGAGGTCTCCATTAAGAAAGGCATTTTTCACATCCATTTGATGTACTCTAAATCATAATGAGCTACCAAAGGCAAAACAATTCTTAATGAGTCTTTCTTTGAGACCGGTGAAAAGGTCTCTTTATAATCAATGCCTCCTTTTTGAGTGTATCCCTTGGCAACAAGTCTGGCTTTATATCGTTCAATATTACCATTAGAATCGTGTTTGGTCTTGAAGACCCATCTACATCCGATTCTTTTAGAACTTTCTGGTAATTGAACAAGATCGCAGATTTTGTTGTGTTCCATGGATTTTAACTCTTCATTCATGGCATTAATCCATTTATCAGACTCAGTGCTTTCTATGGCATGTAAAAATGAAATTGGATCTTTATTAATTCCAATATCAAAATCTGATTCTTGCAAATAAATCACATAATCATCGAAAATGGCCGATTTTCTTTCTCTTTGAGATTTTCTTAATGGCACTGTTTATGGTTCATTTGCGTCAGATATTTGTGAGTTAGTTCCTTCTTGAAGTGTTTCACCCAAATATTGTTCAACATTGTTAAAGTGTTCTTCAACAAGAGGAACAACATTTGTTATTAGTGTGGAAGTAGGTACATTTATGGGCAATGAAATATTTACCCTTACCTTATTAATTTCCATACTTTGTCGTTCAACACTCCTACTAACTTCACCATTCTCAATGAATTTTGCATTACCGGTTTCAACAATTCTCGAACTATGATTTGGACAGTAAAACCTATACCCTTTAGATTTCTCTGGATAACTAATAAAGTAACCACTTACTATTCAAGAATCTAATTTCTTTTCATATGGATTATAAACTCTAGCTTCTGCTTGACAACCCCAAACATACAGGTGTCTTAAACTAGGCTTTTTTCCCGTCCACAGTTCAAAAGGGGCCCTTTGGAACTGCCTTACGAGGAATCCTGTTTAATAAATATACAACGGTTTTAAGAGCATACATCTACAATGATTTGGGTAATGAGGAATTACTCATCATACTCTTAACCATATCCATAAGTGTTTGATTACGCCTTTCTGTAACACCATTTTGTTGAGGTGTTCCTGGCATAGTATACTGTGCACATATGTCATGTTCTTCAAGGAATTTTGCAAATGAACCTGAACATTGTCCTGATTCGTTATACTTTTCATAATATTCACCACCTCTATCTGGCCTAATGATTTTCACTTTTCTATCTAATTGTCTTTCAACTTCATTAATGTACACTTTGAGAGCGTCCGCTAAGTGAAAAATCATCGATAAAGGTGATAAAATATTTTTCTCCACCAAAAGATGGAACATCAAAGGGTCCGCACATATCAGTAAGCTGAGTGCTCATTGTGGCACCTTTCTTGGTATGTTTGGTTTGCTTTCTTTTAATGCAATCCAAACATATATCAAGATCAGCAAAATTCAAATTCGGAAGAATTTCATTCTTTACTAATCTTTTTAATCATTCTTTGGATACATGACCCAAACGTTTATGCCACAAATAAGCAGAACTTTCATTTAGTGAAATACGTTTAATTCCAATATTTTAATAAATAGTAAGCAGGGATTCAGAAAAATTATTATCGAGTTTCAATCTATATAAACCATCAATAAGAACACCAGAACCATAAAAAATAGTATTCTTATATAAATTGAAACATCCATGTCCAAACTTAAAATCAAATCCAGAAACATCAAGTCTTGAAAGGAAAATCAAATTTCTAGAAACTGAAGGAACATAAAGAGTCTGTAATAGATCAAGGTGATGTCCAGTCTCCAAGATCAATCAATATGTCCCTATGCCTTCAATTTGAGCCTCATGCGATTTGCCATGAACACGAAATCCTTATTTGTATTTGTAGTTGGATCGTAGTGAATCCCTGCAACATAGTGGATACATGAGTAGTTGCACCAGAATCAAGCCACCAAGTATTATTAGGAACTTCTACTAAATTTGATTTGAAACATATAAAAGCACTAAATGTACCTTTCTTTTCAAATCAAGCTTTACGTTTCAGGCAATCTTTCTGATAGTGTCCTTTCTTTTTACAGAAACGACACATATCAGCCTTGAGTTCCTTATGAGCATCCTGTGGAACTTTAGCAGGTGTTTTCTTTTTCTTAAACTTGTTGGCCTTCACTTTAAGTCCTTTACCAGTTCTTTGACTTATGAGTGTTAATAGAACTACTTTAATTAAAGAACAAGAGGCTTACAATATAATGAAATTAATCTAGATACAAAAAGAATAGGAAGACTATATATAAGTAACTAAACCTAACCTAATAGGAAAACCTAACTTAATAGGAAATAGGAAAAGCCCAAACATATGGGCTAACATCCCCCCTCAAACTCACAATGCAACAACAATATGTATTGAGAGTTTGTCACACAAAAATCAAAACCGAGACGCCGACTGTGCCTTCGTAAAAAGATCAGCAATCTGTAAGGTCGACGGAACAAAAGGGAGCGATATGGTCCCGAGCTGTAAATGATGACGGGTGAAGTGACAATCAATCTCAATGTGTTTCGTCCGCTCATGAAAAACAGAATTCTTTGCAATTTGTATCACACTTTTGTTATCACAATGCAGGGGAGTAGGCAGAGAAATGTGGACCCCCATATCTGCAAGAAGCCAACGTAACCAAAAAATCTCACATGTAGTCACAGTCATAGCACGATACTCAGCCTCCGTGGAAGATCTAGAGACAACATCTTATTTCTTGCTCTTCCATGATATTAAAGATTCTCCAAGAAACACACAAAAACCAGTGGTGGATTTACGATCATTGCGATCGCCATCCCAATCAGCATCACTGTAGGCTCGCAACTCGAGAGATGACGTCGAGGGAAATAAGAGATTTTGAAACTGAGTGCCACGAAGATATCTCAGAATACGAAGTACAGCTCCCCAGTGAACAGAAGTAGGAGCAGTAACAAACTGGCTAACAACATGAACAACATGAGCTATATTTGGGCGAGTAACGGTAAGATAAACCAAACTACCTACAACAATCCGATAAAGACTCGGATCTGATAACGGAACACCATCACTAGGAGAGAACTGTGCATTGGTTTCAAGGGGAGTATCTACAGTCCTGTTGTCAGAAAGACGCGCCCGTTTAAACAAGTCTGATATATATTTAGTCTGAGAAAGAAGATACCCTTTCTTAGACTGAGCCACCTCAATACCCAAAAAATAACGCAGCAAGCCCAAGTCCTTCATGGCAAACCGATGAGCTAAATCACGCTTTAATGACTCAATACCACTACAATCATCACCAGTAATAATCATATCATCTATATATAAGGACAAAAGAATTTTCCCTGCACTCGTACATCTAACAAACAATGCCGAATCATGATTACTCGGGGAAAATCCAAGAGAAGTAATCACATTGGAGAATTTCTCAAACCAAGCACGAGGGGCTTGCTTTCGACCATATAAAGCTTTCCGAAGCCGACAAACTTCACCCGACTGGTGGTCAATACCTGGGGGAGGAGTCATATAAACTTCCTCATGGAGATCACCATTCAAAAATGCATTCTTGACATCCATTTGAAATATCTTCCACTGTCGAATGGATGCAACATCAATTATAGTGTGAACAATCGTCATCTTTCCCACCGGGGCAAAAGTCTCCTCATAATCCGTACCATATTTTTGTGAGTACTCTTTTGTCATAAGTCTGGCCTTGTATCGCTCAACAGACCCATCAGACTTTGTTTTTATCTTATACACCTATCGACAGCCAATCGTATGTTTACCAGGTGGGAGGGTAACCAAATCCCATGTGTGTGTTTGATAAAGAGCAGTGAGTTTCTCAGCCATAACATTCTGCCAAAGAGGATCAGTCACAGCCTTTCGATACGACTCAAGTTCAGAAAAATTATGGATGTTGGCAATAAATGAAGCAAATGAGGCTAAGTATGTAGAGTAAGCGAAATCTGATAGTTTGGTGGACTTAGAAGGACGAGTAGACCTCCTCAGAGGTGGTGGGTCTCCAATCTCAATAGTCAAAGGAGTAGACTCAGGCACAGGTGGAGCTAAAGTACTATCATCAGGTGGCATGGATGAATCCAAAATTGGAACCTCTGCAGATAAGGGTAAAGAGCATGTTGTCTTAACAATATGTCGGTGTTTTCTTTCTGCAACACCGTTCTGCTCAAGAGTGTCGGTATAGGATGACTGGTGTATGGTGCCATCAGAGGCGAGTAACTGAGTGAAATCATTAGAGGTATATTCGCCCCCTAAGTCACACCTGAAGCACTTTATCACAGCCGAATGTTGTGTTTTAACAAGAGCTTTAAAGTTACTGTAAATGCCAAAGAAATCAAATCTGCGTTTCATAAGATACACCTAGGTATAACGAGTAAAGTCATCTATAAATAAAACATAATAGGTCGAGCCACCTTTAGTAGATATTGGAGATGGGCCCCACACATCAGAATGAATAATATCAAAAGGAGCAACAGAATAAGACACACTTTTATTAAACGGTAAAGCTGAGAATTTTGCCAGTTTACAACCACTACAATCAGAAATATCACAAGTGTTCAAATGACCCAAAGCGCCAGTAGAGGCTAAGAAACGTAAACGTGACACTGATACATGTCCCAAACGGGAATGCCAAAGATAAAATTGAGAAGACAAAGGACTCAAACGAAAAGACGACAAATCAATACTAGAGGCAGCAACTGCAACAGAAGACACTTTGAGAATCTCCAAGACATAGAGTTTCCCCAACCTACGGCTAATCCCAATCACCTTTCGAGTGTGTTGGTCCTGTACAACACAAACAAAATCAGAAAAGAACACCCAATTTCCAGCTTTACACAATTGACTGACCGAAGCAAGATTCAAAGCAAGTTTAGGAACGTAATAAACATTAGAGAGAACAATGTTAGGGGTAGTAATAGAACCAACATCCTCGACTGTCATAGATGCAGCACTAGCGGACATAACAGAGATTGGTGAAATAAGGGACAAAGAACCAAATGACGACAAATAAGGTGACATATGATGAGACGCACCAGAATCCAAAATCCATAGAGAGGACGGAATACCTGAGGGACTAGAAGAAGATAGACTTGAATGAGACATAGATGCTGACATGGCCGTAGAATTAGAAGCCATAAACTGTCTGAACTGTTCGAAAACCTAAGGATCCAACGCAGAAGGTGGCATAGTGTTAACAGACTCAGTATCTACAGATGGTGCAGCGGCGGCAGCAGCAGCAGTGAACTGTGGAGGACGAGCATCAAAAGAGCGTGACCCATACTTTTGCTGCCCATACTTCTGCTGTTGTCCAGATTGAGGCTGTTTGGCCTTGTTAAGTAAAAATGGACACTGAGCCTTCCAATGATTTTTCTGTTTGCAGAATGCACACTCATCAAATGCAACTTTAGGAGATTTTCGAGAATGTGGTGGTCTAGACTGATCAGTTGAAACAGCAAACACAGCAGGTGTATTAGTTGCTTTAGACCCTTTATCCACTTGAGACTTGATACGGGTCTCTTCTGCAATCAATTCATGAACAACGGAGTCAACCTTAGGGAGAGGAGATCGATGAAGGATTATTCCACGCAGTCCTTCAAAATCAGAACTTAATGCCATCAAAAATTGAACCAAGCATTGTTCTTCCCTCCTAGCGATGTATGGCTCAAAAACTTTTAACTCTACAGATTCAGTAAGAGCCAATTGAACCCACAAATCTGACATTGCAGCATAGAAATCTTGAATACCCATAGCATTCTGTTGAAGAGCACGAATATCATACTCCAACTGGTACTGCTTAGCAGAATTAGACTGAGTATACAGTCTCTCCAAATGGTCCCAAACTTCCTTTGTTGTGTCATACTTAGCCAATTGCATACCAATTGACTGAGTTACAGAATTGTTGATCCAAGTGATAACCTTGGAGTTAGCAGTTTCCCATGAGTCTACCAACAATGCAAAATCCGCAGCAGTATCATCTTTAGGTTTAATTTTAACCCCAGTGACATAACCCCACATATTCTTCCCACGAAGAAAATTCTTCATCACATAACTCCAATACGCATAATTTTTACCATCTAATTGAGCATTAATGGACTGGAGAGAATCATCTTTTCCAATCATATTGTCAAAAGAGAAGCAAACACCAATCGAAATACAATCGAAAAGAAAAGAAACAAACACCAATCGAAATACAATAGCAAAAGAGAAGCAAACACAAATCGAACTACCTTGGGTCAAATCGATCCAACCAAATAACAGCAGCACCAATAAAAAAAATCAAAAAAAAAAATCACCGCGAACTCACCAATCGAAAAAATCAAGGAGCATGGATCGATTTAGCTCTTGATACCATGTTAATAGAACTACTTTAGTTAAAGAACAAGAGGCTTACAATATAATGAAATTAATCTAGATACAAAAAGAATAGGAAGACTATATATAAGTAACTAAACCTAACCTAATAGGAAAACCTAACTTAATAGGAAATAGGAAAAGCCCAAACATATGGGCTAACAATGCGGTTAATGGAATGACCTATTTGTTTCTTAAGTCTTGACTCTTCTTGAGTAAGCATACTGGACAATACACTAACATCCCACTTATCCTTAATAGTGTTATAGTTAATTTGGAATGGTCCATACTTAAGATGCAATGAGTTCAAAATGAACTGAACCAAGAAGTTGTCATCAACTTTCATCCCCAAGGTTCGAAGTCTTGCTGCAATGTTGGTCATCTCGATGATATAATTTTGTATACTATGCGACCCATCAAACTTCTTGGGTCGTGAGTTCAGGCATTAGTGTACCAGCGAGAGACTTATCAGTAGAACGAAAACGATTTTCCACAAACTTCAGGTATTCCCTGGCGCTTTTTGTTTGTGAAATAGTACTCTTAATATTGTTAGCAACAATCATTCGCATGAACATAAGACTCAATATGTTAGAGCACTCCCATGATTTATAGAAAAACTTCTCATTCTCACTGCTCTTATAAGTAATGAAAGTAGGTTTATCATTCAGTAGAGCCAAGTCAAGATCCATCATAGCTAAGTCAAACTAGACTTGTTCATGCCATTCAGAGAAGTTCAATCCATTGAACACAATAATAGACAAAGCATGTGAATGAAGAGGAATAACTGCAAATAGATATACATGCTCACAAATCAAAAATAATGTGAATTCAGTAAAACGATAAAAGTACATCGTAATTCTCCTTTGGGTAGATACTACGACACACTATCATAATTTAAATGCCATTTTTTTTAATCTTTAATAGGAAATTAAATATATTTAACCAAACATATACGACATCTTTGGATATACAATATATGTTTGACTGAAAATATTATTTACCCCATAATGTTCACTATTCGTAGAATGGTTAATTCACCTTTAGGTAAATTCTTAAAATTCTAGCTATAGCGAAAGTCAATTTATCTATTTATTTTCAATATATAGGCATTTAATTAACTTTCATAGATAAATGGCAATTTTATGAATGCATATTTTTCTTAATCATACTAGTTTGGCCACTTTGGTGACTAACAAACTATATAAATACAAATGCACACATAATATCATTAAATTTGTGCATGTCAATAATTTTATACATTTTAGTTTGGCCACTTTGATGACTACAAACTATAGAAACATAATACATACATCAAGTAATCATAAATATGATATGTGTAGACGTTAAATTATCTAGTTTGGCCACTTTGGTGACTAACAAACTATAGAAATACAAATGCATACATAATATCATAAATTATTTGTGCATGTGAATAATTTTATGCATTTTAGTTTGGTCACTTTGGTGACTAACAAACTACATAAATACAAATTTACACATAATATAATAAAATTTTGTGCATATGAATAATTTTATACATTTTAGTTTGGCCACTTTGGTGACTAACAAACTATAGAAACATAATACATGCATCAGGTTGAAAACCAGACTCAGTCTCTCTTGAAATACTGATATGCCAATAAATAATGAATTGTACTAATCCACATATGTAAAGTGATCATAAATATTATATGTGTAGACGTTAATTTCTCTAGTTTGGACACTTTGGTGACTAACAAACTTAAGAAATATAATACACATATATTATTTATTAAATAGTATAAATACCATTTTAATTTATTGCACAATTTAAAAGCAAAACATAACTATTACATTATTGGAAGATTAAGATTTTTTTTAGAGTTTGTGCAAATTAAACGTTGCTAACAACATTTAATCAACATAAGAGTCCAAACACCTTAAATAGTCAAGCACAAAATTACGATACTACAAAAGAATTCAACAACAAGTTTGAACATAATTTGATTGCAGTGCTTAGCATCAACTAAATTGAGTGAGTCGGGCGGTTGTTGGAACATCATTAAGTCGCACTAAATTCTAGTGTTGACCACTAAACTCCAACAAATTATTTAGATTTTTTTTTTTTTAAGCAGTAAACTCTATTAAATTTTTCCAATCAATTATTAATTAATTAATTAATTAATTAACAACTACAAAATTTCTAAGATAACATCAACAAAAAAAATCTGATGTTCCAGGTTTTTTTTTTAATGACAAAATTAATCATCACATTATTAACCTGATGCAGTTATATAATTTATAAAGATTATTCATTCAAACAATTCAGGCTCGGATGCCACATATAAGATTAAATACTTTAATAACATAATGGATCTTGAATACTATAATCTTACATAGAGATCGTTAGGGGTACATACCTGATGCGGAAGACATCATCACACAGAAAAGCGAAAACGTTAGTCGTAAATTGGTTTCTACCTCCTTACCCAAACTTTATGCTACCACAACCGTTAGCGAAGGAATTAATGTAGAGAATATGTGATAATCCTTGTGGGTGGAGGAAGGACCAATTTCTAGAGGTTATGGGTTAATCTGGTACGTCAAGTAACTAATGTACGGACGAGATCTATTCCTTATTAAATATTATTTATGGTATTACTTGGGTTACAAGCAAACTTGGGCTACAAGCAAACTTGGGCCATAAGTAAGAAATAATTAATAATTATTAGTAATAATTCTTACATTTAGGTGAATTGGGACTGAAAAATGAAGAAGGAAAAAGTCGGGCAAATCTGATGCCCTTGCCCGTGTCGCAGACCCGTCCCATAATTTCACAGAAAGTTACTTTGCGTCGCGGAGCGGTCACGGACCGCTCTGCCTCAAAATTATTTTCGTGACAAAAAATTTAAATACATCACCACGTCGCGGACCTACTATCAGACAGTGATTTCTTGATCTTTTCTTATGTTTAGCTATCTAGAAACACTCCTAAACACCATGAAATCTTTCCTATCACAATCATTGAATCCATAATTCAATTCAAGGAAAGTTAAAAGTCAAGTTAAGAGAAGTTAAGAGTGTCAACAGAAGTCAAGAGTCAAGTTAAAAGAAGTCAAAAGTCAAGTTAAGAGAAGTTCATAAAGTATTTCAAAAGTCTTTCACAAACGTTTTAACTTTGTTTTAAGACTTAAGTTTTGAGTTGAGTAAATTAAGAGTAAAGTTTGAAGTTCATGTCTTCAAAAGAGTATATCGAGACTATGTATTCCCAAAGAGTAAAATATTTTCACATTTGAAGAAGAAAGGAAACCTTGATTTCCAAAAGAGCCTCTATGTTAGTTTTCAGTTAAAGAGTATATGTTTTCACATTTGAGCAAGATAGGTAACATCAATTCCAAGAGAGCTTTTAAGCTAAGTTTTTGAGTAATTATCTCAAACCAAAGAAAGAATTTTATTTTTACAAATATATGAGCTAAGTATATTTTGAGAGTAGTATTGAGCGCCGATATGGGGACGAATTTGAGTTCAAATAACTCAAAGTCTCCATAAATCATGTAGTCATAATGGGTAGTAAAGGATCATACTTTTTAGATGATTTCTTAAGTGTTTTTTTAGCATAGACTAGTGGATCCACTTAGTTAAGGCGTTCTATATGACAGTTCTGGCAGCGTGGGCAAGACGTTGTTCTACCACTTAGGCTCATAGTGGTGGTTGTCGGTTAGAGAATCTCCCACAGAAACTATATTACTTTATTATACAAGTACAGTTGAGTTTGTTATTGCATTTGTTTAACGAACTAAGTTGCTTTCTATTGTTTTAAAAGTTTTCTGTATATTTCATGTGTTTTATTGCTTTATATTGAGTTAAGTTATTTAGGAGTTGAGTAAAGCAAAGGTAAGTGTTCCTTTTAGATTCTTTTCAAGCTTAAGTTATGTTTAACATTCCAACTCGCATACTTGTACATTCAATGTACTGATGCCAGTTAACCTGCATCGTCTTATGATGCAGGCGCAGGTAACTAGGATCAACATCCAGTACCTCATTGATCAGGTTGAGCACTCAGAGTCTGGTGGTGAGCCTCCTTGCTTTTCGGAGGATCCCTTTTATTACTTTCAGTATTTTAGTTCATTAGGATGTCGAGGGTCTTGTCCCGACATCCATCTCAGTTTTAGAGGCTTCATAGATAGATATTCAGTTAGTTCATTTGTCTTTACCTTTTTATTGACTTATGTTCAGATTTGAGTTGCCACTTTGGTAAGTTAAATGTTTATTTCTAAAACATTATGAGTTTAGTTTGAAACAGTTGAGTTATCTTGCATTTGAGTTCTTTTCTTAATGCTTAAAGTCTTCCGCTGAGTAAGTCAGTCAGGCCAAGGGTTCGCTTGGGGCCAGCAATGGTTCTCGAGTGTTAGCCACGCCCGGGGTGTAGGCTCAGGGCGTGACAGTACCTCTACCAGATCTCATAGTTTATTAAATCATCATAACTTCATAATATAACAAATACTATCTAGTTATTATGTTTTATCATTTACCCTACATTTATTATAATAGATTTATCATGCATCCTACTTTTTGTGTAGTTTGTCCTTAAATTAACGATGTGTGACAACATGTAGTGACCGAAAAATGATATATTCTATTAAATATTGTATTCATGAAAAAGATAAAATACAATACAATACAATACAACACACCATCATATAATATAATATAATACAATATAAAATAATACTTTAAGAACCATCTAAACAAAATGTGCATCAAGAATCAAGATATAGGCAAGACTGCCAAAAATTGGACGATCAATATGAAAGTAATATATATGCACTACTTCTTTGCCAGCATATGCATTGGTTAAAAACCAATGGAGGCGTGTTTGGTACAACAAAAGTCATATTTGATCCTAAATGATTTTCTAAAAAATTATTGTTCTCCAAAAATATTTGTTTAGAAAATGTTCTATGGTGTTTAGCAATAGTGCTGATTTCAAACACTTTTGACATATTAAAAAAAGACAATTGAAGTATATTTTTTCATGTTTACCCTCAACATTAAATACTTTTTGTTCAAGTCATTTTTCAAGACTTAATAGTAAATATCATTTAATAGGGGATAGTTTTTTAAAATACTCATATCAATAATTATTTTCGTAATGAATGTGCTAAGTCAAAATGAGATAAGTAAAAGTGAACGAAAGAGTAATAGCTTTATTTTGCACCCTATTTTTCATGTAGTTTATCCATTAAATTACTAATATGTACCAGTATATAATAACGAAAAACAATACAATCTATTTAAATATTATATTCATAAAAAAATAATAATATACAATATAACATCATATAAATTATAATATAATATCAAAGTACAGAAAACACTGCAACCACTAAATGTCCAGTTTAAAAAATCAAGAGATAATTTATATTTTCTTTTTATTTTATACTTGTTATTAAATATTATTTATCATCTAATACATTTCTCAAATGATTAAATTTAATAAAGTCAAAGGATAAAATAGTACTCCCTCCGTCCAATTTTATGTGGCACCATTTCCTTTTTGGTCAGTCCCAAAAAGAATGTCACATTTTCTTATATGGTAAGTTTTAAAGGTACAATTCCTCTTTTACCCTTGTTGGTCCCACTTAATCTTAAAGATAGTACTCCAATACATTTATGAGGAGAGAGAAAAGTTGACTATTTTTTGAAGGGGTAATTTGGCAAACATTTCAAAGTCTTCATTTATTTCTTAAACACCGTGCCTGATCAAATGTTGCCACATAAAATGGGACGGAGGGAGTAACAATTTAATGTTTCTTAAGGGGTGTGTCAAGTCAATAATGAACAACTATTGTTGGACAGATGGAGTATTTTTGTCATTTCACAAAATCAATGCATAAAAGACATTATTCTTCCTATTTTATCCTTAAGAGTTATTAGCATTAAAAATATGGATTTGACCAACATAGAAAAATTAAATGATTAATCCGTGTTCATTGGTCAACTAGTTTATGTTCAATTATCGAAAATTTGACTTCAAGAGAATACTAAATAAGGCTACAATGGTAAACTTACATAGTTTCATAAATGATCAATCCATTTTCATTGGTCAACTAATTTATGTTCAATTGTTGTTGTTGTTGTTGTTGTTGTAACAATGACCTAACGGTAGTGATTGTCATATATCGGGCTAAGTCTCTAGATAGATATTTGTAGAACGGGGAGATATCATTTAAACTTCCCAAAAATCTCTGTAATTGAGTCCTGTCTGTAATAACATCAAGAAACTTGTCAGCAAAATCGATGGCTCTTTGAATGGGGATAATCTTCCCCTGACAGATTTGTTGTCCTAAGAATCGAACATCTGTTTGGAATAAACTCATTTTGGGTTTTGAGATAACCAAACCATTTTATATCACAACCTTTTTAAAAATGTCAAGATGCTTGATATACATTTCAAATGTTTTTGAAAAGTACTACAATGTCATCAATATAGACAATAATAAAATCCATATAAGGATTAAAAATATCATTCATTATTTTCTGAAATTCAGAAGGGTCATTTTTCAAACCAAAAGGCATGACATTTCATTCATATTGTCCAAACGAGACATTAAAACCAGTTCTGTAAGAATGCTCTTTAAAGATTTGAATTTGCCAATAACCTGATTTTAACTCAAATTTTGAAAATATATTAGCATCATATAATCTTGACAATAAATCCTTCTTATTTGGAATAGGATACATAATCCATTTCAAATATTTATTCAAAGGTTTATAATTGATAACCAATCTTGGAACGCCTCGTTCTCTTTCAGCCGCGTTATTAACATAGAAGGTTGTGCATGACCAAGGGGACTTGGATGGTTTTATCAAACCCTTTTGTAAGAGATTATCCATCTCAGTTTTGCAGAATTCTACTAACTCAGCGTTCATTTAGAAGGGCTGAGATTTAGTAGGGATATCATCCTCAGAAAATCCTTCTTCATATGGAAGAGTCACAATATGCTTCTTGCGATTCCAAAAAGCACTGGGATGATCTGCACAAAAATCCACAGCAATCTGCTCAGAAATTAATTTGATTTTTTCCTTTTACCTTAGCAGATTTCAGAGAGTCGAAAATATTCATACTAAATAGCTCCATTTGTAAAGAGTCCATATGACTCTGCTTCATATTAATCAAAGCATTAATATCCCTGGTTACCAGATCTGTAACAAAAGTATCTCATTTTCTTTATAATTCGCTGAAAAACCTTTTGTGTCGATCCCTGTGAAAGGATAAATCACATTTATAAAAGGAGTTCCAAGTATAATAGGAGGGTATAACTGATTTTTAACCAAAAAGAAGAAGTGAGCAATGTAGATTTTATTCTGACAAATTTTTGCATTAGGCAACTTGTACTCTATATCTAGAGCATGTCCAGAAGTAGATTTAACCAAATGAGTAGTTTTTTGAAAATACTTAGTAGGTACTAAACCTTCCTGAATACAGCCAATCACGGCAATGTTAGTAATCGAAAAAGTATTATCAATCAGAATAGTACATTTAATATACCATTTATGAGCCGTAACAATTTGCATCATTCCTAAAAAACATATCTTGTTTAGGATCAGGATTAACAGATTGAACAGGTTCACCTTCAACAGGTTCACCTTCAACTTGGTTTCCTTTGTTTTTTAAAAATCGATCTTCAGTATTATTAGTCTTAATCTGAGTAATACGGTGATCACAAATCAATTGTTTTGGTTTAAGAGATTTAATCTCCTTTTTCAAATTTTCAATCTTGATTTTCAAATCGTTGAAAGAAGAATATTTTTCAGAAAAAATATTTCTTTTTAAAAGACGATCATCAACCTCTTTTAAAGAATAAGGAGCTTCATATTCAAAATCATTTAAATCGTTCTTCTTGTTTTCAAAAGGTTTAGAAGAACTAGGGCTAGCTTCATTAGAAGTAGCTAAATTAATAATTTTTTCACAAAGCTTACTATCAGTAATTTCCTTTAAAAGCTCAATCACATTTTCAAAGGTGATCGTATTCATATTGAAATCCTGAAATTGTGATTGCAATTTATAAATTTCATCATTCTCACAATTGCAGTCATGACCTTGACAAGTATCACATGGATTAGCACGATTATCATCATTATCAGAAGAATCAAATAATTTGATATTAGAACCTGAATCTAATTCGTAATCATCGTCTGAACCTGAAGTGTATAACAAACCATATACCTTTTCATACGTGTCGTTATCAAGCTCCAAAGTTTTCAACTTGTTCAACTTGCAATTAGGGGCAATATGCCCAAGTTTACCACACTTGTAGCACTTTATCTTGGCAATATTTCTTCTAGATCTATCCTTAGTAAATCTACTAGACTTACGAGAGTTTTTTCTAGCTTCGCGTTTTTCTTTTGTTCTACGCCTATGATTAGATCTCTTCTTCCTCATGTGTGAATCTTTAATTTTAGAAGACTTGTAATATTTATCCTTATTGCCTTCTTTAGCAAAAGGATTGGGTAGACCAAACTACTCACAGAAATCTCCCAGTTGAGATTTTTCTCTATCCATCTTAAGCTGTCGAGCCATTTTTAGTTCATTGCACAGATTTAATCCTTCTTGTGTGGAAGTTCCTATAATCTTTCCATAACTTAAATTTGTGTACGGGATTTCACCGTGACCGTTTCTAAGAGCTTTTCGAACTCTTTCGGCAAATAGAGGGGAAGGCCGTCTATAAACTGAGCTTTCCAGTATTCGACCTTAGTTTTGGGTAATTCCATAACCCTACTAAGATGCGTGTCTTTATACCATCTAAAGTATGCTAGGATCTGACATCGAAGACCATTCAAAAGAGTACAAACCGTTTCATGTTGGTTAGTAAATCTACCATTAAAATGTTCCAAAATAGTGAGAACCAGGGTATAGACAGCGTCTTCTCTGTTCTTCACTAAAGCCGTCCCTAGATTATCAATTCCTTCATCAGTGGCTATCGCATTAACAATGGAAGCTTTCTCATCTGTTCTGAGATAGTTATCCCACCAACCTCGAAGCTGACCAGTAAAGCCTGCAATTATCATTTTACAGATTACCATATCTGTGTTTTCAACACTTTTACAGATAGTTGCATACAAAAGCGTTCGATGAACAAAAATCGTTAACTGCCTATCAATTAGTCCATCAAGATTTCATTCATAAATTTTAAAACCGTTGTAAGACGTATTAGTCTGATTCCAGTCACGTTCTTCAATCAAAACTTTTTGTGGAGTCGGACGAGGATAATAATAAGTATTCATACTCGATTTGGTAGCATAACCACTATTTTTATGGGATAACCCCTGAGTTTATTAAACTCTGAATATACTAGATTTTTAAAATCACCAGTATTCTCTATTTTATCAGCAAAATCTTGCGATAAATCCATAGGCCCAAATTTTAAGCCAGAAAGTTTTTTTATCAACAAGATCTTTAATATCTAAATTGGAAAACTTTTTATCAAGAAGTTCTTCCAAATTTTTCAAAGAACTAGGTTTAAAATCGGAGATTTCAATAGGCCATTGAACATGAGGAGAAACTACCGTAGGTTTTCTTTCAGGAATAGAAGCAATATCAGTATCAACATCAAAATTTGTTTTGGCCTTATCAGCCTTAATATCTTTTAGCAGAATAGTTAGTATGCAGTCCAATATACAAAAAATTTACTGCCCATATATGGTGGTATACACTCATTGTATACACAGATTTTTCAGGGGTAAAAAATGGGTTAAAAGACCAAATTTTTATGGAAAAATTACAAAAATCTCACCTTTTAGTTTACTTATTACCATTATCCCCTATAAGTTTTACAAATCTCCAAATCTCTCATTTTCGCGCATCAGATTAGTGTATCATGTATAAAATGTAATGTATCTTGCTTAACAATTAATATATCTTGCGCATCAGATTAATGTATCAGCGCTTCTATTATTATATCCGTTTGAGGAATTTCTGTAATTATAAACTTTTAAGGAATAGATTATAATTTTGCCTTAAAAGTATGTGATTTCTGTAATTTGCCCAATTTTTATCTTGATTTGCTACAACAGTTTCAGCTGGAAATGTAATGGGCTAAGGCCCATCTAATTCACAGCAGACCTTTAGTATTAGGACAGGTTGGACCGAATGCTCAAAATTTGACTTTATTCTTCAGCTTATCATTATTATTTCTTTATTGTATTAACTCTAATCTTTATTTGATTTGGTTTAATTAATTAAATTTTCCAAAAGATGAACTATATTCTTTATGTTAGTTTATTTTGACAAAATTTCGTTCCTTATCTACTCTTATATCCATTTGTATTTTAATCGAATATATTTTTGTCAAAACCTTTTTCAATTAATTTAATTAGTTTTCATGCTTTAATTAACCAAATCGGTCTAAATTATTTTATTTTTAAAAAAATAAAGGGATTCAAATAAATTATAATTAATTTAGTTTTTCTTAAAATCTTAATCATTTGTAAATTAATTCAAATGTTTCATTTTAGGTCCCTTTCTCTAAGAAATAAAATAAAAGGTGTCCTTTATTTAATTATTTTTCTCCAAGTTAAATCAAATTTTGTAAATTAATTTTATAATCATTTTCCTAAAAAATAATCAAAATATATTTTAACCAAGCCGTAGAATAACTGCTTGTTAGCGGGCGCTTCAAATGTCTTAAAAACCTTTTTGAAGTGTAACTGAAAACCTCTTACCCATTTTCTCTAAATTTTTAAAGACTTAATCTGTTTGAGTCTTTTTAAATTATAAGTTTTCTTAATTTCTTTTAAAAATAAAGTGGCGACTCTTTTCTAAGTATTTTTCTCAAATTGTTTTATACTTGGAACATTTAAAAAAGTGATTTTTCTAAAAGTAATAAAATTATGACATAACTGTGCTGCTTAGGATGTGCTTGTTGCTCCTTGCCTCGGTCACGATCTCCCCCAACTTTAGCATGACTACGCCTTGCATCCTTGCCTTTCACCTTGTCATGCCGGCCATGCTTGAAGTCAGTCATAGCTTGAACTTGGGTGATAGCCTCATCGATGGTCCTAACTTGTCGCCGCTCCAACTCCGTCTTGGCCCAATTTCATAATCCGTCCATGAAGTGGAACAACATGTCTTCATCCGTGAGGTTGGGGATTTGAAGCGTGGGAGTGCTGAACTACTTCACGTATGCCCGAATGCTACCCGTTTGCTTTAATTCCCTACACTTGTGTTTGACCTCATAGATGATGTTGTTAGGGAAAAAGGCCTTCTTGAACTCTTCTTGAAATTGCTCCTAAGTGTTGATGGTGCACAACACCTTCCCTATCTCGAACTCCTTTCGTCTCTACTGTCACGCTCCAAGCCTACACCCTGGGCGGGACTGACACTCGAGAACCATTGCTAGCCCTAAGCGAACCCTTGGCCTGACTTACTACTCAGCAGAAGACTTTACTCAACATATAAAAGAACTCAAAGATAAACTCATGAAATAAACTTAGAATGTTGTAAAGGAAACATTCGACTGGTAAATGAGGCAACTCAAGTCTTATATCAAAACAACTGAAATGAACAAGACTAATGAACTAATAATGTCTAACTATCTATAAAGACTTATTCGTGTTTTGTTGTTGTAATGTGATTTCTTATGTTTGTTAAAGTTGAAGAATTTTTCCAGTTTATGTTCTAAAATATTACTAGTTTTGAACTCAATAACTTAAAAAGGACTAAAATCTTAAGTGTTTAATTACAAGGGAGAAATCAAAACAAGAAAGAATTTTGACATTTCCTGTTTTCTAGTATAATGGAATGTGTTCTCTCCCTCTATTTTTTATTTGATGGGATCTTTTCCTTTTTATCCAACCCATTTTCAACCCGCTCATATTCAATCCAACATGTCCATTTTGAATCGTCGTACAAGACCGTGTACGCTAGAAATGTTCACAAAAAAATTGACTCCTCGATCTAATGGATAATTTTCCCTTGCTTCTTGACCTTCAAGCTTTGATGAGTTAGTGATGGCCTCTGATATAGCCTTTGGTAACCAAAATCCAGGTCTTTCGATAGAGGCTGAAAGATAATGTAACACCCTGAAAATTCTACCTCAAATAAGACCATGAAAAATTTCTGCAATTTGGTTCCACGAAAGGCATCTACGGCCCGTAGAGGCATATACGAACCGTAGGTGGGTCTGTGGATCCATGCTCTTGAAAATTGGTTCTCAGGTCTAAGGTTCACAAGACGACCTGCGGATCGTAAAAACATCTATGGTACATGGAACCGCTCTTGAAAATCATTAAATTTTTTAAAATAAAATTTATATATTTGTAAATTAGGTAAAAAAATATTATAAGTCACACTAATTGATAATTCAAAATGTTTAAAAGATCTATGAAAAACTTACAGTCAATATAAATTTATTTAAATCTGGAAATCTGAAAAGTGTCATACGTAATGGGATGGAGGAGTAGTTCAAATGAATTTTTGTTTTACTATTAACTCATTTTTCACATTAAGTTCCTAATTCCAACCAAACAACTCCTAAAAGTTAAGTTCTTTCCCCTCTCATCAAGTGATTTGCCTCTGTCTTATTCTGTGCTTATAGGCCTAAAGTCAGCAACTTTATTCATATTATTTGGAACTCTCAAGAATTATGGATACCCATTATTGTCAATACCTTGTTTGCATGCATCATTGGTATCTCTATTGGTAGCATTAGCTGCTAACCCTTCAATTGATCTTCCAATTCTTTTCGGGAAAAACTCAGATAGGACATTCCCAATTTGGTCACTTGTTATGTTTAGTCCTTACTTGTATTTTGTTAGGGGTTTTACAGCTTTGAGAAGAATGAAGAGTAGGGAACCTCCATGTAGTGATATTTCTGAAGGGTTGTACGTTGGGGGTTGGCCTTGTTCACTTGATAATTGCCACCTGGTAATCCTGCTATTATTGATTGTACTTGTGAGATGCCTAGGATGTTGGAGTTTACTGGAAATCATACATTTTTGTGTATTCCTACTTGGGATACAAGGTCTCCTTAGCCAGCTGAGATAGAGGTTGCTGTTAAGTGGGCTTGTAGAAAAAGAGCTCAGAAGATACCTGTTTTCATCCATTGTGCATATGGTATGATTGTGAACTTTAAAACTTTTGTTTCAGATAAATGTATTTGTAGCCGATTATTGCATTATTTTGTTTTCATTACTGATCTTTCTCCTGTTGGTTGTTGTTATTGCTCCCGTATCTGCATTCCCTTTTTTCAAACTGTTTGGTAGGCTTTATTTAAGTTGAGGGTCTATCGGGAACAACCTCTCTATCTCATAGATAAGGGTAAGATATGTGTGTTGGGTTTTAAAGGTGTGAACAGGAAATGAAGGGTTGTGAACTCTCCCGAAGAGTTGTGACCGTTTGAAATGTTATGCATTTTCCAAAGTGTTGTGACCTTTCTGAAAGGTTGTTTTCTTTCTGAAAGGTTGTCTTCTTTATAAAAGGTTGTGACCTTTACCCTTTGTTGGCTACAAATAGAGAGGTTTTCTCTCATTTTTTTATTATCGAATTCTTCCCTTCTTTTGCATACATTTCTTACAAAACAAAATCTATCGATAGTGTCTGTGTGTGTGATTCGTTGCTGTCATTTTGAGTTCGTTGAAATTATCGAAGTTTGAGGTACCGCTACTTCTATAATGGTTAATCCGTTTTATCTTGGAAGGAATTAATCTGCAACCTCGGGTACTTGAGGGGATTAAATTTCTTAAGGACACACAGTGGGTTCTGTGGACTCGAATAGTTCTTTGTGATTTTCTTTTCATCTTTTATTATTTCTGGTTTGCTAATTTAAATACAGGAGATAACAATCTTAAGAAATTTAAAAAGTTTCTGTATTTGAGGTTTCTGGAGATTAAAATCTTTATGGTTTTCTACTCTGTTTGAATTTCTAAAATTCATTCGATTAACGATTAAAAGAACATAAAAACTTTATCGTTACATCAGAAACAGTCTGTGTAAGGATTTATTCTTTACTGTTAGTATTTTACATACTAAAATTGTCTACCATTTGTGACAGAAAAAAATAATAAAAAAAATGACTAATTCAAGTCAAGCAAATGTTGGAACAGTAAGTGCTACAACAACATCGGTTGCACCCAATTGTTCAACTGCTGCCTTAGCACCGGCTGAGAAACCTGCAAAGTTTTCTGGAGTCGACTTCAAGAGATGCCAACAAAAAATGTTCTTCTATCTGACTACATTGAGTCTGCAGAGGTTCATTAATGAAAACGTTCCTATTATGTCGGATGAAACTCCGTCTGAAGAACAATTCTTGGTAACAGAAGCATGGACACATTCTGATTTTTTGTGTAAAAATTATATTTTGAGTGGCCTGCAGGATGATCTGTACAATGTGTCCAGTAATGTCAAAACCTCAAAAGAACTCTGGGATGCTTTAGAAAAGAAGTATAAAACAGAGGATGCCGGAATGAAAAAGTTCATTGTGGCAAAGTTTCTGGACTATAAGATGATAGACAGTAAGACCGTCGTCACCCAAGTTCAAGAACTGCAGGTCATAATTCATGATCTCCTTGCTGAAGGTATAAATTTATTTAATACCTATGTTGGAAATATTAAGTTTATTCTTAATACTCACATAATTTTTAATGTAGGATTAGTTGTGAATGATGCTTTCCAAGTGGCTGCCATTATTGAGAAGTTACCGCCATTGTAGAAGGACTTCAAAAACTACTTGAAACATAAACGCAAGGAGATGACTGTTGAAGATCTCATGGTAAGGCTAAGAATTGAAGAGGATAACAATGCCGCAGAAAAGAGGTCACGTGGTAATTCAGCAACATTTGGGATAAATATTGTTGAAGAAGATCCCACAAAATCAAAGAAAAGAAAGAAAGCATCTGGTCTAAAGAACAATCCTCCTAAGAAGAAGTTCAATGGAAGTTGCTTCAATTGTGACAAACGTGGTCATAAGGCTACTGAATGTCGGGGTCCCAAGAAGGACAAGAAGAAGGATCAAGCAAATTTGGCTGAATCCAAATGAGAGATGGACGATCTTTGTGCAATGCTTTCAGAATGCAATTTGGTTGAAAATCCAAGAGAGTGGTGGATAGATTCTGGTGCCTCATGCCATGTGTGTACCAACAAAGAATTATTTTCATCATATACTCCAGCACCTACAGACGAGAAGTTGTTTATGGCAAACTTCACTGTTGCAAAGGTAGAAGGAACTGGCAAAATCCTTTTAAAGATGACATCGGGCAAGGTGGTGACTTTGAACAGGGTCTCGTATGTTCCGGAATTGCGAAAGAACTTAGTTTCTATACCAGTTCTGACTAAGAACGGATTCAAATGTGTATTTGTTTCTGATAAAGTTGTATTCAGTAAGAATGAAATGTATGTAGGAAAAGGTTACCTCACTGAGGGCCTCTTTAAACTCAATGTAATTGCAGTCGATATGAATAAAAATTCTGCTTCTTCTTACTTGCTTGAGTCTAAATGTTTATGGCATGAACGTTTGGGACACGTTAATAACAAAACCCTGCGAAAATTGATTAACTTAAATGTTTTGCCTAAATTTGAGTGCAATAAATCAAAATGTCAAGTTTGCGTTGAATCTAAGTATGCTAAGCATCCTTATAAATCTGTTGAAAGGAATTCATATCCCTTAGAACTGATTCACACTAATATTAGTGACATGAAGGCAACACCAACACGTGGTGGAAAAAAGTATTTCATAACTTTTATTGACGATTGCACTAGATATTGTTATGTCTATTTGCTAAATGGTAAGGATGAAGCAATAGACGTATTTAGGAAATATAAGACTGAAGTTGAAAATCAGTTGGATAGAAAGATCAAAATGATCAGAAGTGATAGAGGTGGAGAATATGAATCTCCATTTGCAGAAATATGTTTGGAAAATGGAATAATCCATCAAACTACTGCTCCTTACTCTCCCCAATCTAATGGAATTGCGGAACGGAAAAATCGAACTTTAAAGGAAATGATGAATGCCTTACTTATAAGTTCAGGTTTACCACAAAACTTGTGGGGGGAAGCTATCCTTACAGCAAATCGAATACTCAATAGAGTGCCTCACACAAAGACACATGTTATTCCATATGAGAAATGGAAAGGTAGAAAACCCAACTTGAAATATTTCAAAGTGTGGGGGTGTCTAGCCAAACTTCAGGTTCCTATACCTAAGAGAGTGAAAATAGGGCCTAAGACTGTGGATTGTGTATTCATTGGATATGCCACAAATAGTAAGGCATGTCGATTTTTGGTTCATAAGTCCAAACATCCAGATATTCATGACAATACGGTAATGGAATCAGATAATGCTGAATTTTTTGAACATATCTATCCGTATAAAACTAGACTTGAGTCATCTAGTGGGGGGTCTAAACAACCTCGAGAAGAACCAAAAGATAATGAAACCAATGAAGAGAGTTTAAGGCGCAGTAAACGTCAAAGGACAGCTACGTCATTTGGATTTGATTTTGTAACATTCCTACTTGAAAGTGAGCCTCAAACATTCAAGGAAGCGATGTTGTCTAGTGACTCAACCTCTTGGAAGGAGGCTGTCAATAGTGAGATTGAATCAATCTTAAGCAATCATACCTGGGAGTTGGTTGATCTTCCTCTAGGGAACAAACCCTTGGGTTCAAAATGGATCTTCAAAAAGAAGATGAAAGATGATGGAACTATTGACAAATACAATGCAAGACTTGTTGTCAAAGGCTTTAGACAAAAAAAAAGGTCTTGATTATTTTGACACATACTCGCCAGTAACTAGGATTACTTCAATTCGGATGTTAATTGCCCTAGCTGCAGTAGACAGTCTTGAAATCCATCAAATGGATGTGAAAACCGCTTTCTTAAATGGAGAGCTAGAGGAAGAGATCTACATGGAACAACCTGAAGGCTTCATAGTTTCCGGTAAAGAAAAGAAAGTATGCAAACTTGTTAAGTCACTTTATGGACTAAAACAAGCACCAAAACAATGGCATGCAAAGTTTGATCAAACCATGTTGGCAAATGGATTTAAGATCAATGAGTGTGATAAATGTGTTTACATAATTAAAGACACTCCGAATCAGGAAGTTATTGTATGCCTATATGTGGATGACATATTGATAATGAGCAAGGACATTGCCAATATAAAAGCTACTAAGTGCATGCTAGCTAGTAAGTTTGATATGAAAGATCTAGGAGTTGCCAATTTGATATTGGGAATTAAGATTCACAAAACTCCTAATGGTCAAGCATTTTCTCAATCTCATTATATTCAAAAGGTACTTGAAAAGTTCAAGTATTTGAATTTCAAAAAGGCAAAGACCCCAATTGATGTGAACCTTAATCTTGCAAAGAATAAAGGTGAAAGTCAGTCTCAATTGGATTATGCCAGAGTATTGGGAAGTTTGATGTATGTCATGAATTGTACACGATCAGACATAGCTTGCGCTATAAGTAAACTAAGTCGATACACAAGTAATCCCAATCAAAATCATTGGTTGGCAATGAAGAGAGTTTTGGGGTACTTAGAAGACACTCAAAACTATGCTTTGCATTACAACAAATATCCAGCAGTTCTTGAAGGATATAGTGATGCAAATTGGATTACTGGGTCAACTGAAACAAAATCCACGAGTGGATATGTTTTCACTATTGGTGGAGGAGCAATATCTTGGAAATTATCCAAACAAACATGTATAGCTCGCTCTACAATGGAGTCTGAATTTATCGCCTTAGAAAAGGCCGGTGAAGAAGCTGAATGGCTTCGAAATTTCTTGGAAGATATTCCGTATTGGCCCAAACCAATGGCCCCTATATGCATACACTGCGATAGTCAAGCTGCAATAGGAAGGGCTGGAAGCGTTATGTATAACGGAAAGTCTCGTCATATAAGACGAAGACATAACTCTGTTAGACAACTACTCTCTAGTGGAATTATCACAATTGACTATGTGAAGTCAAAGAATAATGTGTCGGATCCACTTACAAAAGGCCTAACTAGAGAAGGAGTTGAGAAATCATCGACGGGAATGGGACTATGGCCGAGAACAAGTCATCGTGGCGGTAACTCTACCTAGAAGACTGGAGATCCCAAGATCTAGGTTCAAGGAGATAAAACAAAGTCATAGATGACGGTTCAACATTGTCAAAAATTATTTTATATCCATTCTCATGATGAGACAATGTTCAGTAACCAGGATAAAGGCATAAGGACTTTTTTAATGGTTTCTAAGTTTGATACAGGGTATATCAAATAGTGTATCTACGGGATAACACATTTAAAAACCACCTATGTAAGTGTGAAGTGTAAGCCGCTTCAAGGAGAATCCGGTAAGGCCAGTTCTCTAAGCACTTATTAACCGAGATGTGTTCATGGCTGAAACGAACAAAACAATGAGAACCAAAAACAGTTCAAGGGTTGATTGTGTGACTTATGTTGTCTAGGTATACACCAAAGCTCGACGGTTCAAAGATATCAAATCTACCGATTGACCGAGTATATCCGATATATGTTCACTACGAAAAGTTTAAAGGGAAACCTACTTATCCAGATGCGATTAACCTTTACTTATGAATCAGACAATTTTTCATACATATGTTTTAACAATAGCCATTCCCTATTCATGTGGGGGATTGTTGGGTTTTAAAGGTGTGAACAGGAAATGAAGGGTTGTGAACTCTCCCGAAGAGTTGTGACCGTTTGAAAAGTTATGCATTTTCCAAAGTGTTGTGACCTTTCTGAAAGGTTGTTTTCTTTCTGAAAGGTTGTCTTCTTTCTAAAAGGTTGTGACCTTTACCCTTTGTTGGCTATAAATAGAGAGGTTTTCTCTCATTTTTTTATTATCGAATTCTTCCCTTCTTTTGCATACATTTCTTACAAAACAAAATCTATCGATAGTGTCTGTGTGTGTGATTCGTTGCTGTCATTTTGAGTTCGTTGAAATTATCGAAGTTTGAGGTACCGCTACTTCTTTAATGGTTAATCCGTTTTATCTTAGAAGGAATTAATCTGCAACCTCGGGTACTTGAGGGGATTAAATTTCTTAAGGACACACAGTGGGTTCTGTGGACTCGGATAGTTCTTTGTGATTTTCTTTTCATCTTTTATTATTTCTGATTTGCTAATTTAAATACAGGAGATAACAATGTGTACATTCTATCCTCGCGATCTCACTTGTGGGATTGTGTTGGATATGTCATTATTGTCAAGTGGGGTCATGTTTTGATATGTCCTTTAGATGTTACTACGTAAGTCCCAATTTTAGTGTGGTAGTTTGACTGAGAATAGAAGTTGAATAAATAAAGGGAGACTTATGAATCTTGTGGTCTGATGTGTAGTCCTTTTAATCTTGTTGTTTTAAACTTGTCATATCAGATGTTGGAAGACACTTAGATTGGAACGGAGGGAGTAAAAGTTTCAGTTGTTGCTAGCTTGCCTGTCCTTCATTAGAGTGTGATTGTGGTAAAGTGGATTCATTGCTTAAATTGCTTCCTTTGGGTTCATATTTTCGGTTTCACCTATTGTATTTATTACTGAAAATCATAGAACTTCTTAACTGATATTTCATAGGAGAAAGCTAGCAGTCTATATCCATTTTCCATAGGGAAAGCATGAGTTGTCTCGGGCCGAATTGACTAATCTATAAGGTGACTTATCCATATATGAGAGCTCCTGGTGTGATTTACGAATGGTAGGCTTGGTTTAGGAATATCAAAAACAAATGTAAAAAATCGTCCATTTGTTTTTTTTCCTAAGATTAAAACTTAAGGTAGTCATGAGGTGATCATTTTTTATAATGTTCTTCAAGTTTTAGAAAATATGGTTGTTACTAACTTGCTTTAGAAAAGGTAGGATAAAAGATGAAATGTGATTTTTAAATAATAAATAAAGATAGAATGAGAAGAAAATATTAAGGTAACAAAGTGATCACACCAAATCGATCGTTATATAATGATTGATTTAAACGATACGATACAGTAGAATATAATTAATACCAACAAACATTGTATTTAAACTTATAGTATAGTAAACTGGCATGCTATCAACTTAGTTCATTTTGACTTGTCCTCTAAAATGGAGTAGGAAATTGGAGGAGGTCTTTGTCATTAATGAAAACAGACATATCTTGTTCATTCAAATTTACTAAGGCTTCAACTCCTCTGTCATGATCATCTGGTGTATTCATTAAGATAAAATGTTGCTACCTGGACCACTTCCTTTGCTTGCTGCAGACTTCCCAAGTCCAAAATCTATTTATACAATATCATATATAGTCATACATACATTATAAATACATAACTATATGCTATTATACAATATCGATACATTAAATAACTATTTATACAATATCATACATAACATATAATTTGTTATATATACATGCGGCCATTTTTGCTGATTTTCTTGGTCATCTATACAGTTATGTAAGAAGACTTTCTATTTCTAAACCTCGTAGATTTTGGAGCTGTTAGTTTGGACTTGGTCCATTGCTTCACCCAAATCCAACCTAATCTGCGATTTGATAGGATTGAGCTCAAAAAAATTGAAAGTTCATTTAAGAACGAAATTATTTAGCCTAACATAAATAAGTTCGTCGACTCGTGAGGCTTAATCAAGATTGGACTGGTCTATATTATCTTTCTTTTTTTATTTTTTATTTTAAAATTGATGTAAAAATTCGTTTATGAATTATGTTGGGATGATTAAATTTCGAATTCAAAGTTAAAAACATCACTTTTTTTCTTTAAAATACAGAAAGGGTCATTCAATTTTTGGTTTAATCAAAAGGGACACTTCGCTAGAGAAGGAGCGAGATATGTTTGTGCTATAACTATCGTTAACGGCATAAAAAAATTGATCATCTCGCTGACTTACGAGCGATTTTCTCTTTTATTTTATCTTTTTTTCTCGCTACTTATGAGCGATTTGCTCTCTATTTTTTCCCCCAAAAATCACTCCGCACCAAGCGAGTTTGTAAGTTTTTTTTTGTTATTCTCGCTTCACACTGAGCGAGTTCTCAACTTCCTCACAGTAACCCCGTCATTAATTTTCATTTAAATAACGATAAAAAACTTTCTAGTAATATAGACAATATTTTTATTTATTAGTAATATTTTTTTATAAATTGAAGTAGGATGAATATTTTTTAATGAAAAAAATCATTATTTAGGAAAAGAGTGTGTTTTAAAAAAAGTGAAATAATATATTTAATTGAAAAAAGACGATTTTGACTTATTAAGTAACAATAAGAGCATTTTTAGATCAATTATTAGAGACAATGGTATTTTTGGATCAAACTAGTAACTGGGAATATTTTTATTCATTTTACATTATTTAAGAGCATATTTAACTTTGTTCCGTTAATTAGGTCATCACAAAATCCAGAAAAAAAGTTCTCTTCCAACACATGTTTCCAAAACAGAAAGAATTTAAACATTGAACAAACAAAACATAAGAAAAAACAGAATGTTGAAATAATCCAAGTTGATTGATGCTTGGAGAAGCCAAGTTGATGAAGGTGAATGTCTCCAATTGACAGCTTCTTCTCTGTTGATTTAACACAAATATTATTTATATAAAAGAGAGAAAAAAAGTTTAAAATGCCCTTAAACTATGTGAAAAGAATAAAAGTATCTTCCGTTTGTAGTTTGATCCAAAATACTTTTATTGTTAATACTTTGGTCCAAAAATGTTATTTAATGGGTCAAAAATGTTCATTTTCCAAATAAATATATTATTATTTTCTTTTTAACACATTCTTTTTCTAATAATTTTAAAAAAAGTTAGCAAATATTTATCTTACTTCAATTCAGAAAAAAATAAAAAATGAAAATATTTCTTATTTTATTATCATTATTTTTTATCATTATATAAACATAAATTGATGATGGATATACTATATATATATATATATATATATTATCTGTCGAAAGGGTACATGAAGTTATTCTATTTTAATTGATAAAATGAGATTAAGAAGAAAACAAAATATTTCTTACATTTTTATTTGTTAAAGTGATTTTTAGAAGAAAGAAAACAAGAATAGTGTTCTTTAATAATATTTTAATTAGGAAGACGATGTGTTTAAAAAGAAAAAATAATATATTTATTCGAAAAAAGACATTTTGTAACTATAAGGGCATTTCTGGACCAAAGTATTGACTGCAAGAGCATTTTTGAACCAAAGTATTAATAGTAATGACATTTTTAAGTCAAACTATAAACGAATGACATTTTTGTTTCTTTCACGTAATTTAAGGGTATTTTTGACCATTTTCACTATAAAAGAGGAACAAAAAATGCTAAATTGTGGACAAGAGAGAGTGCCATATACTATTTTTAATTTCATTTTAGCATATAAAGCATTGTCTTAAATGTGGATAAGTAAGAGAACATACAGTAGACCAATTAATTAAAACATCACAAAATCGTTTTTGGCAAAAACTTTATGTTCAAACCAATTACACTCACTCAAAAAGCTTAAAACAATAACAAGAAATCAACACTAAAACCACTCAATTAATAACCAATGTGCTTGGCAGAAATGCCCCCATCAATACCTCTACGATCATGAAGACATGATATATATATATATATATGCTTGAAAAGCTTCACCAAAAGTAATGCTAGTTAGGGTATTAAATGTTGTTAGCTTATATATGTCCACCATAGGTCAATGGACTAGGTTCCTTGACAAAGTTAAGAACAATACCAAAAGTAATGCTTAAAGTAAAGGACAAGGATGTTTATGTGGAAACATCCTTGCTCAGAAGATAAATGTTGAGAGAGAAGACTTTTGCATTTCAAAAATCATGTTTGCGAAAACTAGGTTATTTCTTATCAAAGTGATCAATATAAGATGGACAAACACAGCCTAGTGTAACTCCATTGGCTGAGAACTCTGCACCTCTTTTCTCGTGCTCACCAATCACCACAGTTGTGGCGGTTTTATTGTTGTTCCATGTTGTCTGTCTTGTATGTCTGTCGCTCATGGGATCAGGTACCTGTAACACCTTGCTTTCGGAAAGAACTAGAATTAGAAAGAAGCCTTATTTTTAGAAATAATCAAATTTGGAAAGTTTGACCAAGTTAAGTTAAGTATGAGTTTTGGGTCAACTTCAAACGACCATAACTCCTAGCTCATCATGAGTTAGGTGTGCTTTCAGATACTGTAGGAAAGATCGTTGAATTGTCTTTTCAACGCCTCCAAGTTTTCTCAATTTCGAGTTCGTATAAGGGAGATATGCTCATTTGAAGTTGGGTTGTCTTTGTCTAGCTAAGAAAAGTAAAAACGGGATTTTAAAAGGGTATTTTGGTCTTTTCCATACCCAATTGATTTAATTCGTTTTTAGTGAATTAATTAGGGTCTAAACTGATTTGGTTCATTTTATGCTTTCACAAAAGAGTTAGGGCTTTGAGAGAAGAGAAAGAAGAGGAGAAGAAGCAAGGATTCGTCAATTTCGTGGAGAATTGCTTGTGGATTTCGCCAAGGGTTAATCCCTACGAGGTATGTGAGTCTTTCATTGCATTGGGTTCGTTCACCCATGCGCCAATCATGTTTATTTCAGCAAAGTTCGTTCTAGAAAGTTGAAAGTTGATGAATCTTGAATGATGTTCTTGAAATTGGCCTTCATTCTTGAGTTAGGTTGAGATTAAGGGGTTCGTTGAGGTTAAAATGTTGTTTTCTTGAGTTGTTTGGGTTAGATTCTTGTGTATACATATTGGGTATCTAAATCTAAAGGGAATTTGAGAAAAAGAATCTAGTTTAGGTGAATTGGGACCGGAAAACGAAGAAGAAAAAAGTCGGGCAAATCTGATGCCCTTGTCCGCGTCACGCACCCGTCCCATAATTTCACAGTAATTTTCTTCGCTTCGCGGAGCGGTCACGGACCGTTCTGCCTCAAAAATTATTTTCGCGATCAAAAATTTAAATACATCTCCGCGTCACGGACCTACTATCAAACAGTGATTTCTTGATCTTTTCTCATGTTTAGCTATCTAGAAACACTCCTAAACATCAGGAGACCTTTCCTATCACAAATCACAATCCTTGAATCCATAATTCAATTCAAGGAAAGTTAAAAGTCAAGTTAAGAGAAGTTAAGAGTGTCAAGAGAAGTCAAGAGTCAAGTTAAGAGAAGTTCATAAAGTATTTCGAAAGTCTTTCACAAATGTTTTAACTTTGTTTTAAGACTTAAGTTTTGAGTTGAGTAAATTAAGATTAAAATTTGAAGTTCATGTCTTCAAAAGAGTATATCGAGACTATGTATTCCCAAAGAGTAAAATATTTTCACATTTGAAGAAGAAAGGAAACCTTGATTTCCAAAAGAGCCTTTGAGCTAGTTTTCAGTTAAAGAGTAAATGTTTTCACATTTGAGCAAGGAAGGGAACATCTATTCCAAGAGAGATTTTAAACTAAGTTTTTGAGTAATTATCTCAAACCAAAGAAAAAGTTTTGTTTTTACAAAAATATGAGCTAAGTATATTTTGGGAGTAGTATTGAGCACCGATATGGGGACGACTTTGAGTTCACATAATTCAAAGTCTCCATAAACCATGTAGCCATCATGGGTAGTAAAGGATCATACTTTTTAGATGATTCCTTAAGTGCTTTTTTAGAATAGACTAGTGGATCCACTTAGTTAAGGCGTTCTATATGACGGCAAAGTATAAGACAGTTCTAGCAGCGTGGGCAAGACGTTGTATCACCACATAGGCTCATAGTGGTGGTTGTCGGTTAGAGAATCTCCCACAGAAACTATATTATTTTATTATACAAGTACAATTGAGTTTGTTACTGCATTTCTTTAACGAACTAAGTTGCTTTCTACTGTTTTAAAAGTTTTATGTATATTGCATATGTTTTATTGCTTTATATTGAGTTAAGTTATTCAGGAGTTGAGTAAAGACAAGGTAAGTGTTCCTTTCAGATTCTTTTCAAGCTTAAGTTATGTTTAGCATTCCAACTCGCATACTCATACATTCAATGTACTGATGCCAGTTGGCCTGCATCATCTTATGATGCAGACGCAGGTAACTAGGATCAACATCCAGCGCCATATTGATTAGGTTGAGCACTCAAAGTCTGGTGGTGAGCCTCTTTGCTTTTCGGAGGATCCTTTTTATTGCTTTCAGTATTTTAGTTCATTAGGATGTCGAGGGTCTTGTCCCGACATCCATCTCAGTTTTAGAGGCTTCATAGATAGACATTCAGTTAGTTCATTTGTCTTTACCTTGTTGTTGACTTGTGTTCAGATTTGAGTTGCCACTTTTGCTAAGTTAAATGTTTATTTCTAAAACATTATGAGTTTAGTTTGAAACAGTTGAGTTATCTTGCATTTGAGTTCTTTTCTTAATGCTTAAAGTCTTCATAATATAACAAATACTATCTAGTAATTATGTTTTATCATTTACCCTACATTTATTATAATAGATTTATCACGCATCCTACTTTTCGTGTAGTTTGTCCTTCAAATTATCGATGTGTGACAACATGTAGTGACCGAAAAATAATATATTCTATTAGATATTGTATTCATCAAAACGATAAAATACAATATAATACAACATATCATCATATAATATAATATAATATAATACAATATAAAATAATACTATAAGAACCATCCAAACAAAGTGTAAATCAAGAATCAAGATATAAGCAAGACTGCCAAAAATTGGACGATCAATACGAAAGTAATATATATGCACTACTTCTTTGCCGGCATATGCATTGGTTAAAAACCAATGGAGGCGTGTTGGTACAACAAAAGTCATATTTCATCCTAAATGATTTTCTAAAAAATTATTGTTCTCCAAAAATATTTGTTTAGAAAATGTTCTATGATGTTTAACCCGCCGGTGAGTGAAAAGTAATTTTTTAGAAAAAGAAAATATAAAGTTTATTCATAATAATATCTAAGTATTAATTAAAGTAGTATGAAAAAAACAGTGAGAAAAGTTGTTTCTCCCCTTTTAGTAGAAAATTACTAACAAACACGAATGTTTCCCTAGGAATATAATATAGCAATAGCAATAATATATTCAGTAAATTAAAGCTGCATAATTAGTGGAGTGTATGCAGACGTTAACTCTACCGATCTATATGTTTGGCTAAAATCCTCTTGGAATTTACATCCAGTTTTAATCTAAATGAAACAGAAAGCTGTATCTTTTTTTTAAGGAAAAAAAAAAAGGAAACTATATCGAAGGATGGTAGTAAATGTTAGATCAGATTGACTGTCTGGACAACTCTGAAATGTATAGCCTGAGAATAGTTTTGTGGCCTCAAATGGTATCGACTTTGAAGGGCTAAACTTTCTCATCATTTAGGTCCTCTATTCATTTTTCTCTGCTCGTTTCTCAGCCACTCAATTTCATCTCTGAGATTTGTTCTCAGTTTGCATGAGGAAATCACCCAATTTTTGAACTGCAAATGACAGAATGGCATCAGCCATCTTTAGGAATAACTAGTTTTGATTGAAAAAAAAGAGAAAGTTGTATATTGGAATACAAGTTAAAAAGTGGGATATGGAGATCATACACACTCAGAAGCAGTAGCTATAAAAGTAAAACCTCAATAATGTGTTCAAAGGGTCCACTTATCGCTTATGTGATTAAAGTTTAGAAAAAACGAAACATGACCATATGTGGTTTCTGAAAGCGACGTAAAATGATATTGATGATGGAGTAGGAAAATTGACATTGTCGGTTGAGAATATAACCAAATATAATTACAGGCTAAGGCATGGACAAAAAATCTGCACTAAGGAAAAGTTGAAGTTGAATACGAAGAAATAATTGCTCTTGTGAACAAGCCAAGGCAGCGAATAATGATGGTGATCGTCAATATTTAGATATGATGATTCCTAATTGTTGTGATAATGGTGGTTAGTGGTATTAGATAATAATTTTTTTTTTATCGCTTATCCAAATTTAAAATCCAACGACTTTCTTATATACTCCTTTTGTTCACTTTTACTTGTCATATTTTTTTAAAATAGATTTTTATTTTTACTTATCACTTTTGCCGTACTAAAAAAAGACAATTGAAGTATATTTTTTCGTGTTTACCCTCAACATTAAATACTCTTTCTTCAAGTCATTTTTCAAGACTTAATAGTAAATATCATTTAATAGGGAATAGCTTTGTAAAATACTCATATCAATAATTATTTTCGTAATGAGTGTGCTAAGTCAAAATGAGATAAGTAAAAGTGAACGGAAGAGTAATAGCTTTATTTTGCACCCTATTTTTCATGAAGTTTATCCATTAAATTACTGATATGTACCAGTATATAATAACGAAAAACAATACAATCTATTTAAATATTATATTCATAAAAAAATAATATACAACATAACATCATATAAATTATAACATAATATCAAAGTACAGAAAACACTGCACCACTAAATGTCCAGTTTAAAAAATCAAGAGATAATTTACATTTTCTGTTTATTTTACACTTGATATTAAATATTATTTATCATTTAATACATTTCTCAAATGATTAAATTTAATAAAGTCAAAGGATAAAATAGTACATCCTCCGTCCCATTTTATGTGGCACCATTTCCTTTTTGGTCAATCCAAAAAAGAATGCCACATTTCCTTATATGGTAAGTATTTAAAGGTACAATTCCTCTTTTACCCTTGTTGGTCCCACTTAATCTTAAAGATAGTACTCCAATACATTTATGAGGAGAGAGAAAAGTTGACTATTTTTTGAAGAGGTAATTTGGTAAACATTTCAAAGTCTTCATTTTTTTCTTAAACTCCGTGTCTGATCAAATGTTGCCACATAAAATGTAGCGAAGGGAGAAATAATTTAATGTTTCTTAAGGGGTGTGTCAAGTCGATAATGGACAACTATTGTTGGACAGATGGAGTATTTTTGTCATTTCACAAAATCAATGCATAAATGACATTATTCTTCCTATTTTATCCTTGAGAGTTATTAGCATTAAAAATATGGATTTGACCAACATAGAAAAATTAAATGATTAATCCATGTTCATTGGTCAACTAATTTATGTTCAATTATTGAAAACTTTACTTCAAAAGAATACTAAATAAGGCTACAATGGTAAACTTACATAGTTTTTTAAGGGACGTGAATACTATATTATGATTGTTATTGTTATTATTATTGTTGTTGTTGTTGTTGTTGTTGTTGTTGTTGTTGTTGTTGTTGTCGTTGTAACAGTGACCTGACGGTAGTCCACCCAGTCGTAGATCTAGCAAGTCAAGTATCCTTAAGCTAGCGGTAGTCCGCTTGAGAAAGAATCGAAATACACAAGAATTTTGGCATAGTTTCTCAGACTACATGGTGCTTCTTTTACCTGAGCAAAGGGTTGGTTAAGAGTCTAATACATACTCTTGTTGAGCCCATGTGTCACGGCAGCTCTAACCGGGTATAAGGGCACCCTACTTACCAAACTCCTTTTTCAGGCTAAAAACCACGGCTAGCTAGACGTAGCCACTAAGGCAAAGCCAATAAGAGTAGTACTAAATCCGACTGTACCTCAATCCCAGAACCAGGTTGAGAAGCCATACTAAAATTCCTTTATATTTAAATAAAGCTTAGATCTGTTCATGGTCTATATAGGAGAGAATTTAGTTATTCGATATAGATATAAGATCTTTAGCCTGACATAGTCCTAGCTAGGAGAGACGTACTAAAAAGGAAGACTAAAAAATTTACCTTATAAAGGACGTTGTCTCCAAGCTTAAGTAACTCTGAAAAACTGACCGATTTATTTATATGAAGATCAGAACAGTGCTCAAAGAGAGTCTTTAGAAGAGATTTACAACTATGGAAAAAAGAGAGTGATTACAAATTTTTTTGATGCTCTTCTCTAAAGAAAGACTAGGACTTATATAGACAAAATTAAAAGACACAAGAAATCTATATACAGTGAAACAGTAAATCTTTTGTTGAGTAGGCCTGTCTTCACATGGTTATGTTTCCATTTGTCATGTTTTTGCCTTTATCTAAGGCTTTCATTTGTTGTAGGAAATCTTCTGCATCTCGCAATTATGTGGCCGACAATATATTATCTGACTCAGCATGCTGTGATTCTTCTACATCATTGCTAGTTTCAATTCTCATTAAGGTGTCTGATTTATCTATCTGAGTTATAGTTTGAAGTAAATTTTTTCTTACTTCTTCCAAATAATCTTGAATCATTTTTTCTTTATCTCCCTCTTGAAAAGAGATTCTCCTGCCAATATGGCGTACGGAGTTGTCAACAATTTTTGTTGGCTGGACTATATTATAATCGTCAATTTTTTCTCTAATTGAATCTAGAAGTTCTTGACCAATTAATTGTTTGGTCTTAGGATCCAGTTTCATAAGTTTATCCCAGAAATTGTTGTAGTAGGTCCTGTAGAGGCAAGGAATATTTTCCTTGGTGAACCCTACTTCAGGCGTCCATTTGTGTATCCGTGGGATTGAGAATTCAATGAAAAAATAGATTTGATCTATCCTTTTTAACCAGCACACGTGATCTTCATGATATAATCTATTCAAATCCGGTGATACTTTAGTCCATTCTTTATATAAGCTTAGGAATGGTTCTGGTAAAATCTAAATAGTTGGACCGTGGTATGACCACCAGTTTATGAACCAATTCAGAATTGGCTCTGCAAAATTATTTGCACACACTTTTATGAACCAAGTGTGTTTATGCTTATCATTGTTGTAATAAGTACTTTATCAAATGCTCGGATATAATCCCAATAAGTAAAATTCAATCGAGTATTGTTGAGACTTATTAGCATCTCTTTTATGGCTGACATGCCCTAATCTTCAACATATATGATATGTTTAATAATGATTTTAGAGAAGTTATAACTCTTCTCTTGTGGGTTATGACCCATACATGAAAAGTGCTGAAATTATGCACCTGCTGAACTTATTAATATCTCTCTTTAATATGAGCGAGTCTTATATGATTCTCCGAAATAATATAATCCGTTAACGAGGTACCGTTGGAATATCTTCCAGGGTTCATTCTTTTGTTGAAGATCAAAATTTTCTAAAAGAAATATCATTTCTTTTTTCTGCAATTTTTCGTAGTATTTGATATCATCAGAATCCTCTCTTACCACAAAAACAAGAGTATCCTTTTGCTTCTTGCCTCTAGGTAGGCCTGTATATGAGCATACAATGGACTGTCTTTTGGAATATCTTCCAAATTAACCAACTGTTGTGAACTGGATAAAGACTCTTCTTGGGAAGAAAATTTTTTATTGATCAGAGTCTTTTTTTCCGCATGTATGACTGGGGAATTTGATTCGGATCTGTATGACGACCCTTGTGATGACCTGGCTATGGCTCTGTATGATGGATTACCATAATTGCCTCTGCTCGGGGCTGTTCTTCCCCTTTTTCTTCCTTTAATCTGAATCCAAGGTGGATCTATCCTGCAAACGTAGCACTCTTTTGTTATCATTTAGAGAAATAATCTGTCAAATAATCATCTGAATAATATTCTATAAGAATATGAGGAAAATCTTCATTTAAGATTTTATCAACAATTTTTGTAATGATATGATTTTCATATCTCTGGGTAAAGGTTCGAGAACTCTTAGTATAGCAACGAGAGATTCGTTATCAAGAAAAGTTTAGAAAAATATGATTATTGAATATATTCTCTGGATAAGAAATCTGGTAAAGAGTTATTAACTCCCTTTTTATACTGAATTTCGAAATCGAAAGGGGCTAATTGCGCTTGCCACCTAGCGTATATCAATTTCGAAGCATCGTGCTTGAAATCTTTGTCAAACATAAATTTGACCGATTGAGCATCAGTTTTTATCAAAAACTTCAGTTGTATAGATCATCCTGAAATTTTAGAACTCACTTAACAATGGTTAACATTTCATGTGCCACTGTCGCATATTTCATCTGGGCTTTATTCCATTTTCCTGAATGAAACCTAATCAAATATTTGCTTTTGTCATAGGGATTAATCTATTTGAGAGTCCCACTATATCCAATGTTGGACGCATCCGTCTCAATAATATTTTGCCAAGAAGGGTTGGCAAAAGCTAAGCATGGTTGTGATTGTACTCGCCGCTTGATTTCTTTTACCAAGTTGGTAAGATTCTCAGTCCAATGAGACTTATGATCCTTCTTCAGTCTGTCATATACCGAGGCTAAGTCTCTAGAGAGATGTTTGTAAAATGGGGACATATAATTTAAACTTCCCAAAAATCTCTGTAGCTGAGTCTTGTCTGTAATACTACAAAGGAATTGTAATACTACAAAGTACGGGCAAGATGGAGATTGTGCAGATAGTGCTAAACTTCGTAGTGCAAAATCTGTTTTTCCAACAAAATAACTTCAAACAAATTTCATACAAATAATGAAACATACAATATGAAGTTAAATAATTTCTGGAAACAAAAATTCATCTAATCAACAAGATGAAAGGAAGAAGAGTCAAGTCCTCTGAATTTACAGAGTTTTCATAAGGAAATTATTCCCCTCAAGTACCCGAGGTTATGGAATATATTCTCCCAGGATAAAATGACTCACGACAAACAAATAGCGGTACCTCAAATTTGTTGTTCAGTGAACCACTCAATGGCTTGTAATTACACTTGAAGTTTTTGGAAAAGCAAAAACCTTTTTCTTACTATGTAGTATTTTTCTTCTTGTAAACTTGTTTCAAAAAGTTGTACCAATCTTTGAGAAAGATTCAGATATTTATAGCCTATAGGTGAGCATAATGATTCAGGCATGATATGTGAAAAGGTAGTCTAGAAATACGAAAGGTTGCATTCATCTATCATGAGTATTCATGAATGAAATAACTTCATTCATACTTGCAGCACTTTCACATTTGTAATTCACCAATCTTTATTCTATGTACCATTATCTATTCACACATTATACAATGAACCCAACAACCCCCCACATGAATGGGAATGGCTATAACACGAAAGATAGATATACACGGACTAGTGTGTGATTACAAACAAAGACTAGTTGCATCGGGATAAGTGAGTTTCCCTTTGAACTTTCCGTAGTGAACTTATATCAGATGCACTAGATCAATCCGTAGATGCGATATCTTTGAACCGTCGAACTTGAATGTACACCTAGAAAATATAAGTCACACAACCAACCTTTTACCATTTATGGTTCTCACGGTTTTGTTCGTTTCAGCCATGAACACTTCCTGATTTCATGAAAGCTTAGAGAATCGGTCTTTACTAACATTCTCCTTGAAGCCCAACTTCACTCCCACATAGGTGATTCCTAAATGTTTACTCCCGTAGAGAAACTATTTGGTCATGCCTTGCCAAACTTAGAAACCATTAAAAAAACTTCAATATAAGATTTATCCTTGGTTACTAAACATTGTCTTCATCATGAGAATGAGTTAGATTATTTGACAATGTTGGACCGTCAAACACAACTTTATTTGATCTCTTTGAACCTAGCTCTTGGGATCTCCAGTCTTCTAGGTAGAGTTACCATCATGCTCGACTTGTCTTAGGCCTTAAACCCATCTTCTTAGATAACCTTTCAACTCCCTCTCTAGTTAGGCCTTTTGTAAGTGGATCTGATACATTATCTTTTGACCTTACATAGTTGATTGTGATAATTCCACTAGAAAGTAGTTCTCTAACGGTATTTTGTCTCCGTGTAATGTAACGAGATTTACCGTTATACATCATGCTCCCTGCCCTACCAATTGCAGTCTGACTATCACAATGTATGCATACAAGCGTCAATGGTTTAGGCCAATACGGAATATCTTCCAAGAAATTCGGGGTCATTCAGCTTCTTCACCATTTTATCTAAAGCGATAAATTCATATTCCATAGTGAAGCGAGCAATACATGTCTATTTGGATTATTTCCAAGAGACTGCTCCACCACCAAGAGTAAATACATATCCACTTGTGGATTTTACTTCATCTGATTCGATGATCCAATTTGCATCACTATATCTTTCAATTACTGCTGGATATTTGTCATAATGCAAAGCATAGTTTTGAGTATGTTTTAAATACCCTAAAACTCTCTTCATTGTCATCCAATGAGTTTGATTGGGTTTGCTCGTGTACCGACTCAACTTACTAATAGCACATGTTATATCTGGTCGTGTACAATTCATGAGATACATCAAACTTCTCAACACTCTCACATAGTCCAATTGTGAGTCACTTTCATCTTTATTCTTTCGAAGTGCAAAGCTCACGTCTATTGGAGTCTTGACAATATTGAAATCCAAATACTTGAACTTGTCAATTACTTTTTCAATATAATGTGACTTTGACAAAACCAAACCTTGTGGAATTCGAAGAATTTTTATTCCCAATACAACATCTGTCACTCCAAAGTCTTTCATTTCAAATCTACTAGTAAGCATTTGCTTAGTAGCATTTATGTCAGCTAAGTCTCTACTAATGATTAACAAATCATCCACATACAAACAAACAATGAGATTTGGAGTGTCCTTAATATAAACACATTTGTCACACTCATTAATCTTAAGTCTGTTTGCCAACATTGTTTGATCAAACTTTGCATGCCATTGTTTGGGTGCTTGTTTCAGTCCATAAAGTGACTTCACAAGTTTGCACACTTTTCTTTCTTTACCAGGAACTACAAGCCCCTCGAGTTGTTCCATGTAAATTTCTTACTCTAACTCTCTATTTTAAAAATTTGTTTTGACATCTATTTGATTAATTTCAAGATCATATACTGCTGCTAATGCAACTAATATTTGAATAGATGTAATCCTTGTCACTGGCGAGTATGTATCAAAGTAATCAAGGCCTTCATTTTGTTTGAAGCATTTGACTATGAGTCTTGCCTTGTACTTGTCAATAGGACCATTAACCTTCATTTTCCTTTTAAAGGTCCATTTTGATCCTAGAGGCTTATTTCTCGAAGGAAGATCAACCAACTCTCAAGTATGGTTATTCAAGATTGATTCAATCTCACTATTGACATCTTCTTTCCAAAAATATGAATCTGCAGAGGACATTGCTTCCTGTAAGGTTTGAGGCTCATTGTCAATGGGAAATGTTACAATATCTTATTCGAAGGAAGTAGCAGTATTTTGACGCTTACTACGCCTTGGATTTTCTTCATTTTGTATATTTTCCATTGGTTCATCTTGAGGTTGTTTATACCCCCCACTAGACTCTTCATATCTAGCTTTATACGAGTAAATGTGTTCAAAGAATTCAACATTATCTGATTCAATTACCGTATAGTCGTGAATATGATTTGGATGTTCAGATTTATCAATAAAAAATTGGCATGCTTTACTATTTATAGCATATCCAATAAACACACAGTCCACGGTTTTTGATCTTATTTTCAAACTTTTGCATATATGAACTTGACTTTTTGCTAGACACCCCCACACTTTGAAATATTTCAAGTTGAGTTTCTTTCCTTTCCATTTTTCATACGGAATAGATTGTGTCTTGCTATGGGGCACTTCATTGAGTATTCGATTTGCTGTAAGGATAGCTTCCCCCCCCCCCCCCCCACACACACACACATTTTGTGGTAAACTTGAACTTATAAGTAAGGCATTCATCATTTCCTTCAAAATTCGATTTTTTCTTTCTGCAATCTCATTAGATTGTGGTGAATAAGGGGCAGTTGTTTGATGGATAATTTCATTTTCCAAACATATTTCCGCAAATGGAGATTCATATTCTCCACCTCTATCACTTCTTATCATTTTTATCTTTTTATCCAACTGATTTTCAACTTCAGTTTTGTGTTGCCTAAATGCTTCAATTGCTTCATGCTTACTTGATAGCAAATAAACATAACAATATCTAGTGCAATCATCACTAAAAATTATGAAATATTTGTTCCCACCATGCGTTGGTGTTGTTTTCATATCATAAATGTCCGTGTGAATCAAATCTAAAGGATTGGAATTCCTTTCAACAAATTTATAAGGATGGTTAGCAAACTTTATGTTCAACACATATTTGACATTATGTTTTATTGCACTCAAAATTAGGCAATACTTCCAAACTAATCAATTTTCGCAAGGTCTTATAATTGACATGTCCCAAACGTTCATGCCATAAACCACTCAACTCAAGCAAGTAAGTAGAACAAGAACTTTTATTGTTAGAAATAGCTATTACATTGAGCTTAAACAAGCCCTCGCAGAGATAGCCCTTTCCAACATACACTTCATTTTTACTAATTACGACTTTGTCAGGAACAAATACATCTTTGAATTCATTTTTAGTAAGAAGTGGTGTAAAAACCAAGTTCTTTCTTAATTCTGCCATGTAAATCATGTCATCACCTTCAGTAGGCACATATGATACAAAAATTTCTTTGTTGCCGAGTTTTCTCTCCTTCGTCGGAATCTCACTTATGGTGATGGAAGTTGCCTGCTCTCTTGCTCGTCGTTCCAGTGTCGCTAGTAACATTCTCATTCTTACCTTTCTTTCTTTCTTCTTTTTTCTTTTTTTTTTTGAAGAGTTTGATTATCATCTTGGAACTGTCACAAATCTGGTTCTTGTTTGTTTAAATGAGTTTCTTATTTGATGAATTTACCTTTTCTTCCTTCATTCTTAAATTTCTAGTCGAAGTCAACGTTGGTATTGTTCAATTTTTTCGCTAGTTCAAGTTTGGTTTATGTCTAAAAATTAAATTTAGTTTCTCCATCCAGTCAGTCATCATTTTGTTCAAGTTTTGCAAGTCGAATTCACAGGGGGTAAAGACTGATTTCAGGTCCTGAAAATATTAATATACGGGTCCAAGTACGAAAATACAGGTTGTCGGGGATAAAGTGGGCTTTATATAGTTAGTATGCAGTCCAATATACAAAAAATTTACTGCCCATATATGGTGGTATACACTCATTGTATACACAGATTTTTCAGGGGTAAAAAATGGGTTAAAAGACCAAATTTTTATGGAAAAATTACAAAAATCTCACCTTTTAGTTTACTTATTACCATTATCCCCTATAAGTTTTACAAATCTCCAAATCTCTCATTTTCGCGCATCAGATTAGTGTATCATGTATAAAATGTAATGTATCTTGCTTAACAATTAATATATCTTGCGCATCAGATTAATGTATCAGCGCTTCTATTATTATATCCGTTTGAGGAATTTCTGTAATTATAAACTTTTAAGGAATAGATTATAATTTTGCCTTAAAAGTATGTGATTTCTGTAATTTGCCCAATTTTTATCTTGATTTGCTACAACAGTTTCAGCTGGAAATGTAATGGGCTAAGGCCCATCTAATTCACAGCAGACCTTTAGTATTAGGACAGGTTGGACCGAATGCTCAAAATTTGACTTTATTCTTCAGCTTATCATTATTATTTCTTTATTGTATTAACTCTAATCTTTATTTGATTTGGTTTAATTAATTAAATTTTCCAAAAGATGAACTATATTCTTTATGTTAGTTTATTTTGACAAAATTTCGTTCCTTATCTACTCTTATATCCATTTGTATTTTAATCGAATATATTTTTGTCAAAACCTTTTTCAATTAATTTAATTAGTTTTCATGCTTTAATTAACCAAATCGGTCTAAATTATTTTATTTTTAAAAAAATAAAGGGATTCAAATAAATTATAATTAATTTAGTTTTTCTTAAAATCTTAATCATTTGTAAATTAATTCAAATGTTTCATTTTAGGTCCCTTTCTAAAATAAAATAAAAGGTGTCCTTTATTTAATTATTTTTCTCCAAGTTAAATCAAATTTTCTAAATTATTTTTATAATCATTTTCCTAAAAAATAATCAAAATATATTTTAACCAAGTCGTAGGATAACCGCGTGTTAGCGGGCGCTTCAAATGCCTTAAAAACCTTCTTGAAGTGTAAATGAGAACCTCTTACCCATTTTCTCTAAATTTTTAAAGACTTAATTTGTTTGAGTCTTTTTAAATTATAAGTTTTCTTAATTTCTTTTAAAAATAAAGTGCCGACTGTTTTCTAAGTATTTTTCTCAAATTGTTTTATACTTAGAACATTTCAAAAAGTGATTTTTCTAAAAGTAATAAAATTACGACATAACAGTGCTGCTTAGGATGTGCTTGTTGCTCCTTGCCCCGGTCACGATCTCCCCCACCTTTAGCATGACTACGCCTTGCATCCTTGCCTTTCGCCTTGTCATGCCGGCCATGCTTGAAGTCGGTCAAAGCTTCAACTTGGGTGATAGCCTCATCGATGGTCCTAACTTGTCGCCGCTCCAACTCCGTCTTGGCTCAATTTCGCAATCCATCCATGAAGTGGAACAACATGTCTTCATCCGTGAGATTGGGGATTTGAAGCGTGGGAGTGCTGAACTCCTTCATGTATGCCCGAATGCTACCCGTTTGCTTTAATTCCCTACACTTATGTTTGACCTCATAGATGACGTTGTTAGGGAAGAAGGCCTTCTTGAACTCTTCTCAAAATTGCTCCCAAGTGTTGATGGTGCACAACCCCTTCCTTATCTCAGACTCCTTGCGTCTCCACTGTCACGCTCCGAGCCTACACCATGGGCGGAACTGACACTCGAGAACCATTGTTGGCCCTTAGCGACCCCTTGGCCTGACTTACTACTCAGCGGAAGACTTTACTCAACATATAAAAGAACTCAAAGATAAATTCATGAAATGAACTTAAATGTTGTAAAGGAAACATTCAACTGGCCAATGAGGCAACTCAAGTCTTATATCAAAACAACTGAAATGAACAAGACTAATGAATAATAATGTCTAACTATCCATAAAGTCTTATTCGTGTTTTGTTGTTGTAATGTGATTTCTTATGTTTGTTAAAGTTGAAGAATTTTTCTAGTTTATGTTCTAAAATATTACTAGTTTTGAACTCAATAACTTAAAAAGGACTAAATCTCGAGTGTTTAATTACAAGAGAGAAATGAAAACAAGAAAGAATTTTGACATTTCCTGTTTTCCAGTATAATGGCATGTGTTCTCTCCCTCTTGTTTTTATTTGATGGGATCTTTTCCTTTTTATCTAACCCATTTTCAACCCGCTCATATTCAATCCAACATGTCCATTTTGAATCGTCATACAAGACCTTGTACGCTAGAAATGTTCACAAGAAAATTGACTCCTCGATCTAATGGATATTTTTCCCTTGCTTCTTGACCTTCAAGCTTTGATGAGTTAGCGATTCCCTCTGATATAGCCTTTGGTAACCAAAATCCAGGTCTTTCGATAGAGGTTGAAAGATAATGTAACGCCCCGAAAATTCTACCTCAAATTAGACCATGAAAAATTTCTACAGTTTGGTGCCACGAAAGGCATCTACGGTCCGTAGAGGTATCTACGGACCGTAGGTGGGTCTGTGGAACCATGCTATTGAAAATTGGTTCTCAGGTCTAAGGTTCACGAGATGACCTACAGGTCATAAAAACATCTACGGTCCATGGAACTGCTCTTGAAAATCATTAAATTTTTTAAAATAAAATTTATATATTTGTAAATTAGGTAAAATAATATTATAAGTCACACTAATTGATAATTCAAAATGTTTAAAATATCTATGAAAAACTTACAGTCAAAAATAAATTTATTTGAATCTCAAAATCTGAAAAGTGTCATATATAATGGGACGGAGGAGTAGTTCAAATGAATTTTTGTTTTACTATTAACTCATTTTTCACATTAGGTTCCTAACTCCAACAAAACAACTCCTAAAAGTTAAGTTCTTTCCCCTCTCATCAAGCGATTTGCCTGTCTTCTTGATTTTCCCTCTTTCTCTCCATTAGACACTCAATTTTCTTTTGCGTATTTGCCTTAAGATTTTCCCTTCTCGTATTTTCTTGAATTGGGTATAACCCATTTGAATTTTCGACTTTGTTTTGGCTTAAAAATCGATTCTTTTGGTCAAGAACTGAAATGGGTGTTGGAATTTCTGTGCTTATAGGCCTAAAGTCAGTAACTTTATTCATATTATTTGCAACTCTCAAGAATTATGGATACCCATTATTGTCAATACCTTGTTTGTATGCATCATTGGTATCTTTATTGGTAGCAGTAGCTGCTAACCCTTCAATTGATCTTCCAATTCTTTTGGGGAAAAACTCAGATGGGACATTTCCAATTTGGTCACTTGTTATGTTTAGTCCTTACTTGTATTTTGTTAGGGGGTTTTCAGCTTTGAGAAGAATGAAGAGTGGGGAACCTCCATATAGTGAGATTTCTGAAGGGTTGTATGTTGGGGGTTGGCCTTGTTCACTTGATAAATTGCCACCTGGTAATCCTGCTATTATTGATTGTACTTGTGAGATGCCTAGGATGTTGGAGTTTACTGGAAATCATGCATTTTTGTGTATTCCAACTTGGGATACTAGGTCACCTCAGCCAGCTGATATAGAGGTTGCTGTTAAGTGGGCTTGTAGAAAAAGAGCTCAGAAGATACCTGTTTTCATCCATTGTGCATATGGTATGATTGTGAAGTTTAAAACTTTTGTTTCAGATAAATGTATTTGTAGCCGATTATTGCATTATTTCGTTTTCGTTACTGTTCTTTCTCCTATTTGTTGTGTAACACCCTTCGTTTCGTATTAATTTGTTGTTGTTATTGCTCCCATATCTGTATCCTTTTTCAAACTGTTTGGCAGACTTTAGTTAAGCTGAGGGAGTATCGGAAGCAACCTCTCTATCTCTACGAGGTAGGGGTAAGGTATGTGTACACCCTGCCCTTCCCAGACCCCACTTTTGGGATTATACTGGGTATGTTGTTGTTAAGTGGAGATATGTCCTTTAGATGTTACTACCTAAGTCCCAATTTAAGTGTGGTAGTTTGATTGAGCACAAAAGTTGAATGAATAAAGGGAGACTTTTGAATCTTGTGGTCTTAAATTAAAGATGTGTGTGGTCCTTTAAATCTTGTGGTTTTAAACTTGCCATGTCAAATGTTGGAATTGAAAAACTTACTATATATTGAAAGAGACACTCTGTTTAGGATAGACCAAAAAGGAAAGTAAGACACTTGAATTGGGATGGAGGGAGTAAAAGTTTCAGTTGTTGCTAGCTTGCCTGCCCTTCATTAGTGTGTGATTGAGATAAAGTGGATTCATTGCTTAAATTGCTTCCTTTGGGTTCATATTTTCGGTTTCACCTATTGTATTTATTACTGAAAATCATATAACTTCTCAACTAATTTTCATAGGAGAAAGCTAGCAGTCTATACCCATTTTCCATGGGGAAAGCATGAGTTGTCTCGGGCAAAATTGACTAATCTATAAGGTGACTTATCCATATATGTGAGCTCCTAGTGTGATTTACGAATGGTAGGCTTGGTTTAGGAATATCCAAATCAATTGTAAAAATCATCCATTTGTTTTTTTTCCCAATATTAAAACTTAAGGTAGTCATTAGGCGATCATTTTTTATAATGTTCTTCAAGTCTTAGAAAATATGGTTGTTACTAACTTGCTTTAGTTTTTTCAACTGCTTCCATATAGGCATAAATGCTATACTACTTTGAGTGGTTCTTTAAACAGAAGCCTAGTAACACTTTGGGTCATGCCTTGAAGATTTGACACCATAGAAGATGAATATTTGATAAAATTTTGTGTATTCTCATAGGTACCATGTCGGTTAGTCATAGCATATTGATATTGGTTAAGAAAATGGACCTTAAGCCTAACTCATGACGTGAAGGTTGTCTAAAATATATAACAACCTATTCTTTCAATTTTTGACGGAGGAGTTAAAAGAAAGGACAAAATGAAGTGGTATTCCTCAGATGGTCCATCCCAATTGTTGGAACTAGACAGGAACTAGTATATCATGCTAAACTTGTGATTGCTTGAACTCCACTGGGAAATTTTGGCTACTTATTAGCAGCAAGGGGTGCTTTTGAGGTCGTTAAAGACAATCCCATATTATTGCATAGTTACATCAGCCGTTGTATTTACACTTCGATTTGTCTACATGCATTTCTATAAATAGATCATCTATACATCTTGCTGGTTTTTTCTTTGAGAAAAGGTAACAGAAAATTGATTGCACTCTGCGACTGGTAGTTTACATTACGAAAGCCAGTTTTGGTTATGAAAGTACAGTTCCTTAGGCTAGGGTTTGACTGATAGATACCAATCAGCCTTACAAACAGGAGGTCAATGTGCAGAGCCTTATTAAAATACTCTTTGCTGATGTTGGTTGAGGCTAGGGTTTGACTGATGGTACCTGTTGTTGGTCGGACGAGACAGGTATCCCGTGGAATTAGTCGAGGTGCACAAAAGCTGACCTCAGACACCACGGTCATAAAAAATAGTGATGATTAAGGACCTCTATTAAAACAATTCTGCAGGATTCTCTCTGTGTTTTGTTTTAAGAGTTTTATATGAGCGGTTTCACGCTGCTTTTAGAAGTCTCCACGTTTTGAATGTGAGATTTTCCTTGTAATAACCATTGATACAACGTGCAGGCCAATAGTTAAAGCTATGAAAACTTAAGTTTTTCCGGGAAGTTATCATTTTAGGATAAAGATTGTAGATGTAAATGTTCTTGCATGTAGTGACAACTTATGTACTACTCTCTTGTTTCAGTTTGTTTGTCTACTTTTCTTTTTAGTCCGTTTCAAAAAGAAAGCCTCTTTTGGCAACTTTTTAATTTCAACTTTTTACATGACAAGTTTAAGACCACAAGATTAAAAGTATTTTGGTATATTTGACATATCTTTTGCTTAAGACCACAAGATTCAAAAGTCATCTTTATTTTCTTAAACTCCATGTCAAGTCAAAACCAGACTAAGAAATTGAAACGGAGGGAGTACTTAAACTGCATCAATCAACAGCAATGCCCACAGGAAACTGTCTTGAAGAGCTTAACTTCCTTATCAGCTTCTTTGATGCTTCAATAGATCATTGCAATGAACATAAAACGTGTCACTGATATTTCATTGTAAATTCTTGATTTGTTTCCTTTAGGTCATGGAAGGAGTGTTGCAGTCATGTGTGCACTGTTAGTAGCTCTTGGTCTAGCAGAAGACTGGAAAAATGCTGAGAAGTTGATCAAAGAAAAACGGCCATACATACGAATGAATGCTCTGCACCGTAAAGCTTTAGAGGAATGGTCGAAGGATCGTCTGTCTTCTCCAAAAGTTGGAGTTAGTTCCGTGATTCTGTCGAGTGCCAACGATCGTTCCTGATCGATTACTGCAGTTGCAAGACCAATTAACTATTGATGATTGGCTGTTTGTCTTAAGTTTCAATTACACAGTACTTGTTGATTGAGATTTTTGGTTCCTTTTTATTTAGTAGAAGCTTGCTCTCCTGATATACTCTTATAATATAAAATGTTTGAATTTTGATTTTAGGATTGTGTTGACACCAAAAATCTTAACTATTTTAAAGCCTAAGCATGTACAGAAACTGTATTTTTTGTGTATCATGATTCTGTTATTCTTAAAAAGCAGCTAAGTATTATTCCACCCTTTATCTTTGTGTTGCAGTAGAATAAGAAGGTAGCTCGATGCACTAAACTCATGTTATGGTTGGACTACATTGAGTATGTTATAGACCAGTGAACTTTGTATTTCTGTAAGAGTGTGTTTCAATGGCTTATAACAGTGACCACAAGTATTATTAAACAACATGTCTAGTGTAATTTCACACGTGTCTTGTCGATCAATACTATGTCATCTACGAATAACATATATCACAACACAGTAATTCGTCCATTACAACAAGTGTTTTAAATCACCTCTTACTATTTTTATCTGAATTTTAGCTCCATCGTACATATCCTTAATTATCCTAATATAAACCATAAAGACCCCACTTATAGCAAGATAGCTTTTTTGTTGTTTTGTTTTGCTTCTTTGCCACTTCAACAGTTTAAATGAATGAGTTTTCTTTTTCTTTTTGTTTGTTTTTATTAGTTATTAGTAGAATTCAGACTACATAATACAAAAATACAGATATCTAGAAGAGTGTCACCGAACAAGAATTGTAGCTTTGATCCTCAAAATTATCATCTTCACAGGTTCATATTTTCTCTACTCATCAATTATATCTTTGAATTTTATGTATGGTATGAATTGTATTATTTAATTTTCTTTTGCCATTTTTTAATTTATTTGCGTCGATCATGATATGTACTTTAGAAATAGTCGAACACTCAATCCTTTTCAAACCCCATCTAATATATTAATTTAGTCTAATCATTTTATGTTTCCTAGGTGTAACAAGTCAACTATTAGCATTCCTTCATCTTACTTGCTCAAAGGTGCACCATCAACAAAATCCTTTGCCTTAACCAAAAAGCCTCCATGTACTCTAGGTGAGTTAATTTCACGTACCCACTATAACAGTAAGACGGCTATTTTTCATTAGTAGTATCGTCACAAAACTATTTTTTGTTTATAGTCGATAAAGTTTAGTGACTATACGTTAAATTAATCATGTTCTAGGTTCTTTGAAGAGTATTTCCAAAACATTTGGATTGAATTCTTTCTCCAAGTTCAAAGTCTCAACAATGGCACTATACAAGGTGAAATTGATAGATCCTAATGGTATCGAAAACTAGATTGAAGTACCCGATGATCGATACATTCTTGATACTGCAGAAGATGCAGGAATGGAACTTCCATACTCATGCAGGTCTGGCACTTGTGGAACTTGTGCAGGACAGTTGAGTTCAGGATCAGTAGATCAATCCAAAGGCTCGTTCCTCGATGAAAGCCTAATCGAAAAGGGGTACGTATTGACTTGCATTTCGTACCCAAGGGAAGATTGTATTGTTCATACGCACAAGCAAGACTTTAGCTGTGTTGCTCGGACTCTTCAAAAATGTAGACGAGTGGAGTTAGATCCTTCAAAAATAGTATATTTTTTGGAAGATCTAACACGGGTGGATAACATTTTTGGAGAGTTCAAGCAACATAGGCTGCTTTTAGCTAGTAACTAAAGGCATGAATTCAAGGTATGGTATAAACATTACATCCTACTTTGATCTTGTCAATGGTGCCAACATTAGTCTCAAAAATACCTTAGTAAGTGTTTTATCGACATGTTATTGCCAAAACTTGACAAGGGCAATGAAACAATGTCAACATTTGCGCTACCAAATGCAGAGAGGGCCACAACTTGTTTATAACGGTTCACGTTACACGGATAGTAAACCAATCCTCTAGGGAAAACAAACGTGTCTCCGGATCTTGGCTTCCACGTATAAAGAATGTTCTGTGTGTCGATGAATCCAACTTCATGAACACCTTGTACGAGGAACAAGAGCCAGAGACACAAGGGTACGTGTGTTAGGGGGGAGGGGGGTTATCGTTAACAACACCAGAAGGAAATGGTAACATGGCAAGAGAGACACTTTCCATTTAGAGTTGGGAATTTTGCCTGACTAGCTTTTGTCACAATAAAGGTTTGTGGGCATGCCAATGTAAGTGAAGAAGTCTCCACACATTGTTTGATTTGTTGGGAGGCGTTAGCAGTGGTAGAGGCAAAATTTTTGTTAATGAAACTTCTTATTCATACGATATGATTTTCCAACAAAGGGGTTCACATGAAACCCCTTGCGTTCATCGAGCTCCGCCCTGGTTAGGAAAATGAAGTGTGAAAGAATGCCACGGCATGCATTTGCAATTCTTGATATGCCACTGTCATAGGCATAGATAGTTGAATCAACGGAAGAAATGAGTAATCACTTTATATTAATAGTAAAGAAATGATCAACATGAGTGATGCAGAGACTGTTTCACCCTTAACTGGAGGTCTCAGGCTCGAGCTTTGAATATGAAGAAAATTCTGATGGAAGCATCACCCCAGAATGGACCTGCAGTGCGCGATTCAAATTTAATTGAGACTCCAATGTGAACTCCAGACAGCCGGTGGAAAATAAAAAAAAAGACTATGGCTAGTTCTGGTAAAGTTGACATAGCACCAATTCCTTCTTGGATTAATTGATGAAAATATTTAAAGATTATGGCTAAAATACTTACTTGAATTTCGAAATTCAAAAATATCATATAAATTGGAACGGATCTAAATTAGTCACTCAAACACCAAATTTGCCCCTCATGCACCACTCAAGAATCAAGATTATCCCTTCGAAAACTTTCATCTCTTCATTGTCTTCTCAGTTCTCACTCCCCAGTTAACTGATAATGGATACCATCTTCTCCCTCTCTCCTTCTCCGCCACCCTTCTCCGCCGTCATTCACACGGGAAACCACCACTCCGCCACCGTCTGTTCCTCCCTCAGAAAATCCTCCTCCAACTCACCTGAAAAAATCCCTCCTCCATACACTCCTAAATTTAGCAAAAAACCCCTCAAACATCTACTTAATTCCACACCACCACCTAGTCTCCATAACAAGCTATGGCTATCCAAGAAACTGTCACCACCCTCACCCCCACCCCCTACCCCACCCCCAACTCCTCCACCACTTTTAGCAAGAAATGAGGAAATGCAGAAAAGAGTTGCAAATAAGGAAAAAGGAAGAATCTTTGTGGGGAATTTGCCATTATGGATTAAAGAGGAGGAGGTTGCTGAGTTCTTTAGACAATTTGGGGCTATAAAGAATGTGATCTTGATAAAGGGTGACAGTGGGAATGAAAAGAATATGGGTTTTGGGTTTTTGAAATATGAGGGTCCAATTGCTGAGAAGGCAGCTATGAAAGCAGTGGAGTTTGATGGTGTTGAATTTCATGGAAGGGTATTGACTGTGAAATTGGATGATGGGAGGAGATTGAAAGAGAAAATAGAGGAGAGGAACACGTGGCACGAGGCGAGGGAGGGGGCCAGGAGATATTTCAAGAAGGTTCTAGAAACACAGCCGGAGAATTGGCAGGCGGTTGTTCAGGCTTTTGAGAGAATCAAGAAGGTGTTATGCTTACTGGAATACTTCAGTACTCTGCTTGCAGTGCTGTAGTCCCTTAAAATGTATGATTGGAAGTGTTTAGATACTTAAGTTAGTACATTTGTTACTTATTACAAGCAAAAACATGATAAAGTTTTGAATTGGATGAATTAAGTTGGTTCATTATGTGCTATTAGCTTAGTTAATGTGGCAATACTTTTGGTGCTAAATGGTGAGTGCAAATATTTATGAGCTACTTGCTTTGGTAATGAGAAAGTGATATGTATAGTACTCATCAACTATCAATGTTTCCTTTTTCTGATATTCCTCTATCTTGCTTCTTTGTGGCTCTAGAGCAAGAGAGATCGGTAACTGAAAAAAGCAACATATCCACATGACCCTAGGCAGGAAGGTATGGAGGTCGAGGATTAGAGTAGAAGGTTAGCAGGTAGCCTAGTATTGTCGCACTTTATGTGGGAGGGTAGGGGGCTAGCCTCCTCCTTTTCCTCTTCTCATTATTGGTAGTAGTATTTAGTAATTGCCTATTCTTCTATTCTTCTATGTGTGGTACTATTACTTGCTTTATTTGCTTTGTATTGTGATATTTGGTTGTTATATTTTTCTTGCAATCCTACTTCGGTAACATTCCTTTTGAGCCGAGGGTCTATTGGAAACAACCTCTCTATCCCACAAACATAGGGGTAAGGTCTGCAGGTCTGCGTACATCTACCCTCCCTGGACCGCACTTGTGGGATTACACTTGGTATGTTGTTGTAATAATTCTTAATTAGTTTCTCCCTTGTCCTTAATTGGTCATCCCCTTCTCCGTTGACCCAAGAAACGGAGATCTTCATTCATGGTTACCCCTAATTTGTAAGATTATGTGTCATATATGTAACGATAAGATGAAGTGCTAGCGAAGTTATGTTGTTCCTTGGATTGTAACTAGCAGAGACAATGTGTACTTTTGATGATTTCAAGTCCTAGAAGACTTATATTGGCTTGTGGATATGCTGTACTTGCATGTAAATACATTTACATTCTACTATATGCTGCTTATTATTACTATCTCTGATATGCCTTTCTGTTGAAGAGAAGTAATATTTATTTATGGTATACCTTACTTTCATTAGAGTCTCATGTATGGTTGTGTGTTAGGCTTTTAAGAAACTCTTGATCATATCTTCTGGATAAAATAATTCCTTCTATTTGTAGCCATCCAGGAAAGAATTTGGCTTAATGGTGAACTACTACGCAAGGAGGGGTGACATGCATCGTGCACGTGAAACCTTTGAGACGATGTGTGCTCGAGGAATAGAACCAACCTCTCATGTATATACCAAGTTAGTTCACCTTTATTAACTGTTACTTCAGTTCTATCTATCCATCGTTAGACAACTCTTCCAGTAAGTAACCCCACAACTAAATCCTTATGGACGGATATGATTCAAGGCCGATCTTGGCCACATATTTGCTCATTCTTTAGTTCAACACTTCTTCTCTTTTAAAGTGTAACCCGAACCTGTCCACCACCCCACCCTACCCCCCACCAAAAAATATGTTCTTTAGACTCTTGTGGGAACTGATTATTATTGTAACTACTTAATTGCTATGCTTATTTCCTCTGAAATATATAGCATTGCTACTTCTGAAAATTGGTTCTGTGTTATATGCTACTCCTGAAAATGAAAATGAAAATGGATACTGTACTATCTGTATTGCTTCAAAGGAAGTGTATCTCATTTGCAGCCTTATTCATGCTTATGGAGTGGGTAGAGACATGGAAGAAGCACTATGTTGTGTGAGGAAAATGAAAGATGAAGGAATTGACTTGAGTCTTGTAACTTACAGCATTCTTATTGGAGGATTTGCCAAAGTGGGCAATATAGAGTGAGCAATTCAACCACTTTTAAATGTTGTTATTCATTTATCATTGTGTTGTTTTTAACATTTACTTAGCTTTGTTAAGTTTGATTAGTTTGAAAATGTTGGGCTCTCCTTTTTTTCACCTTTGTTTAATAAAGGACCTCGGATGTTTGATGAAACTGAAAACAATATCAGAGTACAAAAATTGAGACTTGATTAGACTATCTTTAAATATGAGTATTCTCTCTATTTTAAGTAGTAAAATATAAAATTGTGCATGATTAAAGTTATCATCCTTGAAATTGTTAGAGTAGAAAGTTAAACATATCTCTCTTGAACAATTTGTGATTATTAATAAGCTGAATGTATGAGCACATATTTTCTTATAACATCATATGCAAGTCAAAATTCTCCAGTATACGGACAAATATTTTTGTTAACCTCAATAATTGTCACATATTTTCTTATATGTAAAGGTCAGATGCCAGTCATGTTTCTCCAGTATATAGACAAGTATTTTTGTTAACCTCGATAATCTAAAGTAACATGTTGCATTTTCACATGCAAAGTTCTAGGCATTGAAATCTCTATCATCTATCTTCTAATATGCATCATCTTTATCAAAAAGTCATCTGATATTCATCATTCTTAGGTTTGAATTGTTTGCACCTAAACTTTCGTATAAGCATTTCAATGACCAGCAGATCTCTTAAGTGATTTTTAATTTACCTTATCAAACATACTTAATGGCTAAGTCTAATGACTCAACAGACAACTGGTACTGAATTGGGTAATCAACCACATTTAGGCTTTAACCTTTGCTCAGTGCCTTACACTGGGGGAGTATCTGTACTGTTCTGTTCAGTTGTTTCTTTTCTTTGAAGTGTAGCCCCCCATGGCATCTAAACAACTTAGTCCTACTGCATGCTAGAAAATAAGAAACCGGAAAAAAAAAAACTGATTTTCCATATTTGGTAAATGTGTATTTGATAATGTCTTTAATGCGTAAATGAATTGTCTTCACTTAACATTTCTCTTGAGTAATCTAGTTTTCTTAGTTCTCAATTTATTTAGAGAAAATACATAATTACCCCATCAAACTTGTACCCTTTTTTGAGGTAGACACCTAAAGTTTGGGGGGTCCTATTACCCCATCCAACCATTTCCAACAATTTTAAATACACTACTTTTACAATATTTGTAATCTGATGACCAGTGCGTGTGTTTCACCCCATATAAAGTAATATTTTTTTTTATTTTTCTTACTTGTTTAAAAGTGGGTCGGGTAAAACCCTGACCCACTCACATTTTAACCCTTAAACCTTTTTAGAAAATTCATCGTTCATCTTTCCCAGTTCTTTCGAATTACTTCACTTCAAAAGATTTTTTTTTTCCTGAATTTCTTTGTAGATATATATTTATGTAAGTTTTGTGTGTTATTTTTCAGTGTTTTTGGTGTTTGATTTCAAATATTTTTCTTCAAAAATTAGTTTAATCCTTTTTAGCTTTGTGGGTATTCTGAAATCAAGACTAGCTTTGAATTCTATAAGTGAATTTCACATTTTTTTGAATTTGTTCGAGTATATTCTTTGATACTTCTGATCTGGGGAAACTATATGAACGGAAATGGATTCAAATTTCTTTGTTGAAAGGTAAATTAGGTGCTAAATTGATCGAGTATTATGTCGTTGTTAAGTAGATTTTTCTAATAAAAGGCCTTAAGATGGATTGCTAGAACTTGATGATAGAGTATACAATAAAAAAATTTGCTTTGCGTAGTAAAGAACCAACTTTTGCTGTTGAAAAAAGCTCTCAACAGCCATTAATAGTGGTTTGGGGAAGAAGAAACGTGGGCCTCTTTTCACTTTGGTTTAACAATGCCATGTGTCAGTTTTCCATTGGTTTGGGGCTGCAATTTTACTCTTTCACGTGCTTTTCCAGTGTGAAATTACAATTGGCCTGAAAATGGGTCAAAATGGCGTATTTATTGTCGATTTAAATGATTTCGTGGGGTAATAGGACCTCTGCAAACTTAAGGTGTCTTCTTCGAAAAAAGGTCTAAGTTTGATGAGGTAATTATGTAGTTGCTCATTTATTTATTTTTTATCCGGAGTTCTCTCTAGTTTTCTGCGTATCAACTTTCATTCAGGATATCTGATGAGTCCTTTTCCTGATATGTCATTTCTCTTTCTGTTTCTTGAAGAGCTGCTGAGCGATGGTTTGAGGAAGCCAAAAAGAGGGATCTGACATTAAATGCAATCATATATGGGAATATCATCTATGCTAACAGGTGTGTTTTCATTGAATTTGATCCTTTTTGTTTTTTCTCTTTTGTGTTAGAGTTCGTTTGGTCTTGTGTATGTAGTTTAAGTGTAAACAATTGCTGTTGTTGGCAAAATCTAATTGCTGCAGCACTATTCATTCTCTGCAGTTCTCTCATATTATTTTATAGGACATTATTACGAGTTAATGTTGGCCAAATGCTAATTTCTGCAGCAGTATTCCTTCTCTTCAGCCTTCTCATATTAAATTCTTTTCCTAAAGATATTATTACAAATTAATGTTGTCTGTTGGTTTTATTGCCAAATGCCAGCCAAACATTCAATATGGATCGAGCCGAAGAATTGGTCAGGGAGATGGAAGAGGAGGGTATCGATGCTCCAATTGATATCTATCATACCATGATGGATGGTTATACTATGATAGGAAATGAAGAAAAATGTCTCATTGTATTTGATAGACTTAAGGTAAAAGTTTGTTCAATGTAACTTCGTAGATTTTGATTGATGAGTGAAAGTCAATATGAATTGGTGAAACTTGAATGTATCTCTATGTGTTTAATATGGTTTTTTCTCATGTTTGTTTTATTTTGGTTGGATATTGTAGTTGTCTTTATTAGTTTCAAAAAGAAAATATTGTAGTTTCTTTATTGAGAAAAATTGGAGAATGTTAAGTGGACATTATATTGAAGCGTTTGTTTTCCTTTTTCCCTTTATCCTTCTGAGAGACCTCTACTCTTCCTTTGTTAATACCTTAGTAGAAGAGATGGTTTTAGGTCATATAGGCATTAGTTATCTAAGTTTATTTATTTTTGGGCATCTTACTGCTGTATTTATGACATAATTTTGTCTACTATTATAACTTCTAGATAGAAAGGATTAGCAAATTGTAACATTTGCTACGAAGTAGTGTTCGTAAGAGAAGAGATGGTTGACATTTACTTTCTCAAAAAAACAAAGATGGTTGACATTTTCATCAACAGGGACTAGGACTGCCTTCAGGCTTTACCTTAGACATTTTGCTATGAAGTATTGTAAGCGTCATCAAGCGTTTTCTGTAAGTGAGGAAAACTCTTCATACAGAAAAGGAGAAAGTAGAAAACCTGAACAATTCAAAATAGCAGTAAAGTACAGCCTTTCTAAACAGTGCTTTTAAGATGAATAGGCAGCTGCATGTGCTCTGAATGTTAATCGTCCTTGATGATTGATCTAAAGAGTTACTGTAATTATGATCGCAGGAGTGTGGATTTACACCTTCAGTTGTCAGCTATGGATGTTTGATGAACCTCTATATCAAGGTGGGTTACTCTGCTTGCTGTTAGATCATTCAGAATCTTCCTTACGTTTAACTTGTTAAGTTGCTTCATACTTACAGGAAAAAAGACTTGCGGACTTTTCTTCTTTTTATATATTCTTTTCTCTCGCACTCTTGGTCTGATATCTGTAGCATAGACCATGCAGATATAGGCACTTGGTACTTTAAGAATAATTGAGTTTAGAATCGTACTTCCGCTCTCAGTTTAACATGTCAGATTCTGCCTTCAGAAAAGCCAAGACTCAACAGTGTGGAAGGCTTTTACTTGGGCTAAACAAATAAAAATTTAGCTAATATTCAACCAGCAAGAACCCTTTATTGAGGGGTTGCCAACTAGTGTATATCAAGTCGAAGTACCAAATTGGATAGCTTGGTCATATTAGCTCTTCGCCTATTTTCCATTTCAATCAGTCCATCATTCTTCAGTTGACTAGGCTTTATTCCAAACTAGTTAGGGTCTGCAATATGAAATCTTTGGGCCATTTGAGCATATAATTGTAGCTACTGCTCACTACTTGATATTGTTTATAAGTCATATTACAACTTCTTTTGTTCATCTGAATTTCGTATAATTGGTATTAAACCATTGCAGATTGGTAAGGTATCCAAAGCTTTTGAGGTCAGTGAAATGATGAAATTGGCTGGCATAAAGCATAACATGAAGACATATTCCATATTGATGAATGGATTCATAAATTTGAAAGATTGGGCTAATGCTTTTGCAATTTTTGAGGATGTAATAAGAGATGGTTTGAAGCCAGATGTGGTACTTTATAATAACATTATCAGAGCATTTTGTGGCATGGGTAACTTGGATCGCGCCCTACGCATTGTTGAGGAAATGAAAAAGGAGAGGCATATGCCAAACTCGCGGACATTTATGCCAATCATTCATACTTTTGCAAAAGCTGGAGAAGTAAGAAGAGCACTTGACATTTTTGATATGATGAGGAGGAGTGGATGCATTCCAAGTGTTCACACTTTCAATGCTTTAGTTCTTGGCCTTGTTGAGAAGCGTCAGGTAAATGACCGAACCATATATTTGCATTAGGCAGACTTAAAAGGAGCCTCACATTTTAGCTTCTGACCTATCATGTCAATTGCTATCGGAGCAGGGGACATGCATGTCAGCGTGATCCAAATTGTTGATTATACTGGCAGAGTGGTATAATGGTTAACTAGCACTGCTGCCTGTAACAACCCCCCCCCCCCGCGGTCCTTCCCCCCCCCCCCCCCCCTAAAAAAAAAAAAACAAACAAAGGAATATGAGAAAATTTTATTTCCGTTTGAGGATATTCTTTTATAGCTTGGGAAAATTGTAGCAAACCAGTGTTATAGTTAGAAGGAAAAGGCTCAAATATGCCATCAAACTATTATAAATGGCGTCATCTATGCCATCCGGTAAAAGTTGGGCTCATCTATGCCACTGCTGTTATGAAAAGGGTTCATTCGAGCCATTATTTTTTAACAGAAAATACATCCAGTTTTGCAAAATCATTTATGCTATGTTGCCTCTCATTAGAGAGGTCCACATCACCTAATTAAAAAGACTCAATAATCAAAATCTAAAGTAACATTGGACCCATTCAAATAAAACCCGACCCACCCCCTAATCCATTCCCTTTAACCCGACCCACATCCTAACCCATTTCCCTTTTATTCTCTCCCACATTTTAGATTGATCAGATAGCAAAAAAAAGTCAAAGAACCCTATTGGCATCTGCAATTTCTATTCTGAAAAAATGTCATGCTTCTGCAAATGCTTTTCCTTAGCTCCTTATTTGTTCACTTTATCTTTAACTTGATACAGATGGAGAAGGCTGTACAAATTTTAGACGATATGTTGCTTGCCGGAGTTGGTCCAAATGAGTACACATATACAACCATTATGCATGGTTATGCATCTCTTGGTGATATTGGAAAAGCTTGTGAATATTTTTTAAAAGTTAAAAATGAGGGTTTAGAGCTCGACATATATACATATGAGGCATTACTCAAGGCATGCTGTAAATCAGGCAGGATGCAAAGTGCTTTGTCGGTGACAAAAGAAATGAGTGCCAAAAGCATCCCAAGGAATACCTTTGTTTATAACATATTAATTGACGGGTATGGTTAGATTTACAGTTGATGTGTACCTGTTTATCATACTGCTTTCGTTAGGATCATAGCTTACATTTTATACTTTAATAAACCTAGGACCATCACTCAATGGAACAAAAACAGAAGGAAAGCATGTCGATTAGCATAATTTAAATCTCCACTTTCCCTACTCTCCAGAGGTTCTTCTGTTCATGCTTGCCTTTCTTCTTACTAGACCATGATTCTCCTCCTTTCTTCTGTATTTCTTGTTGATGCAGATGGGCTCGACGAGGTGATGTCTGGGAGGCTGCTGACCTGATGCAACAGATGAGACAAGAAGGAGTTCCACCTGACATCCATACATTCACGTCATTCATAAATGCTTGTTGTAAAGCTGGAGACATGCAAGTATGTACTTGATGATAGTTATCTTAATGCCTGCAGATGAATATGTTGAAATCATTTGTTACTTCATATGCTGATCAATAGTTCCTTATTACTCATTTTAAAGATGACCAACTATTATGCAGTGAAACAACAACTACTACTACTATGCCCAAGTTATTTGGGATGTATTTCATTCATATGATATTGAGTTAGCAACTTTATGGTCCAAATAATACTTGGCCTGCAAGGTTTATTTGCATCAGATGTTTTCAGGAATTTGATTTTAGTTGCTTTTCATTATCTTAATTGGTCTTTAAATCGTGGCTTTTCTTAGCTAAACAAAACTATGTACTGTTTTATTTTATTACAATAACCAAAAGATTCTGATCAATGTTTTCATGTGGTTTACAGAGAGCAATGAGAGCAGTTGAAGAGATGGAAACTGTAGGGATCAAACCTAACTTAAAAACCTATACCACTTTAATGCATGGTTGGGCACGGGCTTCTCTTCCCGAGAAGGGTTTGAAATGTTTTGAACAGATGAAGCAGTCTGGTTTGAAACCAGACAAAGCTGTATACCACTGTTTAATGACATCATTGTTGTCAAGGGCGGCAGTTGCTGATCAAGATTACATTATAACGGGAATACAACATGTTTGTGAAGAGATGGTGGAGTCTGGATTGACTGTTGATATGGGAACTGCAGTACATTGGTCCAAGTGCTTGAGAAAAATTGAGAGGACTGGTGGTGATATAACAAAATCCCTTCAAAAGACCTTCCCGCCTGATTGGAGTTCTCACCGAACTCTTAATGCAACATCAAATGACAATGAGAATGAGGAAGGGTCAGACAGTGGTGACGATGAATGTAGTTCTTTTTATGAGATAAAAAAATGCTAACAATGATTCAGAATTCTAGAAGGAGGCGTTGGCATAATCTTTATCAGCCTAGCTGCTGCTTGTGCCCAAGAGTCCCTATGTGTGTATATGGAATTTTGACACTAGTTTGGCTTGATCAAGAATGTTTTATTTTATCATAAACAACCTCTCTATTTCTATGAGATAGGGGTAAGGTCTATGTACACTCTACCCTTCTTGAACCGTGGGATTACATTGGGTATGTGATTGTTCGGCTTTGATTAGATTGTGCAATTTCTTCCCTATTCTTGAATTGTAAATGTCTCTTTTTGGTTTAGACTTGAAGTAGTTAAAGGGATTAGTTTTGGATGTACAAGTATGTATTAAATCTGTAACTTTTGTTAAATGCACATTATTATTTTGCAATTTTCATTTTTTCTTGTAATCAGATTTTATGTATCACTATCAGCTCAACAACATATTTGGTATAATTTCATGGGCGGGATTTGAGTAGGGTAGAATGTACTCTTAAGTTGTGGGATTTGAGTGGGGTAGAATGTAGATAGACATTACTCTTATCTTAGAGTTGTAGAGGTAGTGGTTGTTTTCGAACGACTCTCAAATGAGAGCAGACGAAAAATGAAAAAGAAAACTTCATGGAGGTAGAGGTTGTTTTTGAAACTCTCAAATAAGAGATTTGAGTAGACGAAAACAACATATTTGGTATAATTTCATGGGCGGGATTTGAGTAGGGTAGAATGGGCAGACGTTACTCTTATCTTAGAGTTGTTGAGGTAGTGGTTGTTTTCAGAAGACTCTCAAATGAGAGCAGACAAAAAATGAAAAAGAAAATTTCATGGAGGTAGAGGTTGTTTTTGAAACTCTCAAATAAGAGATTTGAGTAGACAAAAAATGAAAGAGAACATCAACAACATCTTTGGTATTAACGGATGGGATTTGAGGAGGATAGAATGTAGGCAAACGTTATTCCTACCTCGAGTAGACAAAAAAAAAAAAAAAAAAGGAATTCCGTTGCCGGGACTTGAACCCGGGTCTCTCGGGTGAGAGCCGAGTATCCTAACCAACTAGACTACAACGGAATTGTTATTTCAATTACATTTCCACATCACAAAAGTACTTCAAAACAAACCATAAGTTGGATAAAATTATTCTTTTTTCTGACCATATAGATACTCGTTGGCCATGGTGGACACATGATTTTCACTGAAGGGTTCAACATCTATTGTCTATGGATAAACAAAGATTTTTGACCCAATATATACTGTGATTTTTTCAACAAAAGAAATTTACTCTTTAGTTTTGCCCCTGCATAGAAGAAATGCAGGGAACTAGTAGTTTTTGTTTAGACCTTCCGTATACAATGAGATTGTTATAAAAACTCATAAACTTTAAATTCTGAATCTGCCTCTATAATTCCAAAACCTCAAAGTTGTCATTAACAGGCAAGTGTAGTTGAATAATAAAACATTGTTTTAGTTGTTGAATTAAAAGCTAATAACAATTATCTCTTTAAGCATACAAAGTAATTTGGACTTAACTTTCTAACCAGACTTAATGCACTTTTTTCTATCCATGTTATATTTATTCCTTTTTTAAAAAATTTGAGTTGTTCCCTTTTCCCCATCAAAAATTTCTTGGAATTAACCAAAATTTATTCGATCCAAAGTGTTTCGCGAGGGAATTCATTAAATGTAGGATTCTTTAGTAGAAATCGCAAAAAGGTATAGTGTTGCCATTTTGAGAGGATTAAAGAGCAACTCACTATTAAAGAAAATCGATGTGAAGGTCAAATTTTACCATCTCTATCTACTCAATTAGTACTACCTTAACAAATTCAACCTGGAAATGTTCTCTCCCCAACTTGCTCTTCTATATGAATTGATATTATTTCATTTCAAATCCTACTCGATACTTCCCAAGGAATATCTCAAATTTAGATCCCAAATCAACGGGCTAGTGTGAGTTTTGACATTCAGTCATGCACTCTTTGAATAGGAATACATAAGCCTAGAAGTACTCTTCTTTGAATACATGCATTATGTTGTCTTAGGTGATTCCATCTCGGTCCAAGTCTCAAAGGAGAAGTTACCCAGTATCTGTGTTGATGAGAGGTACGCTTAAATTGATCCAAGCCATAATAATTAAAAAAAAACTCTTTACTCTTGTTGATACAATCCAGTTTTATATTCACCATGAATGCATATATATGGAGAACATAAATCTATTATATTGTTCATATAACTATAGGTTATTTAAAAGGTAATTGTGCAAGTATCAAGGAAAAACTATGAACATTTAGGACCAAACAAGAACTCTTAAAGAGCAAACATCAAAAGGTTTTGCTGTACAAAAGCATACGAAATATGTTGACTAGTAGACAATTCTTTAATACAAGCACCACATTTTTGGACAAGAAATGTAACAAAACTATAATACTGGGACAGATTTCATATTCATATACTGAACTGCTCTATACAGAATGCTCTTTAAAAAAAAAAGAACTTTTTATTGCATCTTGTAGATTCTGAACATATGGTAACGAACGGAGTTGAACCAGAATTGTAGGAAATCAATCATGTAGCAACTGTATCAGCAACGGCAGAGGAGAGGATAGGTCATAGAGCATAGCTGTGGTTTACCGTTTGGGCTCATTAAACGTCTTACCCTCAAAGAATTCACCCAGCATACGGTCAAGATCTTCAGCTGAATATCTGATGTACTTTTGGGCGTTTTTACCACTCTCAACCAAAGGCCTGTCACGCAGGAAAAGAAAGCATTTTACATCATCTCAACTTTCATAAGGAAAGCACTCCTTATGTTCCATTTTATCTTACAAACTATTTTGGGAGTCAAAACAGTTTAAACGATTTCTTCAACCATCTTTTACACATTCGTGGTCTATATTACTCTATGTTACTTTCTGTGTAAATTTTGTTTTTACCGGATTAGAAGGTTATATTCTTCTACTAATGCAACTTCTTGGAGAATGAAACAAATGTCTGCTTCAAATATTTTAACCATTTCGAGTGACCAAAGAACTTTCTAGCTACATCGTGTTGGAGTTCACAGAAAACAAGCATGCAAGAGAGAAATGATAGCAAAATCAAATTAAACATACCCAAAGCGTTTAATGAAAGATCTGTATGCAGGCAGCAAAACTTCAGCGACCGCAAGCCTCAATGACTCTCGCAACTCAGTATCTGGAACAGCCCATTGAGATTCCCTTTGATGAAGCTCTTCAAAATGCGCATTGAACATCTTGAACCTGATAAAGAGTAACAAGAAGTTTTAATACCAGAAACAAAATTAGATCATGACTGTCAACAGAAGTTCATAAAATAATTAACCTGAGAACCTACCTTTCTTTTACAGTGGATCTTGAAACTCCACTGCTATTTTGTCCATCTACACCACTAGAACTACTGCCTCCAGATGATGTTAGCCCTTGAATTGATAGAGTTTGAAGGATCTACTCAAGAATAAAACAAGGTATTGATTAGGACAATCATAGGCAAATTTCATATTTTATGTAAACTGTGATCATGCTCATGGCATCACATAATTCCACCATCTGGAAAAAATTAGACAGCTCGAAAAGAGCAGGAAATTTGCATGAAATTTGGATTAAAGAGGCTACTACAATATCTTTAACAAGTGAAAGCAAGGCAATCATCACTCTAACTGAGACCATAATCATAGACAAAAAATGAAAAAGTGAAAAACAGCATAATCAGAAAGACTAATGCCCATTAAAATTATCACCAGAAAAAACAATCCTTTATGGTACTGAAATTAACTTGACCTTGACTTGGAGAAGCTCTAATATGATTAACTTAGTTCAAAAATTAAGATTTGAATTCGCCCCCTCCCTTCCTTAACCCATCTACCCCCACCCCCCACACCAAAAATTTCCCATTTTCTTGAGGCAGAGAATGGGAAGGAGGGTAAAGTGAGATGAGAAATACCTTCGCCCAAGCAATTCTTTTATATTGATTTGCATGTTGCTGTACAACTCTCCGGTGTCTTTGCACCCAGTCATCCCCTAATAAGTCTTTGGCTTCAGACCTGAAAGCAACAAACGATAAGCACTCTAACATAAAGCAATACATACAATAACCTTTGAGTTCTTCACCCCGATGTATATTAGTTCAACAAACCTGCGGACAGATCTGACCATATAGTGAATATTGTTCATAAGGAACAAGTGAGTCAGAGCAGAATCCTTATACTGCTTAGATTTTCCATCCAAATTGGTTTGAAGAGCCTGCATTATACGCATTGTAACAGCAGCTAGCTGAGAATTCGAATCTCCTCCATTTTCAAATTCTTGGAATAGTTGTTTCAATGTTGATTGATAGCTGGAAAAAAATGTGCAATTCATCAAGGCAATTATATCAACAAAGACTGACAATTTATCTACAAGGTGTTCCTTTCCATAAGAAGAAAATATAGAGGATTCCAGTGGTTGATTCCAACTGATTTGGAAGAAGCTTAGTTGATTGATATCACCTCATTCCATATACCCTTTTCAGTCTCCAGAACTTTTGCATAATATAGACCTAAAACCTACGAAGTCCGCAATTCTCTTAGAATAAATTATAGGAATCGATTGCCCTGATAGTACACAGTAATTGCCCAATTAGTACAAATCTTTCTCAAAGCTGACATTATTAATCTCCCTGACCAATTAACTCAACTCCTACTCATTTGATTACCTGAGATCTGAATTATGAAACCCACTGACTCAGGAACTTATTACTATTGTAAGGCAACTGTTCCCCAAGCTTTACTATATGCCACAGCCACAGTCATCCTCCAATTTCCACTAGTAGCACCTCTCATCTGACAATGCCTATTAATCGCTGAGCTTGAACACCAAGCTTATTCATCTTCAGGTGTCTCCTTTTGATAAATAAATATCCCCCCATATGTAAGGTATAAACTAAATGCAACTTAAAGCTATGAAGTAGAAACAATTTAGACATAACTCAATCTATCCACACTAACGGGTATATCAGGTGAGTAGCAAAGTATAAAAAATGGAAAAAATAATAATGTGCTAATTGTTTATTCTCTCTGTGCTTAGCACTAACATGGCACCAGCATGAGGGACAAGACTACATACTCCATTTGTTTCTCATAACATAAATGTTAAGTGAAGTTCAGGTCTAGAGGATGATCAAAATACAGAGAGAGAGATTGAGAGGAATTCAAAGAGCTCAACCTGTGCTCTCTGAATTGAATAAATGAAAATGTGTGTGCGTGTTGCGTGTGTGTGGTGGATTTTGGGGGGGGGGGGGGGGGGGGGGGGGGTGTTCTTTGAATGAAAAATGTTCTACTTAACCAGAAACGTCTTCTCTCTTTTTTTTTTTTTTGGTTTCCCGCCCGGAACCTGCATTAGGGCCCGACTAAATCCAGATTCGGCATTGCAGAGCCCATTTCTGAGGGCAGCGCTCCATACAGAACTTTTTCCATTCCCAGGGCCCCAAACCCGAGACCTCTGGTTAAGGATGGAAGGATCCCAACCATCCCACCACAACCCATGTTGGTAACCAGCAATCTCTACCACTAATAGATCAGTTTACCACTAACCTCCTAGCTTAACCACCTAACTAACTTCTTAAATTAACAAGGACTACTTGCTGCTATTTACAAGGCATCACAAATATAGGTATAAGCAGATACAACTGGCTGTCATTATAGCATTCCTCATCTACAAGAATAAAGATCCCCACAGCTTCACTGTTACTTAAATTCGAACTCTGAACAAACAAAACAAAAACATTCTGCAACCTTGCAGTCAAGCAAAATTTGGTTTAAGGTCTTTCCTAAAATATATGTTAATCCAGTTGGTATGTGAACCCTCAAAACCTTAAAGACTCTTCACGTTAACCCTTGTGCCCAAATTTGTGGGTAGTGTTATACAATTCTCTATTTATGAATCTTGAGGCCCAAGTCCCAACATAGCTGCAACATTTCTTAGTCTAAGAAGTTACAACAAACCAGTTCCTTTGTGTTTCTTTATTGTATCAAGAATATGATGAAACTTATTTATCCACCCTTGAAGCTGAAAAACAATAGAAATCCAGAGCTTATCCAGAAACCATGGCAATTAGAGTAATTTTTATCTACAGTTCGCTAGCACAAATGTTCATATTATGGCACATTAAGGAGTCCTTGGGACACTCCGCTTGATGGTAATCATATAATTTAGTGAGGAAGACGTGGTAAACCAGTAATATCCCCTTGGAAGAAGGAAGCTATTATCTGACATAGTTTTCATACATAAATGGAAGAAGAAAAACATATCATGTAGTTGAGTGAACTTACTCAAACAGGAACTTCACATAATTAATCACATAGCTGGTCAAGGGATGGACAGTTCCATCTGAGACGGCAGTTTTGGTTGCATCTTTTTCAACTGCTTCTTCAAAATCACCAAAGGTTTCTTGGGCTGTCTGGGCAAGTTGCTTTGTCAAACCAAAGGCAGATTCCCTAATTTCATTGCAAGCTTTACCTATGAAAAGTGATTCAATCTGCAGAAAGACGCAATATCTTCATCTTATATGCAGACCAGAAGGCTAAAGAAAGATTCTACGAACTCCTTAGTTTTATTTTTTGGGTAGGTTCTACAAAATCCTTACGGGTCGTTTGGTTTGAATTCAAGTTATGAAGGGATTAGTTATGATGGGATAAGTTATGATGGGATTAGTTATGATAGGATAAGTTATGCTAAGATTATATTTTATTGAGTGTCTGGTTTGTTGTATTCAAAATAATAAATCTTAAGAATAACATATAAGTTTACAAAAATATCCTTCATGGATTTGAAAAATAATGTCTAAAAAGTGTTTAAAGGGACATTTTTGTCATTTAGTCATTTTATCCCGGGATAACTTATCCCGGGATTACTATACCACTCATAGAAAGGAATAACTTATCCCGGTATTAATTATTAGTACCAGGATAAGTTATCCCGGCCTTGCCAACCAAACAACAAATTGAGTGGCACTATAATTTAATCCCGGGATTATTTTACCCTATCCTTCACACCAAACGACCCCTTAGTTGTAGAGTTCAAACTATACATTGTTAGTATACAAACCATGAAATTTGTATAACGGTCGTCTGTTTGCTCTTTTCCGGTATTCCATGTAAGCATAATATAATGAATCAAATGCTTGTTTGCTAGTATGTCTCATACCTCTGAATGAAGTTCCCGCATTATTTCATACATATCTAGAAGCACAAATAACTTCTCAGGGGATCTTTTGCTCTTTGCAATTGCATCACCAAAACTAAGCAACACAGCAACACTTGCAGTAGTAACTTCAGCAAAACATTGGTCATTGAGTGAATCAAATCCTTCAAGAATTTGATCACACACCTTACGTTCACCAGCAAATAACAGTTTGACCTGTTCAATTGACCATAAGAAAGTCAAGGCAAGCTTTAATCTACTTCCAGGGGGGCATTAGAGAAAACTTACAGCAATTCGCATAAAATGAATCCAATTTCCAATTTTAGCTTCCAGAACTTCCCATTGCATCTTCTGAACATCATCTTTGCTAAGTTTTTCCACTCCCAAATTGCGAAGACTTTCTTCCAGTACGGGAGAACGTGTATCCCTATTGAGACATTTATAATTCAAAAGAATAAGAAAAGGAATGAAATGAAATGAGGAAAGGAATCTATAGCACTTCAAAACACATCGTTGCAATGTGCGTGTAAATTTACCAAGAAACTACTACTTATGCTAAACAATAAGAGCACAGCCAAGAAATTTGTCCAGAAGTCACAGCTTTACACTCCTCACCTCGGTGTCTCTATATGTAAATAAAAGAGTTCACTGAATGAAAAGGTACTTAAACCACAACTACTTATTTCCTTCTACTCTTCTATTCCAGGGGGTTTCAATATGAACAAAGTTGAAGCAACTAAAAGGTCTTCCATCTTGCCAGAAAAGGGCATCATAGTATTTCACCTTTGAACTCCAAGTTAAAGGTGGAATGAGTTATATTATAAAACTTGAGGTCGTAACAACACAGATTTACCAACTAGACTAGACTATTTGAGATTTCAAGCAAGACTGAATATTAGGGAGCTCTTTCACTCACACACACAATTGTTTTCAGTCAGCTTTTCTCCTTTTATTCCAGTCATCCTCGTAAACCAAAAGTGAGCTTCCTGGAAACTCCACCACCACCCATATATGCACTATTTCGTTTGCTTTCTGCTGAGTTATATAGAGTATTTAGATGTCAATGAGTAATTAAATCTTCAACCTAGCAAATAGTTTTCATTTCATACCTAAGAATGAAATGGGCCATTTGGCTTGAGAAACTGTTGAAGTTCAAGGCTTGAGTTTAGCAGTTTCTAGCCATGTCCAGGATTATTTTGCTTTGACAAGACAGTACACAGCCCTAAAATATCCCGAATAGGAATGAGAATGAAAAGATGCACATATGTACATGGTATTGTATTCCACACAAAAAAAAATAAAGCATCTTTACTGCTCTTGTTCTTGTTACTCCAGCATAAGAATATTAAAATTCATAATAACCACATTGATGAACAACCCATTATTTACCGTATGGGACATTTAAACTTCAGCAACAAGCAGAAAATGTATCAACTATATATGAGTTCAACTCCAGACACTGACAAAGCATGTCAGGCAGTTACCTCATCTTAAGCTGCACCTATTTCTCTGCATGAACTGCTTAATAGAGAGAAAAACTTCAGCTTTTAGGCCAGTAGATTGATTTTTTCTCCAGGATATTATACAATGAGTAAACATTGTCTGTACAAGATCACATAGTTCATAGATAAAAATAGATATTTACCTGTATATTTTTACAATTTGTTGTTGGTGGCCAGCTTGAGCCATCTGTTCGGCTAAATCATGTAGTAAAGGCAGGATCCTTGGAGGTATAAGGGTTGGCGGTGTGAAGACAGCGTTTTCTGCACCATTTTGCTCAGCATTACTATTGGACAGATGACTCTTACCACTGGAGTCCTGGTGTCCAGGTGATGACGGTGGTCGCATTGAATTTGGGAGACACTCAAACAGCCGATCAGGTTCAATGGGTTTACTGAAAATGTTAAATTCAGATTTAGTCAAAAAGCTCCATTGGAAGGTCATATAGCAGTATATGGATGCATTTCTACTTCAATTCTGAAGCCTCCATTGGAGTACTGAAGGTTAAGAACATCGGCAAGACATAGGATTTTATAACTGATAGCAGAACAAGGACACTCCTCACAAAAAGTGCCTCGAATCTCAATCCCAAAAATAGTACTACAGCATAATCACAATTTACAACCCACATAAAGGTTAACTTAAAAGAGACTGAAACGACCATTTTAAATTCCTTATAGGCTTTTTATTATTTTATAAGGATTCGATTATTTGATGTATACTTCACCAATCTTTACCAGAAAGATAGGAGAAAACTACAATTCCAATCAATCTTGATAGTTGAATCACAAAACAATCATAAAATTACAAATAGGTTTCCACAGAAGTCCTGCAGTGAATGAATTTACATGAAAAATATCTAGAAAACAAGATAAGAATGAACTATAGAGTACAGAACAAGGTTTCAAGTCTACAAAAAGAATATGATGAAAACAGTAAAAATGTCAGCAAACCTATAAGATAACAAGAGCTGCTTAAACTCCTCTTCGAGCTTTGAAATAGCCTTGGTCAGCAAACTATTAGCATGATTGAGCACTCCATCACTACTTTTGAAGCTTTTGTTGTTGCTGAAGAAGCGAATATTGTCTCTCAGCTGGTCAATTGCTTGAAGATAACTTTCCAGGTCCTCGTGTGGCCCTTTAAGTATTTTAATTTCCGCCTAAAATGAAGGTACCATTAATTAAGAAGTTCTAATTAAAGTAAGGTGCATTTAAGAGAGACTAACTTAAGTGATAAAATTATCACAAAGAAAACAAGGATACATTGCACCTAATAAAGACAAAAAAAAAAAAAGACTACAATTTTGCAATGGGACTTTTTTACACATTCTCCGGCAAACTCAAATTCAAGTCTGGTCACTTCTCCGGCGAATTTAAATTCAAAAACAGTTTATTAGCACAAGCAATGAAAATAACTAACAATGGGAGAATTCAAATTCAAACCCTTGTGCTACCAAAACATCTTGGTTGGGTGGTCTAGTGTCTTTACCTATTGATTGTCCTCTTCCTCTAAAGAAGTTTATACGAGTTGTTCCCCTTGAACCTTGAAATTTTGGGACTACAAATGCCATTGTAAGGGTGTGTTTGTTCATATTTGCTCGTCATTGTCCTGTCTCATCTCAAAGCATTTACAAACGGTGTAAGCTCATCATTGTCCTGTCTCATCTCAAAGCATTTACAAACGGTGTAAGGGTGTGTTTGTTCAAATTTGCTCATCATTGTCCTGTCTCATCTCAAAGCATTTACAAACGGTGTAAGGGTGTGTTTGTTCAAATTTGCTCATCATTGTCCTGTCTCATCTCAAAGCATTTACAAACGGTGTGAATGCAGGGAAAGGAGGTTTCCCCAACATCACAATGAGCCTAAACTCTAATATCATGAAGAAATTCAAAAAGGAAATGGATATTGAAAGGTTGGCTTTTCTGTACTCTCCTGCATTCATTTACAAGGTGTACAATTATGCACAACTAGGGATGGCAAATGGGGCAGGGAGGGGTGAACCCGCATTAACCCGCAAGGACTTTGACCCGCCCCACATAGCATAATTTTTTGTTTTTTCCCCACCCTCATAGCTCCAACATTCTTCTGCTTCTAACATTATATAGGGACAAAACCACTTTCATTTTCATAAATTCATTAAAAAAATGAACATCCCCTGCACTTTGAGAAGTCAATTGATGAGGGAAAAAAAAAAATCTAAGTTGCCCGGACTCGCCAAAATGTTGCCGCACCCGTGTCGGATCCTTCAAAAATACACTATGTTGGAGGATCCGACATGCACCCGTCGACATTTTTGAAGAGTCCAAGTAACATAGAAAAAAATTCACCCCATCAAAGCACCGCATACATCCCCTGCGCTTTGAGAAGGAGACAGTAGCTGCGTGTTATTCCATTCTAGGAAGAACAATGTTTGCCCCCAAAACCATATACTAGGAACTCTCTCCTAAAATTCCCATTTGGGATATTTACTGCCCAAACCAGTAGTCAAACAAATTTGAAGCCTAAAAACAACCAGCAAAAAAACAACCTGCGTACCCGCCCCGCATGTTTTTTCCAAAAATATTTTAAACCCACCTCCACAAAAGCTCTAACCCGTACTGCCCCACAAATACTATAACCCGCCCCATTGCCATCCCTATGCACTATACAAATATACCCCTGTCAGGCTTTCTAGGAAGATTATACTCATTTCTACCTGTTTGTATACATCTGAAACATATCACATAGATATTGGAGGAGGGTTTCGGTTTATCTTGAACACCAGTCACACTTGAAGAGCCATCAAGTGGGGTGGAGTCTTTATCTCTAACAAAGATCATCATAACTCCTTTTCTGCTAAATACAAGTACTCTTTGCTACTAAGCCCATGTTCAATTAAGGAAACTAAAAGGAGTATCTCTATCAGATCTAAGCAAATTAACGACATAACAAACATTAGAGGCTAGAGCAACCTGACGAGAAATATCAAATTGGGACAGTATAACCTCAGCAGCCTTTAAAGCCTTGTCAATGTTTCCATGAGCCGTCCTAATAGCATGAGTCCTTATCTACAATAAATGAACCAAAACAGAAATGATATAAATTAGCAAGTGCTGCCCAAAATTAGATCAGGAAAAAAAAAAACATTGAAAAGGAAAGAGTATGCCTAAAATAGAAACAAGAAATTAAAAAAATACAAGAATTGAAAAGGAAAGAGTATGCCTAAAATGGAAACAAGAAATTAAACAAATCCAAGAATTGTATCGCTTCAACATTCAACAAAAATCACCTAGTTTCCTAAATTGTCCCCTTTTTCTCTAATAAGCTCTATAAATTCAAATTAAAATGACCCCTTTCTTTCCCTTTCTCTTTTCTCACATTTATGCTAAACCGAGGCAAAATCACGTTTGAACTTCGTGGATTTAAAATACCTAACTACTGACCATTTCAGTAATTGGGTTAAAAACTTAATATTCGTACATATTTAGTAGATATCTTAATACTTATACAGGGTTTGAGGCAAAACAACTGGGTTAGACCGAACCCGTAACTTCTACTGTGCACCCATCCCTAATGCTAACATAGTGTCTGAGCTAATATTTGATCATATATAGTAGATTCTGTAACATATGTATACGGTGTTTAAGGTAAAACAATTCAGTCAGGCCGAACCCGTAACTTCTTCTCTTTTTTCTTGATGAAGTAAGTGACATTCCATCAAGGCATCCAGTAGATGCAAAGATACAAAAAAGGGATCTGTCGGCTCGGAAAGAACAAAAGGCTTATAGAGCTTAGGAGCTGACAAAATCCATGTGGTGATCTAAGTTATTTACATGTGAACAGTTAGCCCAGCTAAAAAGGTTAACCAAACAACTAGCCTTAAGTTTACAATTGGAGTTGAAACTCCATCGAAAAATCTCCTGTTTCTTTCATTCCAAATACACCAAAAAATACAGGCTGGGGTCTGTATCCATCCCAAATGCTAATATGGTATCTGAGATAAAATATGTTCATATTTAGTAGATTCCGTAACATATATACACGAAAAAGGCAGCCCAATGCACTAAATTCCCCTTATGCACGTGTCCAGGAAATGGACAGACCACAAGGGTTCATTGTACACAGCCTTAACCTGCATTTCTGCAAGAGGCAAAACAATTGGGTTAGGCCAAACCCGTAACTTCTTAAAACGACAGCTCAGTGCACTAAGCTTTCGCTATGCGTGCGTTCCAGGAAAGGAATGGACCCTGCATTTCTGCAAGAGGCAAAATGCTAACATGAAATCCGAACTAGCTTGCTCACACCTCAACTCGAATTATCTATCAAAACAATCAGCTGCTACATTATCAGGCAAATCTATCGAAACCCAAGATCTTCAGACGATTATTACTCTACAACACACCAAACTCTTCATAGATCAAAATTTTCAGAACATGGGTTATCATCCATTTGATACAAAAAGTAAAATCCAAACCTGGGTAGGACGCATAGCAGTTTCAAGAGCAGAAAGACGATGATCAAAGGAACCCAAAATGTTCACAACATTGTCTGTAATGGACTGACTCTTCTGCAATGAATCTCTCATCATTCTTGCTCTTTCACTCAGCATATCAACACCACCCACTACCCCTCCAACCCCACCTGAGTTTCTTGAAATACCCATCTTCCAAAATTGAGTTTTACTGAGATTTTGCAGGGAACAAGGAAGATTTGGGAGAAAAAAATGGTGGAAATTGAGGGAGGGGGTTAAGGGGCGTGGGGTGTGATGATGATGAAAGGGGTCCAATATTTGTTGACAATGGTGGACTCATGTTTTATTTATTTTTTACTCAAAGTGTATCCTTTTTTTTCTTTTGTTTTTCTATAATGGTCAATTTGAAAAGGAAAAAAATATTATTATAGGGGAATGTTTCTCTTGTTTTTTTTTTCTTGGCTTTATCAATGTGTATCGAAAATAATGAATATGTTGTATAATGTGTCGAAATTTCTTTGACATGGCTAAATCTTACTGCACGAATATTGTTTATATCTATTCATGTCTGTCTTGGCTAATCCGATGTGATTTTGCTTACAAAAGTGATATTTTGGCCTTCTCCATCATTTCAGTATAGATAGATATTTTGCGTGCAGTCTATTCTCTTTATATTTCACTTATAAATTCATATTGGATATGTTGTTGTTGTTACAATGTGTGTCGAAATTTCTTTGACATGGTCAAATCTTACAGCACGAATATTGTTTATATCTATTCATGTTTGTTTTGGCTAATTCAATGTGATTTTGCTTTCAAAAGTGATGGCCTTACTCCATCATTTCAGTACAGTATAGATATTTAGAGAACGTGTTTATGAATAGACTTTGAACCGACGAAGATCATAAAGAGGATAAGAGCATTTTGTAATGGAGGTTTACACAATTTATTTTTAATTTTCATGTAATTTTGTTTGAAATGTAATAATTCTAGATATCTTTGAGTTCATGAAACTCACATATTTTACATATAAAAAAATATCAATAAAGAGTAAAAGATTTGTATTAAAAATTTTATCTGGTTTCAAGGAGGGAAAGGGGGAGGTAGGAATTTAATTATTTGTTTCCACAATCATTTTGGAATTAATCAAAATTTTAGAAATAAAAAAAAAATAGACATGTTTCTTAAATTAATCATTCTTAATTTGCTTTAATTGCTCTTAATTATGCCCTTAAATCAAGTACTTAAAGAGAAGTTTAATAATGATAATGGACGTATGTTAAACTTATACCAAACTGAACTAAATCACAAAGCACATCAATTTTATAATGATCAACTTGAAAAGAAAAAAAAAAGTCATTTCAAACATTGAATAGAAACATTACTTGAAGACGTTGACGAACATAAAATATTGATGAATGCATTTAGTAATTAGAAAATCAAAATTAAATAAGGTGATTTTTGTATATCAAGTAGCTAGGGGGGGCCGGGGGGGTTTGGGGGGGGGGAAATAAAATTGACACATGATAGCAACATCATCTAATAATTAAAAAAAAAAAGATTAAAAAACATAATTATGTTACACTCAATCAAAAAAAGAAAAGGATTAGAACACGTTAGGAGCAAAACTTTCGACCTCTAAATTATAATATATTAATCCTGCCATGCAATTACAAAAAAAAAAAAAAAGGTTTGTATAATATATAAATTATAAGCAATATATGATTATTTACCAATCGAAACCTAAGAAAAAATGTGTAAGAAAAGACAAACAAAGAGATAAGCTTTGTTTCACAATATTTTGCTTTATCATTTGCACTAAATCATTCTCTTATTGGAGTTTAGTGATAAAAAAAAAAAACTAAAATAATATAAACTAATTTTATGTAAGCTAAAATGAGGCAATTTTGTTGCACTAAAAAAAGGAATAAAATTGACACATAAGGAGCAAAATCTTCTACTTCTAGATTACAATATAATCCCATTACACAAATATAAAATACGAGGTTTATATAATATAATAAAAAGTTATAAAAAGTAGATATATGTAAGTTACAAGTCAAAACCTCATAGAGAAAGAATGTGTAAAAAGAAAGGCGAACAAAGAGATAAGTTTTGTTCTGCTACATTTTACTTATCCTTTGCACCAAATCCTTCTCTAACTACATTCTAAGCTCATAATAAGCACCAATTTATGACCATCACACCAATTTTTTTTCTCACTTTGTAAACACAACCAAGCAAGTAAGCCAAAGTTAGTTCTCTAATTTTATGTACAAGAGACACCACCAAATAGCAACATAATTTTGTTTATTGTGAGAGGGCTTTGGCGTGGGCCTTAGCCTCTTCCTGCTTCAGCCTGAAGTTTTTGAGTTCCTACAATAACCTAAAAATAATATTTTGAACTTGCCTGCAAAATCAAATAAACGACATGTCAATTACATCTTAGATCAATGTTATCATAAATAAAGAAAAATTATTCAGCAAAAAAACCATGTAGATATTAAGTCAAGCAATGACAGATCTAAAAATTTTAAATCATGCAGTAGCTCAAGTGATCAATTTGTGTACACTACTAGTTTTCTACCTAAGAATTAAGTAATGTTTAGGTCGCAAAATAAAGGGTACTTGAGCATCCAACGGGGCGAATGTAGGTCCATTAACCTAGTAGTGTGGTCTAATTTTTGATGAATTGAGTTTTGAACCATGAAGTTTTTAGTTCAAATTATAGTAAAAGTAAAGATGCATTGATTTTTTCTCATATGTCTCCGTCTTATAGATAGACTTAGCGATCCTTATAGTAATTAGAGGTAGCAAATACATGTGGTACAAATTGCAATCTACATGCGTGTAAGATGACTTAGACAAAATAATTATCAAAAAAGAAAAGTAGGATAATTTACATGTTTTAGTTATACCATATAAAAAATGGGTATTGTTGTGAATGGTAATTTTGGGGATTCATAAAAAATTAAAAGAAAAAAATAATCAAATGAACACTAAAATGATAGTAAATCAATAATTACAAAACAAAATGCCAATAAAGAACGATATATATGTATTAGGACTAGTATTTTTGTTACAATTCTAATACAAATTATTATTATTATTATTATTTTAAAAAAATACCTTTAATCCCGGAAAATGACCTTGTCCGCGATATCCATCAAAGGTTTCAAACAATCCGGTGAGAATTTTCTTGCAAACATATGAGAATACGTAGAATTTGATTCCCGAAGCTTATAAATAAGCTCCGATGAAATTTCTGCAGGAAAATAAGTACGTGGGTGTCCATCGACACTCTCCGTCCAATTGACACGTGTCAAAGTATATTGTGTGCATCCTTGAGGGTCCTCCATTGACAAAAGTGTAGGAAAATAATGTTCCTCCGGGTAACATGAATCCTCATTTAAGCAAGTCATTCTAAATTTCCTCCATAATCTCCTATCTCTGATCACTACCAATGCATGTCTTCGTGTGAGGACAAAGAATTGTGACCCGAACCGGAACCGATCGAATGGTACCTCGGGTAGCATTGCACTCTCGCCACGTGCCACGTAACGGTCCCACATGTACGACTCGTTCGATAGTATTTGAATGAAGCTACGATATTCAGGGAATTGAGATCGAAAAAGAGAGTTGTAAATGAAGTTGAATGAATGTAAAGGGATACAATGTTGTGATACAAGGGCAAAATAGGAATTTAATGGGTCGTCTAGGAGGGCGGTTGCCATAAGGCGACGAGCGGCTGATATTAAGGTGGGGGATGCACGTTGGGTTCGCTTAGACGCGATGAAGCGGCCCTTGAAGATGCGTCCACTGGGTGGGGTAATCTTGGATGATGGATCTGCATGGATGTAAATGTTGAAAAGATCATCATGATTGGCGAAAAAACGATCCCATAACGGGGCAAAATGGAGATCGGTGTTTGTAAGGAAGAGAAACGCGATCTTCATACGGGGATTGGTGGTGCCAAGTCGTGAGATGGCACCACCGTTCACGCCAATAGAAGCTAGGGTTGCACGACGAAACAAAGCAAGATCATCAAGTTCATCAGGGATCGAGATCTCAATGTGTTTAGGTGGAAAGATTTGTGGCGCGAAGAGGAAAAGGAGAGGGAATGATAACAGAAGTGCAAAGGATATAACAAAGGGTGTGTTAAACATAGCCACCCTTTAGGTAAAACATAAGAATTATAGGGGAAAATAACAATAACAAAAACAAAAAGGAAATTAAAGATAGATAGATAGATATAAGAAGATGATTAATTTGAATGTGTTATTTACAATGTGATTAAAGATTTGGTCACATGGAGGAACTATAAATGTTATTCCCAAATTCTAAAGGGAACAAAAAGGAGGAAGGAAGAAGCAAAATTAAAATTGGAATTTTGTGGATAATGAAGAAGAAAATTAGAGAATAATGCCATGATAATTCACAAGAAGGAAAGGTGATAATGGTCTTATCAAGGTTGTTGGGATTGTGTCTAAATTCCTATTCTTTAGGTGGACATGGTAGGATGTGAGTTATTTTAGGAAACAAACACACTCTAGAAATAGAAATCAAAAACTTTGATTCAATAAATAACAACTCTTAATATATATATATATTCTTTATTTATAATTGCATGTGTAAAATTACACATGCAATTATATGAGTGGCCTAATTCTATACTATTTATTTTACGACCGATAGTATAATGAACTTAAAATCTAGGATGAATATTAGTGTTGTTAGTCCCTCAGTTATTGATAATTATGATTTTAGTTCGTATGATATAGGATTAAGTATATTTGACCTTCAATTAAGTGAAACCTATACGTTTTGTCCCTTTTCTTGTTAACATTCACAAATTTGCCATAAATTCAATTGTTTCACCACTTAATTACTTTGCGTTAAGCTTGTGTTACAAGAACAACATACCTAGTATAATTTCACAAGTGAAGTTTAGGGATGATAAGATGTATGTAGACCTAATTACCTTACCTTTGTGGATAAAAATAGTGTTTTCGATAGATTATTTTTGCTCAAAAGAAAAGTATTCATCCCAGAATTGTAAAAAAACGTTAATCTTGTAGTATTACTTCATATTTGACAACATTATAATTCTAAAAATAGTTCAAATATCAATATATAAAGAAGAAGAAAAATACTTCAATTAGTTATAGGTTAAATATGCTTTGTCAAATATTATAAGGACTAAGATTAAAATTTATCAATAATTTAAATATGCTTTGAATATCATATGGATTAAAATAAAAAATTACCAATAATTAAGAGCCAAAATACAATTTTATCTAAAATCTACTATATAACAATATTTCAACCTCTAAGGATATATATGTTGATTTATTTTATTTTAGATTTTTAAAGAATTCAAATAACGGTCTCCACAGGAATAGCACTGCATATCAAAGGTTTGACCAGTTACTAATTCTTAATGGGGTAAAATTTTGAATTGCATTTTTTTCTATGGTATTCGACTATTCTAAATTCTCTTTCGAATCAGACTCCCATCATAGGGTCGGGAACACACTTCTTTTAGATTTTTGAAAAAAAATTCTAGAGCTCTTAACTCAAATTTTTCGATTAAAAGTGAATTTTTTTTATTCATTCCATTACAATTCTCGATGAAACAACCTCTTAGCTTGCAAATATACATATAAGTCTATTTTTTTTTATTTCACATAATAAACTTTTTTGGTTCGATTTTTTCTTGAACTCTGCACATAGTAAAACTTTTAGTATATTTCACAAAATAAAAACTCACAATATACTTGTTAATAAGCAGAATAAAGTTATAACTCAAAGACGATAAGCCAAAACTAAGTTGAACTACTATGAATTAACAACTTTAATAAGAACAAATATATATTAGCTTATTTCACTACACATTCCTTACATTAAACTATGCATTCAAATGTCTCTATTGAAGTACATAACATACATGCCTCAATAAAACACAAAAAACCTTCTACACAACTTATAGTAAATATATAGTCTAAACAAAAATCAAATTACTCTCAAAAAATAGAAATCAAATCAAATATCATAATTAATTATGAGCAAAAGTTCATATGACTTAAGCAATATAATCCATCAAAGGCAGAGCTAGATAAGGTCAAGAGGTTCATTTGAATCTGTTTCGACGAAAAATTATTTAATTTATATATCATTAAAATTATATTTTTTTATATATATAGTAGATGTTGAATTTCCTTAAATGAAATATGTTTACTTTTTATATTTCAAACCTCTAAATAAAAATCTTAACTTGAGCACTGCTTCACACAATGACTGACACCATGATACAACAATTCCTACTTAATTTTCCCAACTATCATGGAGCTGTACTAAGACACTGAACCACATTGTTAATTTATTTTTACCACTTGTTTCTTCTATACTATTACATATGGCAGCAGGAACTAGAAATTTTATCAAGTGTGTCCAAAAATAATGGTGGGTGACTATCAAAATAAAACAAAAAAATATTATGCTATTTGGAATTTAAACTTGAAACTCCTTCATTCAAATGGACATCTATTATCAATAGACCAAAGGCATATATGTTGTCAAGAGTGTCAAACTTTAAATATATATTCTTTAAATGTAGAATTTAACAAATATATACAACATAATTTTTCGACGAAAGCCAGATAGCTCTAGCTACGCCCTTGCAGACAGGTCCAAGTAATCTCAGAGTCACAATGCATCAGACTGATATTATGTTATATTGGTGGAACATTGATCAATCAAGAATAACTGCGTGTTAAAAAAATGAAGGTAGAAAAATTTGATGGAAATACATGAATGGATATGCAGTATACTAGAATACTAGAAGACACAAGATTAGAAACAAAGATATACATAATGAGATGAGAATAGTCTTTCATGATGAACGAGATGCGAGAAACAAAACTAATTAATATGATTAAGGCATGTAAAGTTGAAGAATACATATGCCCACTAAGGAGGTGCGAAAGGTTGACGGTGATAGGTTTGAGGAGAGGTAGAAGTGGATTGGATTTTTTTTGTGGAGAATGGTGATTATAGACATGACATGATACATTTTTAACTCACTGAAATCATGACCTAGATACGAAAGCGGTTAATTAGTAGGTAGTCAGTCTTTCTCTCTTATTACACTTTGTTTGAATGGTTGTTGCTCGTTGTATTGTTAGCTTAAGTACAATGTTTGTTTTGATTGTTACTTAACTTTTATTGTATCGTATCATCGTTAGGTAACATTGAAAAAACTCATTTTATGTAATGACAGATATAGTGCGATCGCATTGTTATCTTAATAATTTATTATCATTTTATCTTTATTTATTATTTAATAATTCTATTTTATCATTTATTTTACCTTTTCATAGTAGTTCTACTTGTATCCTAGTTTTCTTGTAGGTTTATCATTCAAATTATAGATGTGTGACATTGTGTAACGACAGAGAATGATACAACTTATTCAAACATTGTATTTATTAAAATAATATAATACGATATAATACAACACAATATTGTACGATACAATACATTATAGAACAATATGTAACACATCCAAACAAAGTGTTAGTGGTAGAACATGGTTCTAGTCTGAATATTTGTGTACTTATAGGTACTATTGTATAATCATTATACTAAGCATTATCTTACTCTACGATTTTATTACTATTGTTATTTATTTTGCTTTATTTATCTCTAATATTTTTTATTATGTATTCTATATTTTTCTTCAATATTTTAATTAACTTCTTACTCTAGCATTTATGTTAAATCATATTTCAAGAACCTATTAAATATAACTTCCTTACCCCATTCAAAAAAAAAGAGAAGTCTGAATACACTATTATTGTTGTTTTTACAATGCATCAAGCATACGCTAATCACAATCCCAATTTATTTGTTAATCATCAAAACTTACGTTAGAATAAATATCTTAATTTTTAAAATTTTATTATACTTTTAATGAAATAGTTTATTACATCAAGATTTATAATTTGTTTACCATATTGTAAGAATTTTAACAAGTATAAAGTACAAAAACTCTTAACAATTTGAACGCTAATTACATTCTATATATCTCAAAAGTTTTTCAAATTATAATAATCTTAGATTTTCATTTGATACATATCAAACAATACATAACTTACAAGAGAAAGAGAAAGAAAAAAAAAGATTTTTGTAATTAATTTAAATATTCACAATTTTTAGAGATTATATTATTTTAAGTAATTACATAAAAAAAAATTTTGTTAATTGGCAGTGAGGGGGCTGGATTTTTGTTGAGTGTGGGAACATAGGAATACCAAAAGCCCACACAAAGTTAAAATTTCTAGAACCTTCTATTTACAATACAACAACAAATCTCAGCCGTCCAATTAACTTCTTTGCATATAAAACCACAGATCCCACCTTTCACCCCTCTCCTCCTCATTCTCCTTCTTCTCAAACACTTAAAGACCTAATCTTCTCGACGAAGATTCCTATCTGTACGTATCAAAATATACAAAAAAATTGAATCTTTTTTGATGATTTGATTTGTTTTTAAGGTTTTATCAGTAATTATTGAAGTGGATTTGTGATTTGCAGGTGAAAAAAAGTTTGAAAGATGTTTGGGAGAGCACCGAAGAAGAGTGATAACACCAAGTACTATGAGATCTTGGGAGTGCCTAATACTGCTTCACCAGATGATCTAAAGAAAGCTTATCGTAAAGCCGCTATTAAGAATCATCCTGATAAGGGTGGTGATCCTGAAAAAGTAATTTTTTTTTTGTCTTTTTACTGTTTTGACTTGGTTTTGTGTATGGATTTGGTTATTTTGTGACCCCCTTTTTGTAGATTGTTGTTTATCTTTGTATGAATATTGGGTTTTGTAATTTTTTGCTCTTTACTTAAGATCCTGGGTTTTGTTTGAATAAAGATCAATTTTTTGCTGTTTACCTAAGATCCCTGTTAGTTTCTGTTCTGGTTTGTGCTTGTTTATCTTTGTATGAAGACCAGTTTTTTGTAAGTTTTTGCTGATTACCTAAGATGCCTGTTAGTTTCTGTTCTGGGGTTTGCTTGTTTATCTTTGTATAAAGATTAGTTTTTTGTAAAATTTTTTCTGTTTACCTAAGAACCCTTTTAGTTTTTGTTTTAGAGGTTAGGAGGTTAGCTCTACTGGGAAAAATTGAAAGTGGAAGATTAATACTGTTTGTGAGATGGAATGGCTTGTGGGGATATTAGGTGGAGGTGGAGTTAGGGTTTGAAGCTTTATGGTTTCAGGATATTGGTCCTTTGGAGTTGCTGTACTAAGTAAATTTCTCTGATTTATGGGTTTTGTTTCATCTTTTATGGGTTCTGTCTTGGTTTGTGTTTATGCATTTGCTAATTTTGTGATGCCTTTTTTGTAGCTTGTTGTCTATCTTTGTGTATGGATCAGTTTTTTTTTTTGTAATTTTTATTGTTGTTTAACCAAGGTACCTCTTAGTTTCCGTTATTGGTTTTGGTTTAGACCGTAGGATATTTAGTTTCTGTTATTGTTTTTGGTTTAGAGCTTAAGATAGTTAGTTTCCGTTATTGGTTTTGGTTTAGAGCTTACGATATTAATTATACTGGGGAAATTTGAAAGGGGAAGGTTGATACTGTTAGTGAAGATGGAATGGCTTGTGGGATATTTGGAAGAGGGGGAGCTTGGATTTGAAGCTTTATGGTTTCAGGATTTTAGTCCTTTTGAGTAGTAGTTATTAAGGTATTGAAAGATGTATGGAGTGCACTGAAGAAGAGTGATAACACCAAGTACTATGAGATCTTGGGAGTACTTAATAGTACTCCACAAGACGATCTCAAGAAAGCTTGCCTTAAAGCCTCAACTAAAAATCATCCTGATAAGGGTGGTGATCCTGAAGAAGTAAAAAAATTGATCTTTATACTGTTGTGACTTGGTTTTTATTCACGGGTTTGCTAATTTGTAACCCTTTTTACGTATCTCAATTTTTTTTTCTGCTTTGACTTGTTTTGGTTATGGATTTGCTAATTTTGTGACCCCTTTTGGGAGATTGTTGTTTACCTTTGTATGCGGATCAGTGTTTTGCTATTTACCTTAGATGCCTCTTAGCATCTGTTCTGGGTTTTGTTTTACGAAATTAGTTATTCTGGCAAATTGATACTATTAGTGAAGTTTGATTGGCTTGTGGGATACTAGGCGGAGTTAGAGTTTGAAGCTTTAATATTCAGGATTTTAATCCTTTTGAGATATTGGGTTTAATTTGTACATACTACATAAATTTCTTGTATAGAGGTGGATACCTGTGCTAGCGGACAGGGGCAGAATTAGTAAGAGGCAAGGAGGGGTCCAGTTATTTGTTGCAAATAGGGTAAAAGTAGTAAAAATATTTCCTTTGGGTTAGATATTAACTTTTGAGTCCCCTTGACGTTAGCAGATGATTCTAATGTAATGGTATGGGGGATTCATAAGTTGTTTTAGGACACAAGATTTACTCAGAACTATGCCATTTTACTCTTTTTTGAATCTGAAATTCTTGGCTTTGCTGACATAGCTAGTGGAAGGTAAGAGATACCTGGTGGGTTATTAGAGGAGCAGAAAGATGACCCAGACATAAAAACATTATCGAAAAGTCACCTGATATTTAGGTCTTGCAATTGTTCAGTAGGTTTAATCTGATCTCTCCTGGGATTGACTTAGTTTGCGAGACACAATTCTTCTATATGGTATGTTGGAAGTTCAAGTCATATGGGCTTAAAAGGGATCCCCACTGTTGATCCTTCCAGGAGTGGGGTAGATAAAAAAGATCTTGATCTCTGAAGGGAAGAAAGGATTTTATGTCTTATTTTTCTGCTTAACCTAAGTAGTAGTAATGTGGCTGGCCCGATACATTTTTAATCGTTAGGAATGTGTACTTTAGTGTCACAATATTTGCAGTAATTGTTATGTTTAATGTTTTGATTATGTTTCTAGTTGTGGGGTAGTGATGCTTGAGGTGCAGTAGTCAAGTTATTCTATTTTATATTTTATATTTCAGTTCAAGGAGATTGCCCAAGCCTATGAGGTTTTGAATGACCCAGAGAAACGTGAGATCTATGATCAGTATGGTGAAGATGCTCTCAAGGAAGGAATGGGTGGTGGAGGTGGTGGACACGATCCGTTTGACATATTCCAGTCATTCTTTGGTGGAGGCGGGTTTGGTGGTATGCTTCCTAAGCATGTTTGTAGTTGAAGTTCCTAATTTCTTTCATGCATCTCCAAATTCTTATGGATGTGGATTATTTTGATGGTCTAGGTGGTGGAAGCAGCAGAGGAAGAAGGCAAAGGAGAGGGGAGGATGTTGTCCACCCTCTCAAGGTTTCTTTGGAGGATCTTTACAATGGGATATCAAAGAAGCTATCCCTATCTCGCAATGTGTTGTGCACAAAGTGCAAGGGGTGCGTATGCAATGTGGTTATTTATATTTGGCTTAATCTACTGACATTTTGTGAGGTTCTGCTGAAATAGTGCTGTATCTGTATTTCCAGGGCAGGGTCTAAATCAGGTGCTTCATTGAAATGTCCTGGATGTCAAGGGAAAGGAATGAAAGTTTCGATCAGACAACTTGGCCCTATGATCCAGCAGATGCAGCACCCATGTAATGAGTGTAGGGGTACTGGTGAGAAAATCAATGAGAAAGACAGGTGTCCACAGTGCAAGGGTGAGAAAGTTGTGCAGGAGAAGAAGGTGTTGGAAGTTGTTGTGGATAAGGGTATGCAAAATGGACAAAAGATAACATTTCCAGGAGAGGCTGATGAAGAGGTAAGATATGCAACAAAATGTCTGAAATATTTTGTTTCTTGATGACCAAAACCTTTGTTGATCTTTAACATGGTTTGTGTTCTGTTGCAGCCTGATACTGTCACTGGAGACATAGTTTTTATCTTGCAACAGAAGGAACATCCCAAGTTTAAGCGAAAGGGAGATGATCTCTTTGTAGAACACACCTTGACCTTGACTGAGGCTCTTTGTGGTTTTCAGTTTGTCTTGACTCACCTAGATAATAGACAGCTGATAATTAAGTCCCAACCTGGAGAAGTTGTCAAGCCTGGTAAGCCAAAGAAACTTAATAATGGGCTTTTGATTCTGATATTTGTACGATGCATCATTTTTGATGTCTTGGAGTCTCCTTGATAGGCTTCTTTGTCATAGCATGTGCTTTCAAGTATTAACTTAGATATCTTTGATGCGAATGCTAATAAATTTTGTTGCACTTGTATGATTTTCTTTGAACCCTCAAACTGGTAACTAGACCATCGTCATGTTTTTGCTCTGTTGTAATTCTCTGTGTTCCTTTTATTTCCTTTCTTTTTAAAAATATTTACAAATGTGCATACTGAGTTAAACTTTTGTGGTCTTATTCTATACCTCACTTACTCTATATCTACACGGTGAGCATGCATTGATAAGTATATGCCTCTACATGACTATTTATTCCATACCTCACTTGCCAATACAAGTATATGCCTCTACATGACTGTCTATTTATGCCATACCTCACTTGCTAATATAAGAATATGCCTCTGCATGACTGTCTCTTGCTCATGGTTAAACAGTCTTCTTGCTGATTTACTTCTATTGGCATAAAAACATATCACTGGGGGGAGAGGGAGAGGGAGAGAGTATTCTATGGATGACGTTTCTCTGCAAGTAGTTATCTACAAATCTCTCTGTGTTTACTGATATCGTCTTATCTCTTTTTTTTTTCTTTTTTCTGGGCACCATAGATCAATTTAAGGCCATAAATGATGAAGGAATGCCAATGTACCAAAGGCCATTCATGAAAGGTAAACTGTACATTCACTTCACCGTGGACTTCCCCAACACATTAACCCCAGAGTTGTGCAAGAATCTTGAAGAAGTGCTGCCAGCAAGGCCTAAAACACAAGCGTCCGATATGGAATTGGACGAGTGCGAGGAAACCACCTTGCATGATGTGAACATTGACGAGGAGATGCGTAGGAAGCAGCAGCAACAGGCCCAAGAGGCATACGATGAAGATGATGACGATATGCATGGTGGTGCACAGAGAGTGCAATGTGCACAACAGTAATTTGATAATCTTTTCGGTAGATAACAGTACTTATTTCCGTCAAGTATCAAGCCCTGTTCTTGGGTTTGATAATAGGGCTGATAAGAATTGACAGTCAGGAACAACATTGCTTCTAGTAGGAGATATAGATTATTACTATGACTTTGAAATTTTATTTATGCATAAAACTATAAGCAAAATTTTGTGTCCTGAGATTATTAGTTGTGTTATTGTATGCGTCTTCAGGAGCTCCATCACGAAGATTTATCGACTGTTTTCGGGCATATATTAATCTAATTGTTTAACCATGATCACAATAAAACACACAAGAAAAAATGAAAATATTCCATTCATAAAAAAAGTGAAAAATGAACTCTTTTGAAACATTCCATGGAACTTATGACGTATTACTACTAAGGCAGATGATGATCGTGAATAAATAGGTTATGACCTAGGGAGTTTTTTATTTTATGTATTACATAATTACATATTTTATAAATATAATTTGTATTTAAATTAAAATCTTAAATAGATTTTGAGTGTGGCGTTTGGACTCTCGTTATTTTTTAGAGAAAATTTTTGAAATAATAAACATAATAGGCATATCGAGTCTCTATAACTATACTTTCAATAACTATGCTTCATAGCTATAGTTCTTTTGCTATAGAGGTCGCGGTTAGTATATTTCTGTCAATTTGTATGTTTCATTTGCGAATATACAAATGGGATAAGTATATACAAATTTTATATTTATACATTTAGAAATTTTTTAGAACTTTGTTTGTACATTTCGCTTGCCAATATACAAACATGGTAATATATTATGAATTTTTCATAAATTACATATAAATAGCTAGGATAAACATATACAAAATTCTGGATTTATACAATCATGAACCGAATTATACAAATTATGGATTCATACAAATTAGGCGAATCGGAGGAATTAGGGAAACTATAGTCATGAATTACAATTTTCTTAAACTGTGGCTATTGTACCTAATATATGCTAAATGTTTGCTACTCTGCATAATTTTTGTTTTTTAATACTCTATTTTATTTTTATTTTTTGATCAATTTTTATTTGACCCACAGACCGACCACGAACTCATCAAGGTATGACTGGAAAATTTTATTCATAAGAGTGTAAGGCTGCAGGGCCGTAGCTACAGCTACCCCAAAGTGTTCAACTGAACACCCTTTGTCGGAAAATTACGTTGTATAGATATGTCAAATTTTACATTTAAATGATGTACATTTAAAGTTGGACATCCTTGACAAAAGCTATATCTTTAGTGCAGTGATAATAATTAATGGGTGTCCACCTGAATGAAGGAGTTTCAAGATCAAACCCCAAATAGCAGAATTCATATTTTTCAAACCTCACAAATCAACATGCTTATTTAGATCGCATTAAAATCCTCTTTTCTTAAATGAACTTCAAAAATCTTAATCCAATTTTATTAAATCACAAATCAGTTCAGACCAATCTAACGAGCCTAGTCCATATTAACCACTCTAATCGTTGTGTAAAGTTGGGGAAACGGTTTCAAATGGTCAATAAAAACCACAACTTACATGTTTCCCATACAAACACCTATCTTAACATGGAGAGCCATTACAATTGAATTCACTTCAATTTCCTCAAGTAAATAGACTTTAAAGTAGCTGGATTTCCATATTGTCAACATTAGACCTATTTTTATGGATATTTTATAGTTGAATGTCACTTTTCAATTATGAGAAATCATAAAATTCCCAGTTGATTTTATTGACTTGAGGGATCAATTATTATTCCATTGGTCCCCATTATTACCTTGGCTTTGCTGAAAACTAAAATTTATTATATTGGATAAGAAATATACTTAGATTCCTTCGTTTCAATTTATGTGATATTACTAGTCCATTACAAAAATAATTATATATTTTTATATTTAAAAATATCTAATTATAAATTTACTCCCGATTTTACTATTATTTTGGTACTTTTTCACGTAGAAATAATACTTACTGATCACTTTTCGGCCTATGAGAAATAGTACTTTGTACTAGAGTTTGAATTTTAAACTCAATTATAATTGTTTTGTAAATCAATCCCTCTCACAACACATAATTTATCACTGCATAAGTTTTCCTCACATAAATCTCTCAAACTCCACCAGTCAGTTAAAGTCAACATGGATAAAGAATGAGTTTCTAGTTTTTAATTGAATTTTAAAAAATGCCTAACTAGCCAAGTTGCAATCTTGGGAAGCTACATGACTGGTAATGACCTTAACCCCCCCCCCCCCTCTTTCCCCCACACCCTACAAATATAAAAAGAAATCATTAAACTTATACCTTCTTTTATCATGTATTAATTGTCATGTTTCGTTTCTAGAGAGTCAATTTAATATTATAAGTAACAATTTTTTTCGAAAAGATATATCGCAAAATGTTGATCAAAATATATGTTTGACTTTTGTAAAATGAAACACGACAAGTATTTAGAGATGAGGAGGGGGGGGGGGGGGGGGGGAGGGGGTATATATGAACTAACAATTTAATAATTTTTCACACAATCATTATCACTTGACCTATATCGTAATATATCAATAATTACAGTCTGATGTACGAAGCATTCTCTGGTAATTCTTTTTCTTTGGTCAACCCTATTTAGGTTGCTTGAGTCCTTCATGACATCATGTCCCTCACTATATATATATTCAAAGCTAATTAAATAATTCTAGGCATCTCATTTTCCTTTCCATCTCACAAAAAGTCCAAATTATATCCTCCATTTTTTCCCCTTCCACTCCATCATGAACAATACAATTATGGAAGATAGTGAAGGTCCAAATGATGTTGAGTTAAGTGAAGAAACTTTTGGAAAAAATTATGGCTATGGAATTGGATTTTCACTTGGAGTTGTAATATTATTTTCAGTCATGGCTTATGCTTCCTACTTATGTATCCAATCGCGATCGCGATCGCACAACAATTCTAACATGCCTAATAATAATTCATCTTCTTCTCATGGTAGGTCTACAATTGTTGGTGATGAATTAGTTTTTGTTCAACAAGGTATTGATGAAGAAATTTTGAGAAATTATCCAAAGTTATTATATTCTCAAGCAAAAGTTCATTATTATCATAAAGATGATAATAATAATAATAATAATAATAATATTGATGATGATATTGTTGCCTCTGGATGTTCTATTTGTTTGGGTGATTATAAAGACAATGATATGTTAAGATTATTGTCTAATTGTGGTCATATTTTTCATGTTAAATGTATTGACCCTTGGTTAAGGCTTCATCCAACTTGCCCAATTTGTAGAAATTCTCCACTTCCAATGAAATAATAAAGTTGAGTACAATCATTTATCATTTTTTCTTTAATTATCTGATATTCGAAATTCATCAGTCTGATATATTTGAATTTGTCGAGCACAAAACTGAATAAAGAGAAAAATGTTCTTTATCAAGATTGTTTTTGTTTCCACAACTCAAAGTCAATACTTCTAATTAAAAATGAAAAAATCTCATCTATTCCACCGCATTCTGTGATTGAATCACCACTCACCCCTCATCAACTAACTTATTAAAGAAGATACAATATGGTTTTACTTCCTTTTCCTTTTTTTGTTGGGGTGTGGGGATTAATGTTGTCTTCTCTTTGTTGTAAAAAAATCCAAATGACTATAAAGTAAATATTAGTACCAAATTAGGGAATTTTTGTAAAGTGGCATATTGTTCTTCAATTTGTTTCTTGTTCACATACATTTGTAATTTTTTTTTAATTTCAAAAAGCAACTCTTTAATCAAATTCAAACTTTGAAAGAAGAGGGGAAGAGCCTTTCTCGAGAACGGAAAGATATTGTTGTGAGGATGGCCTCCCGCATCCGCGACAACCAAGCATAAATTATAGTATTATTTTCAAGTTTTTACACTTGTTAAGAAAAATATTTAATAATCTTAATTAGTTATTAACTGACTAGCAAGATAGAGATTGAAAAAAATAAAATAGGAAAGTAATAATACAACTGTCTTATTTTTTCTAAGAAATAAATATATTTTGAGCATAACAATGATTTGTTTATATCGCCAACACCATAATAAGTACTAATATACATATTAATTATAAAATGTCAATTCATTAGGAATAATGCAAATCATGCATATGGATAGCTTTTGAGCTGGCCAAAGAAGAAAACTACAAGAGAATATATCGAGATACTAAAAATCATATCATAGAAGGGGAGTGTAAAGTCACAAATTTATTGTAAAGTTTGTTAATCGATAGGCGAATTATTGAATCTTAATTGAACTTTTTTTTAATTTTACTTAACGAGTCAAAAATTACAGTTGAGCCTATTGGTTCAGGTTATTTCTTAGAAACAAAATATGTCTGGCTCTTATTATCAGTTTTCAATACGTTCATTAAGATATCACATTAATTAATTAATCAGTAGATAGATATTAATGTGATGCACAACTCCTTCGTGATTCCTCCACTCTAAATTAAAAGTCTCAAATTTGAACCGTATAAAGATAAAAAAAACACTGATAAAAAGCAATTTCTTTTAAATGAATCTCACATGACACAAATTTTAATTAATCAGTGCCCTAAAGTAAATACCATACATGAAATGGAAACAAACTAAATAAATATGTATTTATTCTTTTAAGTAGAATTTTGTTGGGGCTATGACAGCTATATTGATATATTGTGGATAGTTTGACACTGGCCCCCCTCTCCGCTCACCCCCAACCCACACATACAGACAAAACAATTTATTTTTTTTTAAAAAAAAAGCAAAGAAAAGGAAAGAGATAATTATAATTTTATATTAGTCTTTTGATTCACTTGCGTTCAAGGGTATGAACATACTGATTAATGAAATAAACGGGACAATCATGAGCTCGCGTTCAAATTTTAGCTAAAGGCAAAAAAAAAGTTAAAAGTAATTTTCATTTAAATTTAATTTGTTTGAATTTAGTGAATAAAGTTGCATGACATATATGTTTGTGAAAAATAAGTACTCGATAAAATAATCAAAATAGACACACACACCCGATATAAAATAAAAATTAAAAAAACTATTTGAAGCCATTATTTGAAGAAGGAAGATGGCTTTTCTCATACTCAATTTTTAATAGCATGTATTATCTTCCATGTGTGTAATTATATTTACTTGTTAGGTTTAGAGATCAATGAAAATGTAAACTCATATCTATTACATAAGCGAATTCAAGATTATAAGTTTAAAGATGTCTACAATAATGTATATAATAATAATTAATTTACAGTAAAAGCTATTGAGTTCAGATGAATCTGTAATCAATCCTCTAATTTAAACTCTGACAGCGAAAGTGACTTTGTTGAAAAGGAAACTAGTCATTTGGAAGTTCATACCTCCCAATTCCAAAAATTATGTAACCAAAACAAAATCAAAATATTCACATTCATTTTTAAACAAGAACAAAATTGTCCCAAAACTAAACCATTTGTAGATCCAAATTGCTCAATTCTACATGATACTTTCTTTAAAACATTTTCTTCTATGCTAACTCTGGAATCACCCTATCAGCTGCTTTCTTTGCCTAAAAAAAAAAAAGGACAAAGCCATTGTATTATTTATAAGAAGAAAAACAAATAAAGCTCACAAATGAGCGGATTGGATCAAATTTGTGCGGATTGCACTTTCAACTTTTTCAAAACCTAATAGTTAGGTTCGTCATTTCGGGTTCAATTTATTAGGTCAAGTCAACAAAATTGTCAAAATTCAACCTATTCAAATTCGGGCGTACTTGAGTGGTGACTAAAAAATGAGTTGATTTTACTGCCTCTAAAGAGACCTTAGAAAGAAGTGACACATCAAAACAATTGAAATAAATTTTTTTAAAAGAAGGGAAAAAATAAATAGATTTTTACCTCTTTGTCCCAATTTGTTCCGAGTGTAACTACTAAATAAATGAGGGCTTGAGCAAGAAGTGATAGAGTGAGTCCCAACCAAAGTCCCTTTTAATAACATACAAAAAAGTATAAAATCATTAGTGTTGTCATAATACATTAAAGAACTATGTTGTTCAAACTCTTCAGAAATGCTGCTATGCACTCGTGTCAGATCTCAAAAGATGCACTACTTTTGGAGAAACTGACACACATCATACGACATTTTTGGAGAGTTTGGTGTCATAATACATTAAAGTAATATGTTGCACGGACTCTCCATAAATGATCCCACGTTCGTGTCGGATCCTTAAAAGCTGCACTACTTTTGAAGGATCCGACACGCATCATGCGACATTCTTGGAGAGTTACGTTCATTGTCATAATGCATTAAAGAACTATGTCGCACGGACTCTCAAAAAATATTGCCGCACCGTATCGGATCCTCCAAAAACGCACTACTTTTGAAGGGTTCAACACGCACCATACAACATTCTTGGAGAGTTCATTGTCATAATGCATTACAGAACTATGTCGAACATACTCTCCAAAAATGTTGCCACACCCGTGTCGAATCCTCCAAAAATGCACTACTAGGATCCAACACGCACCTGTCAGCATTTTTTGAGAGTCCAAGAAACATTGTCAAGAAATGCTTCCATGACCGTCCCGTATCCTCAAAACATCCACTACTTTTGAAGAATCTAACACGAACTGTGTGACACTTTTAGAGAGTCCGAGCAACATAAGTAAAGAATTAAACAAAATGCATAGAGAAGTACCTTTCCTCCAACATGGTAGAAAAAGGCTAATACAATGCCAGCAGGTATTCCCCATAGATAATAAGCTCCCAAATTAACAATTGCACCTATTTTTTGCCAACCACATCCTCTAGCAATACCTGAAATTTTACATTATTGAAACTATAAGATTGTTGAAAAAATGTCTTTAAGGAACTATTCCTTTTGAGGAGTTGAAACAAACCTGAAAGTACAGATTGATTTGCATCTATGAAGTGTGATCCTGCTATAAACATCAACATTTCAGATACATATGTTACTACTTCTTCCTCATTGCTGTAGCAATGCCCCCAAAATTTACGAATCGAAATGATGAACATTGCTACTAGAATTCCTTCTGTAGTAGCTAAGAACAATGCAGTATATGCTGCTATACGAGCTGCTTTTGGTCGTCCAGCGCCTAATTCATTTGAAACTCTTATGCTGATGAGGAACAAAGATATAAAATGTGAGAAACAGTTATAAGGTAATGTTGAAAGAAGGAAAACGCGGAGTATGAAAATTTTCACCTTGTGGCACCACTTAGTCCAAAAGGCAACATGTATATCATTGAAGATGTATTAAGGCTGAAAAGTTGGAGTATATAAAAGTGAGTTAACACGAGGCGAAATATGATAGAAACATGATGTTGAATGTGATAGTACTAAATGTGTTTGAGAACTAACCTGATTGAAAGAACTGAGGTTTCTAGTTTTGGATTAGGAAGAAGACCAGATAACAGAACCATCATTTCGAATGACCAACTCTCCAAGCTGCAACCGTGCATATAAAAAGGCGATTTTTTCATATATTCAATGGAATTATATGTCTATGGCTCTATGCATTGGTAAGAAGAAGTGACCGAGGAATTACCAAACCATAACAGCTGAAGGAATAGCTAGTCTAAGGTATCTCGGGATATCAGAAAACGCTACAATTGAAAATCCAGTCCAAGTACTTTTGCAAGAAGGCGATATCCCAATATATGCAGCTAGCAAGAACACGTTAATCCAGTAAGAAGCAGCATTAGCCAGAGCAGCCCCTTTGTTGCCAAGGCCGGTTTTGAGCACGAGAAACCAACAAGTGAATAAATGCAGCAAAGTAGTGGCTCCTGCAGTAAGCATCATAGGGAGGACGTCGTTTTGAGCTTGTAGAAACCTCATTTGACATTGTAGTAGTGCATAAGCAAAGATGCTCGGTATCATGAACCGTGCATAATCTCCTGCTTCGGCTGCTATTTCCGAACTTTGTCCTAATATTTCAAGAATATGTCCTGCATTTGCCCAAATAAAGGCTAAGGGAATGCTGACTAAAAGAAGAACTATCATGGCCCTTTGCATATGGATACCAAGCATATGATATTGCTTTGCACCATATGCTTGCCCACAAATTGTGTCCAATGCACTTCCCATTCCCATCTGATTAAAAAAAAAAATGCAAAGATCAAAAAGTAGATCTTTATTAAACAAGTTGAGCAATAGTTAAAGAAACAAACTGATATAACACAAGTTCTTCTACTTCAAATATCATATGCTTGTCTATTCCGTTTCATTTGACTCTCTTTCCTTATTAGTCTGTTCCAAAAAGAACGAAACATATCTGCATATCAGAAACAATTTATTCTTATGGTATTCTTTCGTAGCCAGAGAAATGTCATGTCGCGTTTCAAAAATCTTACTTTCTTTCGTTCATTAACTCCGTGCCTAGTCAAATGCATGCCACATAAGTTGATACAGAGAGATAACTAGGCGAAAATGGGAAAAAAAAGCTCTAAGGTCTATTTGGGCTTTAAGAGCAAAGCACAAATAAAGTGTGAGCTTTATTGAAGAAAGGAGCAAATGGTAAAACAAAAGAGACAAATAAATGAATGTACAGTCCAAGACTAATAATTATAGGCATAATATGTATAAAGACACCCAAACTTGGCCTTAGCAGACAAGTACTCCGACTTTGAGAGTGCATGTCTAGACACCTCAATTTAATCTCAACTGGCAACTAAACGCTCCAACTTGTCTCCAATGTGTCTTGTGGACACCCAATACTAATATAATGGATAAATCTTAGAGGTGTCTAGGTGATCATCATTTTGTAAGTTGCAGTGTTCAACTGACATAGTGGAGACGAGTTGAGGTGTTTAGATGTACATATTCAAATTTGGAGCGTTTACTTGCCATTTTAGGTCAAGTTTGAGTGTTTGTTTATATATAATATCGTAATCATAAGTATGAATAACAATATATGGACAAAGAAACTGAATGAAAAAAAATACAATACAATGAAATATCAACTGTTTAGTGTCACTACTTCAGGATTATACAATAGAGTATAACAACACTAAGCGCTCAACATGTTTTGCACTTTGCTTAAGTGCACGCCTTTGATAACACTAGACTCTCATCTACATATAAAAGATGTGAAGCACAAAATACTCACCAACAAGCTGAAGCCAGTGACAGTGGCAAATGAAGTCGCCATTGAAGCACCAGAAAGAGCTAACTCTCCAAGATGACCAACAAACATAACTGAAATCACCTATAAATAGAGGTTACAAAATCAGCCCATATATAAAAGCATGATCCACCCAACCCCTTTAAGTTTGGACGGATTACTGACTCGACAAATTTATCAACTTAGCTCATTTTAATCTGTTCAAATTCAACCTAACTCGTTTATCTGACACCCTTACCTGTAAGCAATATAGAAGAAAATTAACTGACATTAAAGGTCCTGCTAATGCCAAAATCTTCTTAACTTCTTCAAGAAAATCATCACATTTTCTCTTATTCTTGGATTCTTCATTTCTTGATTTTGATATTAGTGGACACTCAATATCTTGAATATCCATTTTCCCTCCTCAAATTTTGCCTTCACATAATAAAAAAGAGTCAAGTTTTAAGATATTTAGCCTAAGGATATACATAAAAAAAAAAAAGATATTTAGCATATAGTCATTTTTATGACTATAAAAGATTTGGAATAGATCAATAAAGACAAATTTGAATTATATTTTTACACTGGGGACAGATATAAAATAGGAATATGACTTTTTTTTTGTATTTAACTTGTAATGTTCCAAAACAAGAAGATAGTACAAAACATCTGTTGATATTCTACATCTAGTTATGAAAGGATAAAATATGAATGATTTTTTTATAGTATGTTTGGCAAAGCTATTGCAAAACTTTTATTTTTTTAAAAAAAGTACTTACTTTAACGAGTTGAGGTGTTTAAGCGAGTTTTTAAAGAAAAAATAAGTATTTTTGAGTAGTAACAGAAGTTGAAAAAATAGTTTAAGTTTGATCAAACATAAATTGCTACTAATATTGAAACTTTATTTGATGATCTTGATATTGATCTTAAACATTTTAAATGGTAAGAGATCCTTCCTATTTATAAGAAAAGAAAAAATACTTAGTCACCAAGTAATTAGTTAGATTCTAATTAGATTAGTCTCATAGTAACTAAAAGTTATTTACTAATTATATTGTCACCAACCAAAACTTGCTCCTCAAGTATAAATTAATATACATAATTATTGCTGACATCCAATTTTGGCCCTCCACAAATCAATCAACAAGCTTCTTAAATTTTGAACGATTTAAAATAATTGACTTTATAAAATTCAAAATGTTTTCAAGGTATTTTAAAGCTATCTTGTCACTTTTATAAATTTTAAATAATATATATGTTTCTATATAATTATGAATATAATTATTAACTTTTATGAATATCCGAAAATCCTCTCAAAAAGATTTTAATTTTACTTAATTAGCTGGTTAATTGGTTTAGTTAGTTAATACCTATATTTTGAGTTATTAGTTTATAAGTTAAGTTAATTATTTTATTTATTTAAAATAAAGAAGCTCGTAAATTAATCAATATTAATTCATCTTGTTTAAATTTTAGTCATTTTCTCTAAATTAAACTCGATTTGGCTAACTTCTCTTCTTAAGTTGGTTAAGTTTGTAACCCTTTGCCTTTTTATCAATTACAAATCTGACCCATTTGGAGACCAAGTGTTGGGCCATCTTCAATTCAATCACCCTGCTACCCAATCCCAGCGCCCCAGCCCATTCTTTTAGCCCCGACCCGGCCCATTTCCTCATACAACAAGACCCAATTTCAGTTCAACGTTACGAACAACAATTTCCAAGCGGCGTTAACACAGCAACAACTCACGATCGAAGCGGCGTCTTCACGTTCAATCAAAACGACAGCACCAACAGCAATACAACGACGCGATACGAAGCAGCAGGTACACGGCGTCTCCAAACAGCCTCAATAATTCCGTCAATTAGACGGAAAGCAGTAGCGGCGTCGATATACAGAAAATAGTATGCTGATTTCCTTGTCGTCTTCTCCATTTTCCTCGACAAACAGTACACGTAGTACTGTTCCAGTCTCGCTCCTTCGTCCTTACCGTAGCCAGGTGGAGTAATCTCCTTGCCCCTGCGTCCTCGCTCCGAAATTGGACGGCTCTCATTGTTAATTCGTCGGGCAGTCGGTTGAATTTGGTACAAGCATCAGCTCTTCCCCTAATTTGAAATGGAGAATTGAATTTCGGAATTCCGGTTCTACCCTTTTCCCACTCGAATCCTCACCCTTTTCCCCCAAAAAACAACCCTAGAATTCCTCCTATAAACACCCCTTTCTTATTTGGGAGGGGGGAGAGAAGGGTTGGGAATTCAAAACGGAGAAAGAGAACGATACAGCAAATTAGCTATAGGATATATAGGAAATACACTTGAAAGAGAGAAAGAAGAGTTAGTTTCCGTCCTTCTAGCTTGATCACCATTTTTCTTTAAGTTAGTTCGAGTTCTAGTTCCCGCCTAGGCTTCTGGTTCGCTGTCCGGTTCGGGTTTTGGTGGTGAAAGCTCGCTGTCCTCCGCTCGTCGTTTTGTCCAGTTCGCTGCTCCGGAAAGGGTAACTTCCTCTCTCCCCTTACTTTACTTTGGTTAACAATTCATGTGATGAAGTAGTTGTGCTTTCGTTTAGTTAAGTTTTAGCTCGTCTCATGATATATGAAATGGGATTGAAATAGTAGCTAACTCGTTTTGGTCATGGTTCGAGTTTTCAGTCGTTAGTGGTTTTCTATTATGTAGTTGACGACTTCACTGTATCATCTTTATGCATGATTGTTCTCTGTCTCATTTGTCTTATCTATGTCATTCCAGATTCATGAAGATGTTTGGTTCATTTAGTGTGTGTAAGCTTATTCGAAAAGAGTCGTAATTTACATTTTTAGTTTAAATCTTCTTGACGTGTTGCTTCCTTTAGGACCATATCTCCATTTGAATCTAAAGTGCTTGTTATATATCTCCGCATTTTTTTTTGAAGTCAGCTTAATATGCTCTGTTTCATGAATCTGTGGTCTTAAGATTTTGTTTGTTTTTACAATAGCCGGGTAAGTGTTTTTTTTTTTTTTTAAAAAGAGTTACTTCCTTGTTAAGTTTAGTAGTTTTACCTTGCGAAATCATATCGTTTTAATTGTTTATTTTTGAGCCACGGATGTTTAAGCTCTCTAAAGATTTAGTCTTCGTTAATATTAGAACAGATTGGTACTTGATCTGGGTATTTCTTTTACTCCTACAAAAATGAATGCATCTGTTTGTATTTACTGTTTTCTTTTTGTTTCTTGTGACAGCCAACTACTTGCACCCCTAGTTAGCCAAGTTGTCATTTGTTTTGGTTTAAAATTTCTGATCTTAGTTCAAATCTGAAGGCTATAATATCCTTGTTTGGGATTTTCTTTGGATTACCTCTTAAGTTACAAGAATTCGAGCCGTTTTAGTTTCGAATCTGCCTGGACAGAGCCAAGCTCGTTTATGCCACTAATCTTGGCCTTACAATCTGATTCCATGGAAAATTTTAATTTGTGTTGGCTCTTTTAACATTGCTTTTAGTTTAGCTCTAAATTTGTGTTGGCTCTTTTAACATTGCTTTTAAATTTTAATTTGAGTGATATTCTTCATTTAGTTGCATGATAAGCTTACTGTTTGGATTCATATCTTTGAGAAAATGACAAACATGTCTATTTCTTTCCCTACTCTTTTGTTGAAGTTGTTGGTGTTGATTTGTTTTCATTAAAAGTCAAGCAATTTTTGTTGTTAGTAGTTCTTTTTGAAATCCAACCATTTTTAGCTTCTGTTTAAAGTAAATCTTCGCTGCTAATCTTTTATATTGTTAAGTTGAATTGTGATTAATAGAAAACTAGCTATGTGGTTAACTTAATGGGCACTTGTTTGATCATTAGAAAAATAAGAGGTGTATTATGTTAGAGAGTAATTTGTTGGATATCATCTAATTCCTATGTGTTATCTTTATTGATGTTGAATATGTTGTTAAGGCTTGTAGTTCATATGTCTTATTAAATTCGCTTGCTAATTCCTTCCTCTTCTTTTGACTTGGCATGAACTATCATGTTCGAGTCTATACAACTCCCATTTCCTTGCATACATGTTTTCCTCGAGTCAACCTCCTCCAAATCGGTGAAAAGGAAGCTGATTTTATTGAGTTGAAAACCCAAGAAGACAGCAGCATCAATAGCCAAAAGAGACTAAGATTGGGAATTTGTTGGACTTTAATAAGTCCAATTTATACGGTAACAGGTTTCAGCAGCAGTCCCAAAGAGCTGAAATGAGAAGCAGCCTCAAAATATACATGTGCAGTAACATTGCTGCAACATGAGGTCCCCTAATGGATGAAAATCAGAAATTTAGGACTTTAAAAAGTCCACTTTTGAGCGCAGCAGCAGGAAGCAGAAAGCAGAAAGGGGCCACAAAATTCCCCTTTTTATCCAGATCTTTATTTTATGTAGTTCCTTAACCTGTTTATGTTGACGATCACTAAACTTTTTAACACCTTTTTGTTAACTTAGATGAATCCTTGGGGAAGATTTCTATTTTGTTACTCATTTTAAACTTCTATTTTGTTACTCATTTTTAAGTATTTAAATTTTCAAAACCCCTTTTATTTAAGGCAAACTTAAAGCTCTTAGACTAACTTGAGAATTATCTGTATTCTTTCATAGTTAGTAATTGGCTTTGAATCCACGTTAATGAGATTGAGCTAATCATTTAGTTCAAAATCTATAACTCGGATAAATTATCAAGTTAAATTTATTTTCAACGCTTTAACACCTTACACATTCCATTACTTATCAAGTTAGTTAATCTTTATTTATTTTCATAACGATTTTCTATTAATAATCTTAAGTTTTTCCTTAAAAATTAGCCAACTTTTAAATCCTTTGGTCAATCGCTTGTTAGTAGATTCTCTAAGATGCCTAAATCCTTTCTTGGAGAATTATTTGAACTCTTACCCGACTCTGGTTTTATTTAAAATGTTTTCCAAAAACCCTTTTTAAATGATTTTCTTAAAAAATTAAGTGGCGACTCCCAAATTATAAATTTATCCAAAATTTAACAAAAATTGCCAAAGTTGCGAATATGGTTTCGAAATCTTAGTTTTCGAAATCGGGTCGTAACAATTATATAAAGAGAAAAAGGACAAATATACTTCTGAACTATCATTAATGGTATGCAAATACCTTTCGTTATACTTTTGGGACATTGGCGCCCATGCTGTCTAAAATCTAGAGCATATATGTCCTTCACTCTGACGAAGAACTAAATAGGGACACGTTGCATAATCTTATCCGCTCATTCGATATGTAATAAATGCCAGATCGGTGGATAAGATTATGACATGTGTATGTCCGTTAGTATAAAGGATATATATGATCTAGCTTTTGGACAGTAGAGGCACCAATGTCCCAAAAGAATGACGGAGGATATTTACACATCATTTACGATAGTTTGGAGGTATATTTGTCCTTTTTTCCTTATATAAATGCATGGACATTCACTTTTAATATTATTTATAGCGGCGATTTTGACTATGTAGTTGAAATTACAATAGTTGAGTGACTTTTTTGTTACAAAATAAAGTTGAGTGACTTTATGATATAGTTACCATTGGTTGAGTGATTTTGTGTTAAAAAATAAAATTGAGTGACTTTTAAAAATAAAAACAGTGGGTTGAGTGATATTGAGAAATTAACTCAAGAAGTACACAATGTCTTTTTGTTCTTTTTTGAACTTTGAAAAATATCTTTTGTTCTTGTTTGAAAGAATTGTAGTTCTTTCCTTGGTTGATTCAAAAAGTAGAGTGATGCCACTTGAGAAAACTTGCTTGTCAAGTATTACATGTCTTAGATTGAGGCAGAACTAAGATTTAAAGTTTATGAATCCTGAATTTGTCATCGAACATAACTCGTCTTTAGTTACTAGGTTTCCAACTACATATTTATACATAATGATCTCCTAATATAATACATACTCTAGGCAAAAACTACTAGGTTCGTCCAAACCCGTAGCTAATGATCTAGCTCTACCTCTACAAGGGGGTGTAACTTAGGCAACCTACCTTGACATGAACATAGATGGCTGATTCTACGACCCGAACCCGAAACCTGTCATAGAGAGCCATATATGTAAACAGTGTTCCCTGACGCAAGGATCAATGACTGACTCCAAGGCTCGAACCCATGACCTTTGAGTCACACAGAGACATATATGTAATAAACCTATCCTGATGCAAGCATCAACATCTGATTCCCTGCTCAAAGCTTGTGACCTACAAGTCACACGCAGACATATATGCAAACAGCCTACCTTGGTGCAAAGTTGCAAACATCAATGGAACAACTGATTTCACGGCTTGGACTCGTGACCTATAGGCTATAGATCACACGTAGGCAATTTTACTGTTGCTCCAAGTCCGGAGAAAATGATTCTCCTAATGTACCCAAAAATGTGATGGTGCAGTATACTTGCTTTTTACTGATTAAAAGAAATCATGAGTTGTGAAGGGGAAGATTGCAAGAAAAACTCACTTTGCTTATGTTTGCTCAATGAAATTTCCTTGGAAATGAGCTATAAGCTTCATTTACTCCAATTCTGAGCAAACATGACTTCAAATAAAGCAAAATAAACAATAGTCAAGAGCAATATGAAACTAATATATTCATTTAACTCAACTTCCCTCTTTGAGCTATAACAAAAAAATGAGTACTCTTGAACAGTTCCATAGTCATTTACATTATCATTTCCTGCGTACAAGAAAGAAAAGACGAAGAAGATACCGAGCTAGTTACACTCATATACGAAAGAAAAAAAAGAAAAGAAGAGACTCTCCAGGGAGTGCTAAACAGCAATTAGCTATTCAAAATTCCTAAAATGATATGTAGAACAAAAATGATTAGCATTATGCATATACTCATAAAGCTTTATCAATTGTTGCTTACTCTGATGCTGACGGTAGTATGGACAAACTGTTAGCGGTAAGTCCTTGTGTAGATGATGACTCAAACTTCAGGTCAAATCTCGTTGTGTAGTGGAATTCAATTTGCAGCCGTTGATGAAGGGGTGTCGATGCCATCAATCCTTTCTTTACATCAACTTGTAACTCCCTAATAGGGATTGCTGCCAAAAAACTCTTAATGTACTCTTTACATGCCTCTTTACCACTGTAAATGATTTCAGGTACCATGTCTTCCTGCATTTTGTCGGAGCCATTGGTACAAATGGCAAGTTTGCCTTCATCAGAAGCATCTTTGACATCAGATTTCTCTTTTCTATCGCTAGATGGCTTATCATCTGATTGTTGAGACTCACTAGGTACCCACATAATTGTTGCGTCTTTGTCGAACTTGAGGATATATGCCTGGTTACAACCCTCAAAAAGCCTCTCGCCCAGTGTGTCGATGATATAGTATGCGTCTTTTTCAACCTTGAGGATAAAGAAGTGATCATTCCAACTCACAATGTAAACAACGGAGTCGCCATGACCAGGATTTTCTTGAGCGGATTTACATATCTCGTCCCATATGTTGTCAAAAGACATGGCACCATCAAGGAAGTCAAATCCCTCCTCTTCTTCGATTCCTTCAGGATGAAAGAACCCAATGAATGATTTTTCGGAGACGACTGAGAGTGGACGCACTTTCGCCTCCAGGATTGTCTCGAGGTCAAAATGCTTATCTGGGAAACATTCCATGTAGGTCTCTTTTTCACAAAGATCCCTCCACTGCAGTGAGCCTTCCCGGATAAGACAATCAAGTTGGGACTTGATGGGCATATCCTCGGGATTGCAGTGGAACCAATCAGCTATGACAGCAACCAAGGCTGTACAAGCGCTTTCACCAGCAGCTCGTTCACTTCGTTGATCAATCGAAGCAAAGAATATCTGAGTCTGCAGCTTCATTTGTCCATCTCGGCTTATTATCTCTTTCCGCTCCCAACTACCAACAGCAAAACTGTCATCTCCAAACTCGGAGATCGAAAATCGATTTGGAGAAGCTTCCTCAGATTTGTACCACTGCAAGAATTACACACATTGCTAAGAGGACTAGTTATGACATATACATGTTCAATCATGAACATGAAAACCTCAACAATATAGACTCTTGATACAACTATACAAGTACAGAAGCTACTAAAGGAAGCTCTCAAGCTCAGTAAATCTTCAATACGACAGGCATATTGGTGTACAAGTAATAGGTAGCAGATTGATTAGATCATGAAATGAAGATAATAAATGACACTATTCAAATTCCATTTAGATACTGGGACAATCAAACATGACAAGGAAAGCACGAAACGTACCCCTGAAGAAGATTCATCAGATGAGCAAAGCTGTCGACGATCAAAATCTATATCATCTCCGCCATCCTCTCCATAATGTTTCTTCAACAACGGCTCCCCCTTGGTTTTAGGAGATCTGAAACTCAACTTCCTCTTTCTCCAGGGGAGAATGCTGCGTTTTGAACTCTGCTCTGCAGATTGATTTCGTATTGCTGCAGTTGTATCCTCAGGGTACTTGTGCCTTGTGTCTGAAATATGATGGCTGTAGTGGACTAAATCCTCGTCGTCGCTGCTGCTGCTTGTGTTTGAACAAAATGATCCACCAACATGGTTTGCATAGACAAGTGTTTCATAACTGAATGACTTCTGAACACTTGTATCCTCATTTCCTTCCTCTGATTCTCCTCCTTCCGACTCATCATCAAGTGAATCTGTATCCACTGGGTAAACATAATTGGGATCCTCACTTCTGACCGAGTTCCTTCCATCACTGCAGCCTTCCTCTTCATGATATGCCTTCTTGTGTCGCCTAATAGATAATGCCTTGAAAAATGTAACTTTCCGCAGACCTGCTTTTAAAGAAGAACCCTCATTTCTGTCTATCAACAAAACCTTTCCAGGATTTGGAGATACTGGAGCAGACATGGTAAACTTTGGAATGTTCTCTGACGCTTCATTAGTGTTCCTCAATTCCACAAGGTTGAGTGATAGCTGTTGATAAATGTATGAACAAGTCTTTAGGAAACAGTCACACACACACACACATATATACAAGTAGATGTGAAAGACTGATCAAATGATATATTCACATTGCTGCAGGAATACGAGAGAGCAAACAAAAAGTATGCTTTAGTTTCTCTTACACAGAGTGAAAGGCAACTCTTGAATCTGCCAATAGAGGCTTCCAAAGGAACGAATATTTCAATGCCATCTTCTTTTTCTCCAGCTAAGGAAGCAAAGTCTGCAAGGTTCAATGTCGCAGCAGCAAGTACGGGTACCTTCTGATCTGGTCCTTTGCTTGCACCCTGATTCAGAAGAAGTATGAATAAGTATTGCTCACGGAGAACCACATGGAAGGGAGTATACAAACAGCGAATGAACACAAAAACAAGGAGTTCAATTGAGAAATTACTGTAAAGTAATACACCCATGGATTGAGAAAAAATGCAATTATCATGTACGACGAGATAGGCTCAAAGCAGTCAAAGAAACATGCAGCTAAGGACAACGTTGAGCCTATGGAAGAACAGCAATTACATGCTTCAGTCCCAAACAAGTTGGCGGATCGGCTATAAGTATTTACTATTCCATTTAAGCTCAACTGATGTCATCATCATACCAAATAAGAGTAGAAATGAAATAAGTATAATATATATATAAATAAATAACAACAACAACAACAACAATAATAAATATAATAACAATAATCAATTGCTACCATTTTTAATTAATAAGAGACTATGCCAATAACGTCTTTTTCCTTTCCAAAAAGTACAGTTGTATATGTCCAGAGAAAAATTTGAATGAACTATAGTAGGTCTCACCATCCACCATATAACATCAAATAAATGACCCCAACAGGCTCAAAAAGTGTAATCCATTAAAAGGCAATCATTACATTCCAGAAGGCTTAAAAAGCTTTTGGAATAGTATCTCCATTCTTCAAAATTTTAGAGAGCAATATAACAAAGTTAAAAACTCACTTTAAGCCATTAGCATATCGGAAAATTATAGTGTATATATTGGACTTTAGGCGAAATTTCTGGCTTTGCCATGGCTAAACTCACTAAGTTTACTAGTGGTAATAAAACTCAGTAAAAACCATATTGATGATGAATTTTGTCAAGCAACTCTTTTTAAAATGTCCTTTGAACAGGGTCATACATATGCTGCTGCAGTATACTGAATTACCATGATCAAAAAATCGAAAACCAAGCATCAATTTAACCAATAAAGAAAACCAAATTCCTAATTTAAGGAAATCCAAGAAATCTATCATCCCGAAAAGTTGTATGGACATGATCAGGATTCACAACACAACTATCAAGAGATTGTGCGTATGCAACCTTACCCACACCTTATGAAGTTGAAGAGGTTGTTTCCGATAGACCCTCGGCTCAAGTAAATCAGAATCAAAAAGACAAGTGAGTAAAACAAATACAGCAACGAAGAAGTCATGCTAAAAACAATTAAGAAAAGAACAAGCATCCACACCAAAATGTACGATAACGAAAGCCAAAACAAATACCAGAGATCCTCTATAACAACATATTCGCTACAACAGCAAAGATCTCCTTGAAACCAATTTTCATGTTATATTATATGTTCTCTATAATAACATTTTGCTATAGCAGCCAAAAATACATTATATCAATTCTTTTCAAGAGAAATGAACATGGAACTAATCAAATTCCCTAGAATTGGATTCCTTTTCACTCAACAGCCAAAAACACAAAACACCATAAGGATATATCAAAGGTAAAAAGCAATCAAGAACTCACATTGAACACAGTAAACACAACTTCCCAAGGATGAAATACACCATCTTTATAACCTGAAAAGTTACAAACACTCAAAAATTCCTCATTCCATTCAACAATCCCCTCATCTTCCTTCAAACACTCTTCTTTTGTAAAATTCTTCTTTACACTTTTCCTAGTAAAAGAGCTCAAATTCAAAGAAATCCCCTTAGTTGATCCCTTCCACTTAATTCCAACTCTCAATCTATCAAAATCTTGGACCCCCACATGCTTTTCTGACAAAAAGCTGAAACCTTTAAGGCAATTTACAGTAATCTTGGCCTCAAATTTCTTAGATAATAAAAGTGGAGGCCATGGCATCCACTTCATCAACTTAACAGCCATTTTTTTTCACTTCAAATCCCCAAAATACTACAGGCCCAAGAACAAGAAAATACCCAAAAAGATCACTTTTTGTCCTTTCAAGACTAAAAAGTGATCCAAGATTGCTATAAAGTATAAACCCAAATCAAGAAAATACAATAAAGATCACTCTTTTATGACTCTATAGGTTAAAAAAGTGATCTTTCTTGGATAATTGTGAGATTAAGAGTAGATAAAATGAGATTTATAAGTGATTAGGTGTTGTAATAAGAGGGATTATGGAAGTTAGTTTTGAAACAAATGGCAGAGAGAGATAAAAGGGAGTGAAATTGTAGGCAGAGAGTGGCAGTAGAGAAAAAATAAAGATCACAAGTAACGTCTCTATTTGTACTACTTAGGAGGAGAGTGCATGTAGACACTATTTTTAGTATTGGGGACAAATTCGTTTAAAAAAGAATGTATTTTTTTTGGATAAATTTTCAATTTCAACTTTTGATATAACATATTTATAACAACCAATAACAACAACAATACTCCGTGAATAGTCATGCAATCAGAATTTTTACTAAGGGAGTTTAAAATATAAAAAGGTAAACACATTAACAAGTCAAAGGAATTTACATATAAGTATTACATAAAAAATAATTTTAATCATGTATAAATAGTGTAATTTTCCGCTAAAGAGGTTTGAAGGTACCTTTTGGACCTTTACTAGTTCTATCCCTGCTTATGAAATTTTATAAGTAGAGTTTGGATAAGGTAAAATATATGTGAACTTTATTACTACCTCGTGAAGGTAGAGAAGATGTTTTCAAAAGACCATCTGCTGAAGTGTAGATGTTTAGAATCATCAAATGAAAAGATATTTTAATACATTTCACGCATATTTGGTTTAAGATTATTAAATTTAAAAATAATTTATATTTTCTTAAATTTCATGTTAAGTCAAAACCTAATCAAATTAAAACGAAGGGGACATTATTTCTTTTCTTTTCTTATTTTGGTGAATTAGTTTACCTTTAAGGGGTAAATGAAATTCCTTCTAAAATTATTTCTAAAATTCAAGATTTTTATTATTTGTTAAAATTTAGACTATTTCCTTCTAAAATTAGAAATAAATCTTTTATCTTTAATTACAAGTTCGACAATAAATTATTTCTTTTTTTTAGTACAAAGCGATCTACAAAGGTTTTTTCCAATGTAAATTTGCATTAATGGAGCATCAAGACTCAAGAGCGGACCAGAAGCCTGCGTGAAGCAAAAAAAAAACATTATTTTTGTGTAGCGATTCTTTTGCTTTTTTGATCTTTTCCTATTTAGTTAAATTATTTTACGTCTAAGAAAAAAAAATCCAATAATACATTCAAAATTACTAAAATATCTTAAAACTTAAAAGATCATATCATATTCTTCTAAAATTATGAACCATCAATACAATATGATTCTTCATTTTTAGAGAACGCTTTATCTCAAAGCAACTATTTTAAATACATTATAAATCGAATACTAAAACGGATATCAAACATGTGACCAAAAAAAAAAAAAAGATATCACTTAGTTGTACAATGGTTGTTTTTATTTTTTTGATTTTATTCCATTTTGGTGAATTACTTTACATGTAAGGAAAAACAATACAAATGCTACGTACATTTAAGATTGCTACATTCTATAACCTGTTACTCCCTTTGTCCCTAATTACTTGTTCCATTTTGAATTGACACATTTATTAAGAAAATAATTATTGACATAATGAGTTTATCATTTTATTTCTATTAATTATGAAGTAACTAAATTAAAAAGGGAAGATTTTCAAGAAGTTCTACATTTTTCAAAGTAATTAATTGAGGGTATAATAAGTTTAAAAAAATTTGTCCTTTCTTCATTTGTCAAAATAGACAGTAATTAGGGACAACTAAAAAGGAAAAGTGTTCAAGTAATTGAGAACAAAAGAAGTATCTTTCTAAACTAAGAATCACTACAAGAAAAGTGTGAATTACATGGGGATTTTCCTGTGGATTAGTATGGAAATTTGCAGGAAAATAAGTTTTCTATGGATTTTCATACTAATCCACAGAAAAATCCCCATGTAATTCACAGTTTTCTTATAGTGAATTTTGAAAATAAATTCCGCCATTCTTAGACAACGTTGTACTTGTCCCCTAATTAATTAGGGACCGAACACCAAGCGAGAAATAAATATTTCGCGTAAGAATAAATTAATCTGGTCTCTTCAAGTTAATAAAACTAAAATATTTTAGAAAACCAAAAGCAACTCAAAAGTTAAGTATTCACGAATATTTCTACAAAAGCACTTTTTTAAAAAAAACAAAAAAAACTATTCAAATCACACAACTTTTCTAACAAAATAACAAAACTAAATAAACAAAACTAAAAAACGCAACCTAAAAAATAAAATAATGTCTGGATTCAATTAAAGTATTGATCTTATGGACGTTAACTGGTACCTAACCCTACGTATTAAATAAAAGAAAACATGTTTCATATCATTGAGGAATGTGGTAGGATGATTGAAATTCCTAAATATGTAATCAGATGTCTCAAACTAAAATAATAAAGATGTAAAAGTTCGTAGTACTTATAACGTGGTCTAGGCCTAGGGAACAAAATAATAACCCTTGATGGGTTTTATAAGGCATTAGTAATCTGAAATAGTTGAGCCAGTAAATTTCGTATGCCAAATAATTAAAATAAAACAAACAAAAAGTAAAGAAGAAACGTACGTATTGAATATGTCAAACAAATGTTGTCGCTATATATATGAATATGTCAAACAAGTGTTGTCGATATTAAGGCCAGTAAGAATAGCCAAGAATTATATATATATATATATATATATATATATATATATATATATATATATATATAGTTGTACATAAAAATAAGAAATTATCCAAATTAAGATTCTTCAGTATTATATATGTTTAAAATTGGCTGAACAACTGGAATTTGTCTTTAAAACGATGTTTAATTATTCTAAATATAGTTTTATCTTCATATCGTGAAATTTACATCTCATATCACAAGTATATTTGAATTTGGTAGTACAATGCAATATGTGCATGTGACATTAACAAGGATTGTGATAATTGATTGAACAACTGAAATTTGTCTTAAGAATGATGCTTAATTATTTTAGATATATAGAGTTTTGAATGAATCTTCATGTCGTGAAATTTATGTCTCATATCAAAAGTATTTTTGAATTCGGTAGTACAATGCAACATGTGCATGTGACATTAACAAAGATTGTGATAATTGGTTGAACAACTGAAATTTGTCTTTAAAACGATGTTTAATTATTCTAGATATATAGAGTTTTGAATGAATCTCCATGTCGTGAAATTTATGTCTCATATCGAAAGTATATTTGAATTCGGTAGTACAATGTGCAACATGTGCATGTGACATCAATAAGGATTGTGATGTAATATAAAATGAGATTTTCTTTACTTTAACAATATTTCGAGATTTGCATCCTGAAAATAAAAAAGAAAAGAATTTCGTAGACTATAATTCCTCTTGAAAGAATTTTATTATGTAGTATGAATCTAAATTAAAAAATTATAACTTCAAGCGAGTATATCCAACACCAAATTAAAAAAAAAAAAAAAAAAAAACACATGATTTATTGACTATTCTACATACTTTTTTAGTGGTGGGTTTGATGTCTAACAAAATATATCAATAAAGCCTCTAGTTTAATTTGAGCATTATAGAGACCACAAATTTAAAGTTATGGCCTCTATGGTGGGGCTATTTATGACTAGAAATTAGATCAAATTAATATTTGAATTAACTTGCCTCTGTGGATAAGTTGATTTCTCAAATAAATCGTTTAATTAATAGTTATAAAATCAAATTCCATTAATTATCGAGATATCTGATTTTTATTTTCTTCTGGGACGGTCAATTGAAGTTGACATTAATTTTTTAAACGATCATTTATTCTTTCTTCAGCGACTTATTTAGCCAATACTTTCATTAATTTGAGCAACAAGCATAGATTTGAAACAGAAAATAATTCTTTAGTTTTCTAAAATGTTAAATATTTTAAAACAAATTTAGTTTACCAAAAAAAAAAAAAGAAAAAACTCCATACTAGTTAGGATTTGAGGGAGTGTATTATTATATATTTATTTTACAATAATGATGATTTGTACATTCATAAATTTAGAATAAATAATCGAGAATTGTAATCCTGTTGTAAATTATTTTGGTGGTTAAATGAATGACCATAACTCCTTGGTTAATTTCCCTCCTTTATGAGTAGTAATGTCGTTGACAATGTGGTCAAATTAATGATCATAATTCCTAGGCTAATTTCATCATTTATTGGTAGTAATGTTGTTGATAATATGGTTAATTGGATAGTAATTCTCAAGGTTTAATGTAATGTTTATGACACCCTTTGATATTCTTCAATGTAATCCTATAAATAATGGTGTTGAGAATAATGTTGAATACACTTCAAAAAAAGAAAGCTAGTTTATATTGTTCCTCTTGTCTTATATTCTTCTTATCTTCCTCTTTATATTGTTCTTAAGTTTTACAATAAATCCATTTTATTATAACTGTACATAATAATTAGAAGATCTAAATATGATTAATAGTCATTTCTAACAAAAAAAACCTAACTTGTTCATCATTAATCTTCGCGCTTAATTAAAAATCTCAAATTTACATTTTGAAATTAAAGAAAATATTTTCTTTTTCTTCCACCTCTTGGGTCAAAAAAAGGGAAAAAAAAAGTAGTATGCTGAATGGACCATTTATAATGCAAAATATTACACTTTCCATAAGGTGCGTGATCCTATTTTAATTTTTAGTTCTCTTTTTCCTTCCACTCCTTATTATTGGGTCCAAACTAAAAAAAGAAAAGAAAAAAGTGACAATATAATTATTGGATTATCTATGACAAGGCAAGTAAAATGTGAAAAACTTGCCAAGAAATTCTCTTTTGAGTATGTGGACATTAATTTGTAGCAGCATTAAGTGGACAACAAGTAAGTACTTTACTATTCAATTTTATACGAAGCAACAAATATATTTAGTATAATTTCATGAGTAAAATTTAAGGAGAGTAAAATATACGTAGAATTTATCCTTAATTTAAAAAGTAAAAAAGTTATTTTTAGCAGATTTTAGTTGAAAGAAAAAATCTAAAGTGATTTAAAAAAAAATGTTTACAGTGGAAAAGTCATGACAAAATATTAACTACTAATCAATTTTATATGATACTATTTTTTAAAAATTATTTTGATGCTATTTGTTGTTTCTTGTAGTTCGACTATCATATTATTTTGTTGTAGTTACTATCTAGTTATTAATTGTTATTTTTATTACTATCTACTGTGTCTTGTACTTCTATTTACTTTTTTTTTAACCGCTTTGAATTTATTTTTTCTTTTGAGCTGAGGGTTTATTGTAAACAACCTCGCTATCTTTGAGTTAAAGCTTGAGTATATATCTTTTCCAGACCTCATTTTGCGAGAAGATACTGAGCATGGTATTAGTATACTATATTTTTAGTCAATTTATTTCTAAAAGAAGACATCTTTAGTCTTAATAGTAAGGGAAAAGGTCTGAAATATATCCGAAATTGTTGTAACAATATCAAACTTTGAACAGTAGCTATTACTCTCTACACTATTTAATAGTGTATTCTAAAGATATGTAAGTGCATAGCTAGACAAATTACTATTTATAATGATGTAATATTAATGATGTCCACGTGGACACCTATATATCTTTAAAATACACCATTAAGTAGTACAGTGGAGTAATAGGTCCTGTCCAAAGTTTGAGATTGTTACAATAATTTCGGTCAAAGTACTATGTTTTTATATTGATAAACAAAGTAAAATAAATTATGCTAATACTAATTAAGGTATTAAATAAATTAATAGTTCCAGTTTCCAAATGTGTGCATTACATTTTATCTTTTTTGGAACATCGGAGATAAAAATGCTAAATAATTTTTTTAATCTATTAATATAATAATATTAATGAATAAAGTTATTTAATATTTATTACTAATAAAAATAATAAATAATAGAAATAATAAATATTCGATAAAATTAATTAAAATAAGCATAAATTATTTCAAACATCACGATTCTAAAAATATTATCTTTTTGGAATACACAAAAAATGTGACATTCCAACTTATCCAAATTCACGAATGCAGCTGTATATATCTCTTCTCCAGCACAGACACAGCTTTGAATCCATCTACTTTCACATTTATTATTATTTGGATAATTAATTTTTTTTATAATTTATAATACTTATTTTTAAATTAATTTTATTTTAAAAAAATTGAAGCTTGTATATCCAAATTCATATCGATAATTTTTTCAATTTAACAATTATCATTCTTGTCAAGTTAAATAATAAATTAAAATAAAGAGCATATTATTAAATGCATGTTAATTTCTGCACTTTATTTGTCCTCAACTAAGATATCTGATAAAGTAGAAGAACAATATTCTTGAATAATATTTTATCTAATTTAATTAAATTTATATGATAATATATTTATTATTTTTCCATTTGTTTCTGAAATATCATTTCAATTATGTTTGAGAAACGTATTTTTGCTTAACAAATTTGATGATTTTTTTAAAAAATAAATAAAAATAAATAAAGCAGCCGCCTTTTAAAAAAGGGATTTTATAAGAAACCAAGAAAACAATATATAACCGACCTTTTATTTTTATCCGCACACGTGAGTTCTACAAAAACACCTTTTTCTAGGGACGTGGATTATTCGAATTAAATAAATAAAAAAAGTTATAGGTGTTTAATAAAAAGTATTAGAAAAATAATATGTGTATTAATTTAATATATTTAAAAATTATATTGGTTATACATTTTTTAGTATTATTTTTATAAATAGTAAATCATGATATTAATAATATAATATATTATTCTTACTTGAATCCTTCATACTCAATATTATTTTTGTTTTAATATGTTTTATTCGTTTAATACAACAAACTAAATGGTGTATAAATAATTATGTCTCAAAAATTAATCACAATGTAACTAATTTCATAATTATTAACCGAGCATTATTAACACATCATATTTAATAAATTCTACCAAACAATTCGAATTTTAAATTCTAAAATAATAACTAGGTTCTTCTTTTCCCTTTTGCATATATTTAATAAATATTTTAAAATTAACGTAGATTTTAAATTAAAGTTATTAAGTTCAGTTGATTTATCAATCTAAATTCATCTTTGATATAACCCGTTATAAGTTCATTAAGCTCACATTCGCATAATATAATTACAAATACTATAACAATAATAACATGCCTAGTCTCAATATTTACATACTTAAATCGATCGAAGATCTTTCGAAAAAAATCTCTCCATCATGAGAAATCACAAATACTTGTAAGAAAATAAACTATAGTACTTTGCACTTCCCTATAGGACATGAACCTTAAAATAAACTTAGGTCTTCCACAGATTATTGGAGCAATAGTTGCCAAACCTTTTCTAAAAATATATAAATTATTTATATAGAGAATTTAGGTGTTGTTTGATTCTTCACTAGAGTTATGCGGGTATTAGTAAGATATAGATTAATTATGTGGAAATTTATTATTTATTTATTATTTAATGTAAAAGACTAGTTATATAGGATTATTTAGTTATTTATGTATTAGTTATCGTGCATAAAACTATACATATATTCTCTCATAACTTATATGTATATTAGTTATGACGCTTCTAAATTACAAAATATCAAAACATCGAATTAATTTTATACATAATCCTAATCAATAATCAAATATAATATTACTTATACAGAATCTAATACATATATAATATTTATCTGAGTTCGGAGCCAAAAGGAAAAAAAATTGCCAAAAATTCTAACAGGGCACATCAAATTTTTTAAAACCAAAAGGGCAAAATCGCTACAGATGAAGCGATTTTCCTCTGACACAATATTGACGCCGTCTGGAGGGATTTTGCCCTTTTGATTTTAAAAAAAAATTGATATGTTTTTTTGAAATTTTTGTCAAATTTTTTGCCAAATGACCCTTGAGTAATATATGTCGTTAGTTCTGCATTAAAATATAACTATTTTTCTGTTACTTTTCAAATGATGTCTAAAAACTTACAATACACCCAAAAATAAATAATCTCAACTCACTTAATTAATCATAAAAAAAAAACATGATATCATAGGATTAAAATTTATATAAATTTGAGGTTGTTAGAATGGAGCATTTACAGGGCCACTTTTATTTTCTCCACCACATTTTTTTTTGTTATTTGTAAACATTTCAATGTTATCAACCATGCTTCTTAAATGCTAAATGGTTGGTGTAAGCTTTATTTGTTAATTTATTCGTTGACTAAGTAATGATCATTATTTTTGAAATTTGAATGGTTGAACTTTATCTTAAATTAAGTGGTAGGTTATTAGTAACCATTTTTATATAAATAATATAATTATCTAATTTAAAAAAGATAAAATATACGCAAATTTTATATCTATCTTAAAAATATAGTATGATTACCACACCAATTAAAGGATGAAGTGGTTTAATTTTTCCAAAAATCATCTAAATTCTCAACTTTTCATGATGCGAACTAATTAAAGGTGAAAAAATTATATCCAATATAGTGTGTTACGTCACATTAATTAAGCAATCATTGACAGTAATAAGTAGAAAAGACAAATAAATTTCATTTGAAATCAAGATAATGAATACGTTTATATATTATGTCTAGTTTTTATGTATATATAGTATATATAGATGTTGAATTTCTTTGACTTCTTCGTCAAGCGAAGAAAAGATTTTTAATTCAAGTCCTTTTAATAATTACTTTTTTTGTCTCAGACTTTCAATTTATGTGATGCATTATTCTTTTTAGTCAGTTTTTTTTTTAAAAAAATGACACATTTTTATATTTAGTAATTATTTAATTGTAAAATGTCAATCTTACCCTTAATGAGATAATTCACACGAATATCTATGACGTGTTTTAAACCTCAAATTTCAAAAGTCTTTATTTTTTTACTTAAACTTCATTTCAAGTCAAATAATATCACATAAATTAAGATGAATAGAGTACGTATTTTAATTAATCTTGGCATGATCCACATGAGTCACAAAAAAAGGTCATTCGAAATTCACTAGTTTAACTAATCTTAATTTATGTCGAATTGGTCCTGCAAGGAAGGTAAAGCACTAACTCTAAGGTGCTTATACACATTTATATTGATCAAACTCAAGACTTTTAAGTAAAAAATAAGAAATTTCAATCATTTCATCGTAATCGAGAATAATATTCATAACCTTTCTTGTAAAACTACTTTAGTCCATTTATTGACCCCCAACAACCCTAAGTCAATAGCACATGGGACATTATAATGGCCCTATTTGACTGTTCTTTTCATAGTCCATAAATGTAGTAGAACTTGCTAGACACACAACCCTAGCCAATTAATCCACATGTGGGATTCACATCATGTTTTTCAAAGCGAATTTAAAATTATATAGATAATTATTTGGTTCACAATTAAATATTTGTAAATAATTTATGAATTTTTTCATTATAAATTTGAGTAAAAATTATTAAGTATACGTAAATCTGTAACCAATCTTCTAGATCCGTCCCGACATTTCTTATTTCTTATTTCTAAGTTGTTTTCAAATTTGAGAGAGAGGCAAAGAAAATGATTATATTTAGGAGTTGGAATATTGAAGCATGGGAACTTCACTCATTGCACATTGCTTGCTCCCCCACTGTTTTATTGGATTTGAAACTTGTATTTTTAGACACATTTCTTATGGTTCACTCCACAACATGTATTTACTACTCTCACTCCGATTCAATTTATTTGTCTGATTTTGACTTGACATAAAATTTAATAAAAGTAAATACTTATACACACCTGCAGTAGCCCAGTGCTACTATCCTGGATCACAAATATACAACTAATCGCGATCTAAAATAAGTGACTTAGAGAGAAGAATCGAGTTGTAGCTCATCGATACATCTTATACTTCAATATTCTATAGGTGCAAAGTTGAAACGTCGTGTAATTATGTGACACAAGTTTCTTGCTATGCAACATATTGACAGTATCAATAAACACAAGTATTACAGAAGCAAATGTTGAGAAAATTTTGCAAAACTGGGAAAATGTTATTGATGTGCATTGTAAAAGCAAGGTTGTTGCTTTGGCAAGCACTAGTTTCTACTATACAACAAAACTAAAGGAGGGGGATGAAAGGCAAAGGCTCTCTAAAGTTTTAGAGCGTCTCTAAATCCAGTGCTGAAACTGTGTTCTAGACCTTTCTTGCCACCACCACTCGCTGGATGTCCCTTTTGCATCATCGCGACAAACTCATTGTAATCAATGCGCCCATCCTGAAAAAAAATAAGAAGAAAACTTACATTTTTACCATGAATGAAAATTACACACTCGAGAAGCTCGTCTTGCTCATATAAGCATATCATCATTTTATGGTAACGTCATACAAAGAAGTCATTACTGCATATACTTCAAACTTAAGTGATGATTTCGATTAAGTCATTGACAAATGCCAATGAATACTATACTGCATTTTGAACATTTTTAGTAAGTCTGATACCAAAAGTGCAAAGGAAGTGGTATGGACTACGATTTTTTCTGGCGAAGAAACAAAGAAGATTTAGATTTTTGATATGAACTAGCCGAACTTTAGAAAAGGATGTCCTTTTAATTCCAGTTAAAGAGCATTGTCGGAGGAAAAACTGGCAAATCCTGTATGCCATATCATATTAAAATCGAGAGTAAAAGCAGAACTTACATTGTCCTGATCAGCATCTCTGATCATATCTTCCAGATGGACGTCACCGATGCCAAATTCCTCACAAGCTTGTTGAAGCTCGTCTGCGGTGATGTAGCCACTTCCATCTTTATCAAAGTAAGAGAAAGCAGCAAATAGATGATCTTCTCTTTCAATTTTGTTGAAATGTAATGTTGCAGCTATAAATTCCCCATAGTCAATTGTGCCGCTATTATCAACATCTGCCTACAATTTCAGACAACACAAGGAGTTACTTGAGGTCACTATCATTTGGTTGAGCATGAGATGTAAGAATGTCATGAGGCTAAATGAATCTTAAGATTTATGATTATACAATTAGAAACCAACACAGAGAAAAGAGGATATTCAAAGGCCAAATCGTTCTGTCTTACTTCTTGCCCACATCGACTAGATCAAAATTCAAATGTAAGCTCATGAGCACAATTTTTATTTCCAATTGACTAATATTAGCTTCATACAATCCCCTTCGCCATTTAGCAATCAAACTCCCAAATATCCCCGTCAGGCGAAATTTACTAAATGAGGCTAATTGTTGTTGTTATAGTAATTCTCAACAATCTATCCAACTACTACATGTACACAAATAATTTCCTCAGACCAAATATATAAGTAAGAAACAAGGGAACTTTGTAAGTTTCTATGTCGGTCTTTATACATTAACAATATATTCATCAGAATTAAGGAAATACTGGATACCATATTTTTACAATTCCTCTTAGCGAAAACATAAGAAATACAGTTTTTCACTTGTTCATTTTGTTACTTCCTTTGGGTAAAAAGGAGAGGTTGAGTAAGTAATTAACTAATTATTTTCATTATCATTATGACATAGGCATACATCTTTGTTATTTTTCTCCGGTGTACACATTTTCTTCACATGATACAAATGGCATTGAGAAATTAGTAGTGATCTTTCGTGAGGAGCGTTTGGAGGAACACATGAAACTAATATTGTAGGATCTATAACACTTCCTCCCATTTTTGCTGTCCCCCGAACACATAAATCATGTTTCTTCGCTCTTATTGCACAATCAAAATCTTATTTAAGTCGGGATATTAATTAGCTTATTTAGAATTTAGATTTAGATGATTCTACCCATGAAGGTTCTTGAAATAAGATCACTTACTGCTTGCATAAGATCATAGATCTCGGATTCCTTGAGATTAGCGCCAACTCTTTTTAAACCAACTTTGAGCTCCTCAAAAGTTATTTGACCACTATTGTCTGTATCAATCATCTTGAACATTTCTTTCAGACCGGCAATTTCTTCTTCAGACAGGCTTTCGGCAATGACCTGCAATAGACGTGTAACGCACAATATTTAGCGGACTAGTTTCAATCCACAGTTTGTATGATTCTTGGACGTGTTTGTGAATCTATAGACTCACTCTCAAAGCCATCTTCTTGAGCTTGTTCATTGCAGAAAATTGTTTCATTCGACTTAGAACTGCAGAATCCAAAGGCTTATCTGGAGCCACACCATCAACTTGAACCCAGCGATGGCCTGCAGAGGTATAAAAATCACTCATTAACTTTTATCCAAATTCTTCAACTTGAGGGAAATTTTTGCAGTAGGAAGGATTAAATTCATTTCATACGATTCTAGCTATACAAAATATTAACCACAAGGACAGAGTTTAACTTTCTCCATAGCACTATTACATGATCAATTATGAAATAGAATATATAATAGTTGGAGATTATTGAGTATTCAGTATTGGAACGAAACAAGCGAAATTAGAGCACAATGATGCACTCCCTTTGTTTCAATTTGTTTGTCTGCTTTGACTTGGCACAAAGTTTAAGAAAGTAGAGAAGACTTTTGAATCTTGTGGTCTTAAACATGTCACGTTAGAACTAAAGAGTTGCTATAAAAGGAATGAAACATTCTTTTTCAGAGGGACTAAAAAGGAAAGTAAAACAAACAAATTGAAATGGAGGGAATAGTATTCATACAGCCAGCCTCACTCACAGACTATAAGAAGCTTTATCGTTAGCATATGAATTATACCTTTCCTGTTCTCGCTACTACTTACTATTACTAGTGAATTACCCATGTAGAAATGTAAAACCATTTCCCAGTAGTAAAGTTAATCCACTATCATTTAAACAGGTAGACATATTAAACTTAAATATCAGATAAGACAAACGGTTGAGAAGACTTGCACAAGACTTCGTGAGCAGTTAAACGTTTTCTGGGATCTCGAACAAGCATTCCCCTGACTAAATCTTTTGCATCTTCTGAAATACTAGGCCATGGATCTGACGAGAAGTCGAGATCGCCATGCAGGACTTGTTCAAATATTCCTTGCTCATTTTCTGTATAATATTATATATTAGTAAAGAGAAATCATACAAAAAGATAAGACATCATTTGCAGAGCTACATTTGGTTTCCATAAACACTTTTCACTTTATTTCCCTTGCTGACAAAACTGGTTTAGTTTATGGAAATAGATCTGATTTTGAATATGCAATTATTCTTTTTATTTAAAGTGTCTGCATATAAAGGAAGTTCCAATTTTCTGGTGATTGCCCTCGACGCCTTAAGGGTCAGCAGCAGCAGTCAACACAAAGGTAGCAAGAACTATGGAAATCTCAGCTGATCACAAGAAGAAACTAGCTTTGGGCTCCCGTGGCCATAAATGCTTGGTCATGTGGGGTGGCATATGCCACACAGTGAAACTTGAAAATTAACTCATGGATCGTGGTAATGGTATTCTAGTACTTAATTAAAGGGGGGAGATCCTGGATCGTGGTGATGGACCGTGTGAAACTTAGTTCAAGGGGGAAATTGTTGGGTATGTGATCAAAGTCCCTCATTGGAAGGTGAAAATGTTGGGAACTACATATAAGGTGTAGGGATATTCTTAATGGGGTGAGGCTTTTTGGGAAAAATCAATCAGGTTTGGCCCAAAGTGGACAATATCACACCGAGTTGAAAATATTACTATGCATGAAGGGAATCTTGTGACAGGATCCTATCAAGTATCAACTAAATGGTAATATGATTATGGTAGCACTAGCACCATGATTCAAGGTCCCAGGAAATGGAGTATTCAAACTAGGAGTTCTTAAATCAGTCTCCTTGTGCCGGAGAAAGCTCCCCCAAGCTTTGAGAATATCATACCATCTTTTTCAGCAAATTAACACAGCCCAAAATTTTTCCTCTAGGATATTAATGGAAATGTAAAACTTTGGAGAATTGAACAGAGAGAATTGCAGAATAAAGTAAATAAAACAAGTATCCTCAAATCTCACCAGCCCAGAAAGGAGGCACTCCACTTAATAAGATGTACACAATCACACCAGCACTCCAAACATCAGCTTCAGGACCATACCGCTTTTTGAGAACTTCTGGTGCAACATAATAAGGACTGCCAACAACATCAGTAAATCTCTCACCTGAAAAGAATACATCCATAAATAGTCTGTTTCAGAAAATTATACATTACAACTAATGAACACCATAGCATAGAGGAGAAAGAGCTTCAAATTGCATCAGATGAGGTTTATCAAGAGACAAAAAAGAGGGCAGCCCAGTGCACTAAGCTCTTGCTATGCATGTGGTCCAGGGAAGGGCCAGACCAGAAGGATCAAGTGTACGCAGCCTTGCCCTGTATTTCTGCAAGAGGCTATTTCCACAGCACGCGACCTCCTAGTCAGATAGCAACAATTTTACCAGTTACGCCAAGGCTTCCCTTCTAAAGGTTTATCAAGAGAGTTCAATACAATATGAATGCCAGTGGATTGAACCAAAGTGCATCTAAATGAAGATACAGTCCTGTACAAAGTCCAATAGAATCTGCTTCATGAATACCAAGAACTAACACATAAAATTCATGAATAGTACACGTCAATTCTCATTGATGCTCATTGCACTCATTAATTAAGACGGTATCTTAAAGCAGCTTCCACAAAGTAACTACAAACTAATCAAATTAAGTACCTGGTTTGAAGAAAACTGACAATCCAAAATCAATAGTTTTGAGAAGTGAATCCTCCTTCTGATCAACAAAAAGGAAATTTTCAGGCTTAAGATCACGATGCATGACGCTCAGCGAATGACAAGCTTCAACAACTCCAAAAATAGTCCTTGTGAGCTCAGCTGCTTTTCTTTCTGTATAATGCCCCCGCTGAATAATCCTATCAAAAAGCTCACCTCCAGCACACCGTTCCATAACTACATGAACGGCTACCGCATCCTCATAAGCCCCTTTTATTGATATAACATTCGGATGCCCTGCTAAGTGATGCATTATCTGAATTTCCCTTCTAACATCTTCAACATCATCATCTGTCAACAACTTCCTCTTAGCAATCGATTTACAAGCATACTCTTTCCCTGTCCCTTTTTCGACACATTTAAATGTAGTCCCAAATTGTCCTTGTCCTAATTTCTTTCCTATACTGAAAAACTCTTTTAAGTTGCCAGTTTTCTTCTGTAACACAGAATCAGTCTTAAGTCCTGCACTACCTACCCTCTTCATCTCTACCGCCTTCTTAGGCTTTACCGGTTCCTCTTCCTTCTTCACCGGTTCCACTTCCTTCTGTTCAGACTTAGGCATTGTCATCTGTTCAGGTGCCCTATTTTGAACTACCACATCAGGGTCTTTCCCAGATTCTGCTGTTCCACCCCTACTACTCCCACCATTAGTGGTGGAAGCAGTGTCATCCGGCACGCGAGCCGGCCACATTGCAGCTGAAACAGACTGCAAGAACCTATTTCTAGAAATACTAGGTCCAACACAAGTGTTCCCCATTTGATACTAATTCCAAAATTCAATCTTTCAGTTCCCCAATAGTTTAATATCTTACAATTACAAACATAGCTCTATAATGGCCACTCAAAGTCAACAAGATCTTGATAATTTCAATCAAATAATCAAGAAAAAGTCAAACCCTCTTCTATCAAACACAACACTAGTCAAAAAAGTACTAAAATCAAGAACTTGTTCAACTTCAAGTATAGCAAATCAAGAAACAAGATGAACCCAAAATCTTATCTAAGTAAGAACACAAGTTCATGTAATCAGCAAAAATAACTATGCAACCATGGATAAAAGATTGAATAAGCAATCCAAGTAGATAAATTAATCAAAAAAAGACAAAGCAAAAACCAAATAATCCCAAGAAAGAGAAAGAGCTTTGATCTTTGGATAAATATTCAGAAATTTTTGTTATTACATTTGAGAAAGTCAAAGAACAGCTTAGTGACCAAGGTAAGAAAGGAAGGTTTTCAGCATTAACAAATGAGAATTGGTCTGTACGGGTCGTTTGGTTCGGAACAAGTTATTTCAGGATTAGTTATCCTCGGTTAGCTATCTTGGAATAACTTATCCCATCACTATGATATAAATGGTGAGATAAGTTATCCCAAACATGGCAACCAAACAACATACAACAATTTTATTCCATCACTATTTCTTATCCCATCACTATTTTTTTTTATCCCTCACACCAAACAACCCCTAAGGTTTTATATTATTTAAAACAAAATCTAGTATGCATTATATATATATATATATATGTAATTTTTTTTCATCTTGCATCTGATATCTACTTTGGAGTCCAATTAGATCCGAATTTGTCTCAGAAATCACACATTAGGGATAAAGCGCTTCCTAAAAAAAAGGACTACATACCCAAGGACTCGAACTCGAAACCTGATTAAGATTGAAGGATACTCCCTCTATCCTAATTTATGTGAAACTTTTCGTTTTTCGAGAGTCAAAATAGTTTAAGTTTGACCGGCAATTTACGCAAATCTTTAAATTTTCTTAAATGAAATTTATATATTTGTAAACTACGTAATAAGTCACAATAATTGATATTCAAAATGTTTAAAAGATCTATAAAAAACTTACGATAAAAAATAGACTCATTTAAATTTCAAAATTCGAAAAATGTCACATAAAATAGGATGGATGGAGTATATATTTATTACAAGCTTTTCCATAAATATGGTTAGTTGCCATATAATTATAAATTAGAAGAGACCCACAAGAAAAACGCGTTTTGGTTGGATATTCCAAGAGGCTTAAGTTTTTTTCATAGGATTATTTATGTCAACTTTGGTTGGTTTGGCCAAGATTTACTTTAATTCTACTCATACATTTATTTATCACACATTATAGTGTGTCATAGATGGAATGGAGGCTTGTCTCTAGAGTTTTGCGTGATATCACCTTATTTAAATTTAAAGGTAGGTTTTATAGAGTACGTGGTTGATTAGACTATCCTTGTTGTATGGGGTGAGTTTTGGTCAGTCAAGCACTCACATGCTCAGAAGATGCATGTTGTGGTGGGAATGTTGAGATGGATGTGTGGGCACACTAGAAGAGACATGATTAGGAATGAGACTATCCGGGAGAAGGTGGAAGTGGCCTTTGTTGTGGACAAGATGAGGGAAGCGAGACTGAGATGGTTTGGGCATGTGAAGAGGAAGTGCGAAAGGCTGGTTGTAGGGGGTACATTGAGGGGTAGAGGTGCACCGAAAAAGTATTGAGGAGAGGTGATAGGACATGGCGCAACTTCATATTACTGAGAATATGATTCTAGATAGAAAGGAGTGGAGGTCACGTATTAGGGTAGAATATTAGTAGGGTTAGAGTGTTGTTTTGCCTTGCTTTTGTTATCTGTCGGCATATATTTATATTAAGTATTGTGTTTCAATTATCACGTTATTTTGTTGTTAGTATTATTTATGTTGTGTAGGCTATAATGTTGCTTTTCGTATTAATTGTTATGCTTTCTTTATTATTTTATTCTTTTACTTGAGTTTGATGCAGCCAAGAGTCTTTTGGGAATATCTTTTCTATTTCCACAAGGTAGTGAAGGTCTCCGTACGCTCTATCTACTGACCCCACTTAGTGTAATTTCACTGGGAATATTATTGTTATTGTTGTTGCCTTTTCCCAATTTAATGAAAGGATTGTTAGTTGATTAATTTCTCAGATAGTCACTCAATTAATAATTACTATCTTAGGAGGATTTCAATTGACTTCCCTGGAACAAAGACAATTAATGGAATGATATCCAAAATTGGAGTGAAGTCTTAGTTTGGAGTGAGATTGTGAAAATGAATACGAAATTACCTTATCTCGTTACTATAATTTTATGTTGTTAAAAAAATGAGAAAAATATCTTTAAAAAAATTAAGAGTGAGTTAAGACTTAAGAGTAACAAGATCTCTTCTATCTGACCATCAGATATTCTGAATTTCAGATTTGATTAATTCAAGCATTGTATAAATTTATTTAATTGAAAGCACTTTCTATATTTAAGTAAGGCCAGCCGTAAACAAAGAAAACAAGAGATTCGTGGTTGTATCGATACCAGTTGACCACATATTTTTCCATTTCATGAGTCAAGGTTGAGATTCCGCTTAAGAATAGAGCCACCATTTAGCTATGGATTTGACATAACCTATTATCATTTGGTTCAAACTCTCTATTTTAATTAAAAATTATTCAATACATTTGTATTCTTCTTCTGCTAGAAAATCGATACACTGGTTCATTTCTCTCCAAATGTGTTTGATAGAGGTTTTATTGATATTTAATAAATATCTACAGTATTCAATAATAGCCCTAAGAGAATGATATTGTATTTTCTTATTCTTAATAAGCTTTGATAGCAAGTAGACAATCAGTTTCCACATCTATTTAATTTAACTATAGTTAGCCCTTTTATGTTTCAACAATTCTGTAATAAAATTTATCGTAAATTTTACCTTACCTGAATATCTAGATAATCGCTTTTCGTGATCATACTAAAAGATTCCTCCAAAAAAAAAAAAATCCACACTATGTTTTGTCACTACCATCAATGTTCAACTTTATTAATACTATTTTTTCTTTTTCCTAATTGTGTCATTATAGTTGAAATTAAATAATTGAAAATTAGTGTAGTGTGGGCCTACGCAAAATCCACAATTGTTGCCGGCAAATACGCAGAAATATCAAAATACACAAAATGCAATATATGTATCAGTATTTAATTAAAAAAAAAATCAACTATAAAAGTGCAAAATAAAATTAAAATGTGTATCATTTTATCATAATTAAATAATATACCATTAGTGAAAACCTCCTCTACTTGAAAATTACATGATCAAGATTATTTATTTATTTTTATATATTAAATCTCGTTAGGAAAAATTTTGACACCACTACTAATCGTATTCGTGATGCATGAGCTCCTTTACCATGATTTTCCAACCTAATTTCATAAATAATAACGTAGAGAAGTTGGTTTACTAAGACGGCAAGTAATTATTTATTCTTGTCATGTTTATTGGTGCTCCTATAAAAATTAAAATAAAATAATTCTGCAGTGTAAACTCTTATTTAAAAAATCAACATCTAGATATAAAATAAAGATAAGAAGAAAAAAATAATTAAAATAATTAGGAGCATTTTCATTCTCATGGATCCAATACGATGCGAATCTGAATTAGTCAAACCCAATACCTACTGGTTTGATGATTTGACAAACAAAACACAACATAATAGGGACCAAACTAAGCATATAGTAAGTAGACAAAAAAGTACATAAAACCTGAGAAACTGTGAAAAAACCAGAAAACTTCCTCTAACAGCCAACATATTCGATGAAAAATATCGTTACAATGATATAGTACACCTCGATAGTCGATGATATATTACATTTCAATTAATCAAAACGAAAAAAAAATCGAATATACAACACGCAACATCAGTTGATGATGTTACTTCCACTGCTAGAGAAACATTACAATATCTGTGTATTCATTTCATTTTATAGTGAATAGTCACATTTTTAACAGTGCAGATAACATTAATTACCGATGAACGAGCATTTCTTCCATCACATCTCAATGTCTTCCAGCTCCGGCAAAGGAAAACGAAGGATTGCAGCAATGCCGGTTAGCTGTGTCAGTTCTGTGACGAAAACCAAAAGCTGTTTTAATCAGATTTGCCAAATATGCAGTAAAGAACGTGTGTTTGTAGGAAGGAAAAAGATTTGAAGTGAGTATGTAACGATGAACGTGTGAACGGAAGGGAAATATGATTTAAAGAATTACTAGGGGCTGACCTAAATAAATTCCGACTGGGAAAGGCAGAGATGTAAATGCTGGAAGCAAAAAGAAATTAACAGGAACTATATATACTCACGTTCTCCGGAAACATGCATTGACGAGAAAATGAGAGCAGTACCACCCGAATCCTTGACTGAATCGACCAGATTAGCATACTTTTTCCTCGTTTCTACATCAGAACTCCTGTCAACAGATCAAAAGAAGTTAGATATTTCTCATGTACAATATTCAACCAACTATATATACACGGAACGAGTGAAATGATCCATATATAATTGATTGAGATATGAAGATAAAAAGTCATACATGCCTACATATTATCCTATGAACCAAAGACGTGAATTTTAAAAGCTAAGCACGTAAAAAGAGATACTTATGAACTAGAAATATGCCACGAGTTGCAAATTTAGTATCAAGCTATATACAGTTTCATTTTTGTTGCTCGTAAAGCCCATTAACCTGGGACCATAAGATACTCACCTAAAGAGCTCGTCGGTAATGAGAAGTGTCTGAATAGCCATTCGTTCATGGGCAACTTCAACATGCTTTGGTCCATAGCATGCACGATCAGGATCCTAGAAAAGTCCCAATAAAGTAACTTCAATTTTCATAAGTTTCGGGGAAAGGAACACACTACAGGGATCTCTCTGTTGACAAGTGGAAGTAAACTTCATGCATAATGAAGCTCATTAATATAAATGTGAAGAGATTCGGAAAAAAGGACATGACATACATTTATTGCAAGAAGTTATAAAAAGAGAGGGAAAAAAGTTTTTAACTAAAGGTGTTGTCCTTCTTAGTTACTTCGGAGAGCATGAAAAGTGGCATCAAATATCCAATTAATATCATAATTCATGAAATATGCGGGGCGGGGGGATTCAAACAGGCACTCACTCTTGCAAAAGACCTCTACATCTAACATCCCTAAATTATGTAATGTAACTCTAGTTCTTAGACCTAAATATCCTTAAAACCAGGAAATCAAGCACAAATATTTTTAACTAAGACTTCCTTATCGTATTTCTGTCTGCAAAAAAGTAAAGGAGAGGGCACATCAGGTAATAAATTCTCTCATATCAATATGGCCCAGCATTGCAGACAGATACTCCTCTTACTACTCCAGTAAAACTGCACATAAAATCAGTAGATGAAAGTACACAACTGAGATGCCCTAAAATTTAATGGAAGTTCAAAGTTGTTGATGATTGGATATCTGAGAATTATGACGGATCCTTGCTGAAAACAAATCCAACCAAGATAGGTTGCAAATGAATTTTCAGCATTCAATTGGTAGAAATGCCTGAAAAAAGGAACACGCAGAGATAACAATATCACCCGCTGCCCATCATAACACAACGTGTCTGTTCTTAATCTTGAAATATATCAGATTAGTCCACCTTGATCTCCTTAAACAGGGATATCTGTCATGCATAGTGAAACACCTCGACTTTTATTTGAAACTCTCAGGCCTCTTACAGAACCCAAGATAACAGATAAACACCAAAAAAAGCAAACAAATAAATTCAAAGCCAAACAATCTTTGTGTACTCTTAGCATATGATAGATGAAAATCTGAAACATCCAAAGTTATTAAGAAAAATATAAATAGAACATTGAGACCAAGGATAGAACCTAACATTTGAAAGCATGTTGAAAAAATCCTTTAGGGCCTGAACCTGATTAAGATTGGAAGAGAAAACAAAACTGTTATTCCCAAAGAGTATGAAAAAAGACTTGAACAAACACAAGAATAAAAATTAAAGATCATACTAAGTTGGGCAAGGATCATAAGGTACCTCTTTGGCAGCTTTTGTATCTTTTATCATATTCATTACATTTGGAGCATCCATAACCTCTTTCAAACTATGTCTGTAAACGAGGGGAAAAAAAAAAAAAAACTCTCGGGCTTAAATACCTGTGCTGGATAATAATTGAACTCGTACATATCAACTAAAAATAGACAAATAATAAAGGTGATTTGTACGAAAATAGCAGTACTGACGAGAGAATTGTCTACACAAAAATGTAATTGCAACATATTAGTCAGTTCTAGACTAGCACACACGTCTAACATCATATGGTTTGCACAAAAATGTATTGACAAAGAATCGTTTTGAGATGTCATCAAATGAGGGGATGAAGGGCAAGGAGAGAGAGAGAAAGAGAAAGAAGGGCATACTTGTATCCCGAGGTTGTATGGACAAGAAGTATGCGTGACTTATTTTCTATTATAGGTCTTAGCTGCTTCCTCTCAGCTTCCAACAACAGGTGACGATGAAACTGATCCTGCACATTCAACCCAAAAAAGGTTGAATATCACAACTGAATTAGCATATGCATAGTACAGATATAATTAGATATGCATGCTCTTCCTCTTGTAACATAGCATAAAAGTATGACTAGCTAAGAAGTGTAACTATACAAAAAAGAAATAAAAAATACCTTGGTGAATCCTGGACTTGCAATCACAGCACAGCGAACTACTTTGAAATCAACATGCTTGACAAAGGCCTGCAACAGAAATAAGAACCTATAACATATTGCTTATGGACATTAAGCAACATCAAGAAAGTTGGCAAAAGTCTACCTGTAGAACATTGTCAAAGAATTTATTTAACGCCTGCAAATCAAAATTAAGAACACAATTTCACTTGACGTCATGTTCAAAATAATTAAATAATACAAAAGCTGAAACAAAAGGAGACTTACCTTATCATAACCTGCAATAGCTGGTCCATGCTTGCGCGGTATAGAAGTCTCTATACGAGAACGGGTAATAGTCACACTGTTCAGACAACAGTAACAAGTACATAAGGTTAAATTATGCCATACAATCTAGTTAACACTTAACTCAGCCTCAACATATAGAAATTCTGACATACTCATTCGACTTTTAAACTATGCCTCAAGAACTGTTTAAAACTTGTATTCATAGGACTATGAGATTGTCAAGCTTACCTTTTACCAATAAGAAGAATGTGTGCCAATCCTTCTTGCATCAGAACCACAGCCAGATCAGCACTTGCAGATGGATCTGAATCATCAAAATGGAAAACCGTATTCAGCATATTGAAACGGTAAATCTAAGAGCAGTACAAACACATATCCATGTTGGAACCAATACAGCTGAATATCAACAATTATATAGGGAAACTTCTCAACAGTTCAAAGCACTCTGCAACACACATGTAATTGCAGCGAATAATCATGTTCTCACTGCAAGTGTACGAGTAAAGAAGAAAACCTCTGCAAAATAAGGGCTAAAACACACCTAGACTGAAACAATCTATCTAAGAATAAAGCACCTATAAAGCAGTTTCACAATCATGTCAATGTACTAAAAAGAAGCATCTACTTGTTATAAAACTTGATAAGTTATGGATGAAAAGTCAGGCTATGAACTAAAATGCCTAATATTGCAGATAATGTTAATGGCAACACTTGAACAAATAAAATATAACTTTGTTAAAGTGCACTGTGAAAAATACCAGAAGCTTGACGAAGAACCTCCCGTGCCAGTGAGTCCCAGACCCCCTAAATTAGATAATGCAAGTCAGAACTAATATATGTGTAAACTTTCGTATAAATCAACTCTGTTCAGGTAAGACTAAGATTGAAACAAACAAGATGCTCATAAATTTGCTAAACAAATAGAATATACAAAAATAATAGGGAAGATGACATAGGATAAGAATGATCACTTTGAGTTACTACTAAACAAAGAAATTCAAAATAATTAGTGTACATGCATAGATAGGATTATACATAAACAAAAGTTTTAAACAAAAGCATGCATACCTTCTAAGAAATTTTATTTTGATAAGTGTATACCCTTTAAGTAATAAATCTAGCAGTAAAAGAAATTATGGAAAATTTCATTCGGCCTGTACCCGATCCACATAATTTCAAGTTCACCTGTAATTCTTAGCCCAGACATTTATAGGCATTTATATTTCGATTGGAATGCTCCTCAATTTCCTATAGAGACCTCTAGTTACAACTACAAATGATTATCTCCTAATTCATCCTTCTATGACTCATTTAGCCTTTAATAAAAAGACACTTGTTTTGTTATACTTGATCTATGCAGCAACTTTGTATGATGCAGAAAAGAAATCAGGAAATTTTTACCAAATTTCATGTACTTCTATGCATACGAAAAGAATTTCCCCTACCTAAACTTAGATTGTTGCATCACTTAAGTATATATTACCTAGGCTACACAAACCGTCACTTATCTTATCATGTCTCAGACCTACCTGTGTTGGACGAACTAGGGGGCATAGGTCCTTCAAACTACAAAGAAACAAGCTGAGAAAAGAAACTAGCCCCCTCGGTACATTGGATATTTGTTGTTCTCACCAAAGTCCATAATGTGTATAATATAGGAGTTAATAATAGCTTAATAACCAATAATGCCTTAGGGAAATTTTTGAACCATTGTACACTTGTTTATGAGAACTCAATGACAATACACTTCGGGTTTCCTTTTTTGGTGTCTGCTGAAAAATGTGTAACTATTTCTTGGCTTATTTGGCATGGAATTGGTCATGATGATAACCAGGGTGGAATCATCATTAATGTAGAAGGGTTAATCCATCTAGAGACAGCAAGGAGGTATCGTATGTACACCTTTTGTGCAGGGTGTAAACTACGTCAAAGGACAGGAACACGAGATTCCTCGAAGGGGTGTCAGCGGTGGGACAAATGAAATTTAGTTGCAAGTAACTGCACCCAAGGGGTATGGTCTAGTGGCCAATGAAGTGAGTTAAGAGTCATAAGATCTTAGGTTCAAATCCAACCAGAGGCAAAAAACACTAGACAATTTCTTCTTATTTGTCAAAACCTTGAAGGAAAGAGTTACTAGTAGGCGGTAGCTGTGTTGGTGGAACTGGTCGAAGTGTGCATAAACTGGCCAGGATACCAAGGTTATTAAAGAAAAGTAAGGTAATTTGTTCTATTCTTCTTCTTTTTCCAATGGTTTTATAATAATAATGTAAATTACGTGAAAAACTTTACAGATTTTTTTTTATTTGTTAGAGCCTAAGTTGTGTGGACTCTTCACTTTCGATGCCGCGCCCGTGTCGGATTCTCCAAAAATACACTACTTTTGGAGAATCCGACATGCACCCGTTGACATTTTTGAAGAGTCCAAGAATCATAGGTTAGAGCTGCAATCCTAAAGAAAATATATCACCAGCTTGATAGCTTTTGAAGTGAAAATAATATACCTCAAAAGTTTTAAAAGAAAACTCAGAGTGATATGCGGAAAAGAATCAAAGGGCAGTGTTGTACCTTTCTTAGCACAAAAGGTCTGTGTTGCTCAATTTCCAGAGTGTGAAAGGCCCCTATCTGCAATAAAATAATTAGAGATTTTTGTTGCAGCATCAAAGTTAGGAATTTATCCAAAAGGATTAAGTTGAAGAATACACACCTTTACATGTTCATTCTCCAGAATATTCTTCCCACGAATACGCAAGGCAGAACCTTCTTTGTCATACTCCACATTCTAAACCACCAAATTAATTATATTATACCACACTGAAATGGAATATACTCAAATAAAAACCCTAGAGAGAGCACTATCTATTTCCTACTTTCCGGTCACATTACAATTGTTATCATTACTATGGTAACAAAATTATCAACGTTGCATTTATTGAGATTCGTTGGAAATGGAGCATTGTTATGTGACAATCTATCATGTATATTTCATACACAGGTTGTATTGATATCCTCAAAATTCATCAAACTGCCCAAAAATCCTTAAATCTCGACCACATTGGAAAAGGAAGACAAAGAAAAGTCTCCTCTCTATCCTTAGTAGATTCTTCTCTATAGTTAATTGATTTCAAAGTTTTATCTTTCAATTTCTCTTAAAATACCTTATGCTGGAAGCTAATACAAAGTTCTAACCAAGGCCCCCCCACAACTGAATGATGCTGGATGTCTAATATATCCTTACCTCAACTTTAATTTCCAATTTCAGTTTCACTCGTTCAGCATCTCTTCCTCCAGAAGCAGCTTCCCTTAGGACCTTCCTACAAGAAATTACAAGCAAAATCAACCAGCTTCCAGTAGGTTGTGTTGTGATAAGCAAAACCGTGTTAACAATCAGCAAAGACCCACATAGCATAATTTGCAAAAGAAAGTTGCTCTCAACATTAAAAATGAGTCTTCACCGTAAGCTTTAAGCAACAAATATAACTATACTATTATCAACCTGTGCAATCAGTAAAGACTCACTATGCTCAAAATCCATATTCCTTTTAGTAACATTGTCTTTCATAATTTCAGCAAACAACAATAACAACAACACCTCAGTCCAAGCAAGTTCAGGTCGTATATATGAATTCTCACTAACCATTCATATAAACTCATCTCAAGGCAATTTAGACAAATTTAACTAGAATTTAGCACAACCCGTAATTAGGTCTAACTATCTATAGATTACTTTCGCAAATCACAGAACACTACATTTTCTAAGAATTAGCTAATCAACGAATAAAACAACAAAATTGATGCAAAAATTAGACAATTTGGAGAACAAGAGCAATTAATATGCTATCCAAAAAACATAATTTTCAATCAACTCAACAGGATGAGAAACATGCATCAAATTAACAAGTGTAGAGAATCAACTGAGTAGTTACAAACAAAGTGAAAAGCTCCAAACTTTCAAATGAACAGAATTTGATTCTAATTAGCAAGTGACATCCATATTCAATTCCATCTTCCATGATCAAAATTATTATTAAAAAAAAAAAAAGAGGCAAGAAGCTAGCTTTATAGTAATTCTTGTAGCACCGATGAGATACCAAATACTCCCCCAGTTTCAATTTGTTTATCTTTCTTTTTTAGTTTGTTCCAAAAATAATGTCTCTTTCCTTATTTGGCTACTCTTTCATTCAACTTTCCACCTAGTATATTTAAGACCACAAGATTAAAGGGCATTTTCATACATCCCACATATCTTTAGTTTACGACCATGAGATTCAAAGGTCCTTTTTTTTAACTCATGGCAATTCAAAACCAGACAAACAAATTGTAACGGAGTGAGGGAGTAGTATAAACTAGGTGCTTCTTATAGTAAAAACAAGTTTTTTACAAATTCTCAAACTTTCGAATAAAAATTTACTTATTTATCCCCAAAAAAATGCTAATAATGCTAAGACCTCACAGTAATAATTGAGCAAAATTGCAATACCTAACAGTAACAGCTAATACAGTATCACCTTCAGCTATCAGATTATAGGCAACCCAGAGATCATCAGCTTCTTCTGGAATCATCTGTATAATACATGAAAATAAAAAATAAAAAACACCCAAATCAACTTGATCGTTTTCTTCATCTGGGGTTTCAAAAAATCACGAAAATTACTCGAATTATAGATTTAAAAAACAATTATAGAGAAAAAAAGATGACCTTTACGCTACCAGGGCCATCAAGAACAAAGTCTCTACGAACAATCTTCATATTGAATAAAACAAATTTATCAACTTGATGGGAAATTCAATAATTCTGCATGTAAATAGCGGAATAAAGAGGAATTTAAAGAACTTTTTATTGATTTTTTTCGTAAAAGATTTGCCTCAGTTCAATGGAAAAGTTGCAGGTTTTAACGGTTTGTGTCCTTTATGTTTAGGTTTTTCTAACCTTGGTGAAGAGGGACTAGAGTTTTTTTCCTTATTTTGGAAAAATGACCAATATACCCTCAATTTTCGATTTTTAAAAAAAATATATTTTTGTTTTTAAAATGTTTTATATATATTTGGTGTGTTATATATGATGTTTCTTTACCATTTTCATTAACAAATTTATATTTGTTGATTTTTTTTTTTAAAAAAAAAAGGAGTATTTTTTTGGGAAACTTACAAAAATATACTATATTAGGAAAATATTTACCATTTATAGCAATAACATTGTTTTCACTTGATAATATTTAATACATTTATAATATAAAACACATATAATATAAGTTTTATTGATGGATAATACATTTATCACACATTTTAATACATTTATAATACAATGTGTCAATATATTACCAAACAAGCATAATATATTATAAAATAGTTATAATACATATATATTTCATACATAATTCACTTTTAATACATATTACATTTATCATAGTATTGTTATATATTGCTATAAATGGTAATAAATAAAAAGTACTGCTAAAATCAATAGTTATTTATTAAAAGATTTCCATTCAAGTAATTTTTCGTATTTTTTTTTAATGTAATATGTCTTTAAAAAAATTATCTCAACTATTTTTGTTTTACCTCTTCCACTTGATCAGACCTAATTCAAATGAAAAAGATAAATCAATTTATGTCATAGTTATAAAATTAGGAGGGAGACTGATGGTGATGTTATCTTAGTAATGAAACGGGTGGATAAACAGAAGTTTGCATCTAGAGTCTTGTGTGATAAAAATGTGTCATCAAAAGCTTAGTTAGTCAAAAAAATTCACATGTCTAGAAAATGAACGTAGCAAAAATAAGGATATTGAGATGGACGTGTGTGTATTTTAGAAGAAATAGGATCGAGAATAAAGTTATTGGAAACAAGGTGAGAGTGGTTTATATGGTGGACAGGATGAGGGAGGTGAGACTTATGAAGTTTGGGTATGTGAAGAGAAGATACATGGATACCCTAGTGGGTATCATGAGAGATAGAGGTAGATCGAATTTTTTTTTTTGAGGGAGGTAATTAAACTGAATATGTCACATTTGCAGCTTACCAAGAACATGACCATAGATACGACAACATAAAAGTTAAGGATTAGGGTATAAGTTAGTAGGTAGTTGAGTGTTGTCTAGTTCTCTTATCAGTATATGTTTTTTCCTTTGATTCGATTATCATATTATTTAGTGTTGGTACTTGTTCTCTTTTTTATTATTTTTAGCATGCTTTTTTTCTCTATTGTTTTTGCTTTATATACTTTATTTTTAATATGTTTACTCCAACAAAGGATTTAACGAAAACAAACTCTCTACCTTCACAAGGTAGGGTAAGGTTTTGTACACATCACTCTATTTAGACTCCACTCATGGGATTACGTTGAGTACGAGTAAATTAGCAAAGAGAACTTCTCCTCGTATAAACCTCTAGTTTTTCTTTCGTTTTGGTTCATGTTGGACCTATGAGAAAGCAATTTGAATTTTGAAGGCCAACCATGACATTGGGCCAACGATAGCATTGGGCCAACCATAACTTCACAGTTCACATATATTCACTTGAATTTCGTTTTGTTGTCTTTTTTTCATGTTCAAGAATGATGTATAATTTAGTGATGGATTCAAAAGTTTAAATTTATTTATTTTCAATTATATATTGTTTAATTTATTAGGCTCGAAGTACATTATTTATCTACTTATACATATTAACATAATTTTTTTAATACAAATGTAGGGTCTGAATCAAAGTATCTAGGATTTCGAAAGGATGAGTGCACTATTTTGAAAAAATGGATCCACGATATAAATTTGACTGGTTTGACCTTTAGATTCTTAATATTGAGCCTGTTAAATTTTTAAAATTATAAGTCATATATATATATATATATATATATACATATACACACACACATACATACAGTGCTAAAATAAATATAAGAATTACCAATATGACATATATAAGAATTTGAAAGATTAAACCAAAAAAAAAAAAATTGAAACGCCAAAAGTATTACCAATAACTATTTGGAGAGGTGTTGCTCAATTTTAGACATGAAGAAATAAGGTAGATATAAGACTTAATTTCTGAACTCACTTAGAGAAGTGAACTCAATTATCATCGCATTATATGATACTTTGAATGTGAGTTTGCACATTTATATTTAAGTACTACAACAACAACACATTTATATTTAAGTATTTTTTTTAGAAAAAAAATAACTCTATTATATATGATTTTGAGAGAGGAGCATGGGTAACCACAACCCCCCCCCCCCAGATACGTCCTTGATTTGAACTAAACTTATTGAGTTTTGTCAAATTCATAACTTTTGTTACGACTCTCAACTCACATATATACACACACAATCAGTATGCAAATTTCCCCCTTTTTTATTGAATTGCTTACTAGAAAATGAGAAAGCAATTTTTCGTAGAGAGCTTTTTATTTTTTAAAGTGAGACTTTTTTATGTGAATTCTTATTAGTGAAATCTCAAAATGAATATAGAATGAGATACATAAAAAAAAGTATTTATGGAGACAATAAATGTGGTTATAAATACTCCTCAATTTATTAATATTAGCTATAAATATCAAATATGAAGTTCCTATCACCTCTTGACAAATTAAAGTAGGTTGATGGACAAACTCCCTCATGCCGACTGTCGCAATAGTGTGGGGATGTCATAGGGTGTTAATCCATAGTCAATTCAAAGGGTTTGAAGTAATTTGTAGTAGAAATTTTCGATCGCTTTTGAAATGAAACGTGAATCTTAATTAGTTGAATTCTATAGTAAATATTACATACTGGACGAAAAAAATGTGTATGATCTTTGTACTACAACTTTGAAAGTCCATTCTACAAGAAGTGTACTACATTGAAATGACACTTCTTTTTTAAAAGTTTTAAACCAAGTCACATGGTAAATGCAGAGGGAGCTCAAAAGAACCAAGAGAAGTACACAAAACACATTTTGCCAATAACAAGGCAGGCTGAAAGAGCAAAATGCCATATGAGTCTTATACATGAAAATAGAAAGTCCATTTGACACATTACTACTCAATCAGACTTGAATAAAAGGAACATGTGAAGTTTGTCATGTTCCTCCCCTCCAAAACCTACTTCGACTCAAATTATCTGTCGTAAATTTTAGTGGTACGTCTCCAATTATTTTGATGATATTAATCATATATATATATATATATATATATCAATTTTACCATATAGACAACTTTTTGAATCGTGAAAATAGAAAGGAGCAAAGCTAGGTGGGGATTCAGATGAATCCAATAGCTTTTATGTAGACTTTATACTTGTATTAGAAAATTAAATAAATATATATGTATATTAACTTGTGAATCCCTAACAAAACTGATTGACGACTCAATGGTAAGGAAGGGATCGTGAAGACGCTTTCCACACTAGAGCTGTGGGTTTGAACCCCACTATCAACAAAAAGTTTCTCTTTTCTCTTTGCAATATTTTTCTCTTTCTATCTTTAAATTTAAAACTTTCAAACTCATAATTCTGACTTCACCTCACATTAAAGTTTGTATTGTGATAGAATATCTATCATATCCTTCCTTTTGGGTGTGACCCTTCTCCGAATTCTACTAATGTGCGATACTTAGTGTGTCAAGTTACTTCGCCCATGAAAGGAGTATTATTTTCTCATTTTATCATATAGCTCATCGATTTGAATTGTATAATGCTTGCATTATGATAGATCATCTATATCATACTCCCTCCGTCCCATATTATTAGTCACATTTTGCATTTGCATTAAGAAATAAGATAATTTTACCCTTACGCCATTATTTAATGTTTGCTTATGACAACTTTGTAATAAATGATGAAATGCTAGATTTCAAAAATATAAATGCATTTGGATGACTATTTAAATTTTACTTTTTTGAGCCAATTTTTGTCACCAATTGATCCAAAAAAATTTTAAAATCAAGTTTTTTCCACCTCAATTTTCCTATATATTTTCTGTAAAATGTTTTTTTATATTTTTATATATAAATTCTTAAAGCAAACATGAAAACATTACAAAATATTCAAATTCCATTACTTCAAATTGATCTAAATTTTCCTGCTGAATCTGAAGTTATTGATAATGAAATTAGACGACAAATGAATTTTAGTTCTAATTCGACAAATCATTTGTTTTTTATTTAAATGGTGCATAACTCCTTCATTTGGATCTTAATTTTTCTCAATTTGCCTTCACATGTTTTGGTTGAGTCTTCTATTTTTACATCCTTTGAACTTTTTGAAATGTCATCTTCCTTGATAAAATTTGTTGAAGCTTCAACTTTCAAGATTATTTTTGAATTTTTTTCATCTTTAATTTTTAATTTGTTTGTTGATATTTTTTTTCAAAATCAGATTTTATAGAATACGTAGTGAATAAAGAAAGTAGTTAATTAATGAATAAAGTACTCTCCCAGTGAAATTAGTTACTTGTAGATTTCCTAAGTTAGTCAAAGTAAATACATTTTCAAGATTAATTAACTAATTAATCAAGAATATAATGGGCAAAATATGATAATTTATTCATAAATTTTATAAAATGTGGTCCAAATATTTTTAAAAAAGGGTTACTTATAATATGAAACGGAGGAAATATTATTCAGATGTATCCCTTTTCCATACCTTACTAATGTGAGATATTTTATTTATCAAGTTGCTCCGCTCACTTTACACTTTATAATAATTGTTCTCTAAAACTATATGCCACAACTCTTTAAGAAATAATTTGAGAGGGAGGAAGAGTACAATTTTCTTTCCAAAATTCATCATTTTTTCTCTTACCTGTCACAAGTGTCAACTCAATTTTTTGAGCTTTGCAAATTCAGAACCTCTAACTCCTCTTTTCTTTCAATTTTTGCCACATTTAATTGGCACCCACTTCAATGAGGTACGACCCCAATGTATGGACCTACATTCCTATTTTTTCCGTCTTAAAATACTTATCGTGTTTTTGTTATATGTCTTTAAGAAAATATATTAACCTCGGGAAAATAATTTATCTAGTGGGATATGATGAAAAAATAAAATTGAAATGATTCAGGCATTTAAGGTTGTAATATATGAATGTATCATTTAATTTGATATTAACTGACATGTAAATAAATATACATTTAAATTTTATATAAAATTAAATAAATAAACATATACGTCATATAAAGCATAATATGTGTCCAACATGACATAATACAAATATACTCAAATGTATCTCACACGAATGATCATGTAGGACGTTTATGTACATACTTATACACATCCAAAATTGAAAAGGACAAATGTTAGCTCAAGGCAAATAAAATGATATGGTTATATATTATGTCAACATGTAAAAGTAATATGCATGCATGTGTCAATAAGGTGTGAGAGATTGATTGTAGCAGGAGCTAGATGAGGCACAGGTAAGTCAAACAAAAATTTGAGAGATTATTAGACAAGACGTAACACAATTATAATTTATTAGGGATATGACCCTAAATAGAATTTGAAGGAGGTAGAAGATTAATAAATAGTCATTAATAAATAGGCAAGTGTTGACACATTTTATATGGAGGAGGTAAGATGCTAGTCTCCTCCTGTTGTATTGATTAGTAATGTCGTAATCTCTTATTCTTCCGTGTGTATTAGTATCTGTTTGCTTCATTTGCTTTGCATTTATTATGTTTTGTTATCATATTTTTCTAGTAATTCTACTTAGCTTCAAAAATACTTATTTTAATGGAGTGTCTATCTGAAATATTCTTTGTACCCGTAAAGATAGAAACAAAATCTACCTACTATAAATTATATTGATAATTTATTATTATAAATACTATGCTCCTATAAAATAAATATTTAATTATACGTGGATTAAACTTTTTGATTTTTTTTATAAAGATGAGTTTTAAGTTTTCAAAAAGTGATTTTGATCAGTTTTTCTAATGACATATTTCACACTTATAATATTTTATATTAATTCAAATTATATATTCAAACAGTATTTTTAAATATTTTTTTCAATTTTTTTTTTAAAGAAAGAATATCACATTTTATTTTTAAAGTTGGTGACATATCTTTCCCTTGATCAAACAACTTTTTATTTTCGATCAGTTGTTGTCACACTCTAACTAATTAAAGGAGTACTTTTCTGAACATTAAAAAAAAATGGCCAAGTGGAAACTGGCAATATTCTTTAAATAAAAAAAACAAACAATAAGTTACATTATTCATACTGAAGACGTAATCATGAAGAAATAAATGAAGGGAGAAAAAGACATAAAAGAAATAATTCCATGTCACTTGAAATATTTTTCTAACAAAGTTTTCAAATTTCAAATTAAAGTTGAAATAATAGATCTAAAGTATAAAATCCTAAGTATTCCAAACATTGTTAATTGAAAAATTATTTGGGTCGTTTAATACGCGAGATGAGATAAATAAGAATATCATTAGAGTTTATTTTTTTCTCACTTCTTATATGAGATAGTAATCCTATCATTTTAGTATAAATGATGGGATAAACTAACCCTGATCGATTAGCTAATACCTTACACCAAACATGAGATAAAGTTAATTTCAAATTTTATTTCAAAATTATCTTTATCTCACATATCAAACGATCACAAAATGACTATCAAAAGGTGCAGTGGATTGGTAAAAAGAAAAAAAAATCTTAATTAAATTCTTGAGTTAGAGTTTTGATATTGAGTGTGTTAAAATCACATACTTTGTACTCTATATCTGTTTGACTTTCTTTGTTAGTAAAAAATTTAACAAAGAAAGTAAGTTTTCTACCAAAAATAGTACATATTTGCGTGGTTGTAAAAATTTCTTTGTGAGAAAAAAATAAGTTATTTTTTTAACAAACTAATAAAAAAATAATGTCAACCATAATAAAACACGAAAGTAAATTTTTAATCAGATTACTGAATTTCAAAATTTACAAGTCTTATGTTGATTGTCATTGTACTCCAACCTTCTCCCTTTATTGAAACTCAAACTGATGTGTGGTGATTTGAGTTATAAAATCAGGCAAGTAAAATCAATTTTTGAACATCGTTGAATGATTAAAATAAAAGAGAGATATAAAGAGTGATTACCCAACCATTATAAATCTAATTATCTTGATGTTATAAGAGAGACGGGATTCACGATACTAGTTATCAGACTAATGCTTGTTATCTTTCTATAAGCTTGAAACTGATAACGCGAGCAAACTTAAAGATTAACCCCTTTTACATTCTTTCATAATTGATAAGAATATAGACCCTACATATATATATATATATATATATATATATATATATATATATATATATATATATATATCCCCCACCATCCATTGGCATATTTGAAAACAAAGTGAGAGACAGGATATGTTGGTAAAATCCAAACAAAGGTACTCTCATCATAGCAAGACCAAATACTACCACCTAACACCCAACAAGTAATGTATTCATCATAAGTTTGGGATGTACTATCAATTTTTTGACCAAGTGTTGGATTGTCACCATTCACTTGACCAAATGATCAAAAGGTTATAAGAAGGGTAGAAAGGACTTTTTTGTTTGAGGTAGAATTAAGATTTAAAATTTACAAGTGAAATTTTAATTATTTGAAATTATTGAGTTTTTTTAAAAAAAAAATAAAAAGCTATATTCAGTAGCTCTTTTAATCAATTTTTGGAGAAGTATTAAAAATATATATAATTTTTTACCAAATATTTAAAATGATTGCATGAAGGTCAATTCAGCATTGAGATATGTTTTTAATATAAAGAGAGCAATAATTTAAATAAATATATGAAATAGTGAATAGTTAAAATATAAAATTATAACAACATGAGCAATTTAAATGTGTTTTCAATCATTAATTCCTAAAAATATGATCATAAATTTAGGAGGATATATACTTATGGATTTTCCCTATCACTTAAAAGGAAAAAGGTTCAAAAATGTCCTTACTCCTTAGCGTATTAGAAATGATTCAAAAATACCCTTCTTCCACTCATTTACTTAAAAATATTCTTAACGTTTTTTTTAGGTTTAAAAATATCCATTGATTAACAGAAATATGACATGGAAATTGATTAAGCAAGTGGTCATTTCACATTGGTCCATATCCTGTCAAACAATAGGTGGAATGGAGGAAAACATTTTAAAACCATTTCTAATATGTTAAGAATATTTTTGAGCCTTTTTCCGACTCAAAGTAACCCTACAATGCATAAGGCTAGTGAATTTCATGCAAAGTACACACAGAGCAAAACTTGGAACACATGTATTAACATCAACCTCAAAACAAACAGAAAAATGACCTCACTAGAAGTCTGTCCTGGTCTTTCCAAATACTTCAGATGTAGAGCTAAAGAATTTCATTGAGAAGTTAAAAATTTGAAGAAGCAACACATAACTAATTAAAGGTGGGTTCAACGTTTATTATATATATATATATATAAAACAATTTAACTATATCTAAATAGTATAATTTTTCAACGAAGAAGGATTAAAGATGAATCTCCTAACATAAGTTGGCTCCATCCTTGACTCCGTGCATTTAAAAAGTATTAATATGGGTTTATGTTAGATGCTAGGATATAAAAATATTGTTAGGATACTACTACAATCACCTAAAAAGTATTCTTACTCGATTATTGTAACTACTATCCTGAATTAAAAAGTTAAAAAAATTATTTTCTTAATTATTCGTTTTTTTCAAATTTATTACTACATAATTATTACCATTTGTAGTTTATCTAACCACATGTTACCTTTCTACATTTAAATAGTACTTTTATTTTACTCTATGTGACAATTTCTTATAAAAACTAAGTGGAGCATTGGTTTAAACTTTAAATACCGTGTCCCTCTTCATTTTCTCTCTTTTTTAAAAATAAAATAAAACAAAATTTAGTAGGAAAAAACTTATCCGCACCGAATGTATACATTAAATTAATGCAATTTCCATTTTTACATAATTTAATAAAATAAAACACATGTTAATTAATTATGGTTAAGTAAAATGGACTATAAATTTAAACACACGACATGTATGTATTGGCTTAGTGTATACATTCGGTGCGGATAAATTTTACCCAATTTAGTCGTTTAGTTAGTTGGCTATACAAACTTCTACTTTATTGATAAGGATTCGATTTTTCATGTTTAGAGCAGTCAAAATGAGCTTAGTCCATGGGGCCGGCCCAACCCAACCCGTTATTGGATAGAGTTGGGATAAAAAATTTCAAGCCTATTTAAAACTAAGGCTTATAAGCCCTTGGCCCTTGAGTGTAACTTACAGAAATTTTACTAGTATATGAGCTTATTACTTAGATGCGCGCTTTTTCTTATTACAAATTTTACTAGATTTCAGTGCGTTCAGATACATATATTTTGGGATATATGAACTCAAAATTAGGTGTAAATTTATTATGGATACACTCTATACAAGTGGATTCGCATGTATCTAGGATGCATAAACAAATCACGCGCTCTCACCTCCCTCCCATATCGCTTGCCACTTTGTTATCTCGCTCGCTTATCTAGAATACATGACACCAAATACATGCATCTCACATATCTAGTATTCTAGCTACATGCTAATCACAGTAAATCTTTTGCTAGTGTTATTGAAACAACACTATTGTTTGATACATTTAATTGGAAAATCTTCTCATATTCTTGATTTTATAGAATTTCAAATCTGAAAAGGAAAAAAATAAAATAAGAGAAAAGGAAGGGTTAGCCTGCCCCAGTCCGCAGCCCTTCTAGGATTAGGTTGGGTTGAATATTTTCAGAGCCTTCCAAATGAAGGATTGACCCGTCCTAGCCTATCAAATTTCTTGACCCGCGACACTTGGACTAGGTGCGGATGGGCTGACCCTTTTTGACAACTCTACCCATATTATAATCTCCTCCTAGCTTCCCAAACCCCCAGTTTTGATTTCTCTTATTCTCAAGGATATTTTAGTAACTCAGTTAGTTAACTACATGAACTCCCACTTTATTGGGTGAGGATTCGATTCTCCACATTATAATCTCCTCACCATTTTCCTTCTCCAACCCTATAATTTTTTTATTTTTTAAAAATATAATCTATTTAAAATTATAAAATAAAATGTATAAGCTAGAGCAAGGGGGAAAAAAAAAGAAAGTCATAATTTTAAACTTTTCCTTATCTTGTCCGACCTTATGTTATACTACTAGTTATAAAAAGATGGTGTAATGCACGTACTTAATATTTATTCATAAAATTATATTTTAGTGATATTAATTAAATAATTTTATTAAGTGTAAAAGAAATATTTGATAAGGATTATCAATATTGATAAATTTTAAGTGATATTGATTAAACAATTTAAAAATTTTGCTCTAATTTTTTTATATATATAAATGTGTGTGTAGGTGGTTGGGGGTAGTAAATCATTTCATTCTTTTTTCTCGTAAATCTAATGTGATGAAATCTATGTAACGACCTAATTTCCGTCGTTATAGAAAAAGCCAATGGGAAAAGAATTGGGGCCAGAAAATTTTTGAGTAGTAACTTGAAATTTTCCAATCTAGTCCAGACTTAGACGAAATCAGAGTCGTTAAGGTGTAGGAAAATCTGGTAATAATCGGGTGACTTATTTATGATTATAATTACATGAATAGTTAGATAAGTCGTTAAGAAATTCGTACGACTTTACGGAATTGAATTTGGGTGAGTAGAACTTTCGAAATCGATCTTAGCGTGAACGGTATTTTTCTGAGCGTCGTTAGTTAAAGGTGTGTTGTGAAATGGGGGTCTTGAAATTATTAAAATAGCTCATTATTTTCATGCAAGCCGCTTTGGTGGTGATTTTGGTTGCTCTGGAGGTGTCGCTGTAGCGGGGTGAGGGCGCTGTGGCAGGCCAGACGCGACTTAAAGTAGTAAATAAACCCCAAAACTACTTTATTCTGCACTTTTCGACTTTGAGAGCTAAGGAACGACCCCAGGCGACTTCTTGACCCTTTTTCACTATTCTTGAGGTTAAATGTAAGGTTTTAACTCCCTGAATCAGTTGTTTGATCCATAAAACGTAGTTTCTTGGGTAATTATCTATGGGGGAGGGTTTTGATATGTGATTTATGGTGGAAGAAGCCTTAATTTGGGTATTGGGGTCTTGGGTTGATAATGTTATTATGATTCGGGTAATTGGGTCTTGATTGTAGATCCTTGAGTATAAATTGTTGTTTGTAGACCCATAACAAGCGGAAAGAGTCCGAAAAAGGAAGATTCAAGTGTCTTAGGAGATTCAAGCCTGGATTTGAGGTAGGTAATGGTTGTGATATTATGCTGGTGTGATATATGTTTGTAATTGCTCATTATAATGCATGTATGTATGTGAATGTTGCATTATTGATCACCCTAATCGTAAATAAAGATAATTGAATACTTGTATGTCATGAATCACCTCTTGTTGTATGATTGTGAGAATATACATTGTGATTGTGATTGTGATTGTGGTTTGTTGAATGGGCGAGTGTCACGATTCGACACACTAACTGGATTAGTTGCCACGTTCCGGCATAAATATGAGATCGATTTCCACGTTCTGGCATAAATATGAGATCGAATGCCACTTTACGGCATAAACATTAGATCGGGTACCATTTTCTAGTATGCTAACAGTTTGAGTGTGGGTTCTATGAGAGGACCAATCAATTGGATTATGTGAGAGAACCATTGTGTTGTGTATCTACTTGTGATGATTACATTCATATCTAATGATGATTGATATTGAAAGATTGTATGTAGCTCCAAAATAATAACCAATGTGTATTATTGAGAATGTAGAATGTCACATTGATCCTGAAAAGATGGCTAATATTGTATATGTTTGGTATATGCTTGTTTTATAATGTTGTGGTTACTTGCATGTGTTTCACTTATTGGGATAACCGCGTGATTCTACCAGTACACTGTGGTTGTATACTAATACTACACTTGCTTATTTTTTGTTGAGCACAGGGCATCTTCAGGCGGCTATTGATAGACCTCAACTAGGTGAATATTGAGCGTGATCAGATTCAAGGGTGAACCAGTTCTTTTAGACTGCCATGAATCTTTCTTGTTTAAATCCACTCTTTTCGGACTCAGACTATTTGTTTAAGGTGTTTTAATTTCGGGGTTGTACCCCTTGTTCTTAGACTTGTAGTTAGTAGAGTTTTAGTACATTGACTTTCAGGTTCTAGGGTTTGTTCTTTCGCATTAGTTTGGTTAAGTTATTTATTTAAAACTTGGGGAGTTTATGGGAACTCCATACTTCTTTAGTCATTTAAACCTGCTTTCGTATCTATAAATGCCTTAGTTTTCATAAAAGTTGTTTGTTTGGGTTGTAGTAATGGTTCTCCCACCAGAGAGTTTGTGTGGGTGTCAATCATGGCGGTCCGGATCGTGACAGTCTATTAGGATGTTCATAATTAAAATATATTTTCTCATCGACAATTAATTTTTTATTCAAAATAGTTATATATTTTACATAAGTATTAGTGACATTCAAAATAATAAAATTACAACTAATATATATGAATTTAAATCTAAAAGCCAAAGCTAAAAGGAATCCTGTTATTTCAAGAAAATAGTATACTAATTAAATCATTTTTTAAAAAACTTTTTACAAAAATACCTTACTGAAACAAGCACATCTAGGAGACACACCTACTTTAGTTTCCAAAAAACTCCCTCTTATAAAACAGAGAATATTTAACTTTTTGAAACAAATATTTTCAAAATAATATATTTTAAATTTCAAGTTCATTTAAATTAAGAAATGGAATTCTAGAAGGGGGAATATTTTTCCCCCCAAATGATAGATAGGATAAGAGCCAAGAGGAGTAAATATAGTATCCCCTCCCCCCAAGCTCCCCCTCACCCCCACCCCCCAAAAAAAACCTTGCTTGAATTGTTATTATTAGTTGTATTGTATTATATTGAATCGTATTATATAAAATGTATAATTTGATTATCACTTAAATTTTATTATATCGTATTATTCATAATAATTGTTAAAATATGAAAATTTTGGTTTTGTGTAATGATTAATTTAGTAAGACGGTATTATTAATTTAATACTATATATTCTCATTTTTATTTTTATTTATTATTTAATAATTATATTTTATTTTCTATCTTATTTTTTTATAATCGCTTTACCTCATATCTTAATTTTTCCGTAGATTTATAATTTAATTATTAATATGATAATATATAATAATAAAGAATGATATAATCTATCTAAACGTTATATTCATTAAAATAATATAATATAATTGATATACCAATCTGTTTTAAAAAATATAAATATCATATCAAGTCAAACGATGCAGTGAGAAGGGTATTTCTCGAATATAGGAAGGGATGACGTGAGTTGTGTAATAAAATAAGTGGGCTGTGGGCCAATAGGACAGGGAGTTTGGAGCGGAGCGGTAGATGGGCCCAAAGCCCAATGTAGAAAGGAGGAATTGTCTCTCTGTCCCTCTTCATAGATAATCGTGTATACACCTTTTATTTATCATCATCTGTCACGTGACCTGCCTTTTTCAACCTAGGGGGTGGTGTCCAGGGGTGTGGGGTAAAATTTTTTTATTTTCGAAGAGTTTTTCATCTTGTGTTCGATAATTGTATTGAAATTTGACTGATTTAAATTTTCATCGGGTAAGATTCCATTCCAATGGAAAAGTTTCTTATCAAGGATGATTTGAGTTCGATATCGGTAACAAAGGAAATAACAACTCTATCGACTAATAACTTCAATATAGTTAACTTGAATTATATTTATCACCTGAATAATTCACTCTTGTGATTAAATAAAAGTAACTCAACTATCAAACAAATAAAAATATTTAAAATAATGTTTATTGTATCAAAATTTTAAATTTAGTTAGCATTTGAATATCGATTTTGTAAGTAAAATTAAAATAAATTATTTTTAAATTTTTATTTGATCGTGAAATTTGATTAGATTTTCAATTTCTCATAAATTGACTCAAACAATTCTATTTAAAAAAAAGAAGAAGATTTTTGGGACCTTTACTCACAATTTATTCTTATTAAAACATATGTTTAAACATAGTTTTTTTTTAAACATCAATAGAAATTTCAAATTTATGGCAAAACGGAAGCTTACATTGAATTGCTTAGGTATGATATATAAATATATTTTTTAATTTGACATTAACTGATATTTATGTTTTCTAACTTTAAATATATAAAAAACAAATTTATATTATTATAAAATTAAATATATAGATACATTTTATTTTTTTATGACAAATAATATGAGATTTGCCAGGTGACACACAAATCACATAAAATCTCATAAAATCAAGAAAGTAGTACCTGGTTTTGCCCACATTAAATTAATGGTAGTGACTGCTGATAAAAGTTTAAAAACAATAAAATTGATCCAAACCCCAATGCAGTAAAACATTTACCTATTTTATTATTTTTTAGATTTTTCACTCTTATCCGTTTATTTATATTGAAGTTCGATTAAATTTATATTCACATGAAAAAGTTTACCTCAAGGATAAAACACTTCCTAATAAAATCAACTCGACTCTATACCCAAGAATATTCGAACTCGAGACCTATTAATGATGAAGAAATACTTATCACTATACAATAATCTTTGATTTACATTAGAGCCTAATTAAATTTAAATTATTGCGGAACTATTTACATCGGATATAAAAATACTTTCTAATAAAATTGACTGTGTATTCAAAAAGATTCAAACTTTAAACTTTTGATTAAAAATAAATGAGTCCTTATTACGTCGTCGCTATTCTAATTGGTGTAGGCAAAACATTTTACTTACTTAGGCATCTCCAACCCTACACTCTATTTTACTCTCTAAATATAGAGTTCTCTATTTTTTTAGATAATCAACTCCAACCCAAGTCTTTATTTTATTCTCTAAGAAAGAATATTTTTCTCTCTCCTCAATATTATATTATTATTTCTATTTCATTCTTGTTTTTTTTTTTCCATAATATAAATCCTTTATTTCTTTTTCTCAAATAATTATTTTATATAATTTTTATGTGATATAAAATTTTGTTTTTTTCAAATTTTTTATTTAATATAATATTATATTTCATTCTAAATTTTTAAATAACATAAATTGCTAGAAAATATAATATAATAAACAAATTAATGGAAAAATTAAAATAAAAGTGAAATAAAATTACATAAGCATTACATAAACACTCAATTTTCAAAATTATTATGTTGCTCCCATAAATGCTTTATTAATGCATTATAGAGTTCAAAATGAGCATTTTTGTTTTTATGTCTTCAAACCGGAGATTTTCATCTACCACCATTTATGTTGTTGGAGTTGGAGCTTCCACGACATCTTGAATTAGTGCATTAAGATAACGTTCATCCTCAATTATCATGTTGTGCAGTATAATACATTTAGTCATTTTATCATGGAACACTTTCTTTCTCAAAAAACGTGACGATCCTGCAATAATTGCAAAAATGATTGCAAATGTTCGTGACTACCTGCAACGAGAACAACAACTAATACTTGAAAAAAGAAATCGACAATCACAACCGCAGTCACAACCCAATCACAACCACAATCGCAACAATTCTCTAGATGATATCCTAATTTTTTTTCGAATAATGCTAAATCTGGAAACGACCTACCGGATTACTAAATTATTGTTGTGATAAATTAATTATTATGTTATGTATTGTATTTTATCTTGTATTTAAATTATTATGTTATGTATTGTATTTTATCTTGTATTTAAATTATTATGTTATGTAGTGTATTGTTATCTTGTATTTAAATCAACATATTATGTATTGTATTTTTAAATTAAAGTTTTCATCTTAACATTTTCATTTCGTGTATTCTTTATAGTGAAAATTAATAATAAAATCAAATTATATTATGACGAAAATTAGAAAAAATAAAATACTATTAATTCAAGATTAAAGTAGTATATATTAGATAATATATATTTTTAAATATTATATTAAATTTAGAATCACAAATGATTTAAAATCAAATTTGATATTATTATTAATTTTCACTATGAAAAATGCACAAAATTTAAATGATAGGATAAAAAATTTAATTTAAAAATATAATACATAACATAATGATTTAAATACAAGATAACAATACAATACAATGCATAACATAATAATTTTAAAAATCACAAATAATAATTTAGTAATTCGGTATGTTGTTTCTAGATTTTACTATACTTGAAAAAGGAATTAGTGTATGATTTAGAGGAGTTGTGATTGTGATTGCGGTTGTACTGGTTGATTTCTTTTTTCAATTATTCGTATTCGTTCTTTAGAAATTTAGAATAAAATATAATTTAATATTAAATAAAAAAATCAAAAAAATTAAAATTTTATATTACATGTAATTATATTGGATGATTATTTGGAAAAAAAAAAAAGAAAAGATTTATATTATGGAATAAGAAAATAAAAATGAAATAGAAATATTATTATAATATTGAGGAGAGAGAAAAAATATTTTTTTAGACCATCTCCGACACTACCCTCTATTTTACTCTCCAAACATAGAGTTCTCTATTTTTTTTAGACAATCAGCTCCAACCCAATTCTCTATTTTACTCTCTAAAAAAATCTTTTTTTTGTCTCCTCAATATTATATTATTATTTTTATTTCAATTTTATTTTCTTATTCCATAATGTTGTTTTCTTTTATTTTTTCAAATAATCACTTTGTATAATTGAGATGTAATATAAATATTATTTTTTCAAAATTTTTATTTAATTTAAAATTTTGTTTTTATTCTAAAAATTTCTAAATAACATAAATTGCAAATAAATAGGAGTATATAATATACAAATTAGTGGACATAAATTGCAACCAAAATTGTTGTGATAAAATTATAATATTGTGTATTGTGTTATATCGTATTTAAATTATTATGTTGTGTATTATATTTTTAAATTAAAAATATCATCTTATCATTTTAATTTGGGAAAATGCATAAGTACCCAAATCTATGCCCGAAATCTCAGAGACACACTTATACTATATTAAGGTCCTATTACCCCTGAACTTATTTTATAAATAATTTTCTATCCCATTTCAGCCCACGTGGCACTATTTTCTGGGCCCAACGCGTGTTGATAATCTTTTCAAGCTATATGGTTGATAGCACCACGTATGCCGAAAATAGGTAGAATATTATTTATAAAATAAGTTCGGGGGTAATAGGATCTTAATATAGTATAAGTATGCTTCTAAAATTTCAGGCATAGGTTGGAGGATACTTATGCATTTTCCCTATTAATTTTGTGCATTCATCACAATGACAATTAATAATAATATCAAATCAAATTAAAGTGCTGAAAATTTTAAAAAAATTAAAATATTATTAATTCAAGATGAAAATAGTATATATTAAATAATATACTTTTTAAATATTATATTATATTTAAAAAGAATTACATATATTAAATATTTAATTATTGGTCTTATATGAAAAATAATGTGTTAATTATAAAATAGTAATAAAATAATCAAAAAGTGAAATAAAGAATATGAACAGTACTTTTCCAAATTTAGAAAACTATTATTTATATTCAACTCTATGTAAAGGCATAATACATAAATTGGACCCTAAACTTGACTTCAAATTTTAAGTATGACCTCTAACTTTCATAGTGCACAAGTAGACACTTTAACTATCCAATTCTTAAACAAAAAAACACGCGAATCCAACCTGGCATAACGCGTGATTGAGACGCAATTCAGGCGCGTCAGGGGTATTTTTCGAGGCCCACAACAGTAAAAAAAAAACGGAAATGACAATTTTACCCTTAATGAATCCCTTTTAAATATATTTTTATTTTTTTCAAATCAAAATCCCATTTTTCTTCTTCTTCTTCCAAATTCTAGTACTCAAGCTTTTTTCCTCTTTTTGTGCACAATTTCTGGTCGTTTTTATGTAATGGCTTCTAATTTTTTTTGTCAAAATCGAGCAAATTGGGAAAAGAAAATACGACCCTACCCTTTTGTATTTTAATTTTTTTTTAATTATAAAATACGTGTAATTTTTTTAATTACGTGGCAGCCACTGAGTGGCTCAATAAGCCACGTAGGCGCGTTTGTATATCACACAATTTGGCTGTTGGATTCGCGTGTTTTTTTATTTAAGAATTGGATAGTTAAAGTGTCTACTTGTGCACTATGAAAGTTAGAGGTCATACTTAAAATTTGAAGTCAAGTTTAGGGTCCAATTTATGTATTATGCCCTATGTAAATAGAGAATAAAAAGTGAAATGAAATCTAATTGAAGAACACATTCTCTATTTTATTCTTTAAATATAAAAAATAAAATATAAAATAGAGGTGGATTGAAAATAGTGTGCCGCCTTATAATGGCATCTTACCCACAAGAATTGAGATTGTCTTTTCCCTCCCCCCCACACCCCACACACAGTGAGTACAAAACTGATGTACCCCATAGCTCTGCTTTTTTTTTTCTTCTTCCTACGTACTGTCAATATCCCATTAATTGCCATTGCTGTGTATTTGAGTGTCACTATACAAGTCAAGTGAAGTTGTGAACAGAAGAAGAAAATTAAAAAAAAAAACAAGAGGGTCCATTTCCTTTTTGCACTTTGCCTTGATATCTCTGCACTCTTCACAGAGAACTGATAAAGATTGAAACTTTGCATTTAAAACCCCCCTAGAGTGTGTGTTTTAGTGTGTGTTTTTGTTTGGTGGGTATAAAAGGAGGAGCAAAAAATATGCAGCAGCACCTGATGCAGATGCAGCCCATGATGGCAGCTTACTATCCAACGAACGTCACTACTGACCATATTCAGCAGGTCTTTTTTTTTTTTTTTTTTCATCAATTCTTGAAAATCTACTATTTACCCTGTTGATGCTTTTCTTGTGTGTACAATAGACTGTAGTGCAGAGATGAGTAATCAAATAAAAATGTGATCTTTATGACTTTTACAGCTTCTAGATGAAGTGGTTTGCACACAGAGAAGATAAAACTTCTTTAGTTTGGTTGTATATTCTTGGCTTTTAGTAGGTTTTGATTGATCTTTTTTTTTTTTTTTTTATGTTGTTTGATAACTACTGCTAAAAGGGTATCTATATGTGTCTGTGTTCTTTAGAACAGTTGAAGCTTCTTGATGAAATGGTTGTGTACAGTGAGAAGATGTAACTTCATTCTATGATGAGCCATGATCTTGAAAAGGATATACTAGTGTAGTTATTTTTGAGGTGTTAGGTAGATAGGGTTCCTTGGGTTATTTATTCTTAGATTTTTGTAGGTTGTGATCTTTTTTTCTTTATGTTGTTTGAAAAGTTCTGGTTAAAGGGTATCTGTATTTTGTAATCTTTTGGTTACCCCTCTGTTGCTTTTGTTAATGTGTGATACTTTTATGTATACTAAGGAAGAGATGATTATAAGCAAATAAAAATGTGTTTTTATAGCTTATACAGCTTCTAGATGAAATGGTTATACATACAAAAGATAAAGGAACTTCTTTTTGTGATGAGCCATGATAACATGGAAAAGATACTTTGGTTGTTTATTCTTTGGCTTTTTGTAGGCTGTGATCTTCTTTTTTATGTTGTTTGATAAGTACTGGTAGAAGGGTATCTATATTTTATTATCTTTGTCTTCCCCCTCTATTGCTTTTGTTAATCTGAGATACTTTGATGTATACTGGGGAAGAGATGATTAAGCAAATAAAAAGATTTTTGTGTTCTTTGCAACAGTTGAAGCTTCTTGATGTTATGGTAAAGATGAAAACATCTTTTTGAGTGATGAGCCATGAAAAAGATATACAAGTGTAGTTATTTTTGAGAGGGTAGGTAGTTAGGGTTCCTTGGGTTGTTTATTCCTGACTTCTTTAGTAGTTGTCAACTTCTTTTTTTATGCTGTTTGATAAGTACTGCTAAAAGGGTATCTATAGTTTATAGTCTTTTTTCTTACCCCTATGTTGCTTTTGTTACTGTGAGATGCTTTTATGTATACAGTTTAGTGGGGAAGAGATGATTAGGCAAATAAAATGTGTTCTTTATAACAGTTAAAGTTTGTTGTTGTAATGGTTATACACAGAAGATAAAACTGTGTGATCAAGTCACACCGTCATCTTATATTATCAAAAAGAATTCAAAGGGCTGAGCCATGAAATCATGAAACGAATACAGTACTAGTGTTGTTATTTTTGGGGTGGTAGGTAGCTAGGGTTCCTTGTGTTGTTTATTCTTTGGCTTTTAGTAGTTGGAAATTGGAATCTTCCTCTTATTTTAATGATATTTAATAAGATTTGCTTAAAGGGTATCTATATTTTATATTCTTTTTATTCCTCTTCTTCCCTCTCTTTTGTATTTGTTCAAGTAAGATGCTTGATTAAGCAAATAAAAGTGTGTTCTTTAGAACGACTGAGTCCTATTCATTTGGATGTCTAGGTGCATGGATTTGATGATTCGCAGGCGCACAAGTTCATTGTATGTGTGTGAAACTATTTTGTGGCTTGGTCTTGAACTATCGTTCGTCACCACCAAATATCCCCTTTTGTGATCTTTCAACGTACGAATCAAGTTTTTCTAATGATACTAAGTAACTTAATCGCTTTTTCCCTTGTCTGTACTTTTTGTGCCCTATGTGAGAAAAAGATAATTAAATAAATGAATGTGTGACTTCTTTCTAATAGCTCAAGCTTTTATATGAGATTATCACATAACTACATTTAGTTTTGGTGGTGGTAGCTACGGGATACTTTGGTTACTTATTCTTAGCTTTTTGTAATTGTAATCTTTTTTATGTTGTTGTATTAATCTACTTAAAAAAGGTATCTTCTTAAAGGTTTAGCTGACACTTCAACATATACTAGTGCAGTTATTTTTGATGTGGTAGCTAGGGGATTACTTTGATTGCTTATTCTTGGTTTTTAGTAGTTGTAATCTTCTCTTTTTATGCTGTAAATGCCAAAGGGTATGTATGCTATGGTTCTAGTCCTTTTTTTTTTTTTTTTTTATATAATCGAGAAATCCGTCTGTGATCCGTCCTTTGGACCAATCACAGCCTTCTAAACTCGGTGGATAATGGGCCCGCCCCTCTACCCTTCTCCACTTAAATATCAGGCTTCGTTTTGCATAGTGTGTAGCTTGAACTTGCGACCTAAGCCACAAATCCTCCACCCTATGGTTCTAGTCTTTCATGGACTTTTTGAACTACTTTTGCTTATTGACTGAAGAGATAAATATCTGAAGCTTTTGAGTTTCTTTTGTTGATGTCAGATGTCACCTAAATAGGAGAGCAAACTTTGAGCTGAAAAGAAACCACTTTGAAATGCAGTTTGCAGACTGCTACAAATGGTGTTTGTGTCTGTACAAACTTGTTTTTAGTTTTATCGCCTTTTTGCGAGAGAACTTCATTTTAACACGTAAGAGATTCGAAAAAGACATTTTCTTCTATTGAATTTGTAAAAGATTATTTTCTCTAGATAATACATCCATTAGTCCTGCATGAATATGCATCTACAGTAAAGGACTTTCCTGTTCTATTTGCATTGTCAGATTCTCAAAGGTTCTTTTTGGTTTGGGTTATGGATGCAGTTAGTCAGTTTCCAGAATTGGTCATAATAAGACGGTCAAAAGCCCCTTTTGAATTTTTAATAATAATTGCAGGCTTTTAAAAAGTTCTAACTTTTTAACTGTCCGAATAATATAATGTTTTGAAAGAAAGCCATATATTCTTGTTGAAAAGTGATTTGAATTTTTTTGGATAATACTTAGTACATTTGGTGGTGTTATTTAGGTGACTAAAGTGCATGTTTTTTTAATTATTCAAGATGGTTAATTAAGTAATGCTTTATGTAAGTAAATTTGATCTGTTGCTCGAGCTAAGGGTCATTCTAAAACATCTTTACCTCCTCGAGGTAGGGATACGGTTTGTGTACTCTCTATTATCTTCAACCTTAAAATCACTTGTGTAACTAAAGTCTGAGAATCACTTATTGCACCTATAAAAGCCCTTGTGCAATGTTAACAAGTAAAGGTGAAGTGCTTCAAAATACATATTTATCGAATTTCTTAACACAAATACATGATCTAAGCAAAAGATATATGATTTGTCTGAAAAGTACCTAATAATGAATAGCTTACATTTTCTAACTGAATAGTTAGTAGGTAGCTATTGCTGATTTAACAGTTGTTTTATTAGATTTTGGGCATTACATATGATGTTATTATAATATTTGCTTATACTGTTTTTATTTCTCTTCTATGTTAGTATTTGGATGAGAACAAATCACTCATTCTGAAAATTGTTGAGAGCCAGAACTCTGGAAAACTCAGTGAATGTGCAGAGTAAGTAAAACGCATTTTTTTTTGTGTCTTCGAAACATCATATCTAGTGTAACCACACATGGAGTTTGGGGAGGGTGATGTGTACGCAAACCTTATCCCTACCTTGTGCAGATAGAGGTAAGGTATGCGTGTATCCTACCCTTCCCAGACCCCACTTGTGGGATTAGATTGAGTGTTTTTGTTTGTTGTTGTGAAGGTTGAGAGGTCGTTTCTGTTAAACAATTGACTTTTTGTTTCTTTGAAACCCTTGAGTAAATATATTTTACTCGGTTAATTTCTGTTGTGGCAGGAACCAAGCAAGGCTTCAGAGGAATCTGATGTACCTTGCTGCGATTGCTGATTCACAACCTCAGCCTTCTAGCATGCATTCTCAGGTAACAAAGTCATCTTGTCAGTCTTATATTGGTCGAGAGAATGAATTGTAGTCGTTTTTATATCGTTTTAGATGAAGGCATGAAGCTCACCTTGTCACTTAGCTTTTTTTGGGTTAAGTATCCAATGTTTCATTTTTTCTTTGAGGATTTAAGTTATATATACCGACTGTGTAAATATTTCTACATACCATTAGTTATAGGTTGCCAATCAATGCTTATTAAATAGAGTTACTTGTAATTATCTCTTAATTGATTGATCTGATCATCGATGTAAATATTTTTTTACACTATCGGGTCATTTAAATGATAACTACAATTAAGTTTCCTTGATAAGTGGAATTTGAAATATTGAAAATTTGATATGTACAACAGGTGTATATTATTTAAAGAGTTGATAGATAAAAAATACATCTGAACTATCACCTTTGAAAGTTTCATACATCAACTATCCATTGTTCTCTTTAACTACTTAAACTATCACTCTCTTTGTATTAAAACATATCTCGATGCTGAGTTGGCCAATTATTTGTCCCCAATTGACAACAAGCGCGTGTAAGGTAACTCAACATCATTGTGTCTTTTAATACAAAGACACTGATAGTTGAGGTATGAAACTTGCGAAAAGATCATAGTTAAGTAAATAGAGCAATGGATAGTTATGGTATGAAACTTGCGAGAAGACTATAGTGTAGGTGGTTTATTTACCATTAACTCTTGTTTAAATCCAAGTTATTTTTGAAATAACTGTTAAAATGTACTTTGTGTAGTTCTCTTCTGGCGGGATGATGCAGCAAGGGACACACAGTTACCTGCAGCAGCAGCAACAACAAGCACAACAAATGGCAACACAACAACTCATGGCTGCAAGATCCTCCTCAATGCTCTATGGACAACAGCAGCAGCAGCAGTCTCAGTTATCACAATTTCAACAAGGCTTGCATAGTAGCCAACTTGGCATGAGTTCTGGCAGTGGTGGAAGCACTGGACTTCATCACATACTCCAAAGTGAATCATCACCTCATGGTGGTGGAAATGGTGGTGGTTTCTCTCATGACTTCAACCGCACAAATAAGCAAGACATTGGGAGTAGTATGTCTGCTGAAGGGCGTGGCGGAAGCTCAGGTGGTGATGGTGGTGAGAATCTTTATCTGAAAGCTTCTGAGGATTGAAAATTAAGGTTTTACTAGTAATTTTAAGGTAGTAGTAGTAGTAATGATGGGGAGGAGGTTCAAGTTTTTTCTTGTCAACTAATTAGGAACAAGATGAAGTTGGGCAAGAATTTTGAAGGAATTGTGCTTTAAGAGTTGTAATCTATGTTGTTTTAACATATGGTTCCTACTTCTTTTCAGTATTTGTAATGCAAGAGAATTTGTAGCTTCTGGTTATTGTATGTGGTCATGTACATGTGTTAGGTTATTTTGATTATGAATTGCTTTTTTTGCCACTTTTGATGTGTTGCTTGAGTTGAAGGTTTGTTGATAATAGCCTCTCTATATCCATGAGGTAGGGGTAACGGTAAGGTTTGTGTCTATCCTTTCTAAACTCCACTTGTGGGAATTCACCACAAGGTTAGCGTCCACTTTACCTCTCAAATCTCACTTCTGATGTGTTAAAGAGTGCTTGAGTTGAGAGTCGAGGGTCTCTCAAAAATCACTTCAATTACATGAGGTAGGAGTAAGGTTTGCGTTCACTCTACCCTTTCTGAACCTTATTTGTATGCATGCACGGGGTATTTTGTTGTTCTTGATGGCTTTTGATGAGTTTGTTAGGGTATTTGGCTTTGCTTGCAAGTAGAAAGGAAAGGAGAATTCTTTAGATAAGGCATTGTACTAAAAGATATTTGTTCCTAATACTTAGTTGCAATCGACTATTTACATCAAATCAAACATTTGGTGTTTACATCAAATAGAACATTCTTGTAGTTTGAATACTGCTGATGGAGTTTTAATTTTATAAATTCGAGTTACATGAGTACGAATTTCAAGCTCCAGTATACTTTATTGATGATCACAAGTTACGTCAAATCAAACAATTTAATATTTATAGGTAAAAAGTTGAAGAATGTATATCATTTAACCATGGTGGTAAATATATATATATATTGACTTGATATAAATTTTAGAACACAGTAAATTTTATAGTTTTATTGGCTTCATTTAAATCGAATTTAAATTGAGATAACATAGCACCTGTACAATGCATTAAATATTTAAAATCTTATATGAATTTATCAAATTTAAATGTTGGATTACTTCTCTGATGTTTTAATTTGAAATTTGTATTTGTTTATGATATTTGAATAAAACTTTAACTTCAAGTTAAAATTTTAATTTTAAATTCTGAATTCACCTACGAGGTAAAATTTCAATTTTAAATTTGTGGTTTAAAATTTTTTAAAATATAAAACTTGATTCATCAGTTTATAAAATTAAGAAAAAAGTATATCTTTTTCATACTATCTTGATATGTCAAATTTAAAATTTCAAAACATCATTATTAAGATTAGTTTAATAAAATACATATTTAATTAATTTTTGTAAAGAGATATACTAGATTAAGAAGGGCTATACAATATATTAATGTGAAAAGGAGGGAATGTCGACCATCAAATTCACTTATTTTTGAGTCATTAATGGTGTATCGATATCGTTATTATTCCGTCGTTTCATTTTAACTGTCGTATTAAAGGAAATTGATGTAAAATAATTATCGTTTTTGAAGAATTTAAGGTTAAAGTTGACAATTCTTTTCAATTAAAAAAATAATATAATCATTGAATAGTTGATATACCCTCTAAGACAATCAATGATTAGTATAATCATAAAAAATGTCTGACTAAATTACCCTTTGTATATATCTCAAAATAGGTACTTTAATAATTATTGAAAGACTTCCTGAAAATTGTATTTACAGATCAATTATTATAGTAATATGAAAAAAATAATACTTCAATAGCGATGGGACCAAATTTGTTTTGACTAAAATAACACTTAAAATAGACCCAATGTGGTAATTTTTTCAACCTTTTTCATAATTAATAGAATAATTGTTTTCTCAAAATATAATGTAGTTAATTCAGTATTTACACATATAATATAATTTTACAACGACGATTGCTTTAGATGAGTTAAGTTTTATATAATGTCCGTGTGAAAAAGATTTATACTATCAGATCATGATTCAAATAATATCTCTAATAAATTTTCTTAAAATATGAGATTTGAAATTAAAAAAAGAAAGAAATCGAATTTCTATTATAATATATGAAAATGACATGATGATATATTAATTACTTACTTATAAGGGTCATAATTTTTTTAATGTATTTATAATGTAAAACAATTTTCAAATTAACAAATCTAAGAGGAGAAATAATTAATTACAAGTTTATTACAATTGAGTTACCTTGATATCAATTAAATTTGTTCCAACACAGTGTGAACACAAACAAATATATGACTTTAATATTCAAAGTGCACAAATAATGCCAAAGATTGTGTCAATCATTAAAGATATTGTCAAAATAATGCCAAAGATAGTGTGAATCATCAAAGATATTGTCATCTAATCAATGATATTCATCCCGTCTCAAATTATTTATAGTATTTTTTTTAAAATTCTTTAAAAACATATTAATTATAAAATCTTTTTCCAACAATTTAAATCTTGTTTATGTCTTATAATATGATCTCTCTTGATTATTTACTCTATTTATATGCCACCTTTCCATAATTAAGGTATTTGTACGTTGTCTTCAAGTATTGGGGGAAATGAATTAATTTTGTTTTGAAAATTCTTAAAAAAAGTCTCGAAAAAGAACTATTGACGATATTTGGAGAATAACCATTAATTTTGATAAAAAATTTAAGATAATTATTTTAAAAAATTACGATAAATAATTTGAGACAGAGAAAGTAATCCTATCAAGTATATTACAACCTTTTTCTTCTTCATATTTTCAATAAGTTCGACAAAAACAACAATCAGTTGGATGATTTTTTAAGAAGTCTAAAGCTGCCTAAATTAATTCCAAAGTCTGAATTGCCTCTCACTTTCTCAGCACAACAGTTTTGACAATTTTTTTTTTCCAATTCGATAGTTGATATTCATAATGAAGTCCAATTAATCCTAAATCTCTAGAAAGTGAATATAACATATTTGAAACTTATTCGGAAATCCCAAGAAAACTAAGAATTTTGTTTTTAGGAGTATAGCCTTGCTCAAAGTTAACGATAAAAGTACACCAACTTGTATAATAGCGAGTGAACTAAGCATTTTGTTCTTGCAAGCAATCATGCAGATGTTGAACAACATCATCAACCAATTGTTAGTCAATGAAACATTGAAGTATTCAATTTACTAATTTAAATTTGCGTCATCATATAAGATATCCATGTTTCGATATTTGGAATAATGAGTACTGAGAAATCAATGTATCTTATCATTGGTTGCACTATGTTGCTATCTTCAAGTAAGCAAAGATCAGGAATTTCAATTGAAACAACAATTGCAAACAATCAAACTAGGAACTGAGATTATTTTCGAATATGACAAATAATTTAAGGAAATTTGTGATATTATTTACAACTATAAAGGACTTGGGAGCAAATATATTTATAACATTCTAATATAATTAATCTTTATCAAAATGTATGATTCTACATTATATGTAGGAGAAAAACTAGTCATTAAGTGAAATATGTGTATGTGGAGCCTCAAATAAAGAAAATGTGTGTGTATATTGGTGAGTGTTTTAGACATTAGTGTCATTAAGAGTTAATGGGGCCGAAAATATCAAGTTAAGTTATTTCTGATTATAGAAAGATGTCATATAAATTGAGACGGAAAGAGAATATAAGTTGTGCCGAATTCAGAATTTTTACTAAGAAAATTCAAATATATAGTAAGTAAACATGATGGAAGAAGTCATGAGAATATTCAACATCTACTATAAAAATATGAAATAAGTTTATGAATATACAATATAATTTTCCGACGAAAGACATTCCGATGAATCCTTGCTACGTCCTAGCAAGGCATAATTAATCTATAGGTAGTGATATATGGATATGCCTTGTGAAAGTTCTTTCCATAGTAACTCATCAACAATATTATTGTTATCAATCTCATGTGCTTTGACACTTGAACACTCATGAACTATGCCATTTGTGGCCATTTTTTTAGGGTTTTTTCCAGTGAGTTTTTGAACAATTGTCCTAAACTCAGTTGCATTTTTGGCATTAACCATCAATGGACTATCTATATACTTCACTTTGATGGGCTCTCTAATTTTAAGGTTTTGCTTTTGCACGTCCATGAATATAATATACACACAAATAAATCTTGAAAGTTTTTGTGTGTATATATATATATATATATATATATATATATATGTATGTATGTGTGTGTACTTATTTTTGGCTTGGTGAATCTTGAAATAACATTGGTATTTATACATAAGATTGAAGAAATTTCCAAGAAATATAATAAACCAAAGGTAGGAAATAAATGGACACAAGTAGCTTCTAGGATGAAATGACATATGTTTGAATCATGAGTTGAATGAATAGCTAATAACCAGTCAAGGGAACATTTTGACATTTTACACCTTTCTTTATAGGTAGTTGATGCATAAAACATTACGTATTCATGTGAGGTGTAGAGAAAAACTATATTTTAAAAGAGTTGTGTTAGTACGTAAAGAAAAATATGTATTTTTATATTCAGAAACACGTTAATATTGAAATTTTCAGTTTACTTTTAATAAGATGATTTGCAGTGTTAAATAAATTTTGTGTCTTACTCAATCAAAAAGTTAGTTCATATGAAGGGAATTGTCCGATATACTATATAAGGAAACCAAATAATCTATCAGTCAATGACGTGGCAGGACTGAACATCTGAAGCGTGAATAATATCAGATGGAGAGCCTCACATAGAGTAAAATTATCAATTGAGATAATTCTGACTCTAATACTATATGATAAAAAAAAAAGACGTAACTCTACCCCAAAAATATGATCATGATGGGAAGATTACCAATATCTAAATAATCACCGATATGAGAACTCAAACGTATAAATCACAAATTTTAATAGTCTTCCTAGCACACAAAATCCCTACAGTAACCTGATGTCTGACATCATTGATTGCTTACATATATATAGTTTGAATGAATATTTTATCCAAATTACTTTATTTAGAAGCTTCATCTATAGTCCATCATATTTAAAAATATATAATCAAGAATTAATTACTACTAATAAAGAGACAATTGATAATATACGTGACTTTCAATTCCAGTGAACCAATTTTGTCAATAATCAAGTTTTTTTAGGAAAAAAAAGAAGAAAAAACCTTGGTCAAGAAAAAAAAGTACAATACTATATATGTAGTACAATATATTATTTATATATTAATTAATTAGCATCTAGAATATGATGACGCCTTCCCAGCTATGTAATTTTAACGTCAAATATTACTCGTAAAACATATTTTTCCTACTTTCTTTAGAATATGTTTACTATGATTTTAAATTTCTAAATTTTCTGCTGGTCAAATACTTTTCATAGAAATATTTTCTTTTATACTGAACACACCTTAAGTTCCCATGATATATATATATATATATATACACACACGCACACGCTGTCATCATTCATGATGAAATTTTATAAAGAAAATGCTTTTGTATTTTTTATTAGTGATCAGTAGACTTTGAAGTGGATATAAGTGACAAAATTACACAACTACTTCAAATATGTGATTTTACATATAAATTCAAAAGTTCATTATTTTAATTGGACTAACTGACTATCAAAAATTTATATTAATCCTGGCATGTCAGCATATATAATAGCTTTTTGATTGAACAATTCAATAACAATATTCTATTTTTAGTTTATTTTAAGAATACTATTATCTTTTTTATATTGAGTAATTTAATAGTTTTAAAGTTCTCATTTGACCTATAATCACGCTCTCTTATTGGAATGACGTGACTTATTTAATACACACACAAACACACACCACACACCACACACATATATATAGGTATGAAGTTCACGAAATATTTTAACAAAAAGATTATGATATTAAAATTTATCAACTTCTTAAGATATAACATTCTGAAACTATCGACATAAAATTATGCCTTGTTATAAGATATGATTTGTTAGTTATAAAGTGAACTTATGCCTCAACGGACTTAATTAAGTTAGGTAGGAATTAAACTACATAACTTATTATGCTTTCTAAGTCATAACTTGTGTTATATTATGATATCACGAAGATTTTTTTTTTTTGCATAATAAGGTGAGAATATAATATATCTTAATTAGTCATGATTAATTTTTAAATTTCTCGATATAAATATATATTTATTATTTTGGTATAAATATATTTGTCTGAAAAATGTTTCTATCATGCATATTCCAACCACATATGTAGCTTTAAATATCAAAGAACATGAAAAATTTGTATTTTAAAAATTGATAATATAAGTAGGATTTCAAATAATTTGTTTAAAATTATTTGTATAACGTACATCATGAATGATATCATCATGTGTAGGGGTGCATATGACCGGGTTGGTTCGGGGTTTTCAAATATCAAACCAAATCATTTGTGTAAAAATTTTAAATTTATAAACCAAATCAAACTAATAAAATTATGATTTTTTCAGGTTCTTCAACCTCGGGTTGGTTCGGGTTTTTCAAATACCAAATCAAACCATTGTGTCAAATTTTTAAATTTATAAATCAAACCAAACTAATTAACCTCGGATTTTTTCGGTAAAGTTTGCGTACAAACATATAATTAACTTGTGCTCCAAATATTTCTTTAGTCCAATCAAAATACAATTATCTAAGGTGTTTTTTAAAAAAATAACACAAAATATGCGATGAGTCCTGATGACACTAAAATATTCAGTAAAAAATAATAATGAAATCATCATATAAAATAAATATTGCAATGTCATAAAGAAAATGATCATAATTTAAAAGTACTAAATCATGCTAAAATAAGTTTAATAAGTATTAGTTACATTACTAAATATTTAAGGAAAATTAAAATTAGATTATATATTTTAATTGTCTAAACCAATGTAAAATTAAAGAACAATAATTCAATATTATTGTCATTCTTAGTGTTGAATTGATTTTCTTTTTGCATTAGTATTAATTTGATTTTGATTCTAGTTTTATTATAATTATCAACATCTATGAACTATAATCTTTATTGGACCATTCCAATTTTTAAGTTTTAAACTTAAAATAATATATTAAAAGATAAAACTATGGAATAGTATAAGAAATATTTTAAAATTATATCAAAGTAAATATTTTTATGTATAAAATAAAATTTAAAAATTACATATATAATGTCGGGTTGGTTTGGTCTCGGGTTGGTTTTTTTTAGTTAAAACCAAACCAACCCAACTATAGTCAGATTTTTTTTTTCCCAATACCAAACCAAGTCAAACCAAACCACTAGTCGGATTTTTTTTTCGATTTGACTCGATTTGTGATTTGGTTCGATTTTTAATTTGATTTTGTACACCCCTAATCATGTGAAGATGATGTATAAGTAAGTTTTATCTCTTCATCTTTATCCAAAAAAATATTTTTAAAAAATGGAAGATGGAAACTCTACTATATAATATGATCTGCAAGTCCACATAAACTAAATAAATAAAACAAAATATCCTCATGGTCGTTGTTGATGACTTGTGATGAGAATAGTCAAAAACATCATCATAGATTTTTGTTCCCATTTTGACATATTTTAGTAAATATCCATAATTTTTGAATTTTTTATATACATAGAAAAAGACACATGACGAGATTTTTTGTACAATGTGAGGATGATTATATTAAAAATATATTAATTATTGTTATTTGTATGAGATAAAATTCGCTCTTGTCCAGATGAACGAATGATAATGAGAAAATGTTGAACGGATCTAGGATCGAGCCTAGAAATAAAGTTTAAAGAACTCCATGCTAGCTTAATCGACGTAAGACATATAAATTGAAATTGATCATACGTAGTAAAATGGAAAACAAAGAAATTTATTGCTAGAATACACTTGATGAATTTATTCATCACTTCGATTCTCCATTATACAAAAGCATCCCAGGTTAACAAGATTCGAGAAAGAACCACATCCCAAGTTAACATGATTCGAGAAAGAACCGCATCCCAGATTAACATGATTCGAGAAAGAACCGCATCCCGACGAAAAAAGAAGAAAGAACCATAAAACACTAGTACTCTAAGTAGTGATATATGGATATGCCTTGTGAAAGTTCTTTCCATAGTAACTCATCCACATTATTATTATTATTACTATTACTATGTGCTTTGACACTTGAACACTCAATTGTTGTGTCACCACTAGACATTTTTTGTGGTGTTTTTCCAGTGAGTTGTTGAACAATATTCCTAAACTCAGTTGCATTTTTAGCATTTACCATCACTGGACTATCTATATACTTCACTTTTATTGGCTCTCTTCTTTGATTTGGCTCATCCATGAAGTTTAAAACACACACACTCACACACTCTTATATCTTTGGATATTTGTATTTGTGCTTAAATATTGTGTCTAAGTGAAAATCTTGAAAGCATGCTATTTATACATATAGGATATTGAAGAAATTTCCAAGAAAGAAAGAGGAAGGTACTTCTAGTGTTTGAATGAAGTATAGTCAAGGGAATTAAGATTGTGACATGACCATGCATGAGGAAACATAGATTTTTTTTGTTTTATTTGATGTCTGGTATCTATATTGGTGTTCGGACTAACTTGAATCAAAGGCGGACTCTCAAGAGTTGAAGATGGTGAGGGCATAACTATTACAATAATACTCCCCCGTTGCATATTAGTTGATCATAAATATTAAAAATAGTTGTCCACCTTATTAAATCAAGAAAGTATTTATTAATTTTTTTCTATATTATACCCTTGCAATTAGTTTCATTTTTTCGAAGTGTTCACATTTGTTTGTAAAATTCTCCAAAAATTTTTCAACGGGTGAATTAGTAAATTAATTATCTTCTAATTTATGATGTATTAAGCATCGTGCAAAATGAAAAATGATTAACTAATATGAGACGGAGGGAGTAGATCTTAGGCATGACTCAATAGTCAACCCCAAAAGTTAGAGATGAGGATGAGGATTCATGTCTAAGCCATATTGAATACACACCCCCTAAACAATATTTGATGTGGGATTCTTCATACCATCCCCTTCTCTCTCTATTCCACGTCCAAGGTTGAATATATGAAGAGTGGACAATATAATATGGGGGTCAATATCGAAAAATAATAATTTTCTAAAAAATTGAAATTTGGACTTAACTTTAAAAATTAATTCTTATAGTTGAATTAAACCCATCATTTATTCTAGTTAAATTAGATATTGTTATTAAAATTTTAAATTCTAGACTCGTCTCTGCTTATCCATTTTGTTCTAACCTTGATACATAGTAAATAAGGAGGTGTTAGTATCAATCTATCAAAGTGTGTTAACCATATAAAAGTTCCTACAGTATCCATTGATTGCTTATATATTGTGGAATATTTGTCCTGCCTTAATTTAAAAAAACGACAAAAGTTATGTGAAACTATTGAATCTATGTGCAAATATACGTAGTTCGACTAATTCAAATTCAAAAGCTAAGTGAGAATTATTCAAAATTATAAAAGAGTGGTTAAATAAACAACATCCAATTAAAGAAAACATATTTTTATTTATTTAATTATTTTCTCATGTTTTATGTGTCAAATATGTAACTTTATTTTTTTTTTAATGATAGATGATATTGAAACACCAAGCTAAAACTCTATCTGTTTTGATGACCAGTAAAAATATGATTTTGAGCTTAACTTTATCCAAATATCTTACTCAAAATTAATAATATAAGAAGACCAAATATTTCACATCTCACATATATGGGACAACTCAAAATTATTTTTTTTAAAAAAATAAATAAAATAAACCTTGGTCAAGAAGTAGGTGTATTATATTGGCCTTTTAAATTATGGTTGAAGATACAATTAAATAAATAAAAGTATATCTTTCTAATTTGGATGTAGTTAAAGTATGGCACTATGGGTCATCGATTTGTCGAACTTAAATTTTATTTGTTTTAAAAATCTATTGAATATGTAGTTATTACTAATTTAAAATTTAATAGCTTTAAGTATTTAAAATTCAAAATTTCAGATTTTGGCTCTGGCTATCTTTCTAACCGCACAAGCTTCGATCACCTATTTACGTGAATGTAATATTTTATTATAATATTACCTTGAGATCATTATAAAAATTCATAAATTTCAATTCTAGTATCTGTCTTTAATTAAAATTTTGTTTTAGACCTTTATTTATATTGAGCCGCCACGACTAGACCCCAATAAACATGCACGTGGTATATAAGGAATATTGTCAATAAATTCTTTGGTAGTTAATATGCAAAAATATATAATCCACACATTTGTTTTTTTTTTTTTTTTTTTTGCTGTAGACTTTTAAGTGCATGCTGGAGAAAAAAATTCCACAGCCTCCAAAAATATGTGGTTTACATGTCAATTCAACAGTCCATAATTTTGACTGCCTGCCCCTAAATTTAAATAAAAAGTTGGAGAATTTATTAGGAAAGTAGTAGGAAGTAGCTTGCAAAAATCTAAAAATTTATACTGACAATCAGAGTCGAATTTAAAATTTAAAGTTTATAAATTCTTATCATAATTTCAAGTTAATAACTGAATTTATAATCAACTATTTTAAGTGTTTTAGTAATTTCTTTTTGATATATATGTAATTCGTAACTTTTAAACTGGGTCCGTTCCGAAATGATGAGGACATCAATGATATCAGTATCAAATAATTCTATCAAGGTGATAGAACTTGTAATTATTACCTATGGAGAAAGTAGGGCCTTGATATATTGACTAAAAAAAAAGTTAAAAATTAGAAGGTATTAAAAATGTCACAATTAAAATTGACCTTTTGTTGAAGAGAAGTCTCATTTTATTCTCTATTTTTAAAAAAGAAAATAAGATATTTTTAGCCCCAAATTAAGATATTTTTTGAGAAGATGTCATAGTAAACTAATATGTAAGGAGTGTTACATCACAACAATAACAATGTTTCAATCTTAAGTAAATTTAGGTTAAAGAACGAATTACAAAATAAAGATTCTTTTTCATTATATTTTTCAGATCACAAGTTTCAAAAAATATTTTTTTCTTCTTTAAATTCTATGGTCAATCAATCACCTACTTATATAAATAGCTCTTACGCTTTTACAACTCGTACTATATAAATGTCATTTAAAACTCTTGAGACTAAAACTGATTATACAAGCTAATCCAAAAAAATAAAAATGCTACCTTCTGCATTTCTACAAACTAGTCTAGAAATAAAGAGGATCAAATTGTACATAGTGTCTACTCTGAATCCTCAGACATGGAGTCATCAGCAGGAAACTTGTGGAAACGAGTCAATACTCGCGGGGTATATGACGTTTTTCTACTATTTGAAATTATTGACCTCTTTCGTTTCGAGGTAAATCCTAGCCCAGAAATTGCCTGAGACAACTCGTCCATATGCTTTTCCTCCCGAGCCCTGCTACTTTCCTCAGCAAACCTGTAGGTGAGGAATAGTAATTTTATGAATGATATGAAACCTTATTTTCGTAATGTAAGCAGTGGCGGAGACAGAATTTTTATCAAGGGGGGTTCGAAATAGATTCTCAGTTATGTCAAGGGGGTTTGACCTTACATATACAATGTACTTTTTGGACGAAGGGGTTCATATGAGCCCCTTCTGCCACCCTGGCTCCACCCCTGAATGTAAGGCGGGATCAAATATGCATCCAGTTACTTGTTCTAAAAGAACTGAACCTTTGCAAAGACAGCGCAAACACACCTTTTTTCATAACTTAACCCAAGTTCATGTGGTGTATTCTAATTTTACGCAGAAGCCACAAGTGAGAAGTAAGGGGGCTTTTATCAATGTAGAACTTATTGACTAATAGTTCATTCTCCGGCGATTGTGTATAGATAGTTCCCTTTCTCATTAAAACTCTTGGTTCAATGTAAACCACAGAAATATCTTAAACTGAAAGTAAAGTAGAAGTCAATAGCATAGGAAGAGGAAAATTAAGGAGGAAAGCAGGCATCATCGCCTTCCGCCATTTTCTCTGTTACTTCCATTGTAAAGACCACCTTGTATCTTTTCTTTATTTTAGTTTTCTCAATTCCAAAAGTATGAACAACGAGGCAAAAAATATTGTTCATGCAAGTGAAGAATGCAAGAAAAATCATAAAACTGATGTGATAGCATTCACTTCCAAGATTTGCATCTCCGGTACATGATCTTGCTAGAAAAGCCGATTTTATAGTAAAAACCAAGTATGACTCACTCTGACTTAATCATACCAAGAGGCAAGAACCATGAAATAATAGGACAGTTTTTCATTCATCATCAACAATATTAAGTTAAATAAATCCTTACCGTTCGCGTATGATCTTAAATGCTTCTTTAGTTGCATAAGGAAGCCCAGTTTTTGGGTCACGATACCTAAAAATTATCAATGATGAAATCAACACTAGTGATTAGTACAATAGACATCCAAGTTATAACTATTACACAAAGATAGATGTGGACAAAGAGATGACAATACATCTAGGACACATAACAGGTCATGTATACATATGCAATCTCTCCTTTTAGGCAATAAAATAAAGGAAGCTTACTGAAACACAGAAATATTATCCAAGTAAACCAAGTATAGAGCTCCAATATTGGATTGTGCGTGTGTCTCTGTGTGTGAGAGAGGATGAGAGAGAGAGTCAGGGTAAGAAGAAACAAGGAAGATATCGTTTGGAAGAGCCAAAATGGAGGTGTGACTCGAACCGTGTCTGTACCAATGTAAGACAGGTAACAGATAAGGAGGAAACAAATGGATCAAGCCAGAACATGCTACATCACATGTTTTTTTCCCTGGAGACCTTACAGTAATTTTGAAGACTAGAGTACATGTACACTTTGAATATTTTTGGTTAAAAATGGGGACATTAGTTGGTATAGAGAGATTAGTTCTAGAGCACACTAGTAGAAATAATATTTTATACTATATATGCCAAAGTCGTAAGAAAGATCTGGGTTGTTGCCAAGTTGAAAGAGATGCAGAAATATTCATCTGGACTGAAAGGAGGAGAAGCTCTCTAAGCAAAACAGGAATTGAAGGAAAATCGTAGTTATGGGATTTCAACACTATGAAACCAGTGTCTGAGGTTGCAGAGCACAAATGACACGGGGAGGATGGTCAGACATCGCATGTAAAATCCAGATGTTCATAAAGAGGAGCATCAGTTATCCACCATCACCTTCTCAAGCATTAAGATCGAAGTGTTACACTGAGTTCGCTGGACCAACTGAATGGCCAACATCACAGATTTGAATACAAGAAATAGTCATCGACAGGACCAGAATCTGCATGAAGAGAACAGCAGAATAAACACTAACACACTGTACAGATGTTTGGATGGAAGCTTCTCTGACAAACTTCGAAACATCCCAGAAACCAACGAGATTATATGACGGGCAAACACATACCTGGGAGATGCCGAGATGGTGAACTAAAGGTCAATGAACTGAGGATAAATGAAGTTCAATATGATCAATGGAATGTACGAGGGCTCAATAACAGACTTGGCGCAAATTTGTCAAATGTTGATGTTGCAATGGCGAGCTGAGATATATGGTCAATTTAGAGACAAAAAGGTGTCTTGGGATCCCGCTGGAGTAAGGAAGATGGACTAGTAGGTGGGCCGAAAACACTTTTAAACAGGCTGAAGGAAGAAAAATAGACATTGCTTTTATCTGGAATAAGAGGATCTGCAAATGCAATTTTCCATTTGCGTTCTCCACTTCTCCAAAGAAGGTGAAGTGCCATCAATGGATTTACATGGATCTTCTTGGGGGTCTACAGCTCTTACGAAGGAGCCAGAGAAGATACCTGTGGTTTCAACTGGCAGCTACTATATGTTACTGGGGTGGAGATTTTAAACTGACAGGTAAGAGAAGGGAGGAGTAACCACTAACCAGAGCAGAGAATTCAGTTGCAAGGAGATCTCTCTCTCAAAAGAGTAGCTCTGATGGGTACTGCCCTGCTCGGAGGAAGACTTATTGGTTCAAAGGTTCAAGAATACCTCGAGAATTGACAGATTCTTATTAAAATGGAGTTTGAGCTTTTGAATTGAATATTGTGCACCTGCTTGATGCCTTCTATGGGATGAATCTTATAAGAAAATAGGCTAGAACTACAAGTTTCAGAGAGCATGATTGCTGGAGTTCACTAAAAACAAAAAACAGTAAGAGAATGTGGAAAGAGCATGTTACCGTGCAGGGAGCCTAGTAACCACACACACTGCCTTCTGGGGGTCTGTAAAGATGAAACCAGTCAATAATCATAAGCTGCCAGTCAATGAACATCTGAAAATACTTTAGCAATGGGTAATCAGCCATGCCTATGAAGCTGATTGTTAGTGAAATGTAACTGAGAGGAACGGGATATAGCAAACTTGTAATTACATGGAGTGGATGTTGTTGAGATCTGTGAACTGAAAGATGCTCCATTGACAAACTCTAGGTAGGAAGAACCTGCAGAGAAAAAGATACCATTAACATGATGGTTTGGAATGATGGAAAACAACTGATTTTCACAAGAATATCAAACAAAAAAGAATTTCAAGTGAAAGAAACTGTAGCATATGAATGTTTTAGAGTTAATGGTCAAACACACACCTAAACTATCACCTATTCGTGAGTTTCATACCTCAACTATCTATTGTTCCATTAGCCTACTGAAACTATTACTCCCTTTGTATTAAAACACACTTCGATGCTGAGTTGGCCTACACGCGCCTGTTGTCAATTGGGAACAAATATTTGGCCAACTGAATATCGAGTGTGTGTAGATACAAAGGGAGTGATAATTTAGGTAGTAAAGCGAGCAATGGATAGTTGAGGCATGAAACTCGTGAAAAAGTGATTGCTTATGAGTGTTTTTGACCATTAACTAAATGTTTTATGATATAGAAAAGAGGGTACAGCTTGAGGGGTCCAAATCATGGTAAGGGACTTGCCATTTTTGGATATGTATCGTATCTGAGGACCATTGTAAACTGCTTTATGCACGATGGCCTTTTTCTTGACTTCTTCTTCCCTTGCTAGAACCCGCTCCAAATTCCTCAGATTCATGACCTCTGCAAATTTTGTCAAAGATAGGTTACATATCATAGTGAAAAGTGCACAGGTAGCAATTTTATAGAGTAAAGAAATGGACCCAAACCTGTTTGAGCTGCTTCAAGAAGCATCTCTTCTTGAGTCATCTTCTTTTCCTCGCCTTCCTTTTTTCTTTTTATAGGCTGAAGAATCAGAAGCATAATCAGAAGATAGTCATACAACAGAATTATGGTAGAAAATAAAAACAAACTCTAATTCAGTAATGTTTTCTGAAATAAAGAAAAACCAGCACATGCACAGGATTACAAACTAAATAAATAAAGAAGAATAAAAGGGTTGTGTCCTAAATCCAGAAAATAAAGAAGCCTGCCATGTAAGAAATTATAGTTTGTTATTTGTACTATCACAAATAGCATTATAATGCAAGCACCATACCTTTGTTGTTGCCTGCAAGGCTGCACGAATGGCTTCCCTTTCAGCTTGTTTTACCACGACAGCCGTTCTTGTTGATTTCCTAATTGTTCTTTCTGCTTCAGTATCATCATGATGTTCAGAAGGGGTGGACGGATCTGGAGCTTCTTCATTTTCTTGGTGTGCCTTTTCTGACTTGGTAAGGGCTTTCATTTTCTTTTTCTTCTTTGCAGGTGGTCTTCCTGGATAGGTCAATCGCTTTTTGGTCCGTGTCCTGCCATAGAAATGAGAAGAGTATAAATCTAAGGACTATCCATATGGAGCTAAAAGGACACTTCCCATCAACTTGAATGTGTCAAACCTGTCATCTGGTTCATTTTCTCCTTCTTCATCAGGCTCGGGTTCCTGAAACAATATTAGGTAAGTCATTTTTAACATAGGTCATTTGAGAACAGAATTATCGATATAAACATACCCTTCCAAGCTAGAACTGCCCGTACAAGTAATCAATCCATCACTAAAATTTGTGAAATGAAAGGTTCAGTGATGAGAAATGGAGCACTTAGAACTTACATCTTCATCAAAGTCACTGTCGAAAACATCCACAGCTTCCCCTTCCTCTTCATATTCAATGTCATTCTCTTCCTGATTTGCATCCAAGCAAAAGCTCATTAAATTCAATTAGCACATTTGCCAAACAAGCACAAACCAAATATTTTACGGAAGGTTTGTGGCTCTGGATTGCCAAACCAATTAAAATATCAAAACTTTCAGGCCCAATTACAACCATGGATTCGAGATGTCAAGGCCTATGATTTGAGTAAAAGATTGCATTCCAACTACTACTGCTAGGAATAATGGAGGCCGCAGTCATTTTCACTCAAACTAGTGCCGCTGGGGATAATGGAGGCTGCATTATTATAATTATCATTATTATTTTAGACAAGTAAAGTAAAGAGGCAGCAGTTATTCCAGAGAAACTTTCTTTTTTGATAACCATGGTGTATGGGCTAGCTTACGTACACCTCGACTAGTTCTATCAAATACCTGTCACCTTCCACCACCAGCAAGTATCATCATGTAACTCTGTCCACCAACGCTAGGACAGATAGATGGTAAGAAATCACCTAATGTTTTTTGTCACTGCTAGGATTTGAACCTAAGACCTCATAGTACAAACTTTCCTTTGTTGCATTCTCTGCAGAAGCAAAATTACATCCATATTTGTGAAACTTCAGTTTTCATCATTTTCTTGGTATTCCTTTATCAAAAAAGAAATATCATTTTCTTTGTGCTCTATGCTATTTTTGGACTTGCCAGAGAAAGCAAAGACACGTGATCTCTAAAAGCCAGTAGCAGTTGCACTTCAATCTGCCTCAATAATCCACATTAAACACGCATCGGATACTAAAGCTTCCAGTTTCTTAGTTCACAAACTTTCCAACCCACAATCCATTTCACTGTTTCCTACTAAATAACAAGCTAATGAATCCCTTCTTGTTTCCACTGAACATGCCTATCCAAACTCGTTGTAAGGCTCCTAATGATCAACTTTATGAATATTCTCCATTCTATTCTGAAACTTACAGTGGATATCTAGGCACAAAGAGACAGATGAAGGGTGCAGTAATTGATGAAATGTTCTGCAACTTGAAAGGCACCTGCATATATGGTTTGAGGCAATTCTTCCCAACTTTATTTGAACTTCTTAAACCTAAATTAGACATAGTTGACCTATCATTTCCCCTTACCATCCATCAACTGATATAAACTTAACATGGTCAATGCATATTTTTCTCCTGACAACACCCCCCAACTTTGGTCCAAACCCTGTATTTGTATTAAAAACTCATCGAATAAGTTCAAATTATTAATATTAGAACCCAAAGCTTAAAAAGACAAGAATCTCAAACCCATAAGTTTCAAACCCCGGCTCCACCTCTGCCCCCAACCCCTCACGAAAAAACCATCCAGGATAGAAAAAAATGATCTTTTTTTCCATAAAGTTTCAAAAAGATGTTCTTTTCTCTATAAATTTGTTCCTTCTTGAGCCGAGGTTCTATCAGAAACAACCTCTTTCTTACCATATAGAGGTTCTAAAAAAACGCTAATCCCTCTGAGGTATGTAGACGTAAGGTCTGCGTACACTCTACTCTCGTCACACCCCAATTCTATACAAACATTAAGCTTAAATTGCTACCTACCAACTACAATTACAATAAACACAATAATGTAGCAACATGTTATTGAAAAAACAACATACATCTTTAAGAGCTTCCTGATTCCAGAAAAGTTCATCCTCTTCTACCTCATCATCCAACAATTTAGTCATCCTGTCATATAAAAATCCCATTTTTACAAGAAATAAACTTAATTAAGCTCAACCCACAAAATTATACACATAACAAACAATCCCCAAACCAAAAATAAAAAAAAAATTAAGAACTGATTAAAATTGGATTTCTTGATTTACCGTTTGCCTCTGGTAGCACGAGAAGTACGATCGAGAAAAGCGACATTTCCCTCTTTACTGTTCTCCATATCTGCTGATCAGATTTCAGAATCTTGATTTTGGTTATATGAAGTTACAATCTTTTACAGAGACAATTTGTCGAACAGTTGGTGTTCGTTAAACAATCACAAGTACTAAACTACTGATAGTAAAGAAAAAATAAATAAAAATTCTGTCTTTTCCCTTTATTTATACTTAGACCAGAATGGAAAATTAATAAAAGTAAGAGAACTTAGTTGTGATTTTTGTTTCTTATATGTATCCCAGTTTTTTCAAAAGAGATCCGAGAAAAGTATTAAAAACGCTCAAATATTTTTTTATTTGACTAATTGAATTTAAATATGCTTTCGACTTTACTACACGAGTGAGATTAGAGGTGTGTCTGTGTTTAGTTAGTCACGTAAAGGAATGTTTCCAACGTTGTTAATAGTTTGAAAACAAAATGTTTTCAATACTTTTCTTAATTTTATAAGCTACCTATTATTTTTCAGTAATGTATGAGATAAATTTATCCACTAAAGTTTAGATAAATAAAAAAACAAAAAGTATTTTTCCCTTCACTTGAATTTAAACCTTTTATAAGTGAAATAAATATATACTCCTTCCGTCAAATAATAGTTGAGTCTTCATTATATGAAAAATAACTGTTCAATA